>CM019831.1:12633371-13962118 GCA_009763385.1 Coix lacryma-jobi var. lacryma-jobi | reverse complement strand
GGGAACCATCGAAGTACATGGTCCAGAGCTCGGCTTGAATCTGTGCCGGCGGGAGCTGAGTGTCGGTCCATTCAGCAACGAAGTCCGCCAACGCTTGCGACTTGATGGCCTTTCGCGGGGCATAGGTGATGGTCTCCCCCATTAGTTCGGCGGACCACTTGGCGATGCGCCCCGTGGCCTCCCGATTGTTGACGATCTCTCCGAGGGGGAAGGACGACACCACCGTGACGGGATGAGCGAGGAAGTAGTGTTGGAGCTTGCGCCTTGTGACGATGATGCCGTAGAGCAGCTTCTGGATGTGCGGATACCGGACCTTGGCCTCGGAGAGTACCTCACTGGTGAAGTATACCGGTCGTTGGACCGGCAATGTATGACCCTCTTCGTGCCTCTCGACGGCTATGACCGCACTAACCACCTGAGTGGTTGCGGCCACATAGAGGAGGAGGGGCTCGGGGGAATCGCCACCTTCGGCTGGTCGCGGGGGCACGAGAATTGGTGCAGAAGTCAGCAACCCCTTCAACTTGGTTAAGGCCTCCTCGGCTTCGGCGGTCCACGCAAAGTGTTCCGTCTTTTTTAGCAGGCGGTAGAGGGGTAGTGCTTTTTCCCCCAGCCTCGAGATGAATCTGCTGAGAGCGGCTAGGCAGCCTGTCACTTTCTGCACACCCTTGAGGTCACGAATCGGGCCCATCCTCGTGACTGCTGAGATTTTTTCAGGGTTTGCCTCGATCCCCCGTTGTGAGACGATGTAGCCAAGTAGCATGCCTCGAGGCACACCAAAGACACACTTCTCGGGGTTGAGCTTCACATTCTTGGCCCGGAGGCACTCGAACGTGGTCTCGAGGTTGCTGATGAGGTTCCCGACTTTTTTAGTTTTAACCACGATGTCATCGACGTAGGCCTCGACGGTCTTGCCTATGTGCTCGCCAAAGATGTGCTGCATACATCGTTGGTACGTTGCCCCGGCGTTTCGAAGGCCGAAGGGCATCGTAACATAGCAATACATACCAAATGGCGTGATAAAAGAGGTCGCGAGTTCATCGGATTTTCTCATCCTAATTTGGTGGTAGCCGGAATACGCAGCAAGGAACGAAAGCACTTCGCACCCAGCAGTGGAATCGACGATCTGGTCAATTCTAGGTAAAGGAAATGGAACTTTTGGACATGCTTTATTCAGACCAGTGTAATCTACACACATCCGCATTTTTCCATTCTTTTTCCTAACTAGTACAGGGTTAGCTAGCCACTCTGGGTAAAATACCTCCTTGATGAATCCGGCCGCCAAAAGCTAGTGCACCTCCTCGCCGATGATCCTGCGCTTTTCCTCGTCGAAGCGGCGCAGGCGTTGCTTCACCGGTCTGGACCCGGCCTGGATCTCCAAGGCGTGCTCGGCGACTTCCCTCGGTATGCCCGACATGTCCGAGGGGTTCCACGCAAACATGTCGATGTTCGCGCGGAGAAAGTCGACGAGCACTGCTTCCTATTTGGGCTCGAGGCTGGTACTGATGGTCAGCGTCTTGCCATTGGCCGAGGTCGGGTCGACGGGTATTTGCTTGGTGTGCTCAGCCGGCTCGAAGGTGCCGGCGTGACGCTTTGCTTCTGGGGCCCCCTCGGTGGCCAGAGCTGCCAAGGCCTCGAGCGAGTCGAGGTGGACGTTGGCGTCCCCCCGCTCGACGCACTCCACGTCGCAGTGGTATGCGTGCTCGTAGGAGGTGTCAACGGTGATGACCCCTTTTGGCCCCGGCATCTTGAGCTTCAAGTACGTGTAGTTGGGAATCGCCATGAACTTGGCGTAGCCTGGCCGGCCGATGATGGCGTGGTAGGTCCCTTGGAAGCCGACCACCTCGAAGGTGAGTGTTTCCTGACGGAAGTTTGCCGGCGTGCCGAAGCAAACCGGCAGGTCGATGCGCCCGAGGGGGTGGGCCTTCTTTCCTGGTACTACTCCGTGGAATCCCCCGACGCTGGGTCGGAGCTGTCCCTCTGAAATCCCCAGGAGGTCGAGGGTCTCGAGGTATATGATGTTGAGGCTCGAGCCCCCATCCATCAACACCTTGGAGAACCGAACGTCGACTATGACGGGGTCGACGACGAGGGGGTAAGCCCCCGGGTTTATGACACGGTCCGGATGGTCGTCACGGTCGAACGTGATTGGCGCATCGGACCAGTCAAGGTACCGGGGGGCGTCGTGGCTAAGCGAAAAGATTTCCCGGCGCTCCTTCTTTCTTTCTCGAGCTGAGAGCCCGACGGTCGACCCCCCGTAGATCATGTAGCAGTCGCGCACCGGGGGGAAGTCGCCATCTGCGTTCCTGCCGCCGCGTCGATCGGTATCCTTGCCCTTAGGCGCGTCTTCCCTCTTATCGCCGAGCTTGGAGTAGTAGCCCTTCAACAGTCGGCAGTCTTTCAACTTGTGGTTTACGGGGCCCCTGTGGTAGGTGCAGGGATCCTCGAGCATCTGGTCGAAAACAGCCCCGTCAGGGGGGCCTCGGGGCTTCTTAGGCTCGAGGGCGCCCGCGAGTACCTCTTTATCATCGTCGTCATCGGCGCCACGCTTCGCCTTCTGGCCCTTGCGTTTGTTTTTCTTCCTTTTGTTGCCGTCATTGCTGTCGTTCTTGGCGCCGTTGCCCTTGTTGGAGCCCTCCGGCGCGATCACCGCCTTGCCTTTGTCCGTGGAACGGCCAAAGAAGGCCCCCACTGCTTCGTCGCCCGAAGCAAAGCTGGTGACGCGATCCATCAGATCCTCGACCGTCCCGGGACGGTAGCGTCCTAGCTCATGAACAAGCTCTTGGCATGTCGTGCCTGCGAGGAACGCTGAGATGACGTCCTCGTCAGGCACGTGGGGGAGCTCGAGACGCTGCTTCGAGAATCGTCGAGCAAAGTCACGGAGGGGCTCGTCCGCCGCCTGCCGGCAACGCCGTAGGTCCCAGGGGTTGCCTGGACGCACGCAGGTCCCCTTGAAATTCCCGTCGAAGACCCTGACTAGGTCGGCCCAGTCATGGATCCGATCCGGCGGGAGCCCCTCGAGCCACCGGCGGGCGGTGTCCGAGAGATAAAGTGGGAGTTGACGTATGATCATGCGGTCGTCGTTCTTCGCTCCGCCCAGTTGGCAGCCAAGGCGGAAGTCCGAGAGCCAGAGCTTGGGCTCGACCTCCCCGTCATACTTCACGATGTTGGTCGGCGGTCGGAAGCGGCCGGGGAGGGTCGAGCTGCGGATGGCCCGGCTGAAGACTCGGGGGCCCGGGGGCTCGAGGGGCTCCCGCCGGATCGGATCCATGACTGGGCCGACCTACGGTCGGGGAGGGTCGAGCTGCGGATGGCCCGACTGAAGACTCGGGGGCTCGAGGACCTGCCGGTACTCGTCGCTGTCGTAGCGCCCCCCTCGATGGGCGCTATAGCCACGCTCTTGGGCCCCCTTGTCCTTGCGCCGTCGGTTGATGTCGTTGCGGGCGTCGTTGGGGTCTCGAGGTGGCCGGTTGTCGACGATCCGTTCGCGGACTGGCCTAGCTCGAGAGGCGTCCGGCTGGTGGACGGATGCCTCGCGAGCGTCGTGGGGCGTGTCCGCCGGTCTCCCCGAGGCTGCTCCGCGTCGGCGTGACGCCGAGCTCTCGGCCTGCTGTACCGCGGCTGTCTCGAGGAGGTTTTTCATTTCTCCGAGCATGCGCCTGGCATCGGGGTTGGAGACGGCGGGCAGGTCATGGAGCATCATAGCCGCCGCCACCACGTTCTGCCCAGCTCGCGTGAAACATACCTCAGGGCGTGCTGGTGCCCCGTCCTCGAGGATCCGCCGGTGGACCTCTCGAGCCCGGCCTCGAGCTCCGGCTCCTCGAGGCTGGGATGGTTCCTGCATCAGGGTTTGCCGGAGCTGCAGCAGGTGTCGCCGTTCTTCCTCGGCTTTGGTGATTGCCTCTTGCACTTGTGCGAGTTGCGCCGCCCGGCCATCGTCGTGCTTAGGCGGTACAGCCGGTGCTGGAGGTTCGTCCCTTCCCTGAACGCGTGATCCGCCTGCCGCGGCCACGTCGCTAGGTCCCTCTAGGTCGAGTGCCGGCCTGTCGTCGTCGCCTTCGTCCTCGGTATCGCATACGACTCCCTCGAGTTGGAAGCACTCCCTGGTGGGATCCCAGAGGTCGGGGTCGTGGTAGTCGTATTCGTCGGAGTCAGAGCTGTTGACGGCACGCCGCCTTGACCGATGCTGGGACCGCAGCTCGCGGTACCATTCTCTGACGGTGGCTCGCCGAGGTGGCTCGAAGGCTCGCAAGAAGTCGCGGTCGATGCACGCGGGGTGGACGATCTCCAGGCTGGCCATGGCCTGCAGCAGCGCGCCCGAACGCTGCTCCCGGTCCGCCACCGTCTGGTCCTGATGGCGCTCGTCGAGGCGGTGGGCGTATACAGCCGCAGAGTTGTCGAGGCCGACCGGGAGCCGCTGGCGTCGAGCGCGGCGCGACCCGTGCGGGAGGAGGCTGAGTGGCATCGACGGCGCACGGCTCGGAGGCCTCTGGCCTGGTTCCTGGTCCGTACGCATGATGAATGCGAAGTCGCTGGGCGGGCGCGGGTGCGCCCTGGAGGTCTCCGGCCACGCGCCGGGCTGGTTTCCCCTTGGGGACCCCGCACCGGCTACGGGGGCGTAGGTGTTTGCCGCGGGCACCGCCTGCGCCCGGCGACGACAGTGACGACGGCGCCGCTCGCGATGTGGCGACGTGTGGTGGTGCGGGCGACGCGTCACGCCCCCCGCGCGGGGTGGCGTGACACGCACTCCGCTCGGGCCCTCCGTGGAGAGCAGAGTCAGCTCGTTACCGTTGCCTGTGGCCAGGAACTCGAGGCTCCCGAACCAGACGACGGCACCAGCCGAGGACGGAAGAGGGGATGAAGCCATCCAGGAATCAACGAGAAATCGGCTCGGACACGCGAAATCCCCTACCTGGCGCGCCAACTGTCGGTGTTTCGTACCCGGGGGTATCACACCAACGAGTGATATGATCGCGTGCTTCTCTTCCTGGATGGTGATGCAAGAAGACACAAGGATTTATCCTGGTTCGGGCAAAGAAGGCCCTACGTCCAGCGGGGGGGGGATGTTCTTGTATTACTTGCACCTAAGTGCTTGTACAGGGGAGAATACAAGCTCAGTGAGCGTGGACCGGAGTCCGGACTCGTGCCTGTGTGTGGACTCGTGTGTTGTGTCCGTCGTCTTGAATGAGGGCCCTAGTGTCCCCTTTTATAGAGCAAGGGGAGGCCAGGGTTACATAAAGGTATTACAGGTGTCGGGGCGTATGGTGCCCCATACGGAGAAGGGTAGGAACCCTGTCTTGTCGGGGCCACTGGAGCCGATGTGATCGTTGCTGTTGAGGCGTCCTTGGGTCGTGGCTTCCATCCTGGGCGCGGACGTGGTGGCGCGACAAGGCGGGAGCCGTACATCACCCATCCCGGAATGTACAGTACGCGGCGGGGTCCCTCCGGGTCTTGGGGTACCTGTCCTCCAATAGCATGAAAGTAGTTAGGGCTCGAAGGGCGCGGAGCCGGCTTCGAGGTGGTGCCACGGGGGCTCGAGGGGCGCGGAGCCGGCCTCGAGGGGTTACAGTGCAGGGCTCGAGGGGCGCGTAGCCGGCCTCGAGGGGTTACAGTGTAGGGCTCGAGGGGCGCGTAGCCGGCCTCGAGGGGTTACAGTGCCTGGCTTGGCCGAACAGTGCTGTACTGGTGCCCTTTTGCCCATGCTTGTGGTGAAAACGAGACTTGACCTTTACACCGAGTTACTGTGGTACATGCTGTGCACTAGTGGACATGACCGGAGTAGGTGAAGGCATTAAATGCGTGGTATGGGCTGGTACGGCTGTCTGTGCAGCTCGAGGTCCGTGCGTTAAGGCTCGAGGTGTGGGGGCGCGCTCGCCCGAGGCCTGGAGGGCTCGGGCGAGACGGAGAGCGATCGTGCTCGCCCGAGGCCTTGCTCGGAGGGCTCGGGCGAGGCGGAGAAAGAGCGTTCGCCCGAGGCCTGGCTGGGAGGGCTCTGGCGAGACGGAGACAGAGCGTTCGCCCGAGGCCTGGCTGGGAGGGCTCGGGCGAGACGGAGATAGAGCGTTCGCCCGAGGCCTGGCTGGGAGGGCTCGGGCGAGACGGAGATAGAGCGTTCGCCCGAGGCCTGGCTGGGAGGGCTCGGGCGAGACGGAGATAGAGCGTTCGGGTGTTTGCGTTGATTGGGGGTACCCTTTTTCGTACCACCGACAAAAAGCGAGCCTCGCTAAAAAGGAAAGGGGGCGTCGCTGTTTTTCTTAAAACACCTCTCAACGAAAAAGCGAGCCTCGCTAAAAAGAAAAGGGGGGCGTCGCTGAAAAACAACACAGAGCTGGACAGCCAACGAGCCTCGTCAATATCCGACAAGGACATCACAAAAATTACTCAAGCGAATCGTAATGACACAAATCAAACATACAGTGTTCCCGTTCATTTACAAAATAACTCCACAACAACAAACAATCGGTGAAAACTATAAAATTAAAAGGAATCATCACCTCCATCGATTAACATTAAATCTTTGTAACCTTCGTCACCCTCCTCAAACCCTGTCTCTACTGGAACTATGGGTCCCCACAACAAAGGAGCTGCAAGGACAATTGGCAGCTCCCCGGGCAATACCCTCGCCCTGTACATATATCTATGCCCTACATCACTAACATCCGAAGGTTCCTCCTTTGGAACCACTAGTGACCCATCCGAACCTACATCTAGTTTGCTTCGCCCAAACAAGTAATCCAAAGCCGTTTTCTCTTCAATATCATCATCAACGCCAGCTTGCGAGGACGAAGAAGAACCAAACAAATAACGGGTGGCCTGTCGATCAGTATAGTCTGCTTCACGCCAAAAACGACTCGACCTGCTATTCTTCAAATCGTACCTTCGCACTTTCGACCACCAAAAACGTTCAAAGGCCAGCGAAGGATGTTTTAGCCTAGCACGAGCCATGACTCACCAGTTATAAAAGTATCTTGATAGTTAAGCGTCAGTGGCATCACATCAAACACTTCTAGCACGGTTCCGTCAGGAACCTGCATTTTCACAAAATAGGAAAGCATCTCAGCGTCATCAAGTTTTTACAACCACCACACCTTTTACAAAACAACCCTCTCGCCCGAGCAACCCTAAGTTCACACCTGCCCGGCTTCCCCGTGCTCATCAACCACGGCTTCGTCGGCGGCAGCATCTAGACCTCCGCCAATGGCAGCACCCAAACCTTCAGCAGGCGCCCTTTCCATTGCCGCCTTTTCTACAGCAGCTTCTTCAGTGCTCGGAGCGTTCTCAGCCAAGGCTCCAACCTCGACAGGCAGAACCCCCACAGGGCTGGGCGCAGGAATAACTTCGGAGCTACCACCAGCATCAACAGTCGCTGGCGGCGACGACATCGCGTCCTTCTGAGCCTGCAAGGAAAAATAAACGACAAGACCTCCAAAATCAATACCAAACCCCTCGCCACAGAAACAGACCCAACCACAATTTTACCAAAACCACAAACCTGACGAGTAGCCTCGGCAGCTTCTTCAAAAGCAAGAGCTCGGCCGCCACCGGAAATCCAGAACTTGCAAAGCAATCGCATCGCACAATTCCGAACCTCGGCGTCATCAACTTTCATTCGGCGCACCTCGTCAACTGTCGGAAAGGCATGGCTTGGCCTTTTGATCTTGCGAAGGTGCTCGCAATCCGCCTGACGAAGCGTGCTGGCCATCGCCAAAGCCCCCGCATAGCCCCCAAAGTCGGCCGCGTTGCCAACCAACGAGCTAAAGACATCAAGCTCGTTACTCAGCCAACTTTTGAAGGCCTCCACATTAGATACAGGCAGCGGTTCCCCGGCAGAACCCCCGGCCTCGATCAAGCAAGCATCAAGTTTGCTCTTAATTTTCCCTAGACTTGTCCGCCACGCCTCCGACTCCGAAGCCACCTTCGACGAAAGCTCATTTATTCGACTGTTTGCTGTTAACAAATCTTTGTCTTTCCGACGGCCTGCTGCCAAGAGTTCAGCATTACTATTTGCAACCACCCGTGCTTCTTCCCGAGATTTCTCAACCTTTTCTAAAGCAGCTTTGAGCTCAACTTCTTTATTTTCCAAACTCCGCCGAAGGTTTTTGTTACCCTCCTCAGCCTTCGACAACCGGTCATTCAAATAGTGTAGATTGTAACTCGCCCTCCGACGAGCCGAACGACTAAGGAGCATCAGCTCAGCCAGCTTAACATCCATGTCGTCCTGAAGCTCACCCAATGGCTGATTTGTCAGTCGGAGCTCCGCCTCCGGCACATAAACTTTACCGAATACTCGACCCAAGAAACGCCTTTCCTCTGGAGCGCATTGCAAATGACACTCTCGAAGGTCTGGACTAGTGAAAAGCTCCGTAGTCGGGTCGGTGACACCAAGCTTGCTAGCATAATACGACAGAGCATCCCGGCTAGCTTCGCCATAGGGCCTTTTGCCCGGAATTTTATCGGACTCAAGTCCGCCAACCAACTCAACGCCATCAACCCATATATGAGAACCCCCATACTCGGGCACCGCCATCCGCTCCGGACTCTCAGGCTCGAAGTCCCGTAAGATATCATCAATGCTTCGAGCGGCAACAACACCAGCAATAGACGAGGCTATCCCTTTTCCTCGATCGTCCTCAATGGACACATCTTCATCGGAGTCACCTTCGCCGCTAGAGGTGTCACTATCCTCGTCGGATGAGTCCTCTTCAGTGCGCCCCTCTTTCTCGTCTTCTTTCTCCTCTTCCTTTTCATCATCATCGGAGACACCTTCGTCATCCGAGATCTGGATTAAAGCACTAATACCGCCCACGCGGGGCACCCGTCCTCCAATTTTACCAACGCCTCGGCCGCTCGAAACAATGGCCGAGGAAGAGGAAGTGCCGGTAGCACCCGAACCTACTGCGACCTTCGTCGCAAGTGCCTTCACCCAGCTGCCGGCGCCGCCACGACCTCGACCACGACCCCTCTTCGGCCGCGAAGCAATCCCCTTCTCCTCCGCAGAAGCACGCTTCCTTTTATTGGGCGCATCCTCGCTCGACGGAGCAGGCCAGTCAGCATACTGGATCCCAAGTATGTCGAACATCCTGTTAACCCGACCTCCGCTACCCACCGAGCTGTGGATTGCCTTGATCTCAAATGTGGAGAGCTTACCAACAAGCTCTTCCGCCCAATCCTGAACACGCTTATATACCGCTTCGATCCCATCCTCTCGCCTGGGAAATTTCCCAAGAACTTTCTCCCAAACCTTGTTCAGGTTAACCTTTGGTTTCTTCAAGCCTCTACCCTTGTACTTGGGGTCATCCTCGACAGAAAACCATGCATGTTTCTAGCTAAGGGGCCAAATCTTAGCACAACAGTACTCCTCGACTAAATCACGGGCACACTGAGAGCGCGCCACCACCCTCAAACAGTCAACAACAGCGTGAGCCTCGGGGCTCATCATAGCTTCGGCGATAACATCACCAAGTGGCGAAAGCTCACCGCAGAGCTCAGCATTGCCACTAAACTTGTAGTAAAACCAGAACTCCTGCCACCCACTGGTCCATTTGTTCTTCTGGGCTTGCACCGGCAGCTCAGATCCAGTGCGGTGATAAAAGGTGTACACCGCGAACTGACCAAGGTTGGTGTTACCTCCGCCGTCAACAACCTTCCGAGGCTGCATATGCACGCGATGAGTGCGGATAAAACCCTCCACGTGAGGAACTATGCCCTGAGAGCGGCATGCCCATACATACACTGACATCTTCGTAAAGCACGAAGGCGTCAGTTGATGGAACCTCAAATTAAACCTCTGTAAAACAGAGGTCACAAAGGAGGCAACAGGAAACCGAAGTCCAGCCAAAAAGAATTCTTCAAAAACAACGATCTCATCTGCATCCGGCTTCGGAACGGTCTCCCCACTGCTGACCCTCGCCTTTCCCTCCTCGATCCACCCGCGCTTAACATAAGCCGCTAAATCAGAACTGCAAACTCGGCTCAGTCCAAACTCAAAACTCATTCCCTCATCCGCAGCGGAGGGAGAAGCTACACGAGCCGTCTGCTTGGACCTAGCCATCTCTCAAACAAAACCCTCGCAGGGCTCAACTCACACACCCTTCGCAGCTAGACTAAAGCAACCTTCGAAGAAAGGTTTGCGCGGCAGCAGGATGGCTAGAGCAAGGAGGGCACAATTTCAAGCCCCCACCAGCCCCTCCTATTTATACACCGGGGGCGGAACACTTCACCCGACAACACCGGCACGAAAACCAAGATCCACGGCTCAAAAAATGAAACGGACTTCTACAGTACGATTAAAATTCAACGGCCCGACCCAAGTCAGACGCGGGCGTCGCTGCCAAGGGTCCCGTTACATTTTCCGTCTAAGAGCGCTGCTTGGGCCCAACGAGGGGCTACTGTTGGGGGAAGGGACCCTCGGCAGTGGCACCGCGCAGGCTGGCTGGTCAAACGGCCCTCGCGCTCCCGCACACCTTCGCTGCGACCCGTCTTTTATTTTATTAAATCCCTCAGGCCACCACTCAGGCCCCCGAGTACTGACCCAACCTTCGCTATGATTAGCAAATCCTCGCAGGTGAAGGGCGCGAAGAGCGCTGGAAGTAGCCCCTGCAAGTCCCGCACACCTTCGCTGTGGGGCTCAGGCCCAACTGGTGGCAAGGAGACTCGAACTTCGCGACTGTACGGATATCTTCGCGAAGACGAAGGTCCGCCGCGCACTTCCGCGAGGGTGAGAACGAGCCGAGCGGCGGCGGACGCATGAAAAGCAGGCTAGGGTTTCGGCTCCAATTGTGTTTGTACGATTCTGCCCTTCTGTGTGTATGGCGCAGAAGAATCTTTCTTGTACCCTATTGTAATTTGGTCGGCACCCCTTGGTATCCCCTATAAATACCATGGGGTGAACAGTGTAATGGGCACGATTTTGGGAATAGAGCCATAACAACACTGTTCTCGCCCCCTATACCTTCACGTTGGTCTTGTTCCCGCTGCACCTTCGCTTGGTTCTGACGATTGGCCACCTTCGCCACCCCCTGCACGTGTGCGGAGGTTGGGCAAGTGTGCTACCAACAATTTCCATAACCATTTGTGAATCTTATGGACCTGCTGGTGTCCTATTATGTTGGAGTATGCCTTTGCTGGGCTGAAAATGTTGCCCCATGTATAATTCCACTGGTCTTGATCTTGATTCTGCGGCAGATCTGCAATCATGCCTAGGAGCTGTTGAAGTTGTTGGAATGCTATCTCAGAAATTGGTCTGTGAAATGATTGCGTGATGTCATCTTGAGAGAAAAACTTTGCTACTGAAATAAGTTTGTTCCTGACAAAAGAAAAGAGTTCAGGCATTTGGAGCCTTAGTTCTTGTGTATCCCATTTGTCCTGCCAAAAGAGTATTGACTGCCCATTGTTCATATGAATCCTAGCCATATCTTTGTACTGATCTAGAAGTTTCAGGTTGTCTCTCCACCAAAAGGAGCCTTTTTTATCTTCAGGTTTTCTCATCAGATTAAAGTCACCAAGAATAAGCCATTCTACATCTTGTGGCATTTGAATGTTTTTTGAACCAAGAGATAAACTGTCTTTTCCCCTCATCAGTGCATGGGGCATAGATGTTTGTCAGAATCCAATTTTCATCATTGTGCATGGAGCTCATCTGGATGGAGATGGCAGAATCATTTTGAAATATTAGTTCTCCTTGAAACAATCTGCTTTTCCAGGCAGTCAAAATCCCCCCTGAAGCTCCAACTGAAGGCAAAAATTCAAATCTATCAAATCCTGGGGGGGCAGATGTTTCTGATGAAGGAAGGATCAAAAGTCTCTTTTTTGTCTCTTGAAAACAAATGATATCAGCCTGTAGATCAATAACCTTGTTCTTAATTGTGACCCATTTTTGTTGTGAATTTATCCCTCTTACGTTCCACTGTAAGACATTCCAGCTTTTGTTATGCCGTGTATTCATTTGTGAACTCATTTAATCTTTGATGACAAAAGGCAAATTTTCTTGTTAGATGCAGCACCATATTGACAATTGGGCTACAATCTTTGGCTTGATAATTGGCATTATAGACAAAGATCCAAAATAAACGCACGAAAGACCCAACTGAGCTGCCATAAAACTCATAGGAAAAGCAGGCGCAAAACACTGATGCCCGCTTAACTGGTTTTAAAGAGTGCCACATAAGTCGCCCCCATAGGGTTTCTAAAACAACTGACAGAGAGTAGTTTCCCAGATACATCACAATGCCTGACCCAGAAAAAAGAGGAAGCTTAAGACTGCTCCTAGCTATAAGCTGGTCAATACAAAAGGAAGAGTTAGCCCAACTCTTTTCACATTCCCTGCCACCAAGGCTTAAATACCAAACTATTGAGTTATTCCTCATTGATAGGACCACATTCTTCTGTTTCCTTCCCTGCATCATGAGCAGAGTCCTTTCCTTCATCCTTCTCCTCAGATGGATGCGCTTGACTTGGGAAGGTGATGCGCACTCTTGCCACTGGGTAGTTCCTCCTTTTACCCTGTAGGTTTTCATCAGATATTTCAGTTTCATCGAAACCATAGAATTGAGTTGCAAGGCTTTTGATGGATTCTTTTGGCATTATGGGGGGCTTAACTTTACACTCAAAACAGTTCCTTTCCTTACAAGATCCCAATTTGAACCCTCTGGAAGAGCTTTGAATTCTAGGACTCCTTCTTACCTCTGTTTCCACCAAGGCAGGGGTTCTCTTGCTGAGTCTTTTCTTTGGTGGAACCTCCTTCTCCAGACCCTTGTGTGTGCCCTGTCCTTCTTCCATGCATTCTGAGATACAGGAAAAGTTAGCAGTTGGGCAAGAGCTGGGGATAGAGAGTGAAACTGTTGTTGAGCTCGAGCTGGCGAGGTGGCATAGAATCCCAGAATCCAATATGATTTTGATTTTCTCAAAGTTGCACGGATTTAATAATTGAGCAACGAAGAAATTAACCCAAGTGACAGGAACGGGAACATGTAGGTTGTTTGGGTTACCTGAGGAGAAAAATCTGGCAGCAAGCCTAACCGCTTCAGCATTGGTTGACTGACTGTCTTCTATCCTGAAAAAGTCAGACCCATCTTGGATTGACCTGTCCTGCTGAAAGTTATCTGCCATCATGGCTTCTAGCACCTGATTCTCTGCTGGGATGGAATGAGTTTCTTCAACATGGATCTGAACCCCCATGTTTCCTTTGAACTGATGATCCTTGGTGGGAGCAAACTCATCCTCTTCTGCCTGCCTTTTTCCTGTCACTGATTCCCCAACATGGGCCACATTCATGGGTGGGCTTGGCACTTGCTGGGCCACATTGATTGGGTGGCTTAAGTCTTGATGGGCCTTAATGCCAGCTAGGCCCATGTTCATGTCCAGATTCTTTTGTTGGGCCAAACTCTGGTTACATGTTGCCTGATTTACATCTGCAGCCCAAATGTTGGATGGCCCATCAGCTTGAATTTGAAAGAGAATGTTGCTCTGCTTTCCCCCACCATGCCTTGCTCCTCCAGGTTCACTTGAGTTTGTGCTAAATCTTCTGAGCTCATCAGTTGTTCTGGGAGGAACTCTTCTGTTAGAAAATTGAAAGGTGCTCCCTACAACTCTGCATTTGGTATTCCCTGCAACTCCAAATTTGAGTCATTCACTGGTTGCCCCATTTGCAGATTTAGCCCCTCAGCTTGCTCTAGCTCATGTGTTTCCTCATTTTGTGGGTTCATCTGGTAAACCTCCCCCTATCCCTGTAAGAGATAGTGAACCTGCTCACCTTGCCCAAAGGGATCATTTTCCGTTGGGTGCACAAGGACAGGATTGAGGTCTTGTACAAGCACTGGTTGATTGGGGTCTTGTATAGGTGCTGGCTGATTAAGATCCAGGCCCCCCTGGGGTTCTGCATTTTCCACTGCTATATCTTGGTTGATTTCCACTTCCATTTCCTGAGGCTGATGGTTGAGATCATGCACATTTTCTGGCCAAGGTTCCCAAACATTGTCTCCCTGCCCCTGAATCTGGTTCCCCCCGTTATTAGCTGGTTGTCCTAACCCAATATAATCAAAGGGTAAAGCATCCTCAATGATGTTGTTTTCTGGCACAGGATCCTGAGGTAGAGGGACCTCATTGGGCTGCTTCTGTCTGAGCACCTCACATTGGATGGTAAAGCTTTCACCTCCAATCGTGTCTGGGTCCTCTAGTGCCACAAATTGCGGAACCTCCTGAACATCCCTCACTCTGGCCTTAACTATCAATGTGGATTCAGAGCCTTCTTCTAGCTGAAACAAAAGCACCTTTGCAAAGTCCCCAATCGATTGGTGGATATGCCTTTCTGAAATGTAGTCTCTTGGGAAATCCAACAAAAGGAGCCAACACTCATGATTGAAATCAGCTGCCCTCCAGTTCCTACCCCGATCATGTTTGGTGAAAGAAACTAGAACATTATCAAAAACATGCGGGCTATCCTGAACCAAGGTATCCTTGGCGTGAGCATACTTCAATCTAACCATTGCCTGACCCAAGCTAGTTCTCTGAATATCTAAGAACGACATTTGCACCTCATATCTTAGAAAATCTCGGATGACCTCTCTATGTAAGTGCATTCGCCCCCAATGTGGGTTTTGGCTAATTAATAACAATCAAGTTAGGGACTAACCGGTTTATAAAAGCATGTATGCAGGTGTTAGTCCTAGAAAGATTTGAAATGTTAAGATCTCGTGAACAAAGCACGTTTGGATACATTTGGACGTAAAGATGCCTAGCTCAAGTGGTAGTTTAAAATTTCAATTTTAAACTTGAGTTATAGGTAAGCCGGACTATCAAGAGGGTCACAATTTATGTTGGCTAGATGTGGAGAAAAGTGCTCAAATCGACTAACTATAGTTTGCTTGAGAGACACCGCACAAACACGGACACATGGAGGGTTTTTCTGTGCGGGCGGTAGTACCGCCCGTGGCTTCATCGCGCAGTGCTCAAAACAACCTCTCTGTGTTGGCTCGAAAATGGCCTAGCGGTAGTACCGCTATAGGGCCGGTACTACCGCCCCCGGTGGTACCGACCCTGGCCGGTAGCAAGTCAGATTTGCAACCCTCTCTGTGTAGATTCAAAATGACTTGGCAGTAGTACCGCTATAGGGCCGGTACTACCGACCCTCGGTGGTACCGACCCTGGTCGGTAGAAAGACAGATTTGCGAAGCTCTCTGTGTTGATAAAAAATGGCCTGGCGGTAGTACCGCCATAGGGCCGGTACTACCGCCCCCGGTGGTACCGACCCAAGCCGGTAGTAACCAAGTTTTGCAGGGCTCTCTGTGCTGACGCGTTTTTGACTTGGCGGTAGTACCGCCAAAGGTCCGGTACTATCGACCCTGGTCGGTAGTAACCGAGGGACCAAGTCCCTCACTGCGGAGCTCTCTGTTCGCGACCGTTTTGGTCTAGCGGTAGTACCGCCATAGGGCCGGTACTACCGCCCCTCGGTGGTACCGCCCCACGGCCGGTAGCTGACTTTTTGGTCAGATTCAGATCTGAGTGACCGTTAGTGACTGGTCAGTGACTGGTCGGTACTACCGACCATGGGTGGTCGGTACTACCGACCAGCCTCGGGACTGGGGGACTATTTATAGCCCTCCACTTGACTTTTGACCGTTAATTACTCATTCCATTCATTCATTGCGACCTACTTTCAGACAAAGCCCTCTCCAAGCATTGACCACTCCCCTCTCTCTCCCCCTTTGCTCCTAGATTCACTCACTTGCAAGATTTGAGCTAGGGAAGTGAGATTAGAGAGTGGGAAGCTTCGATCTACGACTTGAGCACTTGGTTTCCATTTAGCCGGCTTGATTTGTGTCTTTTACTCTTGAGCTCTTTGAGCTCTAGCCGGTTAGGTGTTCTTCGTGGTAGCCCGTATTGATTCATTTGTGAGGGCTCCCCGAAGCGTTTGTATTACCCTGTGATTTCTAGTGGAGAAACTCTAGTAGCCTTTGTGGTTGCTTGAGTGAGGCTTGGAGGTGAAATAGACTCCAACATTTGTGGTCACCTCAACAACGAGGACGTAGACACTCCTTAGTGGATTGGCCGAACCTCGGGATAAATCGTCGTGTCCCGTGTACTTGTTGTTGTCTCTACTTTGCATATTACTTGTGTTCTTCGTGTTCTTCCTCTCCCTATCTCTTTCTTAGGTTTAGAAGGCTCGATTCACACCGTGGAAATCAACCAAGGCTTGGTAAGGCTAGAATCGCTGTGTATCTTACTTAGGGAAGTGGGGGGACATACTTGTATTACATTCATAGCTCACTTACAGTGGATTTGTAGTTCATCCTTAGGATCCCGATAGTGCCGTTTGTTTGTGTCGGTAGTACCGATGTGTAACACTCTGGCGTTAAGCAGACTAAAACCTGACATGTCATCATATGCACTGGCATTTCATATGAGTTGATAACCTAAGTATGCATTCACTAAAAATAAGTTTAATTCATCATGCTTGTGCTTAGTTGATAAGGAGTGTTTAAGTTGAAACCCTAGTTTATGTTTTCTTTGTGGTGTTTAATGCTTTTATGCTATATAGGGGTGCTATGGTAATTTCTTATATAGTAGTTGAATTTTGCATCACATCTTGGTTTTATGTCTCAAAGGTGTATTTGGAACATGTTTTAAGTCACCATTGAGTTATAATTCAAATTTGGTTGAAATCTAATTAAATGGTTTAATTAATCTAAAAACCCTATTTTATCCCCTTTCTTATCAATCAAAATCTAAAAAGAATTTGAGTATGCTTCAAAAAGCAAAGTTGCTCCATTTTTGATAAGGATCAACTTTGATGTATAAAGTTTTTCAAGTTCTTATGCGAAATCAAAAGTATTGGTGAAAATACCCTTTTGCCCTAATTGTCCCCTTTTGATTTGCAAACCCCAATTCAAAATATGAGCATATTCTGCATATGTTGCAAAAATAAAAGATGTTCAGTATTGAATTCTGAACATTTGATATTTTAACATATTTTCAACTTATATTAAAAAATCTGAAGTAATTTCAAATTTTCCGAAAGGGTATAAAAGAGAAGGGGGGGATAAGTTTCTTTTCCCTGTTCATGGCGGTGGCAGCCGATATTTTGATCGGTAACACCAGCGCGTAGGGCGTCGACCTCTCTCGATTGAGCGCACAACTGAGCTCGTGGCATAGCCAAGCAGCTGCTGGCGCTCTCCCTCGCGTCGTGGCGTCTCCTCCTGCGCTCGCCATCGCCATTTCGCCACCAGGGCACCGACGGACTCACCTCCATCCTATTCCAAATTCACAGCACACCAAGCGTTCTCATCCAAATTTGACCACGGCTATAAACTCCTTACCTCCTTGCGCATCTCCAGAACCCATCCATTCGACCTCTACTGCCTCAGAGAGCTCGAGCTCGCCGTTTTTCTTCCCGCCGGGCGAAATCGCCGCCGAGCTCGACCTCACCGTGGTCAGCCCAACCGGGCACTCCTCTACTCTCCCTGTCTCGTGTTTCTGCTTTGACTTGACCCCAGAGTACTTATCGGCTCGGTGGTTTTTTGTTTGACGCTCAGGTCTCACCGGAACATCACCTTCTTCGCCGGAGCTCGCCGCTGCAAGCCACTGCTCTGTGGACCTTGCCTTCCCGTTCCTCCTCCGCTCGAACCAACTACACAGGCAGTAGCAGGGTAAGCTACTGGAGCTTCCTAGCCCCTCCGTTCTTCTGTTGCTAGCCTAGGTTCGCCGGAACAGCTCCGCCGCGGTTCGGTCCGCCGCCGTGCGTGGCCAGACCTCACTGGAGTGGTATCGTTTGAGGTTAGGGGCTCTATCGGCCGCGGGTGACTCGCCGATGCTGGTGCTCGCGTCCGTTAGGTCTCTACTGGCCGGGGTTGGCCGGCGTAAGGCTCGCCGGCGCTCGGTGCGCCGCCGTCCGCTCGGGCCAGGGTCGGGGACCTCTCGTATGCGAAGACGACTTTTTACAGGGTGTTGGTTGCAAAGTCCATGACTCATTTAAATAGTGTCTTGGACTGCGGGTTGGTTCCTTAGAAGCCGAAGGGCTTTTCTGCAAAAGCGCCAGAGCGCGCGGGCGGGAGCCAGGCCGGGCCTGCTTTCGCGTGCGCTGGGCCGCCTGGACTGGGCCGAAAGCCCAGTTAGGCTTAGATTGGAGTTTTTCTTTTATAGCTTTATGCACAGTAGCTAGTTTTGTTCTTTTTGCTATAATTTTTCTATAGCTTTGTTAATTGTGAAATTTGACATGTAAGATGATAGCATGTCTGTGCTAATATAAAAATTATAAAACTTGTGTTTTGAGTAATTTTACTATGACAATTAAATCTGCATTTTAATTAATAAATGCAACTTTGATGAATTATGTAATTTTTTGTGTTTCTCCAAAGATCATGAAATTTGACATGTGAGTTTATGTCACTGATATCTACTTTCATGTTTAATTTCAGCTCTGTTTGAATAAGTATGATTTGTGTATAAATAAAAGGCTAATTAAAATAACTTATAAAATAAAAAGAAATAGTTAATCCCTTTTAGATTTGTGTGCCTTTTGGAATTGTTTGACAACCAGTGGAAAACTAGCAAGATTTGCTCCCTGGTTATGGATTCCTTTATGCTAATGACCTTTTGTTGCTTGATAGTTACCTAATCTTGCTTAATAGAGATAATAAAATTTGCTTAGTAATAATATATAGTTTAATAGCTAATTTGGTTTTGTTGATTTGCAACTTTACCGTGATGAAAGATTGTACGAATATATGTCTACAACTTAGAAAATTTCCATCTTTACCATGATCATGTCATAAGCATCTCATTGATCATGCATATGCACTTCTACGTGTAGATCTCGTTTCGGAAGGACCTGATCCTCAGTGGGTTTCTCCTGAGTGTGTGGATCCTTCTAGCTTTTTAGAATCTCCGGACTTCGCTGATCAACAAGGCAAGCCCCGGACATTAAACCTATCCTTGTATTTTTATAAAGTTATTTATATCATTTGAGTTAATATGATGCATTAAGTGAATAGGAGTTGAGTGAACCCTATTTGATGCATTACCAACCTTGATGATTCCAATACTTAACCTTGATACCGTTTTATGAAAATGCTTAGTATGCTTAGCCATGCTTCACTACTTCATAAAAGTAGGTGCTTTTAAAAATGGTTGCTATGTTATGGGAATCATGAATCTTGAGATAACATGATAACGATAGTAACTTACATCAAGAATGGAGTCTTGTTGTAAGGTTACTCAACATAGGACCTTATCGTTGTTGGCCTGCTGTGATTGAGACCTTTGAGTACAGCCCACATGCGGTGGTAAGCCTCGTCTATAGCTATTCCGATACTTGAGAACGGCCAACCGCGTACTGGGAGTGGAGAGATGGCGGGAGTAGCGTGTACCCTCGGGGCTATGAGATAGTCGGGTTCGAGGTGTACTGTACTCTCGGGTGACGCTGGACCCGTTCTTGTATGGGAGGATCTATAGATAGGGTTGACGTATGCAAGATTAAGTTCTACATATGTCGTGTGGTACTGAATCCCCAGCTGGGTTTAAATGATTCGAATCGCCGTGTTTCCTCGGATATGGAGCCTCAATCCACTGACCCGCACCGTAGTAATGAATGGAATCTTGATGAGATGAGAACGAAAGATGTGGTATGCTTATGAAGGTTTGAGAATCTTTGGATAGTTATAAAGTTTAATCTTGAGTTAAAACTTGAAAATAGACTTTACTATTAGTAAGCTTTTATGCAAAAGAAATGTTTTGATCTTGCTAAAGCCTTACCTTGAATCCCTATAGCCTTTATACCTGAGTCTTCTCCTCTTTTCTAGACGGTTAAGTCTTGTTGAGTACTTTTGTACTCAAGGTTTGTTAACCTTTGTTGCAGGTGAGTTCATTGATCATCCTTTTGGTGGTCAATGTTTCTTCACTCTTGTGGAGGAGAGTGATAATGACTCTGATGTTTGACCTTGGGCAAGTAACAAAAATTTGTGTGGTATATTTAATATGAAGTTCCGAATCTTTTATGTAATAAGTACTTATGAATTGTAAACTTTTAAATCTAAGTTTCGATCTATATTATATACTCTTTCCGCTTTTACTCTGATTTATCTTATCTATAAAATTGTTGTAATACTGTGATGCTTGACGAGGGAATTCCTGAAAAGAGTATAACGTGGATGATTCGGGTCTCCGAGGACACCCGACAGATCTCTTGAGTCATTTGGAACTCGTGCACGCCGATCAGAAGTCTTTAAGACAATGATGGGTGCATGTGGGCCACCTTATTCAGGAGGTTCTGCCACACGGTGTTTCACACCTGGTAGTACCTACCCAAACAAACCGGCCTCTCCGGTTGTTATCTAACTACACTTCTCAGTTTGTGAGCTTTCAGATTGTTTAAAATCACCTATTCACCCCCTCTAGGCTGATTTGATCCTTTCAATTGGTATCAGAGCATAACCCTTGTGTTAGCGCTTCACCGCGTAAGGGAGAATCATGTCGACCCTAAGTCAAGAACAAATTGATGACATAGTCAAGAGGATTTCCTCTCAGCTACTAGAAGATCAAGCAAAGAAACATGAAGATGAGATGAAAAAGATGAAAGATGAGATTGAGAGCTTGAAGCTAGCTTTAGGCAACAAGGCCGAATCATCTGGTGAAAATCCGCCGCAGCCCAAAGATGACAAGAAGAAGGAAGATGAAGAGAAAGGCAAGAGAGACAACGAGTTCTCTAGAGTGCCTTATGACTATAGCCAAATGGGCAAAGTCATTCAATTGCCTAGCGTCAATCTAGGCAAACCACCCGCCTTTGATGGAATCAACTACAATGATTGGGCACACAAGATGAAGCTACACCTTCTTGCCGCAAGAGTTTGGGAGATCGTTGAGAGTGGACCAAGTCATGTTGAAGGTCAAGAGTTCACCTACAATGATGTGATTGAGTTTCAACAAAATGTTCAAGCTGCATCATTGATTCTATCATGTCTCAAGCCCGAAGAAAGCAACAAGGTACATGGAATGGAGAGTGCCAAGTTGATTTGGGATACTCTCAGGATATCATATGAGGGTGATGCAAGTGTGAGGAAGTGCAACATAGAGCTTCTTCAAGGAAAGATCGAGAACTTCGCTAATGTTTGATCGATTCATGACCTTGATCAACAAGATTAGAGCTCTTGGAGACAAGAAGTGGGATGACAACTCAGCTGCAAGAAAGCTATTGAGAGCGTATAGAAAGAAGAACAAGACGCTTGCATCAATCATCATGGAAAGGCCTAACTATGAGAGCATGGGACCTCATGAGATGCTTGCCAAGATAAAGCATCATGAAGTCTTGGATGATGAAGCTATAGAAGATCAAGAGATAAGCAACAAGAAGGTGGTAGCACTCAAGGCAAACCAAGAAGAAGGAAGCAAGGCCCGAGATGACTCATCAAGTGAAGGAAGTGATGACTCCGATGATGAGATGGCACTTCTTGTGAAGAACTTTAGAAGATTCATGAGAAAGAAGATGTACAAGAAGGGCAAAGGTGGATACTTCAAGAAGTCAAAGAAGAGAAATTGCTATGAGTGTGGTGCGGATGATCACTTCATTGTCGATTGTCCACAAAAGAAGAACAAGAACAAGTATATCAAGAGTGATGACAAGAAGCAAAGAAGAAGAAGAGGTGGTGAAGCTCATCTTGGTGAGGAATGGTTCTCGGAAGATGACTCAAGTGATGAAGAAAAGAGCAAGAGCAAGGAGAAGGAGAAAGGAGCGGCCAACATTGCCATACACAAGACCTCTTCTCCAAGCCTCTTCTCCAACATGGCTACATCAACCACTTCATCACGCTTGTTCGAGAGCCTCTCCGACGACGAGGATGACTTCACTCATTCTTGCTTCATGGCTAAGGATGAGAAGGTATCATCTAACTCTCCCACTTGTTCTAGCGATGAATGTAGTGATGATGAAATGGATGAATTTGAGCTTAGCATAATTAGAAAATTTGGTAAGAAAGGTGGACCTAAAATCATAAAGTTGCTTACTAAGTTAGAGAGTCGGAATGAGAGTCTTGCTTTGCAAGGGGACTTGATCTCCCAAGAGAGAGAAAAGAACCTTGCATTGGAAGCCTCTCTTGCTGAGGAGAAGTTGAAGGTTGAGAAATTGACCGTGGAACTATCTTTAGCCAATGACTCTAACAAGAAGTTGGCTAAGGAGTGTTCCACGAGCAATGACTCAATTGCTAAACCAAAGAATGAAGTTAGCTTGGTTCAAGAAAGCCTCACAAGCTTTCAAGATAAGTATCAAACTCTTGAACTAAGCTACAACACTCTTTGGAATAGCACTTCTTCAACCTCTCCTAAGGATTCCGATAGCTCTAATGCCTCAACTAGTAAAGGTTGCAAAAGATGCTATAAACTTGATATAAATGCCTGTGCAACTAACCTTGTTGAGCTAGAAAAGAAAGACAAGGAGATTCATAGGTTGAACATGATCTTGAAGAATGGTTGCAAATGTAAGGTGCAACAACCAAAGGACATCCTCAAGACCGCAAGACATCCATCCATCAAGGATGGGATTGGGTACAATAGGTATGGTGGTAAGGCCAATGGAAGAAAGATGGTCAAGGGGGTACCCTTTGTTAACTTTAACAAAGGGGTTCCTCTTTTTGACCTCATGAACAAGGCCAACAAGATTGCCAATCCTAAGGCTCCACTTGCTAATTGGAAGATCAACAAGGAAAAGCAAGTGGAGGTCCCCAAGCAACAAAAGCCAATATCAAGAAGCTATACTTGTGACTACTTGTGTTGTTGGGGAGAAAACGCAAGATTGTCGTTAAGTATGTTGGTGCCCTCAAAAAGAGGGAAATTATGAGAAATGTTTGGGTGCCAAAAGCTTATGTGACTAACCCCCAAGGACCCAATCTCATTTGGGTACCTAAATCGAGAACATAATCTTGTTTTGTAGGAATATGCCTCCGGTGGGTCAAGTTGGGTGTTGGATAGTGGATGCACCAATCATATGATCGGGGCAAAAGAAATGTTCTCCTCCTTCCAACCAAGCAACGACTCATGCAACAACATTGTGTTTGGTGACAATGGTAAAGTAGAAGTGCTTGGCTTGGGTAAAATTGCTATCTCAACTGACAATTCCATATCTAATGTATTACTTGTGCATTCGTTGAGTTACAACTTGTTGTCCGTTTCTCAACTTTGTGAAATGGGTTACGATTGTCTCTTTACGGATAAGGGTGTGACCGTCTCTAGAAGAAGGGATTCCTCTATTGCATTCAAAGGCGTGTTGAAGGGAAAACTTTACTTAGTTGACTTCTCAACTAGTAAGGTAGAACCTACAACATGTCTAATGGCAAAATCTAGCATGAGTTGGCTTTGGCATCGCCGACTAGCTCATGTTGGGATGAGGAACTTGGCCCAACTTCAAAGGGAAGGGCACATCCTTGGACTAACCAATGTCTCGTTTGAGAAAGATAGGATTTGCAGTGCGTGCCAAGCAGGGAAGCAAGTTGGAGCAAAGCATCCAATGAAGAACGTTGTATCAACCACAAGACCATTGGAGCTGCTTCACATGGACCTCATCGGACCCGTTGCTTACCAAAGCATCGGCGGTAACAAATATGGTTTCGTTATTGTTGATGACTTTTCTCGTTTCACTTGGGTGTTCTTTTTAGCAGATAAAACCGAGACCCAAGGTATCTTCAAGAAGTTTGCTAGAAGGGCTCAAAATGAGTTTGAGCTCAAGAGCAAGAAAGTGAGAAGCGACAATGGGACCGAGTTTAGAAACACCAACATAGAAGAGTATCTTGATGATGAAGGAATCAAGCATGAGTTCTCCGTTCCATATACCCCACAACAAAATGGGGTTGTGGAAAGGAAGAATAGAACTCTGGTTGAAGCCGCAAGATCTATGTTGGATGAGTACAAGACTTCCCATGGCTTTTGGGCGGAGGCGATGAACACCGCGTGTCATGCCATCAACCGCCTTTACCTTCACAAGCTAAGGGACAAGACGCCATACGAGCTTCTAACCGGTAACAAACCGAAGGTGCATTACTTTCGAGTCTTTGGTTGCAAGTGTTTCATACTTAACAAGAGAGCCAAAAGTTCAAAGTTTGCACCTAAGGTACATGAAGGCTTTCTACTTGGTTATGGTACTAACGAACACGGCTACCGCGTATTCAATAATGCCACCGGCACTATTGAGTTAACGGTAGACGTGACTTTTGATGAATCCGACGGCTCCCAAAAGGAGCAAGTCGATGATGAGCTTGTAGGTGATGACATGTCTCCATCCGAAGCAATCAAGAAGCTTGCAACCGGTGATGTGAGACCTATTGAGATTCAAGATGATGATGATGATCCGTTGCACACTCCACAAGATTCAAATGTCCATCATGTGCATTCAAATGTACATGATGAAGCTTCCGCAACTCCGATAGATGGAGGTGCAAACGGTGGTCAAATGCAACATCAACCTGATGACCACACACAAGCTCAACATGAAGACCAACAAGATGGTGGGGACATCCCCACATGTGACGAAGATGATGAAGATGGACCCATTCAAAGGAGATCACTTGTGCCACATCCTAAAGTGCACCATACTATTCAACGGGATCATCCCGTTGACAACATACTGGGGAGCATACGTCGTGGGGTAACGACACGTTCACGCTTAGCAAATTTTTGTGAACATTACTTGTTTGTCTCCTCTTTGGAACCTCTTAGGGTGGACGATGCACTTGATGATCCGGATTGGGTGATGGCTATGCAAGAAGAGTTGAACAACTTCACCAGGAATGAAGTCTGGTCCTTGGTGGAAA
This sequence comes from Coix lacryma-jobi var. lacryma-jobi, assembly GCA_009763385.1. NCBI lineage: Eukaryota > Viridiplantae > Streptophyta > Magnoliopsida > Poales > Poaceae > Coix > Coix lacryma-jobi. Next base: position 13,937,336 of record CM019831.1, on the reverse strand, counting down.
GACCCAAGCAAAATGTGATAGGAACCAAATGGGTCTTCCGCAACAAAGAAGACGAGCATGGCGTGGTAACAAGGAACAAAGCACGATTGGTGGCTCAAGGTTTCACTCAAATCGAAGGTTTGGATTTTGGGGAAACCTATGCACCTGTAGCTAGGCTTGAGTCAATTCGTATATTGCTTGCCTTTGCTACTCACCATGATTTCAAGCTATACCAAATGGACGTGAAAAGTGCATTCCTCAACGGCCCCTTCTCCGAATTGGAATATGTGGAGCAACCATCGGGTTTTGAAGATCCCAAGTATCCCAACCACATCTACAAGCTCGACAAGGCGCTCTATGGGCTCAAGCAAGCCCCTAGAGCTTGGTATGATTGCCTTAAGGACTTCCTACTCAAAAAGGGTTTTGTGATAGGAAGGGCCGACGCTACTTTATTTACTCGCAAAGTCGATAATGATATCTTTGTGTGCCAAATATATGTCGATGACATAATATTTGGTAGTACTAATGTGACTTTTTGTGAGGAATTTTGTAGGATCATGACCAAAAGGTTCGAGATGTCCATGATGGGTGAGTTGAAGTATTTTCTTGGATTCCAAATCAAGCAACTCAAGGATGGCACATTCATCAGTCAAACCAAGTATACAAGAGACATGCTAAAGAAGTTTGAGATGGACAAGGCCAAACCCATCAAGACCCCCATGCCTACAAATGGACATCTTGATCTAAATGAGGATGGTAAGTCAGTGGACCAAAAGGTATATCGCTCTATGATCGGTTCATTGCTTTACCTTTGTGCATCTAGGCCTGATATTATGCTTAACGTGTGCATGTGTGCAAGATTTCAAGCTAATCCGAAAGAATGTCATATTATGGCCGTTAAGAGAATCTTTCGATACTTAGTGCACACTCCTAATCTTGGCTTGTGGTATCCCAAGGGCTCCACTTTTGATCTACTTGGCTATTCCGATTCGGACTATGCCGGTTGCAAGGTAGATCGAAAGAGCACTACCGGGACTTGCCAATTTATTGGAAGGTCTTTGGTGTCATGGAGTTCTAACAAAATAGTGTTGCCCTATCCACCGCCGAAGCCGAGTATGTGGCGGCTGGCGCATGCTGTGCTCAACTACTTTGGATGAAGCAAACACTAAAAGATTTCGGATGTGAGGAAAATAAGATTCCACTTTTGTGTGACAATGAGAGTTCTATCAAGCTAGCCAACAATCCCGTAAACCATTCTCGCACAAAACACATTGACATCCGACACCATTTCTTGAGAGACCACAAAGCCAAAGGAGATATCTCTATACGCCATGTGAGCACCGAAAAACAACTAGCCGATATCTTCACAAAACCTTTAGATGAGTCAAGATTTTGTGCTTTGAGGAGTGAACTAAATATCATTGATTCTCGTAATGTGGCTTGATGTCTTGCACATATTTGTTTTCACCTAGAGACTTTAGACAAAAGTTTTGCCAAATATTGTGTGAGATTTCAAAGTCTATTTTGCATGCTTCTCTTATGTCCATAGCTATGTACTGCTTATATGAAATCTGGACATGATTGAAGTTTGTGTAGTATGCCACACAAAGTTCTCTTAGAATAGCTCTCTGTCCGCTCTGGAAACGCGTGGTCGGTAGTACCGCCATAGGGGCGGTAGTACCGACGTCGGTAGTACCGACCCCTTGGGGCGGTAGTACCGACCCTGTTCGTCCCTGGTATAAATGGCCGCGGTGATTCTTTTTCAACCCTACCCAGTCAACCTCTTTTGACCGCAGCCGTTGCCTCCTTGCGCCGCCGCTCGTGCCCGTGCCCGTGCAGCCGCCGCGCCTTCTTCCTCTCCGATCTCCCTCCTCCTCCACCCAAATCCAAATCTCTCTGGTGGAAAGGTGCGTGGGAGCAAGGAGATCGTCTTGGTGGTGTTCTTGAAGCCCGAAGTTTCTTCCTTCATTGGATTTCGACCTTTTCTTCACGAGTAGCAAGATGTCGCATGGCCGGAGGCCCTCTCACCAGGCCGGAGATGATGATGAGGAAGAGTATGTGGCTTTGGGGCTTGGTGATGTGCAGCAGGGAGAGCCGCAGCGCCGCAATCCCGGGCGTCGTGCCCGGGCCGGTGGGAGCAGCGAGGACGTCACTCGACAGGTGCGTGGACGTTCGTCCACGAGCCGTCGTAGTGTCGACGGAGGCTGGGGCAGAGGTAGTGGCCTTGGTGCTGGTGACAGCGGTGCAGGTGGGAGTGGTCATGCTGTTCCTCCACCTCCACCACCCCCTGTCAGTGGTACCCCAGGGCGTCTGCACAGCGTGATAGTGGGCGGAGTGGCTATGGGAGCCGGAGCTGAGCGAGAGGGTCGGTCCATCGATCCTCGTGTTGGGCCCCCTTCTCCTCCAACATCCGGGTTGTTGCTTATCAACCGGGTGTGTCTGCCCCCACACATCTTGGAAATACCATGGACTACTCCGACAGGAAGAAGGCAAACCCGTTGAGATCCTAGAGGTCAGAAAATTCATATTTTTTTGTTCGGGATGATACAATGGACATGAGGTTTTGGTCTCGGTTCCAGCAAGATTACTATGTGTCAGTCCTTTGGAGGGGCTTTTTGTGCTAAGGGGCATCCTCCCCTCTTTGAGCATAAGCGGCTAGCAATCCGCTCCTTGACAGACAAGGATTCAGAAGAGATTCAAGCTTTGGTGCAGAGGTTGGAGGAATGAAGGATTCTGGGGTTAGTGTTTGGTGAGCGCAGCTACAACCAGGAGATTATCTATCAGTTTTGGGCTACCCTATTCATTGATCAGTAGGCTAAGATGCTGCATTGGATGACCCAAGGGGTCCATTACCGGTGCAACTTCGTCACCTTTGCCAGGCTGTTGGGATTCAACAGCGCAGATAGGAACGCCCCTAGATTGTCAGAGATATATGGTGGGGGCATGCATCCTGAGCATCTGGAGAACTCTGGGGTCTACATGGATGGTGCATGGGCATACTTCAAAGTCTTTGATTTGAAGCCTGCCTACTTCATGTTCAACAACTTGATGTGCCTCACCCTGGACCCTAAAGTTGGAGACAATGATAATTTGAGAGATGATGCTCCCAAGGTCCTTGTTCAGTTTGCTCGGCCAGATGGACGGTTCAGCATTTCACACTTTCTCTGGCAGAAGATCTCAGATGTGTACAATGACCCTCACAAGAACCTGCCCTACGCTCCATATCTGATGCACGCCATTGAGCATGTGGTTGGAGCCACTTTCGAGTATGATCGGACCGTGAAGGAGTACAGTGTTCGCAAGTTCTCTTCCACGAGTTCCGCAGGCAAGGAAAAGGTTGATGAAGGTGGTGACATTCCAGCTGCTGCAGCAGCTCCTGGCGAGGCACATGGCCCAGAGCAGGCTCGTGGGGGAGGTGCCTCCTGCTACCGCTCCTCCTCCGCGTCGTGAGAGGCGTAGGAGTGGCGGTGTTCGCTACGCTCTCGGCAAGTTTTTCCAGTGGATGTGCTACAGGGCTGAGCGCGACGAGCGGCATCATCAGGAGGTGCGTGAGCACCTCGGTCTACCTCCGTGTTCGCCACCCCGACCCTTTCCAGATCCCTTCGCTGAGTATGATGCTCAGCCCAGACGCGATGATGATGATGATGACGACGATGGTGGCCAGCAGCCACAGCAGCAGCAGCAGGGTGGTGATGAGTCTGGGATCTTCTCCTCTGAGATGTATCAGCCTTTTCAGCCGCCGCCCTCATACCAGCCTCCTCCCTTCTTCCCTGATTATGGTGCGGGTCCGTCCTTTCCGGGTGAATCCACATCATATCAAGGTGGTGCTGGCGGCTCCTACATGGGCTTTGCTGCCCCCGACGCCAATCCAGCTGGAAGTGGTGGCTTCTGCGACCCTTCCCCTCCACTGGATCCTTCCACCGCTCCTTCGTCGTCGTTCCCAGGTGGTGATGTTGGCGCCATCGCGTATTCCTCTCTTTTTGGTGGCTATGGTGGTGACTATGGTGGCTCTTCCAGTGGCTATTACTAGTTTCTTATGCTTATCTCGGCCTACCCCTTTTGGCATTTGATGACAAAGGGGGAGTGTTAGGCTTATCTTGATGTAATAGCTTGCTTTGTGAGAGAGGGTTAATCTTTGAGAACTAAGTGTGGTCATGCTACTTTTTATTTGTGATGATGAGGATGTAAAACATTTGTGCTTAATGTTATATTCATGTATGGTTCATCCTTTATATGTATGCTCATGTCATGGTTGGTGATTGTTGTTTTCGATATGGCTATGTGATTTGAGTCCTTTTCTTTCTTCCATAGCCATTCGCTTTTCTTATTACATTGTTATGTGAATCACCATGCCATACTACTTATGCATCACAAATGTTTTATATGATGTTGTCACACACACTTAGGCACCCCACGGATTGCAAAATTTAGGGGGAGCTCTTATTCTTATGTATGCAACCTTGCTTAAGTCAAGGTTTGAAATTCATATCCAAAGCATACACTAAGGGGGAGCTCGAACTAAATTTTGGAATTCAAAAGCTTCGATTCTTTCTATCCTTATTGTAAGCCTAAGTTGGTTGTCATCAATTACCAAAAAGGGGGGGTTTGTAAGTGCATTCGCCCCCAATGTGGGTTTTGGCTAATTAATGACAATCAAGTTAGGGACTAACCAGTTTATAAAAGCATGTATGCAGGTGTTAGTCCTAGAAAGATTTGAAATGTTAAGATCTCATGAACAAAGCACGTTTGGATACATTTGGACGTAAAGATGCCTAGCTCAAGTGGTAGTTTAAAATTTCAATTTTAAACTTGAGTTATAGGTAAGCCGGACTATCAAGAGGGTCACAATTTATGTTGGCTAGATGTGGAGAAAAGTGCTCAAATCGACTAACTATAGTTTGCTTGAGAGACACCGCACAAACATGGACACATGGAGGGTTTTTCTGTGCGGGCGGTAGTACCGCCCATGGGTGGACGGTAGTACCGCCCGTGGCTTCATCGCGCAGTGCTCAAAACAACCTCTCTGTGTTGGCTCGAAAATGGCCTAGCGGTAGTACCGCTATAGGGCCGGTACTACCGCCCCCGGTGGTACCGACCCTGGCCGGTAGCAAGTCAGATTTGCAACCCTCTCTGTGTAGATTCAAAATGACTTGGCGGTAGTACCGCTATAGGGCCGGTACTACCAACCCTCGGTGGTACCGACCCTAGTCGGTAGAAAGACAGATTTGCGAAGCTCTCTGTGTTGATCAAAAATGGCCTGGCGGTAGTACCGCCATAGGGCCGGTACTACCGCCCCCGGTGGTACCGACCCAAGCCGGTAGTAACCAAGTTTTGCAGGGCTCTCTGTGCTGACGCATTTTTGACTTGGCGGTACCGCCATAGGTCCGGTACTATCGACCCTGGTCGGTAGTAACCGAGGGACCAAGTCCCTCACTGCGGAGCTCTCTGTTCGCGACCGTTTTGGTCTAGCGGTAGTACCGCCATAGGGCCGGTACTACCGCCCCTCGGTGGTACCGCCCCACGGCCGGTAGCTGACTTTTTGGTCAGATTCAGATCTGAGTGACCGTTAGTGACTGGTCAGTGACTGGTCGGTACTACCGACCATGGGTGGTCGGTACTACCGACCAGCCTCGGGACTGGGGGACTATTTATAGCCCTCCACTTGACTTTTGACCGTTAATTACTCATTCCATTCATTCATTGCGACCTACTTTCAGACAAAGCCCTCTCCAAGCATTGACCACTCCCCTCTCTCTCCCCCTTTGCTCCTAGATTCACTCACTTGCAAGATTTGAGCTAGGGAAGTGAGATTAGAGAGTGGGAAGCTTCGATCTACGACTTGAGCACTTGGTTTCCATTTAGCCGGCTTGATTTGTGTCTTTTACTCTTGAGCTCTTTGAGCTCTAGCCGGTTAGGTGTTCTTCGTGGTAGCCCGTATTGATTCATTTGTGAGGGCTCCCCGAAGCGTTTGTATTACCCTGTGATTTCTAGTGGAGAAACTCTAGTAGCCTTTGTGGTTGCTTGAGTGAGGCTTGGAGGTGAAATAGACTCCAACATTTGTGGTCACCTCAACAACGAGGACGTAGGCACTCCTTAGTGGATTGGCCAAACCTCGGGATAAATCGCCGTGTCCCGTATACTTGTTGTTGTCTCTACTTTGCATATTACTTGTGTTCTTCGTGTTCTTCCTCTCCCTATCTCTTTCTTAGGTTGAGAAGGCTCGATTCACACCGTGGAAATCAACCAAGGCTTGGTAAGGCTAGAATCGCTGTGTATCTTACTTAGGGAAGTGGGGGACATACTTGTATTACATTCATAGCTCACTTACAATGGATTTGTAGTTCATCCTTAGGATCCCGGTAGTGCCGTTTGTTTGTGTCGGTAGTACCGGTGTTTCACACCCGGTAGTACCTACCCAAACAAACCGGCCTCTCCGGTTGTTATCTAACTACACTTCTTAGTTTGTGAAGTTTCAGATTGTTCAAAATCACCTATTCACCCCCCTCTAGGCTGATTTGATCCTTTCACTCTAACTGCTGCAAAGTGCATGGGATTACCAGGGAGGGGGTCGATGGTGACGATCGCCAGGTTCTCATTTCTTGCCGGAGGGCGCACCGGAGCCACCGCCCTGGTCATGAATCGCCGATTCGGGATGTCTTGAGCTTCCAAATGGTCCGGCAGGAAGGGCTCCGGGTCAGCGCGCATGAAGGCCATAGCTTTTTCAGCTCTTGGATGAAGGGTGAGGCTAGGAGATTGGCAATGGGGAGGAGAGCGAGTGGGGTTTTCTGGAGTCTCCACCGAGGAGGAGGCACTGTTTAGCTTACTAGTGGGAGGCGAGGGGACTGAGGGGAACAAACGCCAAGCAGAGGGGAGAGGGGAGTAAATGTCCTGTTCCTTTTCCCCTTCTTGGGCCGAAATGGGCCGCACTTGACTACTATCGAGGACGGAGGTGTCAGCCACCCGCACGGGCCTCCACGCCCTGGAGCCTTGATAGGGAGGAATGAAGGCAGCCTGCTCAACCGAAGGCGGTTGAGCATTGAGCCCGAGGTGTTGCCAACAATTACTCTGACCCAGAATCTCTTTGCCATTGGCCTTACTACGATTTTGTTGTCCCCCGTCTTGTTTGAAAACGGGGCAAGAGACGGCAATATGCCCGGAAACAAGGCACGCCCTGCACCTGATTGGGTGATTGCAGTTGACCCTCCAGTGATCAAAGGCAAGGCATCGCGAGCAGAGCTTGCTCTTAGAATTGTCAACCTGCATAAGCTGTTGCGGCCTGACAGGCCTACTTGGGACGGGGCGAAGGGCATGATGATGCCCCTGACCAGAGCCAAGGGGGACCGCATTGGCGCCGGTGAGCTTAGCACCTATAGGGACCAAGTTGGGGATCGCATTGGCGCCGATGAGCTTGGTACCTAGAGGGATCGCGTTGGCTCCGGTGAGATGCACCCTAGTAGGGGGAGCCGAGCTGGCTTTGGCGTGCAAGGAAGCAACCCGCCCTCCGACAATGGCGGCGGAATGAGCAGGGAAAGAGCCAACAGCAGGAGCTGAAAGCTTGTTGTCGGGACCAACAAGGACATTAGCGTAGGATCGGCGGGGAGCCTTGGCCATTGACCATGAGAGCTCTTCTTCTCTCAGGAAAGCTTTGTATTCCTTTCTCCAATTAGGTCCCCCATTTCCCTAGAAGAAAAAGAAGACCTTGAAGGCATCACAGGAGAAAAATTTGAGGGAGGCAATGAAGCGGCCAACTTGCTTGGAGGAGACCGCAAATTTGAAGGTACGATCTCCTAGCTGAGACACAAAGAAATGCTTGGCCGACCCTCCAAGAGCAGCCTGCAGGAGGACACTAGCAGAATCCGCGGAAAGCTTAAACTTGCATCGGCCAAAGGCCGCAACCAAAATGAAGGAGAAATTATCTAGGACGGAGTGGGTGACAGAGGCAGCAAAGCGATGACGTAGACATTCTTGAGTAGCCAGCCCATGGGCAATCGAAAGCCCAGGATAAGCCATGCAAAGAGGATGAGTAGGACGAGTACAGACACTTACTCCGTCAACCGGTTGTCTAGATAGGGTCTTCATCTCCTCTCATGTGCCCGACCATCATCTCCAAAGCCTTGTAAACATCAGCAGTTCATCGGGGGCACATCGCCAGTCCGTGGCCGGAGAAGCCCGGCGGAGGAGCTCATAAAGGAATCGCTCGGTTGCCCATCGCCACCGCCGAGCGTGGCTACAGGCTGCACCCGCGTGGCGCCGCCCGCGCCGGCGACGAGCGGGCACGCGCAGCAGCTCAGCAAGGCGAGAGCAAGCAAGTCAGAGGTCGCTTCTCAAGATTCCTCTGAGTCGCCAGATACTGATCTGGAACCTCCTCGCATGAACGAGACAGAATTCAGAACCTTCTGCAAATCTTCATCAATTTCACTCTCATGTGAGAGAAGAGCACGGGCTTTCTTTATGGGTCAATTGCAGATTGGTAAATAAAAGTGACAGCCTCGGTCAAACAAGGACCTTCGGGAGTTCAGGAAGAAAACTGGACTTTTATGCAGGAAAGAAAATATTTTGTCGTATTGCTAGGAAGATCACACTGACTGTTACTCCTATAGTGTAAATATGAGCTTGACTTCAAAGTCAAGTTCAGTTGTCTCGCATAGAAGAATTCCACATATTTTCAGTCCAGCTCAAACTGTCCAGCATAGAAGAATTCCATGTACGTTTGTCGCACTCGAGCTGCTACTTTCACTTCATCCTAGTCACGACTTGAACACTTGGATAATCGGGCTAGTCTGGTATTCTAACTGTTGTAATTGAATGACAATGTAAATGACAATTGAGACAAGAATATGTAGTGTCCTCTTCTTTTCCATTGATCCACCATGGGTATATATACAAGGTCCTCCATGGAGGTTACACAAGGGAATAATACCCCATAAAGCCTCATAAACATGTTAATGAGAGGGGGTAAATCCTATTGTAAATAGGGTCATGATGGTGGTCTATTAAGGAGGAGATTAAACACCATTAGTAGTATTGTAACACTCCCCCTTAATCGAATCCTCTTTGAGATCAATGAAAAAGTATTGTTCCTCCAAAAATTCCTGTAGGACAAAAAAGAGGAAATATATTGGTAGATATGCTATTAAAACTCCTTGAAACCCTAGTGGGAGAAAAAGGAAAAAGTATAGCACATTATGATTATTGCCTCTTTGTGAACTTGCATGAGAAAAACCTTTTCAGGAGAAAACTCATGTATAGTTTAGATAGCAATACATGTCTTTGATATTCCTTTTAAAAACCCCTATGGGGAAAATAAGAAAGATGACATGAGCTTATGTAAATATTGCCTCATTAAAAACTTTCTATGAGAAACCTTGTGAGGAAAAACTCATAAAAAGAAAAGAGTACAATATGATGTTGTGACAAGTCAATATCTAGGAGATTTCTCCCCCTGAACCTTGCAAATCTCTAAGACGTCGCATACCAATCCCTTTAACACATTTTTCAAATGTGGAGGCTGGTAGTGACTTAGTAAATAAATCAGCGAGATTATCGCAAGATTTAATTTGCAAGATATCAATTTCTCCTTGTTGTTGCAGCTCATGAGGATAGAACAACTTAGGAGAAATATGCTTATTGATATTGCTTTTGATATAACCTGTCTCCATCTGTGTAACACAAGCTGCATTATCTTCATAGATAATGGTTGGTGAGTTAATTACACCTAGACCACAAGATTGTTGTATGTGGTTAATCATCCTGCGAAGCCAAACGCATTCACGTGAGGTCTCGTATAGTGCTACTATCTCAGAATGATTGGTGGAAGTAGTCACCAAGGTTTGTTTCGATGACTTCCACGAGATGGTTGTTTCGTTGTGTAGGAACACGAAGCCTGTTTGAAATCTGCCATGATGGGGATCAGATCGATATCCAGCGTCAGCGTAACCAACGATATCTGAATTTGGGCCTCTTTTAAAGAATAGTCCAAGATCCCTTGTGCCATTCACATATCTGAGGATATGCTTTACTCCAGTCCAGTGACGTTTGGTGGGAGCAGCGCTGTATCTAGCTAGTAAATTCACTGCAAATGCAATATCAGGCCTGGTACAATTTGCAAGGTACATGAGCGCTCCAATGGCACTAAGATATGGAACATGAGGGCCCAAAACATCTTCTCCTTCATCCCGTGGTCTAAATGGGTCAGTCTCCATTTCTAAAGACCGAACAACCATAGGAGTTTTGGAAGGATGAGATTTATCCATATTGAATCTCTCCAATACTTTCTGGATATAGGCAGACTGATGTATAAAAATTCCAGTTGGAAGGTGCTCAAGTTGTAGGCCTAAGCAAAATTTGGTGTGTCCCAAATCCTTCAACTCGAACTCCGTCTTTAGATGATTGCGGGCTTCATCAATATCTTGTTGGTGGCCGATGATATTTAAATCATCGACATATACAGATATAATGCAAAATCCCGTTTGGGACTTCCTGATGAAGACGCATGGGCAATCATTACTGTTGGAGTATCCCTTCTGCAGAAGGTACTCGCTGAGTCGGTTGTACCACATTCTTCCCGACTGCTTTAAGTCATAAAGTGACTTTTGAAGCTTTACACAATACATGTTGCGGTTTGCGTTTTGATTCGGTATAGGGATCCCGTCAGGGACCTTCATATATATGTCCGAATCGAGTGACCCATAGAGATATGCAGTCACTACATCCATCAACTGCATAGATAGATGATTTTGTACAGCCAGAGATATTAAATATCGGAATGTTATTCCATCCATAACTGGAGAGTATGTGTCATTGAAATCAATGCCGGGTCTCTGCGTGAACCCTTGTGCTACAAGTCTTGCTTTGTATCTCACCACCTCATTGTTCTCGTTCTGTTTTCGGATGAAAACCCATTTGTATCCCACAGGGAATACTTTTGAAGGTGTAGGCATTGCATGAGAGAATACCTTTCTTTTAGTAAGCGAGGCTATTTCTGCTTGAATTGCTTCCTTCCACAGATTCCAGTCCGAGCGCTTTTTGCACTCTGCCATGGATTTAGGATCTGGATCATTTTGGAGGAGTTCAGCAACCATTGCGGAGAAATGCATGTCGACAAATGTAGTCTTTCGGTCATATGATTCTCCAGACTCGAGATAGTTGATGGAAATTTCGTGTACCCTTTGAGATGCATCATCATTTCCCAAAATGGTTGCATCAGGGCATTCCGATGTCCCAACATCAGTAATTGAGTGCACTGTTGATGTGGGATGTGAAGGTTGGACCTCCACAGGGTGTTGCTCAACATGAGGTTGAGTTGCATTTACTTGGTTGGAAGAATTCTTCTTTTTCCTTTGCTTGCTAGGAGCTGCATCCTTGGAAATGGCCGTACTTCTCCCCCTCTTACTTGGGAGTGGAGTAGTTTTATTTGGTACCTCTACTCTTGCCGGCACATTTCTCGCAGGATTGTAGGATTTTGTAACACCCTTATAATCAGTAAATGCATCTGGCATATTATTTGCAATGTGTTGCAAATTGATGATTTTCTGAACTTGTAGTTCAGTCTCAGATGTACGTGGATCATCATTGGAGATAGCTGTGGCATCCCAATTGATTTCCTGGCATTCTTTGTGGTTTGTTTGTTCTCCCCCTAATGCCGGGAAATGATCTTCATCAAAGATAGAATCAGCATACCGGGCCGTGAATAGATCCCCTGTGAGGGGCTCCAGGTATTTTATGATCGACGGAGATTGATATCCCACATAGATCCCCAGTTTCCTGTGAGGGCCCATAGATGTACGCTGCGGTGGTGAGATCGGTACGTATGTAGCGCAACCGAACTTACGCAGATGGGAAATGTTTGGAATATTTCCACGTACTAGTTGCAACGGGGAGGTTGCATGATAAGCAGTTGGACGCAATTGTATTAAGTCAGCAGCGTGTAAGACTGCATGACCCCAACATGAGGTTGGGAGATTGCTATTCTGTAGTAATGGTCGTGCAATAAGTTTGATTCTCTTGATGAGAGACTCAGCCAAACCATTTTGAGTATGCACATATGGGACCGAATGCTGAACTTGAATTCCTAAGGCCATACAATAATCATTGAAGGCACGTGAGGAAAATTCAGCGGCATTATCCATTCTAATTGACTGGATTTGATGTTCAGGATGATTTGCTCTAAGTTTGATAACTTGAGCAATGATCTTAGCGAATGCATGGTTCCGTGTGGAAAGGAGGCACACATGAGACCATCGTGTAGATGCGTCTATTAGAACCATGAAGTACCTGAACGGTCCAGACAAAGGTTGAATGGGACCACATATGTCTCCTTGAATGCGTTCAAGGAACTTGAGCGGTTCGGCTTGAATTTTGAGATAAGAGGGTCTCAAAATTAATTTCCCAGTTGCACATGCGGTGCAAATAAAATCCGAGGATTGGGAAAATCTTGCATCACTTAGATTGTGACCAACAGAATTTTTCGTAATTTTTCTCATCATCCCTATGCCGGGGTGACCAAGGCGATCATGCCAAGTTTGGAATGCATTGACATTCTGAAAAATTACTTTGTACGCAATATGTCGTACGGGTTTGATATATGTATAGTACAATCCAGACGGGAGCGAGAGAAATTTTTCTAGTGTCTGTTTGCCATATCCGTTGTCCTTTGTAATGAGAAGGGATTCCTCATTATAGTCATTGTGAGTTTCAATATGAAACCCATTTTTGCGGATATCTCTATAACTTAGCAGGGTACGAGTTGAATCGGGATACAAGAGTGCATCCTCAATTGTTATCGTTGTACCCATAGGTAGCATAATAGTGGCTCGTCCAGAACCGACTATTACAGCATCGCGTCCAGCGATTGTTAAAATATTTCCTTTATTCTTTGTGAGATTTTGGAAATATTTTATTTCTCTAAGTATAGAGTTAGTGGTAGCACTATCAACAAGACACATTTCCTGATCCATCGGATTGACTCCCGTACAATCTATATAAAATGGAGAATAAAAATAAAAATTCTCAACATAGAAATATAGATTAATCAACATATGGATATTTAAATGTTCTTATTACAATGAAACATCAAATGTGCCATAATTAAGGTAAATAAAAGACAGTAATTTATTACAACTCATGGGCATAATATTTAGGCAATCTAAGAAGACTAGGGAGTCTATTCATAGTCTCCAAACATATCTCCAGAACCATATTCTAGGAGCATGTTGTCTAAGTCTTCATCTTCCCCTTCAGGTGGGAGGAGTGCCATGATGTTGCTTGCATCCGCTGCGGCGGACTTGGAGCATCCTGGGGCGTCTTGTGCTGCGGCATCAAGATGAGAGTTGAAGTGTGCTTCAAATTTCTTTCCACCTTGGTTGGTACGTCCTTGATCAGAGCGCCCACGTCCAACGGATTTCAAGTACAATTCCACTAAGTGCTTAGGGGTGCGACATTTCTTAGTCGGGTGGTTGTAGCAACCACACTTTGCACAAGTGTTGGACTTGTTAATCGACTTAGAATTATCATTCCTCTTAGCACCACGGGACTTGCGCTGTCTCTTGCGCTTGTTCTTAGACTTGGAGGTTCCAGGATTGCCATTATGAGTGACATCCTGCTGTGTTTGTTTCTGAGTGTTAGCATGCACTTCAGGCAAAGGTTTAGCACCAACCGATCCTTGGTTGGTGTTCCAGATGAGGAGCTCATCATGCTTTTCTGCCTGAAGCAATGTCTTAATCAGCTCAGAATAAGCTGTAAACCCCCTTTGACGGTATTGTTGTTGAAGGATTATGTGTGCAGGACGCATGGTAGACAGAGTCTTCTCAATTTTGTCCTCATCACTTGGTTCCTTCTCACAAAATCTCAGCTTGGAACTGATTTTGTGCACAGCATGGTTGAACTCTCCAACAGTTTTGAAATCCTGTATGCGGAGGTGGTTCCACTCATTGACAGCCTCTGGAAGGACAACTGCCTTTTGCTGTTCATACCGTGTCTGTAGAGCAAGCCAGAGAGCGCGTGGGTCCTCTTCCATCAGATACTCAGCTTTGAGATCAGGATGGATGTGGTTCCTTATTACAAATAAGGCACTGTACTTGTGGGTATCAGACAAGGGGTCTACACCCATCTCAGGCGGTGTGATCGCCGAGTATAATCCGCGCAGCGATAGACTCACTTTGAGATCCATCGCCCATGTGGGGAAGTTGTTGCCATCAAGAGCGAGGGACTCGAACTCTTTGGCGGCTAGTTTGGTAGCCATGATGCCTACATGTGAGTATGCATAGATTTAATTAAAATCCAAGACATGGTTGTAATAATTGAATACAAATGCAAATAATCAAGGTAAACTTGAATTGAAATAACGGGAATTTTTCTCGATTAGTGGAACAAAAGGTAATCACCATGAGGGTGTATACCATAATTTTATTATTTCACGTCTAGATGTAATCCTTGTATGTTCATAGTCGAAACAAAGGTGACATCGAGTGAAAAACATATTCCAAATGAGAGAAAAATTCAACCAAAATATTTGCATAAGTACTTGTTATAGGGAATTGAAATAAACAAAACGCATTGAACAAGTACGAAAATTGTATTCATAATGCAAAGTATGTAAATACTTTAAAGCAGTACATCAGATGTCTAAAACTGAAGGTAAATAGACTAATAATTCTGATGTAAATAAAGCAGTAAAAATGCTTCAAAGTAAATACAAATTATTCTGTAAAAGGGAAATATAAAGATAACTACGTTTTGGGCCAAAAACTGAGGTAATTGAGCCCAAAAACGCTATTTTGAGTCCACCAGACCCAGGCTGAAAGCTCGCAGGCCCCAACCTGGGCATGGGCCGGCCATTCGGCCCAACAAAGGGGTGGAGGGGGCGCCACCAGCGGTGGTCCACCCGCGTGGGCCCCATAGGCACGCGGCCCGAAGACGCGTGGAGGCCGAGGCTGGGCGCAGAGAGGCCCGGCGGGCACTCGGCGGCGGGGCGCGAGGCCGCACCGCGCGTGCGCCATCAGAGAGCCGAGGGAGGTGCTCGGCCTCTCCTCCGCTGGATCCGCGTGCCGATAGGTGCTGCCTCCGGCGTGTCTCCTCGGCACCGGCCAATCTGTGGCCGCCCCCCCCCCCCCCCCCGAGGCGCTCAGGCCAAGTTGAGGGACCTTCGTGCAGAAGGCCCATGGGGCACGCTAATCCACGTCGGGATAAAGCGTGGGCGAGGTGGAGAAGGAGGAGGCGGTGGTGGTGAAGCCACCGGGGAAGCCGCTGGTGGTGCCAGCGACGAGTCGGCGATCACGTCGAAGCTAGCGGATGGGCTGCCGACGACGTACTCCGTGCAGGACGGCTCGCTCGCGCTGTACGCCACCGCACTGTACGCCGGGCATGGGCCGAAGCCGTGCAGCGGGCAGAAGTACGGTGCGGGCAGCGGTGACGCCGGTCCAACCGGTGATGCCGGCGGTGACGCCGGTGGTGCCGCCAGAGGTGCCGCCGGAGCTGGAGGCTCCGGAGTGGGAGCCCGCGGTGGTGACGGCGGCTGCAGTGGAGCCGCTGCCAGCGCAACCGGCGGTTCCGACGGTGGTGCAGGGACCACTACGTCGTCGATGGCACGACGGCGGTCAGCCCGTCGTCCTCGAGGGAGTCCGCGATTGCGAGAAGCCCGCTGGGGGAAGCCCCTGCGTGCGCCTCGACGGCGGTTGCCAAGGCGTTCGCCAAGGATCTCCCGGAGGTCGTCGAAGAGCGTCGCTTGGACGCGGTGGTTGGCGAAGCTTACGCCAAGTGTGATGGCACGTTGGTATGCCATCATCACAAGCTGAAGAACGAAGGAGGCAGAGGGAAGATCGCGGTGAGTCGCCATCGTTACCTCTGCGATCGTAGCTCAGTTGGTAGAACGGTGCTGATAACGTGTTGTAATTGGAATGACAATTGAGACAAGAATATGTAGTGTCCTCTTCTTTTCCATTGATCCACCATGGGTATATATACAAGGTCCTCCATGGAGGTTACACAAGGGAATAATACCCCATAAAGTCTCATAAACATGTTAATGAGAGGGGGTAAATCCTATTGTAAATAGGGTCATGATGGTGGTCTATTAAGGAGGAGATTAAACACCATTAGTAGTATTGTAACACTAACGTGCACCATATTCTTACTTTCCTGCCTAACCTTTTTTTTTGGAAATACAAGGTATCTAAGCTAATTTTAGGACTAAATAAGGAGTCTGGCAAAAGACTAACTTGATCCTTGCTAATTATCTATAGTTTAAAAATGCATGTATGCATGTAAACATAAGTTGTTAATTTTCAATTTGATTTGGTAAAGACTGGACTAGACTATGTCAATTTGATTTGCTAAAGATCGTTATTAGATTCTTCAAAACCACCTTTCACATACTAAATGTTACGGGACGAACCAATTACTAAACGTCACATATTGACATCAGAGACCATACAAACGACCCCAAACCAAAAAAAAAAAAAAAACAGACGCCATGTAAACGACCCAAATGAAAAATCCACAATGATTTCTGGAGTCTAACGCGCATGCACGAAGGATATAAGTACACGCTCCTCTGGCACTGAGTACATCACACTTTTCATATGAAAAATACGCTCCTAGCTTGTAGAACGATGCAGAAGCAAAGCAAGTCATACATAAGGCAAGATTAGAAAGAAAGACGGAGACAATCCATCGGGAATCAAGCGGTATGTGAAACTTGACAAAGAATAAATCTCAAATCAAGTGTTTGTGCCTTAAAAAAATTCAGCACGTCAAAACATTCAACTGATGGAGATTAGATCAATATACAAAGTAGTAGTAGTTAACTTGTTGATATACTTTCAGAATATTTGATTAGGATCTTTCTTGGCAGCAAACAACTTTCAGCATCCATGTCGTTCCCCATCACACTTTTGCTGCCTGTGTTGCTTCTTGGGATCCTGCCAGCATCAACTTTGTTCAATCAAGCGTCGGCAGCACCATTCAGCAGCGAGACGGACCGTGAAGCCTTGCTAGAACTGAAGGCCATCCTAGGCCAGCAATCAAGCAGGTTGTCTTCCTGGAACACAAGTGTTAGCCTGTGCCTTTGGCCAGGGATAACATGCAGCCACAGGCACAGGGGCAGGGTCTCAGCACTTGATCTCAGCTCTGCCGGCCTTGCAGGCGCCATACCTGCGTCTGTTGGCAACTTGACATTCCTGACAAGCCTCGACCTTAGCCAAAACATGCTGCAAGGTGAAATCCCTGCAACTGTTGGCCGCTTACAGCGGCTGCGATATCTTGACATCTCAAACAACTCACTCCAGGGTGAGATCTCAGCTGGCCTGAGCAACTGCAGCAACCTTGTGAGCATCAAGCTTGGCAAGAACCAGCTAATTGGAGGAATCCCAGATTGGCTTGGAGACCTGTCAAAGATCCAAGGTGTGCTGCTGGGGTCGAACAATCTCACAGGGCCGATCCCCCAGTCACTCACCAATCTCTCTTCTTCCCTGAGGGAAATGAACCTTGGGACCAACCACCTTGAGGGCACCGTCCCCGAGGGCTTTGGTAGAATCCATGGACTCGAGTCATTCATAGTGGCACGAAACCGTATCTCAGGCACCATCCCTGCAGATCTCCTCAATGTGTCCTCACTGATAATGCTCGCATTATCTGACAACACGATGCACGGGACACTACCCTCTGACATGGGGGCTGGCCTAACCATGCTCAGATATCTCCTCCTGAGCATGAACCACTTCTCTGGAGGAGTTCCATCTTCACTTGGCAATGCAACCATGCTCTATGTGCTAGATCTCAGCGTTAACAGCCTCACTGGTACCATACCACCAGGGATAGGAAAGCTTTGTCCAGATACCTTAGTTCTCGATGGCAACATGCTAGAGGCAAGCAGCCCCCAGGACTGGGAGTTCATCACATTCTTTACGAATTGCACACGCCTACGTCTCCTTACCCTCCAGTACAACATGCTTGGTGGTGAGCTGCCAAGTTCTGTCTCCAATCTTTCATCCCAGCTTCAGTTGCTGTACCTCTCAGCGAATGAGATTTCTGGTAAGATACCACTCGATATTGGTAATCTGGCTGGCCTACAAGCACTGAAGCTAGACGACAACCAATTCTCTGGGGTTCTGCCTGACAGCATTGGAAGGCTATCAGCCCTGAAACTCTTGCAGTTTTCAAACAATAACCTGTCAGGAAACATGCCTTCTTCAATTGGCAACCTAACACAACTACAAATACTGCTCGCATATAAGAACACCATTGAGGGGCCACTTCCAGCCAGCCTTGGCAACTTGCAACAGCTAAATGGTGCTGGCTTGTCTAATAACAAGTTTACTGGCCCTTTGCCTAGAGAGATTTTCAACCTGTCATCCTTGACAGATGATCTTTATTTGTCCTATAATTACTTCGTTGGTTCTCTCCCACCAGAAGTTGGAAGTCTTACAAACCTTGTACATCTGTATATCTCTGAGAACAATTTATCTGGCCCTTTGCCTGATTCACTTGGCAACTGCTTAAGCATGATGAAGCTTCGATTGAATGGTAACTCTTTCAATGGTGCCATCCCTACATCCTTTAGTTCAATGCGTGGCTTGGTACTGCTAAATTTAACAGATAACATGCTCTCAGGAAAAATTCCTCAGGAGTTGTCCCGCATAAGTGGTTTAGAAGAATTGTATCTTGCTCACAACAACCTTTCGGGACCAATCCCTCAGACCTTTGGAAATATGACCTCATTGAACTAGATGTGTCTTTCAACCAACTCAGTGGCCAAATCCCAGTACAGGGTGTGTTTACTAATGTGACAGGCTTCTCTTTTGCTGATAATGATGAACTCTGTGGAGGTGTCCAGGAGTTGCATTTGCCAGCTTGCCCAAACAAACCTTTGTGGCACAGCCAAAGAAAGCATCATATCATTCTTAAAATAGTGATTCCAGTTACAGGTGCACTGCTGTTATTCATGACCTTAGCAATTCTTGTTAGAACCTTGCAAAAGAAATCAAAAGCTGAATCAGAAGCTGCACCGGTGACAGTAGAAGGTGCTCTCCAACAGATGGATGACGTGTATCCAAGAGTTTCCTATGCAGATTTAGTACGCGGAACAGATGGATTTTCTCGAAGCAATCAGATTGGTACAGGGAGGTATGGATCAGTGTACAAGGGGAGCTTGGTGATCAATGACACAACAACTATTGTTGCTGTGAAGGTTTTTGATCTCCAACAGTCGGGCTCTTTGAGAAGTTTCATGTCAGAGTGTGAGGCACTTCGTAAGGTTCGGCATCGTAACTTGGTTAGTGTCATCACTTGTTGCTCCGGTTATGACTCCAAGCAAAACAACTTCAAGGCCATTGTGCTAGAGTACATGACTAATGGGAGCCTTGATAAGTGGTTACATCCAGATCAAGGTGGACAATCTTTAGAGCCAGTTAGTCTGACATTAATGCAGAGATTGAACATTGCTATTGACACTTGTGACGCGATGGATTACCTGCATAATAGTTGCCAGCCACCAATAGTTCACTGTGACTTAAAGCCAAGCAACATCCTTCTCAATGAAGACTTTGGTGCTCTTGTCGGAGATTTTGGAATTGCAAAGATTCTTAGAGACTCAACAGGCAACCCCCCGACCATTAACTCCAGAAGCTCCACTGGCACCGGGATAAGAGGAACAATCGGATATGTTGCTCCAGGTAACTTTAGTCCAGACTTGTATTCTCTTCCTGCGTGTGCTCGAGTACCTGACTAATTTGTAGATTGACAAACAATGGCATTTTAAATAATATTCCTCCATGATGCAGAATATGGGGAAGGTCACCAAGTTTCCCCATGCGGAGATGTTTACAGTTTTGGAATTCTACTCCTGGAGTTGTTTACTGGAAAGGCTCCTACCAATGACATGTTTGCAGATGGCCTGAGCTTGCAGGGCTACATCCAGGCTGCATTCCCAGATCATCTGATGGACATTATCGATCCTGATATTGTAGCAGTAGAAGAAAACCATGCGTGTGATGTGCACAACGGAACCATCAATGGTCCGCAGGGACAAATCAACAGCATCGTGGTATCTGTTACTAGGCTGGCACTGTTGTGTACTAAGCAGGCACCAGCAGAAAGGATATCCATGAGAAACGCAGCTACTGAGCTGCGGAAGATAAGGGCCCACTTCATCTGCCAGTAAATTCCGAATAGCCTAGTCAAAATAGCTTCCAAACTGGATAGCTTATATCAGGGGCTTGATACTGTTGTGTATTACATCTTGGGAGTAAGAATGTTAACTGTTCCTGCATGTACTTACTGTTTAGACTATTCAATGAAAGTGATTGCAGTCTAAAAGTATGTAAAAAGAATGAGCTTTAGGTACAGAAAACAATCAAGTTCTAGTTGCTAACCCAAGCATTCAAACAGGCTACTATGCCATTTAAAATTTATTTTTTAAGTGTCTAAATTGTGTGCAGAACAAGCATTCCTTAGAACAGTCAGACTTATTGCTATTTTCAAGTACTTGATTACATGCCATGAACTTGATCCCTCCTACAAGTTGCTGACCAAGCTGCAACATGGGTTCAAAACTAAAAAACATAGTCAATTTGCAATTTATTATAGCTGTTTGAGTTTTTCCAAAAGGTTCTTCTGTCAAATCAAACTAGTTTATTCTAATCTTAAATCTAAAATGACCTGTTCAAATTTTTATAATGTGGCCTACAATTTTTCCGGCAGCAAAAAGTTTGTAAATTTCAAATACATATCCTGATTGCTCATGTTATACAGGTGGTTCTTTTAAAACTTGAATGCATGAATTGATACAACACATAAATAAACAAATAAAATCAACAAAGGAAATTGATCAGTGAATATTCAAAATTATTGCCTGCACGCCACACTGGCAAGATCATGAAACTTGTATGTTTTTTCCAAGATAATATTTCAGTTCACTTGGTCCCAGTTCTGTCTAACTAAATGGTACTACCACCGGTGTATAATAGATGTTTGACGTAGAGCATAAGTTTGACTAGAAATACTTTACTATACATAGTTACTTAGATATGTTACAAAAAAAAAGACTGTAACAGAAAGTACCAAGAAACTGCAATGACACTGTAATTTATCTTTAATCTTCAAAAACATTTTCAGAGTAAAACAGTGGCCACAGCCTCGTGGTAAAATAGTGCTGGTAAACAGTAAGTAAACTACACAGGAGGTATAATAGAAAAGTGATTTTTTGCAACAGGGTGCCAGACAAACTTCTGTTTATTTGTGCAAAGCTATGGGAAATTTCATGCAGAAAACTGTTAACTTCTGTCTGTGGTTTTACAGAACAAGCACCGGGACATTCTCTTTGACTTTTGTTCAAACAGAATAGGTCAAACTCTCTTCTTTGGCAAACTGTTTAAGATCACCTTTAACCATTCACATTTCTTCAGGAAATCAATCACAAAAGATATTTGATATTTCAATGCATAAGGGTGGGTCATGCATGAGCATTAAACTTGATCTGGGATCCAACTTTTACTGTTCTTGGCTGTTTGAAATTCTCCAAATTTGCAAGATACGAGTTAGCGTAATAACTGCTAACAGTGCAAATCATTCATGTGCGATCAAGAGCACTTCACATATCTCCCCACAGTGTTACAAGTCCTAGTAACAATGGAACAGAACAAGAGGCTGCAAGTGCTCAAACCAATCAGTCTAAATTCAGAACTGGAGGACCGCAGTTTGACTTTGTTTGATTACCATGGAAAGAAGCTAATTTTTTAGGAGTAAATTGTACGGAGGACAATAACATTCATAAAGAAAAACAAAAGATAACATGAGACTTGCACAATAAGTTAACTACACACCTCACCCCCACAGTTACTTGCATATTATGAGTTACGACAGAATGCCAACCAGCGCTGTGGATCTGAACAACTAAACTGCTGCTCTAGATTCAGTGGAGTTTAAAAAATGTTCACAGAAAACTGATTAGGGCAATAGGCAGCGGGAATACTACGAGTACGAGTCTTCTGAAATATTCCCTATATATGTTTACCAAATGGTATCAAGAGAGCCTATCAGGATTGTCTGTCTTAGCTGTGGAAATACCATTTAACCACATTGCCAAGTGATATTTTAGGCTATATAGCAACGGTTAATGTGAGGGGCAGTAATTCTACAAATGAACTCACCAGTGGATGTGTTTTGCGAAACCTCCTTGTAGTTGTAGGTAAAAGCAACCAAAGCAAGCACGCAGCGGAACATGCCCAACTCCTGCACTCGCTTGACCGCGTCCTCGAGAAGGTCCGGCCTCAAGGTGAACAGCCGATTGGAGTGCAAAATATGCGTGTCAATGATCTTAGAGATGTTCACATTGCATCGCCGGAGTAAGGGAAGGTTGGGGCGTTGGGCCTGGCAGGCAACCTTGTCGAGACCCGTGTGGAGTAGGCCGAGCCTGGATTCGGCAGCAGACGAAGGAGCCAGAAGAGGACGCGGCGGCGGCACAAGAGGTGAGGAGGCGGTCGAGGGAGACGAGGGGAGGGGCGTGCCGCATAGCGTTCCGGCGGCGGCGGCGAAACCGGCGAAGGGTAAACGGCGGCGGAGGGGAAGGCCCCGGTCATGCAAATGACGGACCTGATAGTCCAAATCCGAAGGCCCAGAAGAATACGGCCCATAGCAGGCTCAGTCAGGATCCAGTTTTCCTTTTACATATTTTATTTATTTTCAAATTTATCCAGGGAGCCCGATTTTAAATTAAAAAAAAACTCAACCTGCAGGGTAAAACAGCCTCTGGGCATTGTGCTTAAGGAGAAGACTTATCTCTCCGAACACCTGCCCCACCCTGACATAGGGGCTAACAACATGTGCTTTGTTTTAAAAGCGGCATACAAACCTGAAAATTCGCTCCCGTGGGGAGTCGAACCCAGTGGAATGCCAACGAGGGGCTCTAGCCAGTTGGGCTAGAGGCTCGTTGGCCCGATTTTAAATTAAGGAAAGTAGAACAAACGACATTAAATGTTATATCTACAACATAGCACTGGAAAACTACACTAAATGTTATACGTCACTCGGGGTTCAAAATTTAGGTGAAATTTTGCAAGTTTCGGTAATTTTGAAGGTGGCTGAAATAAAAATCCAAATTTTTATGTTACACTAATACGTGTGCATTATTGTAAATATACACGACTAGGCTCATACTCCCTCTATCCCAAATTATAAGTCATTCCAAGAATCTTGGAGAGTCAAAGTTTTCTAAGTTTGACCAAATTTATATAATAAGATAATAGCATTTATGATACGAATTAAGTATCGTTAGATTATTTATTAGTTATATTTTTATAGTATATCTATTTGATATCATTAATCTTTGTGTTTCTCTCTATAATTTTAGTCAAACTTTAAAAAGTTTTGACTCTCCAAGATTTTTGGAATGACTTACAATTCGGGATGGAGGGAGTATTTTTCTATTGTTTATGTTGTATATATTCTTCTACTCAATAGACATGCAGTCATAAAACATTCTAATATTTTGTTTGGATCTAAAACTTATAGAAAATTATACTTCATTTTTAAGTCTCTAAAAAGTTCTAGTGAAATTTCAGGCAAATTTTGTTAATTTCGGGTGTCTGAAAAAATTCTAATACCGAAAATGAAAACCATTGTTTCGCCTGAGTAGGTTGTGATCCCCTAACCAAACTTGTTAGGTTGATTGTAAGCATCAAATGACATTTAGGCTAGTTTATTGTTATATAAAAAATTTATAACATTGTACCTCCATCACAAAGTAACTTGAACCAAGTCATCAAAGTGACAAAAGCTAACTTGAATGGAAATCCGAAGATCATGACCAGGTGCATTTATCTGCTTTCACTAACATGCCGGGGCTCCCGACTAATGATTTGCCATTCAATAGTTGAAAACGTAGTTCCCAACATTTAGAGCATGTTTGGTTGGAGGGATAGATGGAGTGGTTATGTTCTTAATGAGGTTTGGTTGAAGAACGAAGAGATGGATTGGTTCTGTTCTTATCGGTGTTCGGTTGAGGAATGAGCGTTGGTACTTGGTACTCGATACGAAATTTTGTTCCTGAGCCTATTTAGTCCATGACATACATGAGCCAAATCAAGTTTGTGAAAAGAAAAACGAAAGCTCATGAAAATTGTATGTCATGTGGATGCAAAATGTCACTATTATTTCCTACCGAAATATATCCATTATGGATCTTTGTTTTGTTGAAAAATACATGATAAATATTACGTTACAAATTATTTGGAAATCGTACAACTTAAGCAATATTTTAGTTTTGATTTGAGCTGGTGAACCAATGCCCTCTACAGTCCTGCCACATCATCCATATCACCGCATTCGGCCATGACAAATAGATCTGCCACAGCTTCGCTTTTTACTGTAGTTTGACATGCCAAAATTTGTTCTCGGCATAGCAATTTCTAGCCTTCAACCAAATGGTTGCCAAATTTTCTGGGCAGACCAAAGCAAACTTTGTCTTGGCCACCGGCAGAAAACCAAAAATAGCCCGCGCGTGAAAAGCACCGGATGTGGCCAGCACCATCGCAGGCATTCACACACCGCTGGAAATTGCATGCTGTAATACCAGTCAACACGTCAAGAGCATCAACTGATTGTCCAGAGAAACTGAAGTTCAATCCGTAAAATGAAGTATACATTCTTGCTGGCAGTAAAGTTCTCAATGCTACTTAAATCACTGAACCTGCTGGACTGCAAATCAATCTATCATGAGCTGCCCTTGTGGAATTGAAGCATGGTGACAAACATGGCAACACACACTAGGCTGATAGGCCCACATCAACATGTCTACTCTTCATACAACGACCGTGATTGATGATGGGAAATCAAGAACTCTAAGTGTTTCTTCACAGCCTCGCGATGACAGCTTCGACCTCAGCAGGGGTGTAGAGGTGGTACTTGGGGGCAACCTTTGCAATATCGACATTGTTTGGGGTCACCTGTTTAGAATGAGAAGACAATAAGTTCATATATTGATGAATGGTTCAACTGAGATGAATGGTCTGACAGAGATGAGTGATGGACTATAGAGTAGTTTGACACACCATACCTTCTCTTCCATAACCTGCTTCAGGATAGAAAGGGCTATGGTCTCCGCCTCCTGGAGGGTCAGTTCCTGCACCAAGATATCAGCAAGGCATTACTCTCGATTTTCTTCCACATGAGTAGCAGCCGACACCATTTTTTATGGATCTGCTCTATGCTATTGCAGTATGCATGCACTTCTACAAAAAAAATTTGACAGCCGTAAAGGACTATTATCATCCCATTCTTACATCCTTGTGGAGCAAATTATTGTGATGCCATCATGTGTGAGTAGCATATTCAAAGATTCTAAGCAGCATTGCAATTAATCTAATGCTCAAGGACACTTTTCCCCCTGGATTGATTAGATAATTCCTTATAATTAGGGTTCACAGGCAGCATATGTCTTTGGAAATGTATGATTCATTGATTAGCTTAGCATTTATTTTGAATCATACCTTATTGTACTGCTCCTGCAAGGAGCTATCAGCTCCTTCAGAGCCTGATCCAATTGCCTTTGCATTGCATTGCCAGAAGGTTCCAGATGGGTCAGTGTAGTACCTGCAGTACACAGATGGCAGACCATGAGAAGTGAAGTCCAGTGGACTTTGGTAAATTGATCATGACAAAAAGAATTGCCTCACAACATAGAGAGATAAGGATGCCATGATTGCAGAATGAGCAAAAAATACGATGGAGTCTATTATAAGTGCCTGGTCTCCACACAATATTCCATCAACCAAAATATGCCTCAGCCAACATGTACTCAATATGTATGGGACTTAGCTAAATTTCCAGTAGTCAAAAAAGAAATTTTCCGCAAGACTTATTGGGAAGCAAGGAAAGAAATACTTTTCTACCTAAAAACTATACACATATGAGTCGAACCAAATCATGAAATAAAAAGCATGAGAACATAAAAACCAACCAGAAATTATTATTACTTAGGCTCAAAGTTTGACCTTTTTATGTATCACTTTATGCTTGTTATGAGTAAAGACTTTGTCCATTATATAAAATGGTAGCTCATCTAGCAAAGCGAATCACTTAGTTCAATGCACGATGTAGATAAACAATGGAACAATCTTGGTCACAAGTTCCAAGACTTTCTGTTTTTCCTTATTTTTACATAAATTCTACTTAGTTTCCCTGTCAAGGACACATAGTGACCTAGAACAAAACCGCCCAGCAGACAACCATAGTTTGTGAGAGTCAAACAAGTTCAATGCATGATATAGGCAACCATTGGAAGTTTGGAACAATCTTGGTCACAAGTTCCAGAAGTTTATGTTTTTCCTTAAATTTACAGGAATTCTATTTTAATTTCCCTTCAAGGACGCATAATGACGAACAAAACCGCCTAGCAGAAACCTTATTTGTGTAAGTCAAACAAATGGCAAGTCTACTCTCTGCAGCAAAAGGATATCACCACTATTAGCGTTTACCATGCAATCCAAAAAGATCCAACAGAAAGAAATTACAAACATGGAAGTACAATGAATTTTCTGAAGAAAACAGAAGTAAAGCAACTCACCATACCATGACAGCCTAAACTCTAAAAAAACAAACAAGAAAAAAATCTATACATTATAGTACAATGATTTGCATATGAAAAAGAAGTAAAGCTCCCCTGTTTAAGAAAAACATGGATTCTAAAGACAGAAGTTAAGAAAAATCCAGTTCAGTGAGCTAAATGGATCAACACTTACAAGCTAGGTCCATTCTCATCATGTCCAGCGATTAGAAGAGACACTCCAAATGGCCGTGACTGCACAAATAAATAAGCATATCAGAATGCCCAATCTACAATACATGAAGTGAGTATGACTTTAGCACACCCCTCTACAAGCTATTTGTATATGGAAATACAAAAGTAGAACTGGTGATGCAGGAAACTGAGGGTGCTGTGAAAACTAGTAGTGGGTTGCCAATATCAAAATAGTTGGCAAATGGGGAAAGCTTTGGACCTTTTGCAACTGAACCTTAACAAAAGCAATTCATACGTCCAGGCCTTTGGTAAGATAATGTTTACAGGTGAAAGAGCTAATTTAGGCAGGACAGTCTACATATTAATAAATTCCTCATCATTTCATAAAGGCTAGTAATGCCTGTTATCTCTTTTCGTAGTCATTATGGGAGTGATAGGGCTGACCGGAACACCTAAATGTTCTACTAGATTGAATTTCCTACAGTCAGAACATTTGAAAAAATATAATCAGACAACATCAAACCAAATTTGAAATGCAGCAAACAAAGATATTGGTGTAAATCCATCTTATATTTTGAAGTTGAAGGAATGAGAGGTAGTCAGCAGCAAATTAATCTTGCTCTTGCATTCTGGAGGTGGTACAATAACATAAATGAGGCTAACCATTGACTCTTCATCACCTTCGCCAAAGCGTAGAGCCAAGTCACAGATAGCTTGTGTAGAAGATTCTACGGTCATTGGCTCCCCATATGAGAACCTATGATTCTGATTGTAAACATGACAAGTCAGATTAACAGATAAAGCTCCCAAACATGTAAATAAATATGTATATAACCCAGGAAAGTACCTGAGTCTCAACACGAGCATGCTCCACTAGTGTTCTAGCATCAGCAATAAGTCCACTCATGGCACAGCCTATGTGCTCATCAATTTCCATGATTTTCTCCACACTGCTTGGTTCCTATAACATCAAAGAGCAAAGGAAAACTGAATTCATTAACAATTTAAACATGCAACAACCTATAGCATGAAAACCAGAGGCTAACTGGAGCTGCCACATCCTCTGATAAAACCATTCCTGTTATCATAGCACAAAATTGCATAAAGTTGAGCTCAAAACTCTAAGATTGCATCAGCTGTAGGTTAAAATATTGCCAAAAAAAAAACTGCAGTAGAATGAGAGGCCGCACAGCTTTGTGAAAGACCTACCTAAAGATAATAAACCTTGTATAAGAAGTCACGATAATCCAATCATAGACATTCAGTCAGCAAGCAATGTTCCATTGTTCCCAATTTAACATCCCAATGTTTGCCACCATACAATCAAGCGCTAGTACCGGCTAAGAGAAGGAAAAAGTAACTCAGTAAGTACCAGCAGTGGAGAGGTCACACGTTTCTCAACGGCGAGGACAACGCCATCCTTTGTCTTCAACCCAATTGCAGTGGATCCTAACTGCAAGAGCAAAGGAAACAGCAACATAAGCATCACTTCATCACACAAAACCCACATAAATCTCACAACTAAAGGCCTGACAAATTGAACAAAATTCAGTAGTGCTTGTCCTCAAGCTACTTTCTGCTTAATAATGCAATGTCAATCCGGTGCTATTGAGGAAAAAAGAGCATACCATCACATGCCAAGCTAAAATTGACACAGCAATAAACTAACTAGACACAGAAGTACAGAACCACAAACCTTCCACAATCCCAAACCTCAACAAGTAAGATCGGGTGAGCCATACTCCAGACTTCATCCTATAATAATAACACCCCCAACTCACAAATCCCAGCAGTTCTGTTAATCGAAAAAAAAACCAGCTACTCCCATTCAGATTTGCGGTCACGCAACAACAGCTAACCCCACAAATCTAGCATCGTCCTCAGTCCCCCACCAGTCCGCACAGGCACTCGGCATCTCGGCGTCCCCACTGTTCAGATTCGATTGGATACAGCACGTCGCCTTCCCGCTACGAAGGGAGGCAGCAAAGAGAGAGGGGATCTCACCTTGATGGCCTCGATGGCGTACTCGACCTGGAACAGTCGGCCCTCCGGCGAGAAGGTGTTCACCCCGCGGTCGTACTCCGTCCTGCAAAGACCCCAGACCGAAAATGCAGCCGCGTCAGCACACGACGCGCCGCCGCCGGCGGCGGACTGAATCCTGAGGGTTTAAAGGACAGAGGGATCTGAAACCGGCCAGTCACCTTGTGAGAAACATCCTGTCGGCGACGCTGGTGACGGCGGATGCTGGATTACTGGATCGAGCAGGACCTCGCCGCCTTTCTGTGTCTTCTCTTCTGCTTGCGAAGGAAGTTGAAGCGAAGAACCCAGGCGACGGCGAAGCAGGTGCGGCGCGGTCCGCCGTGTATATGGGCCGCCCGCGCAGGATCGGACGCCTCCCAAACCTCTGGGCTTCGTTAACTGTGTTTTGGTCTTTCGGGTGAAACAGGGATTGGATCGCGGTCCAGCCCATCCATGGTCATCTTACTGTGCTCAATCAAATGCGGGCCGACGGCCACTGGTTGGCCCATTGGACGGTGGCCCATGTGAGGTCCAGTAAATCGTCGCAGTCTCTTCCTCGCCGCCCTCTATCCCTAATTTTTTACAATTTAGCCCTTTTTTTAACAAAATTCACGTTCAACCCCCTGGGTGGCATATTCCCGTCTTTAGACCCTGGGGGTCGGCGCCATGAGTCATGGCGCCGAGGTACCACTGCTCGGCGCCATTGTTCATGGCGCCGAGGTTCCCACGCCAGGCCACCGCGGCAGCTGAGGTGGCGCTGACGTGGCAGGTACCTCGGCGCCATGGGTCGTGGCGCCGACCTCGGCGCCACAGATCTTGGCGCCGACCTCGGCGCCACAGATCTCGGCGCCGAGGTCGGAATATACCGACTGTCGCGCCCGCGGTGGACCTCTCTCTCGCGCCCCCGCTCTCTCTCTCTCTCCCGGCCTTCTCTCTCCACCATCGCGCCAGCGTTGTTGGCCGCGTCGCCGCCTCCGTGTCTTCCTCGCGCCGGCGCCTCCGGCCCGTCCTCGCGCCGCCGCCTCCTCCCCGACCCCACGCCGTCTGTGGCCGCCCGCCCTCCACCGCTGTCTGAGGCGCCGCCCGCTCGTCGGAGCTCGTGGCAGAGCATCGCCACCGCCGGGGTGCTGCCGGGCCGCCGCCGGCCTCTGCCCCAGCCGTCGCGGCTCCGTCCCCTGCCACCGCCGGCGCCTCGGCCGCCGCCGTCCAGCCGCGGGCGGCCGTGACCTCTGTCCCCTGCCTCAGCTTGGTTTCTCCAGCAGTAAGGTGAGTTTTTTTTTGCAAATTAGTTTAGTTAGTTAGTTAAATTAGTTAAATTAGTTCATTTAGTTAAATTAGTTCATTTAGTTAGTTAGTTAATTTAGTTAAATTAGTTCATTTAGTTAGAAAATTTAGTTAGGTATTAAATTTAGTTAGTAATTTAGTTAGCAAATTTAGTTAGGTATTAAATCTAGTGAGTAATTTAGTTAGCAAAATTAGTTAGTTCATTTAGTTAGTTATTAAATTTAGTTAGTAATTTAGTTAGCAAATTTAGTTAGAAAATTTAGTTAGGTATTACATCTAGTGAGTAATTTAGTTAGTTCATTTAGTTTGTTAGTAATTAATTTAGTTACTTAGTTAGAAAAATTAGTTAGTTATTAAATTTAGTTACTTAGCAAATTTAGTTATTAGTTGTTAAATGTAGTTAACAACTAAATTTAGTTAGGCAGTTAGTTTGTTAGTGAATTTAGTAACCTAGATAGTTAGTAATTTAGTAACTAGTTAGGTAGTTAGTAACCTAAATAGTTTGAAACTAGTTACTTAGTTATGTATTTTAGTTATATGGATAGATAGCAACATAGTTAGTTAGGTATTTATCTAGGTAGTAATTTAGATGAATATTTTTCCAACTTACTGTATCCGTAACCACATTCTCGTAGATGGATAATATAGTGACACTGTTTCATGGAGGGAGTGTGGAGGAAGATGTTTATGGAAATGTCAGTTTTGTTGGAATGAAAAGGGTGCCTCTGCTATTCGATGAGCGTCCATCGTTGTCGGTGTTTCGAACCCGGGGTATGACACCAACGAGTAATATGATCGCGTGCTCTCTTCCTGGATGGTGACGCAAGATGACACAAGGATTTATCCTGGTTCGGGCAAAGAAGGCCCTACGTCCAGCGGGGGAGGAGGTTCTTGTATTACTTGCACCTAAGTGCTTGTACAGGGGCGAATACAAGCTCAATGAGCGTGGACCGGAGTCCGGACTCGAGTGTGTACGTGGGTGAACTTGTGTGTCGTCTAACCGTAGACTCGTGTGTCGTCTCCCTCGTGCGAAGGGCCCCGGCGTCCCCTTTTATAGAACAAGAGGAAGCCAGGGTTTACACAGGATGAATATGTACAGCGCTTGATATGGGGTAGGGTAGGAATCCTGTCTTGTCGGGGCCACTGGAGCCGTCGTGGGCGTCGCTGTTGGGGCGTGACCTCCATCCCGGGCGTGGACGTGATGGCGTGACGATGTAGGAGCCGTACAACACCCATTCCGGCACGTACAGGACATGGCGGGGTCCCTCCGGATCTTGGGGTACCTGTCTTCCAATAGCATGAAAGCGGTTAGGGCTCGAGGGGCGCGGAGCCGACCTCGAGGTGGCACCTACGGGGGGCTCGAGCCCCTGCAGGTATGGGCAAGTCCCGGAACGCCCGGGCGTACAGCGGGAACCCGGGCTTCGGGATGAGGCTCGAGCATGCATCAGTGCAGGGCATGGCCCAACAGTGCTGTACTGGTGCCTTTTTGCCCATGCTTGTGGTGAAAACGAGGTTTGACTCTGCCCTGGTTACTGTGGTACACGTCGGGCTGCAGAGGACGTGACTGGCGTAGGTGGAGACATTAAATGCGCGGTATGGGGCTGGCATCTGATGTCTGCGCCGCTCGAAGGGAGCATAAAAGCGTCTCGAGGGATAGACTGTCGTGCCAGAGAGGCTCGAGGTCCCCGCGTGGGGTCTCGAGGTGCGGTGTTCGGCTGTGGGGGGGCTCGAGCCCTATATGCTAGGACTCGAGGCTTTAGTGGAGCGTTCGCCCGAGGCCTGGCTTGGAGGGCTCAGGGGAGACGGAGAACGAGCGTTCGCCCGAGGCCTGGTTTGGAGGGCTCGGGCGAGACGGAGAACGAGCGTTCGCCCGAGGCCTGGCTTGGAGGGCTCGGGTGAGACGGAGAACGAGCGTTCGCCCGAGGCCTGGCTTGGAGGGCTCGGGCGAGACGGAGAACGAGCGTTCGCCCGAGGCCTGGGTTGGAGGGCTCGGGCGAGACGGAGAACGAGCGTTCGCCCGAGGCCTGGCTTGGAGGGCTCGGGCGAGACGGAGAACGAGCGTTCGCCCGAGGCCTGGCTTGGAGGGCTCGGGCGAGACGGAGGCTTGGAGGGCTCGGGCGAGACGGAGATTGAGCGTTCGCCCGAGGCCTGGCTTGGAGGGCTCGGGCGAGACGGAGGCTTGGAGTGCTCGGGCGAGACGGAGATTGAGCGTTCGCCCGAGGCCTGGCTTGGAGGGCTCGGGCGAGACGGAGACTTGGAGGCCTGGCTCGGAACGGGCTCCAGCTCGATGCCTTGGGTGTGATGAGCCTCGAGGGGTAGGCCATCGTGCTGGAGGGGCTCGAGGTCCCCGCGTGGGGTCCCGAGGAGCGGTGCACAACTGTAGCGGGTTTGAGGGGTAGGCTACCAGGAGGCGGTCGGTAAGGTTTTGTCAAGTCTAAGCTCCCTGGCGGTGGGCCAGCGTTGCAGGCTCCGAGGGGTTGGTTTCTTGGGAGGTTAGACTTGCTGGGTTTATTATTAACCGGTGTTCTAGGTTTAACCTATTTGTTATGCTTGATTGGGGGTACCCCTTTGGCGTTCCCCCGACAATCGTTTAGCGAGTTGTTTGGTAGGGCTAAATGTGACCTTCATTGGAATTCAGATGATGATGCTATCTCAGTTGAGGGATTAGTTCACTACGGTAAATCGGACCGTATTTTTAGGCGGCTTGTCCCAATTGCATGTGAGGGTGAGTGGGATAAGTATGTGAAAACTATGATGAAGAACGAGTTCCAATGCTTGGATTTGGTGGTGTGGAAGTTGTCCAATGATCCCGCCCCTCCTGATTATTCACCCCCTCATGATGACCCGGCCCCTTTTGGTGACCTATTGCCTAATGTTGAGGTGGAGGTGGAAGATGTTGTGGTGCCTGATGCGCAATCCGGGCCGAATGAGCCGGGTGGTGCGGCCCCTCAGGAGATCCCTTTGACCCAGAACCATCCAAGTAAGTGTTGGTTCATGGTTTCGTTGTTGTCTTCATGTTATTCTGGCTTTTGCCATGTTTTCATTCCTTTTTCTAAATGCTCTAGATGTTGTTTCCTTGCCATGCAGGAGATATTCCTGATATTGTTGCTCCGACACCTGTGGCCCCTGCAGTCAATGAGGAGCAGTATTGTAGGGCCTCTAATAGTGTGGATGTTCAGATTGATGATGAAGAGGAGCCTTATGGGATGGCAAGAGCTGTTGATTCGGATGATGACCGCCCTCTTGGAGCACTTTCTGAGCAAGACGTTGAGTTGATCAGATGCTTTTGCCCTGATCGTGATCCAACAATTCATGAATACAGTGATCTTAGTCATTGTCATATTGCATATGCAGAAGGCAGGGATCATGAGTTGCTAGATGCTCCCGAGGCAGGCGATAGCATTGAAATCCAGAAGGGCCTGTTGTTTAAGGACTTGCCTACATTGAGAAGGTGGTTACAGGAGTATGCTGTGAAACGTAACCGACCTTTCAAGGTGAGGCATTCCTATGTAGAGCGACGGTACACAGTGGTGTGTGAGAAGGATGAATGTAACTGGAGAGTCTGTGCTAGGAAGCAAAAGGACACAGGGAAGTTCAAGATCACAAAAATTGTTGGTCCACACACTTGTGCATCAACAAGCTTAGATCAGAGGCACCGACAGTTGACATCTACCCTTATTGCCAAATCATTGTTCTCAATACTTAAGGGAGAACCCAATTTGAAGGTGAGGACAATTATTACAATGACAGAGAAGATATTTGTATACAAGATCAAGTATGGCAAAGCATGGAGGGCAAAACAACGTGCATGGAAGATGATATATGGGGATTGGGAGGAGGGCTATGAGCGGTTGCCCGTTCTCTTTAATGCAATGAAAGCAGCAAATCCAGGGATGCATTACGAGTATTTGCCCAAACCAAATGAATGGAAGGATGGGAGACAGATATTTTTCCGTGCATTTTGGTGCTTCCCCCCAGTGTGTAGAGGCCTTCAGGCATTGTCGTCCCGTGTTCTCCATTGATGGTACTTTTTCTGCTAGGCAAATATATGGGCACACTGCTGATAGCCATCTCAGTTGATGCAGACAACGCATTGGTTCCTTTGGCATTTGCGTTGGTGGACAAGGAGAACAAAGATAGTTGGGGTTGGTTCATGCGCCTTGTTCGCATACATGTTGTAGGCCCTGGTAGAGAGGTTGGTGTCATATCTGATAGGCACCAGGGTATACTCAGCGCCGTACAGGAACAGATTCCGGGCTATGCACCTTTGCACCACCGTTGGTGCACTCGGCACCTCGCTGAGAATTTGATGCAAGAGTAAGGCTAGGAGGCAGTGAGGGTTACCTCTGTTGGATTTGTTATGTTATCGAGCACTTGTGAGTTGTGACCTATGATGGACTTGTATGTATTATGGACTATGGACTTTTCTTACGGACTGTACTCACTATTATGGACACTATGGACTTTTGTTATGGACTATTATGGATTATATGTATATTATGGCCTCTTTCGTATGCCAAACATGAGTGGTTGAGATAATTATGATATATATTTGTGTGTATGTACATGTTGTATTGGAGATATATATTGATCTGTTTATTGTGGAATTATTTGATAAAAAACAAAGGAAACTCTGCTGAAATTTTCTATTTTTACTAAATTTTGCAGTACACCTATAGCATCTAGCCTTTTCAGTACTCGAATCTAGACTTTTCAGTACTCGAATCTAGACTTTTCAGTCACTAGGCTTTACAGTGTTACCTGCTAGGCTTTTCAGTCCATAGCTTTACAGTGATACGTACTAGTCTTTGCAGGAGCAATAATTTCGCTATTCAACGGCTACTACACTTCGAGCCGCCTATAAAAGGAGTGTTGCAAGGCTTGCTACTCACCACAGAACTCAGAGCTTGTTTTGTGTTGTAGTTCAAATGTCTGGTGGGTCGTCAAGAGGAAGGGGGTTTGGTAGTGGGAAAGGAAAGAGCGTGGCGAAGGGAGCACCCATAGTGTGGGAGGGAAGTCTGGGTCCTGATTTCTTTGATGAGCCACCATATGATAGATTTCCAGTTGAGAGCAAGAGTGACTTCACTAAAGAAGCACCACTGAGACTATACGATGACCGCAAGGAGGCGTGGCCAAAATGCATGCATGGTGAGGATTGTTTAGTGCAAATGTTCACCGAAGGTATAGATGGAGGTCGTCGTTTCTTCAAATGTCCATATGCATGGGTAAATGATGTAACTATTTCTTTGTCCAATACTGTCATGATCTATACTGTAACTAATATTATAAAATAATTGCAGACTTTCGAGACGAAAGAGAACTGTGGGTTTGTTAGGTGGGTCGATCCTCGACCTATTTATCCCTATTCGGACTACATCTACTACTTGCAAGACCGTATCTTCGATCTAGAAAGGGAGGTCAGTAGCGGTTACAAGCACGATGACGAGGATGACAATAACAATAGTGCGGGTGCACAAGGAGCAGTATGCAATGATCCATACTGCACCTGCCCTAATCACAGGAACAAGGGGCCTCAGACGCCGCCATCGTCGCCACCGCCACCACCACCAACAATGGGAGGATACTTTGGAGAAGGAGCAACACAATTTACTATGTGGCCACACTACTAGGTGGCACCTTATCACCACCACCGCACCGATGTTAGGGTTAGTCGAAAGAACTATGTACCCTTGTTTGGTACATGTTCTCGCATGTCTTTGCTTGTGCTTGTTGTTTGTTTAAATTACCTAAGGCATGTTAGGTTTAGTCTAGGACCTCTGTGACCAAGTTTGGTACATGTTCTATCATGCCATATCATGTGTTGTGCATGTTGATTTATCTAATCAAACTATGGTGGTATGTTTCATTTGCACTAAGTAAACAAGATCAAACTGACAAATAATTTATGACTAGCTTTAATCAAACCAACAAGACTAGGTCACATCAACCAACACAACGAGAACAACAGTGCATGCGTACAAACTAAAGAACAGAGTATCGACAATACGAAGTCCAATACTGTCGGGGGAACGCCAAAGGGGTACCCCCAATCAATGCAAACACCCGAGTACTCAATCTCCGTCTCGACCGAGCCCTCCCGGCCAGGCCTCGGGCGAACGCCCCGTCTCCGTCTCGCCCGAGCCCTCCCGGCCAGGCCTCGGGCGAACGCTCAATCTCCGTCTCGCCCGAGCCCTCCCGGCCAGGCCTTGGACGAACGCTCAATCTCCGTCTCGCCCGAGCCCTCCCGGCCAGGCCTCGGGCGAACGCTCAATCTCCGTCTCGACCGAGCCCTCCCGGCCAGGCCTCGGGCGAACGCCCCGTCTCCGTCTCGCCCGAGCCCTCCCGGCCAGGCCTCGGGCGAACGCTCAATCTCCGTCTCGCCCGAGCCCTCCCGGCCAGGCCTCGGGCGAACGCTCAATCTCCGTCTCGCCCGAGCCCTCCCGGCCAGGCCTCGGGCGAACGCTACATCTCCGTCTCGCCCGAGCCCTCCCGGCCAGGCCTCGGGCGAACGCCCCGTCTCCGTCTCGCCCGAGCCCTCCAGGCCAGGCCTCGGGCGAGCGCGCCCCTACACCTCGAGCCTTAACGCACGGACCTCGAGTGGTACAGACAACCGTACCAGCCCTGTACCACGCGTTTAATGCACCCACCTACTCCAGTCACGTCCTCTTAGACACAGCACGTGCCACAGTGAACCGGTGAAGAGTCAAACATTCTTTTCATCACAAGCATGGGCAAAAAGGCACCAGCACTGTCGCGCCATGCCCTGCACTGCTGTGCCATGCTCTACGTCGTGCGTGTCTAAATCACCACTTCGAGGCCGGCTCTGCACCCCTCGAGCTCCCGTGGCACCACTTCGAGGCCGGCTCTGCACCCCTCGAGCTCCCGTGGCACCACTTCGAGGCCGGCTCTGCATCCCTCGAGCTCCCGTGAGCACCACTTCGAGGCCTGCTCCGCGCCCCTCGAGCCCTGACAGCTCTCTTACTTTTGGAAGACAGGCACCCCAAGACCCGGAAGGACCCTACTACGTCCAGTACGTCCCAGGATGCGCGGCATGGCCCCTACGACACCACGTCGCCACGTCAGACACACACAGGACGGAGGCCACGCTTCAAGGACGGTGCAACAGCAACCCCCACGCCTGCTCTAGTACCTTCGACAAGACAGGATACCTACTCTTCTCCGTATGGGGCACCATACGCCCCGATACCAGTAATACCTTTATGTAACCCTGGCCTCCCCTTGCTCTATAAAAGGGGACGCTAGGGCCCTCATTGGGGGGGTGAGACAGACGAACGTTCATCCGCATCCACTCTCACGCCGCACTCGAGTTCGGACCCCGGTCCATGCTCAGTGAGCTTGTATCCACCCCTGTACAAGCACTTCGGTGCAAGTAATACAAGAACATCCCCCCGCTGGACGTAGGGCCTTCTTTGCCCGAACCAGGATAAATCTTGTGTCCTCTTGCATCACCATCCAGGAGGAGAAGCACGCGATCGTTATTACTCGTTGGTGTGATACCCCCGGGTACGAAACACCGACAGTTGGCGCGCCAGGTAGGGGGTGCGCGTGTCCGAGTCATTTTTCTCGCTATCTTCTGGATGGCTTCTTCTACTCCTTCGTTCTCTGCCGGTGCCGTCGACTGGTTCGGGAACCTTGAGTCCCTAGCCGCCGACAACGGCGACAAACCGGCCCTGCTCTCCACGGAGGGCCCGAGCGGAAGACGTGCCACGCCACCCCGCGCGGGGGGCATGACGCGTCGTCTGCACCACCACACGTCGCCACCTCGCGAGCAGCGTCGTGGTCACCATCGTCGCCAGGCACAGGCGGTGCCGGCGGCGTACGCCTACTTCCCCACGACCGGCGCAGAATCCCTGAGGGGAAACCTGCCCGGCACGCGGCCAGCGACCTCCAGGGCGCGGGTACGCTCCCCCAGCAAGTCCGCGTCCGTCACACGTGCGAACCGGCACGTCTGGTATCCCACCAGGGAGTGCTTCCAGCTCGAGGGGGTGGTGAGCGATGCCGAGGACTACGACGACGACGTCAGGCCAAAGCCCAACCTCGGAGCACCCAACGACGTGGCTACGGCGGGCGGTTCCCGCGTTCAGGCAAGAAGCAAATCCTCGGCCTCGGTTCCACCACCTCAACACGACGACAGCCGGGCGGCGCGACTCGTACAGCCTCGAGGAGCCGGAGCTCAAGGTCGGGCTCGAGATGCCCACCGACGGAACCTCGAGGACGGGGCGCTAGCACGCCCCGAGGTGTGCTTCCCGCGGGCCGGGCAAAACGTGGTGGCGGCCGCAATGCTGCTCCGCGATCTGCCCGCCGTCTCCGACCCCGACGCCAGACGCGTGCTTGGGGAAGTAAAGAGCCTCCTCCAAGCAGCCGCCGTGCAGATAGCCGAGAGCTCGGCCTCGCGCCAGCGCAGAGCAGCCTCGGAGAAGCCAGCAGACGCACCCCGCAGCAAGCACGAGACGTCGGTCAGCCAGCCGAACCCCCCTCAAGCCAGACCAGCCCAGGAGCGGATCGCTGATAGCCGGCGAACCCTCGAGCCCCCGGGCCCCAGGGCGTTCAGCCGAGCCATCCGCAGCTCGACCCTCCCCGACCGCTTTCGACCGCCGACCAACATCGTGAAGTATGACGGGGAGGTCGAGCCCAAGCTCTGGCTCTCAGACTTCCACCTAGGCTGCCAACTGGGCGGAGCGAAGGGCGACGACCGTATGATCATACGCCTACTCCCACCTTACCTCTCGGACACTGCCCGCCGGTGGCTCGAGGGGCTTCCGCCGGACCAGATCCATGACTGGGCCGACCTAGTCAGGGTCTTCGACAGGAATTTCAAGGGGACTTGT
Organism: Coix lacryma-jobi var. lacryma-jobi; assembly: GCA_009763385.1. NCBI lineage: Eukaryota > Viridiplantae > Streptophyta > Magnoliopsida > Poales > Poaceae > Coix > Coix lacryma-jobi. Next base: position 13,898,477 of record CM019831.1, on the reverse strand, counting down.
GCGCGCCCAGGCAACCCCTGGGATCTGCGACGTTGCAGGCAGGCAGCGGACGAACCCCTCCACGACTTCGCTCGGCGGTTCTCGAAGCAGCGCCTCGAGCTCCCTCACATGCCTGATGAGGAGGTCATCTCAGCATTCCTCGCAGGCACGACGTGCCAAAAGCTGGTCCACGAGTTAGGGCGCTACCGTCCCAGGACGATCGAAGACTTGGTGGATCAGGTCACCAGCTTCGCCTCCGGCAACGAGGCAGTGGGGGCCTTCTTTGGCCACTCCGCGGGCCAAGGCGAAAGACAGAAAGCAAGACGCGACGACGAGGACGACGACGACGAAGGCGTGCGCGTGGGCGCCCGCCGCAGACGAGCTGGCTAAGTTGGCACCCAGGCACGACGCCGCTCCTCGAGCCGGACTCGGGGGCTCGACGGCCCTTCGACGCCCCGCCTCGAGCCGGACTCGGGGGCTCGACGTCCCTTCGACGCCCCGCCTCGAGCCGGACTCGGAGGCTCGACCTTCGACGCCCCTCCACGAGTCGGACTCGGAGGCTCGACCTTCGACGCTCCACCTCGAGCCGGACTCGGGGGCTCGGCCTTTGACCTTCAGCGCTGCCCCACGAAAACAACCCCGAGCCCGACTCCAGCTCGGAACATCGAACAGCTACGTCATTCTTATTCCGAAAAGCCTCGAGGCTTCGTACAATTCTCGTATTTTGTACAAACATCGCATCTTGAATGAATTAAAGTTCGTTTTCAAGCTTTTTATTTCGTTCAAAACAAAGGTAGTCTCGACTCTGTCTGGTTAGAGTCAAGACTCCCTCGGGGGCTAACCAGGGGGTCCCCCCTGAGTTCCCAAAAATCGCGCACGTTTTTTACCAAACTCGATGTAGTCTTATTTTTCTATGCCTCGAGCACGCCCCACGACTAAGAAGAAAACACGTTGAGCTCCCTAAGGGTCAAGGGTGTCGAGGCGGGAGCTCGCCTACGCCCCCGGGCTACGGTACCTCCACTCGCTCCCACCCTCGAAGGACTTAAGTCTGTGTCAAAAACTTAGTCAAAGCAAACTTCAGGCAAAGAAAGATAAGAAAACTCGAGCGTAAAAGACGTTTTAATATTATCTCGGGTCCTCACCCCGAAGCCCTCGAAGGAGTCCTTCCCACTCCTCCAAGGCCTCGGGGGCTATCAGGAGAAGGGTACTCTCCGACCCAACATCCGACGCCCCCGGGATTTATGTTTTTGCTCGTTTTTCAAAATCTTCCTAGTCTCGCCTCTTTTCTCCTTTTGTGTGTTGGAAGGAACTAGCGTGCGACGCCCAAAGAGTTACGAAGGATGCCTCGAGAGTCGAATAACCAAGTCGTGAGTACTACCGTCGCCTCCGGGCAGGAAGACTCCCTTGCCGTTATCCCTTGCCGTTTCCACCGAGATCCCTCCACATGCAAAAAAGTCAAAAAGAGACAACAAGGAATGAAATGCAAAAACGTTTTTACATTAGGCCTCGAAGGCCACGAGCATGTTCCTTATCACAAAAATATCCTCCCACGGAGGACACAACGCAAGGGCTCGGCGGCCCAAACTAACTTTGTCTCTCCTCTTGAAGCTCGTCCGCAGGAGCAACCACCAAGGGGTCTTCAGGCGCCGAGGACGCTGCTGGGGGAAGCCCCACGTCCTCTTCAAAGAACCGAGCTAGGGCCTCCCCGGGGGCCTCGACGACCCTGGTGAACTCCGCGATCTCCCGCTCAGCTTCATCATCATCGTCCGGCAGGATGAACCCCTGGCTAACGGCGTCAAAATTGAGGCCGGCGTAGTGGCTGGAGATCACGGCAAAAGCCCGCTTCACCCCAAGGTGCAGAGCGCCGCGCACCTGATCGTCCGCATGGCCCCTTAGGGCAGCCAGACGGCTGACCAGGGAGCTCCCTGATTGACCCTCTGCGGCCTCAAGGGACGCGCAGGCCCTGATGGCGGCCTCCCGCAGAACCTGGTGCTCCGAGGTCTCCGCCTGGTACGCCAACTGCAGGGCGGCAGAAGCATCCTCCGCCTCAGTAAGCCTCCCCCGCAGCTCTGCAGAGGCTCGACGCGACTCGTCAAAAGAAGGATCAAAGTAATACAGGGAAACCACAAAGCCGACGGAACAAAACGTTACCTTTCGCCGTGCCCTCCCACTTCTGGGCATTGTTGGCCGACGCCTCAGCAGACTTCCGAGCCTGCTCAAGGTCGGCACTCAAGGCCTGCGCCTTGGATGCCTCCTCGGCAACCTGAGCGCGGAGGGCCTCGACGGTCTTCTCTGACTCATCCAACCGTGACGCCAAGTTCTTGGCCCTCTCCGCCTCCCGGACGCCGTGCTCCCGGGCCTCGGTGACCGCGGTGGTCAAGCCTGAGCACTGAGTGCGTAGTCGACCCGTCTCGGCAACCGCAGCCGTCAGCTCCGAGCAACGGGCGCTCAGCCGGTCCGCCTCGGCGTTCTTCTCGGTAAGCTGCCCCTGGATATGAGCGAGCTCGGCTTTCGACGCCCGAAGCTGCTCCCAGACACGGCTCTCCCGGCGGAGGAAGTCCGACTTGGCTTGCGAAGCCCCCATGAGCTCCTAAGATAAATAGTCGACCAGACATTAACCCTCCTTTTTTCGACCAAATGGGAAGAAGAAGATCGCCCAAACAAGGGTCCTCACCTGGGCGGCCCGTGGTAGCTCCCTCTCCACCATCGCCAGAGACGTCTTCAATGACCACGTGAGGAGCGAGCCGAGCCGCCCGAGGTCGTTCCATTTTTCGACCTCGGGGGCATCATCGAGGACGAATACCGGCTCGGCCTCGGGATCAGCTGGATCCCTCCACTCCACTCGAGGACCGCCCCAGGTGGGAGAGCGACCTCCCAAGCGAACGGGGGCCGAGCTTTCGCCCCCGCCTCCGACCTCTGGCACCAACAGCCTCGGCGGCACGCTGGTAACCTCGATCCCCACCTCTGCTGCCCCACCTTTTGGGGAAGTCTCGCCAGAAGAGACGGTGTGGACCTCCTCCGGCAAGCACAACCCCTGAGGCAGGGCGTCGGCCCCAGCCTCGGGCGCAGCGGCTAGGGACGGCACTGCCTCAGCCGCCTTAGCAGCCTCGGCTTCAGCGGTCGAGGCCCCCGTCGCGCCCTCATCCCTCGACGCACCAGAAGCCGGATCCTCCTCTGGCGCCCCACCAGCGGAAACCGGGGCCCCCTCCGGGGACTTGATAATTTCAGGCGTAACGACCGGCCCGCCGGACCCCGGCAGTGGTGGCGTCGCAGACGGTGCCACCACCGCGCCGACGGAGGAAATCGCGCCCACTTTCAGCGCCTTCCGAGGGCGGAGGGATAAGGCCTCCACCGACCGCTTCCCGCTGAGACAAGAGAAGAAAGATACGCATCATGAAAAATTCCCCACACAAGCAAACGCGAGATGGGCGCGCGACGAGCGCTTACCCAGCCCTTGGCGCCCTCCTCGCGGTGGGTGCGGGTGAGGTCCGCAGCCGCTGTGTCCCTGCAGGGGGAACCCCTCTCGGGGGAGGCGGGAGCTCCGTCCCGAGGGTCTCCGTCGAAGCCTCAGCCGACGGCGGCGCCGACAGACTCTGCGCGGACCCGTCGCCCCCCCCCCGGGGCGCAGAAGTCCCGCCACCCGCGCCCGGGGCAGAAACAAGGCTCTTCCCCGCCGCCTGCGCCCCGGACGTGACCCTCACGGGGCTCGCCGACCGAACCGGCGAGCGGTCCACGTCTGGGAACCCCGCCAGGGGCTCGGAGTCTTCCTCCGAACCCTCGTCATCATCATCATCAGAATCCTCCTCCGTAGGGGAGGACTCTTCCGGCTCACCATGGAGCCTCTGTTGCCGCCGACGCCTCTCCAGGTCGTCACGGTCTTTTCGGCGCTTAGCCCGCCTAATGCTCTTGTCATCCTTTTTCTTCTTCCTCTCCTCGGCCAGACGCCGCCTCTCCTCCCTTTCCTCAGGAAGGGGAGGCTTCGAGGCACTGACCCCCTGCAAACCCTGCAAAGGGAAGGAAGCGAAGAATGAACACGAGAAGAGGAAAGCTCCGCGAACACACCCAAAGGATCAACCCCCCTTACCAAGCTGATGTACCCACGGAACGGGCGCATCGGGATACTGAGCAGTTTGCCCGCATCCTTCACCTCCTTCACCGCGTCCCTCGCCCGGCGAACGAGCTCGGGATAGGCGACCGGGGACGGCCTCATCTGGCACTCTCGCAGCAGGGGCGCGTCATCCCTCATCTTCGCCATGATTAGGGGCCGGCTCATCAGCGGCAGTACGCACCGCTGATGGAACCAGGCCACGACCATCCCGGCGGTGAGGCCTGCACTCCGCAGCCTCGACAGGGCCTTGAGCAGCGGGTCGAGCCGACTCTGCCTCTTGTCGACGACGCCGTAGTTCCAAGAGTCCGGACGCGACTCGACGACACGGCCAGTGTACGCTGGAAGCAGCCCGTCATCGTTGCGAAGGTAGAACCACCCCAGGCGCCAGTCCTTGTTCGAGGTGGCCGCCTGGGACGGGATATAGAAGCCCGACCTCTGCTGACGAACGGAGAGCATGCAGCTCCCCGATCTCACTAATCTCCGACGACCCTCCGAAATCGCCTTCGTGAAGAACTCACCTCGGAAGAGGTGGATCCAGAGCTCCCAATGAGGTTCGATACCCAAGAAGCCCTCGCAGACGGTCGTGAAGATGGCCGCCTGAGAGATGGAGTTGGGGGCGAGATGCTGCAGTTCGAGCCCGTAGTACAAGAGAAGCGCTCGGAGAAACCGGCTTGCCGGGACCCCGAACCCGCGCTCATGGAAAGCAACGAAGCTGACTACATAGCCGTCCGGGGGCCCCGGCTCCTCCTCCGCACCAGGGGCGATCCACTCCGGCCTATCGGAGCCGGAAAGGCCCCGAAGGAGTCCCCCCCGCACCAGCTCCGCAAGCTTCGCCGGGGTAGCGGCAGAAGCGCCCCACGGCTCAGGTGCGTCGGCCATCTCGAGCGGCAGAACGCGGGGGCCCAGGAGACGCGAAGAAGGAAGGTCTCTCTCTCTCTCTCTCTCTCCCTCCTCTGCTTCACAACCCTCTTCTCCGCCGTCGGCCCGGTCTCTCCTTCCCACCTCTGCTTTTGTGCGGCTGGGCGGAGGAGCAAGACGAAGGAGTAAGGGACACGAAAGGATGTGGGAAGGAACCGCTCCTAAAATGCCAAGGGACGTATTTATAGGATGAAAGCCAACGGCCGGACCCTGAACGGTCAAATATTCGCCCGCATTTAATGCGTTGCACGCGAGGAAATCTCATGATTGAGAAAATCCCCTCGATACGGGTGCACACGCAAGCATTAAATGCCTGGTCGAGAACCCTTGCGCGCGTCTGCAACGGGCGCCGCCCACCGCCCCAGAAAACCGCCTGACAAGGCGCACCCAATGGGAACAGGTGTCCTACCTTTGACTCCTTCCCTGCGAAGGAATCCTGGGCCCCGAGATCTCCGCTTCGCCCGAGCCCCCCAGCAAGGCCTCGGGCGAGCGCTCGATCTCCGCTTCGCCCGAGCCCTCCCAGTAAGGCCTCGGGAGAGCGCTCGATCTCCGCTTCGCCCGAGCCCTCCCAGTGAGGCCTCGGGAGAGCGCTCGACCTCCGCCTCGACCAAGCCCTCCCGGCGAGGCCTCGGGCGAGCCCTCGATCTCCGCTTCGCCCGAGCCCCCCAGCGAGGCCTCGGGCGAGCGCTCGATCGGGACAGGGCTCGATCTCCGCCTCGACCAAGCCCGCTTGGTCTCCGCATCGCCCGAGCCCACCAAGCAAGGCTTCGGGCGAACGCGCGGTCTCCTCTTCCTCCGAGCCCTCCAAGCAAGGCCTAGCAAGGGACTCGAGATGCGGCGTCGCTCCTCGAACCGGACGCGGGGGCTCGACATTCGACGCCCCACCTTGAGTCGGACGCGGGGGCTCGATCATCGAGGTCGCACCTCGAGCCAGACGCAGGGGCTACGTCAAAAACAGGAGAAGGAGGGCCGCCTACACCACCATCCTCATCAGGAGGCGGCACGTCCTCATCGACAAACCGACGCCGTCTCCCGCGATGGTGAGTAGGTAACCGCGCACGTACAATGTGCCCATCTAACCGCGTTGCAAGCTGGACGGCAGGTACACGCGGCGCCTCCGCACTCGCTACGCTGCACCGGGGCCCTCCGAGGCCGCCGCTCCAACTTCACGCTCGTCGCCCCGGCGCCACGATCTCCACTCCCGACGGAGGCTCCTTCACTAAGGTAAAAACGGGCCCCGGCCCTAAGTCTCGAAGCAGCGAAGGCTGGCCCTCGAAAAGGGTTCGACAGCCGGCTTTGAGCACCCGAGTCAGGGACACCAAGGGGCGCCATTCGCGGCATTACTCGAGGGCCAAGCCCTCGAGGCCCCTCACGTGTATCCAAGGCGGGGAGCTCGACGTGCAGTGAGATCCCCTCAGAGGGAGGCATCGAGCCACCGGGTCCTATCGAATGGACCCGGCACTCCTGCAGACCGAGCCCCCCTGCTTTATGAGACCGCCTCCGGGCCACAGTCGACCCCTAACGAACGGGGCACGAGCTCTCACTTGGATTCCCCGTTACCAGCTCACCGGGAACCTCGATACTCGCCTACTCGGGGTAGTACGAGGCATCCCCCCTCGCATCCGATCGAAAGGACTCGCGGGATGACAAGCCAGGGCAATCGACATGCCGGACAGCTCGAGGAGCCAGCCAGTCGGTTCAGCCTAGCACCCCTCGACGAAAGAGGGTCTATAAACTCGGACAGATGCGACTAATCTCTTTTCTTTGTGTGAGCGTGAGATTTTCAGGCCGCGGATGAAAGCTCGACCCCCATCTCGCCTGAGCCCTCGAGACCAGGCCCAGGACAAACGCTCGTTCTCCGCCTCGTCCGGGCCCTCCGAGCCAAGCCTCGAACAAAGTCTCCCACGGCAAAGGGAAGGTTACCGCGAATATTTAATATTACTAACAAACCACATTTCGAGCCTGTTGACAGGTGCACACGGCGCCGCGATCTGCGCGTCCTGACGATATCCGCCTAACAAGGCGCATCCGCTGGGCAGAAGGCTCCCAACCGACGAAGGATTCTTCGGAAAGCCCACGAGGGAGTCCTAACCACTCCCCCATGGCCTCGGGGGCTACACCCGCGGGTGTCGCTCGCACGACACCCACGGAATCGAATCGACGAGACCCTCGAGACCAGTCAGCTACCCATCGAGATCCCAACCTGGAGCCCCTGCTCGAGTGCAAGCACTCGAACAAGGGCTCGGGGGCTACTGTCGGGGGAACGCCAAAGGGGTACCCCCAATCAATGCAAACACCCGAGTACTCAATCTCCGTCTCGACCGAGCCCTCCCGGCCAGGCCTCGGGCGAACGCCCCGTCTCCGTCTCGCCCGAGCCCTCCCGGCCAGGCCTCGGGCGAACGCTCAATCTCCGTCTCGCCCGAGCCCTCCCGGCCAGGCCTCGGACGAACGCTCAATCTCCGTCTCGCCCGAGCCCTCCCGGCCAGGCCTCGGGCGAACGCTCAATCTCCGTCTCGACCGAGCCCTCCCGGCCAGGCCTCGGGCGAACGCCCCGTCTCCGTCTCGCCCGAGCCCTCCCGGCCAGGCCTCGGGCGAACGCTCAATCTCCGTCTCGCCCGAGCCCTCCCGGCCAGGCCTCGGGCGAACGCTCAATCTCCGTCTCGCCCGAGCCCTCCCGGCCAGGCCTCGGGCGAACGCTACATCTCCGTCTCGCCCGAGCCCTCCCGGCCAGGCCTCGGGCGAACGCCCCGTCTCCGTCTCGCCCGAGCCCTCCAGGCCAGGCCTCGGGCGAGCGCGCCCCTACACCTCGAGCCTTAACGCACGGACCTCGAGTGGTACAGACAACCGTACCAGCCCTGTACCACGCGTTTAATGCACCCACCTACTCCAGTCACGTCCTCTTAGACACAGCACGTGCCACAGTGAACCGGTGAAGAGTCAAACATTCTTTTCATCACAAGCATGGGCAAAAAGGCACCAGCACTGTCGCGCCATGCCCTGCACTGCTGTGCCATGCTCTACGTCGTGCGTGTCTAAATCACCACTTCGAGGCCGGCTCTGCACCCCTCGAGCTCCCGTGGCACCACTTCGAGGCCGGCTCTGCACCCCTCGAGCTCCCGTGGCACCACTTCGAGGCCGGCTCTGCATCCCTCGAGCTCCCGTGAGCACCACTTCGAGGCCTGCTCCGCGCCCCTCGAGCCCTGACAGCTCTCTTACTTTTGGAAGACAGGCACCCCAAGACCCGGAAGGACCCTACTACGTCCAGTACGTCCCAGGATGCGCGGCATGGCCCCTACGACACCACGTCGCCACGTCAGACACACACAGGACGGAGGCCACGCTTCAAGGACGGTGCAACAGCAACCCCCACGCCTGCTCTAGTACCTTCGACAAGACAGGATACCTACTCTTCTCCGTATGGGGCACCATACGCCCCGATACCAGTAATACCTTTATGTAACCCTGGCCTCCCCTTGCTCTATAAAAGGGGACGCTAGGGCCCTCATTGGGGGGGTGAGACAGACGAACGTTCATCTGCATCCACTCTCACACCGCACTCGAGTTCGGACCCCGGTCCATGCTCAGTGAGCTTGTATCCACCCCTGTACAAGCACTTCGGTGCAAGTAATACAAGAACATCCCCCCGCTGGACGTAGGGCCTTCTTTGCCCGAACCAGGATAAATCTTGTGTCCTCTTGCATCACCATCCAGGAGGAGAAGCACGCGATCGTTATTACTCGTTGGTGTGATACCCCCGGGTACGAAACACCGACAAATACTAAACAACATTATTTTGAAATCAAACATAGAACTAGCAAATCATGTTGCAGAACTACTGAGTGCAACGAGACCACTTTCCCTTCCTCTGAGCATCGGGATTTTCCTCCATCGCTTCTTTCGCTCGGCGCGCACGGTCAAGCTTCCTCTCCCTCTCCTCCCTGTACGCAGCAACACGCCTCATTTTCTCCTCCTCCTTGTGCTGCTTTTCTGCAGCCTTCTCTCTGCGTTTCTTCTCTCTCCTCTCCTTGTCCTCCGCCTCCCAACGCAGTAGATTCTGCAGGTACTCCTTGTCTTGAGGCTTGATCTCAGTGTCAATCCAATGCTCGAAATCACATAGCGGTGGAGGAGTCTGAAATAATTGCAACTGTTTCAAATTAGTTAGATCATGAAAAACCTAAAACAATACAAAATAATCGCTATGTGCAATATAAATTCCTCACCAACAAGTTAATGCGGCGCGCACGAAGTGGAGGCTCAAATGCAAAATTGGAGCACATCCAATACCTCTGCCTGTACGTGTTATCTTCATCGGACTCAGCTACCTTGCAAGGATCACCGCAAAAGCACATAGGCACAGGAACACCACTAGGCAGAGGCAATAGATCAAAGGCATTCCCGGTAACCCGTCGATAACTGCAATTAAACCTAATTAGGGTTTTGATTTCGTACTTATAAATACGAACATACGGTAAAAAGATGATAATGTAATACCTCCCCTGCTTAGCTTTACCACGTCTTGGCATCCTACAATAATATCATACAAAGTATAAAAATCATTACAAATACTAAGCAGTACTATTTCTAGGGTTGGTTCGTACAACAAATATGTATGAAATCAGCATGAAAAAAATGGAGAGGGGAAAGAGAATACCTAAATCCCGAAGATGAATGGATCCAATTCGAGTTTTAACGGTGAAAATGACCGATTCGAGAGATTGGGCGGGTTGGGGAGAGGAAGAAACCGAAACGTTTCAGAACAAATGAGAGGGCAGCCTTGCCCTCGGGTTGCTCGGGCGGGTTATTTGCAGGGATCTCGGCGCCAAGATCTATGGCGCCGAGCTCGGCGCCACGAGTCACGGCGCCGAGCTCCGCGCCAAGATCTGTGGCGCCGAGGTCCCGCCACGTAAGCGCCAGCGCGGCACGGGGGCAGAGACCTCGGCGCCATGGGTCATGGCGCCGAGCCGTGACCTATGGCGCCACGCCGTCCAGGGGGTTAAATGTGAATATTGTTCAAAAAAAAAGGGCTAAATTGCAAAAAAAAATTAGGCCCTCCATCTCTCTTCGAACCGGATCGAATCGAACAAACAAAACAGAGCATGCGGACAGAGCAGCAGACGCGAGAGAAGGAAAAGACCATGTCGGCGGCGCAGCAGAAGGCGGCGGCCTCGGCCTCGGCGGCGGGAGCGGAGCAGGAGGAGGTGGAGGAGCACGGACCATTCCCCATCGAGCAGCTGCAGGTACTGACCCGGCTGCCCTAGCCCCCAGCCCCCCGCCCAAACCCTACACGGCTTCTTGGTCTGGTTCTTGTTTCCCTCGCGATGCCCCGGAACGGGCAGCGTTTCCGAGGCCGAGGCTTTCTTGAGGTTGCGGCTCCGCGTTCCGTGCGAGTACGGGATCTTTGCGTGTGGGCTGGGCTCTTAGCCGAAGAAATAGGAGGTTCTTGAATCGTTTGTTCCCTTCTGCACAAAAAAAAAAAAACGTTTGTTCCCCACTTGGTGGAGCCAAGGGCAAGCGTTTCTTGATGTTCCGGTCCGTGCGCGGATGAATTGACATTGGTTTTCCCCAGCTGTTGCCGTGGATTATAGGGCTGCCAGAAACTAGGTTCTTGATTGATCAACTCGCCTTTTCCCGTGAATGACGCGAAGATCGTGAGAGATTCTGGAATTTCCGGTTCATGCGTGGTTGAATTGACATTGTCTCCGCAGATTCTTGGTTGCGAAAACCTAGGTTCTTGATAATTCGCCACTTCACATGAATGGCGGTCAAGCTTGAGCGTTTATTGGGGTTTTGTTCGGTCCTTCTACCATGAAATTGCACAATTTTCAGTAATAAACAGTGTCAACGTTTAGTACATTCATTGCTGTACTGAGATGATGTGGTTTCATGGGACATGGGTAGTTGCTTCTGAAATCTGCTTGAAAAATGAAGCATGAAGTCACCATCCTGTTTCTTGTGAGAATTGCTCTTCTGCTAGTTGATTTTCCTGTGCTTACCTCATTTCCGATGAGTCTGAAATAATTGCAGTTCATTGTTGCCTGGACTATATTGGCCTGAAATAGTTTTCCTGTGCAAACTGTTGCCTGAACTATATTGGCCTGTTAACTAATAAATGGCACAATTGCAGTTCATTGCCTGGACATAGTGTTCTTCAATTGTAGTCAATATACATTAGCAAAGGCTCTAATGATTGCATTTTGTAATTTTTTTCTATGTTTAAGTGCCATTTAGGTAGCTGACTAACTGTAACTAGTTTCTTGAAACATAAAAAAGGCTCATTGCTCTGTTAACATTAATTTTCTGTATAATTTGTGATCTAGGCTTCTGGAATAGCTGCATTGGACGTGAAAAGGCTGAAAGATTCTGGTCTTGAAAACTCACTGTGGAGGCTGTGGCTTACACTCCAAGGAAAGATCTTGTGCAGATCAAAGGAATAAGTGAAGCTAAAGTTGACAAGATAATTGAAGCAGGCAAGTAATATGGGACTGTAGTATATGTATTGAAACTGTATTGAGACTATGTTGTATGGAAGTTGTGTTGGGCACTGTTGAACTCATAATTGTCTACAAACCTTTTGCAGCATCCAAGATAGTTCCACTGGGATTTACAAGTGCATGCGCAGAGGCTGGAGATTATTCAAGTTACAACTGGATCAAGAGAGCTTGATAAGATCTTGGAGGGTAATGAGCTTGTATATTCCATGATCTTACTTTTCCTGCAGAGCTTATACAGGTTGCTCAAAGTGATTTAGCGTTCTGTTATGACATACCTGCAACAGGTGGGATAGAAACAGGATCTATCACAGAGATATATGGTGAGTTCCGTTCTGGAAAGACTCAATTGTGTCACACCCTTTGTGTTACATGTCAGGTGAGTTTTTTTTTTCTATCGACCCCTTTTTTCATTTCGTTTTGTTGGTGTAAAATATGTAAACAATTTACATTGCAGCTTCCATTGGACCAAGGTGTGGTGAAGGAAAGGCTCTGTACATTGATGCAGAGGGTACATTCAGACCACAAAGGCTCCTGCAGATAGCTGACAGGTGATACCTTAGCTGCACATTTTTTTTTAAAAAAAATACTATAACATAAATTTGTTCGCTAAACGTGCTCATACTCGAATCTAGATTTGGGCTGAATGGTGCTGATGTGCTAGTGAATGCGGCTTACACCAGAGCTTATAATACAGATCATCAATCCAGACTTCTGCTGGAGGCAGCTTCCATGATGATAGAGACAAGGCGAGTCCAATTTATAGTGTTGAGTCTGCATGTGAACTATATGTTACTTTGTGAGCACGTAGAAAATATAAGCATGCTTTACTTTCTATCAGTTGTGCACTAGGTAAATAAATTAAAATTAATTTGGGTATCTTCTGCTTATGAATTGAACGGATCATGACTTACTTAATGCAATGATCCTTTGTACCCACATAATGGTTCCGTGTGACATTAAAATACGCATGCAACTCTCATATCGAACTGAATTTCACCGCTATTTACATCTGTAGTATTGTCCATTTTCACTCTATGTGCCTTGGACAAGAATATCCAAAACTTGTTCATGACATGTTGCTATTCATATGAGCTAACTAGTTAAAGCATAACATGGTATGCTATGGTTGGTATGTAGGGATAGACCACTGCAGTGTTCTCTACTTAGTCTAACATGAATACATGATTTGCTGCTTCACGATCATCACATTAGGAAATGCGGAATCCAGCTAAGTTTGTCGCTGCAACTGCTACTCTGTCAATCAATGTTTATTTCATTAATACTGCTGACGAATGCTTGATTGCTGCAGTATTGAAAATATCCAAGTAGCCAATGCCTGTTTCCGTTGATTCTCAGTATATATTTGTTATGAAGACTAGTGATTACAGAGGTAGCTTGGTCAGAATTTCTAATCTGAATATCTACATTTGCAGGTTTGCTCTGATGGTCGTTGACAGTGCCACAGCTCTGTACAGAACTGATTTCTCAGGAAGAGGGGAGCTATCGGCGAGGCAAATGCATATGGCTAAGTTCCTGAGAAGCCTTCAGAAGTTAGCAGATGAGGTTGATCTAAGTTGCTATTCTTCTTTATCTCTGAGAAAACCAAGTCTTTTGTTTATTAATTGTTACCGGTTTAGCTTTCAAGTTAAGATGAAAATGCTGTTTAGACTATGGATATCCCTTTTCATGATTGCTTGCTTATTTATCTTAATATGTTTTCATTGATCACCGCAGTTTGGAGTTGCTGTGGTTATCACCAACCAAGTAGTAGCGCAAGTGGATGGCTCTGCTATGTTTACCGGACCGCAGATTATAGATCCACCAGGCACGAGGCACGAGGCATGATGGCCTGGCCCATGGCCCGGACTTTTGGCCCGGCCCAAGCCTGGTCCGGCCCGTGGTAAAAGTAGTGTTTGCATCAACGAGGATGATCGGTGTGGTACCAGCTTATAATAACATGTAGCCACCGAAGTCCAGTTGTGAAACTTAGAAAACATTTCAGATTTTGCCAAAACAATTTTGTCAGAATAGCAGGAACCACAACAGAACAAAGTTTTGTTAGAATCTACTCCCTCCGTCCCCATTTAACTGTCGTCCGGAAAGCGTGTCTCTGAGGGAAACACGGTTTTCTAGAGACAGTTATTTAGGGACGGAGGGAGTATTTAGGAACGAAACATATCGGATACACAATTCAACAATCCTTTTTGTCACCTAACATGCTCTGTATCTATGCATCTGTTCCACTTTGGCCATACAGATCCTTTGCGTTGCATTTACATATGAACAAACATGACAATGTCGTACTTGCTCGTAACCTGACCTATCTAAATCCCACAAGTCTACACACACATACACTCCCTCCGTATCGGAAATAGAAGTCGTTTTGGACAAGGTTTGGGTCAAACATTGGAAATATAAATCATGAATAACTTTTAAATTGTTGAGTTTAGAGATGTAAAAATCATATAAATAAATTTGTCTTGAAAAGTACTTTCATAAAAATATACATATACCACTTTACAACAAATATTTTTAAAGAAACAAGTGGTCAAAGTTATGCTTTGGAGACCGTGTCGCTGTCCGAAACGACTTCTATTTCCGATACGGAGGGAGTATATCAGATGGTCCTCCCCTCACACATCACTGTAGATCAACAGTGCCCTCGCACAGAAAACACTGTTCTGAGCACAGTACCGGGTCCACTGCTGTACTGCACCTGTTACTGTTTACTGCAGGTGCAACTGTTTCTTAACGGGTTGAAATAACCGTGCCCGCTACTGTCTACTACAAGTGCAACTATCCACTAACGGGTTGAAATATTGCTCACTAACGGGTCGAAACACTATTCAGTACGGAGCTACTATAATGCGCACCCGTGCTTTGCACGGGCTCTCTACTAGTATATACATATATACACATATATTTATATATTTAAACCTTAGCTCCACCGGTGGGCCTGGCGGGCCAGCTTGACCCCTGCTTAGGCTGTGCCCGGGCCGACGGCACGGCATGAGGCACGCCCTCGGCCCAGTCCGACGGCTCGCCGTGCCTTGTCTGGCCCAGCCCGATCGGACCATGCCTAGCCCGGGCCTGGGCTGGGCCGGGCGGCCCGGATGGCCATCTAGACCGCAGATCAAGCCCATTGGTGGTAACATCATGGCTCATGCTTCCACAACAAGGTAAATTATGCCTGAACTAACTACTAGTTATATCTCCAAGACCCAAGTTCTGTTGTGTTCCTATCCATTCTTCCCTTTCTTAAAATGCCGATACTGTCTCCGCCAGGCTTGCTCTTCGCAAGGGAAGAGGGGAGGAGCGGATCTGTAAAGTAGTCAGCTCTCCCTGCCTGGCTGAAGCCGAAGCTAGGTTTCAGATAGCTTCTGAAGGCGTCGCGGATGTCAAGGACTGACTGACTGAGGCCGTCTGTGTGTCTCTGCTTGTGGGTACAAATCGGCTTCGTCTCCAATGCTGGTCTACCGTCTGCTTTGCCATTCCTTTTCCTTGGGTCAACTGCTGTGTTGCCCCGCACCTTGTTGTTGTACAGAACGTACACTCGCCTTCACAGATGCCAATGCATGCCTGTGAGGCTGTGACTGTGATCCGAGGCGAGCATCCTGTTGTAAAAAGAAGTGGTGCCTGTTACCCTGTTGTGTGTTGCATATAACCTTGACATCTGCAACAATATATTTGTACAATTGTGGTTACGATGTACGGAGTAGTCTCAAATATCAGTTCAGTTTCCCTTAATTTTATTTGTACAATCAAAAGCATTCGGCCTTTAATTTGGTAGACTCTGATCATTATTGTCGATAATAATCAATGGATCTATTGTAATAATTTATTAACACAACCATAGTTTTCTTGAGTTGCTACATGAGCATTTACAACCAGGGCGAAATATGTACTCCCTCTAGGTTGGTAAAATAAGTCGTTTTGGAAAAGGTTTGGGTCAAACATTTTGAGAATATAAATCATGAATAATTATTAAATTGTTGAGTTTAGAGATGTAAAAATCATATAAATAAATTTGTCTTGAAAAGTACTTTCATAAAAATATACATATACCACTTTACAATAAATATTTTTAAAGAAATAATTGGTCAAAGTTATGCTTTGGAGACCGTGTCGTTGTCCGAAACGACATCTTTTACTAATATGGAGGGAATATACCGGTATTCCTTTTTTGTATTTATTGTTTTATTTTTCTATACGGAAGACGGTTGAAATATGTATATTGGTATTCCTATTGTATTTTCGTTTTATTTTTGAGTTAAATGCATAGGGGCTCTCGAACTTGTAAGTGTATTTCACAGACTCCTGAACTTTGAAAATATATTTCTGGTCCAATAAACTTGTTATGTGTTATATATAAGCAACTGAACTTTGAAAATGTATTTTGTGACCCCTAAACTTGCTAAGTGGTACACAACAGACTCATAATTGTCACGCGGACATTTTTCGCTGGCTAGGTGTTGCTTCATAGCAAAAAAATATACACCAAACCCGCCTGAAACTAAATCCGCGTTGCAGAAAACATGACTCTGGCCGCCGGTGATGCTTCTCCTAGTCGCAGGCCTGCACGTGGCTCCGGTAGAAGAGCTTCCGCAGACCTGCGGCTGGCCACGGCACGACCGGAGCCACCCGCGGAAGCATCGTCGAACGGAGCCACGCGCACATGGTGTGGCATGCGACTAAGAGAAGCATGACGGGTGGTCAAGGTCGTGCATTCTGTGATGCGCTAGGGCGCCACCTCACCATCCACCCGCTGATGCTCCCCTCGTTGTCCTTCCAGATGGCGAGCACCTCTGTACGGAGGCGGCTTCCGCGCCGATGACAGTGACACGGATTGGGTTTCAGTGGGTTTGGTACATATTTTGTTTGTCACATAGCAACATCATATCAACAAAAAAAATACCCGTGTAGCAAGTATAGGTCTGTTGTGACACCCTAAAATTTTCTTTTATTTAAAATAGATTAACATGATTTATTTTATTTATTTTTGTGAGCATTGAACATAGGGAATTAATAATTTTGGGGAAATTAAAATTTATCCTAGCCTAGCAACAAGTTGATGCATACATGATGTTGCACTCTTTTGTTTGAGTGGAGTTTGAAAACCAGATTTGAAATTCAAATTCAGTTTGAAAATGTATTTGAAAAGGTTGAAAATAAAAAGAAAAGGAATTTCTTCTTCCCTTCTCTCCCTCCTCCTCATTTCTGGCCGCTGGCCCAGTTCTCCCGCGCGGCCCATCCCTTCCCCCGGCCTGCTTCCTTCCCTCGCAGGCCCGCGCGAGCGCGCTCCGCTTTTTCCCCTGCGGCCCAGTCAGCCGGGCCGGCCCAGCCAAACGCCGGCGCGCCCGCTCTCCCTTGCTCCGGCTGACAGCTCGGTCCCGCGTCTAGTGTCACTGACAGATGGGGCCCACATGTCGGCGCCGTCTTCCACCTCCCGATGAAATTGGGAGGGTTCGTTGCCACCGCCACCCCGTTTCTCCCGGGCGCCTGGAGCTTATCCCGCTGCCCCACGCGCTATAAAACGGAGCCGCCGCCACCTCCGCTCCCTTTCCCATCTCGCTCAAGCTCTCCAGTGCCCCAGCCGAGCTCCGCGCTGCTGCAACCCTAAGCGTCGCCGTCGCCGAGCTCTCTTCTCCGCGATTCGACGCACCGCCACCGAATCAGAGCCCCCTCGGAGCTTCGTCGTGCCGTAAGAAAGCTCCCAGCGCTTTTCTCTCTCTGTTTTCCCCTTCCGTTCGCTCACTGGACCTCGCCGGACTTTGCAGAACACCGCCGTCCGCCATCCCTCGCCGTGCGTCGTCCTCGTTCGTTCCTCGCCCTCGGTTTGTGCCTCAGTGAGCTTGCCGTCACCCTCTCTCTCTCTTTCCGTGCTTTCCCCGTGCCGAGAGGTGGCCGGAATCGCCGAACCAAGCAGCTCCGCCGAGCTCCGCTCGGCCAAGCATGGTGCGCCGCCGCACCGACCGTGAGAAAGACGGCGGCGCCGCCCCTTCACTCCCTTGATCTAATCTGGGCCGTCCAGATTGGATCGGACGGTTTAGATCCACCCATACCCTTTCGTGGGACATTTTGCTAAAGAGACCCCCGGGTTCTTCTGAATTAAGCTACAGTCCCTGCTAGCGCGGTTAATCAGATTTTTCCGATTTATTTTAATTCAAAAATAGTTTGATCTAATAACAGAATTGCCACTGCACAAATTTGTCCATAACTTGCTCATTTTAACTCTGTTTTAATCCATTCAACTTGCGTTGGTTTCGTAATTTCGTAAGCTACGCAGTAGTACCACTGTTGGTTAGGTTTTCAGAAAGCAAAATTCACGTTTAGGCCAGTCTTTTTTAGGCCTTTTAGAACCTTGTTTAGGCCGTATCTTTCGCGTTTTAAATCTGATTTCGGAGATTCAAACGTCTATGTGATCGTAGTGACGTGTAGATCTGTTTTATAAACTTTTATTATTATTTTAATTCTGTTGGTGTACTGTTCTAATGTAGGCCTTGTTTACAATGTGTCGGTGTTCGGAACCAGGGGGTCCCTAGACCGGCGAGTGAATTTGTGGCTGCGTGTTCCTACTCCGGATGGTTATGCAAGAAGTACACAAGGGGTTTATACTGGTCCAGGCAAGGAGTGCCCTACGTCTAGTGGAGGGAGAGATCTTGTATTATCTGGCACCTAGGTGCCTGTAGTAGGGGGTTACAAGCGGGTGAGAGAGGGAGCGAGTCCCAAGTCTCGTTGTGCGGTGTTGTGCTTACAAGCGTCCGAACTTGCGTGGAGAGCTGGTGTATTCAAATGTTTCTTCCGATGTCCTATAACTTCCCTGGCTCCTCCTTTTATAGGTGCAAGAAGAGAACAGAGTTATATTTGGGACAGCCACGTGTGGCTTCCTAATTGACTAAGGGCGGAGAGGACGGCTTCCTGTAGAGGCATGGCCTACACGGTGGTCTTTGTCCTTGTAGCACTGGAGCGACGCACCCCGCACGCCCGAGCCTATAGAGGTAGTGCTTGACGTGACGTGTCGGCCACTGTAGAGGCTCCTGTAGAGTCGTGCCCGTCAGGCCCAACTCCGCAGAGGCCCTGCGGCGGATGTTGTTTTGCACCGTATGTTGACTTTGTAGAGAGCCGAGGCCTGGTCGGCTCTGTAGCCCTCCGTGCTGACCGGAGCTGTATGGGGAAATGGACTTGACATGTGTTCGGCTCAAGGGCCTTGATATTGCCACGATGTACAACGAGGTGGTACAGTGGCTGCCAACTCTTGTTTTGTCTTATCGGGAGCTGGTGGAGGCGACTCGACCCCTGTCCCGTTGCTCCACGTCGCTAGTACCACGCGGGTACGTGACTGACGTTGTATGAGATTGATGGTACGGAGGGTAGATATGTTGTCTTGTCGGAGCGTACGGTTGGGGCAGAGGTTGGGACTTTGACTGCCCGAGCCTATCCTCGGGCGAATCAGAAATTTGTTTCCTGTCGAGGCCTCGCGCTGAAGCCTCGAGTGAGGCAGAGGTATTATGGCGCATTTGCCAGAGCCAGTATCGGGCGAATTGGAGAATCGCTACTCGTCCGAGGCCCGGGCCAGAGGCCTCGGGTGAGTCAGAGAATCGATGCCCTCCCGAGACCTGGCCCTGGGGGGCTCGGGCGAGTCGCATTTATTTGGTTTCTCTGGGGCGGGGTTCCGATGAACCTCTCTTCCCGAGGTATGGGCGTTGTGCAGCCAGTGAGGCGCAGCGGCGGTGCAGCCTGAGCTGTCATGAAGTGGATGCGTCAGGCGTTCGAATGACCAGTCGACGGGGCGTGTCTGGCTGGTCTTGCAGAGTCACGGGTACAGGTCCCATGACAGTTGAACCTGGCGCCCGATCCTGTTGCGGCACGGATAGAGAGGCATGCCACAGAAGCTGCCATCCTATCGGGTTGTTCCGCATTGACCGGTCGTTCACGCATGTCATGTATTGGCGTGTTTGACTTTATCGGCGGGAAGGCGCAGCCCATGACGCCCCACGCTTGCTTTCGGGTTGGATATATTTGGGCGCGGACGGGTATGGCGTGAGGTAAGCTGGATGAAGAGCCTTCCCTCGGAGAGAGAGGGAGGGGTCAGACAAAGCGGAGTGTTTGCCTGTTTAGTCGAGACCTTGCTCGGGGGACCTCGGGCGAGGCCAAAGGTTGTCCGCCTGCCGAGGCCTTATTCTGAGGGCTCGGTTGAGTGCTCGAAACCACCCGCGGGCATTCCGACCACTCCCTGAGCGGGGTTAGACATTCTTTTTTAGTCCGTGTGTTTGGGGTACCCCTTATTGTGGTACCCGACACAATGCATGTGTGTTTTCGGATGCTTGTATGATGTGTTGTGATCGAGTTCAGACGGTGAGCAGTACGTGGGAGAGCAGGATCAACTCTTCGAAGACCAGCAAGAGCACCAGGAGTTCGCTGATCAAGGCAAGTATACATGAGACCATCCTTGTTGCCTACGCACTTATAATTCACTATTTATATGCATGTGTCAAATATGCAAACGATAGGCTATCCTAGTTGATTCAACTCTATACCTTGCCACCATGGGATATATGCATGGGTAGATCTGCTAGTGCTTAACTCCAATCTATATGAACAAATGGGATGACTAATAATATGCGCAACACATACTGATAATTTATTTTAATGGTAATGTGAACATCTGGCACAGGAGCTCCGTGCTCCTGGCCCCCTTAAATGATCTATCTGCGGGCAAAAGCTAGGACATACAGTATAACCGTGAGGGCTACATGGCTCTGGTTTTAGTTCAGTACAAGGACCTCTCCTGGCTTGATGGCGGTTACCCGAAAGGGCACAAAAGGGGCTTGACGAGACGGGTATAGAACAGCCTCTGGTCTCATGTGTATAGCCGGGAAGGAATGTGCCATCGAAAATGGGGTTCCTATATCTGCTTGCCGATTGGAAACCTAGTGGCCACTGTCCTGTTAGGAGAACCTTCGAAATACTTCATAGTGTCCCCTGCCGCACTTCCTAGGTAGAGGTGATATGGGCTTTGCAAACCCTGGCACATGGGGATCACGACTCATGGGTAAAGATGTACAACCTCTGTAGAGTGTTAAAAACTGTTATAACAGCCGTCCTCATGGTCACGAGCGGTTCGGAAAACTTACAGACTAAGAACTTTAACAATATATACTTTATGTTCACGTTACTGTCAATTTGTTAATCTTTGATGTGGTTGCCCATAATATTATTCATGTGGTTTGAATGAGATTTAAGCATAATCTGATGACTATAATATGTTAAAATATTGACCAACTATAAGTGCTAATCGCAGTGAAACCGTGTCTAGCCTTTTGAGCTTCGTAACCCCATGTTGTCTTGCTGAGTACGAGATGTACTTACGCTTGTTGTATTTCTTTATTTTGGATAAAAATCCCGAATGGGTAATAGATGGCTATGACTATGAGCAAGACAAGTTCCCAGAGGATTACTAAACTTGTGGTTCACCGGTCAACGTCTCTGTGAAGTGGAGCTGCCGCAGAGAGTTACTTATCTTCCGCATGCTTTATGTTTAGGATTTTGAATTGTAATAATGTCGCTATGTATTAAGCACTGTGATGATGTCATTCCTTTATAATTTGTCCCTTATGTGTGTGACTGTTTTCTGGGCGCACATAAGTTTTATACATTCAATTTTGTTCTTAAAATTGGGTGTGACATCTGTGTTGTACCCCTTAACAAGTTTAGGAGGCTAAAAATGTGTTTTCATAGTTTAGGGACCTATGTGTATCACTTAACAAATTTGGGAAGCCAGAAATGCATTTTCAAAGTTCAGGGGTCTTTGTGACACACGCTTACAAGTTTGAGGGCCTTTAATGCATTTAACTCTTTATTTTTTTCTAGGGAAAAATAGGCAAACTATGTAGTACACTGGTATCGCTGTATTTCTTGTTTTATTTTTTAGAGAAAACGACCAAAATTATATACCTATTTGTATTTCTTGTTTTATTTTTCTATGTGAAAACGACCAGGTTGTCATGGGCGTGACTTTGCTTGGCTTTAGTGGCAGTTGCTGTAATTACTATTACTAACTAGTAACAAGACAGGATACGCGTACAGACTTGATGGAGAGAATCGCTGCGAAACCACTCGATCGGTGGGTGTTTCGAGTCCATACACAGAAGAAGGGAAACGTTTCGGTTCCGTTTCTCCAGCGGACAAACCTGTTTTAATTTGGAGGTGATTCTTCCGATTCTTCGCAGAATCGGAACTGTTTCCACCGTCCAAACGAGGTCTAAATTGTTGATATTGTGTTGCTATCTGTCATTTACATCCTAAATTTGTGCAACGCACAAGGAGAGTTAGGAGAGCAGTCTTCAGGACCGTCATATACATTTGCGACACCTGCTTGAGTGTACGGGCGATCAGGTTTTTGGGAAGCGTCGCCGTGACTACTTAGTGTCTGTGAACATCTTCCAGGTGGTGCTGCTGATCGGCGTCTTCTTCCTCTTCTTCCTGGTGGATGCTCAAGGGACTACACGACGAACATCTTCTTGCATCGATCTACTGTGATCCGCGACTTCGAGTAACACACGATGAAGACTCGTGTGAATGGAGCACGGCGAATTTCTTCCTTGAATTTATTAAATTCAATATCATTTCCGTTATGATCAATATGTTCATCATGGTTGTCGTTGTTAGTCTACACATGTATATATTTATTATCACGAATTTACTTCTATTTTTTCCGGATTAAATGGGACATGAAATATCCGACAAATGGAAGACGATGGAGCCATGCTGTTGCTACATCTACATCTCTTCCAATTCCAACGAGAGCCCCGGTGCGACCTGGTCAGAAATCAGAATTGACTCAGATCGTCCCCTTTGCAGAAACCACCCTCAGGTTAAGCCAAGCTATTCATTCGTAGCCTTGGGGTACCATCCAAATGCGCAAATACTCATGTACCAGAGTGTAATGTACCTGAAAATAGGAATCTCGGAAAAGTTGGGTACCAAAACGAGGTGCTGAATTTCGCGCAAACGCGAGCCCATCTCGTGTAAAATTGACACTGACAAGTCTTTTCGCCGGCGCGTCATCCGCGCCTGACAATTTGACACGGTCTGGCGTAACGTGGCCACCAGCTGGTGGCGACTTTAAAACGGTCGGCCTGTCATCGTGACTAACAAATCGTTTTCATCCAATCCGCGTCAGTGGCCGTGGGTGGGTGTGCTACCTTGGTTTTGATTTTAAATTAATGAATGATTCCGTACCCTTTGTCTTGTTATTACGATGGGTACGACGCATTCACCAATGAGTGCTCCGAACTCACACCATTGGACGTCCGAAGTTGGTGGTCCTCCGCCCCACTCGCACTGCCAGGCTTTTTTTTATATATATACTCCCTCCGTACAAAAAATAGATATCATTTTAGATAAGGTTTAAGTCAAATATTGAAAATATAAATTATGAATAACTTTTAAATTATTGAGTTTAGAGATGTAAAAATCATATAAATAAATTTGTCTTGAAAAGTACTTTTATAAAAATATACATATACCACTTTACAACAAATATTTTTAAAGAAACAAGTGATCAAAGTTATACTTTGGAGACCGTGTCGTTGTCTTAAACGATATCTAAAAGAGATACAGAGGGAGTATATATATATATATATATATATATATATATATATATATATATATATATATATATATATATATATATATATATAAAAGAATCACGGACGGATCTAGAGGGATTGAATGTTATTTTTAACCTCCGGCCTCTTTCGTTTCAAAGCAGCTATAGGAAAAGAATTTTAGAGAGGCTACAAAGGGTCTCCATAGAATCCGCAGCGTTAAGGGAGCTTGAGCTCCGCCCACTTCACGACTGGATCTGTCCTTACCACCAGCTAGGCGCTACATTAAAAAAACAATCATTTTACATGTGTCTAGCTGTTTTCTCATTATAGGTGTGGGTTGATTTTCATCATCTCAGGCCGCGTTAGGCGCAAAATTTTTCTAGATTTCTCGTCACATCGAATCTTTAAACGCATGCAAGGAGCATTAAATATAGGTAAAAAAAATAACTAATTGTACTTTTAGTACGTACATGTCGAGACGAATCTTTTGAGCCTAGTTAATCCATATTTGAACAAAGTTTGTCAAATAATAACGAAAGTGCTACAGGAACTTTTCGTCAAAAATTTCTCGAACTAAACAGGGCCTCAACTGTGGTGCTCTACACAATATGATTGAATCCTCGATATGTCAATTCATGTATATCATCAACAATTATTTTAGATAAAAAAATAAAGATATTGAATTATTTGTTGGATCTATACCGGTCTAGCGGAGCTAATGTCGCTTTCTCACTGGTGCAAAAAACAAAAACAAAATATGAAGTAGCCGGGGACACTGCCACTGGGGACGGACTACACGTAACAGGCGGGTGCTCTACACGGTGATTTGATTTTTTTTTCTGGCCTTATACAAGAATCTATTACCATGCGGTGATGTAAATGTGATGGAATATGATTTCAATGATATAATGTTGTATACGTACAAACAATGTAATGGATTAGGATTTTATTAACGATGTAAGATTTTGTATGTAAATTGATAGATGTAAAATAACATGACTTAAACAAACAAAAACCAGTACATGTAAAACACCGTGACTTAAACAAAGGTTAAAATCGCAACTTCCCGAGTATCAAATCAAAATCACTACTAGAAAAGAGCTCATAGCTAGCGCGCCTAAAACATACCACAGGCGGTTTTAGTTATCACACGCCTGTGGTATGAAAGGGGCCCATCCAAAGCACCAACCGCCAGTGTAAATCCATTATCACAGGCGGTTGGCTTGGCGGTTGACTTAACCCAACCGACTGTGTAAATGGATCATTTACACAGACGGTTGGCTTAAGCCAACCACTAGTGATATCTCTGGTATAAGTACCTCTTCTTCCTCCGCGAGCAGCACTGTGTCTCGCAGCCATCTTTCATTGGAGGTGATTTTAGAGGTCCAGATTTGACAAAATACAAGGGGGATGTTTTGATCTTCATTTCTTGGAAGGAGATTGCTAAGAAAGGTTAGTTTTATATCTCTCTTGCCTTATTTTGCTCATTCTTGCTCAATTTGAGCCACTTTTTGGATCTAGGGTTTCACCATGAGTGAGAGAGAAGAATACCTAGGTTATTGTCTTTATTTCTTCCAGTGAGGTTGCTTAAGATGGTTATATAATGTCTCTCCTCTCTCCCTTTTCATGTTTGCTTCTTAATTTAGTTTATGCAAGATATATTTCCTTGTTTCCATGCATCAATGGTGTGTTCTTGAGTATTTATGTAGAGAGAGAAGTGTAGGGTTTTTTTGTTAGTTTTTTAATTATGCTACTTAGGTTTCTTTATTATGTTCTTTATTTCTCAATTTATTTTATCCACTATGTATTTATGTTTCATGAATTGTGTGTTTTTTTAATAATACTACTTAGGTTTTTTTAATTATGCTACTTAGGTTTTTTACTTTAAACCCCACATAAACCTTAAACCCTAGCTAATAATCCCTAGCTATACCCTACCTAAACCCTAGATAAACCCTAAATCCTAGCTAATAAAATCCCTAGCTAAACCCTACCTAAAACCCCACATAAACCCTAAACCCTATCTAATAATCCCTAGCTAAATCCTATCTAAACCCTAGCTAAATCCTAAAGGGCAGTTAATATAATCCCTAGCTATAAACCCCTAGTTAATTTTGTTTTTTTGTTATTAATTGTGAAATATGAAAGAGGTTTTTTTGTTTAACACTAAATTGTTGACAATTTCATTCTTCTACCTTTTAGCAAACCCTAGCTTCGAGGTCTACAGAGGTTTTCATCTTCATTTCTTTGAAGAAGGTTGGTGACGAAAAGGTGATAATAAATATCTCTAGATATGGTTACTTGTTTTGCATTGATTACAATAAATTCATTGTATTTTTTTACAGGTAATTATGGAGAGGTCATTCTGGATGTATAAGTTATCAAGACTAGATCCATCATACATACCTGAGGTCCATACGTTTATTGACGCCGCTAAGAACCATGCTTGGAGAACAAAGAAGACGCACATACATTGTCCATGCATGTACTGCAGGAATGTTGTTGTATTTGATGACCATCAACAAATCCTTTCTCATCTGGTCCGCCGAGGATTTATGAAGGATTACTTGATTTGGACAAAGCATGGAGAGGGTAGCTCTGCGCCTTATACAACTGGAAACCCTGCGAACATCGACGCCGATGGTCCAGATATGCTTGTTGACGGGTTTCAGTTCGTACACGAGACACAACAACCTGACGTCGATGGTCTAGATGCCGAACATGTTGTGCCAAATGTTCCTGATCATGGTTTCACTGGAGGAAATGAAGGCGTTAGAACTCATGTCCTGCCAAATAATATGGCTGCGGAAGATGCAGAATTCCTAGAGGCAATGTTGCGTCGTCATGCGGAAGATCCATCAATGTTCTTCATCAAAGGTATGGAGGCCCTGATGAAGGCAGCAGAAGAGCCTTTGTACGATGAGTCTAAGGGTTGCACCAAAGAGTTCACGACGCTGCCATCTGTGCTAAAGTTGTTGGTGTGCAAAGCTAGGTATGGTCTTTCTGATGCTGGCTTCGATGTGTTCTTGAGTATTATCGCAGACATGCTTCCAAAGGAGAACAAAGTGCCTGCTAACACGTACTATGCAAAGAAGCTAATCAGTCCACTGACGATGGGTGTTGAGAAGATCCACGCGTGTAGAAATCACTGTATCCTATATCGAGGTTCTGATTATAAGAACTTGGACAACTGTCCAAAGTGTGGTGCAAGTAGGTACAAGACGAATAAATACTACAGAGAGGAAGAGTGTGCTGCCTCCGTGTGTAAAGGAAAGAAGCGAAAGAGGACCCAACAGAAGACCCAGAAGAGTAGTTCAAAACCCACCAGCAAAGAAAAAGAATGAAAGCATCTAGGCCCCTAGTGGGTTTCGGTGATTGATGATAACATAAGATTATTGTGACTAACGTGTGTTTTACAGAAACAATGCGAGTTAGGTCACAATAATGGCGATTGTATGGGCAAAATGTTTTCATGCCCCCTAGCGATGGAAATTGATTCAATTTTCAAAGGATGGATGACGAAGACAGAGATAGGCTAGTTCTAAGTGTCAATTGGTGTTGAAAGACACTTAGAGTAGTTTAGGTCTTTGTTTTTCCTTTGGCCGTACTATAAAGAGGAGTGTGAATGGGTAGCTTGACCTAGGTGAGTCTATTGAGGTAGGTGTGGTGCACACTTGCTATTTCATAGCTCTAGGTAGCTCAGGGATAGCCCATAGATCGTGAGGAACAAAAGTCCTTTAGGCAGCATCACGATTCGAAGTCGTTTTGGCCCTCAGAAGGGCATCAGACGCTGCCCCTGCTGGCATCAGACGCGTGTCTGATGCCAACAGGAAGTGCACAGTGCGTTTGCCCGTGCATCGGACGCACCGAGGGGGTGTCGTAGGATGCGCTGGTAACACTGTTCACTTGGTGTGTGTTTCAGCGTCACATTGGACGCTGACATCGGACGCACCGGGTGGAGCGTCCGATGTCCATCCAGAGAGGTTCCCGAGAGGGCTTTCGCCATCGGACGCGTCCTATGGGGTGGCATCGGATGCTGCCAGCGTCCGATGCCACTGTGACGTGTGCTGTCAGAGACAGTACACGTTACCATTGCCCGAGGCATCGGTGCGTCCGATGCAGTGCATCGGAGCGTCCGATGCCCCTTTACCTGCAGCAGTTTTACCCCTTCATGGAGGGGTTGTGTGTGGGGCTATAAATACTCCACCACCTCCTCCATTTGGGGTCTCTTGCCCATTTGATTAGTAGCGAACATCCTTGAGTGAACAAGGGAGTGCAAGAGCCCTAGTGAGGTTGTGAGATTTGTTAATCACGAGATTAGACACCTTGAGTAGCAAGTGTGCATCCATCCATCTCTTTGGCTTTGCTTCGGTCAAGTGAGAGTTCTAGCTTGTTACTCTTGGTGATCGGCATCACCTAGACGGCTTGGTGGTGATTGGGAGCTTGGTGATCATCCGGAGAGCTTGTGGATGACCCAACTCAAGTTGTGACCGGTTGTGGGCGATTCACCGGGCCGAAGTGGCGAAGAATCAGCTCGTAGTGAGCACTTGATCCTTGTGCGGATCAAGGGGGAGCGATACCCTTGCGTGGGTGCTCCAACGAGGACTAGGGGGGTGTGCCGACACCTCGATACCTCGGGAAAACATCGCAGAGTTTCCTATCCTCTCTTTACTTTCGCATTTACTTTGAGCAATTCATTTCTTGCAAGTTACATTCATAGAATTGTCATGCTAGAGTAGGATTGGAGCTAGGAGTAAGTCTTTTGTGCGGTAGATTAGTAAAAACACACTTCTAGGCACAAATGGGTGAAGTTGGGCTAGTGTAGGTTTTAATTCTTGCGAGAAATTTTAGTTTAGCCCAATTCACCCCCTCCCTCTTGGGCATCTTGATCCTTTCAATTGGTATCGGAGCCTTGTGCTCTCGAATTAGGCTTAACCGCCTAGAGAAAAGATGTCCGGAGGTGATGGACCTCCTCCTATGTTCGAGGGAGACGACTTTCCATATTGGAAGATCCGTATGGAGTCGTACCTAGAGGCGGTTGATGTGAATGCACACCGCGCCGCTATACACAGTTTTCCCAAACCAAAAGACACAACTCATCTTACTCCACATGAGGAGGAAAATGAAAAGTGGAATGGAAAGGCCAAAAACATCATCTTTAGAGGCATTTGCAAGGATGTGTTTAACCGTGTCCGGAACCACAAGAACGCTCATGAGTTATGGACGGACATATGTGCGCTCCATGAGGGAACAAAGAGTGAGCGTGAGGAACGCTATCATTTGGTCATGCAAAAGCTCAATTCCTTTGAAATGCTTGCTCATGAGAATGCGAATGAAATGTACTCATGTCTCAATGTTCTTGTAGAGGAATTGAATGGGCTTGGAATCACCCAAATGTCTCCATTTGATGTGGTGAGAAAGATTCTATGTGTCCTCCCAATTGCAAAATATGAGCACATCGTCACCGTGCTACATCAAGGTGATCTTTCCGCGGCTACACCAACACAAATATTGGGAAAGATCAATGCCCATGAAATGTATATGCATATCACTCCGGTTGGTGGCTCTTCTTCGGACAAGAAGAAGGACTTGTCATTCAAGGCAAGTCATGAGAAGAAGGGCAAGGCCAAGGCAATTGAGGTACATCATGAGAGCTCAAGTGATGATGAACAAGATAACTCCAACATTGCTCTCATGGTGAGGAGGACAACCAAGATGCTTAAGAAGCTTCACAAGAATGGAATCAACTTTGATTCCAAGAAGAAGAAGTTCTTCACAAGTAGCAAGACAAGGCCCATCTCCGAAATGGATTGCTACAATTGTGGAGATCTTGGTCATCTTGCTCACCAATGCCCGAAGACTAAGAAAGAGAACTACAAGAACAAGAATAAGGGCAAGAAATATGATTCAAGTAGTGAAGATGAGAAGAAGAAAGAGAAGCCATACAAGAAGAAGGATGGTAAGAAGAAGCAATACCACAAGAAAGGTGGCAAGGCATACATTGTTGGTGATTGGCTCACCGATATTGAGTCTTCAAATGGATCATCAAATGAAGATAGTGATGATGAGAAGGAGAAGGTGGCTGCTCTAGTCATTGCGACTTCTCTACCTCCACCACCACCACCGCCATCATCCTCTACACACCTATGCCTCATGGCTAAGGGTGACCGGAAGGTACAAAGTGATGATGACTCTAGTGGTAGTGATAGTGATGGAGAGTTCAAATCACCCACTTATGATGAACTTGTTAGCTTGCTTAATGACTACACAAAAATCATAAGAAAGACTAGAGCTAAAAATGAAAAACTTAAGCTTGAAAATGAATCTCTTCTTGCTAAGTATGACAATGCCACTAGAGCTAATGATGAACTTAGAGATGAATATGCAAATATGTCATCCACTATCAAGGAGCTCAAATGTTCTAACAAAGAGCTTAAAGATAAAAATGATAAACTTGATAGGGTGCATGATGAGCTCAACACTAGATACAATTTGCTCAAGGAACAATTTACTACTCTCAAAGTAGATCATGATGCTCTAGTTGTTGCTTATGACTTATTATCAAATGAGCCGCATGATGCTTCTAACCTTGTTGTTAAGTGTGACATAGCAACATCATGTGATGACTTGGTTAGTGAGAGCATTGAGCAAGGATCTAGTGGCAAAGGCAAGCAAGTGGTTGTGGCGGAGTCCTATGATGATTATCTCAAGATCAAGGATGAAAATGCAAAGCTCAAGAGTGATCTAGAGAAGCTCACAACCAACAAGCCAATTGTCATTGAAACTCAATATGGAAGCTATAACATGACACTTGAGCTTGACATGCTAAAAGAAGAGAACAAGAGGCTTAAGATGGAGAGAGATTACAAGTTGACACCATCTAGTCTGGCTCTCCAACAAGAGAATGATAAGCTCAAGAAAGAAAAAGAGCATCTAGCCACCGGGTTGAAGAAGTTTATAAGAGGCCAATATCTTCAAAGTGAGCTTCTCATGAACACTGTCATAAAGACCGATAGAAGTGGTATTGGGTTTTTGGAAGAGAAGATCAAGCAACACAAGACCCGCACTCAACACAAGCCAAAGCCCAAGCCAAGAAGATATTTTGCATGTGGAAAAGAAGGACATTTTGCTCATGAGTGTGAAGCTCCACCACCCACACCCTTGCCCAAGCATGCTAGACCCTTTGCCTTCAATGCTCATTACATGCTTAGGAAAGATACAAGTGGAAAGGTCAAAGTCATGTTCATGGGACCACCCAACAAGAATAGGCCTAGACAAATTTGGGTGGCAAAGTCTCTAGTAGAGAAGGTTAAGGGCCCTCAACAAGTATGGGTCCCTAAAGCTCAAGCTTGATCTTTTGTGTGTAGGTGAACTACAAGACCGGCGGATCTCATTGGTTGATTGATAGTGGTTGCACTCAACATATGACTGGTGATCCCCGGATGTTCACTGTGGCAGAACCTCCCGGTAATGTGGCCCACTGCACACGTCACTGTCTCCCTGAGCTCTAATGACTGTGCACGTGTACCGCATTACTGGAAAGACATGTCGGGTGTCCCTGAGGGAACCCTGAATTATCCACGAACCACAGGATCATCGTCGTCGAGAGTGGAATAATTACAACATTACAACAGTTGATACAAAATACCATTGGAGCACGAAAGCTAAACAGATAACTTTACAAAATCATGAATAAGTCACTTTTTACATAGACTTAACTTGTATTGTGGAAGCAGAGTAGTATTACAGAACCACACTTAGGCGGAGCACCTAAGTTGGAGAAGGAGTAACCAGATCATATCGAGCCCACTGACATGATCTTGATTGGACACCATAAGTCAACACCTGCAATGGGGAGTAACAAACCCTGAGTACTGTCGGTACTCAGCAAGACTTATCCGACAAAGAAAAAGACTCCAGGGTCATGCTGGCTCTAAAGGATGTAGCGAGGCTAGAAATAGATAAGAGATTTGCAGAAAAGCTTACTACCAGTTGATCCTATTTTCAAGTTTTAGCGGTGCATTAAGTTATTATCCAGAATCCACTTTGCACCTATCTAATCCATACACTTGATTAAGCATCATAATATTTAGTTTTTTTAAAAAAATGATACTTCATAAATTAACTACGTTGAGGGTGCGAGGAACAAGTCTCCTTTTCTCGTGGAGCAAACGACGATTCGAACCGCTTCCTCTACCCAGCTGGGGCTTCCCATCCGCATGACATATGCAAGACCTAACTTACATATATCAACCACACTCACGAATCTTCTTTTATTGGACTGGGTTCGCGTCACCTGAGAGTATGGTACTCCACTAACCTATTGCCAAGTCAGAATGCTTCCGTCCATTCCAGATTAGTGTGGACATACCGCTACCCTCGCTATCTTACGACTTCCTAGAGCGTGAATAGTCCTTCCAATAAAAGATTACTCGGAGCAGGCTTACCATTGCATGCGGCTAGTACTATAACATAATCTTGCTCCAAGGGCCAACAACGGACGGTTCCTAAGCGACACAGACAAAAACACTACACCAAGACTCCATTTCAGATGCAAGTTACCCGTCCGGTCTAAATTTATCATCATATTAGGGTTCTCATGACCCATTCACAGAGTCGATGAGAGATAAAAGGTAAAACCTAAATCTCGCGATCAATGAAGCCATCGATCGACTTCTACCGATTCTAAGCATTGCTAAGCATTTAAGATTGTCTTATCACTACTGATGGGATATCAGGAAAACCAAGGTAATCATGCAACTACGGTTTCAATCAACTCCTATTTACTGAATGCATATATCACTAGACTTAAGTGTGAATAAGTATTTGTATAAAAATAGAAAGGTTAAATGCACCGGGGCTTGCCTGTGTTGCAGGGATGACTAGGATCCTCGAAGGATCCACAGAACTTAGTTTCTTTTCTTCAGAAGCAGAAGTCCTCCCTCGGAAGCTTGTCCTGCAAGGCTCCTCTTCCGAGGCTTGATCAACGGGACCTTCTTGCTCCGAAGCTTGATCAACACAATCTTCTCACTCTCGTAAGAGCTACACGTACATAATGATGCATGCTTAGTATGATGCGATGCATGCTAAGATGCAGGACAATTAAAATGCATAACAGGAATTAAACACGATAAGGAAAGTCGAGTATAACTTTCCTTCACGGTAAAGTTACAAGCCAACAAAACTACTTGCAACTCATCATCTAGGGTTTCTAACTTAACACGTAACTACCACCAAACAACACTAGGTGAGTTAACTAAAGTGACTAAGGTTTATCAAAACATCATTCAAGCCATGGGATAACAAGATAAAAGGTACCCCATGGTCTTCACTTATGGATCAAGCCCATATCATCACATGCATGTGATATCAAGTGCATTACTTGATCCATATTATCGCATGCATGCAATTACAAGTGTATAACTTGATCTATAATTTAATCAAACATGGCAAACTACTATCATGAAATGCAAACCGTCAATCAAAAGGTTATTAGGGTAACCAAGGTTAACCCTAATCACCCACTAATTAACTAATTCCTAAACAAAGCTCTATTAATTAATAATTAATTATAGAAAATAGGGTTTAATTAAAGTTTGTCAAATTGAGCTCAAACTTTTAGGGATGATTATTTATAGCAATTAAAGGTTGCAAAACAAATTTCATGATTTTTGGATTATTATTTTAGCCTACACAAATTATTTAAGTTATGCACATTAAACAATTATTTACTAAAGCCTAAATTAAGAAAGAAATTTATTTTCACCAAATGACTTCAAAATTTTTGTGAAGGTTTCTTATATGATGCAAACAGTATAAAAATTGGTCTCATGATTTTTAGACATATTTTTAAGCCTATAAAAATTATCTAAAGAACATTTATTAATTAAAAGCCCTATTTAAATCACATACAAAAACTATTCACAATCTAAGTTTCATATTTTTCATGGATAGATAACATCCCAAGGATTACTACAAAATTTATCTCACAATTTTTGGAGCACCAGAGAATTACTTATGCATTAATTAACAATCAGCACAAAAATACATTTTAGAAAAAACAAAAACAACAAAAACCTAACTCTACATGGGCCGAAATCCGGCCCAGGCCGCTGGCTGGCGAGGCCCAGGTCAGCAGCACCAGACCCGGCCATGACCAGCGCCAAGACTCGGCCATGACCATGGCTTGGCCATGGCGGCCGCTGGCACTGGACGGTCGGGCTTGCCGGCGGCGACTCTCCCCGACCACCAGACCCAGCGCAAAAGCATCCCCACGCAAAGCCGCCTACACCCACTCTGCCAACCTGCTAGCTAGGGCACCAGAGAAGGTCAACGACTGACCACGGCGGCTCGCCCATGCCTAACGCGGCGGCGCACAGAGTTCCAGCGGTGGGGGCGCGGTAGAGACCTCACAAGGCAGTCAGTAAGGCCTAGGGTGCTCACCTTGACCTGAATCCTGGCTTGGCTGGGTTAAAGACAGAGCGGAGATGGGTTGCCGTCGCCAATGGCGGAGCGGTGGCTCGGACCGAGGACAACGACGACGTTCTGATGAACCCGGCGCAGTAGAGATGAATTGGTTGAGCTGACCGTGATCATGAACTCGAGAGGAGGCTCGGGCACTCGCCGGTAGGGCTTGGTTTTCGCTGGAGCAGATCAGCCAAGGAGAGACCGAGCTCGGCGGCTATGGCTACGACCGCATCGGGATATCGGCGTCCGCCTGATGCAAGCCGTTAGGGGTGGTGCGAGCAAGCTCATCAGGTGCGCAACTACACAACGAACTTGACCGCCAACGCAAACGGGCAGTGGTCGAGCAAAGGTGGCAGGCGAGCTCGGCGGCAGTGGTGGTGGTCCTCTGTTTCTGGGCGTCGGCGAAATAGAGGAGGGAAGGAGAGAGGTGGAGAAAGGTCGAGCGATGGGCGACGTGGCCTCAGGCGACGTAGAAGACTCATCCCGCATTGCCACCTCCTGCTTCGCGAGCCACGTGGGCAAACGTGCAGCGACCGGCCGGCCGAAGCATCAGCGGCGGCGGTGCAGAGCACCTGCTCTGCACTCTGTTTCCCCCTCACCCTGCTCAAACTACTGTAGACAGAGGCCAAAACAAACTTTCTTCCCTCTAAATCTCCCAAAAGCACTACACAACAAGCAAAACTCCCAACATGAAAGTTGCTCCAAAAATTAGGATCTACAACTTTCATTTAAGGAGCACACCCAAAATCTGCCTAGATTTTGAAATCACATTTTGAATTTGAAAAGCATTCAAACTTGATTTCAAAATTACTTTTGAATTTGAATAATAACTTCAAATTTTACCAATATAAAAGTTGTTCCTTATAAATTTATCTACAACTTTGTTTTTGGTCATATATAAAAATTATGCTTAATTTTTGAACTACACAAAAGGAGGTAAAACTAAGTTCAGAAAATTGATTTTCTATTTGAAACCAATTCAAACTAGTTTTCCAAATTACTCTAGATTTTCTTTAGAAACTTGAAAATCTACCTTAATAAAAGTTGTTTATTTCAATCCCCTCTACAACTTTTCTTAAAAGACCAAAGTCTAATTATTTTTAGTTTTTGAAATCTAGTTCAGGGGTCAAATTTATGGTTTGAAAGATTTCAAATTTACTCAAACTTTTGTACAGGAACTCTAAAAACTTTGAATACCAAAATTGTACCTCTCAACAAGAGCTACAACTTTGCTTTTGAAATCATTTTGAAATTTGACTTAATTTTTGAGCTATTGAAAAGGGGACAAAAAGAAACATTTAAAACTAGAGTTTTTCTCATTTATCATTTCATGTGACACAACAACATACTCAAGCAACACACATATCAAACATGGAAGTCATCACACGAGATCATCCAACGTTCAAGTCAAACATGTAAAGCATCACAATCATGGCTTAAACATAAAATGCATTTATGCTATGATGCTTGATGATTATGCACACTAATCAACTTAATTAGGGTTTTAATTTCTGCTTAACACCAGGGGTGTTACATTCACCTCACTAGAAGAAAATGTCAATGACCAAGAAAGGATAACATTTGGTGACAATTCAAAGGGCAATGTGCAAGGGTTGGGCAAAGTGGCAATCTCCAATGATCACTCAATATCAAATGTGCTTGTAGTTGCTTCTCTAAGCTTCAACTTGCTATCCGTTGGGCAACTTTGTGATCTTGGCTTTCAATATTTGTTCACTGACAAGGAAGTGGTTGTGTCAAAGAGGGATGATTCTCAAGTGATCTTTCAAGGTTTTCGGTACAACAATCTATACTTGGTGGATTTCTCATCCGATGATGCCAACTTGAAGACATGTTTATTCACAAAGTAATCACTTGGTTGGTTATGGCATAGAAGACTAGCACATGTTGGCATGAACACTCTCAACAAGCTATTGAAGAAGGACTTGGTTAGGGGCTTGAAGGATGTGAAGTTTGAAAAAGATAAACCATGTAGTGCATGTCAAGCCAACAAGCAAGTTACAAATACACATCCAACCAAGGCATTTGTATCAACATCAAGAGAGTTGGAGCTTCTTCATATGGATCTATTTGGACCAACAACATATGCTAGCTTGGGAGGAAATCTTTATTGCTTAGTGATTGTTGATGATTATTCACGTTACACTTGGGTATTCTTCCTCCATGACAAGTCTGAAGTGGCCGCTTCCTTCAAAAAGTTTGCCAAGAGAGCCCAAAATGAATTCGAAGTGAAGATCAAGAAAATCTGGAGTGACAATGGGAAGGAGTTTGACAACACCAATGTTGAGGTTTATTGTGATGAAGTTGGGATCAAACATGAAGTCTCTGCAACTTATACACCACAACAAAATGGGATAGTTGAGAGAAAGAACTGGACTCTAATCACCCTAGCAAGGACTTTGTTGGATTTGTACAATACACCAGAAAGATTTTGGGCGGAAGCAATCAACACGGCTTGCTATGCATCAAATCGATTGTTCCCCCATCGTCTCCTTGGCAAAACTCCTTATGAATTGCTCAACAACAAGAAGCTGGATGTATCCTTCTTTAGAGTGTTTGGATGCAAATGCTATATCTACAAGAAGCGCCAACACCTAGGGAAGTTTCAACACCAATGTGATATTGGTTTTCTTGTTGGTTACTCATTGAAGTCCAAAGCATATCGAGTATTCAACTATGCCACCGGCTTGGTAGAAGAAACATATGATGTGGAATTTGATGAATCTAACGGCTCCCAAGGAGCACATGAGAATCTTGATGATGTAGGTGATGAACCATTGAGGGAGGCAATGAAGAACATGCCGGTTGGAGCAATCAAGCCAAAAGATGATGATGATGATGATGATGTGCGTGTCATTGACAAGCCATCTTCATCGAATGTGCCACAAGATGATGATAAAGATAGGAGAGAGTCAAATGAAGATACACATGTCTCTCTTGATCAAATGGTGGTACAAGCATAAGATGTTGATACTCCACAACCTCCCCCTCAAGTGGTTGATAGAAGAATTACTCCCCTACTTCAAGCTCATCCTCAAGATCTCATCATAGGGAGTCCAACAAGGGGTGTAATGACTCGCTCATAAAAACTTGCTTCATTTATTGAACATCACTCCTTTGTCTCTTGTTTTGAGCCTACCAATGTAGATGAAGCTCTCAAGGATCTATATTGGGTGAATGCTATGCATGAAGAATTGAATAACTTCACCCGCAATCAAGTTTGGACCCTTGAAGAGCGACCTAAAGGCGCAAGAGTCATTGAAACTAAATGGGTGTTTAGAAACAAGCAAGATGATCAAGGTGTGGTTCTTAGGAACAAGGCAAGGCTAGTGGCAAAGGGGTTCTCTCAAGTTGAAGGCTTGGATTTTGGAGAGACCTTTGCACCGGTTGCAAGACTTGAAGACATTCGTATCCTTCTTGCATATGCATCCCATCATGAAAGGAAATTATATCGAATGGATGTTAAGAGTGCATTTTTAAATGGCTTCATAAATGAACTAGTCTATGTTGATCAACCTCCAGGGTTTGAAGACCCTAGATACCCTAATCATGTTTATAGGTTGTCCAAGGCGCTATATGGGCTCAAGCAAGCCCCAAGAGCATGGTATGAGCATCTTCAGGATTTCCTCATTGAGAAGTGCTTCACCATTGGGAAGGTTGACACCACACTATTCACCAAGAAGCTTGATAGAGAAATCTTCATTTGTCAAGTTTATGTTGATGGTATCATCTTCGGCTTAACAAATGAAGAATATTGCAAGGAATTTGGTGACTTGATGTCGAAGGAGTTTGAAATGTCCATGATTGGGGAACTCACATTCTTTCTTGGCTTTCAAGTGAAGCAATTGAAGGAGGGCACATTTGTTTCTTAAGAGAAGTACACTAAAGACCTCCTCAAGCGCTTCAACATGGATGATTGCAAGCCTATCAAGACCCCCATGGCTACTAATGGACATCTTGACCTAGATGAGGAAGGTAACTTGATTGATCAAACTCTCTACCGTTCTATGATTGGTAGCTTGTTGTACTTGACCGCATCTAGGCCTGACATCATGTTTAGTGTGTGCATGTGTGCTAGATTTCAAGCCGATCCTAAAGAATCACATCTTGTAGCCATCAAAAGAATCCTTAGGTACCTAAGGCACACCCCAAGCATTGGCCTTTGGTATCCCAAAGGAGCTAACTTTCAACTCATTGGGTATTCCGATTCGGATTACGCGGGTTGCAAAATAGATAGAAAAAGCACATCCGGAGGGTGCCATTTGCTTGGGAGATCACTAGTGTCTTGGACCTCTAAGATGCAAAATAGTGTGACCTTGTCTACCGCCGAGGCAGAATACATAGCTGTGGGAGCTTGTTGTGCACAAATACTTTACATGAAACAAACCCTTCTAAACTATGGAGTAGTGCTAGAAAAGGTTCCTTTGTTGTGTGACAATGAGAGCGCGGTTAAGCTTGCTAACAACCCGGTTCAACACTCACGCACAAAACATATCGATATCCATCATCACTTCCTTAGAGACCAGGTAGCTAAGAAAGACATATCTTTAGATGGAGTGAGGACGGAAGATCAATTGGCGGATATCTTCACAAAACCCCTAGATGAGAGTAGGTTTTGTAAGTTGCGAAGTGAGCTTAATGTTCTTGATCTAAGCAACTTTGTTAAAAGATGAACAAGTGTTGTCATTGAATTGCATTTGTCTAATATGCCATATTTAAATTCCATTATGCATATAGGCTTCTCAGACGTGGTTAAGATAACCGCCCTAAAAGGCGCGTGAAGAAGCTTAACCATGAGCAAACTTGACAAGCAACCTAGATTCACTTTTTCATAATGCATTGCATATGCATGTGTGTTGTTTGTCATTCTTTTTCGGTTAAGCTTGAGCAACCGCTGTGTTCGTTCACCGATAGGGGGAGTATTTGAAGCTCCTAACGGTTGTGTCCCCTATTTGGTGGCCACATGTTGTCTCCTCGCCCTTTTTATTGCCTATTTTCTTAAAAAGATACTTAGCCTATGGCAAATTATTTTGAAAATTTGAGGGTTTGAGCGAGGTCTCTCATATCATGTTCCAACTAGTGTTTATTTGCCTCTTATTTGAGTTGGAACTTGGTTGGGAGAAAGTGCCGCGAAGGAGGGATTCAAAATGGCCCAAAATGCAGCATCAGACGCTCCTGTGCAGCGTCCGATGATCCACTGTAGATAGCCCCGGCTGAAACAGTGTGACCTTTGCATCTGATGATGGAGCGTCGGTGCGTCCGATGCTCCATCGGACGCTGGCCTGCGTCCGATGTGAATTTCACCGTTCTAGAGCTCTCTGGATAGGCATCGGTGCGTCCGATGTGATCAACCGGTGCGTCTGATGCCCCTTTAAGTGGTGTAGGTATTTCTCTAACCAACACGCAGGGCCCTCCTGTCGTCTCTCTTGCCTTCGCTTTCTTCCTCATCGAGCTCGTGCCACCGCTGCCACCGCCTCTAGTTCGAGCACCCAAACCCTAGCTCGGCCCTCACCGTCCTCGTCGTAGTTCGCGTGCCCTCGCCACCGGCAGCCGCATGCGACTCCACCTCCGTGTTCCTCTGCGCTCGGAGGCCGAAGCCTCCCAGCGCTCACCTGCTCGCTGCGCCGCCGGAGTCTGCCACCACCTCGCCAGAGTTGGCCATGCTCGCCAGGAGCTCGACCTACTTCCTTCGCCGGTGTCGTTCTCACCTCTGGCAGCCCTCCTCTGTGCCCTGCCATGCCTAGCAGTGAGCTCTTCTCCGTCTCCATATCCACCCTGCTCACCACATGTTCGACAAAATGCCTAAACCACCGTTCTCGCTTGTTTTGACCCTGTTTTGACTCGGTTCTCATGTAGATTCTTTCAGCGAGATCGTGTGGTGTCAGAATGTGTCGATGCTTTCCCCCTGCTTGGTCGGTTGTGTTGTTTTTTAGGTAGCGAGCCCGTGTTCACTTCCTATCTCAATTGCTTTGCTTTTGATAGGATTCTTCTCATCTCTAGAGTATATGTGCTTATATATATATATATATCCTTTCTACTCTATTGCAGCAAGTCAGGTCAGTGGCAGATTGGCAGTTGATCAGTTCAGTGTCAGATAACCCGGGGCCAAGCCCGTGGGTACGGATCGAGGCCAAGCCTCACGAGTGTTAGTTGTCAGCCGATTGTCAGTGACAGGGGGAGTCTTTGGTAGTTGTTCAGTCAGTTGGGCAGGTTGACTAGTCAGTGGGACTTCTCAGCGGCAGTTGATCTTTCAGCGGTAGTTTCACTCTGTTCTTGTCAATCATGCGCTACAAGAACGTTGGTGGTGCACCTGGAGACTCTCCTCTGCCTCCCCTCCTCCCTTAGGCTCCGGGAAGGGGAAGGCGAAGCTAGTGACGCGCCACAAGCGCACCAGGGCAGAGCGTGAGGCTATTCAGGCTCAGGCGGCTGCCAATGCCGCAGAGTTGGCTGAGCGGGGTGGCCGCGGTGGCGTTATACGGATTGTTGACACCTTGACCCCGGCTCGGCGTCAGGCCATAGAGGAGACAAAGTACGAACTTGGCTCTCCACCAGGCACCTTGATGATAGGAGGACGTCGCGTCACTCTACACTCTTCGGTGGATGAGACCGAGGGCTCTGGTCTGACACAACAGGCCCAGGCAGAGGGCACCGAGCAGCTAGAGCAGGTAGAGTCTCCAGAGACCGTAGAGGCTGAGGCAGAGCCCACAGAGCAGCCATGGCATTGATCGTCTCATCGCCGGACCGAGGTGCCACCCCGGCCCGATGGTCCCTGGCATGGTGCATGTCCTCCCACTCGACGTGAGCCACCACCGGTTGTGCGCCTTGACCTCCGCTCCACCACGTGTTGTTAGGTTCAGGAGCTACGCCTGATACCAGTTGAGCAGTGGTTTCCCAGGGAGAGGCAGCCCCAGGCTAGACCTGAGTTCTATTCTGTGCTTCATGAGGACTTCTATCAGGGATTCAGGAACACCGGGATCAGTCTGAGGTCACAGCGTGTTTGCACCCTAGAGGCGATTGTGGCAGCCGGAGGCAAGCAGATCCACCCCCACTTGACTTACTTGCCAAGCTTGGCAGATCTTCTAGGGTGGTCTGGTGCATATATCGAGGAGTGGGTCTTACAGTTCTATGCTTCTCTATGGGTGGATCTAGAGCATGAGTATATTCACTTTGCTTTCAGAGGCCAGCATTTCAGACTATATAGCTCAGAGATCTGCGACATTCTTCACTTGACACAGTCTCAGACATGGATCCACTCATTGTGCTACGACCGTACAGAGCCACCCAGGCGCCCTCACGATGGAGAGCAGCCATCGACAGACATGGTGCGGCCTTGCTTCACAGAGCCTTTCGGAGAGAGTTCAAGCCGCGCGCTGAGGGACCTGACACCTACGGTTCGGATCCTCAACGAGGTTATGAGGCGCACCATTCTGCTTAGGATTGGATACAGAGAGGGACTGTCCAGGATACAGCTTTGGTTGCTAGCTCACCTGATCAGGCAGGAGGAGTTCGACGTTTGGGGTGTTCTTCTGTCAGAGATGGAGGACACTATCGCAGAGGGCATCAAGGCCCGTTGGCAGCTTCCCTTCACGCATTGGATCTCATATTTGCTCTTCCAGGTTGTTGCGCGCGTCGGGATGGCCCCAGGTTAGGAGTTGGCTAGGTCAGCCATGATTTTTCTAGCATATAACATGAGTCAGCTTCTTGGCTATAGCAGAGATCAGAGAGCTTAGCCAGTTGCACAGACTACCCCTCGACAGAGACAGCCAGTACCAGAGACTGCCGAGGCCATCAGGCCTATGGCTGAGAGGGAGTTGGAGGAGCTCGAGAGTGGCACTCAGTACGTAGCAGAGGAGCTCCCCACTGACAGCTCGAATGAGGATTATGAGCTCCTACCGCGGATGCAGCCCAGACCTCATGACTCAGAGGTGGGTAGCTCGAGGACAGACCCCGCCCTGCTTGCTATCCTTGAGTCTATTCAGGCAGAGCAGTGGCGCCAGGCTCAGGAGCAGCAGCGTCTGGCAGAGGCTTAGGCACTTGCTCAGGCTCAGGCATAGGAGCGGTCAGACACCATTTAGAGATAGCTCCTAGAGGTTCAGCAGCAGACACTGAAGTTTATGGAGCAAATGATGAGGATGACTAGCTCCCTGCCACCATAGTAGCCTCAGTTTCCTCGTCTTCAGTGGCAGCCGGCCCCCCAGCAGCAGCAGTCTTTTGTGCCGTACCCACCTCCTTCACAATCTACTCAGTGGTTCACTACTCCTCTAGAGGCAGGCCCGATCTTTAGTCCTCTCACTACAAGATTCAATCCTTGTCCGACAGATACTCTGTTCGCGATGACTACTATGGTGATGAGAGACCTCTCAGCTACTTTTAGTGAGCTCACCGGGCACCGCACACCTTCAGAGCTACAGGGGCTCGTTCTGACGTTTACCGCTCTCTTGACTTCTACTACAGAGACTTTACCGAGCTCGGTAGCTTCGTCAGAGCCCACTCAGACAGAGCAGCAGCTGACAGAGCCGTCAGCGCCAGAGCAGCCTGTGCCGACTCTGATACTTGAGCTTCCGTACCCAGAGGCACAACCCGACACTGCTCAGCTCGAGGCTCAGCCAGAGGTTTAGGGCGAGGTCCAACCAGCTCAGACTCTGACAGAGCAGACCCAGACTGCTTCTCCACAGCTTCCAGCTACCGTGGGTCAGCTAGCTCCATCGTCATCTACAGACTCTGAGGCCTTGCTTGAGCAGTTCGAGGTCCTCCCGCGCTCTCCAGAGGTCTTCGCGCCTGACTCGTCTGCCCCAGTGCCTCTTGCAGACCCTTAGGCTTGGTGCTTGACGCCAAAGGGGGAGAGGGTCGAGTATAGTTTTAGGGGGAGTGTCGTCAGAGGGTTTTGCATCTTTTGCTGTGTTATTCTCTTTAGCATGCATCATGTTTACTTCTGCTTCGCATTGTATTATATGTGTGCTCATGGACCTCCTATGACATGTTTGTGCTCACTTTCGATATCTTATATGACATGTCATGACTTTTGCTCATTTACATGTGTTTAATTCCATACCTTTATGTAATTGAGCTCTGTTACTCTTGCACTTGTATTTCTCTCATATCCGTTAAAGTGCAGGATGTTGGCATGGTATGTATGAGCTTGTCTCTAACCAATTTTCTCTTATCCATAGCAAGTTCATACATATCATGATTTCAAAACCTCTTCTGTGAACACAAGGTTGATATGTGCCCTTGTGGTTCGTCCTTGTGATGAGTGATTGATCAATAGGCTCACGGGTTGGCGTGAGTGCAACATGTCTCTTGGCTATGTTGGTGTGCAGGTGTGGAGCTCAGAGGCAATGGTCGATGGCGAGGTGAAGGTCAAGTAGAGACGTGCCGTGCCGATAGACCGGGAGTGACGAAGGGTGGACGTGAGGCTTGGACTGAGGGACCAGAAGGCCGGAGGACCAGTTGCGGTAGCTGGCACTTGGCGGCAACAAGCGAGAGTACATGGGGATGTCGGCGGCATTGGTCGAGTCAAGACGGAAGGCGATGGCGTCATGGCACTTGGCTGAGGCCGGACACGGGCTTGCATGGGGCAAGTGCCATCGGTCGAGTCAGAAAGGAAGGCGAAGACATCATGCTTGGCGGAGGCTAGACATGTGTTGACATCGGTGTCAGCAACGGGGCGTGAGACCCACGCTCCGCCTTCGGCGCGGGTTTGGTAGTTGAGCCTCAGAAAACTACCCCGACGATTTCCAGGTTTGGGCCTCAAAACCTGGGGTGGCCGGTTTCTGAGTTTGGGCCTCAAAACTCAGGATGGCGGGTTTGCCGGTTTGGGCCTCAAAACCCGGCAGAGGTTCCTATGCGGAACGGGACAACACGTGGCGGCATCGCGAGGCTTGCGTCGAGGCGAAGCTAGCGGTGAGAAGGCGTGGGGGTCGTCGGGACGACACGTGGTGGTATCTGGGAGCTTGCGTCAAGGCGAAGCGACCGATGAGGAAGGTGCGTGACCGTCGATGAGGATCTTGGCAGAGTTGGACTAGAATGCCCCTAGGGCTAGCTAGTTTGCTCTTTGTATCTAGGGGTAGAAGGGGTATTGTGTAATAGGCTATAAATAAGGGATGACACCCCTCATCCCACTCTATCCTTGCAGCATTTCATTTCAGACTCCAGATATTCATCTGTTAGGGCTCCTCTCTCTAGCTGCTTGTGATCTGCAGGGACGGTAATCATTCTTCTGTGTATTTTGATTTTAGGAAACGAGACCATAATCTCTTTGTCTCCTCGTTGGGGATTTTGGCTGGAATCTTTGAGTTCGCGTTTTGTTCTTCGCGTTCTTTGTTTTCTCCTTTTGGCTCTTTCACGAGATCTTTAATTTCAAGGGATGGATTGAAAATCCGTTTAAACCATCTTGTGCTGCATCGTGAGAGTCCTCTTTCCACAGAAGGATTTTCTCTAATTCATCATGAGCACACAGATCGGGCGGATTTTGTTTTGGATCTCGTTTTGCCTCTTTCCACCAAATTTCTTCGATTCACCGATTTGCAGTTAAGTTCGAGCCATGATCTCTTATGAGTAGCTCACTAATCTGCTTGTGACCCCTCACACAAAGTTTGAGCCCAAGTGCTTTTGATTTGAGGGAGATCGGGTCAAATCGGTGGAAGAACTGTACTGCGTCGGGGGCATCGGATGCTGCAGTTCTTGGTATCGGACGCGCATCCGATGCCTCCCACGTACTGTCTAGTTCTGTACGTGGCATCAGACGCTCCGGGCCAGGGCATCGGATGCTACAGTCCAGCGTCCGATGGTCACTCAGTGAGGTTCCAGAAACCCTCACTTGGCGTCGGACGCGTCAGGGAGACAGGCATCGGATGCTGACCGAGTCCGAGGATTTTTGACCAGCATCGGACGCTGGCATCGGATGTTAAGGAATCACTGTTCATGCATCCAATGTTTATGCAGTAAGGTTCCAGAGGGGTCCATTTCACATCGGATGCGTCCGACGCACAGGCATCGGACTCTCCGAGCGTCCGATGGTCCTGGGACCGCGCTGATTTGTTCGTAGCCTGTTCGTTTGAGTTTGGATTTACGTTCCGGATTTTGCGTTAGATTTCTGGCTTCCGTGCTCTACAGAAATCGGGCTTCCCGCTTTGCCAAAAAGCCTGAATCCCCCTCGCGTTGCTCGGGGGAGGTTGAGGCTATCCAAAGTTCATCTAGTCACTAGTTGACTCGCGTGAACGAAGGGCGTGGGAGTTTTGTGGTATCCCACTGTGTTCCTGGGGAACATCCACCCAATCATTTGTGTCATGAACATCACGTTGAGCGGCTCTTGCTTTTGGTATTTAAATTTTGGGACAGAAGCTATCTATTTCTGAAAAGAAACACTACAAGAAATATGTGGTTTTTTGATGTATTGAGTATG
This sequence comes from Coix lacryma-jobi var. lacryma-jobi, assembly GCA_009763385.1. Classification (NCBI taxonomy): domain Eukaryota; kingdom Viridiplantae; phylum Streptophyta; class Magnoliopsida; order Poales; family Poaceae; genus Coix; species Coix lacryma-jobi. Next base: position 13,853,480 of record CM019831.1, on the reverse strand, counting down.
ACAACAGGTCATAATGTCATTATATCTTCCGATTTATGACATTATGTTTTAGGTACTTCAACTTAGTGACAATAAAAAGTTGTATGTCACAAAAAACATCATACAACTAGTCTAGATTCATCTAGTGACGATATTTTCTACGCCATAGAGGCATTTTCTGTGTCACAAAGTTTAGTTTATAAATGCCATCAATGTATGACAAACTTTAGTTATTATATATATATATATATATATATATACACGACAACGCTATTCTACACCCTAGGTGTAGCTACACCCAGAGACAAAAACTGACCACGAAATACTGAATAATACTGAACCGCGTTCAGTATCAGTCAGTATTACGCATCGGTATCACAAAAATCCTGAATAATACTAATGAACAGTATTGAATTTTGTTCGGTATAACAGTTTGGTCTAGAATATTATGCTACACCTAGGATGTAGAATAGCACTTGTATGTGTATATATATATAATTTTTAGTGTGAAACTCAGTTCGTGCCAAGTATATTTGTGTATACCATCTCTCTACTTATTTGTATACATGATAATTTTATTTCTAAATAAAGATTTAATTAACAAAAAAAGAAAATAAAAGGAAACTGGTATGCACACAACATAACCCACGCCAAACGCACACACGCACACCTCGAGACCCACACAAGCACCACGCACGTGAGCCCCTGGCCGCTGCCGCACCCTCCTCTCGGTCTTCTCTCCGGTGGCCTCTCTCTCTACGCCGACGCCGACGCCGACGCCGCTCCCTGCTGCTCCTCCCCATGGTGACCTCTCCTGCTCCTAGTTTCTCCAGCCGCCTCCTCTTCCTCTCATTTTTCTCCCTATCTTCTCTCCTGATTCCAAAACTCGCCCAATCCACTGATTCCAATTTGTGCAGTCGTCTTTCAATCCCACCCGCCCGGCTTCCCTCCCCCGCCCCTGTTAGAATTTATATGGGCTTGGCCCAATAATAATTCTGAAATTCCTAAATAAATCTCAAAGCCCATTCATGTGTGAGCAAAGAGGGGAAGTGGAACTCTTTAGTCCCACCTTGCTAGTGGAAGGGGAGGAGAACTTGCTTAAATATGGAAGTTCTCTCCACTTCCTCAAGTCTAGTGTGATAAGGAGAAAGAGAAGTCCACACGCGCGCGCTCGCTCGCCGCGCCGCGCCGGGCGGGGCGGGGCGACTTGCGCGGGTGCGCGGCACCTGCGTGAATGGTCCGCCGAAATCCGGCTCCTCGCCTTGCGGGAGCGCGGTCTCCTTTTGCAGTTTTAGTTTTTGGTTTCTTGGCCTTCAAGTTGCAGAGTCCTAAACGGTTACGACTCAAGAGTCCTAAACCGATTTAGATCGTGATCGCGACACGAGGTCGGTTCAACAGGGCTATATAAGCAACCTATCGGCCACGCCAAAACGTATCTCAACACCTCTCGAGCTAGGGTTTGCCTCATATCGCTTTTGCGCTGCCGTCTAGTCGTCTCCAGTCCGTTCGCTTGCGTGCACCAGCGACCGGGCGAGCAGGTCTCCGGAACCCTCGTCTTTGCGATCCGGCACCGGGAGAAGGCGAATAAGGTTTTTGGGAAGCGCTCGTCGCGCGACTGCTCTCGTCTACAACAACGGGTCGTCTACCGTCCAAGTCAGGCGGCGCTACGTCCAGGCGTATTCGTCGTCAACTGCTCCGAGCTATTCCTCCAGCACTCATCGACGATCAGCCAGCACCGACTCCGCCACCGTCTTCTCCAGCTATCGAAAGGTACACCGTTCGTGATCTAATGTCTATGTTTATATTAGATCTTATGTCTTTGATCTTGCCTTTTAATCTATCTGGTGTACGAGCTATGCTTACACCGATTGTCATGTTTGAGATTATGTTATGCATGTTTTGTTATGCTAGTAAACAATACAATATGAGATATCTAGATCATCAATTTATCATGATTTATATTCTAGTTTTAATCTGGAAATTGCCTATTCTTTTAACAATCCAAAAACCTTATTATAGGTTTCCAGAATTAACTATGGCTAGTTTTGTTGATGCGCTGAAGCCAGAAAAATTTTCTGGAGAGCACTTTAAGAGATGGCAAGTTAAGGTCACCAATTGGTTGACGGCCATGAAAGTGTTTTGGGTGAGTGCTGGTATGCCCGAGGGAAATATTTCTGAAGAGGATCAGAGAGCTTTCCAGGATGCCAACCAAATCTTTGTGGGAGTTGTGCAGAATGTCCTTGCTGATCATATCTTTGATACAATTCTGCACATTAAAGACGCAAAGACTTTGTGGGATCATCTGTCAGCTACCTTTGGTGCTTCAGATGCTGGCAAAGAGTTGTACATCATGGAGACTTTTCATGACTACAAGATTGTTGCAAACAAGTCTATAGTCGAACAAGCTCATGAGATACATCGTCTGGCAAAAGAGCTTGAACTCCTCAACTGTGTTATACCCGATGAGTTTGTGGCTGGATGCATTATTGCAAAGCTACCTTCCTCGTGGAGGAATTTCGCCACAAGCCTTAAACACAAGAGACAGAAAATATCAGTTGAAAACCTGATAGCATCTCTTGATGTTGAAGAGAAGGATCGGGCTAAAGATAACACTGAGAAGGGGAACGAGGAAAGAGCCAGCGTCCACTTCGTCCAGAAAAACCATGGCAAGTACAAAGGAAAGCCTAAGTCTTTCAATGCCAAAACTACTACTACATTTAAGAAGAAGAAAAAGAACAAAGCAGAGTTGCCATGCTTCACTTGTGGAGAGCTTGGGCATTTTTCCAAAGAGTGTCCAGAGCGAGCGGACCGCAAAGGGAAAAAGAAGAATGTCAACCTTGTGACTACTAGCGATGCTGATGACGGGTATGGTAATTTTCCTACTGTACTATCAGTATTTCAATCACCAAATTGGTGGGTTGATACAGGTGCTAATATTCACGTGTGTGCTGATATCTCTCTGTTTTCTTCTTATCAGGGGCTCCAAGGTTCCTCCGCCCTAATGGGGAATGGATCACATGCTTCTGTTCGTGGTGTTGGCACGGTAGATCTGAAGTTTACTTCGGGGAAGATCGTGCAACTGAAGAACGTGCAGCATGTCCCTACTATACGCAAGAACCTTGTTAGCGTATCTCTTCTTTTGAGAGATGGTTTTAAAGTAGTTTTAGAGTCTAATAAAGTAGTTATGTCTAAGCATGGACAATTTATTGGTAAAGGCTATGATTGCGGAGGCTTGTTCCGCCTATCTTTGGCAAATTTTTGTAATAAGTCAGTAAATCATATTTGTGGCACAATTAATGATATTTCTAATGTTTGGCATTCTCGTTTATGTCACGTGAACTTTGGTTTAATGTCACGTTTGTCTAGCCTGAGTTTAATTCCAGATTTCACTATTGCCAAAGGTTCTAAGTGCCATAGTTGTGTGCAATCAAAGCAACCTCGAAAGCCTCACAAGGCAGCGGAGGAGAGAAACTTGGCACCTCTAGAACTCATACATTCTGATCTTTGTGAGATGAATGGTGTGTTGACAAAAGGTGGAAAGAGATATTTCATGACTTTAATTGATGATGCAACTAGATATTGTTATGTTTACTTGCTTAAAACTAAAGATGAAACGCTAGACTACTTTAAAATCTATAAGGCTGAAGTTGAGAATCAACTAGAGAGAAAGATTAAACGTCTAAGGTCAGATCGTGGTGGTGAGTATTTTCCTATGCTTTTTGTTGATTTCTGTACGAAACATGGTATTATTCATGAGAGGACAGCTCCCTATTCTCCTGAATCAAACGGGATTGCCGAGAGGAAAAACCGCACGTTGACTGACTTGGTGAATGCCATGTTAGATACTGCTGGTCTTTCTAAGGCATGGTGGGGGGAAGCTTTATTAACTGCGAGTCATGTCCTGAATAGAGTTCCAAACAGAAATAAAGAGACAACTCCATACGAGTATTGGGTTGGAAGGAAACCATCACTTACATACTTACGCACGTGGGGATGTTTGGCGAAAGTCAATGTTCCAATTTCTAAGAAGCGTAAGCTTGGACCAAAGACTGTGGATTGCATCTTTCTAGGATATGCACATCATAGCATAGCCTATAGATTTTTAGTAGTAAAATCTGAAGTACCTGATATGCATGTGGATACGATCTTTGAATCTCGTGATGCTACATTCTTTGAGAACATTTTTCCTATGAAAAATATGCGTAGCAATGCTAAGTTTTCTTCTGAATTAACTCCTGATTTTACTACACCTATTGAGTCTCCGCTTAAGTCATTTGAACAACCACTTAATGAAGTTCCTGAGGAGGATGACAATGAAATTCTTGTGAGGAACAAGAGACGAAGGATTGCAAAATCCTTTGGTGATGATTTCATTGTGTACCTTGTGGATGATACTCCTACTTCTATTACAGAAGCATTTGCATCTCCAGATGCAGATGATTGGAAAGAAGCTGTTCGTAGTGAGATGGACTCGATTCTTTCTAATGGTACCTGGGAGTTATCTGAGTTGCCTTTTGGTTGCAAACCTGTGGGTTGTAAGTGGGTGTTCAAGAAGAAGCTTAGACCTGATGGTACTATTGACAAGTACAAGGCTCGGCTTGTGGCTAAAGGTTATACCCAAAAAGAAGGCGAGGATTTCTTTGATACTTATTCACCTGTTGCTAGATTAACCACTATTCGAGTATTACTTTCCCTGGCTGCCTCATATGGTTTTCTCATTCATCAAATGGATGTGAAGACAACTTTTCTTAATGGAGAGTTGGATGAGGAGATCTATATGGATCAGCCTGATGGGTTTGTAGTAAAAGGTGAAGAGCAAAAAGTGTGTAAGTTATTGAAATCTTTGTATGGCTTGAAACAAGCACCTAAACAATGGCATGCGAAGTTTGACACTACTTTAATTAGTGCAGGCTTTGATGTTAATGAAGCTGATAGGTGTGTGTATTATCGACATGGTGGGGGTCAATCTGTTATATTATGTTTATATGTTGATGATATTCTTATTTTTGGAACAAATATTGATGTTATTAATGAGGTCAAGTCTTTCCTATCAAAGAGTTTTGATATGAAAGATCTGGGTGAAGCTAATGTTATTTTGAACATTAAGCTGATTAAGGATGAGAGTGGGATTACTTTATTGCAATCTCACTATGTTGAGAAGGTTTTGAGTCGCTTTGGCTTTATGGATAGTAAACCTTCTCCAACACCTTATGATCCCAGTGTGACTTTGAGAAAGAACAGAAAGATTGCTAGAGACCAACTGAGATACTCTCAGATTATTGGTTCACTCATGTATCTAGCGAGCGCAACTAGACCAGATATCTCATTTGCTGTGAGCAAGTTGAGTAGGTACATGTCCAACCCGGGTGATAATCATTGGCATGCACTTGAAAGAGTTTTGTGTTATCTCAAAGGTACAATGAGTTTTGGAATTCACTATTCTGGGCACCCAGCTGTGCTAGAGGGATATAGTGATGCTAACTGGATTTCTGATATTGATCAGATCTACGCCATTAGTGGGTATGTTTTTACCCTTGGAGGTGGTGCAGTGTCATGGAGGTCTTGTAAACAGACTATATTGACTAAATCAACCATGGAAGCAGAACTTGCTGCTTTGGATACAGCTTCTGCAGAGGCAGAGTGGCTACGTGAGCTCTTGTCTGACTTACCGGTGGTTGAAAAACCAATACCGGCTATTCTTATGAACTGTGATAATCAAACAGTGATCACTAAAGTGAATAGTGCTAAGGATAATGCGAAGTCAACAAGACACGTTAAAAGACGTTTGAAGTCTGTCAGGAAGTTGAGAAACTCCGGAGTAATAGCTGTGACTTATGTGCAAACAGACAAAAACCTGGCAGATCCCTTTACAAAAGGGTTATCACGGAATGTGATAGAAATCGCATCAAGGGAGATGGGTATGAGACCCATATGAGTTTACAGTAGTAGCAACCCAACCTTTTTGATCGGAGATCCCGTGACTAAGGATCTGGGGAGAACAAGCTATTGGTAAACTGAGGAGAGTAACCTCTAAACCCTCTCTATGTGAAAGATGCAATACTCTCATTGCTATGAGGCACTGTATGGAAGGTTGGCAAAGGCCTTAATATGTTCTATTGGCTTTTAAAAGCAAAGATACTGTTCTACAGAGTATTCTTGAAAGAACATACCTATATGAGCCATGACTGTTAAACGTCGCAGTCTATGAGATTAGGGTGATTTCTAGTAAGCTCATGAAGAGACCATGGAGTATGACGTATATGCTCCACCCACGGAGAAAGGCTATTGGCAGCCAGGTACTAGTTTAACCTTGAGTAAAACTTGCTTCACGCAAAACTTGCAATTCAAGGCATAGTCCATTGTTCAAGTTGTGAATAAGTGTAACTTAAGGTTATAGGCGGAAGTTCAACTTAACAGTCTCTGCTAAACACTAGTATATCAAACAGTAGCGGGAACAGGCAAATCTCTAAATGGGCATTTGAGATCTGGTGGGGGATTGTTAGAATTTATATGGGCTTGGCCCAATAATAATTCTGAAATTCCTAAATAAATGTCAAAGCCCATTCATGTGTGAGCAAAGAGGGGAAGTGGAACTCTTTAGTCCCACCTTGCTAGTGGAAGGGGAGGAGAACTTGCTTAAATATGAAAGTTCTCTCCACTTCCTCAAGTCTAGTGTGATAAGGAGAAAGAGAAGTCCACACGCGCGCGCGCTCGCTCGCCGCGCCGCGCCGGGCGGGGCGGGGCGAGGCGAGGCGACTTGCGCGGGTGCGCGGCACCTGCGTGAATGGTCCGCCGAAATCCGGCTCCTCGCCTTGCGGGAGCGCGGTCTCCTTTTGCAGTTTTAGTTTTTGGTTTCTTGGCCTTCAAGTTGCAGAGTCCTAAACGGTTACGACTCAAGAGTCCTAAACCGATTTAGATCGTGATCGCGACACGAGGTCGGTTCAACAGGGCTATATAAGCAACCTATCGGCCACGCCAAAACGTATCTCAACACCTCTCGAGCTAGGGTTTGCCTCATATCGCTTTTGCGCCGCCGTCTAGTCGTCTCCAGTCTGTTCGCTTGCGTGCACCAGCGACCGGGCGAGCAGGTCTCCGGAACCCTCGTCTTTGCGATCCGGCACCGGGAGAAGGCGAATAAGGTTTTTGGGAAGCGCTCGTCGCGCGACTGCTCTCGTCTACAACAACGGGTCGTCTACCGTCCAAGTCAGGCGGCGCTACGTCCAGGCGTATTCGTCGTCAACTGCTCCGAGCTATTCCTCCAGCACTCATCGACGATCAGCCAGCACCGACTCCGCCACCGTCTTCTCCAGCTATCGAAAGGTACACCGTTCGTGATCTAATGTCTATGTTTATATTAGATCTTATGTCTTTGATCTTGCCTTTTAATCTATCTGGTGTACGAGCTATGCTTACACCGATTGTCATGTTTGAGATTATGTTATGCATGTTTTGTTATGCTAGTAAACAATACAATATGAGATATCTAGATCATCAATTTATCATGATCTATATTCTGGTTTTAATCTGGAAATTGCCTGTTCTTTTAACAGCCCCGACCCGCTTGCGCGAGGGGCTGCACCGGCGGTCAGCCACCTCCCCCGTAAGGCCGCGAAGAAGGCACGGTGCCCCTGCTCGCCCCCTCCCTCCCCCCTCCCGCCTCCATCCCGTTCGCGTGATGAGATCCACCGGCGTCGGCCCCCCACCTCGCGCAACGAGATCCGCCACCAGCGGCCCCCTCCCCCATGTAGAAGGCTCAGCGCCCCCTGCCGTGCGCCATCGATGACCTCCCTCCCCCGAGTCGCAGCTGCAGGCTCCCAGGTACGACTTGCTCTCCGCTGCCCCTCCCCTCCCCTATGCAACCTCCCTGCTCCGCTAATCCGCCCAAGCTTTCTTGTTCTGTTTAGGGTAAATGGCAGAAAGCATTAGGCATCACATGTTCACATCTTGTTCTGCAGAGATGTCATGGAAACAATGTTTTTAAGTAGAACTTGAGTTTCGTGTTTGACCTGTGCAGGACGTGAGCAACATCTGGGAGGTCCTCAACCATCAGGCTCGTAAGTCCTCACTTCCAAGTTGCAGACATCAGATTTCTGTTAAGAGTAAAACGTTCTTGCAGCTAGATTCAACGCACTCTTCTTTTTGTTAAAAAAATATAAATACATGACCTATGCAAAGGCATAGTTTATAGCGACCTTCATTTCCGTAGTGTCATAACTAAGAAGGTTTCCTACAGAAGAAGGGCGCCATAATAAAATCAAACATAAATTGATTTGTCAAGTGATGAAATTAGAAGCTTTGTGCTTGCTTTTCAGATATAATTAAGGGATTAATCTCATGTCTGAGCAAAATTCCTGAAACACTTCCACTAGTGATGAAGAAAAAGCGGTAGCACGAAGCTGCAATGCCAACATGATCCTATCCTGCATGACATACCTTGTAAGTTGGTACTTAGCATTCAGATGTGCCATGTAGGTCATCGGTGGAGATTGGCATCACTGACTGGCAATATTTAGCAGTTAGATATGTGCCATCTACTGGCATTTGTTGATCTGCATATGAAAGATAAATATATTATTTTTTTATTACATATGTTAAATATTTGATGCATCTTGATATGTTAAAATTAGGGTCAATGATGTTAAATGAGACATCAATTTAGTGTCAACAAATATAATCTGACAGCAGCTTCATGTTATAAATGAGCAGATTCTTGCGGCATATATGAGATAACAAGATGTAATCAGCATTTATCCTTCAGCCTTAACTCATATTTGAATTTTCAGCATTTGTCCTTCAGTCTTAACTCACATTTGATTTTGTATCTTTTTTCTCTTGGTCTGTATTCAGTTATCAAAATTTCTAATTACAAGTACTTCTACAACTGAAGCTTAGCAGCAGGGCATCAAATTATTCTTAGGGTGCTGCAGGTAATTTACACAGAAGGCATCTCATTTATAAGATTCAAGTTTCAATCGCCTATTATGAATCTAGTTCTAATGTTCTATGTTTCATGCATCTCATTTATAAGATTCAAGTTTCAGTCGCCTATTATGAATGGCAACACCACCTGAATTAGACTAATCTGAATTTTTAGCAAGTCTTGATCTGAATTATACAACAACTGGGAGAGTGGGAGTCACTCCATTCGCTCCTTCCTCCTGCACATATTCTATTCACCTATAGTGAAGAGATGCATGCCATATGTTTGACTGTATAACTTTCTCCCAGGTGATGATTTATGTTCAGATGAACTTGGGTAGCAGTACGAATAGAAATCTAGAACTCCGGAAGCTTTCTGTACAAGTACTTTCACTGTAATAGAATATAAAGTGAGTATTGCATGTCCTCTTATTATTAGAATATTCTTATTTATAACACCTGAAATATGACTTTCTTATTTATTCCGACGTTTAATCAGTAAAATGGTTCTTAAACACCCAAAATTTCATGGCTTGGTCTTCTGTATAGTGAACTCTTTAGAAGTTCATGCCTGCAGAAGTCACAATTCAGTTTTCTATGTCTCATTATATCCCATAGATATAAATCTGTGTGTGACATAATACATGTGTGTACATGACACTTTAGTATAGTTTGAGTCATTTGATTGCATAAACCTGAATTGACAAATAATGTACAACCCAATTCTAAGTCATCATCAATTATTTGGATGCATACATATACTCTAATTTCGCACCTGAATATTTTCCTATGCCTTAGATGAAATCTAGTTCTATTTCAATAAGTCTGTTACTGTGTAGATTTACTATCTGACATGATCATTTTATATTAATCCTTGCAGCCAGCCTTGCACTAGATCTGCTAACCTTTGATTTCTCACTCATGTGCAGGAAGCAACAACGCCATAAAGGCTTTCGGGATTGGTGAAGTTGAGCTTTTTTTATGATTTTTGTAAGCTCTTGAATAGGACCCGACCTGGTGGTGGGAGATTTTGGTCTATATTTTAGTTGTGGATCATTACTTATATCTTAGTTGTGTACATTATGTTAGACACTCTCTCTTTTGAACTTGATGAATGTAATAAAATATGCTGATTTGAATTTCATTATTTGTTAATGTGTGTGTGGGTTAGCTCTGTCATGTAAGCCTGCAAACCATATGGGCCTTAATAGGCCATATTTCCATTTTATGATATTTTTTTCTGCCACGTAAGCGCCATGTCAGTTGCCTACATGACATGTGTAATGATTTATGACAACAAATCAGTATCATAAACATATATGACACCTAAATCTATTGTCATAAGCTTGTGACAATGAATATACAAATGTCACATAATCAATTTGTGATGGTGGTTTTTTGACGTTTCAATTTTTGTCAACCGAATGTCACAAACGTTAAGTTGTGACATTAATTACATATATTTTGACATAAATAGAATATCAAAAAACCACACATTTCTCGTAGTGAAATTTGAGGCTCCCATTTACCCCCTCTGGTCGTCTTTTTCGATCATTCAGTTGGTATCAGAGCAGGTTAAGGATCTCTCTACCTTAACCAGTTCCAGATCCGCGAAGGCGACATGGAGCGTGGTTCAGGCAAGGCTCCGTTCTTTGATGGAACGAACTACCCCATATTGGAAGATTCGGATGCGTGCTTATCTCAACACATCGATTCTTTTGTTTGGGAGATTTGTGAGGACGCGAACTATGAGGTGCTTGCGGCTCGCGTGGGTCAGTTCTAGATTGACCAGCACAATGCGAATGCTAAGGCCCGTAACACGCTTTTGGCCAACATCTCCCTTCCTGAGTTTGAGCGTGTTTTCGAGCTTGAGACTGCTCAAGAGATCTGGGTAAAGCTTCAGAGCTATCACGAGGGGACCGTTCAGGTCAAGATCAGACTCTTTGAGACGTACAAGCGAGAGTACGAGAACTTCACTCAGCTGGAGGGAGAGTCGATTGACAGCATGTTCGCTCGTTTCTAGATGATTGTGAACAAGATGCGTGCCAATCGGGCCAACCTACCTTATGATGATCACGAGAGGGCACTCAAGCTTCTATATGCACTTGATCAGAAGGTATGTGAGGTGAAGGTGTCGACTATCATTGAGTCGTCAGGCTATGACACCCTCACCGTGGACGAGCTGTTCAGCAAGCTCAAGTCCACCGAGATCGACCTGCAGACCCAGGCTAAGTTGAAGAACCCATCTTCACATATCATGACTTTGGTCTCTAGGAAGCATGAGTCGACCTCTTTCGCTAACACTTCACCGCCGTCTTTTGCTTTGTCTTATTTGCTTTCAATGATGGAGGAGCAGGTGGAGGTGTTAGGCGACGACAAGCTCGCGCTTATCATCAGCCGGTTTTCGCGGTTTCACAACAACCGCTTGAACCGCCAACATGGTAGTGCGAGAGACGGATGCTTCGGGTGTGGCGACCCGACCACTTCATCGTGAACTACCCCAAGAAGGATAAGGTCTTTCCCAGTAGAAACAACAACTCCAGGCGCAAGGACAAGCGCGAGTACACCGCCGGCAAGAAGAAGGCCAAGGGCAAGTTCGACAAGGAAGCACTCAAGGAGAAGTACTACAAGAAGGCCAAGGCGCAAGAGCGCGCCTTCCTCACGTCGATCAGCGACCTTGACGATGACTCTGACGATCACACTGCTCGCTCCAGCGACGATGAGTCCGAGAGGAAGACGGAGGATCGCTTCAACGGCCTGTGCTTCTTCAGCAACTCCACCTCCGGAGGCTTCTGCACCATTGCACTAGGCGAGGAGGCGGGTACACCCACAGGGGAGCTCCATGGCGATGATGACACCTCATCGGAGGTGTCAACCTCTTCTACCGTTGACCGTCTTTCTGCTGAGCTCGAGTCCATGAACGCCATCTTGTTTAGTCAGGACAAGTTGCTTAGGCGCGCAGCTAGAGAGCATAAGGAGTACAAGGAGAAGTTAGCTGTAGCGCTTAAGGATCTTGAGCTTGTGCGTTCTAAGGTGCGTGTCTCTGAGGAGGAGGAGTGTGAGGAGTGTGTGGTGCACATGACCGACTTTACCACCCTACAATCCAAGTATGCCTCTTTGATTGAAGTGTATGATGAATTGAAGGCGAGACTTGACTTGGTGGGTGACTGTAAAGCATGTCCCACTTTGAGGAAGGAGCTGGAGGAGGTCAAGGCTAGACCTTCCTTGTTGGGTGCATGCAAGCTTTGTCCAGGCTTGCGAACTGAGTTGGCAGAGAAGGATGCCAAGCTTGCCAAGTTTGAGAAGGTCAGCTCAGTTAGCACTTGTGTCGCTCGGTGTGAGCGATGTGAGGGGTTGGAGCTTGAGATTGCCAATTGTCGGCATGCCAAGATGCAAACCGAGGAGGAAAACACATACCTTCGGTCCATCTTGAGTTGGGTGTCATGCAGCGAGCCGTAGTTGGGCATGCTGATCAGTCAGATCAAGAGGGGAACTAGCGGTCCCGGTGTAGGCTTTGCTATAGATGGGAAGGGCGCAAACACTTTTGGGAAGATTGATGAGTGCAGCGGTGTGAACCCGAGTGAGAAACCTTCCACTACTCCCAAGCTAACCAAGATCACCCCACCTAAGCCATCCAAGCCTACTACCAAGGAAGGGGTATTTGAGGAACCCCCTAGAGCTCCACCTCAAAAACAAGTATGGATTCCAAAACCGAACCATCTCAGGAACCCACTTGACACTCTCCCCGACATCTCTAGTGATCCCCTTCCGAGAGGCAAGCAGCCAGCTAGAGTGCGTAACCCCCACAAGAGAGCGAACCAACAACCTAGGCAAGAGGTGAGATTCCAATGCGAGTACTGCCACCGTGAGGGTCACCTAGCTGAGTTCTGCTTCCGGAGAAAGAGAGATGCTCGGAGAGAGTTTGAGCTGAACAACCGGGCCATGTACCACCCTTTCCATGGTGTACATGATCAAGGTGTTCAGAGGTAGAGGGCTAGACCTGGAGGTGCACCCCCTCAGGTAGCTAGGCCTCAGGCAGCGAGAGCACAAGGTGGTTGTGCCTGGCGTGGTTCCGGTTATGCTCCATACGGTCGTGAGCCTCGTGTAAGTGGCTTTGCTGCACCATCCCATAGCGGACCACATTTTCAGCAGCGTGGTGATCGCTACCCCCAGATGGGACGAGGTATGGATGGAGGCTTTCCGTTCCATAGCGGACCACATTTTCAGTCTTGTGGTGATCGTTATTCCCCCATGGAACGAGGACAGTTTGGTGTGTTTCCTAACACCTTTTCTGGGCCAATGACACAACACTGGTATCCTTCTCAGTTTACTAACCCCAGTGTTGTGTCATTTGCTCATTCCCTGTCTTTCTATTGATGCAGGATCTCGGGTTGGAGAACACGTGGCTTGTAGACTCCGGCTGTTCGCGCCACATGACCAGACATTCTAAATGGTTCTCCAGCCTCGACCCCGTGCCCCATAAGGAATACATCACATTCAGAGATAACAACAAAGGTAAGGTTGTTTCTCGTGGGTCAGTCTGACTTAACGAGAATTTTGTCCTCAAGGATGTTGCTTTGGTTTCAAATTTGCATTTCAATTTGCTTTCCGTTTCGCAACTCCTTGTGGACAGCTTTGAAGTGCACTTTAAGACCGGCTTGTGCAGAGTTCTTGATTCTTGGGGCGATCTTGTTTGTTGGATTGTCCCCTTTGGCCGTGTCTTTCGAGCCAATTTTTCTCGCTCTTTCGGCTCTTCTCCGTGTTTGGTGGCCGGTCCTTCTTCTGATTTGTGGAAGTGGCATATGAGGCTTGGACAATTAAACTTCAACTTGCTTGCAAGGCTTAGTTCACTTGGCCTAATCCGAGGATTGCCCAAGCTTAAGTTTCAGAAGGACCTTGTTTGTCACTCTTGTCGCCACGGGAAGATGGTTGTCGCTTCTCACCCACCTGTGAACCAGGTGATGACTAAGCCACCCGACGAGCTCTTACACATGGACACTGTTGGTCCAGCTTGGGTCTGCTCGGCGGGTGGGAAGTGGTGCGTTCTAGTGATCGTGGATGACTTTTCGAGGTACTCTTGGGTGTTCTTTATGGAGGGCAAGGATGAGGCTTTTTCGCATGCTTGAGATTTGATTTTAAGGTTGAAAACTGAGTTTCCCCACGATACCATTAGAGCTATACATAGTGACAATGGTACAAAATTTGATAACTCTCAGTTTGACACCTTCTGTGCATCTTTGGGTCTTGAGCATCAGTTTTCCTCTCCTTATGTCTCCCAGTAGAACGGTGCTATTGAGCGCAAGAATCGGACCCTTGTTGAGATGGCCAGGACGATGCTCGATGAGCATAGGACTCCTAGGCGTATTTGGGTCGAAGCGATCAATACCGCTTGCCATGTTTCAAATCGCATCTTTCTTCGGGCTTTCATGAAGAAGACTTCTTATGAGCTGTGGTTTGGATGGGTACCCAAGGTAAGTCACTTTAGGGTGTTTAGGTGCAAGTGCTTTATCCTGAAGCAAGGTAATCTCGACAAGTTTGAGTCCAGGTCCTCTGATGGTATATTTCTTGGTTATGCTCTTCACTCTAGAGCTTATCGCGTGCTTAATCTTGAAACTAACCGTATAGTGGAGACCTGTGAGGTCACATTCGATGAGACAATACCTTGTGTGTCTTCTGCTTTTGAGCTTGTAGGAGAACAGGAGCTGGGAGAGACGATTTTTGTGGAGGAGGAGCAGGAGAATGCCGATTGGGGTGATCTCAAGCCGACTCCATCGGCTGCTCCTATCGACCCTACGATGATGACTTCGACTCGCGAACCTGATCCTTCTTCTTCCACTACTTGGGGTCCGTTTGAGCCACCTCTCCAGCGAGCACGAGCTGCACCTGAGGGAGCGACAACATCTGGCGAGGGGGAGGTCACTTCAGTGAGGTAGGCGCCCCGAAGCATTCAGCAGATCCACCCCCCGCAACAGATGATTGGTGGTATCGTCTAGCGAGTCACGCGGTCGCGCTCGTATGAAATCTCTCACTTTGCTCATTCTGCATTCGTTGCTTCTTTTGAGCCCAAGGATGTTGGACACACACTTTCTGATCCTAATTGGGTCAATGCCATGCATGAGGAGTTAGAGAACTTTGAGCGAAACCATGTCTGGGCACTAGTTCCACCTCTACCAGATTGCCACCCTATAGGTACCAAATGGGTTCTCAAGAACAAGCAGGGTGAGGATGGGATGGTAGTGAGGAACAAGGCTAGATTAGTCGCCCAAGGCTTTTGTCAAAAGGAGGGTATTGATTATGAGGAGACCTTTGCCCCTGTAGCTCGTTTAGATGCCATACAGATCCTTTTAGCTTTTGCTGCTTCAAAAGGGTTCAAACTTTACCAAATGGATGTCAAGAGTGCCTTCCTAAATGAGTATATAGAGGAAGAGGTCTATATTAGGTAACCTCCAGGTTTTGAGAGTCCCAAGTTTCCAAACCATGTGTACAAACTTCAGAAAGCCTTGTATGGTTTGAAACAAACCCCTAGAGCATGGTATGAGCGTTTGAAAGCCTTTGTGCTCTCAAAGGGTTTTAAAATGGGGACGGTAGATAAAACTTTATTTCTCCTCAAGCAAGGCAGTGACACCCTTTTAGTTCAGATTGACGTGGATGGTATCATCTTTGGTGGCTCTTCTCATGCACTTGTTGCCAAGTTTGCAGATCTTATGAGCAGGGAGTTCGAGATGAGCATGATGGGTGAGTTGACCTTCTTCCTTGGGTTGCAAATCAAGCAAACCCGGAATGGGATGTTCGTGCATCAAGGCAAGTACACGAAGGATGTCCTGAAGAAGTTCAACATGGGCGAGGCCAAGCCTCTCACAACGCTCATGGCGACAACGATTACGATGGATGCAGACGAGGATGGAGAGCCTGTGGACCAGAAGGAGTACATGAGCATGATTGGCTCTCTCCTGTACTTGACGGCAACGAGGCCAGACATACACTTCGCAGTGTGTTTGTGCGCTCGCTTTCAGGCGTCCCCTCGGACATCACACAAGCAGGCGGTCAAGCACATCATGAGGTACCTCCGATACACTCCTGAGTTTGGACTTTGGTACTCTTCTTCTTCGACCCTCTCGCTTTGTGGTTATTCCAATGCGGATTTTGCCGGCTGTCGGCTTGAGCGCAAGTCTACTTCTGGGACTTGTCAGTTTCTTGGCTCTTCTCTTGTGTCTTGGTCCTCCCGCAAGCAGTCTAGCATAGCCCAGTCTACTACCAAGGCCGAGTATGTTGCTGTCGCGTTCTATTGCTCTCAGTTGTTGTGGATGTTTGCTACTTTGCGTGATTTTGGTCTAGATTATGCTAGGGTCCCTTTGCTTTGTGATAGCACGAGTGCAATTAGTGTAGCAAAGAACCCAGTCCTTTACTCCAAGACCAAACACATCAATGTTCACTTTCACTTTCTTCATGATCACTACGAGAAAGGCGACATCGACTTATGGCATGTAGACACCCACAATCAGCTAGCAGACATTTTTACTAAGCCTTTGGATCTCTCGACTTTTGCTAGGTTGAGAGGTGAGCTTGGTGTGTGCTTCCCTTTTTAGTTGAGGGGAGCCATGACTGATGTGCAGATTGATCCATTAGTTTTAGGTTTGTTTTTGTGTGCTTTAGTTGCTTTTCCATACATTTCATTATGTATTTTAGTGCATTTTAGAGCTTCATGTCGATAGCAATGAGAATGAGATTATGCTCTTTTTGGTATGCCTTGTTAGTACAGGATGATTCTTGTAGCTTAGGCTCTTGTTGATCTTTTGATACATGTTATGAGCTAGGCTATTTTTGCAAATGGTGAATCTGTTTAATCAACTATGAAACCTATAATTTGTTCACCATTGAGATTGGCAACTAGCATGGGTAGGATGTGTTGAGATCACTTGAGCTATCTTTTGTATGCTAGGTTGCTATGTCTCTTGCACTAAGTTTTTCACTTCCTTCGAACAAGTTTAGTGAATTGAAAAGACCGAGATGGGATTGCTTTTGTCAGCACATCACTGTATCGAGACTGCTTCTCATTGCACATTTGAGTTGAACTTGAGCAGTGTAGTGTAAGACCGAAACCGGTGCCTTAAGCTTCTTATTGCTTTTCTTGCATAGGCTTCGCCCGGTTGGAAAGTTAGGTAATGACAATGCTTTCAACCTCTCGCAATCACATGCTTTAAATTTGAACTTGTGTTAATCCGCTGCAAATTCCGATAAATTTTTTGACAATAACACAAGTCTTTGCTTCATTCTGTGGCATGATGATTGAACTTTGCTAGGGGTAGTTCACCTTTTATACTTAAGTTAGCACTTGTTGATTTTCTGTCTATTCATGCTTGGTGCTAGTTAAGTGGTGAACTTGTTTTTCAATGGCTTAAAACTGCTCATATGCTTAATTGTTCATATTTCATATTCATTTGATCAGTTTGAGCCTTTGCTAGCATTTGTACATAATTGCTACACTTTCAGGGCAGCACCCTTTAGAGCATCTTTTCACTCTGATTGCTATACACTTGAAGCTATTGCATTATGCATTTCATGCATGTGTAGCTACCCTTATGGCATCTTTTAGCTCCAATACACTCTCATGTGCATTTGGTTGATGTCTTGTGTTGTGCATTTGTCAACAAGGGGGAGAGAATCACAAACACTCCACTTGGTTGAGGTTTTTGGCGAAGAGAATCATAAACACATTTTGTGTCAACTAGGGGGAGAAATGTTGGCATGCACATTTTTAGGGGGAGTCTTGTAGCGAGGGGGAGTATGCTCTTTTGTGTTTCATTTGGTGTCGTGAGCTTGTGCATAGCTTTTGAGTCTAGGCTTGCTTTCAGGAGGAGTTGCAACCTTTCTGCTGCTTGCTAGTCGTGTTGAGCCATTTTGCTAGTTTTGCCTCTTTCTTGAGGGACTAGCAGTTTTTGGTGCTTTGAGCTTTCAACTAGTGGTGTTGAGCCCTCTTCTGTCTCTTCTCGAGGACTAGCTCATTTTTGACTTGGTTGCGTCGAGCCATTGCCCATGTCTTTGGGAACCAAGTCTTTGCTCTTTTGATCGAGTTTTCGCTTCGTTTGGGGTTTTGCTCCGATCTTTTGCTTGGTTGCATCGAGTCGTTGCCCATGTCTTTGGGGACCAAGCTTTGCTTATTTCAAATCGCCCTCTTTGGCTTTTCGGGCATTTGAATGAGCGCTTCTCTTTTCTTTCTTTTTTGTTTTTCTTTTGATTCAGTGTTTGTATGTTGTGTTGACAATGCACTCATCAAGGGGGAGATTGCGAACACAAGGTTGATATGTGCCCTTGTGGTTCGTCCTTGTGATGAGTGATTAATCAATAGGCTCACGGGTTGGCGTGAGTGCAACATGTCTCTTGGCTATGTTGGTGTGCAGGTGTAGAGCTCAGAGGCAATGGTCGATGGCGAGGTGAAGGTCAAGTAGAAACGTGCCGTGTTGATGGACTGGGAGTGGCGAAGGGTGGACGTGAGGCTTGGACTGAGGGACCAGGAGGCCGGAGGACCAGTTGCGGTAGCTGACACTTGACGGCAACAAGCGAGAGTACATGGGGATGTCGGCGGCATCGGTCGAGTCAAGACGGAAGGCGATGGCGTTGTGGCACTTGGCGGAGGCCGGACACGGGCTTGCATGGGGCAAGTGCCATCGGTCGAGTCAGGAAGGAAGGCGAAGGCATCGTGCTTGGCAGAGGCTGGACATGTGTTGACATCGGTGTCGGTAACGGGGCGTGAGACCCACGCTGTCTTCGGCGCAGGTTTGGTAGTTGAGCCTCAGAAAACTACCCCGATGGTTTCTAGGTTTGGGCCTCAAAACCTAGGGTGACCGGTTTCTGAGTTTAGGCCTCAAAATTCAGGATGGCAGGTTTGCCGGTTTGGGCCTCAAAACTCGGTGGAGGTTCCTATGCGGAACCGGACGACACGTGGCAGCACCACGAGGCTTGCGTCGAGGTGAAGCTAGCAGTGAGAAGGCAGTGGTCGTCGGGACGACATGTGGCAGCATCTGGGAGGTTGCGTCGAGGCAAAGCGACCGATGAGGAAGGCGCGTGACCGTCGATGAGGATCCTGGCAGAGTTGGACTAGAATGCCCCTAGGGCTAGCTAGTTTGCTCTTTGTATCTAGGAGTAGAAGGGGTATTGTGTAATAGGCTATAAATAAGGGATGACACCCCTCATCCCACTCTATCCTTACAGCATTTCATTTCAGACTCTAGATATTCATCTGTTAGGGCTCCTCTCTCTAGATGCTTATGATCCGCAGGGACGGTAATCATTCCTCTGTGTATTTTGATTTTAGGAAAGGAGACCATAATCTCCTTGTCTCCTCGTTGGGGATTTTGGCTGGAATCTTTGAGTTCGCATTTTGTTCTTCGCGTTCTTCGTTTTCTCCCTTTGGCTCTTTCATGAGATCTTTCGTTTCAAGGGATGGATTGAAAATCCGTTTGAACCATCTTGTGCTGCATCATGAGAGTCATCTTTCCACCGAAGGATTTTCTCTAATTCCTGATGAGCACACAGATCGGGTGGATTTCGTTTTGGATCTCGTTTTGCCTCTTTCCACCAAATTTCTTCGATTCACCAATTTGCAGTTAAGTTCGAGCCATGATCTCTTAGGAGTAGCTCACTAATCTGCTTGTGACCCCTCACACAAAGTTTGAGCCCAAGTGCTTTTGATTTGAGGGAGATCGGGTCGAATCGGTGGAAGAACTGCACTGCGTTGAGGGCATCGAACGCTGCAGTTCTTGGCCTCGGACACGCGTCCGACGTCTCCCACGTACTGTCCAGTTCTGTACGTGGCATCGGACGCTCCGGGCCTGGGCATCGAACGCTACAGTCCAGCATCCGATGGTCACTCAGTGAGGTTCCAGAAACCCTCACTTGGCATCGGACGCGTCAGGGAGACAGGCATCGGAAGCTGACCGAGTCTGAGGATTTTTGACCAGCATCGAACGCTGGCATTGGACGCTGAGGAATCACTGTTCATGCATCTGATGTTCATGCAGTAAGGTTCCAGAGAGGTCCATTTCACATCGAACGCGTCCGACGCACAGGCATCGGACTCTCCGAGCGTTCGATGCTCCTGGGACTGCGCTGATTTCTCCGTAGCTTGCTCGTTTTGGTTTGGATTTGCGTTCCGGCTTTTGCGTTGGATTCCTGGCTTCTGTGCTCTACAGAAATTGGGCTTCCCGCTTTGCCAAAAAGCCTGAATCCCCCTCGCGTTGCCTAGGGGAGATTGAGGCTACCCAAAGTTCATCTAGTCACTAGTTGACTCGCGTGAACGAAGGGCGTGGGAGTTTTGTGGTGTCTCACTGTGTTCCTGGGGAACATCCACCCAATCATTTGGGTCATGGACATCACATTGAGGGGCTCTTGCTTTTGGGATTTGAATTTTGGGATAGAGGCTATCTATTTCTGAAAAGAAATTTGAGGCTCCCATTCACCCCCCCTCTGGTCGCCTTTTTCGGTCCTTCATCTTCTCTCTATACTTGAGGACGTGTTGTCATCAATCACCAAAAAGGGGGAGATTGAAAGCATCTAGGCCCCTAGTGGGTTTCGGTGATTGATGATAGCATAAGATTATTGTGACTAACATGTGTTTTGCAGAAACAATGTGAGTTAGGTCACAATAATGGCGATTGTATGGGCAAAAGGTTTTCATGCCCCTAGCGATGGAAATCAATTCGGTTTTCAAAGGATGGATGACGAAGATGGAGATTTGCTAGTTCTAAGTGTCAATTGGTGTTGGGAGACACTTAGAGTAGTTTAGGTCTTTGTTTTTCCTTTGGCCATACTATAAAGGGAAGTGTGAATGGGTAGCTTGACCTAGTGTGAATGGGATCACATCAGACGCTGACATCGGACGCACCGGGTGGAGCGTCCGATGTCCATCCAGAGAGGTTCCCAAGAGGGGTTTTTCCCATCGGACGCATCCTATGGGGTGGCATCGGACGCTGCCAGCGTCCGATGCCACTGTGATGTGTGTTGTTAGAGACAGTACATGTTATCGTTGCCTGAGGCATCGGAGCGTCCGATGCAGTGCATCGTAGCGTCCGATGCCCCTTTACCTGCAGCAGTTTTACCCCTTTGTGGAGGGTTTGTGTGTGGGGCTATAAATACTCCACCACCTCCTCCATTTGGGGTCTCCTTGAGTGAGCAAGGGAGTGCAAGAGCCCTAGTGAGGTTGTGAGATTTGTTAATGGTGAGATTAGACACCTCATTAGTGAGTTGTGAGTAGCAAGTGTGCATCCATCCATCTCTTTGGCCTTGCTTCAGTCAAGTGAGAATTCTAGCTTGTTACTCTTGGTGATCGACATCACCTAGACGGCTTGGTAGTGATTGGGAGCTTGGTGATCATTCGAAGAGCTTGTGGATGACCCAACTCAAGTTCTGACCGGTTGTGGGCGATTCACCGGGCCAGAGTGGCGAAGAATCAGCTCATAGTGAGCACTTGATCCTTGCGCGGATCAAGGGGGAGCGATACCCTTGCGCGGGTGCTCCAACGAGGACTAGGGGGTGTGCCGACACCTCGATACCTCGGGAAAACATCGCGAAGTTTTCTATCCTCTCTTTACTTTCGCATTTACTTTGAGCAATTCATTTCTTGCAAGTTACATTCATAGAATTGCCATGCTAGAGTAGGATTGGAACTTGGAGTAAGTCTTTTGTGCGGTAGATTAGTAAAAACACACTTCTAGGCACAAAGGGGTGAAGTTGGGCTAGTGTAGGTTTTGATTCTTGTGAGAAATTTTAGTTTAGCCCAATTCACCCCCCTCTCTTGGGCATCTTGATCCTTTCAAAGAAGAAGTAGACTATTATGCACATAAAAAGATTCCTACTTTGGTGATGTGGTACGTTCCTGTGGTCGATCGATTGAGGTGTTTGTTCGCTAACCCAGAGGATGCCAAACTTATGAGCTGGCATGCTTCTGATGAGCACAAAGACGATGGGAAGCTTCGGCACCCAGCCGATGGCCAGCAGTGGAAAGATTTCAATGAAAACCATAAGGACTTTGCAAAGGAACCAAGAAATGTTAGGTTCGCACTGAGTACTGACGGAATGAATCCATTTGCTGAGAGGAGCAGCAAGCACAGCACATGGCCAGTGATCCTCACCATGTACAACCTTCCTCCATGGTTGATGCAGAAGCGAAAGTACCTTTTGCTAACCATCCTTATCTCTGGACCTACACAGCCTGGAGTTGACATGGATGTTTTCTTGGAGCCCTTAATGGAGGACATGAAGATATTATGGGAAATAGGTGTTAAAATGTTGGACGAGTACCGCAAAGAATCATTCACGCTGAGAGCAATTATCTTTGTTACGATCAACGATTACCCTGCTCTCTTCACATTATCAGGGCAGTTCAAGGGAAAGGTTGGTTGCGTGGTATGCATAGATGGAACCGCTTACATGTCCCTTACTGCATCTAATAAGATAGTGTACATGAGGCACAAACGCTTCTTATCGAAAGGACACAGGTACCACCAGAAAAAGATGGATAAGTACTTCAACAATAATGTTGAACTACAGTCTATTACTCCATTAGGTAACAGTAAAGGCAAAAGAGTTTTCAACATAGTCAGCAAACTTAAATTTGTTTTTGAGAAGAAGACAAAAGATGGAAAACCAAGAAAGGATGTCAAACCAACTCCAGAGGCTACATTCAAGAAGAAGTCTATTTTCTTTGAGTATTTGTCATACTGGCCAGAGTTAGACGTACGTCACGCGATCGATGGTATGCACGTTCAGAAGAACGTGTTTGAAAGCCTAATTGGCACCTTGCTAGACATGAAGGGCAAGACAAAGGAAGGACTAAATTCATGCATGGACATGGTCCAGTTAGGCATAAAAAAAGAACTTCACCCTGTTCTTCAAGAAAATGGGAAGTACCACCTCCCGGTAGCAAGCTACAACCTCAACAATGATGAGAAACATGCGATGTGTGTGTGGTTGAAGAATTTGAAAGTCCCATCTGGATTCTGCTCTAGCATACGGAGTACTGTGTCACTGAAAGACCTTACACTCACCAACTACAACTCACATGATTGTCATGTCATGCTGACTACTTTCCTCCCTATTGCCATCAGGGCTATAAATCCAGTGTGGATAAAGGTTGCAGCCACACGGTTGTGCTACTTCTTCAACAGGATCTCACAGAAGGTGATTGACCGTGATGAGTTGGCGTCTCTTAAGGAATTCGCAGTGGAGACAGTGTCACAGTTTGAGATGTGTTTTCCCCCAACATTCTTTGATATGATGGTTCACCTTGTGGTGCACTTGGTTCCACAAATAGAGGCACTGGGTCCCATGTACTTGCATGAGATGTGGACGTATGAGCGTTTCATGTCAATACTAAATGGCTATGTATCAACTCGTTCTCGTCCTAAGGCGTCCATGGTAGAGGGGTAATTAACCGAAGAGGCCATTGAGTCCGGAAGTCCATTCTGCAACAGGGTCCAAAAAGACCAGGTTGCAATAGGTTTGCCTCCATCACGACACGAGGGTAGGCTGAATGGAAGAGGGAGGATGGGAAAGAAATCATGCGTCCCACAAGATTACAATACAGTCCTCGAAGCACATCACAACATCCTACATCAGCTCTCGATAATGGAGCCTTTGATCGAGCAACACATTGATGAGCTTCACGAACATAATCATGGGCGCACGGATGAATGGTTAATGAAGGAACACAAGAATCGGTTCACCTCATAGCTAAGGGAGCATGACATTCCAGATGGGGAAATAATTGAGGAACCCACCATCAAGGTATTGGCATCTGGACCATCACGTCAGGACAAAAAGAGCATGGCACAAAACAGTGGTGTTCGATGCGAGGCCTTAGACTCTGAAACTGGTGAGGAAACTATATACTTTGGCTTCGTCGAGGACATATGGGAACTAGACTATGGTACATTTCAGATCCCTGTGTTTCGATGTCAATGGGTTGAAGACAAACATGTCACAGTGGACAACTATGGGGTCAGAGTTCTTGATCTAAGTAAGGTAGGCTACAAAGATGATCCGTGGATAATGGCTAACCGTGCTGCACAGGTCTTCTATGCTGAACAGATACTTTCTCCTAATGAGAAGAAAAGTACCGACAAACCGAAGCATGTAGTTTTTCCTGGAAAGCGACAAGCTATAGGAGTTGATGGTGTATCTGACCTGAATGAATTTAACGAGTTCAGCGACATGTCTCTCTTTGTAGACGACCATCCAGTAAAGATAAGGAATGTTGAGCGAAGCATCCCACAGAATTCGTTGCCCTGGGTGCGCCACGATGGATAAGGAAGAACAGTAGCTGCCTAGATTATATTTGTCATTTGCCATGTAATCCATTTATGTTACAATGTGTACCTTATGCTACGTACCCTTCTCTGTTTCTATATGTGAGACCCTATGCTTATTTCACCTTCATGAAATCTATTTTTATAATCTAGCTTGTATCACACATTACTGCTACAATAGCATGTACTACCAATCGTATCATCTGTAATCCCTAATCTACCCTTAGCTAAATCCTAATGAACCCTAGCTAATCCCTAATCTACCCTTAGTTAAACTCTAGCTTAATTAACCCCAAACCCTAGCATTTAATTAGGAAAACCACAAATCCATTTTATTTCACAAGAGCACCAAGGAATATATTTTTCACAGCATCTACACAGTACAATAAAGCTAACAAAATTAGATTCACATTTTTCTGGTATTCCTAGAATTATTTATGTATTAAACAAGATATGAGGCATATATTCAATTTAAATCATTTTAAATAAAGCTATAAATAAAAGTATCTCAAACATAGCATTTCATATTTTTAACATGCAGATCTACTCAAGAGAAACACCACAAATTTTTTTTCACTAATTTTGGACCAATATTTCTCAAGATATGAATTTTTGAATCTTTTAAACATTTTCTGCAAATTAGAAAATTAAAAAACATTCTACAGACGGTGGTCAACGAAAACCGCCTGTAGAAATACATTTGTAGAAATACATTTCTATAGGCGGCAGTCAATGCCAACTGCCTGTAGAAATGATTTATACAGACGGTGGTCAATTCCAACCGCCTGTATAAATGGTTTCTACAGGCGGTGGTCAATACCAACCGCCAGTAGAAATGCGCACCCTATATAACAATGCGCAAGAGCCCTGAAATTTTCTAAGTCTCAAGGCGGGCCAGTTTTTCGAATCCATGCCGTCAGGCTGCCGAAATCACCAACGCCGCCGCCGCGCCGCCCCTCTTCGCCGCCGCCGCCGCGCCCGCCGTCCCACCCCCGCCATCGAAACCTTGTCGTCGCGCTTCATCTCCGCAGACGATAAGCGCCCGTTCGCTCTCTCCATCTGTCTCTAAGCGCGGCGGCATGGTAGCGGTGAGCGGTGGCCGGCGGCCTTAGCGCGCGGATGGCGGCGGTTGTTGGCGGCGGCGCTGGGCAGCGGCGACGGCAGAGGCGGACGTGGAAGGGGAGGGAGGAGGCCAGGCCGGCCGCCGGTAGTAGCTCAGGCACGGGCGGCGCCGTTGAGAGGTAGGAGAGGAACCCGACAAGCGGGCCCCACCTGGCAGTGTGCGGGAGAGAGAGGAGGGAGTGGGCCGCAGCGCCAGCATGGGCCGCAGCACGCGCATGGGCCGCCCCGAGTGGAGAGGAGGGGAAAGGAAGGGAGAGGAGGAGGGAGTGGGCTGGGCCCAGAGAAGAGAGGAGAATGGGAGAAGGGAGAAGAGGAAGTGGGCTATAAAGCAAACCTTTTCTTTTTTTTCTTTTCCTTTATAAATTCAATTTTGTATATTGATAAACTTAATACAAATCAGTCCAAAAATCATATAAAAATGTAAAAAAATGAAAAATAAAATCCTATAATTATGTATTTGTGAAGGATGTGTTTGTATATGTATGATGTATATAATAAATCGTAATTATTATTTCTTTTTATATATGTAAATGGTTGAAAAGGCTATAAATGAATATTTTTTGTATAGTATATGTATGGCATATGTATGAATGATGATGTATGATATATATATATATAATGTATGTATAATTATGTCTTTGTATTTGTGAAGGATGTATAGTATATGTATGATACATGTATGTATGGTGAAAATTAAAGACTATTTCTTTATGTCTTTAAGATATACATCAATGAACATTAATATCTCCTTAGGCTTAAGACCTCGAGTAGACTCTACATGCGATCGATCTAGGTCCAATGAATTCGATACGCAATATTGATGTTTCTCGTGTACACAGATTTCCGCGATGAGTTCTTCGCATAAGGACCAAGCACCAGGGTCCGACCACACGGAGCAAGCACCAGGGTCGTCCCACCCTATGGAACAAGCCCCAGGGTCCCACCCCACGGAGCAAAGGGACCCATCAAATGGGCCAAGTTCTGGGTCATCCCACCCCACAGAGCAAGTAGAAGGGACCCACCAAATGGGCCAAGTATCAAGGGCCTCCACTCCCTCATACGACAGCGTTAGCGATGACATGGAGCCTCCCGAAGTGAGGAAGGCTCGTCGTGAATTGGCACATGACCCTGATTACAATCCACAAGCCGATGAGGTAAATTACACATCCATGATTTCATGTTTGTATGTAATTACATGATTTCGATTCATAATGTCTATATATAAACTCATCCATATGATTCACAATGTCTATATTCAGGAGGCATTGTCTCAGATGCAAGAGCTGATGTGGCAACATGAAGTGGCACATGATGAAGAAGCATCGGAACCGACCGTGACGACGAGCACTGAGAGATCAAGGAAAAGGAAGCGAAGCGGTTTGAAATGAGGCGAGAGAGGAATGAACAAGTTTCCAGACGACGTATATGACATCTCAGAAGTCAGCACGATCGGACAGCCCCTAGCTCCTGAGGAGGCCCTACCCAAGTACCAAAACGCAATTGGTTTCTGTGTTAGAGACATTCTTGACATCACAATTCGGCAGTGGTCCAGTGTGTTGGACGATGACAAGAAAAAACTTTGGGATAAAATGAAGACGAGGTTCCATTTTCCTCGGAACTCATCAGAGGAACTAATAAAGGAATATACAATGAAGCAGATGGCGATCAGTTTCTGAAACTGGAGGTCCGAGATGAATACAAAGTTTGCGAAGAGAGGGTTGAACCCGACAACAAGATACAAGATTACTAAAGGGCAGTGGGCGGTCTTTCTAGAGCAGAGGAGAGAGCCAGACTTCTTAGCTCTGAGCGAAGCCAACTCCGAGCTCGCAAAGAAGAACAAGTACCACCACCGTCTAGGCACAGGTGGTTACCAACGCCAGGTTCCCAAATGGAGGCAAGAAGAGACCGCGAAGAAGGCGGCAGGGTTGCCGGCGCTGTCCAAGCAAGTTGGTGAAAGGTCCGCGAATTGGATTCTTTCTCGGAAACCAAAGGAAACCGAGAGCGGTGTGTCCTTTGATGACCCAATGGTTGAAGAAATAGCAAAGAGCATCTTTGCGATGGCAGCCAAGCAGCAGGAAGGGAAATTCAAGCCACGAAGGGAGAGGGAC
Source organism: Coix lacryma-jobi var. lacryma-jobi (assembly GCA_009763385.1). Lineage (NCBI taxonomy): Eukaryota > Viridiplantae > Streptophyta > Magnoliopsida > Poales > Poaceae > Coix > Coix lacryma-jobi. Next base: position 13,826,050 of record CM019831.1, on the reverse strand, counting down.
ATCCTTAGTGCGGGCCTGGGTAACCCCGAGCATCCTGGCCGTATTCGAGGCATCTCATCCTAAGAAGGATGGAAGGATGGATTCGGCCCTTAGTGGTAAGGTGAGTACAAGAAACGTGATCGATACAATGAAGAAATGACAAGTTATTTTAAGCAGGATGCTAAGAAATGTTCACAGAGATGATGGGGAAATTGCTACAAGATCCTCCTCCTGAGTTGATGCAGAAACTGGCGAGTGCGGTGTCAAATCAACAGATGAGTGCTCAGGCCCCCCAGATGCAGCTAGTCCCAGTGGTGTCACAGTGTCCAACAGGCATTCCAAGCAGTGTCGCGTCTATGGCGAACATGGTTCACTATCCGGTTGATGACATTGTTGCTCCCAAGCCTTGCTCCCTAGTCATAACATATGGTATTAACAATCATCGTACAAGGGAAGTAGCCACAGGCAAAGCGATCCTAGGAGGACGCAAATACCATGGTGCCGACATTCCTGAAGACTACTACAGAGTAGAAGTATCGACCGTGGTCCAAGGATACGAGGACGAGATTCTAGACATCCCCGGTCCTAAGGACATTGAGAAACTCGGACAGGCTATAAACAATTTCATCCTTTGGCCTCGGCAGGACGTCTAGCTGAGGGAGCCACCACCATCCTCTCAAGAGATGCCACCCACTCAGGAGTCGTCAGCACCTGTCGATCCTCTTCCTAACCCACCACCATCACCTCCCTAGTCTCTTCCTGACCCTCAATCATCAGCTCCCCAGTCTCTTCCTGACCCACCACCATCACCTCCCCAGTCTCTTTCTGACCATCAATCATCACCTCCCCATGATCTTCCTACCCCACAGTCAGCACCATCTCCGCCACCATTCAATTCCCCATAACTCAAAGATCCTGAACAAACAAGGGAGCCACCACCGCGGCCAAAGAAGAAATTTACGGTCCCCAAGTTGGTTTCCCCCTATGAGCCAAAGAAAAAATCTACTGGCATGGCCAAATTTTTGTCAGGAATTGGACGAAAACGCACTACAGAAGTCGTTGAGTTGTCTGAGCTCGAGAAGTCAGTGAAGCCGGTGCCTAAGTTAATTCCCTACATAATCAAGGTGCCAACTGCAGTAGATTACAAGTATATCCCTAAAAAATTTGTGGTGGGGAGGCCTCTACTCAAGCGGGAGACACTCTTAAAGATCCCAACCGATATAAAAAGGTTGCATGACTGGTACATGAGAGCCTCTTCTGTTGGCATCGACACCATCAACGTGTGTATACCACCAAAGGCATTTCTCAGTGAAACTGATAAGTGCATGATTAACTTTGAAGACGTGTGGTTGATGATGAACCTCGAGAGACTAGATGTACAGATCGTAACGACATTTGCATTGTAAGTGTTACATAGTTACACGTGCATTGTAGTTGCATCAATGTTCAATATCTGACATGCATGTGCCTTGCAGAATGCTATATGATCAGCAGGAGCTGTATTATGGTCCGGATTTTAATTATTGTGCCAATGAAAGGGTTGGCTATCTGAACCTAATTGATATATGCAAAGAACGGCACACATTCAGAATTGGGGATGACAACGAGGAGTTATTGGGCTTAGAAGGTGAAGAACGGGACAAGAAAATCAAACAATTGAGGTTGGAGTTTGAAGCCAAGTACTCATTCTACATTGGAATGTCATTGCTCAAGTATCAAGACAGGGAATCGGTAGTGGCCCCTTACAACTTTGGGTAAGTGTGAGTTTGCATAGATCAAACTAAATAATTCCAATGCACAAATGCATCATGAATTTGATTCGTGCAGGGACCACTGGATCTGCTTCGTCATTTATCCCAGGGACGGAAGGGTGCTGGCACAAGACTCCGCAGATTACCCGCCAACAAGCTATGCAAAATTCATTGACCTCTTAGAGCTGCAAGTCGAGATATGCATGCATAGTTTTGCATTATGAGAGTTCGAGAATAACATGGTGATTCTATTCGAGATCATAGGGCATATAGGTTTTATAAGATAAAAAGTGGAAAGTGTGAGTCCAAGGTAGAAGGGCAGTCATTGCAAGTTTTATATGACTGACCGGTATGTATGAAAATTTACTCTTATGAATACAAATCATACATGTACTATACATAGGACCATGGTTGCATCTATAAATAACAACTTTCCCGTTATATAGTGCCACAAGCAACCACCCGGATCTGTCCTCTGTGGATACTACGTGTGCGAGCACATGAGAGAGATCGGACGATACGTCAGCAACCCTTCCGAGGTAATATAAGTAATAGTCATGTATGTAGTTCTGACATTAAAAGTGCAAATTTTAAATATATGATGTTTATAAACTTTCTTTGCACCAATTTAAGGAAGCCAAGGCGACGTGCATCACCGAACGTACTTCGTACAACATAGTTGAGGACCTCGAGGACCTGTGCACATTCCACTTCAAACATGCCATTCCACACGAAGGGAAATATCATGATCATGACAGTCAATTATCCAAGCCAGGGTATAGAGCGCTAACAGAGATTAGTATGCTAAAACTTAGTCGAACGAGTTATTAGAGCACAGGTGCAAACTTTGATGTATATAATGTGTGATGTATATACTCTTGTAATTAACTTTATGTTTGTGAGCACGAAACTTTGATGTATATAAATGTATGTATGAAATATTTAAATTGCATGTTGCTATATTTGAACACCATCCATAGGGTTTAGTAGTTCCAATATCAATATATATGTATGTATTTAATAATATAAAAATATAAAAATATATATAATATATATAAATATAGTCTGCCATTTCCACAGGTGATTCCTTGTGAACCGCCTGTGGAAATCCATTTCCACAAGCCGCTCACTTAGTGAACCGCCTGTGGAAATGAACCATTTACATAGGCGGTTCACTAAGTGAGCCGCATGTGGAAATTGTTTTCTACAGGCGGTTGTTGTCCCATTTCCACTGGCCCCCAGCGCAGGTAGCGCTGGAAAACGCCAGTGAAAATGGGTCTTCAACCGCCTGTGTAGTATCTTTGTGTACTAGTGAATGTTAAAAATCTTACATCTTCCAATGATGGAAGGATCGAAGGCGATAACATTTAGGTCTAACGGTATTATAGAGGGAGATCCTCCCTCAAAAAAACTTGCTCTTTTAGGGCAGTCCCAATGGAGTATTAATGGTGATTTCTATCTTTCAGAATGCTGACATGGCAGCCTAGTTAATGAAAAAAAGAAGAAAATATGATGAAACCGTTTCTTATGAAAGAAACAAGTCTAGTCGTGAAAGGAGGCACAGAGAAACCGTAAATTTCCCGTTGGGAGGAAACTAGCAGTTTCTACCAGTGGGACCCGCAATGCGACTGCTCGCCGCTGTCTGTGCAGGTCACGCAGTCGCGAAGGCCGCGTTGTAGGTTGCCGCGCTCGCCACCGTGCCGTAGGCTGCCACTGCCGCACTCGCCGGCGTGCAGCAGGTCACTCCGCCGTGCAGCTCGCTGCCCCGAAAGCCACGCCGCTGTGTAGGAGGCCGTCGCTGCCGCGCTCGCCACCGTGCAGCAGGTCGCTCCGTGGCTCTGCCGTGCAGCTCGCCGCCTCGAAACCGAAAGCCGCGCCGCTGTGCAGCAGGCCGCCGCTGCCGCACTCGCCGCCGCGAAAGCCGAGCTGCCGTGCAGCAGGCTGCCACTGCGCTCGTCGCCGTTGCGTAAGCTGTCGCTGTCACGCAGCAACAGCAAGCCGCCGATGCTTGCATGGAAGCTAGCTGTACTTGTGAACCTTTGCCGCAACGAGCGTATGGAAGCTAGCTGTGCGCACGGAAGCTAGCTATGCTTGTGCACCTTCGCACAGAAGCTCCGCCGTGCAAAATCTCATCACTCGTCCAGGCTGCGGCCGGTGGCCTCCTTGCCTTGCCGGTGGCCCGGCACTCGACGGACTGCTCTCAACTATAGACCTGCTGTGTGCTTGTGCTTGGTACTGGGCTAGTGGAGGGAAGTCCCGTCGGAGGAAGAAGACGGTGTTAAGAGAAAACGAGAAAAAAAAAGATAATATTTATTATAAGAAAACACCTCCATTGTGTGAGATAGTTTCTACGTGTAGTTTCTTGTAAATATGGCTGCTATGGAAACCGTGCGTAGTTTTAACCATTAGGACTACCCTTATACTGTGACTTAAAGGAACCCATGGCTCTAAATGTGACGGAATATGACATCAATGATATAAGATTGTACATGTACAAATTAAACAACATGAGGGATTAGGACTTTATTGACATTGGATGTCTGATGTAAGTGCTCAGACAACGAAGATCATATCAATAGATAGTAGCTAGGCAAGCGGTGATATGGCTTAGACCAGTTATAAAACCGGTTTTCAACACAGACCGACCGTGAATCTTCCAACCTTCCGCCAGGATCAGTAAATAATTTAATTTTTAAGGCTTGTTTGGTATTGCTCATAATAGTTTCATGAACTGTTGTGATCTGTTTTTAAACACTTTTTTTTCAAAACAGCTTCACCTGTTAAGCTATTTTATTCTCCCTCTTATAAAAGGATAAATTGAGATGAAGCTGAAAAAAGTAGTTTTTCACAGCTTATACCCTCATTCCTCTCTCTCTACTATGCATGAAGTTGTTGATGAAGTTATTTTATCAAACACTTTTTCCAAAACAGCTCAGCTTCACCCAGAAAGTTGTTTATGAACATATTTTCTAAAGAAACATCTTCACTAATAAAGCTGAGCTGTGCCAAATTAGGCCTTAATCTGATCTAAAATCACATACTTTTCATTGTTTGCAGTCGATGACCAGTACATAATTAATCATTCCATATATTTACCACTTGCATAATAATATTAAATTCACATATGCTATATAAGATAGTAGCATAAAATATTTCTCGTTCATAAACACGTACATTGATCACTTTTGCAAACATAAATTCATACATTATTACACAAGAAGTTTAGGACAAGTTCCACACCATGAACAATTTCAATTTCACTTTACTACAAATAAAAGTATTTGAATCATCGTCATCACTTATATTTGCCAGTTGCATGAAATAAAACGGACGGTTTAAATCTAAATGCCGACTCAATTGACTTGATCAACATGAATTTGTGTATATATTCACCTTAACATCTTGTGCCTCGTAGACTACGTACACAAATGCTGCTGCTCCGTTGACATCCGTTGACAATAAAATTGTTGGTAGTCAAGGTGAAATTATTTATAGCTAGACTATAAATACAAACACACAGACCTTATGCAGTCCGAGTGTTGCACACATGCCCTCTTAATATGGCATGTGATCTAAGATTGCTGACCGCAGAGTAACATCGGGCATATATGCCTTAAGCCACAAGGCTAGCTTGAGCTTCACTGTTGAAGATGGGCTAATAATTAATATATAAGATCAGCATAGGCAACACGTGCAGGTAAGATCTGTGGAGCCCATATTGGACCGGAACCAGCTAGTCTTCCCTAACCTCAGGTTTGATAAGTTGTTTGCTTCTCTCCAAAATCCGTCCAGAACGAACTGATCCATCAGGGTTGACTGGTGATGGCCTAATTAACTTTGGTCTCATCGTATGCTCACTGATCTGCTGCGACAAATTATCTGCCTCCGGTCCGATGACATTAGAAGGGAAGATCAATTCCTCTAGCCGGAGAAGATGCTTGATTCCAGAGAAGCCACCCAATTCTGTACATAACAGCTGGAGGGACTCGAGGCTTTCCATTGCCTTCTCTTCTATGACAATCCTGGGCAGCTTCTGAACCACGAAGCATAGGCGCTTCAATTTCATGAACCATCCTTTGTGCCAAATATATGTTTTTCCAGCTTCAAAGAAGGGATCTTCAGTCAGCTTGAGAAACTCCAAATTTTGCAGAGTTTGCAACGCCTCTAGAACATTGGCCCCAATATGAGTACGCGAAAGGCACAATTCTTTAAGGCAGTCCGATAGAATGAACTTTGGCAATCGGGTCAATTTTCCACATAGCTTGAGGGATTGAAGAAAACATGGAGATGGAACCTCTAGATTATCCATGAAGTCAATGTCACAAACACCATGGAAATCAATGATTAGTGAACGAAGACGTAAATTCGGCTGGGACTGGGAGTATACCCCTTGTTTTTTTGAAACACCAGAGAGTACACCTTTAAGACATCTCTGCAAGGAGACTAGAAGAACATTCTTTATGTCTTCACTGGGAGTAGTATGTTGTGACAAGATTCTCACCTTACTCAACTTGGGCATATCAGGCAATAGTATGACAAAATCTGGGCTTTTATCAATGAAGAATCCTGACAGTGTTTGTAGCTTACAGTTCTTAATACTCGGCAAGAACTGTTCCATCGAGCTGCTCTTGAAAAGTATTTGGAACTCCCCAAACAGGTGAACTAACTCGGGGAGTAGGATGACACCCATGTCTATTTCGTCTACCTTGGTTTCCCTTATGTCAAGCGTCTCCAAAAACTGCAACTTCGTAACATTCTTTGGAAGCTTGCTCACATTTTTGCTGCCTCTGATGCTCAGATATTTGAGCATCGATGGCCTGCAGATAGCTTTAAGATGGTCATCCGTCATGTTTTCAATATATTCCAGAACCAATACTCGCAAAAAAATAGAGTGAATGGAGCCCATTAGAGCTTTGCTTGCCTTCCCGTGAAATGTGAGCCACCGAACACGTGATAAATCATTCCCCTTATTTCCAATAGCAGAATCTTCTTCGGTACCGTCGTTATGGAGAAATAGTCGATTGATATTAGCATGTGGTTCGACTTTTTGGCCATGGTGAATATCAAGCCATGTAACATAATTCTCGGAAATTGCTTTTTCTTTGATAAACTGAAGCATCAAACGATTAATCCGAAATGTCTTCACCTGTCCATTGATACTGAACTTAACTGGCAGGATGAAGTTCTGTTCCCTCAGGGCATTGAAGCACTCGTTTGCTAATTCCTCAGATTGATTGTGTAACATGCTTTCAGCTAACCATCGTCTAACCAGACTTTCCCTCTTGATGACATGATTGATGCCACATGTATTTAGTGACAACAACAAAGTCTTGGCACTATCATTCAGATTGGTGTAGCTACAGTTAAGCACATGATTCATTCCTATAAATGCTCCTTTCTTCTTCTTGTCCAACAGTGAACCGATGTTGCGGCAAGCCTCCTCACACATGGCATTGTCCCACTCTTTTACGCTTCTGATATGATCACCCATATTAGCTATTGCAACAGCAAGGTATTCACATGTCTCCAGGATCATCGTTATACCTTTCTCGTTCAAATTCTTAGGGCATCCATTCCCACCAAATGCTTTTTTTATCAACAAAGCTCGAGCATTACACTTGTCAAGTGGCAGCATCTTATATACAGGAACCGGACAATTCTTGTGGCAGCTCCGACCTATTTCTTCCTGTGTTGTGGTCACTATAATTCTGCTTCTCATGTTATCATCAGGGCAAGCATGTAGTATATCATTCCAGTAACTTGTGGTCTCAAGTCCATCAATACCAATAATGTACCTGATTAGAAAAAAAAATGGAACGAATTAATTTGAAACTATATGTATTCTTTGGGTTTTATAATGACATATATATAGTTGTTCAAAAAACACCAAGAGGTGATCTCGGAGTAGAATTGAATGGTGCTGGACCCGCACCCACCCTAAGGAACCCTACCCCGCCTCCAGCGGCCACTCTGGTGCCGGTGCCCCCCACCCCCACCTCCACCTCCCCTCCCCCTTCCCCTCCCCATACCCATCAACCTACCTTTCCTCCTCAATCCCCAAATCTTCAGTTGACCCGCCCCAATCGAACCCTAGCCCATCAACGACGACGATGTCGGCCACCTCCTAGCCGTCGACGCCCCCTGCCAGCTCCTGCCTCTTCCCTCACCACCCGGCCTCCTTCTCCCCTCCTCCCCCTCGCACGTTCGGGGCCGAGAGAGCGCCCGTACCCGCGGGATGCGCGATTGCGCCGCGCGTCGGACGGCCGCCGCTGCCGCCAACGCCTTCGCCTCCAGACGCTGTCTCCATCACCGCGCCCTTCGATCTCCACACTGCCGGGGGCTGCCTATGGCACCGCGGCAGATACAAATTTACTCGTTGGTTAGTCTAGGTTACCACTTTAGACGCCAACACAAGGCCACCTCCTAGGTCGCGCCATCGCGTCAATATTGGTTTTTCCTTTTTGCGTAATAATATCAATCTAGAGATCTTCTGGTAGGATGGTCCAGCTACGGCTGTGTTATATTGACCTCCTTTGACGTTTGTTAGAAACATGTTGTATAGTTGTTTAAACTCTTCTACTTAATACAATGACACACAATAGATTTGCGTATTCAAGAAAAAGACATATATACAGTCAATTCAATTGACGCCCTTCTTCATCTGCTACGACTTTAATTATCTATGATTTATGCAAGCAACCCAGTAATATCAGCATATATTTACTGTAGCACTATATTATCAATGTCATAGACTAATTAGCCTTAATAGATTTATCTCGCAAAATAGTGTCTGCTTCTGTGCAATTACTTTTATAATTAGACTATTTTTAATACTCTAAATTAGTGCCACAACATCCGATGTGACAGCAGTCCCTCTAAACTAAGGGGGTGTTTGAATCCAAGGCTAAAATTTTAGCCGTGTCACATCGAATATTACAGCACTAATTTAGTCTATTAAAATATATTAATTATAAAACTAATTACACTGTCATACGGTAATTAACAAGATAAATCTATTAAGCCAAATTAATCTACCATTAGCAAATATTTACTGTAGCACCACGTTGTCAAATTATGGAGTAATTAAGGTTAATAGATTCGTCTTGTGAATTAACGTCCGGATGACAAATTAATTTTATAATTAGTCTATTTTTAATAAACTAAATTAGGGCAGCGACATCTGATCTGACAGAGCTAAAATTTTTGCTAAGGCAAATTTAAAGGAACGCCCCCTGAACACCCCCAAAAGTAATCCTACACACTGTTGATTAGATTGGTTCATTTTCTGTGTCATTAGGTCAATCTTAATGGAAGTTTCATAGGCATTAAATACGTTGATGTGACACTGTATTGATAAAGAGAGATAATGAGAGTTTTACGAGAGTAGAGATAGTTTCATAGGGATGAAACTCTTTTGCACTATTTCTAAAATACGAAGGTGTTAGAAACTGAGACATGAAACTAGCACCGATGATTACCTTACTGTTTGCAAGAGTAACCTTTCGATCTTCGCATGAATCGAAGGCTGGTCAGACTCCTCATATATGTCAATATCACTTCAAAATCAGTGCACGCATTAAATTGCAGGTGTTAGCCGCCTCGGCTTCAAGTGATTTTACACCTCAAAATAGCTGTGACTTACAAATAAAACTCATTTCTATAAAAATGAGTGTACACGTTAAGCCAGTTTTAGTGGAGAGTTTTATTGTGTTATTTTTAAGATTTTTATGTCGTATAAAATAAAATAAAACCTGGATAAAACATCCACTCTCAATAAAAGAGTTTCATTCTATAGTTTTATTAGCATTTAATTTCATGACTCATAGAGAGTTGGTAATTGTGCCTTCATCTCTCTTTTTAAATAGGTTGTCATATATGTCATAAAAAATGTCTATTTGACAACCTATTTAATGCAGATAAAACTCTTATGGTACGCTCACTGAGACTGACATTACAAAAGATTAAGGAGAGGGAGTAGGATGCACACAGGACACGGTAGCTCCTGATATATGCACACACGGCGATGATAATTGCTAACTAAAGCCATTCGTTAGGAGTGTGAGTAAAATGAGTTAGAACAGTACAGATGGTATAAGTGGTTGCATAAAATTGGGCATCAGGTCAGCTTTGGTAGCTAGCTATGAAATTTTGAAGGGGAGAATTAGTATTAGTCTGTTTTTTTAATAAGTGGCGTATTTGGTTAGGCTACACAGACTAAGGAGGAGATTTACTCCGAGCAACTTCTTCCTGGTTTGGAGATTTACTCCGAGCAACTTCTTCCTGGTTTTTGTGCTAGAGCCGTTTTTAACGCTTCGTATTCTGTAGCTCAGCACGTCTGCCGCCTTCCCTGCATGGCTCCTGCAAGGTTGTGCAGGTCCGATCGGTGATGGTGAAGCTACTTTGTACTCCCTCCGTATCACAATTAGAGTTCGTTTTGGAAAAGCTTTCGGTCAAACATTAGGAATATAAATCATGAATAACTTTTAAATTATTGAGTTTAGAAATATAAAAATCATATAAATAAATTTATCTTGAAAAGTACTTTCATAAAAGTATATATATATATCACTTTATAACAAATATTTTTAAAGAAATAAGTGGTCAAAGTTATGCTTTGGAGACCGTGTCGCTGTCCAAAACGAACTCTAATTGTGATACGGAGGGAGTACTAGTGTTCCTGCATGGATCCATACAGGTTTAATTGCTACCCAGAAAAAACGAGGCATTTCTTTGGCTGCTGGCTCTACGAACGAAGCATGCGACATTTATTTATGACTTTTTTTTTTCAAAATCAAATACCCCACTTATAAAAAAAACGGAGGGAGTATATGGAGCCATGCAAGCATGCATAATACCGTACCTCTTGCCCTGAAGGAGGCCTCTCAGATGGTGGCTGAGATTTGTGGACTGTGGTGGTCTTGTGAACTTGAGTTCATCAAGCATGTCCCCAAGGAGGACGTTGACTTTATGGGGTGCCGTGGCCGTGACCCAAGCGACGTGTTGGAATGTTTCTTGCCCTTGAACTTGGTTGAACGCTGCTTCTGCAAGGACGCTCTTCCCTGAGCCACTCGGGCCAACGATTGCGAGGATGACGAGCCTTGCACTGGCGCCGCCGCTGAGCATGCGGACGAGGTCCGCCGTGGCTTCTCCCAGGCCTTCCGGGAAAGCCTCTTTAGGATGCTGGTAGTTTTCTTTGTCTGTCCCGGCGTGGCGGGGTTCGCCGGCCGGTAGGTTTGGAGGCCGGTAGCTGAGCACCCTGTCTTTAGCTTGAGCAACGAGTTGCATGATGTCGTCGATGTCATGGAGAAGCGTGTTGCTGGCACCGGCGAACGCGTCGTGGGCACGCGGAAGGAACCCACGCCAGCCCGTCTGGCTGCCGTCGCTGGTGACCTTGAAGTTGTAGAGATCCACTGAATCTTGGATCCTTTCCGCTATTTCCCTGAGGTCGCCGATCCAGCTGCGGATCCCGTCCTGATCCGCCGTCCCAGAACTGGTTCCGATGGCTTCCTTCACGGCGCGCAGCTCTTTCCGGAGCGACTCGACGCTCTGGGGAAGCCGCTTGTGCTTGGTGTAGCTCGCGTGCAGCCTGTCGAAAACCTTGAGAGATGTGTCTACAAAGCTAGGGACAGCGCTAACTGCATCCATCTCTCCTCCGATCCTAGCTCGGAGGAGTCGGAGCGGAGGCGGAGGCGGCTAGCACTAGCAGCCGGGTTACCACAATAGCAGCAGGCTACAAGCAGGAAAGGAAATCGTAGAAAGTACTCCTACACTAGTACTAGCATGTAAATAGATGGATGCCGCAGCGCTTTTCGTAGAAACATTTCGTAGCGCTACGGCAATTTATCGGAAGTAGAACGTGTGAAGTGCATTTGCGGCGAAAACAGCTTCGATGCCCGGTCGAGAGACCTGCAATTATATTGTTACCTAGGGACCTAGCTACAAGAAAAGGAAGGCGGACCCACCCCAGCCCGCCCTACCTAGTAATTGCTGTGTAACTACTTCCTCCATGCTCCTCGTATTAGTTGACGTTTAGGACAGCGACACAGTCTTCAAAACATAACTTTAACCTCTTTTTTTTATAAAAATATTTATGAAAAAGTGATATATGTATACTTTTATGAAAGTAATTTTTAAGACAAATCTATTCATATAATTTTCATATTTATAAATTTAGAAACTTAATAGTTATTGATGATTTATATTCCTAATGTTTGACCTAAATCTTGTCTAAAATGATAACTAATATAGGTACGGAGAGAGTACTTATCAATAGTAATAGTAATAATAATTAATAAACCTACCTGCTACAGCTTTTTATTGTAAATAAAAGGGTGGTGGTGCCCTCCCTCAGCGGCTCAGCTCCCTCCTTATTTCGATCCTCGTGTGCAGGAAGAGGACGACGGAGCTACCATGGCCGAAGCTGTTCTAGGCTCCTGGATAAGCCATGTTATGCAAAAGCTCGTTGGCTTCCTGAAAGAGGAATTCCAGATCCAGACGGAAGCAAGGCGGAGCATCTACTCCATCAGAGATCAGCTCGGGATGGTGCAGACCATGCTCACGAGGGCGGAGGCCGTCCAGGACAATTGTCCTATCTTGGAAGAGTTCTCCAGGAACCTGCGGGAGCTGTACTACGATATAGAGGACTTGGTCGACCAGTTCACGCTGCAAAGCAGAGTCGTCGTCGGCAACGGCAAGCGGCGGCCTTCGAAATTCCTAGCACAGTTCAAGAGCAACCGCCAGATCGCCAGGCGGCTTCACGAAGCCAACTCTCGACTGGACCAAGTTCGCCGCAGCATGATGTCCTCCAAGCAGCTTGCAGGTCCAGGAGATGGCGCCCCCGATGGAACAGGAGCCGCCAGGGCGAGTTCCGGTTCCGGCGGCTCCCCGTCCCCGGCGTTCGACGCGGACGCGTCCAGCCTCGTCGGCATGGACGCGCCGCGGGATGAGCTGGCCAGGCTGCTCATAGAGGAGGAGGAGGAGCCCGAGTCGGCGTCGCGCCTCAAGGTAATCTCCGTTCTTGGATTTGCAGGCATGGGGAAGACGACGCTAGCTAGAGAGCTTTACAGCACGACCAAGCAGTACTTCGGCTGCCGCGCTTGGGTGCCGGTGTCGCGGAACCCCAACGTGATGAACATTTTGGTGGGGATCCTCCGCCAAGTCGAGGATCCGCACATCACTAGGGCCGACGGCCAAGGGGACGAGCGATATCTCATCGGAAAGATCAGAGAATCCCTGCAGCACAAAAGGTACGATCAGAGAATCCCTGCGATATCTCTGTCTGTCTCCCTCTCCGTTTTGCTCCCTGTCCCCCTTGCTTGAGTTACACACAACATAAATCACCACACGCCCCCCTTGTCGGCTCGGGCATCAGCTTAGGGTAGGCTAAGAATAAGGCCATGAGCAGCGCTAGGCTGCTGAGCCCGTTCCTCGGCTTCCCCGAGGATCGCCGTGCACGCCGAGTATCCCCCGTCGTTGGACCACCTCCAAACCAACCTGTCTGGGGCCGCTGGCTGGAGATCGAAAGACTTGCTCAGGTTTCAGTCATGGAACAGTTGTGGTTGTGGGCTTGTATGGATCGGGACGGGCAAAGATTGAAGAAACCCACGTGAAAGTACTATTTTACCCTTTCAGAATTAATTAGAAGCTAGTTCTAGGCCCATTGGTTTTTGGTTCCGGGCTACGACCAAGTTCCTCTCCTCTGGATTGGTTCCTCTCTCCCTCCGTTCCAAATTATAAGTCATTCCAACAATCTTGGAGAGTCAAAGCCAAAGTTACAGAGAAAAGCACAAAGATTTATGACATCAAATATGTATATTATGAAAATATAACTAATGAAGAATCTAATGATACTTAGTTGGTATCATAGATGTTGTTATCTTGTTATATAATTTTGGTCAAAGTTAAAAAGCTTTGACTCACCAAGATTCTTGGAATGACTTTTCCTCTTAGTTTTTAACCATTCGATCTAGCCGAGTGAAGGGCTCTCATTATTTCCAAGCACAGTAAAGTTTCTCAATAGATAAATAGCAGCAGGAAAGTTCCCATTTACTGATAGTTCACTCACTCCACACTCATTTTCGATTTGATTAATTCTCTCGTCATGAAGGAGCGCTACTGATATATCTACATATATCGACCAACTGCAGGTACCTGATTGTTCTAGATGACATATGGAGTACAGAAACATGGGATATAATAAAATCTGCTTTGCCCCTGAATCACTCCGGGAGCAGAGTAATTACAACTACACGCAAGAAAAGTGTTGCCGAGTCATGTTGCTCGCATTGGAATGATTATGTCTATAACCTCAAACCTCTCAGTGAGATGGACTCCAAGGAATTGTTTTTTAGAAGAATCTTTGGCTCCTCGGACCGTTGTCCTCCACATTTGGAAGATGTCTCCAACAAGATCCTCAAGAAATGCTCTGGTTTGCCACTAGCCATAACTGCAGTGTCTGGCTTGTTGGCTAACAAGCAGTGCACAGGTTCAGTGTGGGAAGATGTGTACAAATCTTTAAGCAGTGTTCCGGAAACTATACAAGGAGCACAAGATATATTCCTTATCAGCTACTATGGTCTTCCTTACCATCTGAAGACCTGCTTGTTGTACCTAAGCGTATTTCCAGAAGATTATGTGATCAGTCGTGATCTCATTATAAGTCTGTGGATAGCCGAAGGGCTTGTATTGGGAAACCACGGGCGGACACCAGAGGAGGTAGGGCAGAGCTACCTTGATGAGCTCATCAATAGAAAAATGATCCAGCCAATTCATGGCTTTCATGATGGTAAACCGGAGGCCTACATACTCCATGGTATGGTTCTTGACTTTGTAAAATCTAAAGCAGCTGAAGAAAATTTCGTCACCGTATTAGAAAATGAAGAGCCTGTATCTGCGTTGCCTGACAAGATTCGAAGAGTATCCATCATCAATAATGACAAAGACCGCCACATTCCAGCATCAATGGCCCAATCTCATATTCGCGCCCTATCTATCTTTGGCAGTGTTGGTCCAAAACTTTCCTTTAAGCAGATGACTGTTTTGCGGGTATTCCACTTGGAAGGCTGCAAGAACTTGGATGACCGTAGTATCAAGGAGATTGCTGGGCTTGTCAATTTAAGGCACCTGAGCATCCGAGACACACCCATCACTCAACTCCCTGATCAAATTGGCGAGCTACAACAACTGACAACTCTTGATGTTCGGGGTACTGAAGTAAAAGAATTGCCTGATAGTGTTGGGAGTCTACAGAGACTGACACATCTACACTGTGACAAGATGAGGCTCCCAGAGTGGATTGGAAAGATGGCGGCCCTTTCTTGCTTGTTGCAGTTTGACATTTTTCAGAGCAAAATATTGGCTGTGCAGGAACTTGGTAAGCTGTCTGAACTGAAACAGCTAGTGCTATGGTGGTCCCCTGATCTACAATCAGATAATACTGAGAGATATGAATATTTTGCAACATCGCTTTACAGGTTGAACAAGCTCCAATCCCTAGCTATACATGGCAGTGATACTTCAGTGGACATTTTAGATTACCTGCGCCACCGTCTATGGTATCTGCATAAGATTCACGTGAACAGTAGTTGCTATCTTAACAGGATCCCAGAGTGGTTCGGATCACTTCCAAGACTAGAATATATATGCATTGATATTAAGGAAGTAACGAACAAAGATCTTATGTTGCTCTCGCAGCTACCTGCGCTTATACATGTCTCCCTGTCATCCAAAGCCATGCCCACAGAAAAGCTTGTAATCAGTAGCAGTGGATTTCCAGTTCTTCAGGAGTTCCAGTTGCATTCTGCAAAGGCAGACTTTACTTTCGAGTCACAGGCTATGCAGAAGCTTGAGATTTTGCTGCTGTCACTCCATGTGCTACCAGAAGAGAAATACGATTTTTCTATCAAAATTGACCAGTTCACCTGCCTTAAGAAATTTGATCTCAGAGTCAATGGCAAGGGTGCCGCTGCATCGCAGTTTTTTGCAGATGCAGACGCCGCTATCAAGAAAGCTGCTGATGGGCATCCAAACCGTCCCACGGTTAACGTTTTACTGTTTGGAAACTTGATTGATTACGCAGCAAAGCAGGTGAAGGAAAATGAGCAAACGCTGGAGCCAATCGAAGAAAAATAATTCAAATGGACTAATCTGTTCCAAGGCCATGTCAAGGGACATGTAAGTTCCATTATTATTATCTGCTCTAAATTGACTTCATTTGCGTTGACATAACAGTACAGAATTAACTTTAATTTGGTATGCATCTTCGGATCTTCCTAGTTGCTATTTGATAGAATAAGAATATTGTTATAAGTAGATATATGTAGCAAGAGTTATGTATGTAGTAAGGCCCATAGGGTTTTTTAGTCCATAGCACGCTGTATATATTGCTATATACTCCCTCGGTCTCGGAGTGACAAGTGTATTTCAATCATGGAAAAGTCAAATAAAATTGACTTTGACTTAATTTCTTTTACTATATATATTATTATAGTTATAGTTTTTGAAACGAATCGGACAAGAGAACTACCGATTATATTAATTAATGGAGAAGAAAGCCTAAACTAGACCTCCCTGAAAGTGGTTACATATGGAAACAACTACTATGATAATGACGACTTTACTACATGTTGCACTATCATTTGCTAAAGAATCAATATAATCTCATAGACACTTTGAATACAAATCTATTGATACAAGTTTAACATTCTAAACATGTCTATAATTTAAATTTAAATAATTGCTGGTCAAAGGCTTCATTTTTTCCGCTAGAATAATGATTTTGGCCCATCCCCTCAAGTGTAGGGTTAGGTTATCTAGGAGGTGCTCGAATATTTCCTACCTCATCGATACCTGATTTTGCCTCATGTACATTTGTTCCTCCTAGCGTTCAGCTTTGCCCTCAACCTCATAAAATTGTTATATTGGAGGAAATGAGTTACTTTTTCTTCTCCAACAGTCCCCGGTAGCCCTCCTTTTGTGTCTACCAGAAAACACCTTTTCTTCCCTCAAATAGAGGGAGTTGCATCTCCCTCAACTGTGACTCTCCTCCCTCCCTCTCGCCTCTCTCTGCCAAGGCATCGAGCACACCCATAGGCCACCGTTGCTGCCACTGGCCAAGCCCACGTGGCATTGCGCCTCGGCTCACCGACACCATGGTTGTCATTGCCAACGGCCAGGTCCGTGCGCCGCTCCACAGCGTCTGCAGATCTCGTGGGGAGGAGGAGGGAGGCAGAGGTCACGGACATCGCAGCCACGTCTCGGGGCATGCAGCCATATATGGGCATGGCTGGGGACATCCTGCTTCGGGACGACCACCATGCATATGACTCCACCCCCTTGCTAAGGAGACATAGTAGATGCCACACCAGTTAATTAAATAAACGGCATGGCGTAGTATTTGGATCAAATCAATTATGGGCCATTTGGATCCCTTCATTTTGGAGGAATTGGAATCCACTTAACAAACTCGGCTATTTTGCTTGTAATTTGATATTCCACCACTTTTCAAAGTTCACATATAAGTCTATGTCAAATTCATAGTGTGAGAGAGACAAACAAGGATAGGCTGGACTCTAGATCCCTAGCAATAGGCTGGCTCGGCGGTGGGTGGCAGTTGGGGGACGACGGGGCGGAAAGGTGGCAAAGCGCCTAACAGCCATGGTGGTGGAAGTCTCGTCTGTGACCGGTTGGCAGAGACGTTGGATTAGCGGAGGGTGGTGTCAGCGACTGGGGGCATGCAGATGATAGGCGGGCAAGGTCGTCTAACTGTGTCTATACTAATACGCATTAATAATGGCTCTGTTTGCTTGAGCTATAAGCCGGCTTTAATCCATACAAATCAGTCGTAAAACATTATTTTTCTCTCACAACAAATCAGCCGTTTCAGCTTATCAGCCGGCTTATAAGTCTTGACAATAATACAAGTGCACAATAAAGCAAATAGATCAGGAATGCAGAGTTTTGTTTGACCTAGAGTGTGTGTATATATAAGCTAGCTGTACTCATGTTATACATCAGTGCGTGGACAAAATATATCATGGAGGTTTTAATAAATTTAGTATCAATCATTAGTTGTGTTTCTGGATGCAATACAAGCACTGACTGTGTGCCTGTATGGCAGTGGGTGCAGCTATTCGACAAGTTTTATTATATTGATAAATATAATGCCGTCTAGCCTAATTTGGAGTTTGGATCACTGCAGAAATGCACTTCTCTGTGTTGGTTGCTGGGCCACTGTGGCATCTCTTAATGGCGTTGATGAATGAAGACAAGTGAAGTTTATTCTGTTGTGCACTCAGTCATGGTTTATGGTTCAAGCTAGCTAGCGTGGCCACTCCTTTATAGTAATATATATTTCCTACTATGCACCACGGATAGAGGTGATTATTACCAGTAACAAATGATAAATAAATGGTTCCTTAGTGAAGAAACGTTTTTCTTCCATAAGATTGATAATTGTTACCTTATGTACAGTGTTACCTGTACCTTGTTGCTGTGTAAGATTTATGGGATAAATGTACGGCATTTTAAAGCAATGCTTTGTGTGTAATAATAAATAACAAGTGAAACTGCTCAGGTCGTACATTTATATTGAAAAGTTCTGTTTTTGCTTTCAAGATCTAGCCAAACTCTTTTTTTTATTATTGTTATTATGCCAAACTAGTTCAACAGAATCTAAGCAGGAGATATAAGTTTAAAAGTCCGATGATAAATTTGGCATCTCACTGTTATTAATTAGAGGCTTCAATAGAGCATCACGTTAATTCTCGCCAAACACGCAAAAAAACAACAGATAAATCTTAGAAATATTACAATTATACTAATTAAAGATTCTAACGAAGGCAGGCTTGAGCTTGAAAGTGGCGTCCTTGAGATTTACTTGAGGTCCCGTGGTCACATTGGTAGCCGACGACGGAGCCGAGCAATCGGAGATCGTCTTTTGAGTCATAGCTTCCTTGAGTAGTGTTGTGGAGCCTCCTTCCTCGAACGGATCCAAATCCGAGATGAACTTTTGAGGGGAAACTAGATGGCGTCTAGAACTCGTCAGAAGCTTTTTAGGATTTTCAACAAAGTTGCTCGGCAAATGAAAACCGCTTACACATGCTTTCCTTCACAATAAAAAGATACAAAGGCAGGGGTAAGCCCCTACCACTAATTGATAACTAATTTGATGGCAAACTCCACATTCAAAAGAGAGATCCCTATGTTCACCACAACTTAAGTACTTTCTCCATCCCAAATTATAAGTCATTCCAAGAATGAGTCCAAGTTTTCTAAGTTTGACAAAATTTATATAATAATATAATAACATTTATGGTACCAATTAAGTATCATTAGATTCTTTATTAGTTATATTTTCATAATATACCTATTTAATATCATAAATCTTTTTGTTTCTCTCTATAATTTTGGTCAAACTTGAAAACCTTTGATTCTTCAAGATTGTTGGAATGACTTAATAATTTAGAATAGAGGAAGTATCAACTAGCGTAGTGTAATGGGGATAATCGAATTATGGTAGGAAGGGATGATGCAACGATTCAAGATAAAGGTATTAAAAGATGATTAATAAAGTATAGCTAGGTGGGAGGACAACAAGTGAGTAAAGGATTTCTATGATTCAAACTCCACTCCTATGATCTTAACTTAATCACACAATTGAGATATATAGATGATACCTTACAACATGTATGGTAGGCAATAGGCGATCAATAGGAGACCAAACTCCTACCCAAAGCGTCTACCTTTTTATGGGGACCTTACCTTTTATGAACTTTCCTACAACACGTGGTGGAATACAAAAACTAGACAAAGTTCTAACCACTTGCTAGCTACCATAAACAATCCGTGCGACAAGCGATAACTAAAGACAAGATAGTGCATAAGAACCACACTTACATCTTCTCTCACTACTCTAAATGCACACGTACAGATCAATTAAAGCACTCTATGATAGGCAATGATCGCATACAAGTGTGAGTTACAGAATCACAATCTAGTATATAACAATTGTATGCTAAGATAAGTGACAACAATACCATAACAAGTATAACATTGCACAAATTAAAGACTAAGTAAAGTAGAGAAAGAATATAAATATATTGAATAAGAATAAAGTCTTACTAAAAAGAGAAAAGTACAATAGCTATACCAGATTCTCTAGAAGACAACTATGGAAACCCCGAGAAGCTCAACTCAAGTCTAACTCCCACACTAAAGTACACTACTAAGAAAAAGTGGAACTATACTACTCTTCACTTGCTTGAAAGCATCATGTCTTGAGATGGTGGTGTGAGCCTCTATTTATATGGAGGTGGAGTAGGGGACACTCCATTGCCACGTCAATTATTCGTGTGCCTCTCCATGACATCCCTTGAATCAAACCGTCATTGGAACCATCTTTGATCAATGGTGGAGAGCTCTAGAGTGCAGAAAGTGGTCAAGGCCAAAGGGCCGACATGGTAGATCGATGTTGGTGTTTGACCACCGATAGCCTGCTATGGGGGTACCCGGGGCAGTTGTTCAGGCTTCTGCGTATGCGAAACTCGGCAGTAAACGCAGAAGACAGTCGATTTATACTGGTTCGGGCC
This sequence comes from Coix lacryma-jobi var. lacryma-jobi, assembly GCA_009763385.1. NCBI lineage: Eukaryota > Viridiplantae > Streptophyta > Magnoliopsida > Poales > Poaceae > Coix > Coix lacryma-jobi. Next base: position 13,805,733 of record CM019831.1, on the reverse strand, counting down.
GTCGTGATCGAGTAAAAGCCCTACGTCCAGTCGGCGTTAGCCTTTTTGTGTTGGATTGCTATGTAGAGTGTATTCTGTTCGTTCTTTTTCGTTCCATTTCATTGCGTATCTCACAACTAATGTCAGTGACGACTTTGTAAAGGGGACATGACATTATAAGGTTTTCACTCCATTTCGTTGCGTATCTCACAGGACAAAACAAGATGGGATGAAAAAATAGCAAAATTAAGGATGAAATATATTATTTATACTTGTAATACCTCGAGTGGAATTTTTTTTGAAAAAAATAACAACATAGACTTATCTGAGGTCTCACGATGGAGTACATACCAAGAAGAGAGGATAAAAATAGAAAAACTAAAGGGTGAAGTGTAATATTTATAGTTAATTTTAGAGGGGATAAAAGAAAATAGAAATATTATGGATAAAAATAGGCAAATTAAAGAAAGAAATATATTGTATTATCTATATAGGTAATTTTTAAATGGGATACAAAAATGGAAAATCAAAACAAAAAACGCTACTCTAAGGAATTGAACTAGCGCGACCTTGTGGATGAAAGGCAACAGACTTACTGCTGGGCTAAGAAGGCACAGTGATAGTTTAAATTGCAAATTTGGATATCTAAAGAAGGATAATTCAGCGTTAAGTACGTACAGAGCTGGCATACCCCATGGGTCCGCCCCTGCACAGCTCTGTACAGAACTGATTTCTCAGGAAGAGGGGAGCTATCGGCGAGGCAAATGCGTATGGCTAAGTTCCTGAGAAGCCTTCAGAAGTTAGCAGATGAGGTTGATCTAAGTTGCTATTCTTCTTTATCTCTGAGAAAACCAAGTCTTTTGTTTATTAATTGTTACCGCTTTAGCTTTCAAGCTAAAATGAAAATGCTGCGTTGGACTATGGATATCCCTTTTCATGATTGTCTGCTTATTATCTTAATATGTTTTCATTGTGGTTATCACCAATCAAGTAGTAGCACAAGTGGATGGCTCTGCTATGTTTGCCGGACCGCAGATCAAGCCCATTGGTGGTAACATCATGGCTCAAGCTTCCACAACAAGGTAAATTATGCCCGAACTAAGGGCCTGTTTGGTACACCTCACAACAGCTTCATGAGCTGTTGTGAGCTATTTTTTTTACCAAACACATTTTTTTCAAAAACAGTTTCACTCATGAAGCTGTTTTTCAAAGACAGGTTCGATAACTATTGATAGCACGTTAAGCGAGGAGATCACTCAATGCACGATCAACGATAACTAACTCATGCTTGAGCATCATAAGAGATCGGACGATGCCGTTGCAGACTTAGAAAGCTTAAACATAAGTCATCACGGAACTTACAGCAAGCCAGAGATCGGATGAAGCCGTTGCAGCCTAACTTGACAAAGAAGTCGCCGAATCTACATTACTCCTACTCCTAGGGTTGGCGTAAAGCCGGTTATATTTGATTGATTGGATCCCCTTATTACAATAGCCGGAGTTGATATTTATACCCGGAGTTGATATTTATACCCCGGAGTTGATATCTACGTTACAGGTAATTTGGATTTCGTCTTTTCCTTTTTTTGGTGAAGCCCGACGTGTCTGATCTCTTCTTCGGGGCGCGAGCGCTTTCATCCGTCGATCTTGATTGGAGTCTTCTGAGAATAATCTTCATAGTACATTGTCGCCCTGAGTGATAAAAATTACCAATCTCCCAAAAATCAGCTGATACCGACTCTGAATCGATTTCATCAATTGAGAATTTCACCGCATCATCGTGTTCCCGCGCCCAGGCCAAAATCTGGTGCAAACATCACCAATCAAGTAGTAGCACAAGTGGATGGCTCTGCTATGTTTGCCGAACCGCAGATCAAGCCCATTGGTGGTAACATCATGGTTCAAGCTTCCACAACAAGGTAAATTATGTCCGAACTAAAGGCCTGTTTGGTACAGCTCACGATAGCTTTATGAGCTGTTGTGAGTTGTTTTTTTTACCAAACACTTTTTTTTAAAACAGCTTCACTCATGAAGCTGTTTTATTCTTCCTCTCACAAAAGTATAAACTGAGATGAAACTGAAAAAAGTAGTTTTTCACAGCTTACACTCTTATTTCTCTCTCTTAATCATGCATAAAGTTGTTGGTGAAGCTGTTTTGGTAAACACTTTTTCCAAAACAGCTCAGCTTCATCTAGGAAGTTACTCATGAAACTATTTTATGAAAAAACAGCTTTACTAGTGAAGCCGAGTTGTACCAAACGAAGCCTAAGTACCAGTTATATCTCCAAGACCCAAGTTCTGTTATGTTCCTATCCATTCTTCCTTTTCTTAAAGCGCCTATGCTGTCTCCGCCAGGCTTGCTCTTCCTAAGGGGATAGCGGATAGGGGAGGAGCGGATCTGTAGTAAGCTCTCTCTGCCTGGCTGAAGCCGAAGCGAGGTTTCAGATAGCTTCTGAAAATGTCGAGGATCGAGGCCGTCTGTTTCTGCTCACAGGGTACAGCGGCTTCGTCTCCAATGCTGGTCTGCAACAATGATTTGTACAATTGTGGTTATGATGTACGGAGTAGTATCAAATATCAGTTCAGTTTCCCATTTTACCATTTTGATTGAAATATTCAGGGCGCCGAGCAAACAGGCAGGCAGGCAGAAGCGAGTACCGTATCCTGGCAACCGGACGGACGGCGTTCCCCGTCTCTGCAGTTTTCAAATCCAATTCCAAAAATGTATACGTGCGTCGGTGCATCTCGCGTTCCAAACAAGGAAGGAGATGTTCAGCCAAAATTTGATTGGGAAACACACCCGTTCTTTCCTTTCCTCACAAATCGACGCAATCCATCCACCCATATATAGTTCCAGCATCGCCGCCTCCGGATCAGCCAGCTCCGCCGTCCTCGTCGCCGATCAAATATTCCAATCCAACCAACCTCGCCGTTACACCGTCCTACTACGTACGTGGGCGGGCACGGTCATCACATTTCACATCACCACATGGCCGGCACCACGGCGGCGGTGTCCGCCGTCGTGTCGAAGCTGGACGCCCTGCTGCAGGAAGCCGACGAGCAGCAGCACCGCAACGGCCTGCTGCCGCGAGGGTCCAGGCGACGCGACGCCTCCATCAGGACCGAGCTCCGGGGGGCGCTGCCCCTCGTGTCCAGGGTCTCGGCGGACGAGGACCTGGCCGACCTGCGCTGGCAGCTGGCGCTCGGAGGGATATGCCGGCAGGTCGATCGCGCCGTCCGGATGCTCGACGAGCTCCTCCGGGAGATGACGGACCCGCCTCCCGGCCGGACGACGACGGCGGCGCCGCCACCTCCAGGGCACCGCGCGAGGTCCAGGGCGATTCGGGAGCTGTGCCACAGTTACGGATACGACGTGGCGGCGGACTCCGACTCCCTCGACGCGTCGCCGTCGGCGGCGTCTGTTAGTAATCCTTTGTAGTCTGTTGCATAGCATTACATAGCATGTTTTGATTCAGTTTTGCATGCACACGAGGACCGACTTGTGGTGTCCGTGTGCGTAGGAGGTAGTGGCCGAGATACACTCGCCATGAACCTGAGCATGCAAGCCATGGCCGGCTGTTACGGCGCATGGGGATGGACGTGCGCACTCTGCGTGATCGTGCGGCCGTGGCTTGTGCTGCTCCTTTCTGTAATTCAAATAAATAGAAGCAAACAACATCAGAAAACGCTGCCGTTGCAGCACCAATCCGAGTCCAAGTGTCTTCGCGTTGTGTTCTTCCAGTTTGTGCTTGCCTCTGTAGTCCTCGTCTTGCCTGAGCTCACCGTCGCTCCGGCGACTGACAAGTGGTATCGGAGCCAGGTTTCAACCGTCGCTATGTCGTCCTCGCCGTCCAAGAGGCCGGAGAAGGGCGATGGCTCCGGCAACAAGAAGGAACCTCCACCGCGTTCGCCACCACGCCGCCGCCGAGGTCGCTCCAACAGCCGACGGTCTCGCGCCCGCAGCGGGTCGCGCGTCATCGAGCGCTCATCCGCACATGTGCAATGGCCGATGCTCACGCGCACCAACTACCCGGAGTGGGCGTTGGTCATGGAGGTGAACTTCCAGACGTTGCGAGTCTGGGACGTCGTCGTGCACGGCATCGACGACGACGCAGACGACGAGGAGTACCACGACGACCGGCAGGCGATGGCGGGGCTCTTGCGCTCCGTTCCGTCCGAGCTATGGAGCTGCCTCGCCGTCCGCCGCACTGCGAAAGAAGCTTGGGACACCGTGAAGGTTCTGCGAATTGGTGACGAGCGCGCACGCGACGCCAACGCTCAGCAACTCCGCCGCGACTTCGGCAACCTCTCCTTCAAGGAAGGCGAGTCTGTTGGCGACTTCGGCGTTCGCATCACCTCGCTTGCCACCAATTTGCGCACCCTCGGCGACAACATCTCCGAGCCTGAGGTAGTGCGGAAGATGTTGCAGGTGGTGCCGAACAAGCTGAACCAAGCTGCCTGCTCCATCGAGATGTTCTGCGACCTCAACACGATCTCGATTGAGGATGTGATCGGGCGCCTGCGGGTGTTCGAGGATCGCCAGAAGACGAGGTCCGTCACGGACACCATGGGCAAACTCCTGCTCACCGAGGAGGAGTGGGTCGAAAGGTACAAGAAGAAGGGCTCGGAGTCCGGTCGAGGCGCTTCCAGCTCCGGCGGTCGCGGCAAGGGCCGCGGCAGAGGACGGGGGCGCGGCACCGGCGAGCCTCGTCCGCCACCGGACTCGCCCTATCCACGCTGCGGCAAGAAGGGGCATTGGGCCCGTGACTGCAAGAACAAGAAGGAGGAGACGGCCCAGCAGGCCCATGTGGCCCAAGAAGAGGAGGCCACTCTGATGCTCGCCTTCGGTGTGACCCAGGAGGAGCGCTCCCGATCCCCTCCGCCGCCGCCGCCGTGCTTCACCGAGCTGTCGCCCGAGGCGCCTCTCGAGGTCCATCTCGTGGAGAAGAAGATCCACGCCGAGCTCAGCGATGCGGAAGACCGAGATCCATCCCGCTGGATCCTGGACACCGGCGCTTCGAATCACATGTCCGGATCCCGCGCCGCCTTCGCCGACCTCGACACTGGCGTCACGGGCTCCGTCCGGTTCGGGGACGGGTCCGTCGCACGCATCGAGGGCACTGGCACAGTGCTCTTCCACTGCAAGAACGGCGAACATCGGGTGCTCGCCAACGTCTACTTCCTACCTCGCCTCACCGCCAACATTATCTCTGTCGGCCAGCTTGACGAAGGCGGGTACCAGGTGCTGGTGGAAGATGGCGTGATGCGGGTGCGCGATGAAGAGCGGCGCCTCCTCGCCAAGATCCCTCGGAGTCCAGGCTGACTCTACTACCTCGACGTCACCATCGCGCGCCCGGTGTGCCTGGCGGCGCGCACGGACGACGACGCCTGGAGATGGCACCAGCGTTTCGGCCACATCCACTTCGCCGCGCTACGCAAGATGGGACGCGAGGAGCTGGTACGCGGACTGCCGGCCATCGAACAAGTACAGCAGGTCTGTGAAGCCTGCCTCGCCGGCAAGCAGAGGAGGGCGCCGTTTCCCTAGAAGGCACTCTGGCGTTCCACGGAGCCACTCCAACTCCTCCACGGTGACATCTGCGGGCCTATCACGCCGGCTACCCCGAGCGGTAACAAGTACTTCCTCCTGCTTGTCGACGATTTCTCACGCTTCATGTGGATATCGCTGCTGCCATCCAAAGACGCCGCGGCCACCGCCATCAAGAACATTCAGGCCATGGCGGAGCGCAAGAGCTGCAGGAAGCTGATGATGCTGCGCACCGATCGTGGAGGAGAGTTCGCGGCCGCTGACTTCGTCAACTACTGTGCCCAACTTGGCATTCGCCGGCAGCTCACAGCGACGTACACGCCTCAACAGAACGGCGTCGTCGAGCGCCGCAACCAAACCGTGGTGGGCACGGCCAGAAGCATGATGAAGGCAAAGTCTCTCCCTGGTGTGTTCTGGGGGGAGGCAGTGTCAACGGCGGTCTACCTGTTGAACAGGTCCTCCTGCAAGGCCATCGGCGGGCGCACTCCCTACGAGCTCTGGAACGGGCGCACGCCGTCGGTCCAGCACCTCAGGACGTTCGGCTGCATCGCCCACACGAAGCTGAACAAGCCTCCCCTGAAGAAGCTCGACGATCGCAGCTGCCGTATGGTGTTCGTCGGATACGAGCCGGGGTCTAAGGCCTATCGGGTTTATGATCCCTCGACGCGACGTGTCCACATCAGCCGCGACGTCGTCTTTGACGAAGCAGCCGCGTGGGCATGGTCAGCAGCAGACCCCGCCGAGCTGGACGATTTCACCGTCGAGGAGTTGGGCGACCAGGAGCCCTCCATGATCACCACCACCAGAACGACTACGGCGGTTTCCCCTGCGTCAGGCTTGGCGTCGCCGGCTTCATCGGGCGTGGCCGCGTCCCCAGCCTCAGGTGTGCCCATGGCTGGCTCACCAACAGCCTACGGTGCTCCATCAACATCCGGCTCCGCAGCACACCCTGAGGTGGAGTTTGCATCCCCACTGGGAGCCATGGCGGAGGATTACCTCGACGCTGACCATGAAGATGATGCTCCTCTCCGCTATCGCCGCATTGACAACGTGCTTGGGGAAGCTCAGACTCCCGAGCTTGCCCATCGCGACCTGGAGGAGCGCCTGCTGCTGGCGAGCGACGCCGAGCCGACCTCTTTCAAAGAGGCCATGCAGCACGAGTGTTGGCGTTATGCAATGCTCGACGAGATGACCTCCATTGAGGCCAGTGGTACTTGGAAGCTGGTGGAGCCGCCGGCGTGCACCAGGCCAATCGGTCTCAAGTGGGTGTTCAAGGCAAAGAAGGACGCCGCCGGCATCGTCACCAAGCACAAGGCCCGCCTCGTCGCGAAGGGCTACGTGCAGCGGCAGGGTATTGACTTCGATGAGGTCTTTGCCCCTGTTGCGCGTCTGGAATCGGTTCGGCTACTGCTCGCACACGCCGCCTGTCAAGGATGGGCCGTCCACCACATGGACGTGAAGTCGGCATTCCTGAACGGAGTACTTCGGGAGGAGGTGTACGTCGAGCAGCCTCCCGGCTTCGTCCTCCGTGGCCACGAGAACAAGGTGCTTCATCTCGTCAAGGCACTCTACGGGTTGCGGCAGGCTCCGCGGGCGTGGTATGCCAAACTCGACGAGTCCCTGATCGGACTTGGGTTTCGGAGGAGCGCCTCAGAGCACGCCGTCTACCTGCGCGGGGCTGGAGCTCGCCGGCTGGTGGTCGGGGTCTATGTCGATGACCTGATCATCGCCGGCGGCAATCAAGTCGACATCGACACCTTCAAGAACCAGATGGCAGCCACTTTCAAGATGAGCGATCTGGGTCTTCTCCACTACTATCTGGGGCTTGAGGTGTCCCAGACCGACGCCGGTATCACCATCAGTCAAAGCGCCTACGCGGCCAAGATTTTGGAGACTGCTGGTCTGACTGGGTGCAACCCCAGCCACACGCCAATGGAGCCACGACTGAAACTCAGCAAGGTGAGCACGGCTTCTGCAGTTGATCCAACCAAGTATCGCAGTGTGGTGGGCTCGCTGCGGTATTTGGTGAACACCCGTCCTGATCTGGCGTACTCGGTGGGGTACATCAGCCGATTCATGGAGAACCCGACCACCGAGCACCTTGCAGCCATGAAACGAGTGTTGCGGTACGTCGCCGGTACTCTACATCACGGCTGCCTCTACAAGAAGAAGAAGGACGCACATCTCATCGGCTACACCGACAGCGACTTAGCCGGTGACATCGACACCCGCAAAAGTACTTCCGGCGTCCTCTTCTTCCTCGGCGACAACCTCATCACCTGGCAGTCCCAGAAGCAGAAGATTGTCGCTCTGTCCTCATGCGAGGCAGAGTACATTGCTGCAACAACAGGAGCCTGTCAGGGAATTTGGCTGGCACGGCTACTTGCGGAGCTAAGGAGCGAGGAAGCCGGTGCCATCACTCTGAAGATCGACAACCAATCCGCCATCGAGCTCAGCAAGAACCCTGTTTTCCACGATCGCAGTAAACACATCGACATTCGCTATCATTTCATTCGTGAATGCGTGGAGGAGGACAGGGTAAGGCTTCAGTCCATTGGTACTCTGGAGCAGCTGGCGGACATTCTAACTAAAGCCCTGGGGCGTGAGCGGTTCTGCTACTTGCGCTCCAGAATTGGTGTCATTGATGTACAGAGACTACACAAGGATTAGGAGGAGAATTTGTTAGTAATCCTTTGTAGTCTGTTGCATAGCATTACATAGCATGTTTTGATTCAGTTTTGCATGCACACGAGGACCGACTTGTGGTGTCCGTGTGCGTAGGAGGTAGTGGCCGAGATACACTCGCCATGAACCTGAGCATGCAAGCCATGGCCGGCTGTTACGGCGCATGGGGATGGACGTGCGCACTCTGCGTGATCGTGCGGCCGTGGCTTGTGCTGCTCCTTTCTGTAATTCAAATAAATAGAAGCAAACAACATCAGAAAACGCTGCCGTTGCAGCACCAATCCGAGTCCAAGTGTCTTCGCGTTGTGTTCTTCCAGTTTGTGCTTGCCTCTGTAGTCCTCGTCTTGCCTGAGCTCACCGTCGCTCCGGCGACTGACAGCGTCGGCACGGCCAGGGTACTGCGCGAGGACGCTCCGGGAGCTCTGCTACGACACGGAGGACTTCCTCGACGATTTCTCGCTGGCGACGCGCTGGCGGGGGCCGTTCTTGTTCCCGAGCGCTGCCAAAAAAAGGAACTTGTGGGCCATGGCAAAGGCAGCCAGCCGAGTCTTCAGGAAGCGCATCGACGTCGACCTCGGCGCGGCGGAGGCCGCCGTGCGGCTCGTCATTGCTGCTGAGCTGAACGCTAGCAGCACTAGACCGGAAGTGCCGGATGCTGCTGCGGCTGTACCGGCAAGAGCGCCAGGTGGTGGTCATTGTTGGAGACCCTGGGACCGGCAAGACCACGCTTGCTCACGAGGTGTACCGCGCCGTCGGCGGCCACTTCGACTGCCGGGCTTGGGTGTCGGCGTCGGAGAACCGTAGCTGTTCCACATGGGACTACTATGTACGTGGCCTCACGGGAGACTACGCGAGGCTGCTGTTCCACAGGAGGGTCTTCGGTTCAGAGGACAGGTGCCCTCCGGAGCTGGCACAGGTCGCCGACCAGGTCCTGGGCCGGTGCCATGGCTCGCCGCTGGCCATCACCGTCATGTCCGGCTTGCTGGTGAACAAGCCGTGCACGAGGCCTGTATGGGAAGGCATCTGCGACTGCATTGCTCTAAGCAGCAGCAGCAGCGGGACGGAAGAGATATGCCTCCTGAGTTACTATGCGCTTCCGAACTACGTGGCAGTGTGTTTGCAGCGGATCGTCCCATCAGCCGTGACCGCGCGGTGAGGAGCTGGATCGCCGAGAGGTTTGTCTCTGAAGAACATGGTGTGACGCTGGAGGAAGCAGGGCAGAGCTACTTCGACGATCTCGTCAGCAGAAACATGATCCAGCCAGCGGCATATGCATGTCGCGGTCATCATGGGTACGGTGGTTATGAGGGTCAACCAGAGGTTTATTATACGATCCATGGCCTCATCTGACGCATGTTAACCCGAGAGAATTTTGTCACCTTGCTGGACAATGGAAAGAACGAGTCTGAGTCCAAGTCGGGTGGCGAATTATTAGCTCGGGTTCGGGTTCGGCGGCTATCTGTTAGAAATGCTGAGAAAGATGTTGGCATCCCGAAATCAATGGACGTATCTCATACCCGCTCACTGTTAGTTTATCTTCGGCGGTGCTCTGCCGAGACTTTGTTTCAGGGATTTCGCCTTCCTGAGGGTGCTGGACTTGGAGGGCTGCGACGGTTTGGAGAACCGGCACGTCGTGGAGATTGCCAAGCTTGTTCATCTCAGGTACTTGAGCGTCAGGGACACGGCCATAAGTGAAGTCCCTCATCAGGTTTGCCAGCTCCAGCACCTGACAACGCTAGACCTTCGTGGCACTCCAGTACGAGAGCTTCCTGCGAGCGCCGTGTGTCTGCAGAGGCTGAAGCATCTGCTCGGTGACAAGATGAGCCTGCCGGAGTGGATCGGGAAGGTTGCGCCGCTTTCTCATCTGTCACGGTTTGACATCTTTCAGAGCAGAACAGTTGCCATGGACGGACTTGGCAACCTTTCTCAACTGACGGAGCTGGGGATGATATGGTGGTGGCCTCCATGTGCAGCAGAACTCAACGATACCGAGAGATACGACCAGTTTGCCTTCTCGATTTACAGACTGAAAATGCTCCAGTCCCTGTGTATACGTGGCAGTGATAGTTCAGTGGACCTTTTGGATCGCTTGCACCATCCTCTGGGGCGCCTGCAGAAGATTCAGCTCAGCAGGAGCTGCTACGTCAACAGGATCCCTCGGTGGTTCAGATCACTTCCGGCGCTCGTGTATCTACGCATCGACGTCAAGGAAGTGAGGAATGGAGACCTTCAGCTTCTCTCGGAGCTGCCGTCGCTTCGCCGTCTCTCGCTGTGATCCAGAACCGTGCCCACAGAGAAGCTGGTTGTTATCAGCAGAGATGGGTTTCCAGCTCTTCAGGAGTTTCAGCTGTGCTCTGTGAGGCCTGACCTTGCATTTGAGCCGCAGGCTATGCGGATGCTTGAGACGATGCTGTTGTCGCTCCGTGTGGTACCTGATGAAGAAACACATGGCTTTTCTATCAGCATTGACCTGTTCGTGTGCCTGAAGGAAATTGAAATCAGGATCGACGGCAAGCGGGGTGTGCTGGGTGCGTCCAAGTTGTTCAAAGCCCAAAATGTTGCTATCAGGAATGCTGCTGGACATCCAAACTGTCCGGCAGTTAGAATTATATATATGTAACATTTGTAAAAAAAACTTGATTTATTGTGCACTAGAGGAGGGGAAGGCGAAGAAGCAAAAGCTAGAAACAATCAATTTAAAATAATCATAGGAGCTATCTGCACGTGTTTGACAACAGAGAACAGTCATGCAAAAATCAATTCTAGAAAATTTTGAAAGAAAAGTAAAGTCCACTGCCGGTCCTCGAACCAGTTCGACTATGTCATTCCAGTCTCTAAATTCGCAAATCGACTGTTTTGATCTTCAAACTTGTTCGGATGTATCGTCCTAGTCCCGAAACTCACAATTCGCTCGTTTAGGTCCTCAAACTTGTTTGACCGTGTCATCTCGGTCCCTGAACTTGCAAATCACCCGTTTAGGTCCTCAAATTTGTTTAGTTGTGTTATCTCGGTCCCTACATGTTGTAAATGTTGTAAACCTGTAAATTCAATATATATTTATAGAACTGCCCAAAAATTATAAATCAAACTTTGTTAGACTCTTGATAACAAATAACTAAATAGGCACATATTTATAATATGTTGTTTTGTGCTGTAAATAAATCCCATAAATTTAAACTACATGTTACAAGGTGATTTATTTTATTCTAATTTAAAGTACATGTTAACAGGAGTCTAACAAAATTGGATTTATAATTTTTGGATGGTTATATATATATATATATTGAGTTTACAAGTTTACATCATTAGGGACTGAGATGACGCAAGCGAACAATTTTGAGGACGTAAACGGGTGATTTATAAGTCTAGGGACTGCGATGACACAGCCGAACAAGTTTGAGAACCTAGACGAGTGATTTATGAGTTTAGGGACCGAGATGACACATACGAACAAGTTTTATAACCTAAACGGTCAATTTACGAGTTTAGGGATCAAGATGATACAACCAAACAAGTTGGAGAACCGCTAGTGGACTTTACTCTTGAAAGAATTAAAGACTATACCAGTTTGCATATATAGCCTTCGTTGCAAAATTTGTTGCTTGCTTCTACCATTCTCTACCTGTGCTGTGCCTCAAACCAGAAGCTCCAGATGTTCTGAAAATCTAGCCCTTTATCCTCGTCTTACTGGGTAGGTTCTTCTAGGGCAGGGTAAGTTTTATACTACTAGGCGGACTGGAGGAGAATTTGTTCAACATATATCCACATAATAAGGGGATTCCGAGGCTCTCTGATCCTATATTTATTCGCCCGATTCAATTATGCCAATTGCAGAATGTTTGCACATGATAGATTTCAGTTATCTCCCTTCTCATCCACTATCTGTGGTTTTGGTGTCCATTACTTTTTTTTTTGTTTCCCCAAAAACGCTAGACTGTTTTCAACACTGATGGAGGCCGCTTCCCCCTCTCCCTCCCCTCCCGCTGGCTCCCCTAGCCTCAGCCTGCCGCAAGCCACTCCGGCGATGGCAGACACAACCCTCAACCGCACCGGCGGCTCCGGTAAGGACCTCTCCCAACGCGCCCCCTTTCTTCCCCCTCCTCCGCCGGAAGGTCAAAGAGCATGCGCTGGGACGAGTTCTCCGTCAGCGACTACTCCGATGAGGAGTTCCCGTACCTATAGCCTACGCGCCGCACCATCTCCGCCACCCCACCCCGGCTACCTCGGCCAGCAAGATGGGCAGCTCCACCGCCGCCGGCGCTGCAGGTTCCCTCCTCGTGGACATCGACGGAGGGCGGGCCATCAGCGCGGTCGCGGGAGTCCCGGCCGACGAGATCATCCTCAGACGCATGCCGACATCTCGGTGTTGTTGTACCGTGTCAACCTCGTGCTGGAGGGGATTCCGCCGCACGCTTGGAGAGAAGACACCGCGGCGAAGATACTCGCACCATCATGCTAGGTGCAGAACGTCAAGGAGGCCATGGCCACGCGGGCGCTGACCTCTCCATGTTTTGGGTAACGGCCTGGACTGCGCACCCCTCCGCGATCCCGTTGGTTTGCTGGCTGGGATAGTGGAAAATGAGACACCGTGCTATCCTACCACTGGCGGACCTCCCCTGCCACAGTACCTGAGGGAGAAGAAGACACTAGGCTATAAGGTGCTCATCCACATTAGGTCCATCGCGGACTTCACGCCCAGGCCACCTGCTTCGGGAGGACCGCCGCCCTCCGACGACGGGGACAGCGACCGTGATGGAAACCTAGATACCGTACGCAATCGGGGAACAGGTCCTCGGCTACACGGATTCCACTGCTCGCGAGGCATCACCGACGGCCACGACGGCGGCCATAGGCGCGACCACACGACACTAGCACTAGCACCAACAAACGGCTCCGAGCGTGAGCCAATCGGGGCTGCTGTTGCGGGCCCGCAATGTCACCAACATCGTTAGCCCAGACGTCAAAAGCAAAAGCAAAAGAAAAGGAGCACAAACCAAGGGAGGGAGGAAGGTGTCAGTTTGGAGGGCGAAGACCGCTCGCCAGGTGGCTGGAGCACCGGCCCCACTGCAGATTCAAACCACACCACCACAAATCTTGGTGCAGGCCACTTAGGCCGCACCTGAAGAACGCCCATCTGTCAATCTGCAAGCTTGCGGCGCTAGGTGCGAAGATGATAGCCTCATCGTCTGTTTCAAATCCCCATCCTTCGACGCAGGGAGGGGCCACGATGTGGGCCCAATGCTGCTTGAGGCAGTGCTAAGGACACATGCAGACGACGTGAGTCCAACGCCTTAGCAGGAGGAACCTTATGGGCCACCTCGACACTCCCTTAGCCCAAAAGAACTAGGCCCAGAAACGGAGGCCCATCTTACTCCTGACCAAAAGAAGAGCAAGCGAAAAGCCCACATCGAAAGGGAGGCCGCGGGCGTGGACAGTGTGCCCATCCTTTTACACCGGCGTCCACAGGCAAGGGCGCCCCAACCTTGCCACCTGCAAGCCCAAACACTTCACTGGCTGCACGCACGGTTCAGGAGGCGAACTCCACGGACTGCTAGGCGGCGGTCGTCAGTGAGAAGCACGGATTATCTACTGGCAGGAAAATCAAGCACTTCACAGAACGCATCCTGCGCAAAGCCACCTTGCCACTGCTGCCAGTAAGTGCACAAAACCAGCCAACAGCAAGGCTGCCAACACGGAGCAGACGGATCGTGGCACAACCACTGTCCAGAGTGCCGACGTCGAAGCGCGACGAGATCCTTGTGATGAAGCGCTTCGGCATGTGCTCCAAGATCGCACCAAGTAGACGTCGGCGGCCACTGAAGCATACAATAGTATCTTTGTCTACAAGCTGAACCCGTCGCACGCAGAAGCCATGAGGGAGCTATTCCCGGACGCGGACTGGCCGGTGCAGTCGAGGAGACACGGTGCAGGACGCGCCTAGATGTCTACCCGTAGTTTGGTCGCATGGTGCAATGGATAATATACGACCATCCTATATATATGCTGGAACGTGCGTGGGTTAAATGCCACATCCCGCCGCGACAACGTGCGCACGCTAGTACAAGAGGAGAGTCCGCGCATCGTCTGTCTTGTCAAGACTAAGCTCGACTCTCTGTACCCCAAATGCTCATTTTTTCTATGTTGGGTATGAATTTTGTGGACTATGCTTTCGTGCCGGCTGCTGGAACCTGCGGGGGAATACTTGTAGCGGCAAGAGGACCGGACGTATGCCTCTTCGATGTGCGAGTAGGATGCTTATCAGTCTTGGTGCAGGTCCTCGTGGGGATCGATGACGACGCGAACGCCGCTCCAGCCAATCAGCCATGGTGGCTAACAGCCGTATATGGACCGCACGAAGATGACGCACTACGGAAAAACTCACTTTGCCGAGCGCCGCACTCTTTGCCGAGAGTTTTTTTCAGGCGCTCGGCAAAGAGCTCTTTGCCGAGGGCCGAATAAAAAACTCTCGGCAAAAGAAAAACACTCGGCAAAGAAATTCTTTGCCGAGAGCCAAAAAAAAACACTCGGCAAAGAATTTCTTTGCCGAGCGTTTTTTTATTGGCTCTCGGCAAAGAGCTCTTTGCCGAGAGTTTTTTTTTTTACACTCAGCAAAGCTAATTTTCAAATCATATTTTGAAGCAGTAAATTAATCCAAATAAAAAAACTTTCAACTAAAAAGTTATTTCACTTATCAAGATGAATAATTTTTATTTTAGTTATTTCTTCATTTGACAAATTTAAAATAAATTTGTTCATAAATCTTACATCTCTCTCCGTTAGTTTACGAAACTACAAGAGTGATATATAATATTTGTGAATAATATGATAACCATAATTTTGGATGTATAAATGGGTAAACAACCAAAATAAACTTTGTAGATCTTGACAAGTTATGAAAGTTTGTAGTTGATAAATTTTTAATTTGAAGTCATCTAGTTATGCAAAACTACGTTCGAATTTGAAAATTTTAAAATTTGAATTTTTTAAAATGCCTTAGATGGAGAAATGGCCAAAATAAAAGTTGTAGATCTCGAAAAGTTACGAAACTTTGGTGTTGACAACTTTTTGATTTGAAATCATCTTGTCAACGAAAACTACGTTTGAAATTGTAAAATTTAAAATTCAAATTTTTATAAACAACCTCGGATGGAAAAACTACCAAAATAAAAGTTGTAGATCTTGAAAAGTTAGAAAACTTTGTAGTTTACAATTTTTTGATTTGAATTCGTTTAGGGCCTCAAATAAGCAAATTACACATGGTTTAGTATAATATATGGGTAATCGAGACGGAGATGGAATGTATATGAGTGTATAGTGCAGTGGTAGAGGAGGCTCCGCGCGAACGAGAGGTCGTGAGTTCGTGAAAAATAGTAGAACTTGCGATTTCAAGGGCAACAAGTGGGCGCTGCCCAGTGGGCCCCTCCTCCAATTAAATAAAAAAATTTCTTTATTTTTTCGGGGTTTTTTTATTTTTTTCTTTGCCGAGAGCCATCTCAGCACTCGGCAAAGGCTTTGCCGAGCGCCCGATAAAAGGCTCTCGGCAAAGAGCCCTTTGCCGATCCATTTTTTGCCGTGTGGCCTTTGCCGAGGGCTGCACTCGGCAAAGGCTTTGCCGAGAGCAAAAGGAGCTTTGCCGAGTGCCTGTGGCACTCGGCAAAGCGACTATGTCCGGTAGTGACGAGAAGGAGCTTTTCCTCAAAGAGCTGAGCGCCATTCGGGATGCCTGCACCGGCCCTTGGGCTGTCCTGGGAGACTTCAACCTAATCCTTGAAGAAGTGGACAAGAACAATGACCGGATCAATAGGCGAAGTATGCGTCGCTTCCACCATGCCATGACCGACCTTGAACTCCTGGACATCCACCTACACGGACGGGCGTACACCTGGAGCAACGAGCACCGGTTGCCAATTCTGCTCAGGCTGGATAGAGCTTTAGTGTCACTGGACCGGGAAGAGAGATTCAGGGACTGCTACCTACAGGTGCTGGGTTCGGATACATCCGACCATTGCCCACTGCTGTTGTAGATGAACATGTCGATCCAATCCAAGCCCCAGTTTCATTTTGAGCTTTACTGGCCGTGAACGGCCAGCTTTCAGGAGGCGCGGACCAGGGGATGGACGTGCGCTCTGACGATCACAGATCCCCTACGCTGGCTCGATGCCATGTTGGGCAACCTCAAGAGAGACTTGCAGGGATAGCTAGGCAGCAACAAGGATCGGTAACATCCAGGAATAGCTCCTCATGGCTAGGGAGCTCATCCTGAAGCTTGACCAGGCGACAGATCAAAGGGAATTGTCCGACGTCGAAACCATTCTGCGCAAAACCCTGAAGCACAAGTGCCTCGGCCTCTCATCTTTGGAGCGCACCATCGCTAGGAAACGGGCTTGGGTGCGGTTCCTCGCAGATGGGGATGCCAACACGAAATACTTTCACTTCCTCGCGTGAGGGAGGAAGCGGCGCAACAGCATCATACGCCTCAAAGATGCCAACGGCATCATCTGCACGACGCACACCGACATGGAAACAGCCATTGAGGACCACTTCACCAGTGTGTTCGGCCAGCACTACAGGAGACGTCGGCTTTGCCGAGTGCTGGCTGCACTCGGCGAAGGCCCTTTCGCACTCGGCGAAGGCTTCGCCGAGTGCCGCACTCGGCGAAAGGCACTCGGCAAAGAAGTTGTCGGCAACGATTTCTTCGCCGAGTGCCAAATATCGGGCACTCGGCGAAGCCTTCGCCGGGTGCCAGGTCAGCACTCGGCGAAGCAAACGGGAGCCGTCACCTGACGGTCCCTTCGCCGAGTGGCCACGTGGACGGCACTCGGCGGAGCGGGACCCTTTGCCGAGTGCCACGCAAGCCGGCACTCGGCGAAGAGGGCCCCTTCGCCGAGTGCCACGCAGGCCGGCACTCGGCGAAGAGCTCCTATTTGCCGAGTGCCACGCAAGCCGGCACTCGGCGAAGAGGGACCCTTTGCCGAGTGTCAGGATCAAGGCACTCGGCGAAGAGGCCGAGCTGAGCAAAAATTTGCCTAGCTTTGCCGAGTGCCATGACCTCTTTGCCGAGTGTGGCACTCGGCAAAGCTGGGGAAAATAGAATTTTTTTTTCCGTTTTCATTTCCCTAAACAGAAAATATATCACACATTCATATTCCATTTCAGACAAATATCACATGCATATATATCACACATACATATCCATTTCAAACAAATATCACATGTTCAGTCTCCATGCATCACAAGCTAACAAGTTTATCACAAGTCCACAAGTCCGGCACTCGGCACTCCTCAACAAATCCACAAGTTCACAAGTCCATCACAAATCTAAGTCGGCCATCACTGCTCACCTTGGTGCTCAGATTGTGAAGAACCCCCACCTTGCCACGCGTCCCACGACCCGCCCGAAGGACCACCTTGCCAACCTTGCCACCCAGGCGGCGGAGGTCCAGATGGCCACCCGGTGTACCCTGACTGCGGAGGAGGGTAACCTGGCCCCCCATAGGGCGGAGGAGGGCCACCGGGGAGCCACCCAGGCTGCGGAGGAGGGCCACCAGTGATGTGCAGAGTGTGCGGAGGAAGGCCAGGTGCAGGAGTCGGTGACGAACCCTCCGACTGTGAGTGCACAAAGGAGAAGCAAATTCGTTAACACCTGGAGGACAACCGTAAAAGTTAAAGAAATATAAACAACCATATATACTCACCGGAGTCTCTGTCGTAGGAGTAACAGGAGGCACAAAAGGAGTGAGCAGCGAGGGAGGCACGACAACACCCGGGATGTTCAGGCTCCCAAAGAAGTGAGCTATGTCCTGCGTCCTCTGCGCCTCCCGTTGCTGGACGGCCAGTAAGTCGCGACGATGGGCCGCCGCCTCGGCCTCGTGCATGGCCTGCAACCTCTGCATCTGTTCCGCCTGGGCCTGCATCTGGGCCTGCAAAATTCGTCCCGTAAGGTTTAAACAATGCAAAGACAAGGTATATGTGTAAAAGCAATGAACGACGAATAGAACAAGTACTTACCTGAAGTGCTGCCATCATCTGCTGTGAGGTCGGCTGCCGAGGTCGTATGGCGACGGAGGAGCTCGTGCTGGCAGCTCGAATCTCAGCGAGGTTGGGAACAGAGGACGAGTCAACTCCGCTGTTGGCTATCCAGTACCGGCCGTGCTGCTTCCCTCCTCCCAGCCTCATCACCAGGTCTGTATCTAGGGGCTGGGTGGCCGGATCGAAGTCCTCCCCATGGCGCTCGCGAGCCGCAGTGGTGTACTCGGTGACCTTGCTGTAGGCGTTCGTGTTGGTGAACGTCTCGGGCCCGGCGTCTGAGTTGTACTGGGTGCTCGCGGCAGTCGCCTTGCCCTGGTGCGACAAGTGGTACGCCTTGAAAGGGAGGCACTCCTCACCACCATGCGACTGGGACTGCGAGGAAAACACAGATGATTACAAGTAATGAGTAATTAAGTGTTACAATAAAAAAAATCAGTAGAGCATACCCATCTGTCGGCGTACGCAGCGAGGCTAAGGTTGCCTTGGTGGTGTGCCACCCCAGGCATCTACAGGCGGCAGTCTCGGCGGGCACTGTGCCTCTCGTACCACTCGTCCGATCTCCACTTGTCCACAATGGTCACCCAGCAGTCTAGGTGATTGGCGCACCAAACAGGACAGAACTGCAAGACAATAAGTATTTAATATGTTAGAAGAGCCGCTAAGTGATGGATGGACCAATCAGTATTACTGTTTTGTACGTACCTGGATGTACTGCTCCCTAGTGAGGTCGGTCTCCCTGGTGAGCATCATCTGCCTAGCGTCCGTCTTCTTCACCGCCTTCCCAAACACGTCGGCGTTGTAGTTGACGACGCACTGGATCCGCGCCTCGTGGTACATATCCGCGAGCCGGGACCTGCAGACCTTCAAATGATATCACATGTTGAGATGTCCAGGTTTGTAAGCATCGTACGTGGCCATTTGCTCGAAACTTTCTCAAATTTTTTCATGACATACGCATATGATGTAACAACATCTCGCCAAGTTTCACGATTTTCGGAATTCATTTGCATTTTCTATAATTAAAAAACCGTCCACACTTAATTTGTAGGCGTTGCCCCGTGAGCACGTTGATCGAAACCTAGGTCAGTTTTTGCATTTGGCCTCAACATACGGTTAAGAACAAGAATAACATTTTTTAAATCATGAAAATCCATTATTCGATGCACCCGCAGTTTAAACTTGCGTCTTTTGGGAAAATTCAACAAAACTAAAGAAAGTCAAAAAATATAACAAAAAGTTTTGAAAAACTGTCAAATTTGAACATATTGACAGTGGTAGTGTGAGGATGACCCACAAAAAATTTGGTGTCCAAAATCAAAAAAAAAATACTTTGCCGAGTGCCACTTAGACTGACACTCGGCAAAGAGCAGCACTTCGCCGAGTGCCAGACATGCGGCACTCGGCAAAGCACAGCTTACGTGGCATGGCCCAGGCCCGCACTCTTCGCCGAGTGCCACGTGGGCCGGCACTCGGCAAAGAGATGGTCTTCGCCGAGTGCCAGACGGCGGGCACTCGGCAAAGCTAACGGGCCCGGATGCCGTCTGGTCAGCGAGACTTTGCCGAGTGCTCATTGTTGCCGAGTGTTCGGCACTAGGTAAACAGGTGTTTTCGCCGAGTTCTTTTCTTTGCCGAGTGTTGGGCACTCGGCAAAGCTGGCTTTGCCTTGTGCTCATTCTTCGCCGAGTGTCGTATTTCCGGCACTCGGCAAAGAGGCTCTTCGCCGAGTGCCCGAAATTTGGCACTCGGCGAACTTGCAGGCACTCGGCGAAGATCGTGTTTCCTGTAGTGGAGCCAGGGTCAGGGGCATACACCCTGGACTTCGTTGCCCTAGGAGTCGCACCAGCTAACTTGAGCGATCTGTACCGGCCCTTCACTGAAGCGGAGGTATAGGCAGCAGTGTTCGACATGCCATCTGATAGAGCGCCGGGCCAGGACGGCTTCACCGACGCCTTCTCTACAAGGCGGCATGGCCGGTGACCAAGGACGACTTCATCGCCGTGTTGAATGCTCTATTCTTCGGAGACAGCCGGGCCTTTCAATGCTTGAACAACGCCTTCGTAGTGCTGCTCCCCAAAAAGCCTGACGCTTCATCACCGGCCGACTACCGCCCGATCACCTTGATCCATAGCTTTGCTTGGGAAGCTAGCCTCCAAACTGATGGCTATGCGCCATTCATCCAGGCTTTCAGATCTAATTTTAGCAAACCAGAACGCTTTCATCACAGGGCGGACCATCCACGACAACTTCAAATTTGTGCAAAGGGCGGCAATATTCTTGCAGAAGAATAAGATGAGCAAGGCCCTGCTCAAGCTGGACATCTCCAAGGCGTTCAACACCGTGTCATCTTGCCCATTCCTGCTGAATACTTAGCGGGCTTTCGGGTTCAGCAACCTCTGGTGTAGATGGGTGGTAACGATCCTATCCTCAGCGACCTCGTGAGTGCTGCTCAACGGAAGGCCAGGCGCGGCCATCAAACACATGAGGGGTGTGCGCCAAGGAGACTCCCTTTCGCCTATGCGTTTTATCCTCGTTATGGAAATCCTGGCAAGGCTATTTTCCACAACACGAAATGAAGGGATCATCCGACCACTGCAGCCACAAATCAAGCACCACTGCAACTTGTACGTAGACGACGTATTCCTATTCATCCATCCAAAAGCCAGGGAAGCGACGGCAATCAAAGAAATCCTGCGGATCTTCGGCGAGGCATTGTTCCTAAGAGCCAACCTCAACAAATGCTCTATCATGCCAATATTCGGTGACAAAGAAAGCCTGCCGCAGCCGCAAGAAATCCTGGGGTGCCAGATCGCGCAATTTCCAATCACATATCTCGGATTACCGCTGAGCACACGCAAGATTCCCAAGGCCAGAATACTAACCACCATCGACGCAGTCGCCAGAAGACTGCCAGCTTCCACAGGCCACTGATGACAAAGAGTGGACGACTAATTTGGATCAAATCTGTCCTAGCGGCGATCCCAATCTACACCATCATCGCCGATGGATTACCGTCATGGCCACAAGCGGAGATCAAAGCAATCTGCTGCCGATTCCTCTGGGCGGGAAAGGAAGGATCCGACCGAGGCAAGTGCATGGTTGCGTGGCCCATGGTATGCCGGCCAAAGGACTTGGCGTTCCTGATATCCGCCTCACCAGCATAGCGTTGCAAACAAGGTGGCTATGGCTGAGGCACACAGATGAGCATTGAGCTTGGTTCGATCTGCCAATCAACGTGAGCAGCGAAGTGCAGGCTTTCTTTGAGGCGTCAAAATAGACTATAATCGGGAACGGAAGAACCACAAACTTCTGGGAAGGACGCTGGCTGCAAGGTCGAGCGATCAAAGATCTCGCTCCCACAATGATGATGCTTGTCAGCCGCAGGAACATCCACGAAACAACGGTGGCCGCCGCAATGCACAACAGATCATGGATAGCCCAGCTCAGGGGAGGAGTCACGGTACCAGTAATCCATGAGTACCTGCGCATCTGGGATAAGCTAAGGGATATCCAACTGAACGATGCAGAAGATTGGATGGTATGGAGATGGACAGAAGACGGGGTATACACCTCTCGCTCGGCATACAAGACCCTCCATTCGGCATCGCACCCACCACCAGGCTGCAACAAGATTTGGGGAACTTGGGCACCGCTGCGAGTCAAGATTTTTCTCTGGCTTGCTCTGCGTCGATGTCATTGGACAGCCGACAAGAGGCGATGGCACAGCCTAGACACCCCAGATCACTGCCACCTGTGCGACCAAGACCCGGAGACCATCGACCACATCATCGCGTCATGCTCCTATTCCAGGCAGCTCTGGTGGAATATACTTGCCGTGCTAGGAGTAAATGCATCCCAAATCAGCAGACAGACTATCCTAGAATGGTGGGACGCATGGAGGCAGCGCTGGAACGGAGACAAAAGGAAGGGAGTGGACTCTCTTTTCACGCTGGTGGCATGGGAATTGTGGAAAGAGCGAAATGCGAGATGCTTTCGCTGCAACGCCTCCACTATACCCCAGGTGTTAGCAACCATCAGAAACGCCACCAACCAGTGGATTGATGCTGGAGCGTCCGAGCTAGGTTGTCTAGTACGTGAGTAGTCGCCTTCGATTAACCCGCTAGGGAGGTTGGGCCGAAGTGTAAAATCGTTTTTCCTCCTTAGCGCGTCTCATGGCGCTTTGTGTAAAAGTTCTCCTACTTAATACAAAGAAGCGCAAACTTTTTGCGTATTCGAGAAAAAAAAATCCACTATCTGTAAAAGGAAATCATGATTAGTTGAATTGTTGCAGTACAGATCTTTTTGTATAAGGCTTCTTCAGGCTGAAAACAATATAATGATGAATTCTGAATCCCATGAGTGACTAAGATAGATAGCCAGGAGATCATTATGGACAAAGGAAAGGATTTAGAATATGCCACTGAGGAAAGGGATTAGTGTAGCACTTTGGATTGGATAACATGGCAAGCATAGATTGATGAAAAATCTAAACAAATTGGAGAGCTAATTAGCAGAGATTAGCCAAACAGATTGCACACCTTTCATTAGCGCAAAAAAGGCAACACTTTTATCTGGGCCAACTAATGTTGGAATAACAACATATGGCTTTGAATGGAAGTTTCTACATGAATATCAATACCTGCAAGTTCCTTTGAACATGACTGAATTAACCTAAAAATTCAGTGGCCCACTATGGACGCTTGTGTGACATCTGGTAAGCTAACTAAGAGGAAGGTATCCTGAAAAGGTGATAAATTGTATTCCCTCCATCTCAAATTATAAGTTGTTTTAACTTTCTTAGAGAGTCAAAGCATCTCAAGTTTGACCAAAATTATAGAGAAAATTACAAAGATTTCTAACATCAAATAGGTATATTATGAAAATATAATTAATAAAGAATCTTATGATACTTATTTGGTATCACAAATATTATTATTTTATTATATAAAATTGGTTAAACTTAGAGATATTTCGACTCACCAAGAAAGTTGGAACGACATATAATTTAGAACAGAGTGAGTAGGTAGCATAGTTGCCGGACGATTGGCATGTCGTCAGCTCAGACAAGGGATGCCTGCATGGGTGAGCAGAGCCCAGAGGTGCGTGATGAACTCTCGCCCGGTGGCGAGGTGTTCGGTGTGTGGACATCAACATTGTTGGATGGCGCAAGCAAGAGCACCAGCTCTGCCCAAAACCTCGCGAGCAGCTCCCACCACTGGTCGGCTCCTAGGATCAGGATTGGTGTGTCTTGGACCTGCTGTCGTCGGACTTGGCGGCTGCTGCTGGCTTCCGCTCCTGCTTCAGAACCGCCATTGCTGTACTTTTGTGCCTTTTCCACGACAGCGTCCAGGATCTACCCGTCCATGGCCTCCACCTACAGAACTCCGGTTGGTGACCTGTGATGCTAGGCTGAGTTCTCTATCATGGCCGTCGTTCGACATGGTTGAGAGTGGTGCACTGGGAGCTTTGCTGGTCTATGATATCACTAGACGCCAGAGATTCAATCCTATATTCTGCTGGCTAGATGAACTCCGAGCCCCTGCTGACAAGAACATTGTACTACTGCTGGTTGGCAACAAGAGTGATTTCGAAGAGCAGCGAACAGTGAGCACTGAAGATGCCAAGGAGTTTTCCGAGAAGGAGAATCTCTTCTTTCTGGAGACCTCTGTGCTACAGGGAACAAACGTAGCGAGTGCTTCAACTGTCTTGACAGAGATATTCAGATGGATGGCTAAAAGTCTTGTTGCTGCAGTCCATAGTGGTGGCTGTAGTCATGTAATTCGCATCCCTGCAGGAGGTGTACTTTCTGATATCATCTTCAGTTCACCAATATTCTCAGAAGACCGAGAAATTGACTCTGCTGTTGTTGCTAGTGGAGCATCAAATTTTGAATTTCGAGTGTCACAAAACAAATTCTCTCACGCAACAGAAGTGTGGTGGTTCAAGTCACTTTGATCTCTTTGTGGTTCTACTTTTGGCTGGGAGCACCAGAATGCCTATTCTCTCTTTTGAGTTTTCTCAACCACGGCTACCACCAGCACACGGTCATGTTGTTGACATGAAGCTATTCATTGATATTAGTGTTTTGTTGTTGTGCCGGCCAGTGCTCCTAATATATGTCAGTGATGTCTGTTAATTCGACAACAACAGTACAGGACCTGAGTTGCTACCCAATGCATATACAGTTGAAAGCTCCTTGGCCACCACCTGATTGGACATGGACTTTAGATTGTCCAGCTCATGATTGGCTCTTTGTAGTCAAGTTCGCTTTGCACTTCGTGTCAATGGTTGTAGTTGTTCAGCGTGGCATCAACTACCTTCAGTTCGGCAGCAGCAAAACAGTGTTGGGCATAATAATTCTCTGAAGCGGAAGGGTTACAGCAACAAGGCTATACTTACTTTTGAGCTCTCTTCTATACCGATGCAACTGGACAAGAGTTCTGGAGCGGCTCAGATGCTCCAGGAGGCTTTGTTGCTACTGAGACTACTAGTTGGTTTTTACCTCAGAGGCAAATGATTCCACAGATTGTTATGGAAGCTTTGTTGGACTACAATCTGACCTCAGTGCTTGTGCTAGGCACGGTTTTGGCACCTACCTGTTTATTCCATGTTGCCAACAATGGGTACATGACTTGTTCACTTGAGTTGCAGCCATGGCCACCTCCTACACTACATGAATCTGGCCAATATTTTCCTCTCAACACATTGGTGTTGCCTGACAATTCAAGAATGGTACAACTTGCACATTGCATTGATTCCACAGTCTCGCAACAAATTTTCTCAGTTCGCCTACAAGTACTGGATGAAACCAGACATGGTGAACATTTGAGAATGGTTGGCGCTGTCGACATGACAAGAATGGTTTTATGGCTACTGGCAATTCAATTTTCTCACTTGATGATTGACGACCCTTGAGGGCTTGGGTTCTATACCAGGGAGTAAAAACAACTGTCATGGCAACTCAATACCTATATGACACCGCGACGCTTGAAGAATTAACAGCTTGGGGGCAAGCTGTTGCTTAAGCGGAGGAGAATGTTAGGGACATGGGCTACTATTAGTAATAGCTATTGGATTTCGGACTTGGGCCTGCGTGCCTTTCACTGGTTGGGCTTGGCCCATGTTTGGAACTATATGTATCTACCTCTGGCTGTAGAGAGGACATCAAGAATATTGTAATCAAACACCTATCCTAATCTGTTATCATCATTTTCTTCTGTTACTGTTCATCTTCCTCTCGAGTATTCCTGCTGTTCTTCTCTGATCTCTCTGATTCTCCATCCTTTCTACTACCTGGTTGCTAACATTGTTGCCGGGTAGCATGTCTGAGACAAAAGCAAGCAGGTATAGGCACAGTAGCCAGATAGGGTGGTCGCGACGTTGCGGTGGCCGTGGTTATCGGAGTCATCGCTTCTAGGCCTAGCCCGAATCACAAGGAACTCTGTCAAGTCTAGGATTTATAGAGTTTTGTTGTGGTACACCCAAATGACTGTGAGCCATTCATTTAATTAGATCGGATGACTAGTATCATCTATTACTTCATAGGAGGTAATAGATAAAATATATATTTATTTAATTTTCTATTTTGTAAAGTAGGATAAATAAGGAAAGTTTTATATATAAAATTATTTTTTCTAGATCCAACTTATGCATGTGTAATCTGTTGGTGGCGGTAAATCTTTTTCATGTAACATGTTTTTGTTCCCAACCGAGCAACCTCCATGTTAACTATTTTTTTTTCTCGCATGTAACCTTTTTTTTAATCGAGCATGTAACAAGTATGTCAAGATGCAGCAAACATATTATCATTGGGTGAGTAGCAGAGATCAATTAAATCATTGACGTGAAATAGATCGTCATTGGACTCTGAATGGAGTTGTCGATATACCATGCATGATAATGCATACATTGATAGTCACATATATAATATATACATTGTGCATGACACGTAACTTTGTTTTTTTTTAAGAGAAGACTGATCCTTTGTAATGCTAAAGTTTGAAGGAATCTTCACGAGCTAGATCGTCACAACAATCCAGTATTTCGGGGCTGGTGTGCACTAAGAAAGGAAGGGTTGATTGTGTTTGTCCCAAGATTTGTTGGAGAGTTTTTCTTTCCTTTTTCATAGGTTATTTATTTATTCAATTAATTCATAAAATCTGAATTAATCAACGGTCAAGATTTGTTTGAGCTATTACCTCTTAGAAGGTAAAGGGGGTACCATAGCATTGCCCATTATTCTGTAAAATCAATGGACTAAATACATTTAACAATGAATTATTAAACTAATATAGCTATGAAAGAAATCATTTTGTGAATGGGTGCCTAACCGAGTTGGTTATATGGCTCTAGTAAAACTTCTCAATTCTTCGGTAGCGGGAGCAGTGCAGAGTTGGTCAGCATAGTGCCCGGTGACTCCTGCTCCGTCTTGTCAGGAGTGGGCCGGTGGTCATTCGACCCCTGTCCCGTTGCTCCACGTCGCTAGTACCACGCGGGTACGTGGCTGACGTTGCATGAGATTGGTGGTATGGAGGGTAGATATATTGTCTTGTCGGAGCGTATGGTTGGGGCAGAGATTCGTTTTTCGTCCGAGGCCTCACGCTGAAGCCTTGAGCGAGGTGGCGATATTATGGCGCAGTTGTCCGAACCGGTCTCAGGCGAATCAGAGAATCACCGCTCGTCCGAGGCCCGGGCCAGAGGCCTCGGGCGAGTCGGAGATTCGATGCCCTCCCGAGACTCGGCCCCGGGGGGCTCGGGCGAGACGCATTTACTTGGTTTCTCTGAGGCGGGGTTCCGATGGACCTCTCTTCCCGAGGTATGGGCACCATGCAGCCTGCGAAGCGCAGCGGCGGGGCAGCCTGAGTTGTCATGAAGTGGATGCATCGGTCGTTCGAATGACCAGTCGATGGGGCGTGTCTGACTGGTCTTGCAGCGTCACGGGTACAGGTCCCGTGACAGTCGAACCAGGCGCCCGATCCTGCTGCGGCACGGATAGAGAGGCACGCCACAGAAGCTGCCGTCCCATCGGGTTGTACCGCGTTGGCCGGTCGTTCACGCATGTCATGTATTGGTGTGTTTGACCTTTTGGTGGGAAGGCGCAGCCCATGATGCCCCATGCTTACTTCCGGGTCGAATATGTTTGGGCACCGACGAGTATGGAGTGAGGTAAGCTAGACGAGGAGCCTTCCCTCAGAGAGAGGGGGAGGGGTCGAACAAAGCGGAGTGTTTGCCTGTTTAGTCGGGGCCTTGCTCGGGGGACCTCGAGCGAGGCCAAAAGTTGTCCGCCCGCCGAGGCCTTGCTCTGAGGGCTCGACTGAGTGGTCGAAACCACCCGCGGGCATTCCGATCACTCCCTGAGCGGGGTTAGGCGTTCCTCTTTTTAGTCCACGTGTTTAGGGTACCCCGTTTTCAGGTACCCGACAAGTATCTAGTTTCCAAAACTGCACTACTATCATAAATGGTTTTCTCAACGGCACTATCACCGCTGCCTTATTGTTTCACCAACGATTCGTATTACGATCCGGCGGTAAAAATGATTTTCACCCATGATTCGTACTATGAAAAGGTTTGCGCTACTATCACCTTTGTAAAAGGCTCATCCAACCCATCTGAGCCCGTGGAGTATATAATAGAGAAACCCTGGCCTCCTCTCGACCGCACCTTTCTCAGGACTCCTCCCACACACCTCCCACGCCTCCCGAGTCTCTCCCTCCTCTCTGGCTCCCTTCGCCTCCTCCTCCCTCCTCCCCTCTCCAATGGTTGTGTGGGGCTGCCCCCTTCTCCAGCAATGGCGTAGGGGCTGCTTCGCCCCTCAGTGGTGGTGCAAGGGCTAGACCAGCGGCGCAGGTGCTAAGCCACCTCCACCAGCTACATAGGCCCGCTTTGCGGCGATGCAGGGGGTGGACTGTAACACCCCTGGTGTTACGAACGGCCTTTATCTCTAATCACATAGTTTCAACTTGTTATTTATGGCTTATGGCTTAGTTAGCGAGAGAAAGAACTAAAAAATCAAGCGAAACAAAACGAATTTTTTTAATTAGAACAGCGTAGCTGTCGGACCTATTTATTTTGAGCTATTAAAAATGTTTAAGAAAAATTTAGTGATTATTGGTTTAAGTGCTTAAGAACTAGGCTTGTAAAGTTTTGTTAAACAAATTAATTTTGGGGTTATGTAACATTGGAGATAAAAAAAGGTAATTAGAAAAGAAGACACACGTAAGCCACATACTCACACACGCACCCACAACACCATCCGCACACGCAACACCTTGAGCACTGCTACACCCTCCTACTATCTTCGCTGCTTGGTGTCTGATGCCCTGCATTTTTGCGAGCGCATGAGAAAGGAGAGAGGATAGGAATCTAGCAGTACATGCATTCATTTACTTGATGCTGGCTCCATGCATGCATTTACTTGTATTTACTTGATGTTGGCTCCATGCATGCATTTACTTGATGCTGGCACCATGCATGCATTTACTTACTTGATGCTGGCTCCATGTATGCATTTACTTGATGCTGGCTCCATGCATGTATTCATTTGGTATTAGCAACACGTACATGCATGCATTCAATTATTTGGTGCTGGTAGTGTATGCATGCATTCATTCAATTATTGGCAGTGCATTTACTAATTGCATGTATTCATTTGGTATTAGCAACACGTGCATGCATGCATTCAATTATTTGGTGTTGGTAGTGCATGCATGCATTCATTCAATTATTGACAGTACATTTACTAATTGCATGCATTCATTCAATTATTGGCAATGCATTTACTAATTGTATGCATTTATTCAATTATTAGCAATACATTTACTAATTCAATTATTGGCAATATATTTACTAATTGCATGCATTCATTCAATTATTGGCAGTACATTCAATTATTGGTAGTGCATGCATGTAATTACTTGTGCATTTGATATTGGCGGTCCATTTGATATTGACAGTGCATTTGATGCTGGTAGTGCATGCATTCAATTATTGATGCTGGTAGTACATGCATGCATTCATTCGATGTTGATAGTGCATGCATGCATTCATTTAATTAATGTTGGCTTAATTGTATGCATAACATGCATTCATTTGATATTGACAGTATATGCATGTATTTATTTATTTGATGTTGACAGTGCATGCATGCATTCATTCGATGTTGGCAGTGTATGCATGCATTCATTTAATTAATGTTGGTTTAGTTGTATGTATTTATTTAATTAATGTTGGCTTAGTTGTATAAGCAGAGAGAGGAGAGAAAGTTGCCAGTGCATGCATGCATTCACTTAATTAATGTTGGCTTAGTGGTACAAGCAGAGAGAGGAGAAGGAGTTGGCAGTGCATGTATGCATCCATTTAATTGATGTTGGCTCAGTCGTACAAGCAGAGAAAGGAGAGAGAGCTGACAAAACATGCATGCACATACTCGCAACACACATGCACACATGCAATACTTTTGCATGCAGCCTTCCCTCTACTGCTGCGGTCTTGGCCTTTAAAGCCTACCTCAGTCGACATCGAACCACACATTCCTTGTCAAGCAACTAAAGCTTAATCCTCCTAGACCGCAGCACACACCTAGCTTGATTGCTTGCACTGTCAAGCCGTGGACGCGGGCGTGTCCACCGTAGGGGCGTCGTCGTGTTTTTGATCGTCGGCAGCCAGCCTTGCCCAGCCTTCCTCCCGCCCAATCGCTTGCTCGGCCAGTTCGTGGTAAGCTACTGGTGCTCCTACGCTAGCCCTTTATGTTAATAGGTTCTAGAGCTTGTCGGATCAGCCCGCCGCCTCACGCGAGCGTTAGCTGGGTATTAGGGCCAGCTTGTGTTTTTCCTTTTCGCAGCGTCATATCAATTCCTGTAAGTGTCCTAAGATGGTAAAATAAATTTTATTAAGTTCGAAAATACTGAACTGTCCATTGATATATTTTGTTTCTATGTATCTGTTATATCTCTAAGACCTTCAAATCTTTTTAAAATGCTTTAAATGGTTAGAATAAAAATTAAGAGAATTTTTGTGATCTAGTTAGGACCCTAAAATTTTTATGGTAGACTCACTGCTTTATTAGATGCTTACTGTAATTTTTGTAGCTTAAATGTAATCTGTTTGATAGGATAACTAGTTAGTTCTTAATAATAATAATAATAATAATAATAAAGGAAAATAAGAAAGACAATATGTTGGTTAAGTTAAAAACTTGCTTGACTAATTTGTAACCTTGCTGTTGAGATTAGTCGTTAAGTTTTGAACCTCAGTTAGTAGGATGAGTTGGGGGTTAGCCTTTGTGTGTCGTTGCTTGAAATTATGAGCATTGTGTTAAGTTTGCATCATCATCGCATGCGTATAGGTAACGAATTGGTGGAAATTACGATGTCCGGGGACAAGGAGTTGGAGAAGGTGATCGAGGAGTACCAGAAGGCGATCTTTGTACTTGAGGAGCTTCTAAGACTGTCGACTACTAACTTCATAAAATATTTTACCCAGGCAAGCCCCGGTGCATACCCCTTACTTTCAGCACTTTAATTATTAATGCTTGTGCATTAAGTTTTGAGGAGTTATATGAAACCCACATGCATATATATTTCATATCCTATGAGTCCTACTAGTATGACAAGATCGAGTAGATTGCTATGCTACAGGACTCGATAGAAGTCGGGTGATTTCCTGTCACTCGTGAGATATAGGAATATTTATATATTACTGTTATCACTATGGAGGTGAACGATAATCTGAGTTATTAAGTTATTAGGAACTGTCCATTGGTGTGGATGGTGGCCTTGTCACAGACTTCTTATCTTGACCACATACTTGCTTATGGGAGCGGGAAGGTCTTTCACTCTCTTGTCTTGGGTTCCGGCTCATTTCGGACCAACTGATTGGAGGCGGGGATAGGTGGAGGTCCTTGCACCACTCGCAGCCGGGCTGTAGAGTTTGGGGCTTGGAGTCCAAGTTGGACGGAGACCTGGAATCCCGGATGAGAGTGGGAAAGACTGGTCTTGTTTGTACCTGGGGTGCAGACGAGGCGTGTGTCTTGGGGTACCCAGCTGGGATACATTGATTCGCGAATCGCCGCGTGATGCGGTACGACTTGGCTATGGTCTAGCACCGTAGTAAGAACTGGAACTTGAGGAAGGAATAAAATGAGACTGATTGCTTACCACTTGCTTGATCATAGAACAGATGCTTACCTATACTGGCTAGTTAATGAACTCAATATGACTGCTAAAACTTGAAAGTAGGATCTACTATTAGTAATGCTTCCTGCAAAAACAACTAGCAAGCCAAATAAGCCTTGCATATCCTTGGAGTCTTTTATTTTCTCCTGTCGGGTAAGTCTTGCTGAGTACAATTGAGTACTCAGAGTTTTATTTCCCCCCGTTGCAGGTAGCAGGTGGAGATTGGAGCTAACTCTTGTGTGTGGATACCTCCTGGTGGGCTCAGAGAGGAATCCTTTATCGCTGCAACCGTAGTGTTTATATATAACTTTCACTAAAATATTTTACAAAGAAAAGATTTATAAACTGCTATAACCTGACCTATGATAAATTCTTACAACTATTGCATAATTGTTTACTTCCGCATTAACTTTGATCATATGTATAATTTCTGCTTACTCTAATAATATATTTAATTCTTCTTGGCATATTAAATTGTTGTAATAATTCTGATGATGTAATCTTGTAATAAAAAAATGTTTTTCGAGTTTGGATGCTTGGTCCTCAATTGTGATTCTGGGTGAAATGTGGATTTTCGAGTTCTCCCGTTGGGTGTGCTCAACAGACTACCGGATTTAACTTGGTCTTAAGTATGCTTAGTGTCAAATGGCTGACGAGTGTACTTGGGATTAAGTTAAATTGGGCGGTTCTGCCACATGGACCCCCTCTGACGGCTACGCAGGGGTGGGCCCTCTCGAGCGGCTACACATGGGCCGAGCCCCGCTCTCGTGGCGACACAGGGGCTGCGCCCCCCCCCCCCCTCCCATGGCAGCGTGGCAGGGCCCACTTTAGCGACGATGCATTTATCAGATCCATAGTGGATGAGACTGGATCCATGCATGGCAGAGAGAGTGTGCGCACCACCACACTAGCTCCATTGACGACCACCGTGATCTCGACCTGCCTGCTCCTAGCCATGGTGTGGGATCTAGGCTTGGCAGCAAGCTTTCAGGATGGCAGATGGGCTGGGCCAGTGGGCTCGGCCAACGCTTTTTTTGTTTTATTTTCTAATTATCACCGCCGGTTTGAACCGGCAGCGATAACCACTTCATCACCGCCCACTTTCACCACCAATAAGCGAAACCGGTAGTGATGAGGTCTCTGGAGCCGGTGGTGAAAATGTTTTTTTAGTAGTGCTAGGTCACCCTGTTGTGATGACGAAGTGCAATGGTAGAGTGGACTTTATATATTCTTAGTTGTGTAGTGGAGCCTTGATGCGATGTTTCCTTGTTAGCATCTGTGTGTCTGCTAATCGTATCATGACTCCATCAGCTCATCTCAATCAAAAGTTTATATACTCTTCATGTTTTTCTTCACCTAGCTTTTATTTTCTGTAACCTAACAAGCATATCGTCATGGTCTTCAGCAGTTTTGGTCACTGGGGACTTTGGAGTTGTCAATATTCACACGCCAAGTTAATTCACATTTATCCCGTCCAATTCATCTACTCGCTGTCGCGCCGATTTGTAATTCCCGTTGCGAAGACCAGCAAGCTAGTCAACTCCACGTCCAATAATGAACCAACACACATCCAAGGCTGATTCCAATAATGCAGCAAGTCCGTAGTATACATCTTTAATAAATATGACATGCCCTTCTCTGATACTTGATCTTTGTTTAAATAGCTCCTGCTCGAGTACTAGTATAATGCATGCTTATAAAAAATATTAAAGATTAAAAATATACATGGATTCATGTTCACACAACTTCAAGTCGATGCATGCGTGTAGGGTTGATCTAACCTGCCTCAAGCTCATTTATGAATGCATAAGGAGTGAGATTCTAGAAACTGGGTAGGCAGGTTGTCGCTGTATATATGCTCGTCGCTCTTTTGTAATACGCGAAACAGAACATTTTTTAATTCAGGAATCAAAGGTATTCGGGCCTCCCACATCCACGCATGAATGAGTACAGCCATTCAATACAAATACAAAGGTACTTAGACTAAGCTCCATTATACAGAGCTTTAAACAAAAATAAAATGATTAAGTGACCTGACTGAACTAAACCAAGAAAACTTAGTCCTCTATTCTTCTTGAGAAAATTCCCTCATTGTCACTGAAACCTATAACAATCCCTTCATTATCATCCAAAATTATAAACTTCCCTCACTGTCATCCATTTGAAATTTTTGATCCCCTCATTGCCATTACCGTTATATGAAGAAGCCTTATTCCCTTGGTTACCATCCATATGGATAATTTATTCCCTTAAATGCCAGTGAGACAACAAAACACCGTTACAAGGTGTTCGTTACATAGGATTAATTCTCTGAGCACCGTTGATAACTAAATTTGATCACATTTTATAATCGGAGTTTCATAGTATGCCTAGATAATTTATTGTCGGACTAATTAACTTTAAGTTTAATTTGGTACTATCTCTGTGTTGATATTTTTTATCTCTAAGATATATTTTAAAAATAAAAATTGGCATCCTTCGATGTTCAAAGTCAAAAAAATAGCGCATCCTTCCATATCAAGCGTGATCCATATCCATGTACTTTCCAAAAAAAATCTCCCTCCTTGATACAGAATCTTCCTAATTTAATAACTTCTGTGAACATTATTATTTGAACATGAAATTCGTAGCTTTACATGTTTTTATTATATGTTTTAGACACATTCACTTGTTTAATTCACAAAGGAGAAATGCAAGAGTTATTAGATCTAGAAGAGTTATAATAAAAGTAGATAAAGCTATGAACACCTTGTAAACTTAAATAATTAGTGAAATAAATTAATCCGTCAAAAATAAAAATATCTACTAGATATAGAAATTTAATTAATCTGGCAAAATAAATTGGCAAAGTATACTATCAAACTCATACTATAAAAATTGCTCAAATTTGGACATCAATGGTGTTCATAGAATTAGTTTTATTTAACGAACACCTTGTAACGGTTTTTTTTCTATCAATAGCATTTAAGGGAACAAATTATCCATATGGATGACAATCAAGGGAATAAGGCTTCTTCATGTAACGGTAATGACAATGAGAAGATCAAAAATTTTAAATAGATGGCAGCGAGGGAAGTTTATAATTTTGGATGGCAATGAAGGGATTGTTATAGGTTTCAGTGGCAATGAGGGAATTTTCTCATTCTTCTTTTGTATCTCCATTCCAGCTTTCCGAAGACTTCGAACACCATAACTTCCAAATGACTCTATTCTTCCTTCAAAGCCACTATGTCTTCCTCTTAAGATAACTAAGACCATTGTCTGATCTAGTACGTCCCCCTTCATTTTTTCTAGACTCCTTAACCGCACACGATGTTCTACCGTGGGCAGCATGTGTTCATCAGCCACACCCGCACGACGTTCTGCCATGAGCAGCATGCGTTCATCAGCCACACTTGCCAGCCTTGGGCTGGTTCTTGTAGGAGAAAGCACCATCTTAGGAATTGAAGCAGAAGCCCTGACCTTTGCATCAGAAAGTTCCCTAGGTACCGCCCCCATTCCCAGGTGAGCTTGAAGCTCTCCCCCATTCGCTTCCACGACATTAGGAACCTCTACTGCCCTCATCCCCAATACCTCAACAATTTCTGAATCAAGATCTTTCAGAATTGTACATTCTGCAGGAGCAAACACAGAAGCAAATTCATTTGTTGTCTCCAACTTGCTGCCCACACCCACCATCTTCTCCCCACCAAACGAGATGACATCCACTCCAACCAGGCCAGATGTCCCTCCAACCTCCTTCACTACCTTGCTAGCAACCACATCAAGCACCATACTCACCGACTTGTCTAACACTTCATTTGCCTTCCAACGCCGGAACTTCTAAAAATCATCTTCACTCAACGCATGACCTCTCTCCTTGGAAACATCCTTCCCAGGGAGCAGATCCTTCCCTTCTTTCCTCACCAATGCTTTTTTACGGTTACAATCCATGGCTTCTTCTAAGTCATCTCCCAGCAAGTCGTCCTCCTTGCCGTCATCACTATCGCCGCCATCCCCACCCTCCCATTCTATATCGACTTCCTCCCCATTCTCATCAAAGACACTTTTTTTCAACTTCAAAGTCCAACTCAAAATGTGGTGGGATCAACTTTGGGTTCAAGACCACCACAAAAACATGACCAAAGTCACTTTTCCTAGTTGTCTCCATATCAACCATTTGAGTTGAACCAAGCATCAAGCCAACTGCATGAAGATTGAGGAATTCTCTCTCAAAGATCTTCTAATGCCCCACCACCCTCACACACACCTTTGGAAGTAAAAAATCCCTCCTCCTTCTCTTGCCACCCTTGAAACTATAGTCGAATGCCATGTGAAACCCCATCTTCTTTGACATAATGGTAAAGTTCAATTTGCGCTTTGAGAACTTCAACTCACCAAAGTCAGCTTAACCGACCTAGAGACAGGCTTAGCCGACCTCGGCCTTGTCAGGCCAAAGCCGACTTATATGTCATCTAGGCCAACTTCTCTACCCCAGACTCGTCTTTACCCAATTTTGTGTGCCAACAGTCACGACGTACGAACTGCATTGACTGACTTGTTAAGGTGCCAAAAGTCTCCCAGTCCATAATCTCACGAGCCACATACACTAAACCATATGTTCCAAGAAATATTTCATTGAGAAGAGTATTGGAATAGGACCAAGTGGGATAGAAATGTCGATCTCATAATATACCTATCATATACAAGTAATAGTGCAGTTTGGCTATATACCATGACCACATTTATATGTAGGAAACTTCCTTGTGCAATACCATGATCGCAAACTAAGTATTGAATGGTTTAGTTTGTAACTGTAGTGCACCAATACCACATTGAACCCATTGAACTAGTAGTGAACAATGCACGATTGGTTCTCTTAACTCAATTTTTTGGATCTTATTTTGAAAATGTTATTTTCTGCCACAACCACCCAACAAAGCTTAAGTTAAATTAGCACAACACAAGCACATATGAAGTACTCCCTCCGTATCGCTTTTAGATGTCATTTAGGACAGCGACACGGTCTCCAAAGTATAACTTTGACCACTTGTTTCTTTAAAAATATTTGTTGTAAAGTGGTATATGTATATTTTTATGAAAGTACTTTTCAAAACAAATTTATTTATATGATTTTTACATCTCTAAACTCAATAATTTAAAAGTTATTCATGATTTATATTCCCAATGTTTGACTCAAACCTTGTCCAAAATGATATTTATTTCCGATACGGAGGGAGTATCTTAAAATCACTAGCTATTAATGAGTGTAATTTGAAATAAGTTGCTCTTAATTCACATAACTAAGCACTACGCAGCGAACCAAGCTAATTGGTTTTGTTTCAATATTCATACGAATCAGCATCGGATAGAAGTGGGCATGACATTGGCCACAATGTGAGTCACGAAGCACGGATCATGTTGGATGACATGCATGCATCCAAGTTTAATGTTTCACTCATTAATTATTGAATGGTTGCTCGACTCGTCACATCATGGATGCTAGTTACATACAGTTACCACCAAGCAACTATCAATAGAGTCATATTTACAATTTATTCACAGCTGTTACTATCATTGTGTACATCAAATTGAGTCAAGCTCCCTTCATTGCACTGTGATAAGTATGCGACCACGACATGTATACCACTTTGTTCAATCTCCTCTTCATTGCAACCTTAGCTGGAACATACGATGTAGCTAGCAGGACCATGCATGTACCTCGTGAGGTTATGGACTGGTAGACTTGTCGCCTTAACAAGTCAGTCAAGGCGGTTTGTCGTGACATCAACAATAGGGAATGCTGGATTTGTTAGATAATTGGGTTGCATCACTAGCTTTTTTCCAACTTGTTCAACTTTGTATACGGTTAACACGCGGTGGGGACTGGGGAGTTGCGTCAGCATGCTATTAATAGATGTCTTCAACAACTGGCCCCAATAGCGCAGAAGCTACGGGCAGATCGACGGCCCAGCAGAAATGCCCACAGTTTGTGTTGAGACAGTGAGATGCATGCTATTAAGGGCATGTTCAATTTTCAGGACGTAAAAATTTTGAATGTCACATCGAATGTTACGTAGAGTGTTGCATGAGGTGTTCGAGTACTAACAAAAAAGCAAATTACAGAATTCGTCCGTAAATCGCGAGACGAATTTTTTAAGCTTAATTAATCCGTCATTAGCACATGTTTATGTAGCACTTTAGTGTCAAATCATAGACTAATTAGGCTTCAAAGATTCGTCTTGTAAATTACATGCAAATTGTATAATTAGTTATTTTTTTAATCTATATTTAGTACTCCATGCATGTGTCCAAAGATTTGATACCATAGGTGTAAAGTTTTTGGTTTTGATCTAAACAAGGCCTAAATGTTCAGACCGTGCTTGTACGACCTGTCGTGTGCTGCTGACGCGTGCTACTGTTACACTGGACACAAGGATGCCAGTCATCCGCGTGGTGGGGCAGACGTCGTTGTCGGAGCTGTAGTTAGCGCCGTGACCTGATTGACCACCATATGGATGAGCAGTGCAGCACAGTAGTGTATTACCTAGTATCACTGTATGAGCAGCACTCGTCCGTGGTTAGTACAATGTGTTTTGTTACTTCTAGCACGTGGCAACTTAAAATAGTAGTACTCCACAGTACAGTCCCTGTAGATGTTTGGTTCGTGCCACCACAATAAATTTATCTCTGTCTAGTTGGTGAGAAAGATGAGGTACGCAAAAAAAATAAAAGCTTCAGGAATTTCGTCACAATTTGGACACCACAGTCCACAATCTGTGGCCGCCGCGTACACCTGCGTTAAAACAGCCCACATGCATGCGCAGGGCCGGCCCATCCATCTTCAGCTCAGCGTGGACTTGACTTGCCCACCATAGCTAAATTAGCCATTGCAAGGGACCTTAGCTGGACCAAACCAGATACAAGTACATTTATTTCGTGACAAATTTTAAGGTACAAGTGCATTTATTTTATGATAAATTTTAAATGTTAAAAGCGTATTTAATTTGGGGCCGAGGGAACACGTGGACAAGCATTTTTTTAGTATATAGTAGCTTCAAATTAGGACCTGTTTGGAAGAGCTCTACTGGCTCCAGTTCCACCAAAAACACATCTAGATCTAATTGTTTTTAGACAAACACTTCTAGCTCTATCAACTCCACCGTGGATCTGATCCACCAAAACGGTGGATCGGCCCCTAGATTCACCAAATTGGTGGAGCACCTACCAAATCCAAGTTTGGTGGGATTAGGGAAAATTACACACCATGCCACTGATTACACAAAAAAACGGTCTGTTCTTTTTCTTTCGCGTCTTCTTCCCCGTCACGAGCCCGGCCGGCCACCCCGCCATCGGCCCCCTTATCCAGCCGCACCCCGCCCTCGGCTGGCCGCGAGCCACCTCGGCCGGCCACATGCCGCCACCAACTGGTCGGCTGCGTGTCGTGCTTGGCCCTGCCCCGCGCTCGCCCTAGCCAGGCTGGCCGTGCGTCGTCAGTGGCCACGCCCCGCCCTAGCCAGCCGTGGCACTGCACCCCACCCCCGTGACCTCCGCTTCCTACGTGCGAGCGCGTTGAGGAAGAAGAACTGCGCTTTTTTGTGACGCGTGGGACCGTGTGTTAGTGAGATGAGAGAAACGCTGGAGGTGTACCAAACACTTCGGTGAATCCCAGATCCACGGTGGAGCTGCTTCACGGTGGATTCAGGTGAATCTCAGAACTAGATTTACTTTTTGGGATGGTGGAGCTCTCCTAAACAGGCCTTTAATTGATTTTGTGACAGAGGGAAGTGTTCATCTACGCTTATTATGCCGTGCATGTGCATGTCCCGTTCGGCCCGCCAAAAGCCCACTCAGGGAGTCATGTATGTATCTATAAATATCAATATCTTTAAACGTGGTGATATCAACTGTAGATCAACAGTCCTCCCGCACTATCCCACACAGTTCCCTACTGGACTTCTACATGGGCCGTCAGATTTCCATTTCCTTCTTTCTGATACCGTCCACGGACCCTCTTGGGCAGACTGCATCAAAGCTTATCCCTTCCACGGTTCCACCTCCCTGCAACGCGCACGCAACAAAACAGAAAGCTCAAAAATTCCCCATCGCCCATGCCACGCCACCGGCGTGCTCCTGCCCGCGCCGACTCAGCGCCTGCGCGCTCCACTGACGGCGCGTCATGCCCACCTTGCCCCCGCGTGGCAACGCCGCCACCTCCCCCTCACATGTGCCTTCTGGGCGGCACCCCGGCCTCGGCTCCGGCGCCGCAACACTGACTGACCGCGTCGGTAGCACGAGCGCCCTCCCCCTCGGCGCGGGCGCACCCAAAGGGATGACCATGAAGGCAGATTTAGGATTCTTGCGTTTTTAGGTACACACAAACGTAATGCTCATTTTCCGGTTCATGTGTATTTTACATTTAGACAGGTTTTGTGTACCAGTTCCATTTCCCATGTATCATCGAAACAACTCATCGTCCAGAATCTGCCAGGGTGCTGCGACACCGTCTTTTGGTCCGTTAGGCCGTGTATCGTCTTAGAGCCCATTAGAGGGCGCGTCCAGCAGGGGTGATGTCCAGACCTTTATAATTAGTCGCCGCCACTCTCGCTAGGGTTTAGGTTTTGTTGCGTTCTTGATTTCCTCGTGAAACAGACATCATTTGCTGCAATTGTATCGCCAAGATCGCTTGCGGTGAACCAAGGACCCTGTTCTTGATCTTGTTCGCCTGTGGCGATTGGTCATTTCGAATAAAGACTTGAACCTCTTATCAAACTCATATACTTCATTCATACTTGCAATTTTAGATTGCGTTCATCCCGTTCTTGCTTGTGTTCTCGATTCGCTTGCAAGAAAGCCTTCTCGGCGAGATCAATCGTGTTGTGCATGGTTGATAACCAACGGAGCAGTGGTGTAACGGTTGTGGGGGTCCAAACCAGTCTTGGTTCGAAGCCAGAATCATGAACGTTGAGTTCTCCACCAATCGAAGCCATCGTACCTATCGGAAGATCGGGCCGTGTTTACATCAAGTGGTATCAGAGACCTTGTTGCCCGTTAGGTATATCCTTGTTCTCCCTTTTAGATTGTTACTATTTTTTGCATTACCTAGAGCCCACAAAAAGCCAAAAAAATTATACACCGCCACATATTCCCTGTCCTATCGTCCTGTTGTGCCTTGCAATTTCGTTTCTATTTCGCGTTGTTGAGTTTGTGTCCTAGGTCAAGTTCTGGTTGCTGGTTTTAAATCGTTTTAAGTCCAGTTGTGTCTTTTTCTTTGTTTCATCTGAACACCATCGAGTTTTGAGTGTGTTTCTTTTGTTTCCATCAAACCCTAGTTCATATCATTCAGTTTGTGAGAGTTGTCATCACCATTTGCATCCTTTCACCACTGCCGCAGCAATTTTGCGTGCATTGTTCCCATTTTATCATCTAATTCGGAGCCCATTCGTAAAACAGCCATAACTTTTGTAAACGAACTCTGATTGAGACGTCTCATATATCAAAATCATTCAGAAAAAAATTTGCATCCATCCATACCCCGCTTCGCTGGGTTTGGCGATTTTAAATTTGCGAAAAACAGCCGGGAAGATCGTCTTTTAGAGCCCGAGAGATTTTTGTCAATTTTTGCACATCTTCTGAATTTTTCACAGGCCACGTCTTTCACTTGTTTCAGTTCAAATTTCAAATTTTTCGTGGTTACTTTTTGTGTGCTCCTAAGTCAAGAAAAAATAGCAAAAAAATAAAAAGAAAAAATCAAAATTTTCTAAAAAAACAACGACAGCAAAAAAAATATAGGAAAAAGAGAGGGGCAAAAGAGGAACAATATCTTAAGGAGCACATAGAGAGCACCAATTGAGTTGTGTCTGGGTGTGCTAATACCTACCTTGTTTCTCATATTCCTGCTGTCCAACGTACTTGTTTCACCACATTACTTGATACATCTTGTACGCATCTGTTACACTCAAGCTACAATGGTATCATAGTCATGTAACGTCCCGCCTCCATGAGGCCAGACCCGCTTACATTTGGCAGCTTTTCTAGGACATAGACTGCCCTCACAGATCAACACTAGTCTTTTCTGCGCACAGATCAACACTAGTCTTTTCTGCGCACTTTGTCCTCACTCGTGCGCACCCGGGAAGAACTTCCCGATCGGTCACTAGTCTTTTCTGCGCACTTTGTCCTCACTCGTGCGCACCCGGGAAGAACTTTCCGGTCGGTCACCCATCCCTAAATTTCTCCAGGCCAAGCACGCTTAACTTTAGAGTTCTTTGGAGATGGACTTCTGAAAAAGAAGTTACAACTTGTTGGTATGAGTGTTATTAATCATATTAAGCCCTGTGTCGGGATGTTACAAGTCACCCACCGATTGCACCGGCTGCTGCATTGGTAAGAACACTTGTAAGACCGGTAAGACGCTTGAGAGTTGAGTGCCTTTATTTCCTTGTCCACATCCTAGTAGATGATAGAAAAATACATACTTGTGTGTTTTCTTGTTTGATGCTAACAATGACAGGTTACAACACTCACTGCTATGAGACACGAAAGTTGCATGAGACACGCACTAATGTTGCTGCACCTCCTCCCTCAGGTCATTCTATTCTTTCTTCCTGCCTACTTATGATGGTATTGGTGCTGATGAGTACATTGAGTGGGAAACTAAAATAGATAATATTTTTGCTCAATGTCGTATGTGTGTACGGAGGAAGATTAAAATTGCAACTAGTGTCTTTAGACATTATACATCAACTTGGTGGGAGTCTTTGAGTTCTTTAGATCAACCTCACACATGGAATAATATAAAAATTCGTATGAGAGAAACTTTCACTAGTAGAGAACAGACCTTTGGTCTTGATGGCCAAATTTAGCTTTAGTCCCGGATTAATTTAGGCCCGAGACTAAAGAGACCTTTAGTTTCGGTTGGTGGCTCCAACCGGGACTAAAGCCCATAGCCCAACGGCTACTGCGCCAGGCTTTAATGGCAGGTGGGCTTTAGTCCGGGTTGGGGTTACAAACCGGGACTAAAGGTCCACCTTTAGTCCCGGTGCTAGCCACCAACCGGGACTAAAAGTGTTAGTCCCGGCTAGCAACTGGGCCCGGGATTAGAAGTGGGTCTTTTAGTCCCGGTTGGTGGTTTGCACCGGGACTAAAAGGCCACCTGTATATAGCCCACGCTCGGCCTCTTCTTCCTCCGC
Source organism: Coix lacryma-jobi var. lacryma-jobi (assembly GCA_009763385.1). Classification (NCBI taxonomy): domain Eukaryota; kingdom Viridiplantae; phylum Streptophyta; class Magnoliopsida; order Poales; family Poaceae; genus Coix; species Coix lacryma-jobi. Next base: position 13,763,155 of record CM019831.1, on the reverse strand, counting down.
GAGCCACCAGAACCCGAGAGCTCACTCTCACCGTGTTCTTGCTTGTTCTCCATTGCTCCATCCACATTCTTCGATTTTTCCTTCGATTTCTCCAGTTTCTTCATCGATTCTTCACTCCAGAGAGGTATTATCTTCTTACTCTCATGTTTCATTATTAGCATATCTCATTTTTTCGACTAGATATAGTTATATATATATATATTTAGTATTTTTATGCTAATTCTTTATTATTTATTGGCAATGTAGCATAAATTCAATTTAAAATTGGCTATTATATAAAGAAAAGTCTCTTTTTAACCCCGGGTCCTTTCTTAGAAAATGATAAACTTATTGTATATTAAAAAATTAATATACTTTATCTTCATACTCTCATGTTTCATTATTAGCATATCTTATTTTTTGGACTACATATAGTTATTTATATATATTTAGGATTTTTCTGGTGAATTTTTATTATTTATTAACAATGTAGCATAAAAACAATTTAAAATTGGGTATTATATGAAGAAAAGTCTTTTTTTAACCACGGGTCCTTTCTTTTTTGTAAAAATTAATATAGTTTACAAATATTGTTAATTTTAGAGTTCGAGAGTAAAGGTCTCTAACCAGCGGTGGTGGTGGTTATTCACGCTACTCCAGTAAGTATGGTTTATTAATATTGAGAGTTTCAGATTTTTTTTAATTTTATTTATTTATAAATGAGAAATTTATTGTATATTAAAAAAATAAGAATAGATAGTAGATGGCAACTGCTTCTAGGTCCTCGGCCTCTTATCGGTTTCCAAAGCGACTTAGGCCAGACCTCCCTCTCATTGCATGCGGTGAGTGTGAGGAGAAGGTTGTCCAGGAGTACCGAGTGAGGGAGGAGGGTCCCAACAAGGGACGTATCTTCTACAAGTGTCCGGTTCATAATGTGAGTTTATTTAACCTGTTTGATGATTATAGTTCATTTATATCTATTATCAAGAGAATTGTGATTATGTACTATTTTTTTTTAATTTCAGTGGGATGGCACTGGATGTTCAGGGTTCTACTGGGAGGAAGAGTATGTTAAACACATGCAAAAGTATCTTCCACAGGCAGAAACGTCTGTGGAAGAGGCAATGACCCAACGGAAGAAGCCCAAAGATGTTGAAGAAATGGGGGATCTATATGTTTTAGTTGAGATTGGTCGCGAAATCCTTTTGTTGCTGAAGTGCATTTTAGCTTTAGTTTTTTTAGTGGTACTTGGGATTGTCTACATTGTATCGCGTCTTTCATAAATTATTACCTTGTAGAGAAGACATGCATGTTGTATAATTAACTAATTATGTTTTAGATTTTAATATGATATATGTATGACATGTAATGCAGATGAGCCGACATTGGATGTATAATGCTGATCGACGCTCTACAAAATTTATTGAGGGTGTGCACAATTTCTTAAGTGTGGCCGAGGCAAACAAGCGAGATGGTTTCATGTGGTGCCCATGTGCATTATGTAAGAATTCGAAGGAATATACTAGCGCAAGGATTATTCATTCACACTTGTTTAAGTCTGGTTTCATGGCAAACTATATTTATTGGACCAAGCATGGAGAGAGCGGGGTTATAATGAAAGAAGGCGAAGACGAAGAAGCAGGGCATGAGGAGGATATTTTTGCTGAATATGCTGCACTAGATGATATTGTAATGGGGGAAGAGGTAGAAAATGAGCCCATCCGTGATGCTGCACTAGATGAATATGCAGATGATCTTGGTCAGGCCATCTGTGATGCACAGACAGAATGTGAAAGTGAAAAGGAGAAGATCAAGTTCGATCGCATGCTAGAGGATCACAAGAAATTGTTGTACCCGACTGCCACAGAGGGCCAAAAAAAGTTGGGTACCGTACTGGAATTGCTGCAATGGAAGACAAAGAATGGTATATCTGACAAGGGATTTGGACTGTTACTAAATATCCAAAAGAAGATGCTTCCAAAGGGAAATGAATTACCCACAACTACGTATGAAGCAAAACAGGTTGTCTGCCCTCTAGGATTAGAAATCCAGAATATACATGCATGTCCCAATGACTGCATCCTGTATCGCGGGGAGGATTATGAGAATTTGGATGCATGCTCGGTATGTCACGCATCGCGGTACAAGATCAGACGAGATGACCCTGGTGATGTTGAGAGCGAACGTCCGAGAAAGAGAATCCTTGCCAAGGTTATGTGGTATGCTCCTATAATACCACGCTTGAAGCGTTTATTCAGAAACAAAGACCATGCAAAGTTGCTGCGATGGCACAAAGAAGACCGTAAGGTAGACAATATGTTGAGACACCCTGCCGATGGGTCCCAGTGGTGAACAATCGATAGAGAATTCCCAGAGTTTGCGGAGGACGCAAGAAACTTAAGGTTTGCTTTAAGTACATATGGCATGAATCCTTTCAGGGAGCAGAGCAGCAGTCATAGCACCTGGCCCATTACTCTATGTATCTACAATCTTTCGCCATGGTTGTGCATGAAGCGAAAGTTTATAATGATGTCAGTGCTCATCCAAGGACCGAAGCAACCTGGCAACGACATTGATGTCTACCTGAGGCCCTTAGTTGATGAACTTATGCTTTTGTGGAATAGACCTCGTGTATGTGTGTGAGATGAGTACAAACATGAATACTTTGACCTGCGAGCATTGTTGTTCGTAACAATCAATGATTGGCCTGCTCTAAGAATATTTCAGGACAGACAAACAAGGGATATAATGCATGCACACACTGTTTTGAGGATGTTGACAGTATATATTTGAAAAAATGTCGAAAGGTCATGTACCTCAGTCATCGTCGATTCCTTCCTGCAAATCACCCCCTTCGAAAGAAAGGCAAACATTTCAAAGGTAAGGCAGACCATCGAACCAAACCTCCCAACCGAAATGGTGAGGATGTATTCGATATGGTGAAGGATGTGAAAGTAGTCTTTGGAAAGGGACCTGGCAGCGAACCAGCTCCGAAGGATGCTAACGAACGTGCACCCATGTGGAAGAAGAAGTCTATATTTTGGGAGCTACCTTATTGGCAAGTCCTAGAGGTCCGCAGCACGATTGACGTAATGCACCAAACAAAGAATCTATGTGTAAACCTACTAGGATTCATGGGTGTGTATGGGAAGTCTAAAGACACAATTGAAGCATGACAGGACCTGCGATGTTTGAATGAACAAGACAAATTGCATCCAGAGAAGACAAATGATGGACGTCATTACTTAAGACTAGCTAGCTACACCCTTAGCAAGGAAGAGAAGGAAAGCGTGTTCAAATGCCTAGATAGCATTAAGGTCCCATCTGGATTCTCCTCAAATATAAAGGGTATAATAAACATGTCAGAGAAGAAATTCCTAAACTTAAAGTTCCATGACTGCCACGTGCTTATGACGCAATTGCTTCCAATTGCATTAAGAGGAATTCTACCTCCAAATGTACGTTTAGCCACTGTGAAGCTATGTGCATTCCTCAATGCAATTTCTCAGAAGGCAATCAATCCAATGGATCTGGCAAAGCTCTAGAATGATGTGGTTCAGTGTCTTGTCAGCTTTGAGTTGGTGTTCCCCCCATCCTTCTTTAATGTTACGACGCACCTCCTAGTTCACCTGGTCAAGGAGATTAGTATTCTTGGTCCCGTGTTCCTACACAACATGTTCCCCTTTGAGAGGTTCATGGGAGTGTTGAAGAAATATGTTCACAATCATGCTCGTCCAGAAGGAAGCATCACCAAGGGGTACGGAACAGAGGAGGTCATTGAGTTTTGTGTTGACTTTATTCCCGACCTCGACCCGATTGGTGTTCCTGAATCGCGACACGAGGGTAGACTAAGTGGAAGGGAACACTAGGGAAGAAACCATATATCGGTATGGAGGACAATTTTTTTAATAAAGCACACTACACTGTTCTGCAAAACTCCTCCTTGGTGGATCCGTATATCGAGGAACACAAGGGCATCCTAAGATCTGAGTTTCCAGGGAAGACTGAACAGTGGATTACACGTGAGCACATGGACACTTTTGGCGGTTGGTTGCGAAAAAAATGTCTGGGTGATGAGAGTCTTGACGAGCAACTGTACTTGTTGGCTAGAGAACCATCGTGGCATATCCTCACATATAAAGGTTATGAGATAAATGGGAATATATTTTATACAGTAACTCAAGATAAAAAGAGCACCAACCAAAACAGTGGTGTCCGCATAGATGCGACGGACCCGAATGGCAAAAAGCAAACATATTATGGCTACATAGAGGAGATTTGGGAACTAGACTATGGACCTACTTTTAAGGTCCCTTTGTTTTGATGTCAATAGGTGAAGGTGACCGGAGGCGGTGTAACAGTCGACAATCAATATGGAATGACAACCATAGATCTCAAAAATCTTGGGTACAGAGATGAACCATTCATCTTAGCCAAGGATGTGAATCAGGTCTTCTATGTCAAGGATATGTCTACGAAACCAAAGAGGGGGAGAAACGACAACTCAATCAGTGAGTCAAAACGCCACATTGTTCTTTCAGGGAAAAGAAATATTGTGGGAATCGAAGACAAGTCAGACTTGTCAGAAGATTATGAAATGGATGACCTAATCCAGCCGTTTGTAGTGAGCAAAGACCCAAGCATCATGCTAAATAATGAGGACACTACATGGTTACACAGTGATCATAACCAAGGGACTTACATCAAAAAGAAGTTCGTTGCTGTTGCCACTTAATATATATTGCTCCTGTAGGTTGTGGAGAATTTGTAATCTGCCTATGTCAAAACTATCTATGTAATTTGACTTGGTCTTCATGAGTTGACATTTGTATTTGAGACAATTTAGGGTTTCGAAAATTGGTTTCGAGCCGCCGAAATTTAAAAATTCAAAATTTGAATGGTTCAAACTCTGTCAAATGAATAGTTGACTAAAATAAAAAATGTAGATCCAGACGAGTCTAACAAAGTTTGTATTCATGACTTTTCTATTTGAAACTATTTAGAGTCTCAAATACTAGTGTGAAGGTGTCATTTTTTTAAAATTCCAAATTTGACTTGGTCAAACTTTGCCAAATGGAACACTAAATGACATCAGATGAAAAAGTTTTGAATACAAAAGAATTAGAACTCATTATTTTGATCAAATGAGACACTAGATTTGTCTGATCATTTTTCTTAATTATTATATTTTCTCGATCATGTTTAATTTCAATTATCTCGGCGTATTTGGAAAATAATTGGTGAAAAATCAAAATGTTAACGTTAAGATGTTGCGAAAACTAATAACCTATCTAAAGCAATTAATTTAAAAGATTTTAGTTGGAAAAAACATTTTTGCATTAACCAAATAATGATTAAGTGTTATATTAACGTTGTCTATACAAAAAAACAAAATAATTTCATAATTTAAGATTTTTCCTGTACACAATAAAGCAAAAAACAAATAATGGTTTTTCCAAAAAAAAAAATTATGCCTAATACTTAATTTATAATACAATTAACAAGTGTTAAAACAAATTCTAATGCTTTTTATTAAAAAAACCAAAATTTCTTTTGAAAGGTGACGGGAACTGAAAACTGCAGGCCAAATCCTTTAGTCCCGGTTGGAGTTACGAGCCGGGGCTAAAGGTGACCGTTTAGTCCTGGTTAGAAAACACAACCGGGACTAAAGGGGACCTTTAGTCCTGGGAACACCAACCGGGACTAAAGGGTCTTTAGTCCCGGTTGGTGTTCCCAGCCGGGACTAAAGGTATTGGCCTATATAAGCCCAGATCTGCGCGGTTATCTCTTCGTCTTCCTCCCAGCCTACACATACACGCGAACTCCGCCGCCGCCGCCTCCGCTTCTCCAGCTTCCGGAACGCCGCCCCCATGCCACACCGCTGCCATCCCCGACGTCCGCGCCGCCCTCTCGACCCGCGCGCGTGAGTTAGACCTCCGCGCCGGCCCCGAACGCTATCGTCGCGCCGACCGCGCCGGCCCGGCCCTGCTCGTGCCGGCCGCCCTCGCGCGCTCGCCGCCGCGCGCGCTCTGGCCCTCGACGAACGCCGCGCCGGCCGGCTTGCTCCGGCCACACGCCGCGCCGCACGCCAAGCACCACGCACCGCCCTCGATCTCCACCGCCGGCAACGCCGCCCACGCCAAGCGCCGGCCCTCTCCACCGCCCTATACACATGTAATTATTAAATGCAAATCGATATATATATATACATATATATATATATATGGAAATGTAATAGAATTTAGATTTTACAATATTTATATTTTACAATATTTCATGTAACTTGATATATATATATATAATATAATATAATATAAATGGAAATGTAGAATTTAATTAGATTTTACATTATTAAATGGAAATCGATATTATATATATATATAATGTAATAGGATTTAGATTTTACATTATTAGAGCATCTCCAACAGTTTGTCAAATAGTGAAATCGACGATCACGTACGTGTACACATGTAATATAAAAAAAATAAATAGAAGTTTGATTTTACATTTATGTATGTATATGTATGTATATATGTGTGTATATATATATATAAAATGTAGATATATATAACTTGTTTGTATTAAGAAAGTCAATAATAATAGTTTATATTTATATTATTATTCTATCTTTTACATTGGTATTGTATATATACATGTAATATAATTTATATTTTACATTATTAGAGCATCTATTGAGTTTGTCAAATAGTGAAATCTACGATCACGTGTACACTTGTAATATAAAAAAAATTAATATATATTAAATAGTAATATAGTTACAATTTAGAATTTATATTATAATTATTCTTTCTTTCAAAAAAATATTATGAACTTGTTTGTATTTATATTATTTATTCACTATGATTATGTTGCTAGTGATAAATTTATTGATATATTCGAATCCAGTGATATACACTAGAGATGGCCGCTGACCCCAATGATGACATGAACGATATCATGATGAATCTTATTTGCTCCGACGACGCTGCATACGCGGGCCCGAACGATGATAATGCTCAGGATCCGGATGACGGGAGTCAATACTTGAATCTTGGAAATGATCGAGAGCTAGAAAATGTAGTACAAGATGATAATGCTGGCGAGGTATATACTTGATTATTTCGTCATGTCTTATGTATACATAGTGAAATTAGTAAAAGAATTTCATTCATCTCTCTGTGTGTGCATACGTAGCCCTCAGGATCGACGACGACGAGCAGTCGGAAAGTTCGAGACCCGGCACGGCCGTTGGAGGGCCGCTACGTAATATCACAGTTCAATCTAGAAACAGGAGAACCACTTGGAACACATGCGAAGAAATTCATTAATCACTGTGGATACCTAGTAAGAGACAGACTCCTGATCAATGCCCGTGAATGGAAAAAGAGAGTAAATGCTCCTCATATTAGTTATGTCTCTAATGCAAACAAGAATTATGTTTGGAACGATATTGTGAACACTTCACGCTCAAAACAGATGATGAAGAGTTGAAGAAGCGAGTTAGGAATTGGGCTATGAAGAGGATGGCCACCATGTTCCAGTGTTGGAAGAAAAATCTATATCATGAATTTGTCAAGAAGAATCTGATGCCCAATTTCAACACTAGAGGTCCGTATTCAAAGCTAAGGCCTTATTGGGATGAGTTTGTACAGTTCAAGACATCCTAAGAGGGTAAGGAACGGGTGCACAGGAACCAACAGAATGCCCAAAAAAAAGGAATACCACCATCACATGGGATCCGGTGGCTACAAGACTGTCATTCCGAAGTGGCAAAAGCTGGAGCAAATGATAATTGAAAAGCAGCTCGTACCAGCTTCACTAAATTGGTCTGAACGCGCGAAGAATTGGTTTTTGCTCATGGTGGATCACTTGACCTACAGACCAGGGTAATAGTTTATGGTGAAAAAATCAAAATAGCAGCAGAGAGACTTTGTCATGCTATAGACGCTTCTACTAGTGGTGCGTTCAGGCCCAACAGAGAGAAAGTTGAACTCACATATGGCCTCGGGAACCCTGAGCATGGTGGAAGAACAAGAGGCTTTGGTGTCGTAACATGGGAGCATGCCTTCGTCAAGAACAGAGACACATACAAAAGCCACCAGAGAAGGAAGGAAGAGGAGAACGAGCGACTATGAAGATTGGAGATGGCGGTGCTTGAATCTCAAGAGCGAGAAAAAGCCAATGAGTCGAGAATGCATGAGGAAGTCAAACGGCAAGTGCAAATAGCATTGAGTGCCCAAAAGTAGTCAACATCAGAGCCAAGACTTAGCCCCACTAATCAGAATAAAAGCAGTTGCGCTTCCACGGAGGTACCAGAGGATGCAAGGTTGCGCTTCCCCGTGGATGACATCACTCAACCTCTTACCATATGTGAGCTGCACATTCCACAGGAGAATGATACCATCATGGTGGCTGCCGGTGTTGTTAATCCTGTCGAGACATTCAGAGCACCAAGAATCCATGGAAACATAATACCACCTGGATATGCTTGCGTCTCTGTGGATAGAGTTCTTCAAGGATTCAGTGATGTGGCTCTTGACATTCCAGGAGGTGATGAGGAGAAGACTTAGAGAAGCGGAGCATTCATTCATTCTATGGCGCAAGAGATACATAATTATTCCTGGGGCGTCACCTCCTAAACTCGCTCACCATAGGTATGCATGCGGATGAGAGTGAACAAATTGTCACTATTTTTCTATTAACTAAATAACAAGTTACTCATAATTAAACTCTAATTTTGTTTTCTCTCACAGCAGGTCTTCGGGCAACCAAAGTCCAATAATTCATTCCCCAGATCAGCATAGTGCTCCGAGGAACTCTTCGATGCCGTGAAGGAAGTCTTCGACGCCGCAGCCGCACCCGCCTCCAAGGCGTTCTCCAATGCTGTAGCCGACGCCGCCTCTGCCTCCAAGGCGTTCTCCAACGCCACAGCCACTGCCTCCTCCACCAAGGCGTTCTCCAACACCGCCGCCGTAGGTGACCAAGAAGCCGGCCGCCAAGAGGTCCGCCGCATCACAATCGACCAAATCGTCATCCCAGCCGGCAAAGAAGAAAGCCACCAGCAGCAAAAAAAGCCAATTCCCCAGATGGTGCGACCTTATGATAGGACCGATGAGGAAACCCTGGCTAAGTCCAAATCAGAGGAGAAAGAATTCTTTGACAATATGAAAAAGACCCGAGAAGCTAGGCGAAACCCTCCACAGCCGTACCTCTTCCTAAATCAAATGAACTAAGGAAAAAGGTGGACGATCATGAAAGACAGGTGCGTGCTTCTCGTAAGTCGCTGCCGCCATCAGACTATGACCGCACTATGATTAAGGCACATCTGATTGCCTCAGTGAAGAAGAAAGGGAAAGAAGTTGCACAACTAGGAGAAAATCAACAATCAATCCCCAACCTAGTTGTTCCTAATGAGTACGGATCAAACATGAACCTTTTCAATCCAGATGTCGTCATACCCCCACATATCGACTTGGGGCAACTAAGTGATTTCTTTGTCAAAACCGGTCTTGACGTAAACCAATTGGTCTATGGTGCCCCTATCGAGCCGAGCTCGGAAGTCGACCCTTGGAAGATTTATAAATATGGCAAGAGCCTTTTCGATCCAAATGTCGGACAGAGAGAACACGGTACACAAATGTACCTGTTAAACAAGTGGTACCTAGAGGCATATAAAAGGGGCGAGGAGTGGCTTCAAGTCAGAGTCAGACAACATCACTACTTCTATGGCGATGACATCATACATGTACAATTCAACGAATTACACCAACTATGCCACCGGGACGCTCTCGACAAATCTCTCATTAGCTGCTTTTGTCTGTAAGTGATTATACAATTTCTATTATATTATTAAAGTCATCTGCATGTGTTACTTTGTTGTATATATATTTATCCTCACACTATGCATGTAGACATGAGATGAAGATGCTCAGAAGCAGAGGGGATAATACAATTGGTTTTGTTGATCCATATGTTATATTCAAAGACCCACTTACTCCCTTGCATCTTTGGCAACCTCAAGCGGAGAAGAATATCATGAGGTCCTTAATTAACCAAAAGAACAAGAGAGCGATACTCCTACCGTATAACTTCAAGTGAGTGTGCACATTTTGCTTCCCTTACTCGATCGACGCCCCATATATAGTTATTGAATTATATCTTCGTACATGCAGGTTTCACTAGATCTTGTTGGTCATCCAGATGGATACCAACAAACTAATAATCTTAGACTCGTTGAGAAAAGACCAAGGCGAGTACCAAAATATGATAGACCTTATCCAGAGGTAATTTCATATCGGTCACTCACAATTTTTGTACTCTCTCGTAACTAATGTTAACGATCTAATTTTTTAAACTTTGTTGGCAGTGTTTGGGCGAAATTCATTGAGAGTCACCGCAGTGATGGTAAAGCGCCACTACCAATAGTTAAAACCCAAGTAAGTACTAGCTACTACATCTAGCTATATATAGTTATCATGAGTTCAATTCACTGGATAACGAGAGGTTCTTTTTCTCGTAAAGTGGATTTTGCGACAGCCACCGGGGAACAATCTCTGCGGATACTATGTTTGCGAGTTCGTGAGGTCGTTCAACAATCGAACTGATTTTAATAGCCGTAAAGTATGTTTCACAATTCATTTGTTACTATATATTGTTGGTATTGTTAATCAATCATATTTATACTAATACATTTTATTTACTTTGCTTCAAACTGAAGTCTGATTGGATGGATAAAAATCCTCTATTCTCAGACCTGATCAATGCTATTATCGAGACAATAGCAGGATTTCTTTTGGAGGAAGTCATAAACCCAAATGGCGAGCACTACATGCGCCCCAACGAACAAATCCAGCCCGACCGAGATGAAGATTAAGATTGAATGTTATCGACAATCAAGAAACACCACCGAGCGTACAATGTATAAACATTTGTGACATGTAATATAAACTTGTATATATATATGCAATTTATATATATATATAATATATGTAAATAGTTTCATACTATAATTATGTGATTTATATATGCTCGATCAATATACGCGTATACGTATAGAGCAACATACAATGCGTATTCGAAAACCTATTCTAAAATCATAATATATTATCAAATGAAAAGAAAACAAAAAGGAAAAGCAAATAATAAAACAAAAAGGCAAAGCACCTTTAGTCCCGGTTCCAAACACCAACCAGGACTAAAGGTGCCAGCCCCGTGGCACGTGGGGGAACCCCTTTAGTCCCAGTTGGTGTCAAGCACCGGGACTAAAGGGTGGTCTTTAATCCCGGTTGCAGAACCGGGACTAAAGACCCCCCCTTTAGTCCCGCATTCTCGGTCCCGGTTTGGAAACTGGGACTAGAGGGGGTTTTCCGCCGGGACTAAAGCCGGGTTCTACACTAGTGTTTTGTTAATCCATTTCTTTTAATTAATTTGAATGATGAGGTACATCAACTAGATCAGTCTCTTGTTATTCCTCTTGCTATGCCTAACCCTTTGCAGGACAATGTACAAAAGAGCGAGGATGACATGACAGAAAATGAGGAGCTCATAGCCTCATGTGAAAATTTAGAACCTTTACCACCTGCTGAACATGAGAGCAAAGGTAATGCCCATGATGCTAAACTCATGGAAGGTGAGAGTTCTATTGATGTGCTGAATTTTTCCACCAATCATGCTATGATAGAGCAAATATTAGTAGAACCTTCATTTAATTTACCTTTGTCACAAGATGATTTGCTTAATGTTCCTTGTGACAAACTTGATTTGCATGATGATATTTATGTTATACCCATGCAACCAATAAAGAATGATCATGCTATCTTTGTGCTGGAATCGAACACTTGTGCTGAAAATAGACATGTTATTTGTGATGCTAGTGATGTTGATGAGCTGAAATTGATGTCTTCTTTACAAGCTTTGGGTTACATTGAATTTGATGTTCTGTGTAATCTTAGTTATTTGGAGGAGAGACTTTATGCATATGCTGATTTGCCATGGATCTCTAAACATACATATCATGTTTTTGGCAAATATAACAACAAAGGACAATATATGATGCAACGAATTTACATTTGTACAAATCTGAATTCTCCTTTTGTTGTGCAAAATTGTGATCAATTAGAGGACCGCAAAATCAATAATATTGTAAAGCCATTTTCCTCTAGTCTTGTTTTACGAACACAAGTTAAATCCAAAGAAGGGGGGCATATGTTTCTTGCTAGTACTAATCTTTTGCAGGATAGTATAGACAAATATTTTGTGCATTTCGATCAAGGAGGCTACATCTTTGTAGGAGAAGACATGTTGCAAACCGGGACATGTGGTCCTATTAACATTGTCTATTCCTATTATTTTGGCAACCTCGCTTGTTTTCATGATGGGCAGGATCAACTTCAAGCAAAATCGACGCCGAAGACGACTTTTCATCAAGAAAGGGAGGATGATGAGGACATGACCTCCATGCATATGACCATGATTGGAGATAGAGGCCGAGGAGATCAACAAGGGTGTCCTAACCGAGAAGGAGGCCCAAAGCTCATCCGGTTTGAGTCACCAAGGTGGAGGCCCAAATCAAGTTCGAGTCCACCTCAGAATCCAGGAGGAGTCCCGAGTAAAATCAATGCCCAGGACGCATAAGGACTCTGTTTTCGATGATCCATATATGGTTGGAAAGATAATTTGATAAGCTAACCAATGGTTCTGGTTTGATGTCAAAATTCATCAGGAGTCAATGGAAATTGTTGAAACAATTCAGCATCCAAAATCTGCCACGGTGCTGCGACACCGTCTTTTGGTCCGTTGAGCCGTGTATCGTCTTAGAACCCATTAGGGGGCGCGTCCAGTGGGGTTCACGTCCAGACCTCTACAATTAGCCGCCACCGCTCTCGCTTGGGTTTGGGTTTTGTTGTGTTCTTAATTTTCTCATGAAATAGACATTGTTTGCTGCAACTGTATCGCAAAGATCGCTTGCTGTGAACCAGGGCCCTTGTTCTTGATCTTGTCCCCCTGTGGTGATTAGTCCTTTCGAATAAAGACTTGAACATCTTATCAAACTCATATACTTCATTCATACTTGCAATTTCAGATTGCGTTCATACCGTTCTTGCTTGTGTTCTCTATTTGCTTATAGGAAAGACTTCTCGGCGAGGTCAATTGCGTTGTGCGTGGTTGATAACCAACGGTGCAGCGGTGTAGCGGTTGTGGGGCTCCGAATCATTCTTGGTTTGAAGCATAGATCATGAACGTCGAGTTCTCCACCAATCAAAGTTATCGTACCTATCGGAAGATCAGGCCGTGTCGACATCACTGATGCTGGTAAAAAACTATTCCACCAATAAAATAGAGCTGTATCAGATACACCATAAGCTATTGGCACGGAACGGTTAGCTAACCGTGTTCATCGGGTCATGGCTAAATGGGTCAGACCACGCTGTCGGTTTAGTTGGAGGGACCAGGTGGGACAGGACGGGACAAACCTAGTTCTAGTGGTGTTTGGTCTAGAGTTAAGACAGAGTCAAGGACATCCTACTAAGGAATATTCCCCTAGATGCTGGATGACTCTATCCCCAAAGAACTGAGGGACAGAGTCATTCTTGCTGGGACGGGAGCATGGGCATTGTCTCATTTGATAATTGGGTCCCGTACATCATTGTCTCGTCCCACTTTTTTGTGTCCCTACACCAAACATAAAACAGATCAGTCTACTCCATCTCACTCCACCATGTCTCATAAACAAACGCTACCTAAGAAAAAGTTTTCCTGGATCCACCGTGATGATAGCAAACATTAGGCTAGTCTCATTGCAAGTTTCATTTGCATTTAATAGGCTGCCACATAGGTGTTTTTGATGACATGACAACATTTTTAAGAGGAGAGAGAAGTGGAGTTTCATCTTGGCATGATTACCAACTCTATATGAGTCATGGAATTAAATGTCTATGAAACTATATAATGAAACTATGCATTGAGGATGAATGTTTCATCCAAGTTTTATTTTATTTTACATGATGTGGTAGTCTTAAAAACAATGCCATGAAACTCTACGTTGAGAATGGCCTTATACAGCATGCATCACCTGTGTCAACTAAAAGCGAGACAAAACGACAACAAAGCTAGTAGGTTGATTTACATAACAAAACTGATGTTGTTCTTGAGGATGCCAACCTTAATTAAACCTGTTGACAATGCCTTGTGAGTAGGTAGCATTGTGGCAGTACGCTTGGCATGTCATCACCACAAATGGGAGGGAGATGCATGGAGGAGACGTTCTACAATGCCCTTGTGGGTGAACAGCGCTTAAAGGTGCATGATGAACTCTCCTCCGTTGGCGAGGTGCTTGGCGTGGACATCGGCATTGTTGGAGGGCGCAAGGAAGAGCACCAGCTCTGCCCAAAACCTCACGAGTAGCTCCCACCACCTCTAGATTGATGGCGTGGTGTAGCTCATTGTCTCAGAACTGATCATGGATCGCGTTCCAGATGGAGTGTGCAGTGGCTCGAGGAGCGCGGACATCCTTGGACACGGAATTATAGAGCCAGCAGAGGATGCACTGATCGAGCATGACCCACTCTCGATCATTGTAGTTCGTGGTGGTTGGCGGTGAGGAGAGGTGAGAGCCAAGGCTGAATTTGCCGATGAAGGCATTGAAGAAGCAGCGCCACTTGGTGTAGTTTGACTCGGCGATGTTGAGCTCGATGAGAACATGCGACTTGATGTTGACCGTCTGCAGAATGGCGACTGATGGTGGGGCGACGACGGGCGCATCGTTGTCGACCAAGGACTCAAAAAAAGTCAAACCAGCGTCGGCGAGATGGAACTCAAAGAGGGGATTGGCGTCCATGGTGCCAGAGAGGTTGGCAGCTGAAAGGTCCTAGTTTGATTTTGGTAATTGAGTGACAACTTAGGTGGACTAATATGTGCTTGAAGTGAATTACACAGGTGATTAATCTATAGGTGATCATGTATGAGCAACATATGCCATAAAGGTGAAATGGCTTGGAGATGTTGCAAAGGCTCACACATATGATGAAGGAGCTTATTTCATATGTGACATGACATGGAGTCATGTGGCTAAGATGGTGAAGATCAAGGCAAGACTTGGCTTGATGGACCGGTTGCGAAGGTGAAGGGCAAGTTGGAGGCTTTGAAGCCGTTGGTACCGAGTGTCGGGAGGCTTGAGCAAAGACTTGGCGCCGAAGGACCGAAGCAATGGTGAAGAGCAAGTGAGGTCAATATCGATGGACCATGGAGGCCATGTGATGATATGAAGTGGCTCATATCATTTGGTGATCTAGGTTGGTGCATGTGTTGCATCAACATCGGAGGAGATGGAATGGAATGCGCAAGGCAAAGGTATATTTGTTGGGCATTTCATTTCACCGGTCATAGGTGTGTAGAGAAGTTTATGACCGGGTTTAGGATAGATGGTCGTACTATCAAGAGGAGCAAACTTGTTTGCATATCGGTCATCTAGTGCCACTTGAGCGATCTAACATTGCGTTGTTGCTAGGATCGAGTGGCGCAGTGAGTGCAAGTGAAAATCCTTTGAAAAATGATTGTGAAAATGCTAACACACTTGCACATGATGGTGTTCATTTGGTGGTGTTGTCACATTTGCAAAGGAGAAGAAGTTGGAGAAGTTTTGGAGAAAACTTTGGTTGAAAAAGAGAAGTGATGGCTCTTGGATTGGAAATCTGTATTTATCCTTTGTGATTTGGATCATGTATTCATGTGGGTTGTGTAGCCCTCTGAATAAGCTTTCCAAAATGTCCAAGATCATCAAATTCCGAGTTCGGAGCAAAGAGTTATGGTCGTTCTCGCCGGGAGCTTCGGTAGCTTTCTGGAGAGTGGCGGACTGTCTGCCATTTAGGCGGCGAACTGTTCGCGGTCCTCGGACGCGCCCATGGGGGTGCATCGGACGCGGCGTTCTCACTATTCTCGGGCTGACAGGTGAATGGCGGACTGTCCGGGCCTTTAAGGGCGGACTGTCCGCCGGCTAATTTTTCGGAGAACAAGGTTGCTGGACAGATTCTGTGCACGTCATCGAGTTTCAACGGCAGACTGATCGGGCCCAAGGGGCGGACTGTCCGGGGTGACCGTTGCAGCTCCTAACGGCTAGTTTCGTTATAAGGGCGGACTGTCCGAGGTTATAAGGGCGGACTGTCCGCAGTTCAAATTTCAGCACGATTCCAAACGGCTAGTTTGAGGCCTCCTTCTATAAATAGAGGTGGTGGCCGACCTTTTGGTGCGTTGAGCACCTTGGGGACTTAGTGTCCTTGTGTGAGAGTGCTTGGGAGCCCTCCAACTCACTTGTGATTAGTGCTAATCATATCCGCTAAGTGAGAGAGCGATTCTAGTGCGGTGCATGAGAGATTGCAAGTGTGGCACTAGGTGATCGTGTTGCAAGCCGGTGGTGCTTGTTACTCTTGGAGGTTGCCACCTCCTAGACAGCTTGGAGGCTTGTGTGTGCTCCGTGGTAGCACGCTCGGAGATTGAGCGGTGCTCCGGAAGCGTCCTCTTTGTGAGGGGTGTTGTGCTCACCCCGCGGGAGATCGCGAAGAGCAACTCTAGTAAAAGAGAGACGTGAAGAGCGTCAAGTGGTCCGGCCAAGTCAAGTGCTAGAGCTTGTAGTAAGCACTCCTTGTGGGAGAGTGTGACTAGTGTAGTCACCACTAGCAAGAGGGCCGGCGACAATCTTGAGCTTGTCTCAACGGGGACTAGCTTGGTGGCAACCAAGTGAACCTTGGGATAAAATCACCGTGTCAACATTGTCTACATCTTCTCCGTGGTTTGCTATCTCCATTCACTAGCTTGTACTTTCTTACTCATACTTGTGCTAGTATTTAGTTGTTGCTCTTGTGTAGCTATCTAGCTTGTGTAGCTTAATAGTTGCTCTTGTAATTAGTTAGCTTGTGTAGCTTGCTAATTACCTTCTTTGCTTGTGTAGCTTAGAAGTAGCCCTCTTGCGTGACTAATTGGCTTGAGTAGCCTTGTTAGTCACATTACTTAGTTTGTGTAGCTAAGTAATTTTAGCTCTCTAATTTGGCTTGTGTAGCCTTGTTATTGAGCATTGCTAGTGAGCTTAGGCTTTGTGCGCTTTGCATCACTAGATTGATTAGGAGCTCCCAGTTTGCTTAAAATGCTAGATGCATAGGTTTGTGTGACCTTGCAAGCTAGATTGATTAGGTGAGCTCTAGCTAGCCCTACACCTTTGTTGCCTAATTAGGATCTTTGTAAGGTATTAGAAAACTTAGATAGAGGGGTGCAGTCTTGGCTAGACCGATAGTTTTAATTTTGTATTTGTTTCGGTTAGCCGGTGCAATTAATTTTAGAAAGGACTATTTACCCCCTCTCTAGTCCACCATCTCGACCCTTCACGTGGTATCGGAGCTAGGTCTCTCATTTGTGGTCTTCACCGACCCGAGAGGATGGTGACTAGTTGGCTAGATGTTGAGTGTGACACACATTTTTTTGATGGCACACACTATGCACGGTGGAAACTTCATATGCTTGATCATTTCCGTGCTTTTGGTCCGAAGTTCTAGTGGATCGTTGTTGTTGGTTTTACTCATGCCTTGGATGAGAGTAATCTAACCCAAGCGCAAGAGGATTGCCTAACACTCGATGCACAAGCCCAATGTTTTCTAACAAATGCTTTGCAAGATGAGATATTGGGCAGGGTGATGACTTCGGTGAGTGCCCATGATATGTGGATGGCACTCAAACATCTCTATGGTGATTTCTCTATTTGGGATGATGGCAAATTCAAGGAGGAGAATCACATAGAGATGACACATGAGGATGATGAGCATGACCACAACTTGGTAGTTGTGGAGGATTGCTCCACCTCATGGTCAAGTGATGATGATGATGATCAATTCACAAGATCACTTTACAAGGATGATGGTGACCATAGCCAAAGCTCAAGTGGTGCAAATGATGATGCTACCTCATGCACACTTGATGATGATGATGATGATGACGGCTATGAGAGTGATGTCTCCACAAGCTCTTCTACTACACCACATTGCTTCATGTCACATGGTGACGCAAAGGTATCAATTGCAAATATGGTTGTTGATTGTGATGATCCAAACTTTGAGCTTGTATATAGACTCACTAAGGCTTTAGAAAATGAGATTGCAAAAACAATGAAATTGAAAAATGAAAACTCATTTCTAAAGAATGCATGTGAACAACAAAAGCATCTACTTTATGTTACTACTTGTTCACATGAGGAGCTAAAATTGACTCATGAGGAACTTGGTGTTGCTCATGATAACTTGGAACAAGACCATGCTTTTCTCACTAAGAAGCTTTCTAATGAAGAAACTAAAACTAGTGAGAGCTCATCATTTGGGTCAAATGATCAATCACATATTTGTGCTAACCCATGTGATGTAGAGAAGAAGCATGTATCCACCTCTTGTGATGATTTATTATCTATGTCATGTTCTTCACATATAGATGCTTGTTCTACTTCTTTGTCTTGTGAGACTAACCTTTTGAAGGAGAACAATGAGCTCAAAAATGAAGTGAAGAATTTGAGCAACAAGTTAGAGAGGTGCTAGAACTCCAAAGTCACCTTTGAGCACATGTTGAAGAATCAAAAGAGCTATGGTGACAAGAGTGACATTGGCTTCAACAAGAACAATGTCAAAGGAAAAAGATGGGGCAAGAGAAGAAGTGAAAGAGAAATGAAGAAGCAAGAAGAAAAGAAGCTCTCTCATTTCGTGTGCTTCAAATGCCATGAGATGGGTCATCTTGCCAAATCTTGCCCAACCAAGAAGCAAATGATGAGGCCACAAGATAAAAAGGAGAAGCCCCAAGTGCAAAGCAACATCAACCATAAATATGGTGATATGGGGAAGAAGAAGAAGAAGAAAACAAGAAGAGGAGGAAGAACAAGGCATCCAACTCATATCCAAGATGCCAAGATGATGATGAGCAAGAATCAAAATGAGAAGACAGATTTGGCTCACATCAAGTGCTACAAGTGTGGTGATATGGGACACTTTGCCTCGAAGTGTCCTACCAAGCTTGAGAAGAAGGCTCAAGCAACTCATGAGAGGCAAGGCAATGAGAAGCAACACAAGAGCAAGGAAGAAAAGGCTCAATCAAAAAGAGTTTGTTACTCATGCCGGGAAAGGGGACACATGGCAAATTCATGTCCCCTAGGTATGACTTCTAAGCCTATTTCAATTGATGATAATATTGTTCTTAGAAAGGATGACAATGGTACCTCATCGGTGGCTATTGCAAAACATCCCGCTACTCATACTAAGGCATTGCCTAAGTATGTTGCACCTAACTTGAGAGGACCCAAACTAGTTTGGGTACCATCAAAAAGTGGATGATTGTTTATAGGTACCATGACATTGGAGGCTTGATTCAATTGGATTCATGATGATTATTATATGATTGAGTCAAGAAAAGAAGCTTAATGTTATCCAAACCCAATACCAAGACAAAAGAGTGAAGTTCAAGGGCTACAACATACAAGTGTCATATTCGAGTTGTGGTGTTTTATTGGAATTATTTGAAGGCTTGCAAATGATAGATGAAGAAGCTTGCTATTGGATGATCATGAGCTACCAAGGTATATTTTTAGTTGAGCATATTCATGTGAGTGCATATGAGATGATTGAATGGATAAATTGCTTAGTAATCAAGTTTGAGTTAGTTTGAATGAATATGTTCATGAGACTTTATTTAGTAAGTGATTTGAAAGGATATATGTCTTGTGAGAGTATTCAAACAAGTTGACATCAAGTTTGATTCAATTTGAAGAAGTATAGCTCAAGTATAGAAATATGTCCAATATTGCAAATCTGAGCTAGCTGTGATGATAGCCATGTTTGAATGAACAAATCTATTTGGATTGGCTTGAAATTTGGTACACATACTCTACATTTATGATATTAGTTTCTGTAAAAATCTCATGATGATTGGATAAGTGAAGCTTTGGTTTTGGAGTGGATCTTATCAGCACATGTGCAGCAGTTTTCAGCATGTAGCAGTGTGGAAAGATGTGAAATCTGGTACCAATCTAGAAGTCCAATAAAGCTCAATTTTTTATGGCTACTAGAATACTTAGTGAGGCACATCTCCACCAAATTTCATGGAAATTGGATCAATATATTTAGAGATATGATCAATTCTTTGAAGCAAACAGAATCTGCCAGAAAAGTGACAAGTATTGGATAGATCACAAGTCACTTTGATTGAAAGGCCCTCAAGTTGGAATCATGTTTATAAGTGGTTGAGGGACCTATGTTTGGTCTTGAGAAGAGCTAGGAGCATGAAAAAGATGAGTACAAGGCCATTCAATTGAGAAGTATATTCGACACACATTTTGGTGCTCAAATTGAAGATCAAGACCAACATCAAGATGAAGATGAAGATGAGGTTCTAGTATCAATTGAACATCATTTGAAAAAAAGAAAAGAACTCAAAGGACTCAAAGTCACATTTCAAGAAGAGTTCAAATGGATCAATCAAACAAAGTCAATTCAAGTGAGTATCAAGGATGATTCTTTGGAGAGAGGTCACTTCTCCCTAGTGTAGGGGCTTGCCGCCTTTTGTAGGTTAACCAAGCACGTGGCTTGGAAGGCTAACATGGAAGTGGTGATCTAAAGTGTCATTGGAGATACTTAGTTGAAGAAATCAAAAGGGTTGATCAAGAAAGCAAGCAACACCCAAAGAAGAGCAAATCGTCAAAATTCAAGTGGTATTCTCATGCAAGCTATGATCAAATAAAAAAGCAAGCCAATCACAACAAGAAGTGCACTTGATCATTAGTGGTTCTCAATTCATATGGGTGAAGAATGGTATTCAAATTAGTATCTATTGGTCTTCACCAAGCTATAAATGGACTTCACATTGCTATTGGAGAAACAAATTGGAATCTATGTGACTATCCTCTTCTCCAAGATAGCAAAGGTATCATTGTAATGTGCATGATCATTTCATCCCTTACTAGTATGCGGTTAGTGCATATAGTACATGCTCAATAGGATCATGCATAACAATTGAAAAGTTTAAATTCATAGCCTACCTGTGGCAGAACCTCCCGGTAATGTGGCCCACCCGCACACGTCACCGTCTCCCTGAGCTCTAATGACTGTGCACATGTATCACATCACAGGAAAGATCTGTCGGGTGTCCCCGAGAGAACCCCGAATTATCCACGAACCACAGGACCATCATCATGAAGGTTGGAATAATTACAACATTACAACAGTTGATACAAAATACCATCGGAGTGCGGAAGCAAGATAGATAACCTTTATAAAACATGAATGAGTTACTTTTACATGAACATAACTGGTGTTGTGGAAGCAGAATAGTATTACAGAGCCACACTTAGGCGGAGTACCTAAGTTGGAGAAGAGGGACAACCATATCACGTCAAGCCCACTGACATGATCATGATCAACACCACCTATAAGAAACCTGCAACAGGGGTTAACAAACCCTGAGTACTGGGGTACTCAACAAGACTTACCCGACTAAAGAAAAAGGGAGAAGACTCAGGAATGAAAGGCTTAGGTAAGACTTGAGCAAGATCAAGTATTTTGCAGAAAAAGCATTTTGAAATCCTTGTTTTACTTTTGAAAAGATTCCAGTATTTCTCAATTCTTCATCGTTCATGATTCATTTTACCATTCAAAAACATACCTAGTTGAGAACCACTCTCCGTTGACAGTCAGTGACCAAGTCTCCATAACCGAGGAGCAACGTTAATCCGGATAAATAATACTCAGCTGAGGATCCCTATCCACACTGCATATGTAGCACCCAAGCTTGCATATGCCAACTCGTCTACCACGATTCCTCCAAGATTGGGCCCGGTCCTACGCCACCCGGAAGTACAGTACACCACTCCTATCCAGGTACGACGACCACGTGGGTACATGCTACTTCCGCCATCTCTCCACTCCCAGTGCGCGGTTGTCGGTCCAATAAAGGATTTCTCGGAGCCAGAGCTTTCCGTAGTATGTGAATAGTTGCAAGTCTTGGCCAGCAGGCCCCCATACGGATGGTCCCTAAAGTTTTTCCGTCAGCAACAAGCACCTCGGGACTCTAACCCAAGAGTACAGGTCCTGTCGGTTTTTCAACCCTGTCCCGGTCGGTGTCAACTGTTGAGTCCCGGACTACAACATGACGGCACCGTACGCGCGGACAACCTCTTCTCGACAATGACCACATGCTAGCTAGGCAAGCAGTCATCGAACGGGAAGTAAAGCCAAATTCCCATAAAGATTCTTTCAGTGATCACACTTTGGCATTTTATTGCAAATCTATAGTATAGCATCACTAAGCATTTTGCAAATAGTTTTAAAGCAGGGCTGGTGGATCTTCCGGTGGAGGTAAATAATGCAGGTAATAGGTCATCACACAACTCCTATAACCTAATGCAGTAGTTTAACTCAAAAACATTTAAGGAAAACATTTTATAAATCCAAGGAAGGGTTAAATGCACCGGGGCTTGCCTTAAAGAGAGCAGGCTCGAGGTCGGACTGCAGGAGTCGGAGCTCGGAGTTGCTTCGGGGGTAGGTTCGTCAGCGGCTGCTCGACGTTGACTCCTTCTGCTTCGGTTACTATACGGATGCAATGATGTATGCTTATGAGGATGCTGACATGAACAATACAGCACAAGACAAAACTATTGAATCTAGAGTACACCTTCTATTGTGTAAGCAACTTCTAGGGTAGACACAAAGTTACTTATCATGATCTCTAAGCAAAATTAATCAACCTATTAAGCATCATTTATCCGACCTAAACACAAAACAAGCATGACATCACAACCATCATAGACCAGAAGGGTGGGGTCTATGAACAGCAATCAATTCGAAAGTCACACGAAAAGGGCATACAATCAATATAAAACCCTAATCTCTTTTCTATTTTTTCTTAATTATTTAAAAAGGTCATTTTATGAAGTTGCTCCAAAATTTACCCAATTAATCTCATAGGTTCATTATGGTATAAATAGATGTCAAAACAAATTTCATAATTTTTGGAGGTCATTAAGGTGCTTAACAAAAAATCAAACATTTAATTAACAAAAGGCGCTATTTAACAATTTAAATAAAAACCCAAAAAAATCTACTTATTCCAAAAGACTTCAAAATTTCACCAGAGACTAAACATGACATAACTAGCACATAAAAATTTATCTCATGATTTTTGGAGCTACACATGATTTTCTAAAAATCTAAAACCATTCATTTCTTAATTAAAAGAAGAATTTTTCAGTTTCAAATTTTTGCACAAAGTCCAAGTTTCATATTTTTCTAAAATACTACATGGTATAAAGAGTCTACCATAAAATTTTCAGAATTTTTGGAGCAATACAGAAAATCACACAAAAAGATGAAAAAGGAACACTATTCACATCCCCAAAAAAGAAAAAGAGCACTGTGCTCTTACCTCGCAAGGCTCGGGCGAAACGGAAGACGGTCGCTTCGTCCGAGGCCTGGCTCAGAGGCTCGGGTGAGACGGAAGGCGAGGCGGACGGCGGACCGGCCGCTCGGGGCTTGCGCTGGGAAAACCGGGGGTGGGGATGACTTCGCGGGCTCACCAGAAGTTGGAAGCGAGGCTTGGCGAGGCGGTGCGAGGGTTGGAGGCGGGAGCTCGATGGTGGCGAGGCCTTGGCGAGGCTCGACTAACTTTTTCGAGGGTAGCCTCAGCGTGCTTGAGGCTCAGACCGAGGGTGGCTGCGATTCGCCCGAGGCTGAGGGTGGTCTCGGCTGCTCGAGGAGTGCTTGTTCGGGGTTGGCCTCGGCACGTTCGAGGGGAGGCTCGAGAGTGCTGCTCGAGGGTTGGCTTGAGGGTGAGACTCGAGCGGTTCGCCGGAGTTGGAGGGGAGTTGCTGTACCGGCGAAGGAAGGGATGGAGGGGTGAGAGTGGTGGTTTGGAAAGGTGGAGCAGCTCAAGGCGAAGGCGGTGGAGGCTTCGGCGGGCGCTGGGGTTGCCTGGTGGCTTTTATAGGCGCGGGGTGATGCCGGGGTCCGGGCGAAGGACGGTGGGGGACGTCTGCGCGGCATTGATGGAGGTAGGGAACATGGTAGGTCGGCTCGGTGGGGGTCGGGGTGTTTGCGCGCGGCGCGGCAGCTGCCCGCTGTCCGCGGCTGTAGGCGAAAAGGAGGGTTAGGGGAATGGGTGAGGCTGAGACTAGGTAGGGGTCGGGGATATCCAGCGCGCTAGCTCTGGCCTCGGGCGACACGGAACGGGTCAGCCGGGCTCGGTGCTGCGCGGGGGTAGGGGTCCGGAGAGATTGAGCGCTCAGCGCTGGCTTCGGGCGACACGAGCGCGGGTCAGCCGGCTCGGCGCTGTACGGGGGTAGGGGCTCGGACGAGACGGAGGTAGGGGCCGGGAGCGCGAGCGCTGGCTGCGCACGACACGGCGCGGGTTAGCCGGGCTCGGCGTGACGGCGCTGTGCCTTGACGGTGGCCGGGGCCCTCTAGCTGTGCACAGTGACGACATATAAAGCAAAACTTCCCCTTTTTGAAATTACTCCCAAAACTTGAACTATACAAAGAAAACTCAAAACACCAAAGTTGCTTAAAATTTTGAGATCTACAACTTTGCCAAAATAAACCTTTTCTGAAACTCAAAAGTTTTTGAGATAATTTTGAAAACCAAAAAGGGGACAAAATTGAAGTTTGAAGGAATTTGAAATTACTTCTGATTTTGTATTGAAACTTGAAAATCTGTAAACACCAAAGTTGTTCCTCTCGACAAGATCTACAACTTTGCTAAAAGAACCAACTTCAAATTTTGAATGGTTTTTAAATTAATAAAAGAGGGGTAAAAATCAGGGTTTGGAAATCAGGGTTTTTCAAAAGGAATTTAAATTCTATTTTTGATTTTTCGAACTCTGACCAACACAACAAAGCATCTAGACACACAACTGAACAAGATTTACACAAAGCCAGACACAGAGATGAAATTACCATTTTGCCCTTAAAGGAAGATTTGGGCCTTTAGGGTTTTTGAAAAAAGAGATCACTACACAAGTCACCTCAGAAAAAAAAGGTAAAACAAGCATTAGGCAAACATAATGCATGTCAAGAAAGATTAATGACTAAAGATGATGATATGTCAGGTTAATTACATATTAATCACCATAGGTGTTACACTACCACTATTGCTTGATTGATTATATGGTCTAGTGGTTAGTATATGAGTTTGTTCATGAGCTAGTGAACCCAAGTACTTGATCTAGAAGATGAGCATTCAAGTGTCTAATTCAACGTGAGTAAGATAACCATTAAAAGATATGTGAAGAAGCTTACTCTAGAGCAAACAAAGTTAGATATCTTGTGCAAATTTAATAGTTCAAGTCACAAATAAGAGGCTCATGACAAGAGTTCAAGAAGAAGACAATAATGCAAATGGATATCAAGTTTAATCTTTCATTCAAGTGGTATCTAGACTCATCATTTCTTCACATGGTATCTCTTCAAAAATGGTATATGATCTTTCAAGTGATATTTACCAAGTGGTGTCTAGATCAAGCTCACAAGTGGTATCCTACAAGACTTCAAGTGATCCTCAAATTTAAGTGATCAAATCAAGCAAAACATCCCTCACCAACAAGAGCTCAAGTTTATCAAGTGGATGACCCATGCTATGAGTTAGGGGTAAATGCCCCACTGATTGGTATCAAGGTCAAAGATCCTACAAGTGTCCTACATGTAGTATTTCAAAGTGGTTTTCATGCATCTACATGTGGTATATATAAGTGGTGTCATTCCAACATATATGGTAGTGTCCATCAAAAATACAAGACTCAAGTGTCAACCATCTACCCTAGTGTCACCCTTTGTGGGAAAAGACCATACCTTTTATGGTCATTGATGACAAAGGGGGAGAAATTGTGGCAAAGATATGTCAATTGTGACATGTCAAGGACAAAGAGGGAGAAAGCAAGAAAAGAAGATGGACATGGATCAAGAGGGAGCAAAATTGATGATGAAGAAGGATCAAAATTCTTGGACAAAGAGAACACACAAGTAGGGGGAGCAAGCTCATGAACTTGGTTGATTGCATTTTCATATGTGCATATTCATGTGACTTGCTTGCATAATGCATATGTTTTACATTTGATATATATGCTTGTGTGCAATGTTTGCTAGAGCTAAGACTTAGATGATTATTGTTTCTTTTGATATCTAGAGCCTAGTCTTAGTGTAGCAAGTGATAACTAGAACCTTGTTTATAATATTGATCTCACGTGGTATCTAGTTTCACTTGTTTCTAGCAAGGTTGATGCTAAGGAAGATTTAAAATATGGTATACACGCTTCAAAGGTACATTTCCATTTTGTATACCTTAGCATCAGTTAGTAGTGCTAACACTCCATAGAAAGGTCCTAGTTTGGTTTTGGTAATTGAGTGACAACTTAGGTGGACTAATATGTGTTTGAAGTGAATTACACAGGTGATTAATCCATAGGTGATCATGTATGAGCAACATATGCCATAAAGGTGAAATGGCTTGGAGATGTTGCAAAGGCTCACACATGTGATGAAGGAGCTTATTTCATATGTGACATGACATGGAGTCATGTGGCTAAGATGGTGAAGATCAAGGCAAGACTTGGCTTGATGGACCGGTTGCGAAGGTGAAGGGCAAGTTGGAGGCTTTGAAGCCGTTGGTACCGAGTGTCGGGAGGCTTGAGCAAAGACTTGGCGCCGAAGGACCGAAGCAATGGTGAAGAGCAAGTGAGGTCAAGATCGATGGACCATGGAGGCCATGTGATGATATGAAGTGGCTCATATCATTTGGTGATCTAGGTTGGTGCATGTGTTGCATCAACATCGGAGGAGATGGAATGGAATGCGAAGGCAAAGGTATATTTGTAGGGCATTTCATTTCACCGGTCATAGGTGTGTAGAGAAGTTTATGACCGGGTTTAGGATAGATGGTCGTACTATCAAGAGGAGCAAACATGTTTGCATATCGGTCATCTAGTGCCACTTGAGCGATCTAACATTGCGTTGTTGCTAGGATCGAGTGGCACGGTGAGTGCAAGTGAAAATCCTTTGAAAAATGATTGTGAAAATGCTAACACACTTGCACATGATGGTGTTCACTTGGTGGTGTGGGCACATTTGCAAAGGAGAAGAAGTTGGAGAAGTTTTGGAGAAAACTTTGGTTGAAAAAGAGAACTGATGGCTCTTGGATTGGAAATCTGTATTGATCCTTTGTGATTTGCATCATGTATTCATGTGGGTTGTGTAGCCCTCTGAATAAGCTTTCCAAAATATCCAAGATCATCAAATTCTGAGTTCGGAGCAAAGAGTTATGGTCGTTCTCGCCGGGAGCTTCGGTAGCTTTCTGGAGAGTGGCGGACTGTCTGCCATTTAGGCGGCGGACTGTCTGTGGTCCTCGAACGCACCCATGGGGGTGCATCGGACGTGATGTTCTCACTGTTCTCGGGCTGACAGGTGAACGGCGGATTGTCCGCCGGCTAATTTTTTGGAGAACAAGGTTGCTGGACAGATTCTGTGCAGGTCATCGAGTTTCAACGGCGGACTATCCGGGCCCAAGGGGCGGACTGTCCGGGGTGACCGTTGCAGCTCCTAACGGCTAGTTTCATTATAAGGGCGGACTGTCCGGGGTTATAAGGGTGGACTGTCCGCAGTTCAAATTTCAGCCCGATTCCAAACAACTAGTTTGAGGCCTCCCTCTATAAATAGAGGTGGTGGCCAACCTTTTGGTGCGTTGAGCACCTTGGGGACTTAGTGTCCTTGTGTGAGAGTGCTTGGGAGCCCTCCAACTCACTTGTGATTAGTGCTAATCATATCCGCTAAGTGAGAGAGCGATTCTAGTGCGGTGCATGAGAGATTGCAAGTGTGGCACTAGGTGATCGTGTTGCAAGCCGGTGGTGCTTGTTAGTCTTGGAGGTTGCCACCTCCTAGAGGGCTTGGAGGCTTGTGTGTTCTCCGTGGTAGCACGCTCGGAGATTGAGCGGTGCTCCGGAAGCGTCCTCTTTGTGAGGGGTGTTGTGCTCACCCCGCGGGAGATCGCGAAGAGCAACTCTAGTAAAAGAGAGACGTGAAGAGCGTCAAGTGGTCCGGCCAGGTCAAATGCTAGAGCTTGTGGTAAGCACTCCTTATGGGAGAGTGTGACTAGTGTAGTCACCACTAGCAAGAGGACCGACGACAATCTTGAGCTTGTCTCAACGGGGACTAGCTTGGTGGCAACCAAGTGAACCTCGGGATAAAATCACCGTGTCAACATTGTCTACATCTTCTCGGTGGTTTGCTATCTCCATTCACTAGCTTGTACTTTCTTACTCATACTTGTGCTAGTATTTAGTTGTTGCTCTTGTGTAGCTATCTAGCTTGTGTAGCTTAATAGTTGCTCTTGTAATTAGTTAGCTTGTGTAGCTTGCTAATTACCTTCTTTGCTTGTGTAGCTTAGAAGTAGCCCTCTTGTGTGACTAATTGGCTTGAGTAGCCTTGTTAGTCACATTACTTAGTTTGTGTAGCTAAGTAATTTTAGCTCTCTAATTTGGCTTGTGTAGCCTTGTTATTGAGCATTGCTAGTGAGCTTAGGCTTTGTGCGCTTTGCATCACTAGATTGATTAGGAGCTCCCAGTTTACTTAAAATGCTAGATGCATAGGTTTGTGTAACCTTGCAAGCTAGATTGATTAGGTGAGCTCTAGCTAGCCCTACACCTTTGTTGCCTAATTAGGATCTTTGTAAGGTATTAGAAAACTTAGATAGAGGGGTGTAGTCTTGGCTAGACCGATAGTTTTAATTCCGCATTTGTTTCGGTTAGCCGGTGCAATTAATTTTAGAAAGGACTATTCAGCCCCCCTCTAGTCCGCCATCTCGACCCTTCAGCAGCAGAGAGGATGAAGAGCAGCGAGTAACGAGCAGCGGCATGCGGCAAGTGGCGAATGCTGCACGCAGGAGCAGTTGCGGAAGATGTGGCAAGCAGCGAGGAAGGATCAAGATGCGCTTAATGATACCATGTGTAGAAGAGAAGGAATGGTCCAACCGTTGTTGTATTGCATCTCTGAAGGCTTATATACATATTATAGTTGTGTGCACAAGGAGTTCAAGAGTGGAGGTCGTGGGCGATGCCGTGGTCACCACGCCTGACCTCTAACTAACTCTACCAAAACTGTGTAGCTCTCAACACCCTCGCAGTCTGTGGGGTGATCACGATGCCAGTGGAATGACTCACAGACTGGAACGAAAGGCTTGGAATGTTGAAGTCGACATACCCTTCATCATCACATCGGCATATTGCTCACCTGTAGGCACATGAAGAACATGTAGATCCCTAGCCGAACACGTTTGCGAATGAATTGGATGTCCAATTCGATGTGCTTGGTCCGCTTGTGGTGCATGGGGTTCGCCGACATGAAAATGATAGAGATGTTGTCGCAGTAGGTGACAGAGGCCTTGGCGATGCCACAGTGGAGCTCACCAAGGAGTTGACGAAGCCAAATGCACTCAGCAGCTGCGTTTGCGACCGCCTGATACTCGGCTTCCGTGCTGGATAGGGAGACCGTCGGCTGTTGCTTGGAGGACCAGGAAACCAGCACATCACCCAGGAACACGTAGAAGCCCGACGTCGAGCGCCTGGTGTCATGGTAGCCCGCCCAATCCACGTCTGAGTACGGCGTAACAGATAGGTCCATCGAGGCGCACAGATATAAGCCCAGAGCGTTCATGCCACAGACGTAGTGAAGGATCCGTTTGAGCCACGCCAGATGCGGTCCACGGGGATCGTGCATATGGAGACACACTTGTTGCACGACGAAGGTGAGATCGGGGTGCATAACAGTTAGGTACTGCAACACCCCGGCCAAACACCTGTAGTGCTTGGCGTTGTTGATCTTGGAACCGTCGGCAGAGAGCCTCCCTTTGACTTCGATCGGAGTGGACGCCGGCTTGCAATTCACTATGCCGGCGTGCTCGAGGATGTCCTCAGCATACCATTGCTGGGACAGGTAGAAGCCGTTGTCGTTGCACTTGACGTCAATGCCGAGGAAGAAGCAGAGCTTGCCAAGATCCTTGACGATGAACTCAGCTTGGAGACACTCGACGAGCTGGTGCAATAGGGCCTGGCTAGACCCGGTGAGCACGATATCATCGACGTACAAGAGAAGATAGATGATGTTGGTGCCACGGCGCAGGATGAACAGCGAGGAGTCAGAGCGGGTCGGAGTAAAGCTAACGCGGACATGAAGTCAGTGAAGCGGTTGAACCACATTCGGGGAGCTTGGCGAAGGCCATACAAATACTTGTTGAGGAAACACACGGCGTTCGGGCGCTCAGCATCAACAAAATTGGTGGGCTGCTGACATAGGACGTGTTCCTGGAGAGTGCCATGGAGGAACGTGTAGGAAACATCGAGTTGACGCGTGGGCCACTTCCGGGAGGCAGCAATGGTGAGCATTGTTTGGATCATCGCCGGCTTGACCACCGGCATGAAGGTTTCACCGAAGTCAACGCCGGTGCGCTGTGTGAACCCGCGGACCACCCAGCGTGGCTTGTAGCGATCTAGGGATCCATTTGGATGAAGTTTGTGCCTGAAAACCCACTTCCCAGAGATGATGTGAGGACCGGGGGGTCGATCAACCAGACGCCACATTCTGTTGGCTTGGAGAGTGCGAAACTCCTGTTCCATAGCGCTGTGCCAATTAGGATCCTGGAGTGCGTCGTGCACCGAGGACGGCAAAGGAGAGATAGCGACACTGGGGGTCAGAACAGAAGCTAAAACCATGACAAGAGCATAGCGGGGATTTAGTTTGAAAATGCTAGCCTGAGAGCGTGTGAGCATAGGATGTGCAGGCGCAGGGTCAGCCACTGGAGCAGAGCCATTAGACGATGACACTGGCTCTATTGTGGCAGTGGGCTGCGGCGCAGCAGACGGGGAGGAAGCCGGCAACGTCGCGGAAGACGGTGACCCAAAGGCGGGGTTGTGGGGTGAAGGTGCAGGCGGAGCCTAAAACCGTGGTTGAGGCGGAGCCTGAAGGACAATAGTATCTTTTGTCGGATACTGAACAGTACCCAGGGAAGGGTAAGAAGGAGTGGTCGTAGCCAAACGGAAAGGGAATGCGCTCTCATCAAAAGTGACGTGTCTGGAGGTGATCACCCGACGAGTAGCAAGATCAAAGCAGTGGTAGCTGCGATGATTGGTGGGATATCCTAGAAGCACGCAGGCGGTGGATCGAGCAGCAAGCTTGTGTGGGGTGGTGGCTGCATGGTTAGGGAACCAGAGACAGCCGAATACTTGGAGATGGTCATAGGTGGGAGGCGCACCGAGCAGACATTGGATCAACATGTGGCGCTGACTGGCCTGGCACGACCGGTGATTGAGGAGGTGCGTAGCCGTGGAAAGGGCCTTGACCCAGAATGAAGGAGGCATTCCGGCATGCAAAAGAAGACCATGAACACAATCATTCAGTGTTCGAATGATTTGCTCAGCCTTGCCATTTCGAGAGGAGGTGTATGGGCAAGAGAGGCGAAAGGCAACACCATGAGCAGCGGGATGGTTGCGCAGAGCATGATTGTCAAATTCCTTGCTGTTGTCAAATTGGAGGGAAGTTAGAGGGAGTTGGAATTGGGTACTAACGTAGACGTGGAAAGACAACAAGCTGCCAAGAACATTAGATTTGCAACGCAGGGGAAAAGTCCAAACATAATGAGTTAGATCATCAATCAAGACAAGATAGTATTTAAACCTAGAACAACTAGGAATGGTGGAGGTCCAAACATCAGCATGTATGACTTGAAAAGGAACATAGCTAACAGATTTAGAAGAAGAAAATGGAAGCCTAACATGTTTTCCAAACTGACATGATGAATAGACGTGTGACGAAGACTTTGAACAACTAAAATCAAGATGATGTAGGGTTTGACGAAGAGTGTGACGCCCTAGATGACCCAACCATAGATGCTACAAGTCGACGGTAGGTGCAGTAGCAATGACAGTCTCCAGCGATGAAGGCGCCAGAGGGTACAAATCGCCGCCGCTGTTACATCGGAGGATCATCATGCAGGTTGGGAGGTCCTTGATGGAAAAACCGAGGGGGTCAAACTCGACAGAAACATTGTTGTCACAAGTGAGAGATCGAGCAGAAATGAGATTCTTTACTAGGGATGGAGACATGAGAATGTTATTAAGCTGAAGGGGAGAGTGAGCTGTGGTAATGGCCGAGGCAGCCCAGTGAGTCACGGGCAGCATGACACTATTGCCGATAGTGATGGGTGCAGAGCAGGAGAGGGGGAGGGAGGAGGGAAAATCACCGACATTGGAAGCCATGTGAGAAGATGCGCTGGTGTCGGGGGTGGTGGGGTGGCTCCAGCAGGGAGTGAAGGCGGAGCACCGGCGAAGCAGGCCTGCTGAGGCGGTGTGCCGGGACGGGGACCAAGGACGCCGGCGCCCGAGACTCGGAACGGCATGGGCCAGGCTTGCATCATGCCAGCCCATGGGTTTAGACCTGGAGTCCAGGCAGGGCCCGGCAGGCGAGGCGCAAACCCAAACTGGATCCATCGGGTGGACCAGAGTCGTGCCCACAACCTTTCTTCCTAGAGCCACAATTGGGACGTTGGGCGGTTGCGGGGACTGGTGGCGCGATCGGGACGCAGAGCTGGAACCGCCTTCGCCGGCTGGAGGAGTGATTGTGCGCCTGGCGCCAGTAGCAAGAAGTGCATGGTGCTGAGCTGCCTTGGTGTGTTCCTGATCATACTGCTCCTCCAAGAGCAAGTACGAACGCCCCGAGAGGAAGGTGTGGGGAGGGTTCTTAGCAGTGATCACGGGGACTGCGTGGCGATACTTTGAGCTGAGACCACTGAGCATGTTGAGGACTTGGGAAGTCTTGCGAACCGGCTGACCGACGTCGTGCAGAGCGTCGGTGAGCTGCTTGAGGCGGCCGGTGTATGCCGTGATGTCCATGTCGCCCTGCACCAGGCTTCTGAATTCTGCCTCCAGATAGACAGTGCAATGCAGCTCGTTGTCCCGGAACTGATCATGGATCGCGTTCCAGATGGAGTGCGCCGTGGTTCGGGGAACGCATACGATGGCGTGGACATCCTTGGACACAGAATTGTAGAGCCAGCTGAGGATGCACTGATCGAGCATGACCCACTCCGGATCACGGCAGTTCATGGTGGTTGGTGGTGAGGAGAGGTGAGTGCCGAGGCCGAATTTGCCGATGAAGGCTTCGAAGAAGCAGCGCCACTCGGTGTAGTTCGACTCGGCGATGTCGAGCTCGACAGGAACATGCGACTTGATGTTCACCGTCTACAGAACGGCGACCAATGGCGGGGCAACGGCGGGCACGTCGTTGTCGACCGAGGACTCAGAGGAGGTCGAACCGGCGTCGGAGAGATGGAACTCGAAGAGGGGATTGGCGTCCATGGCGCCGGAGAGGTTGGCAGTGGAGAGGATGAAGAGCGGTGAGTAACAAGCGGCGGCGTGCGGCGAGTGCCAAATGTGGCCGGCAGGAACAGTTGCGGAAGATGTGGCGAGCAGCGAGGAAGAATCAAGCTGCGCTTAATGATACCATGTGTATGTAGAAGAGAAAGAATGGGCCAACGGTTGTTGTATTGCATCTCTGAAGGCTTATATACATATTATAGCCGTGTGCACAAGGAGCGCACGAGTGGAGGTCGTGGTCGACGCCGTGGTCACCGCGCCGGACCTGTAACTCACTCTACCAAAACTGTGTAGCTCTCAACATCCTGGATCTCACACATGGTGGTGGCTATGTGCCACACAAGCACCCTGTGCGTGTGCGTCGGGAGGTCGTCACATGCCCAGTGTAGCTGCAGGTGTCTTGCCCTCTCCCTGAGGGAGCGGCCTAGAGACGGCAGGCCACGGGTTTCATTGAGGCAATCGAGCACTGCCTTCTTGACCGCGGCGGTTTGTTGGAACCGAGACTGGGCTCGGCTTCCGGTCCGCCCCTCCACAGCCCAGGAGCACACATATATCTAGGATTAGGCCTAATTCAAGTCAAAAGACTAGCACCATAGATGAGGATTGTCATGTCTTATATGTTGTGCTCCCCCACCATCGATTACCGATGTGGGACTAACCCCAACAGCGGTCAGGGGCACGGCCGGCTCCTGCCGCCGGCCGTGGCCTGTCGGCTCCATCCATCATGTGCAGGGACAACCGGGACAAGGCGTTCTTCCCGGTCCTGTTGGGGCTGTAGTCGTAGGACTTGAGCAGCAAGTACCTCCACCACACGGAAGGCGTGCTCGTAGCTGTCTCCATCGCTGGAGAGAAGCCGTCTCCACCACACGGAATGCCGCTGACGCTGCCCAGCAGGAGTAGCGGCCCGACGGCCCACAGCAGCTGGCCGATGGTGTAGGATACCATGGGGAAGGAGATGGTGTAAACCGCCCACAGCGGGAGGCGGACAAAGGCCTTGCTGCCACTGTCAAAGCGCCGGCGCCGGGAGCCCAGCAGCGCTTGCACACCGATCAGCGCAGCATTAAGCAACGCGAGGATGTTGACAACCATCCCTTTGTCCGTGCGGATCGTGTTGAAGAACAGGTATGTAGCTGGCGCTCATTGGGGTTCGGGGCGGCGGCGGCAAGTCATCTCCGGGGCCTAGCGAAAGATCTCCAACGGGATACGTGTTTACATGCAGCTCAGAGTATATCCAAATAAGCGGATACCAGACCCAGACGGGAACCATTTTCTCTAGCGACTTACTGTTAAGTCCCTCTGAACTCTGGACAACCAAGCCACCTGAGCTGCATTATATATAGATAGATACATAGATATATTGAGAGAGTTCGATGACTATGCTCCCCTTGTGGTTACAGTCTCCTCAATGGTGGTCAATTTTATTTGGTTTCTATCTAAGAGCAAAAGATATATGGTGTGTACGTGAGTCTCCAGGTTGTCAAGTTTGTACAGAGTGTGTACAAGGCGGTACCAACGACCACCACCATCATGAGGACGTCAACGTTACAGACCAGAGAAACGCATGTTTGATCAGCATAACTAGCTAGACCCTGCACCTAGTTGTAGAACGGTGGTCAATGTGTATGCATGTATTAATCACTTCCGGAAACGGCGTCTTTGTCGAGTGTCCGGGAATTTGCCAAGTGTATTTCATCGGGCACTCATCAAAGAGATGGTTTGCCGGGTGTCCCAAAGAAAACACTCGGCGAAATAATGACACTCGGCAAAGAGATAGTTTGCCGAATGTCAAAAAGAAACACTCGGCAATACCTCTTTGCCGAGTGTCAGGAAGACACTCGCAAAGGCCGGCTTTGCCGAGTGTCAAACGACAACATTCAGCAAACAGCCGCAGCAGCTAACGGTAGCCAGTCGCCGTTAGCCGTTTGCCGAGTGTCGTCATCTAACACTCAACAAATCCGTCCTTTGCTGAGTGTCCTCTGCTGACACTCGGCAAATACGTGACTTTGCCGAGTGTCTTTCTTTGACACTCGGCAAACAATTTTTTTTTGCCTTCTGCCCTCCAAACTTTTTTTTTCTGTCCTCATACAGTACCTGGTACTCCATGTTCCAATTTGGCACATTTCTCGATGTGTTTGCTATATTTAGTTAATTTATTTCATTTAATTGAATTTTTTAGAATTAGTCAAATTTGAACTGCAAGTGATTCGAAAAATGGAAAAAAATTAATGAAAAAATAATATTCATATTACTGAGGATAGAATAATATTAAAATCCAGGCAATGAAAGGAAATTTCGAACATCATGTTTACGAAATATGACCACGAACTTGTGGGTGAATTATTTTTAAATTCTATAAAAAGCAAACGAAGTCAGAAAATCAGGAAATTTGTCAAGATGTCATGATATCATACGTGGAGACTGTGGTAAAAAATTGAGAAGGTTTCGCACACTTTGTCACGTACGTTGCTTACAAAACGAAGCATTTCCGAAGAAGAACCGTAGAGTTGAGAAGGATGCGATAAGATTTGCAGTCAAAGTGACGGTCGAATTGGGTTTTGACTTGAAAACTTTTTCTATAGGCAATAGACAACATAGATTGTTTCATGTGAAATTTTAGTAATTTTTCGGATCCGTTTATATTTACAATTTTTTAAAAAAAAACAGCTTTGCCGAGTGCCTTTACGGCGGCACTCGGCAAAGTGGTAAATATTTTTTTTTTGTAAAAAACGCTTTGCCAAGTGCCAGATCAAGGTGACACTTAGCAAAGATTTTTTAAAAGAAAAAAATAAAATATTTGTCAAGTGCCAGATCGGCGGCACCCCGGCGCCGGCACGCCGGCCCTGTCCCCGGCCGGCGCCCGCCCCGGCCCCCTCCCTGGCGCCCCGTCCTCGGCGCCCTATTCCCGTCGGCCCCGGCGGCCCATACCCTCTGGCCCCGGCGCCCTGCCCAAGCGCCCTGCCCGCCGGCCCCTTCACCGCCGCCGCCCTACGATGCCCACCAGGTATGCCCTACCTTCCTGCTGTGCAAAAAATTAGTAGTAGTAGTGTTAGTAGTAGTAGTAGTAATCGTAGTAGTATTGGTAGTAGTGGCAGTGGTAGTGGTAGTGGTAGTGGTAGTGGTAGTGGGAGTAGTGTTAGTGGTAGTGGTAGTTGTCGTAGTAGTATTGGTAGTAGTGGTAGTATTGGTAGTAGTGGCAGTAGTATGGTAGTGGTAGTGGTAGTGGCAGTGGGAGTTGTAGTAGTGGTAGTGTTAGTAGTAGTGTTAGTAGTATTGGTAGTGGTAGTGTGTACATGTATAATATAGTAAACTTTGGTACTACTTGGATATATTCTTCTGCATGGATTGATAATTAAACTACATGGCTCCCCTTGATATATATATGTGGTTGTCGGCCATCGTGTCGTTGGTTTCTTGCGGGGTTTGGAAATCTCACCGTGCAGGGGAGGTGCTGCCGAAATTTTCAATTGACACTATTCTATTATTTTTTTTGTAGGAGAAGGGGAGAAATGAGCAGAGAAGACCCCATCAGAGCTGAGCCGTAGTACCCCGGCGCCGCTCGACCTCGATGGAGAAGAAGGCGACCCTGATCGTCTTCCTCGCCGCTGCGGGTCAGCCTGCACCGCGTCGCCTCGCCACTACACCGACCCGCCACGACCCCGCTAGCCTGACTCCACCGCCACCCAAGGTAAAACCCATCTTTTCGTATCATGTTCGTAGATCACGTAACCCAGTTAGGCGTCTCCCGTTCGAAAGAGATACGGTTGGAAATATGCAGATCTTTGCATATCTATAGCCGTATTTGTTTCGAATTGTCCACATTTTTTGGACAGCCTGAGGATGCACAGATGGGGTTAGTTTCCATGGTTTGCTCTAATCCAAGACAGAGTTTCGGCGTTATTTCCCTATTGTTCTCCGGATACACACTCTCCTTGCCAGGACGTGTCTTTGGAGAACAGCGGGGTGGTGCTGCCGAAATTCTATCTCGGATAGGAGTAGACAATGGAAACTAACCTCATCTACGCATCCTCGGGTGGGATTAGGACCTATCCTCACCTATTAGATAGTAGGAACATCGTGTAGATGCAATTGATGGTTATATTACTCGCTGATATATATGTTAGAGGATGGATGAACGTGAGTGGATGTACACGGGCCGCATAAGTTAGGGTTTGCCGACCACTGAATGGATCGAGAAGACCGATGCTTTCTTGGAACTAGCATTTTGCGAGGATGCTAAAGGAGCGAGTCAAACTTGGTGTCCCTGCAGCAAATGTGCAAACAGGCGTCGGGAAACAAAGGATAGCATGGGTAAACATCTTTGGAAGAATGGATTTACAACAGGCCATACCCGGTGGCTCTACCATGGTGAAGCCGATCGTATGAGAGAGGAGGTGGTGAGACCACGCGTCAAGGATTATGATGCTGATGCCAAGGTAGGAGACATGTTAAATGACTATCATGAAGCACAGTTCGCTGAAGGACATAGGGAGTTGGAGCTAGAGGCAACTGCAAAGGCGTTCTACGACATGTTTTCTGTGGCACAGAAACCCCTTCACGACAAGACAAAGGTTTCTCAACTGGATGCCATTGGACGCATAATGGTGTTAAAGTCCCAGTTTAGCCTGAGTCGAGACGCCTTTGATGGTATGTTGACAGTTATTGACAGCCTGCTTCCGGAGGGTCACATTCTGCCAAAGAGCATGTATGAGTCACAGAAACTCCTTCGTGCACTTAAGATGTCGTATGAGCAGATACATGCTTGTCCGAAGGGGTGCATCCTATTTAGGAAAGAACATGCGGAAGCAAAGTACTGTCCAAAGTGTAAATCCTCTAGGTTCCTGGAGGTAGAATCTGGTGATGGCCAGAAGAGGCAGCTTGAGGAAACAGATGACATGGCACAAAAATGGTAAACGATACAATCCTGACAAGCTGGTACATCCATCCGATGGTGAAGCATGGACTCCCTTTGATGGCATTCATCATGAGAAAGCTCTAGAGGCTCGTAATGTACGTGTTGCGCTGGCAACAGATGGGTTCAATCCTTATGGAATGATGGCTGCCCCATATAGTTGTTGGCCCGTGTTCGTTATCCCCCTCAATTTCCCCCCTCCCCCGGCGTCCTCCTTCAACGACAGAACGTATTCTTGTTGTTGATAATTCCAGAACACCCGGGGAATAATATGGGTGTGTTCATGGAGTCTATGTTTGATGAATTGGCCTGTGCTTGGGAGAAAGGGGTATGGACATACGACCGAGCTACAAAGACAAACTTCAAAATGCATGTTTGGTACCACTACTCTCTGCATGACTTCCTGGCGTATGGGATATTCTGCGCCTGTTGTGTTCACAGGAAGTTCCCATGCCCAGTATGCAAGGCAGATCTGAAGTTCATTTGGTTGCAGAAGGGTGGCAAGCATTCTTCGTTCGACAAACATCGACAATTCCTCCCTCTTGACCATGCATTCAGATGAGACATCAAGAACTTTACGAAAGGTGTCAAAGTTACAGACCCTACACCGCAGATGATGACTGGTGCCACGGTTCGTGCTCAGATAGATGCTCTCCAGGTCAATCAAGAAGAAGGTGGTTTTCTGGGATATGGTGAGCAACATATGTGGACTCATAAGTCGGGCTTGTTGAGGCTCCGCTATTTTGATGACCATCTTCTTTCACATAACATTGATGTAATACACACTGAAAAGAATGTTGCCGAGGCACTTTGGGCAGCAATCATGGACATTCCTAATAAGACAAAGGACAATGTTAAGGTTAGAGTGGATCTGGCAACGTTATGCGATAGACCAAAGTAAGAAATGCAGCCTCCAAGAGGCGGCAAGACATGGAGAAGGCCTAAGGCCAAATTCATCTTGACCAGGCCCCAAAGGAGAGAAGTACTAGAATGGTTGCAAACATTGATGTTTCCTGATGGGTATGCAGCGAATCTGAGGAGGGGAGTGAACTTATCTACTATGCGAGTGAATGGGATGAAGAGTCATGACTACCACATATGGATTGAGCGGCTTCTTTCGGCGATGGTTCGAGGCTATGTCCCTGAGCATGTCTGGCTAGTGCTGGCAGAGTTGAGCTATTTCTTCTGCCAGCTTTGTGCCAAGGAGGTATCTCGGACCATGATTGCACACTTGGAAAGAGTGGCACCTGTGTTGCTCTGTAAGTTGGAGAAGATCTTTCCACCTGGCTTCTTTAATCTGATGCAACATTTGATTTTGCACCTCCCATATGAGACACGAATGGGGGGTCGTGCAGTTCCGTTGGTGCTATCCAATTAAGAGAGCTCTAAAGGTTCTTCGAACTAAATGTAAAAATAGATGCAAAATTGAAGCTTCTGTTGCAGAGGCATACATTCTAAAGGAGGTGTCAAACTTCACAACAACATACTATGGTGACAACCTTCCTAGCGTGCATAATCCACCCCCTCGTTACAATGCTGGCGAAAATGAATCGAACCTCAACCTTTTTCGAGAGCAACTTGGAAGTGCAAGTGATGCGATCCCCAAGACCTTGAAACCTGGAGAGTGGCGCACTATCATGCTATATGTGTTGACCAACCTTGACGAAGTGGAGCCATACATGCGGTAAGTTCTCAATGAACTTGTTAAATATGCCGTCACCATTCTGCATCCAACCCCCTTGTTTCTCGTTGGTACAGGGAATTTCTTCATCAATGCTGGCGTCATTCAAGGGAACCTACAGAAACGACCTGAATTCCTCGAAGGGAAATCCACAGAGTCATAGTGTAATTTGACCTTGGTAGATCATATTACCCGAATTCCAGTTCAAATATCACCATCTTACATCGATAAGAGTACATAAATTTATTACATCGCCACACTGGCGGAAAGCAAAAAAATAGCTATCATCTAGAAAAGCCTTGTAGAAGTGGTAGCGTTCTTTCTCCGACTTGAGCGTAGGCACGAAACCCTACTCGTCAAGCTCCTCCGAGTGGAACTCCCCTTCAGAACCTGGAACCCAAGTTTCAGTACGATTTGTACTGGCCACATTTTCCCATCCTAATATGCTTGTTATGTGGAAAGTGGATGCAATAGGATATACAAAACAGACCTATGCAGGCTGGGGTTTCCTATGCATAATAAGTATTTAGTTATAGTAGTAATTATCAGGTTTCCATCATCATACCACCATGTCCATCACCATACCCATAACCATCACTATCTCATACACACACACTCATCTGCGCAGTCGACTAAGGCCAGCTCCCTCCCAGCCTTGTCTCAACGGCCCGTAGCCTCGCACCAGGCTCGCGGCCGGCACTCTCATACCAGAGGGAGAAAAGAGAAGGACTCATCTCACTAATCAGTACCACAGACATCCAGGAAAGGTCCATAGCCAACGAGTTGGCATATGTATCGATCGATCAACCATACACTCTGCAGAGGTTTACTACGCCACAAGATGTGCCATCCTCGTTGGGATATCGCCAACTAGGCTCATTCCGACCGTCCGGTCCAGCTTAGGGGTTGCCACTCTACCTTTCAGCCCTGGTACACCCCAAGTCTAGTCTGGGGTGGCTGAAACTGTGAAGTCCTTGTTCCCTCTCCCGAAGTGGGAGACAATACATGTTCCCGCTCCCGAAGTGGGAGCCATGACATGTTCCCGCTCCCGATGTGGGAGCCATGTTCGTCTCGGAAGGGTGTGGGTCCCCGTGCCCGTACCTTCCTCACACTCTCTCGCCATGCAGTAGTGGCAACTCCTACCTGGGGGTCTGGCCATCCCGTCCCATTCCAGGCGAGTGGTTTCATAAGGCATCCTGTTTGTAGCTAAGTACCACGAACGGGTCCTAAGGGTGACCAAGCCAAAATGTCTTCTCGAGGGTTTCCATTTACCGTGCCACCATAGCACCTCCACCTCGGGCTCCACCTCCTCGAGGCTCACACCCAGGCCACCTCATCCTATACCATCACATGCCCGCCACAGGCTTAAGTTACCCCTCAACGGGTATTCCACATTCCAGGTGCCCAGGTAGCACCTCGGCATGACTTGCCCCATTGGCTCGTCTTATATTTCAGCTTGGTCGACTCAACCCTCACCACCATACTCACCCAAGACACACACAACACACTCCCCGGAATCATCAGTTATCATCATCCATCGTATTCCATCACACAATATTTCCAGGTTTAATAAGCATGGAAGCGCGGCGTGTGACTAATCTATCAGCAGGGTAAGCAGGGGATTGGTTGCGTCAAGGTATAGGCTCACAAGTAATCTATTATGCAACCTAGCACAGTTTGTTTGCAGAAAGTAAAGTGCTTGCATGTCTAATAGGATTCTATGGAGTTGGATGGGCTGTGGCACCTTCGGTGTAGTCGTCCCCGTATTCCTCGCGGTACTCACGATCCTCGTTCTCCGGGTCCTCCGCTGAGTCTGAAATACAGGCGATATATGTCGCGTTAGCGACATATAAAACATAGCAAAAAGATATGATAAAATCCAAAAGATCCAAATGCGATAAGAAATAACTCCATTGTATAGAGCTCGATTTTAGATGAATTTTGGTCCTGGTCTTGTATTTTTCTGAGCTTGTATGAATTTATTATGAATTTCCAAAGAGTGCTCGAGGGGGTGCCTCTCGAGGGGTGCCTGAGGAGTGCTCTAAGGGGTGCCTCTCGAGGGGTGCCTAAGGAGTGCTCGAGGGGTGCCTGAGGGGTGCTCGAGGGGGTGTCTCTCGAGGGGTGCCTGAGGAGTGCTCGAGGGGTGCCTCTCGAGGGGTGTCTGAGGAGTGCTCGAGGGGGTGTCTCTCGAGGTGTGCCTGAGGAGTGCTCGAGGGGGTGCCTCTCGAGGGGTGCCTGAGGAGTGCTCGAGGAGTGCTCGAGGGGGTGCCTCTCGAGGGGTGCCTGAGGAGTGCTCGAGGGGTTGCCTCTCAAGGGGTGCCTGAGGAGTGCTCGAGGCGGTGTCTCTGGAGGGGTGCTGCAGACTGAGCCATCAAGGCATGCTTCGTCCGCTCGAAAGTTTTCCGTAATCGAGGGGTACCTCGAATGGGTCTGCACTCGAGGCCACGGAGAGGGCTGCGGTGCGAGTCCACCGGGGCATGTGGTTTAGGCGTTGATAGCCTCCGATGCCTCAATTGGTAGGTCGTGCTGCTCCACCAGTCCTTGGCTAGTCTCGTGGGGCTTCAGTGTGGTACTCGTGAGCTCCAATCGTGGCTGGCCGTGGAGGCGGCGGTGGCTCGAGGCATTGGTCTTCATGGGCCGGTGGTTGTGGTGCTCCTTGGGCTGATCCATCTAGGTGGTTGGGCTCGGGACGTCACGATGAAGCTCGATGGCCATTCCTCGTCTAGCGTGGCAGCCGGAGATGGCTGGTACAGGGTTGCCGAGGCGGCGCACCGTGGCGGTGCGGTGGCGGCATGATGGCTTAGACCATAGGCCCGGTGCTTGCGCTCGGGTTCTATCAAAGCGTTCCGTGTGTGCGGGGCTACGACGAGTCTTCTGGCGAGATGGAGACCTCCTACGGCTACAAGCTTCGCCGGAACGGCGTCCTTGCCATGGCATCGCGGTTCATGGCGGCGGTGCAGTGACCAGGCTCATCACATGTGTTCCATCCGTTCAGGTTAAGGTCAGTCTCATGCCTGTGCGGTGCTTGGTGTACTCGAGCCGGCAACGGCGCGGTCTACGCGCTCGGGTGCAGAGCGCCATGACCAGAGGAGGGGCATGGGGGTTTAGAATGGCGGCGAGGTGAGCTCACTGTCGGTCTTGAGGAAGTTAGGGTAGCGGGGCAGTGACGATTCGACGCAGTGCAGGGTGATCGCAGTGCCGTGCCGCTCCGCGGAGTTCTCCTTGCCTTGGCGGCTCCTGCTCCGGCTTCCTTCTTCTTCTCCGGCGTGCTCCGTGGCGGCGCAGTGCTCGGCTCCACCTTGCTCCAGCCTTCTTGTCCCTCTTCTCACCGAATTGGGGCGCTGGTGTGGCCACCGAGTGGTGGCGAATTGGTTGGGAAACCCTAGGGGGGGCTTGCGCTGGCTTTTATAGGCCGGGGCGTGATCATGGCCGCAGCGGACGGTGATCGGAGCATGACCTAGATCATGCGGCTGTGGGGGCTCTCAGGGGGCTTCTTGGGCGCCAAGATGATGCCGACACAGGTGCGACAACGCCTGACACGGCATGGGCCAGGGGGTCACGTCCCTTGCGTGGGATTGTCGGGCAGTTCGCGCGGCCTGGGCGAGCGGCGAGGGGAGGAAGAAAGCACTGTGCTACGTGGCTGACAGGTGGGGTGTCGAGGTGCCTGAGACTTTCCGTGAGCGTCGAGGGGACGCTCGTCTCGAGCCGGCCTAGGTCCAGGTGCGGGCACGCGGCGTGGGGCGAGCGTCGAGGGGAGGAAGACGACTCTGTTTCCCCTGAGGTCGATGGGTGGGGCTTCCGAGTCAGGCAGAGAGCGTGCGCGTGCGGACGCTCGTCTCGAGCTGGCCTAGGTCCAGGTGCGGGCGCGCGTCGAGGGTTCCAGCGTGGGCCGGCCCAGGTGCGTAGCGCGGGGGGGGGGGGGGGGGGGGTCGAGCGACGTGCGCGCGGTTGGGCCGAGCAGGCTGGGCCTGCGAGGCTGGTTTGCCTC
This sequence comes from Coix lacryma-jobi var. lacryma-jobi, assembly GCA_009763385.1. Taxonomy (NCBI): domain Eukaryota; kingdom Viridiplantae; phylum Streptophyta; class Magnoliopsida; order Poales; family Poaceae; genus Coix; species Coix lacryma-jobi. The sequence goes on along the minus strand of CM019831.1, from coordinate 13,719,183 downwards.
CCCTTCTCTTTTTATTTTTATTTTTCTTATTTCAATTTGATTTTGAATTCCAATTTGAATCCAAATTCAAATGGGTTTGAATTCCTAGTTTGTGCATTTAGGTCATGACTTGACAGGGCCTCTATAGGCTTTGCTTGTAGGTAGGGCCCACATACTTAGGTGGTGCCATAATGAGGTTTAATATTTATGTCAGTAAATATTTAGTGTATTAGTGAGTTGATTAAACATACAAAGAACTTGAACACCAAATCATTCATGCATATTTGTAGTAAGCTAAACATGAAATTCAATGCTCATGACCTAATGTCTATGTGTTCCTATCATGTGTTGGCTATGGTTGGTGCCCTAGGTATGCACACTCATCACAAAATGTTTTCAAAAATTTTCTGGGTGAGATTTTTGAGTGTGGTGTTTTCTAGGTTGTTACAGACCTACCCCCTTATCAGGATCTCGTCCTCGAGATTTAAAGTGGTACGTACCCATCGAACAGGTAAGGATATCGTAGTCGGAGTTCTGATTCCTTCTCCCAAGTAGCTTCCCTTTCAGTGTGGTTGCTCCATTGAACTTTGCACATAGGAATGGTCTTGCTTCTGGTTTCTTTAGTGTCTCTGCCCAAGATTCGTATCGGGTGTTCCCTGTATTCAAGTGTATCTTGAATGTCGAGTACCTCTGCTGGTATTGCCTCCTCGGGTACTCGCAAGCATTTGCGTAGCTGAGATACGTGGAACACGGGGTGTACTCTGGTTAGTTCCTTGGGTAGTTCCAGCTTGTAAGCCAGCCTCCCAACTTTCTTTATAATCTTGTAGGGGCCAACAAATCTCGGTGCCAGCTTCCCTTTTACATGGAACCTGATGGTCCCTCTCAGGGGAGATACCTTTAGATATACAAAATCTCCTTCTTCAAACTCAAGCTCTCTCCTCCTCTTGTCTGCGTAACTTTTGTATCGGCTCTGCGCACTTTTCAAGTTCTCCTTAACTTGTGCCACACCTTCTTCAGCGTCCTGAATTTTTGCAGAGCCGAAGAATGATCTCTCTCTTGGTTGTGACCACATCAGAGGTGTCTTGCAGGGTCTGCCATACAGTGCCTCAAATGGGGACATCTTGATGCTTGCCTAATAACTATTGTTATATGAGAACTCTGCATATGGTAGGCATTGCTCCCAATCTATCCCAAAATTTAGTACACTAGCCCGAAGCATGTCCTCTAAGACCTGATTTACTCGTTCTGTCTGCCCATCTGTCTGAGGATGGTATGCTGTACTGAAATTGAGTCTAGTCCCAATTGACTCATGCAATGCTTCCCAGAATCTGGATACGAATTGAGGTCCTCGATCAGAGACGATGCTAGACGGTGCTCCGTGTAACCTGAGAATGTGCTCGATATACAAGTCTGCAAGCTTTTCTGCCCCTGTTGTGCTTTTAACTGGTACAAAGTGTGCAACCTTGGTCAGTCGGTCCACAATCACCCATATTGAATCGTGACCTTTCTGAGAGCGGTGTAAGCCTACTATGAAATCCATGGATATGCAATCCCATTTCCATTCGGGAATGTCCAAGGGTTTGAGTAACCCTGCGGGTCTTTGGTGTTTGGCTTTGACTCGGTTACATGTATCACATCGAGCCACATGCTCCGCAATATCTGTTCTCATGCCCTTCCACCAAAAATGCTTTCCAAGATCCCAGTACATCTTTGAACCTCCCGGGTGTATGCAGTATTTAGAATCGTGAGCTTCCGACAAAATTTCCTTCCGTAGTGCTGGTTCAGCGGGCACACAGATTCTGTTCTTGAACCAGATGGTTCCTTGATCATCTTCCGTGTGGTTGGTTCGGTAACCTAGCCTTATCAATCCCCAGAGATATTCTGTCTCCTCACAATTTTTCTGAGCTTGCCTGATGCGATCGGTGAGATTATACTCTATTCAGAGCTCATTCAACACTCCATGTGGCAAGATTTCAAGCTGGATGTCATCAATCTCCTTACTCAGTTCTGGGGGTACAGATTCCGTGATCAGGCTGTGACAGTAACTCTTGCGACTAAGTGCATCTGCCACCACATTAGCCTTGCCTGGGTGATAATGAATCTCTAAGTCATAATCTTTGATCAATTCTAGCCATCGGCGTTGTCTCATGTTTAGGTCCTCTTGGGTGAAGAAATACTTTAGACTCTTGTGGTCGGTGTAGATATCACATTTGTTGCCTATCAGATAGTGCCTCCAGATTTTCAGAGCATGTACCACAGCTGCCAATTCAAGATCATGGGTAGGGTAGCGCTGCTCGTGCTCTTTCAACTATCGGGATGCATAGGCTATGACCTTCCCATTTTTCATTAGTACACATCCAAGACCTTGACGGGATGCGTCACAGTAAACCACAAAGTCCTGGCTGATATCTGGCAGTGCTAAAACAGGTGTAGTAGTGAGTTTCTGTTTCAGTCCCTGGAAGCTTTTCTCGCACTCAGGCGTCCATTCAAACTCTTTAGTCTTCTTCAAAAGGTTTGTCATCGGGCGGGCTATTTTGGAGAATTCTTCTATGAATCTGCGATAGTAGCCAGCCAGTCCCAAGAAGCTTCTGACTTCTGTCACATTCCGCGGTTGTTCCCACTCTTTTACTGCTTCAATCTTGGCTGGGTCAACAGCAACTCCTTCCGCTGATAGCACATGTCCCAGAAATGCAACTTTTTGCAGCCAAAACTCACATTTACTGAACTTGGCATAAAGCTATTGTTGGCTTAGCCTCTCTAACACGGTTCTTAGATGATGTTCATGCTCCTCGGCAGTAGCGGAGTAGACAAGGATATCATCAATGAATACCACCACAAATTTGTCCAACTCCTCCATGAATACCTTATTCATCATGTTCATAAAGTATGCGGGGGCATTCGTGAGCCCGAATGATACCACAGTGAATTCAAACTGCCCGTATCTAGTTACAAAGGCGGTCTTGGGAATATCACCTTCTCGGATTTTCATCTGATGATAGCCTGATCTCATATCAATCTTGGAGAAGTATTTGGCGCCTCGTAGCTGATCTAGCAGGTCATCAATCCTTGGCAGAGGATACTTATTCTTGATGGTGACTGAATTCAGATTCCTGTAGTCAATGCACATCCTCATTGTCCCATCTTTCTTCTTTACGAACAATACAGGAGAACCCCAGGGTGATGCACTGGGTCTGATAAATCCTTTGCCTATAAGTTCATCTATCTGCTTCTTGAGTTCTGCAAGTTCATCCACAGACATACGATACGGCCTTTTGGCAATTGGCCCTGTTCCTGGTACGAGATCGATTATGAATTCCACATCTCGGTCTGGTGGCATACCAGGGAGCTCTTCGGGAAATACATCAGGGAAGTCTCTGACCACTGGTACATCATGCACGGTCTTTTCCTCCTTCTGTGATTCCTTACCGGTGCTTAGGGCACATAGGATAGAGGTGGTTTTGCCTGACTGGGGTTCACATCTAACGGCTTGGCCGATGGGGTGGGTTATTTGGACATATCTGGGTGAACATGATATAATACCCCGGTGTTGGGTCAACCAGTCCATTCCTAGAATGACATCTAGGTTTGTGGAAGGGAGTAGGGTTAGGTTGGCTTTAAAGACAAGACCCTCAATGGTAAGTTTCACTCCCTCACAGATGTGGGTGCAAGTTAGGTTTCCTAGAGGTGAGCTGGTTATTATAGGTTCTAGTCGGGGTGTAACTGGTAGGTTATGTTCTCGTGCAAACTTAGATGATATGTATGAACAAGTAGCTCCAAAATCAAAGAGAATAGATGCGGTATGACCATTAACTAAAAACATACCGTACACAACATCAGGTGCAGTCTGTGCCTCCTCAGCATCCAGATGATTAAGCTTTCCCCTGGTTTGTGTCCTCTGGGGGCAGTTAGCGACCTTGTGCCCAGGTTGGCCGCACGAAAAGCAAGTGAACGGTACATTGCCTGTGGGTGCAGCTGCCTTCCAGTTCCTGGCGTTCTGAGGTGCACGGGTTGATGCTGGATGGTCATTGGTCCGACGGGGGCGGTTGGCATGGTCCTGAGTGTTTTGGTTCTGAACAGTGCGACCTTGAATATTGCGGTCTTGAGGGTGGCGGTCCTGGGTATTGCGATCTTGAGCATAGCGGTCCTGATCTGGTCGGGGGTACCTAGCTGTGTAACCCCTATTCTGTTGGCTTGATCATGGGTTACCATTCCTTCCATGGTGTGGGAGTTCCCTGAATGATGCCTCCCTGCGGAACCTCTTCTGATCACGTCCACGGAAAGTTTCCTCAGCCTTGCGCTTCTTTCCCCTGAACTCTTCTTCAGCCTCTGCGCGGTCTCGTTCGAGCTGGATGCAGCGATCCACCAGATCTCGCAGGGTGCGACTCTCGATGCCACCCAACTTCAGCTTGATGTGCGGGCTCAGTCCCTTGCGGAAGTAGTACAACCTCTCTTTCTCAGAGTTCACCACATTTGGCGGTGCATAGCGTAGCAGGTTGGTGAAATGGGTGGTGTATGCTGCCATCTTGTCAGTTCCCATCTTGATGTTGCGGAACTCCTCAACTTTAGCTTCCATGACTCCCTTGGGGATGTGGTACTCAGTGAATGCCTCCACAAACTCTCCCCAGGAAATGCTAGCGGGGTCCTCATGTGCTTCATTGTAGCTGTCCCACCATGAGCGTGCTGCTCCTGTCAGTTGATGTGCTGCAGCTCCAACACATTCTTCATCTATGAAAGTGGTGAGGTCCAGCTTCTTCTGCATCTCACGGAGCCAGTCATCTGTCGCTAACGGGTCGGGGTCAGTGCCATCATAAGATGGTGGCCTTAGTTTTAGGAATCCTTCCAGCTTTCGTGAGAATTCATTCTGCGGACCACCCTGACGACGGTTGTTTCCGTTGACGAGAGCAGCAAGGAGCTGGGTCTGTAGGGCCATCACCTCAGCAAGATTTGGTGGCAGTGGTGGCGGTGGCTCTTCCTCGTGTCCATGGTTCTCCTCATGGCCCTGATTGTCTTCTTCCACCCTGGGTGGGGTTTGCTCTTGGTCGTAGGGAATTCTTCCACCTCCGCGTCCATGTCCACGGCCACGGCGGTTACCGCTCAGTTCTCTGAATGGCTCGTTCTCAGGCTCTTGACACATCAGGCGAGCAGAGCGGAGATGCGACATCTGTATACGTAGGAGTGAAGGATTTTGTGCTTAAAAATGTTTTACTTCTTTAGGGTAGGTTTACATGTAATAGATTAAAACATTTGAGCTATCCTACACTCATTCAAAGAAGCAATAATATCCATAAGATGCATAAAGATCCAGACACTCATTACATGGGTTTTATTACATAACGTTATCTCCAGTAGCTACACTTGAAGATTCGCGGAATCGTGCTACTCGTGCTATATCATGAGGATTACATCAGGGGGATAAATAAATATGGTCTACATGGGGTAACTACTCCTGTGCGTAGATAGCCTCGGGGAAATGACTGTCTTCAGCTTCGATATCATCGTCCGACTTGTGGAGTCGTGCTACGTACTTTAGAGCTTCAGCTAACTCCTCAGTGGGCTTAGCTCCGGGAAGAGTAGGGCAGGCATCAAGGTTGAGTCGAGTCGGTGCTAACTCGAAAGCTTTAAGCCTTGGTCTGGTCTTGACTTGCTCCTCCTTAGGTAGCTTCTCCCACATGCTCTTCATCTCTCTGAGTCGCTTCCTGTCAGACTTCTGTCAAGCTTCCCAAGTTCTCTCACACTTGTCCTGTAAGTACTCAGTGGATCTGACGTACTCAGTCAAGTGTCCCTGGTTGCATAGTGCCCTCTTCTTTACCTCCTCTAGGTTCTGTGTCAGTGTCTTGTTTGCAGACTTCAGCTTCAGCATCTCAAGTCCCTTGGTCCTCTCTCGATCTCCCCTGTGGTGGGTCTCGGCCTTTCTGTCCTCCAGGTCTTGCTGTAGTCCTAGGACCATGCTGTCCAGGTAGCAGTTCCTATTTCCCAGATCCGCAGCTTTGTCCTTTAGATCGGCAACCTCAGCTTTGTGGGCCTCTTTCTGACGCAGGAGTCTCTCCTGAAGCTGAGCAATCTCATCTGTCAATTTGTTCCGTGTCTAGGTGTCCCTCTGGAACTTCTCCTGGTACTCCCAAAGAAGTGCTCTGTCCTGGCACCTCTTCTGCTCAAGCTGTGCTACGTGCTTGTCCTGCTCTAGTAGGTAAAGTGCAGTGGTGCGAAGGCAACAGTCACTTTCTGCAAAGATCACCTTCCCTGTAATCATCATCTGCTCCGCAGGGGTGAGTGTGAGGTCGAGAGCCTGTGGAAGTAGTCGGAACTCAGTCGTCTTCAGGTACTCGTAGTGGTCTCTCATCACGGTGCGGAGTGCCTGAAGGGAAGCAGAGTGGAGTCCCTCCTCAACAGTATCCTCAGTGACTGTCCCCTCGGTAGCTGGTACAAGTGGTAAGGTGGTACTTGCGGGTATCTCGAAAGTAGTGACAACTGGTCCTTCAATTTCCCCATCTACTGCAGGCTTGCCTGAACAGGTGATCTTGGCGTGCTCAACAGGTACTCCAAGTGTGGCTAGGATTTGGCAGAGCGGTAGAGCGAATCCCTCCAACTCGGACAGGCCAAAGGTCAGCATGGTGGACTCGAAGGGTAGTGGTCCAAGAGGTGGTAGTCCAAAAGGTGGAGCCATCTACAAAAAGGTTTTTAGGTGTCAGCAAGTCCAAATAATAGATAAGCCTTGCATAAAAATAAATGCAGGGTCGGTATATAACCGAAAGAGGTGTAGGTTTATCCTATCTAAGTGTCCATTTCTATGGGTTTCGTCCTAGGGTCAAGTAAGGCTTTCATACCAACTGAAACGACCTGATTTCCTCGAAGGGAAATCCACAGAGTCGTAGTGTAATTTGACCTTGGTAGATCATATTACCCAAATTCCAGTTCAAATATCACAGTCTTACATCGATAAGAGTACATAAATTTATTACATCGCCACACTGGTGGAAAGCAGAAAAATAGCTATCATCCAGAAAAGCCTTGTAGAAGCGGTAGCATTCTTTCTCCGACTTGAGCGTAGGCACGAAACCCTACTCGTCAAACTCCTCCGAGTGGAACTCCCCTTCAGAACCTGGAACCCAAGTTTCAGTACGATTTGTACTGGCCACATTTTCCCATCCTAATATGCTTGTTATGTGGAAAGTGGATGCAACAGGATATACAAAACAGACCTATGCAGGCTGGGGTTTCCTATGCATAATAAGTATTTAGTTATAGTAGTAATTATCAGGTTTCCATCACCATACCACCATGTCCATCACCATACCCATAACCATCACTATCTCATACACACACACTCATCCGCTCAGTCGACTAAGGCCAGCTCCCTCCCAGCCTTGTCTCAACGGCCCGCAGCCTCGCACCAGGCTCGCGGCCGGCACTCTCATACCAGAGGGAGAAAAGAGAAGGACTCATCTCACTAATTAGTACCACAGACATCCAGGAAAAGGTCCATAGCCAACGAGTTGGCATATGTATCGATCGATCAACCATACACTCTGCAGAGGTTTACTACACCACAAGATGTGCCATCCTCGTTGGGATATCGCCAACTAGGCTCATTCCGACCGTCCGGTCCAGCTTAGGGGTTGCCACTCTACCTTTCAGCCCTGGTACACCCCAAGTCTAGTCTAGGGTGGCTGAAACTGTGAAGTCCTTGTTCCCTCTCCCGAAGTGGGAGACAATACATGTTCCCGCTCCCGAAGTGGGAGCCATGACATGTTCCCGCTCCCGAAGTGGGAGCCATGTTCGTCTCAGAAGGGTGTGGGTCCCCGTGCCCGTACCTTCCTCACACTCTCTCGCCAAGCAGTAGTGGCAACTCCTACCTGGGGGTCTGGCCATCCCGTCCCATTCCAGGCGAGTGGTTTCATAAGGCATCCTGTTTGTAGCTAAGTACCACGAACGGGTCCTAAGGGTGACCAAGCCAAAATGTCTTCTCGAGGGTTTCCATTTACCGTGCCACCATAGCACCTCCACCTCGGGCTCCACCTCCTCGAGGCTCACACCCAGGCCACCTCATCCTATACCATCACATGCCCACCACAGGCTTAAGTTACCCCTCAACGGGTATTCCACATTCCAGGTGCCCAGGTAGCACCTCGGCATGACTTGCCCCATTGGCTCGTCTTATATTTCAGCTTGGTCGACTCAACCCTCACCACCATACTCACCCAAGACACACACAGCACACTCCCCGGAATCATCAGTTATCATCATCCATCGTATTCCATCACACAATATTTCCAGGTTTAATAAGCATGGAAGCGCGGCGTGTGACTAATCTATCAGCAGGGTAAGCAGGGGATTGGTTGCGTCAAGGTATAGGCTCACAAGTAATCTATTATGCAACCTAGCACAGTTTGTTTGCAGAAAGTAAAGTGCTTGCATGTCTAATAGGATTCTATGGAGTTGGATGGGCTGTGGCACCTTCGGTGTAGTCGTCCCCGTATTCCTCGCGGTACTCACGATCCTCATTCTCCGGGTCCTCCGCTGAGTCTGAAATACAGGCGATATATGTCGCGTTAGCGACATATAAAACATAGCAAAAAGATATGATAAAATCCAAAAGATCCAAATGCGATAAGAAATAACTCCATTGTATAGAGCTCGATTTTAGATGAATTTTGGTTCTGGTCTTGTATTTTTCTAAGCTTGTATGAATTTATTATGAATTTCCAAAGAGTGCTCGAGGGGGTGCCTCTCGAGGGGTGCCTGAGGAGTGCTCTGAGGGGTGCCTCTCGAGGGGTGCCTAAGGAGTGCTCGAGGGGTGCCTGAGGGGTGCTCGAGGGGGTGTCTCTCGAGGGGTGCCTGAGGAGTGCTCGAGGGGTGCCTCTCGAGGGGTGCCTGAGGAGTGCTCGAGGGGGTGTCTCTCGAGGGGTGCCTGAGGAGTGCTCGAGGGGTGCCTCTCGAGGGGTGTCTGAGGAGTGCTCGAGGGGGTGTCTCTCGAGGGGTGCCTGAGGAGTGCTCGAGGGGGTGCCTCTCGAGGGGTGCCTGAGGAGTGCTCGAGGGGTTGCCTCTCGAGGGGTGCCTGAGGAGTGCTCGAGGCGGTGTCTCTAGAGGGGTGCCACAGACTGAGCCATCGAGGCATGCTTCGTTCGCTCGGAAGTTTTCCGTAATCGAGGGGTACCTCGAATGGGTCTGCACTCGAGGCCACGGAGAGGGCTGCGACGCGAGTCCGCCGGGGCATGTGGTTTAGGCGTTGATAGCCTCCGATGCCTCAATTGGTAGGTCGTGCTACTCCACCAGTCCTTGGCTAGTCTCGTGGGGCTTCAGTGTGGTACTCGTGAGCTCCGATCATGGCTGGCTGTGGAGGCGGCGGTGGCTCGAGGCATCGGTCTTCATGGCCCTGTGGTTGTGGTGCTCCTTGGGCTGATCCAACTAGGTGGTTGGGCTCGGGACGTCACGATGAAGCTCGACGGCCATTCCTCGTCTAGCGAGGCAGCCGAAGTTGGCTGGTACAGGGTTGCCGAAGCGGCGCACCGTGGCGGCGCGGTGGCGGCATGATGGCTTAGACCATAGGCCCGGTGCTTGCGCTCGGGTTCTATCAAAGCGTTCCGTGTGTGCGGGGCTACGACGAGTCTTCTGGCGAGATGGAGACCTCCTACGGCTACAAGCTTCGCCGGAACGGCGTCCTTGCCATGGCATCACGGTTCATGGCGGCGGTGCAATGACCAAGCTCGTCACATGTGTTCCATCCGTCCAGGTTAAGGTCAGTCTCGTGCTTGTGCAGTGCTTGGTGTACTCGAGCCGGCAACGGCTCGGTCTACGTGCTCGGGTGCAGAGCGCCATGACCAGAGGAGGGGCATGGGGGTTTAGAATGGCGGCGAGGTGAGCTCACCGTCGGTGTTGAGGAAGTTAGGGTAGCGGGGTAGTGACGATTCGACGCAGTGCAGGGTGATCGCAGTGCCGTGCCGCTCCTGGAGTTCTCCTTGCCTTGGCAGCTCCTGCTCCGGCTTCCTTCTTCTTCTCCGGCGTGCTCCGTTGCGGTGCAGTGCTCGGCTCCGCCTTGCTCCGGCCTCCTTGTCCCTCTTCTCATCGAATTGGGGCGCTGGTGTGGCCACCGAGTGGCAGCGAATTGGTTGGGAAACCCTAGGGGGGGATTGCGCTGGCTTTTATAGGCCGGGGCATGATCATTGCCGCGGCGGACGGTGATCAGAGCATGACCTAGATCATGCGGCTGTGGGGGCTCTCAGGGGGCTTCTTGGGTGCCCAGATGATGCCGACACGGGGGCGACAACGCCTGACACGGCATGGGCCAGGGGGTCACGTCCCTTGCGTGGGATTGTCGGGCGGTTCGCGCGGCGTGGGCGAGCGGCGAGGGGAGGAAGAAAGCACTGTGCTGCGTGGCTGACAGGTGGGGTGTCGAGGTGCCTGAGACTTTCCGTGAGCGTCGAGGGGACGCTCGTCTCGAGCCGGCCTAGGTCCAGGTGCGGGCGTGCGGCATGGGGAGAGTGTCGAGGGGAGGAAGACGACTCTATTTCCCCTGAGGTCGATGGGTGGGGCTTCCGAGTCAGGCAGAGAGCGTGCGCGTGCGGACGCTCATCTCGAGCTGGCCCAGGTCCAGGTGCGGGCGCGCGTCAAGGGTTCCAGCGTGGGTTGGCCCAGGTGCGTAGCGCGGGGGGGGGGGGGGGGGGGGGTCGAGCGGCGTGCGCGCGGTTGGGCCGAGCAGGCTGGGCCTGCGAGGCTGGTTTGCCTCCCCTTCTCTTTTTCTTTTTCTTTTCTTATTTCAATTTGATTTTGAATTCCAATTTGAATCCAAATTCAAATGGGTTTGAATTCCTGGTTTGTGCATTTAGGTCATGACTTGACAGGGCCTCTATAGGCTTTGCTTGTAGGTAGGGCCCACATACTTAGGTGGTGCCATAATGAGGTTTAATATTTATGTCAATAAATATTTAGTGTATTAGTGAGTTGATTAAACATACAAAGAACTTGAACACCAAATCATTCATGCATATTTGTAGTAAGCTAAACATGAAATTCAATGCTCATGACCTAATGTCTATGTGTTCCTATCTTGTGTTGGCTATGGTTGGTGCCCTAGGTATGCACACTCATCACAAAATGTTTTCAAAAATTTTCTGGGTGAGATTTTTGAGTGTGGTGTTTTCTAGGTTGTTACACCTACCCCTGAATTTCTTCATTGGTTCTTAGACAAGGTGTGGGAAATGGAATGCCTGATTTCATTTCTTGGTTCAAATAGAAGGTACCATCCAATTTTGCTCGTACTTAGTTTGACATTCCAAGTTGCTCGTACGTGCGAATAATATAACGACCTATCCTGCTTGAGCTTGCAAGGCAGGGATGTGTCTATGAGTGCGGGGTTGAGACAGGTTGCCGATGGCTTTTCCTATAGGGTCAAGTCATTTACCAGTTATGACGTGAATGTATATTTCTTTCACACAACAAGCTATGAGCAGAGTCGGCCCAATCGAAGAACCACAAGTTCTAGAGTTTTTACGCCCGACCTTGACGGGGTCGAGTATTATGGAAGAATTGAAGAAATATACGAACTCAAGTTTCATGGTTGCAAACATCTTAATCCTGTCATATTCAAATGGCATTGGTTTGATCCTGAAGTAACGAGACGGACCCCTAATCTTGGGCTAGTTGAAATTCGACAGGATTCTGTCTTACCAGGAGACGATGTCTATATTGTGGCTCAACAGGCCATGCAAGTTTATTATCCTCAAGTTTATTGATTTTTACATACCTTAGCTTTGTGTTATTGTAACATTGGGGTGAAATATTGTAGGCCCAGCTGCAAGAAGAGAGGAGGCTACGTCAGGAGTTGGAGGCGAGGATGGATGCCGAGCGGTAGAAGATGGCGGAGATGTTTGCCTACATGCAAAGTCTTGGTGTCACTATGGGTCAACCTCCGCCACCTGAGCTATTCACTCCACCTCCTCATGCAACTACTCCTGTGAGTATGAATGTTTTAGTTTGTATGTTCATGCTTAGGGTCAAACTACAACACTACTTGGAACCTAGTGAAGTATGAATGTTTTAGTCATGTATGGTATATATTTATCTTATCTCACACATGCAATCTCTTCTCCTTTGTGCAGAATCAATCGGTAGCATCGAATACTGGCCCTCGTCACCTCGGAGAGTCACCGGGATCGAATGTTCGGCCTTGTCAGTCACCGTGATTGCACTTGTGATATACTTATGCTTCTAATGCACTTGTGGTTTTTTTAGAACTGTGATGTACTTGAGCTTGCGATGGACTAGTGGTGATGAACTTATGAGGGTGATGCACTTATGGTTGTGATGCACTACTATTTGTGATGCTTATTGTGAGATATGTGATATATGTGATGTTTGTGATATATATTGTGATATATGTGGTGTATGTGATATATATTGTGATACATGTGATGTTTGATATGTTCTGTTTATTTAGATGGAATGTAAAAAACAAATAAAAAAGGTTGGTTTTGGTCACTTTGCCGTGTGTTGCACTCGGCAAAGGCACCATTTGCCGAGTGTCATGGTCATAAGACTCGGCAAAGTGACAAAAACATGCTTTGACACTCGGCAAAGTTCATGGCTTTGCCGAGTGTCATGGTCATGACACTCGGCAAAGCTCATGTCTGGACTCAGACACTCAGCAAAGTTCATGACTTTGCCGAGTGCCTGGACTCAGACACTCGGCAAAGCCTTTGCCTTTGCCGAGTGTCATTGACTACGACACTGCCTGAGTCCAGGCACTTGGCAAAGCCGCCGTCATGGCAACTTTTTTTGCCAAGTATCGATACAGCACTCGGAAAAGGCTTTGTCAAGTACCCGACAAAAGACACTCGGCAAAGAGCTCTTTGCTATCAATTTTTTTGGCGAGTGTCTTATGCCGAGTGTGGTACTCGGCAAAGCCTTTGCTGAGTGCATTTAGGGCTTTTTCCGAGTGCCCCCTGATTCCAGTAGTGAATACTTAATAGTGATTAAGAAGCATATTAATTAAGATATGACACAGTATGCACTACCATACAAAGATTAATGGAGGTGGGCCAAATTGATTAATGGAGACAGACATTGCAGTCGCCTCCAATCGAAGGTCACATTTGATGCGGATTAAATGAGGCGGTTGCTTTGCCTGCCTCAGTTTATCAATTAATGGAGGTGGGCATCTAAAGGTGCCCACCCCCATTAATCCTATTAACCGAGGCGGGCGCCTTATTATGCCCACCTCTGTTAATGTTTTAAGACGACCGCCTCCGTAAATCGATTTACAGAGGCGGATATTTTCTAACCGCCTCCATAAATAAAACGACCGCCTCCGTAAATCTATTTTGCGAGACGGTCATTTTTTCGTGCCTCGGTAAATAAAACGATCGCCTACGTTAATCGCTAGGCATTAACCGAAGCGGTTGGATTTTGTAAAGGCCTCGGTTAATGTTTGGGCAGTGCCTCACAAAATCATTTTTGTAGTAGTAATAGTGACTAACTTGTGAGTAGTGTTACGCGTTTGATGAGTTACACATCTCTAACCAAAGACAAACCGCCAGCAAGGCTTGATATATCTAGTCTTTATTAGGGTGCGTAAAGTATACACCAATATATCGTGACATCACTTGTCTATAAAACCTGCCATATATACATAGGATTTTGGCTATATGGACAAAAGGAAACAGAAAAAAAGAGAGTAGGTTTTCCGTAAGATAGTCTATCAGAATTTTGTAGACGACATATGAGAAGTAAGTTACATACCACTATATGCATGCATAGCCTCTGCAACCTAAGTGAGGAGTGTATTTAGACCAAGCTTACAAACGTATCATTGCACAGTATATGTTGTCTTCAGATTTCTTTTTTCTTCTCAGATAATAGAAAATTTATGGCTTCGCATCAGTTCATAAAATTAGTTACATAAAAGAGTGTTCAACATTATTATTGACCAACATGAAATCTAAAAGACTACCATATAGAAGCAAAGAACTGCATTACTCTAATTTCCAAGATTTGGCACGCCGAAATAAACTATTCCGCAGAACATTGAAGCTCGTGCGTCCCAATTAAAACTACCTACAAAAAAAGGGTTTTTTTGTCATTGTTATTGAGCACAAAATCATTCCTACTAAGCCAAGTTTCTCATCAGCAACCTGCTGTAGCTCCTGTCAATAAAAGTGATGTAAGATTCTAACCCTATTGCTTAAACCAAAAATTAAACAAATAATTATACTCGGTACAGGGTTGAATTCCTAATACGAAGTGCACAACAAACCACAAGGCTTTGGCATAGTGACACAGAAAGAAAAGGCGTTGGATAAGCAGAACTTTTTAAGAGTGACCCCTGTCAATACAAGGCGGTACCAACAACAACAATCATCATGAGGACGTCAAATAAAGCGAGAGAAACACATGTATGTAGGAAATTACATGAACGCCTTGCTAGCTTATTTATTTGACCATATCACAGAACTAGACCCTTCACCTTGTAAGCGGGTGGTCAATGTGTATGCATGTGTTAATAGTGACGAGGGAGGAAACAAAGAGTCCAAATTAAGATATGACACAATATGATACAAAACATGGGACTTGGTGTTACGCGATTGATGAGTTACACAATTTTTCTTGATAGCGAGTTACGCATCTATATCTATCTATATCACTTATAAAAGAAAACCCCACTATCTTTACATATGCTTTGATACTTTTACTCTATGTGATGGAGGGAGGAGGAGAGGAGGGAGAGGCTCTTGTGAAGCGAACCGGGATTTCCAAAACAGAAATTCCGACTCTCTTGCCCCTCTGTGATAGTCCTAGGATACCTCAGCTATCACAGGCGTCCTCTTTTCAGATGATTACAAGTCATACAACACATCAGAGTACAAGAACTAGGCCTATTACAAGGATCTAGCTACAAGCTCTAGGCTAAAAACAAACAAAACACCGTTAACTAATCGTAGCAGCGAAGCTTGGCGAAACTTCCAGTCCAGAGGCATCCTTGAGTGTAGATCGCAAACCAACTACCAGTCTCAACACCACTGCAAGTCAGGAAAACTGCACACCACCAGATGTGTGCAGGCCATGGTCACCACCAATGAGCTTTAGTGTAAAATAGAAAATAAAGAGGATCTGGTGATCCTAATAGTTTGGTTGTAGTTTGCATCCTAGCGCATGCAGCAAGCAATACAAGTATAAGTATATCATCTCAAATCCAAACCACATCTCACATCTCATCACAAGCACCACCATGTATCCACATATCTCATCGCTCATCATCCCTCACATCACCCTCAATCTCTCAGTCTAGGCGATGAGGCGGCCTCCGCACGCCCCTCATCTCAACGGCCTCCGGCCGGACCTATCTTCAGGGGAGAGAAGCAGAACAAGAGAGAAACTAGTGAGCTGAACCCTGCACACAGGTAAGTGATCATAACCGAGATCGCGGCTATACGTATAGATTGTGAAACTCTGCAGAGTGTACACCGTTACCCCACATGAACATCGTCAACGAATCACCGTCAAAAATGAACATCACCGCCACAACTAGGCTGACTAACACCAGTCCTATCCACCAGCCGGAGTGATGATATGGGAACGCCACCTCATAAGCTGGGGTCGTGTCGTCGAGGTAACGAGGAGTAACCTCCACCCTCCTGACACTAATTGCACAGGGTCACAGACTGCGTGCCTACTAACTCCCACAGAGACTGGTGGTCGCCTGCACATCGTTAGGCAACGAGCCATACCCACCTAGGCATGTGGTGTGTACGAAAAGAACCCGTGATTTATGGTTGCAACCTACATCAGTTCCTAGGTTGGCCAGAGCGAGCTCCTTCCACCAAACCGTGTGCCTCAAGCACAAGACTCACCTCTCCGAGGTGATCTATCCATCCACCAACTCCTCATCCCAATGCCCCTCAGGGACCGTCGTCCCTCCAGGACTCCGTGTTCCCGCCACAGGAACTACCTTTGGTGCACTCCGTACACCACAGCATCCTCTCACTCCAGCCAGTATCTCCAAAGAATCAGGTCGAGGACAAGGAATATCTCCAGATCTCCTTACATCACCACCACCCACTCAGGATTCACCGCTCCCGTCGCGTATCGAACCATAAACCCCGTGGGGGATGCCCCGCGGCAAAACCCCACTCACCATCCACGTATCGCCAAACCATCCATCACACATCACATAACAAGGCATTTATGTAATTATGATGGAAGTAAATGCAAGCAAGCAGACAGGTATATATATAAGTGCGAGCGCGGAGCTGGGTAATCAGGGTGAAGTGGTTTCAAACAAGGCATACATGGCTCAGGCAAATGCATGCACTCTATACTAGCAAATGAATAAAATAAGAGCGCTAGCATTTCTACTTTGTAATGCCTAATAGGTTCTCTAAATAAGAGTGCTGCCATGACACCTGCGGTGTAGAGGTAGTAGTGGTACGCGTCTCTGGAAGTCGAGGCCGTCCACCAACAGGGTCCATCTCCGAGGGCGTCATCGAATCCATTAAAACTCGAGTCATCGCTACGCAAAGACAAAGACGACAACGACCACTAAGAAGAAGCAAATAAAACCGCAATAAAACCTAACTCAACTAGACAAAAGGACTGCACTAGGAGGTAGATTGGGATTTAATAAAAATTATGAAACTGGTTTCATAATTTTTGGAGCTACGATGAATTTATGGCGAATTTTTGAAGGTGGGTAGGATTTCTGAAAAAAAAGAAAAAGGAAGAAAGGCAGGGATTTGGCGGGATCTGCAAGCTGTTCATCAGGCCACGACTTGGGCTTGGCGACGTCGATGGGTCGAACGACCACTTGGGCCTGAACCAGAAGCAGAGAGAGGGAGAGGCTTTGGCTGGGCTAGGCCGCAAGCGGCTTCTACTGTGCAGCTGAACTGGACCGAGGCCAGAGTTTCAGCCCGAGGACATATAAGTGAAAGCGAAAGGCCAGTGCCCCGACGTGCTCTAGGTGTTCGGCAGAATGCCAAAGGGATCGTTGGGTGTGCGCGGCTCCCTTGACGGCCTTCCAAGCACGAGAGTGGGTGCAGGACATGGATGCCAGCAGTGAGCTTGCCGTGTGATCCATTGCTGTCCTCGGCGGTGGTTCGACATGATGGCGTCTGGTGCGAGCGAGCAGCACGGTCACGCTCGGCACCATGCCGTGACGTGCGTGTGTAACAGGCGTGGCCTTTCCTATACTCGGGAGCTTGGTGACTAGTGTGAGCCTGTGTAAAGCGAGCTGCGCGTGCTAACTCGGCGAACGGCCGTGAAAGGCTTCGCCTTGGCATCTGTGATCCCAGGTGAGAGCAACGCCGTGGTGGTGGCATGTACGTGACGGGCGGCGGCGATGCCGGTGGTGCAAGCACGGTGTCCGCGTGCAGGTTCGTGTCCCAGGTGCTCGTGCATCACGTGTGTGCCACACCCGACTCCCGAGCCACTGCTCGTCGCCGTGCGTGTTGTGTCTAGGTAGTGACCTCGGTCACGGCCGCGGCGAGGCCGGGCGTCGTGCTTGGACAGGCTGTCGTGCGATGTGTCGTGTGCGGGGCGAAAACAGGGCAAGGCGACAGCATTCATGTCGTGATCGTGACATCCAGACGCGGCTGGACGGCCGGACAGGTCTGAGCAACACACGAGAACACACAAAAGGAGAAAGCTTTTGACGGTCGGGGTGCTCACTGAGGGCTCGATGCCAGAAGATCGCGCGGCGCAGGATTGAGCCGGTGCAGGCAGGGCACACGGGCCGGCGTACGTGTTCCAGCGAGGCCGGGGCGGAACAGGTCGGCTCAGGGCTTGGCGGCGTGCTGACGAGGTCGGCGACGCTGTGGAGTCGCCGTGGCCGTGCGGCTTGTCGACGCGGCCACCGCTCTGTGGCTCGCCGGTGACGAAAGCTTCGGCGAGGTCGTGCAGCGAGGCTCCGGCAAAGGTTGCTGCTAGAGGCAGGAAGACTGGGGCAGATGGCTAGACACGGCGCCTGCCGGAACGTTGTGGCTTCCCTGCAACGTACACACGCGGCACGAAGGCCGGTCCTTTAGACGAGGGCGATGACGGGTAAGGGGAAAAACAGAGGCTTTGGCAAGGATGCTGCTCACCAGTGGCTTGCGGAGATTAAACGGGCGGCGAGGTAGACGGCGGTCGGGGCACGAGGCTTCAATCCCCGGCGTCACGGTCGACGCGGAGCCCAGCACGGGGCCGCGACGACCCACCACCGTGTGGCTTCAAACGGCGATGGGTCTGGGCAGTGGTTGCCGCAGCTCCGCCATGTCTTGGCGCTCTGATGCCGTGCCCCTGCGCAGCGTAGAGCAAGCAGATGGAGAGTGGAGGAACGAGAGGGCAGGGGCTGTGGCGGCGGACAAGGGGAAGATGGCGAGGGCGCTTGGCGGCTGCGGCTCTTATAGGCCGACTGCTAGGGTTCGAGGTGAGGGCGCCGGCGTCCGCGCCATCTGATGGGACGGTCGGCGCGACGTGGCGAGCATCCGAGGCTTAGAGCGGTTGGCCGGGCAGGAAGCTTCGGGAAGGCTCCGGGGTCGCGGCCTGGGCAGACGTCCGTGCAGCCGAGTGACGCGGCGCTTGCCAGCGCGTCCGGCGGGGTCCGCGGCCGACGTCATGGCGAGGGCACTCGAGGGGAGCGGCTCGGCTTCATCCGGTGCCAGCGTGGTCGACGGAAAGCAAGGTCGTTCCTTGACTCGGACGGAAAAGCGGAGGAAGAAGACGAGGCTGTTACTGTGGGGAGGAAATGATGAAGGGGTGCAGAGCGACGGAAGGGAACGAGAGTGCGGTTCCTGCGGCTGATGGCTGGGCCCGGCAGACGGCGCTTCTCTTCGCGCGTACTGCGTACGCAAGCAGCATCCGAGGCGGCGGCTCCCCTTTCCTGCTCGTGCTGGTCAGGTTGGGCCGGGCTGGGAGCAGCCAGCTGGGTCTGAGTCTGAGCGCGAGGGGAGCACAGGCAGCAGCAAGCGCGTGCTGGTTTTTCGCCAAGCACATGCAGCAGGCCGGCCGGCGGTGTGCAACGATCCAAGCACAGGGGTGTCAAATGGCAGCTGCTGCCGTGATGCTTTGGTTTGGGCAAGGCGTACTACTGTTTCAGGCTTTGGCTTGCTGTACAGACTCCAGACAGCAAACACGAAGGGGTTGCCTTCTTTACGTGCTAAAAGAAAGGGTACAGGAGTATGCAAGCCTGTGCTTGGTTGGCTAGGAGATTAGGGGGAAAGGATCTTTTATTTTCTACACAAGGATTTTTAAGGAAGGACACTACCTCCAAGCACAAACAAAACAAAAACCAAATCACACGTGCATCTATGTTACTTGCAGTGCACAAGATTATTGTAAATTCAGTTGAATAAAGATAGGCGAGATTAGGGTTTTTGTTTTAGAAATTATAAATCATGGCGAGGTGGACATGTGTTGAATTCGAGCGGAGCCTGAATTCAACTTAATTTAATTTATTAAGAAATAATTTATTTGCGAAAATTCCTTCACCATGGTGTTGGCAGAGTCAACAACATGACAGAGGTGTTGATGTTGCAAAAGATTTTGAAATCATGATTTTGAATTCGGGATTAGAAGAGAAAAAATGTTGACTTTAGTTGACTACTCAACTACATGCAGCACACATTGCAACGAAAATTTTTGAAAGCTCGGATTTTTATTACACAAAACACGGAATGTTACACTCTGGAGGGGTGGGAAGGGTGCAGGAGGAGGTAGAGAAAGGTGCGGACAAGTCATCGAGAGGAGGCTAGGGTTTCTCGATTAAATACTCCGCCGGCTGAGATGGGCCAGATGGGCCTTACAGAGGTGATAGTAGTGCAAACATTTTTGTAGTCAGTTCATAGCACGAATCGTGGGTGAAAATCATTTTGACAACTGGTTCGTGATACGAACCGTTGGTGAAACTATGAAATGGTAGTGAAAATCATCACTAACTATTTTCATAAAACCGGTTGTGATAACGCCATTGGCAAAAAAAACCATTTATATAGTAGTGCAGTTTTGGAAACTAGATACAATCCCTAAATTGTCTGGTATATCTACCAGTATCGGTCACTGATCTAGGGCATCAGGGTCCCTTCCCACAGGGTGCATATTTTCAATGTTTTTAGTCTTTTTGGAAAAATAATTTTTGACTTGGTGTGGTGACGTCCTTTGTTGCAATGGGAACACCACAAGAACCGGAACACATACAATTGCTCTTAATCATTAAACAATAATCTAACCTGTTGCGTGCTGTCTATAAGTGCCTTAATTTAACCGAATGTATGGTAATTGGCAAGGTTGCCCGTGCAAATAGCGCGGGTAGCTAGCTTTTTCATTATAACATTTAGATTTTTCTTACATGAAAAGTTTCTGTAAATAATTTTGTTTAATTTCTTGGTTAGATTGTCTCGGAGTTTTTGACCCCGGCAACGAAGATCAACGTATCGTGCACAGGAAATAAGAAGGGTAACATACGGGGCATAGATTTATACTGGTTCAGGTACGTGGTACCTTAGGTCCAGTTTAGAGTAGATCTGTTATTCTTGTGTGCTTGAGTTACAAGGTGTTGTTGAGTACTTGCAAGGTACCGATGGGGTGCTCCCTACCCTATCTTATATACTATACCCTATCTTATATACTATGAGTGGGTAGGGTTACATAGATGATGCTCGGTTTACAGATAAACATGGAAATAATAACAGAATGACTATCGTATCTTTACTACTACAGAACAGACCTTTGGTCGATCTCTCAAATTGGCTTTGGTCTCGGTAATTTTTGCGTCCGGGACTAAAGGTCCCCTGCCCAACGGCTCATTTGGCAGAGGGGCCTTTAGTCCCGGTTGGTGTTACCAACCAGGACTAAAGGCCTACCTTTAGTCTCGGTTGGTAACACCAACCGGGACTAAAGTTTTAGTCCCGGTGGCTTACCCCAGCCGGGACTAAATGTTGGCATTTAGTCCTGGCTGGGGTAAACCACCGGGACTAAAGGTCCCTCTGCCATAATTTGAACTCGTCTTCCACCTCCCGCCCGAGCCCGGGCCATCAGTTCTTGCTTGTTCTTGCTTTGTTCTTGCTTGTTCTTGCTTGTTGTTGCTCTCATCTCCGGCGATTGATCTATTTCAACACATCTACGCCGTCATCGACTCGTTGAAAGGTTACTAGCTTCATCCTCTTCTATTTTAGCTGCAACATATGTCATTTTGAGGTGTATATATATATGTTATTTTTCAATTATGCTTTCTACGTCATTTTGAGCTCCAATCACTTGGTAGTTTGAATGTTTTGATGAAGACAACTAAGTTAGTACCCTAAAAAGTAGTATACACCTTTCATTGTTAGTATAACTATCATATTTTATGATTTTAGGGCATTTTTAAATATAATTTGTGTACAAAAACTTAGAAATTTATAATATTTTAATTTACAAAATGTGACCGGTTTAATTAGTTTATTTAAATTATTTTGAGGCGTAGAGATTATAATATTAGCTCCAATTAGCCCCAATTTACAAAATGTGACCGGTTTAATATTAGTTCATTTGTAATATTTTAATTTTATTTGTTTACGGAAATTAGAAATATATAATATTAGCTCCAATTAGCCCCAATTATTTTAAGTATGATATTATGTCTCTGTTTGTCCCTATTCATCATTGTTTGCATCATTGTCCGAATTATTTTGAGTATGTGCCAGTGCAATGCTTAGGTGGATAGCGGACATGTTAAACATTTTTTAACATAGTCTACAACATAATGTAAAACATTTTTGAATGACACAGAGGATCATCTTAATTTGGTTACATGTATAGGCTACCATGACATGGTATGTAGTGCACAAAGGTCACGTGCCTGGGATCTATCGAACCTGGGAAGAGTGCTCTGCTCAGGTCCTTGGTTTCAAAGGAAATGTGTACAAAAATACAACACTGAGGAAGAAGCTGTGATGGCGTACTATGGTCCAAGGAGGGCAAACCATGACCATCAGCTAGCGGCCTATGGTCCAATGAGGGCAAACAATGTCCATCAGCTAGCACCAGAGATCGAAGAGAGGCCACCCGTTGTAGATATGATGAATAGGAGAATGACTCCTTGGTCTTGGAAGGATGTCATGCTTTTATTTATGGGTATGCTCATTGCTTTTCTTATTTGGAAGTTGATGTAATCTCAGTTTATTAGAATATTAATTAGACTTTGATTTATGAATCTGATGGACCAATTAATTTGATGTAGTTTATTTATGATTCATCCAAGTTGAACATCATTGTGTGTACTCACTATATGCATTAAATTGGTCCAAATAGTGAGAAATTTAATTATGTGACATGCCATATAATGCAGACGATGACACGCCATTGGATTTACAATGCCGATCGCCGCTCCAAAGAGTTCATTGATGGCGTGCATTATTTCTTAAGAGTCGCCGAGGCAAACAAGCAGGATGGTTTCATGTGCTGTCCATGTGCCGTGTGTAATAATTTGAGGGAATTTTTGTGCTCAAGGAGTATTCACTCACACTTGTTGAAGTCGGGTTTCATGCCAAACTATATTTGTTGGACCAAGCACGGAGAAACAGGGGTTATGATGGAAGAAGGTGAAGACGAACAGGACCCTGATGACGAAATTATTGCTCAATACGGTGACTTTAGTGACACTGCAATGGAGGAAGGTGAAGAAGAGACAGGTGCGGAAGACAAACTCGCTGAAGATGATGATCTTGGTGATGTCATTTGTGATGCACAAAGAGATTGCGAAAGTGAAAAGGATAAGGCTAAGTTTGACCGTATGCTAGAGGATCACAGGAAATTACTATACCCATCTACTGCAGATGGACAAAAAAGGTTGGGTACAACACTGGAGTTGCTACAATGGAAGGAGGAGAATGGTGTATCCGACAAGGCATTTGGGAAATTACTGAAGATTATGAAAAACAAGATGCTTCCGAAGCCTAACGAATTGCTTGCCACTACGTACGAAGCAAAACAGGTCATCTGTCCTTTGGGATTAGAAATCCAGAAGATACATGCATGTCCTAATGACTGCATCCTGTACCGTGGCAAGGACTACAAAAATTTGGATGCATGTCCCGTATGTAAAGCGTCGCGGTATAAGATCAGGCGAAATGACCCTGGCGATGTTGAGGGCGAAGAACGTCCCAGGAAGAAAATCTTTGCCAAGGTTATGTGGTACGCTCCTATAATACCACGTCTAAAATATCTGTTCAGAAACAAGGACCATGCAAAGTTGTTGCGATGACACAAAGAAGACCGTAAGGTAGACCACATGTTGAGACACCCTGCTGATGGGTCCCAGTGGAGAACAATAGACAGAGAATTCCCGGAGTTTGCAAAAGACGCAAGAAACTTAAGGTTCGCTTTAAGTACGGATGGTATGAATCCTTTTGGGGAGCAGAGTAGTAGTCATAGCACGTGGCCTGTTACTCTGTGTATCTACAACCTTCCTCCATGGTTATGCATGAAGCGGAAGTTCATTATGATGCTGGTGCTCATCCAAGGCCCGAGGCAACCTGGCAACGACATCGATGTCTACCTGAGGCCATTAGTTGAGGAACTCCTACTTTTATGGAGCAAATCAGGTGTACGTGTGTGGGATGAGTACAAACAGGAACACTTCGACCTGCGAGCACTGTTGTTCGTAACAATCAATGATTGGCCTGCTCTAAGTAATCTATCAGGACAGACAAACAAGGGATATAATGCATGCACACACTGTTTTGATGACATGGACAGTATATATTTGGAAAATTGTAGAAAGGTCGTGTACCTTGGGCATCGTCGATTTCTTTCTGCGAATCACCAGGTCAGAAAGAAAGGCAAGCATTTCAAAGGTAAGGCAGACCACCGGACCAAGCCTCACAACAGAACTGGGAAGATGTACTTGAGATGATCAAGGATGTGAAAGTAGTCTTCGGAAAGGGTCCGGGCAGCGAACCTGTTCCGAAAGACGCATCGGGACACGCACCCATGTGGAAGAAGAAGTCAATATTTTGGGAGCTACCCTATTGGCAGGTGCTAGAGGTCCGCAACACGATCGACGTGATGCACCTGACAAAGAATCTTTGTGTCAACCTTCTTGGATTCATGGGTGTATATGGGAAGGCTAAGGATACACTTCAAGCACGACAGGACTTACAGCGCATGAAAGAACGAGACAACCTACATCCAGAGAAGACAGATGATGGACGCCATTACTTAAGACCTGCTAGCTACACTCTTAGCAGTGAAGAGAAAGAAATCATGTTTGAATGCCTAAACAGCATCAAGGTCCCATCTGGATTCTCCTCCAATATAAAGGGAATAATAAATGTGCAAGAGAAAAAATTTCTAAACTTAAAGTCCCATGACTGCCACGTGCTTATGACGCAATTGCTTCCGATTGCTTTAAGAGGAATTCTACCTCCACATGTACGTCTGGCCACCGTGAAGCTATGTGCATTCCTCAATGCAATTTCTCAAAAGGCAATCAATCCAATGGATCTAGCTGCTCTACAGAATGATGTGGTTCAATGTCTTGTAAGCTTTGAGTTGGTGTTCCCTCCATCCTTTTTTGATATCATGACACACCTCCTGGTTCACCTAGTCAAGGAGATTCATATTCTCGGTCTTGTGTTCCTACACAACATGTTCCCCTTTGAGAGGTTCATGGGAGTACTGAAGAAATATGTTCACCAGCGTGCTTGGCCAAAAGGAAGCATCGCCAAGGGCTACGGGACAGAGGAGGTCATTGAGTTCTGTGTTGACTTTATTCCTGACCTTGACCCGATTGGTGTTCTAGAATCACGACACGAGGGGAGACTTAGTGGAAAGGGGACACTAGGGAAGAAAACATATATCGGTTCGCAGGATGATTATTTCAATAAAGCGCACTACACAGTTCTTCAAAACTCCTCCGTGGTGATGCCATATGTCGAGGTACACAAGAAGTTCCTACGATCCCAGTTTCCAGGGAAGAACGAAGCTTGGATAAGGCGTGAGCACATGGAAAACTTTAGCTCGTGGTTGCGAAAAGAATGTTCGGGTGATAACACTATTGATGACCAACTATATTTGTTGGCTAGGCAACCATCGTGTCACATACTCACGTACAAAGGGTACGAGATAAATGGAAATACATTTTACACCATAGCCCAAGATAAAAGGAGCACAAACCAAAATAGTAGTATTCGCATAGATGCCACAGACCCAAATAGAAATAAGCAAACTTATTATGGCCGCATAGAGGAGATTTGGGAACTAGACTATGCACCTAATTTTAAAGTCCCTTTGTTTCGATGCCAATGGGTCAAGATGACCGGAGGCGGGGTAACAGTCGACAAGGAGTATGGAATGACAACAGTGGACCTCAACAATATTGGATACAAAGATGAACCATTCGTCCTTGCTGTTGATGTGAATCAGGTGTTCTACGTGAAAGATATGTCTACAAAATCCAAGAGAGCGAAAAACGATAACAAATCCACCAATGAGCCAAAACGCCACATAGTTCTTTCAGGAAAAAGAAACATCGTGGGAATTGAGGACAAATCAGACATGTCAGAAATTTATGAAAGGGATGACCGAATACCGCCCTTCAGTGTGACCAAAGACCCAAGCATCCTGCTAAATGATGAGGATACTCCATTAAATGATGAGGATACTCCATGGTTACGTCATGATCATAACCAAGGGACATATCTCACGGAGAAGGTCACTAGTGTTCCCGCTTGATATATAGAGATGTTCTAACTAATATTGTGTATTAGAGATTTTATGTAATAATTGTAACTACATATATGGATTTGGTGGTAGACCCAGTTCACACTATTTGGATAGTCATGTATCGTTGAAATGTCAAATGTCCCTCTGTGAAGCATGTCTACTCTGCTGTTGTCGAATTGACTTGAAATTTTTTTGGCAAGCATGTGCACCTAAATTGATGCCCCACACAAGGTCTTAAATTTTTCTGATCATTATATTAATTATTACATTTTTATTTGATGACTAGTTTCTCTATCGTGCATTTGGATAATAAATGATAAACAACCACAAGTTTAGCGTTCAAAGAATACAAAAAATAATTTCCTATTAAGAACCAATACTTTTAGACATTTTTATTTAACATTATATTTTTGCATTAACATAATACTAATTGTTATTTACATTTATGTTTGTTAGTATAAGAAAAGAAAAGAAATTATGTTACTATTTTTTTCCAGTAAACAATAAGGCAAAAAGAAATGCAATTGTTCATTTGAAATAATTTTATGACTATTATTAAAATTATTATGCAATTAACAAGATTCAGCAGGTTTATCAAATAAATAAACTAAATAGAATTGGAAAATATTGAAAACAGTGGCGCCAAAGGGCGGGAAATGAAACTGCTAAAAACCTTTAGTCTCAGGCGGTTCCACGGCCCGGGACTAAAGGTACCTTTAGTCCCGGGCCGTGGAACCGTCCGGGACTAAAGGTCTAACCTTTAGTCCCGGGCGGTATTACCAACCGGGACTAAAGGGGTTTTAGTCCCGGTTGGTAATACCGCCCGGGACTAAAGGTCCCCAGGGTATATAGGCACACAGTGGCCTTCTTCCTCCCCCATCCGATCCAGATCGACGTGAACTGACCGCCGCCGCCGCGCCATCGACGATTCCGCCGTCGCCTCGACTTCGTGCCACCCTCCACCGCGCTGTCGTCCGCACCGGCGCCGCTTCGCAGGCCGTCGTCACCGTCGTCGTCCGACCCTTCGCGTCCTCGGCCTCCGCGCGCTGCCTCTCCTCGGCCCGCCGTCGCCGCCCACTGCTGGTCCACGCCTGCACCATGACCGCCGTCGCGCCCGCCATCGTCAGCTCGGCCGACGCAGCCGCGCGCGGCCTCTGCCGGCCGTGCCTCGCGCACGTGGCTCGGCCGAGGCCGTGGCGCCGCAGCCGCGCGGGCCGAGCTCGACGGCACGCGGCAGAGAGGCCGTGAGGCCGAGTTTTTTTTATGTGTAAATATGTAAATATATATATATATATATTTAAGTGTAAATATATATATATGTATTATATATATGTATAATATATATTTATATATATGTATGTATTAAATATATATGTATAATAGATATATATAGAAAAATTTATTATGTATAGAAAAAAATAGGATATAGAAAATAGAAAATGGATATTATGTGATGAAAAAATATTATGTTTTTTTTACCATAACAACTCCGCCTATGTTGGGGTACCTATGGTGGTTCAACATAGCAGGTCCCAAGCCCTGATTAAGGAGGAGGGTTGTGATAGGCTTGGCGAGCCAACGTAAAAACCTAGCTAACCTTATGGAGATGAAACCCAAAAGAATCCCGTTGGGGCGTAACCCTCTTAGCGACGCACCATGTCGGAACCCGGGCATGGTGTTAAATGAGCAAGGGCCGGGTCGTCACCCCCGTGATTGTAACACCTCTGGTGTTTAGCATGTAATTAACTTGACATATCATCATTATCATCGTTAAGCATATTGATCATGATTTCATGTGTATGCATTTGCTTAGTGTATCTTTTATGTGAAGTACCTCTATTGCAAAAACCCTTTTAGCCCATTTCTTCCTATAGGGGCAAAATGGTAATTTCACCTCTGTGCCTAGCTCTATGTAGTTCTTGTTTGATTTTGATGCCCTGATGTTTGTTGCTTTGATCAAAGTTCAAAAATCAGATTTGATTTGATTTCCCTTTTTGCAAAACCCTAAAATCCCAAATCCTGGATTTATCCCCTTTTTGATAACTTTTTCAAAATTCAAAATTTTGAGTTGGTTCAAAAAGCAAAGTTGTGAATCTGATCAAGGTGAACAACTTTGGTATTTACACATTTTCAAGTTGCAGTATAAAATTTTGAGTTATTTCAAATTCATTCAAATTCCAGTTTTTGTCCCCTCTTCAGTTTTCAAAATTAGTTCAAAAACTAATGAGTTTCTGGAAAAGTGTATATCAGAAAAGTTGTAGGTTTTGTCAAATGGAACAACTTTCATATATACAGATTTTCAAGTTTCAGTTTGAAATCCAAAGTAATTTTGATTTAAATCAAATTTGAAAAATGTTCCCTTTTCTGTTTTTGAATATAGTTCAAAAACTATTTGGAATTTGAAAATGTTCATATTGACAAAGTTGTAGATCTCTTTTTTTTGAGCAACTTTGGTATTCTGAGTTTTTGTCGCACAGTTCAAATTTTGAGAGTAATTTTGCAAAATACAGAAACCAGCAAAAGTCAAACCCTAGACCTAGCACTGTTCGTCCCCTACCCCTAGCGGCGCAGTGCAGAGGGGGGCCCCGGCCATGGCGCCGGCGCTGCGCCGCAGCACGTCTGACGGCTCCCCACGCGCCACCAACCTGTCGCCCTGATCCGCAACAGCTCGCCGCACCCGTACGCGCATGCGCTGGCCATCCTTCCCCGTCCCCCACTGTTCCAGAGCGCCGCCGCCGCGTGGCCATCGCTGGCGCTGCCGCGCCCGAGCCCCGGCCGCACGCCTGTCCTCTCCGCCGTAGCGCAATCGAGAGCGCACACGTCCGCCGAGCTTATCCACCCCCCCCCCCCCCCCGTGCTCTCTACCGGCCGCTAGCCGCGCCTATAAGAGGCCCGCTGGAGCCCGAGCTCCTCACCCGCCTCCGCCGTCGTCCCCAGTCCACACCAAAGCTCCCGCCGCTCAACCTCCTAGCCCGAAAGCTCCGCCTAGAGTTCGTGAAGCTTTCCCACCCCCCAATTTCACCTTCCCCGCTCCTAATCGCCCGGCGTGACCCCTTCTTCTCCAACTCCGGCAAGAACCCGCCGAGGTCGAGACCATGAAATACTCTCTCCCCGGTCTCGATCATCCTCCACTGACCCCCGCATCACCTTCCTTGCTCCCTGGCGCTTCTAACGGGTCCCTTGCGGTTGTTTGTGACGCGCAGGATCGCCCGGTCGCCGGTCGCCGCCGTGCGCCGCCCGCGGATCTCCGTCGACCAGCTCCTCCGTTCATCCTCTCACTCCGCCGAGTCCCCAAATCGACTCACGGTGAGCCCGCGAATCTCTCCCCACTCTCGGTTTCCCAGCTCAAGTCCCGAACGGCCGATCCGCCGTCCGCCTCCCCTCCGACTCGCCCGAGCCCTGCTGTCCGTCTCGCCCGAGCCTCCGAGCCAGGCCTCGGACGAAACAGTTGGTTGTCCGTCTCGCCCGAGCCTCCGAGCCAGGCCTCGGACGAAACAGTTGGTTGTCCGTCTCGCCCGAGCCTCTGAGCCAGGCCTCGGACGAAGCTGTCGCTTCCGTCTCGGCCGAGCCCGTTTCGACCGAGCCCGTCGCGATTCGACCGAGCCCGTCGCGATTCGCCCGAGCCCCGTCGCGACTCGCCCGAGCCCCGCGCGATTCGCCGAGCCCGGCCTAGCAGGACACAGTGCTTTTCTTTTTTCTGAGAGATGTGAATAGTGTTCTGTTTTCTTTTTTTTTGTATGATTTTCTGTGTTGATCCAAAAATTCTGAAAATTTCACAATTGACTCTTTATGCCCTGTAGTTTTTTATAAAAATATGAAAACTTGAGTTTTGTGCGAAGAGTTAAAAATGTAAAATTCCCCTTTTAATTGAAAAGTGGAAGTTTCGGTATTTTTGGAGAGTGATCTATTTCTCCAAAAATCTTGAGATAAATTTTTGTGACCTTGTTATACCATGCTGAACCTCTGGTAAAATTTTGAAGTCTTTTGGAGCAAGTTGATTTTTGAGCATTTATTTAAATAGTTGAATAGTGCCTTTTCTTAATTAATGACTGGAATTATTTGAGCACCTTAATGACCTCCAAAATTTATGAAATTTGTTCTGCCATCTATTTATGCCATAATGAACTTATGAGATTAATTTGGTAATTTTTGGAGCAACTTCATAAATGACCTTTTAAAATAAAATAGGAAAATAGAAAAGATGGATTAGGGTTGATGTTAATTGTTTGATGATGTGATTTTTGGGTTGATTGATGTTCATAGACTCCCACCCTCTGGTCTATGATATTGTGATGCCATGTGTGGTGATGTTTAGATTAGTTAATAATTCTAACTTATCTTGCTAAAGGAAAGAAATGATAATAATTCTATGTCCACCTTAGAGAAATGATTATATTCCTGAATCAGTGATTGTCTTGCACCTTTTTGATCATGCTAGCATTCTCATGAGCATACATCATTGCATCCGTATAGTGACCGACGAAGAAGGTACCAGAGTCGAGGCCGCTGCTGACGAACCTACTCCCGAGGCGACCCCGAGCTCCGACACCTACACCACCAACCCCGAGTCCGTCCTTTTTGCCATCCAAGGCAAGCCCCGGTGCATTTAACCCTTTCCTTGAATTTATAAAATGTTTTACTTAAATGCTTTGAGTTAAATTATTGCATTAGGTTTTTAGGAGTTGCGTGATATCCTATCTGATGCATTATCCACCTTGACCACTGATACACCCGATACCTGCTTTCAAAAACTAGTTGCAAAATGCTTAGCGATGCTATACAATAGATTTGCAATAAAAATGCCAATTTCAAAAGTGTGATCACTTAAGAATATTTATGGGAATTTCTGGTTTACTCCCACTATTGGCTAAGTATCTGATCCGTACTTAGTCAATGGGAAGGAGAGGTTGTCCTTGCGTACGGTGCCGTCATGTCGTAGTCCGGGACTCGACAATTGACACCGACCGGGACGGGTTGAAAAACTGACAGGACTGTTGCGCTTGGGTGAGATATAACCAAGGCACAGTTGCTGGCTGGAAAATTAGGGACCATCCGTATGGGGGCCTGCTGGGCAGGACTTGCAACTATTCACATACTACGGAAAGCTCTGGCTCCGAGAAATCCATTATTGGACCGACAACCGCGCACTGGGAGTGGAGAGATGGCGGAAGTAGCATGTACCCACGTGGGTTAAAGTCCCGGATTGGAGTGGTGTACTGTACTTCCGGGTGGCGTAGGACCGGGCCCAATAATGGAGGAATCGTGGAAGACGAGTTGGCATATGCAAGCTTGGGTGCTACATATGCAGTGTGGGTAGGGATCCTCAGCTGAGTATTATTTATCCGGATTAACGTTGCTCCTCGGTTATGGAGACTTGTTCCATTGACTCTCAACGGAGAGTGGTTCTCAACTAGGTATGTTTTTGAATGGTAAAATGAATCATGAACGATGAAGAACTGAGGAATACTTGAACCTTTCCAAAAATAAAAAAACAAGTTTTACAAAGTGTTTTTCTGCAAACAGGGCCTGTACTCTTGGGTTGGAGTCCCAAGGTACTTGTTGTTGGCAGAACAGCACAAAAATGTTTTTTCCGCAAAATACTTGAACTTGCTTAAAGCTTTACCTTGGCTACCCTAAGCCTCTCATACCTGAGTCTTCTCCCTTTTTCTTTAGTCGGGTAAGTCTTGTTGAGTACCTTTGTGCTCAGGGTTTTATTACCCATGTTGCAGGTATGGTAGATCCCTCAGTATGCCTTGGACCCTGCTGTGTGACTGTTGTTCAGGAGGAGGCCGATGAGGCCGATGAGTGATTATTCACCCTCGGGCTGGGTGATGTATCTTTAAGTTGTTGTCATATGCTACTCTGCCAACTCTATCTATTTGAACTATGGTCTGTAATAACTTCATTTAAATTTTATGTTGAACCCTGGTTTGTAAAACTATTGTTATCTAAGTCTTCCGCTATTTACTCCGATGTTATTTGTCGAAATGTTAAAGAGATTGTAACTGAATTGTGAGATGATCCTGCGGACAACGGGCACTGATGTAGCCCAGTAGCGGAACAGGTCTTAATCTCTTGGCTGTACGGATCGACTGTCAGTGGTTGACGGTGGTCAGTGGGCCATGGGATTAGGGCCGTTACGTTACAGTGATGCGCCGTGTCTTGATCTGGGCACGGTGTCAAGTGAGCAAGGATCGGGTCGTCGCATCCTAAGTGGCGCGCCACATCGGCGCCCGGGTGTGGTGAAAAATGAGCAAGGGTCTTCTCATCTGCCTCGACGGGTGAGAAGGGTAAGGAAGCTAGTCGAGCCAACTAGGATTCGTTTAGGCAGCTGGAACGTAGGGTCCCTTACGGGTAAGTTAAGAGAGTTAGTTGATGCAGCGGTTAGGAGGCGTGTAAATATCTTGTGCGTCCAAGAGACTAAATGGAAGGGTCAGAAGGCGAAGGAGGTGGACAATACCGGCTTCAAGCTCTGGTACATAGGGACAATTTCAAATATTAATGGAGTAGGAGTTTTGATTGACAAGAGCCTTAAGGATGGAGTAGTGGAGGTGAGAAGCCAAGGGGATAGGATTATCTTAGTTAAACTTGTCATTAGTGATATGGTTCTAAACGTAATTAGTGCTTATGCCCCTCAAGTAGGCCATGATGAGAGTGCTAAGAGGCAGTTCTGGGAAGATTTAGATGGCTTGGTTGGAGCTGTTCCTAGCAGCGAGAAGCTTTTCATAGGAGGGGACCTTAATGGCCATGTAGGTTCTTCAAGTGCAGGTTTTGAGGCGGCACATGGAGGTTTCGGTTATGGTAGTAGGAACCAGGAGGGAGTGGATGTCTTAGATTTTGCTACAGCTTTCGACCTAATGATAGCCAACACTTTCTTTAGAAAGAGATTTTCCCATTTAGTGACCTTTAGTAGTGGTCGTTTCTCTAGCCAGATCGACTTTGTCCTTACAAGAAGGGGGGATAAACACACTTGCGAGGATTGTAAGGTGATACCTGGAGAATGTGTGGTTTCTCATCACAAGCTAGTAGTGGCCGATTTTCGCTTCCTGGTGCAAGCTCGTAGGGTTAAACAAGCCAAGAGTATAAGGACAAAGTGGTGGAAATTAAAAGGAGAAACTTTGAAGGTCTTCAAAGAAAGAGTTATTGAAGAGGGCCCTTGGAAAGACGAAGGAGATGCAAACAACATGTGGGTGAAGATGGCGACATTCGTTCGGAAGGTTGCCGCAGAGGTGCTTGGAGTGTCTAAAGGAAGTGGACGCGATCTGAAAGACACTTGGTGGTGGAATGAAGATGTGCAAAAGGCTATTAAGGAAAAGAAGGAATGCTATAAGTGTTTGCACCAGGACCGATGCGTGGACAACATAGAAAAGTACAAGGTGGCAAAGAAGTCTGCAAAACGAGCGGTGGGGGAGGCGAAGGGGCGGGCTTACGAGGATCTTTACCAACGTCTAAATACGAAGGAAGGAGAGAAAGACATTTATAGGATGGCTAGGGCTCGTGATAGGAAGACAAGAGACTTCAACCAAGTCAAGTGCATTAAGGATAAGAGGGAGCAGCTCTTGGTGAAGGAAGATGAGATTAGACATAGGTGGCAAGAATATTTTGATAATTTGTTCAATGGGGAGAATGAGAACTCCACCATTCGGTTGGATGACTCGTTTGATGACACCAATAGGCGCTTTGTACGGAGGATCCAAGAGCAGGAGGTTAGAGAAGCTTTGAAAAGGATGAAAGTGGATAAAGCGATGGGTCCTGATGGTATTCCGATCAAGGTGTGGAGATGTCTCGGGGATATAGCTATAGTATGGCTAACCAAGGTGTTTAACAATATCTATCGATCAAACAAGATGCCTCAGGAGTGGAGAAGAAGCATTTTGGTACCAATCTACAAGAACAAGGGAGACATCCAAAGTTGCACTAATTATCGGGGAATTAAGTTGATGAGCCACACGATGAAGCTGTGGGAGAGAGTAATTGAGCATAGATTGCGAGGAATGACACGGATATCCATGAATCAATTCGGTTTCATGCCTGGAAGGTCAACCATAGAAGCAATCTTCTTAATAAGACAAGTTATGGAGCGATTCAGGGAGCAAAAGAAGGACCTACACATGGTTTTCATTGACTTGGAGAAGGCTTACGACAAGATACCAAGGAATGTTATGTGGTGGGCTTTGGACAAACATAAAGTCCCAACAAAGTATGTTACCCTCATCAAGGACATGTACAACAATGTCGAGACCAGTGTGCAAACAAATGATGGTAACACAGATTACTTTCCGATTAAAATAGGACTTCATCAAGGGTCAGCCTTGAGCTCATATCTCTTTGCCTTGGTTATGGATGAGGTTATGAGGGACATACAAGGAGATATCCCTTGGTGTATGCTTTTTGCAGACGATGTAGTGTTAGTGGATGAAACTCAGGCAGGAGTAAATAGGAAACTGGAGTTGTGGCGGCAGACCCTTGAGTCCAAAGGGTTTAGAGTAAGCAGGACTAAGACTGAATACATGAGATGTGACTTCGGCAACGCTGCACAGGATGAGGGAGAGGTGAGCTTGGAAGGCCAAGTGGTGCCTAAGAAAGATGTCTTCCGGTATCTAGGATCGATGTTACAGAAGGATGGAGATATTGATGCAGATGTTAGCCATAGAATCAAAGCAGGGTGGATGAAGTGGCGCCAAGCATCTGGTATTCTCTGTGACAAGAGGGTACCACAAAAGCTCAAAGGCAAGTTTTATAGAACGGCGATTAGACCGGCTATGTTGTATGGAGCAGAATGTTGGCCTACTAAAAGAAAACATGTCCAACAAATGAGTGTTGCAGAAATGCGGATATTGCGCTGGATTTGTGGTCACACAAGGATGGACCGAGTTCGAAACGATGATATACGCGACCGGCTAGGGGTAGCACCGATTGAAGAAAAGCTTGTCCAACATCGGTTGAGGTGGTTTGGTCATGTCCAAAGGATACCTTCAGAGGCACCAGTGCATTGTGGAGTTCTAACTCAAGATTTTAATGTGAGGAGAGGTAGAGGAAGACCGAAATTGACGTGGGGGGAGGCAATAAAGAGAGATTTGAAAGGTTGGGATATACCTAGAGATCTATGTTTGGATAGGAATGCATGGAAAGTAGCCATTGTCATGCCTGAACCGTGACTAGGGTCTCTTGCTGGGTTTCAACTCTAGCCTACCCCAACTTGCTTGGGAATAAGAGGCTTTGTTGTTGTTGTTGTTGTTGTTGTTGTTGTTGTTGTTGTTTTACCATAACAAAATATATTTTTTTAAATGTGTAGAAATTGGTCGTGTCGACCTCACGCTCGCGACCCCTCCGTCCTCACGCGTGCCATCATCTCCGTCCTCGCCGCCGCTCCATCCTCACGCGTGCCATCATCTCCGTCCTCACGCGCGCGACCGCTCGACAGACCGTCCGCCGTCGTCCACGCCACCGTTAGCCGTCGTTCTCGCCGCCGTCACGCGTGTCGTCATCTCCGGTGTGTGCTTTATATGTATATTCCATGTCTTATTTTTTGCCATGACAAATAGAAATATATCCTTTTAGGGTTTTAGGGTTTAGGGTTTTAGGGTTTAGGATCCTTTTCATGTTTTCCTTTTCATGTCTTATTCTATTTACTACACTACTTACTACTACTTACTACTACACACTACTACTACTACTTACTACTCACACTACTAATAATGACCACTACCACTACTACTATACGTACACTACTACTACTACATCACTGGTGCCACGACAAATATATATGTATATTCCATGTCTTATTTTTTACCACGACAAATAGAAATTGGATAAATATATGTTTATGGAAAAATAGAATAATGGATCCTTTTAGGGTTTTAGGGTTTAGGGTTTAGGGTTTAGGATTCTTTTCATGTATTTGATGTTTTATTTTTTTTACAATGACAAATAGAAATTGGGTTATTTCTATAGGGTTTAGGGTTTAAGATCCTTTTCATGTATATTCCATGTATATTCCATGTCTTATTCCATTTCTTTTTTACTACTACACACTTACTACTACACTACTACTACTATAGTTACTACTAGTACACTACTACTACCACTACTACTACTTACCACTTACCACTACTACTACTTACTACTACACACTACTACTACACTACTACTACTACTACACTACTAATACTTACCACTACCATGCATGTCTTATTCTAGTTGTTCGCATAAATGGCCGGCCGAAATGACGACTTGATGGGGGAGGAAATGATGAACATCATCAACAGCGGCACCCCTCCTCCTCAATTTGACGAAGGGGAACAAAATGAAGAAATAGATGACGGGAGTCAATACCTGGCTGTCGATTATGATGAAATCATGGAACACAATGATGGCGAGGTATATCTACGAATCTGTTATATATGTATACATGAAATTCAAAATAATTATGTGTATAAATGTATTTATAATCTGCCGTTCCTCCATACGTAGCCCTCTGGATCGACGACCACTATGGGGAAGAAGAGCCAGAAAGCACGAGGCCCGAAGAAGCCGATTGAGGGTCGTTATGTTCTCCAGCAATTCGAGGCGGATACCGGCAAAGTACTTGGAGAACATGCAATCAAATTTGTCAACCACTGTGGCTACCTTGTAAGGGATAGGATCCCGATCAATACTCGTGAATGGAAGCAGAAGAAAGGTGCTCCTGAGATTAGTTTTGTCTCTGATCGTGACAAGGCGCTCATTTGGCAAGACCTCCTTCAACATTTTGCGCTCGATACACAAGATCAAGATTTGAAGGAGAGAGTCAAGCAATGGACTATGAAGAAGATGGCAACACAGTTCTAGGGTTGGAAGAAGAAATTGTACAATGACTTCATCAAGAAGAACCTAACGCCAGACTTCAACAAACCAGCATATGTCAAGTTGAGGCCATATTGGAATGAGTTTGTACAATTCAAGACATCTGAAGAGGGCGAGGCACGGGTCAGAAGGAACCAAGAGAATGCCAGCCACAAGCGATACCACCATCACTTGGGATCAGGTGGCTATAGGAGTGTCGTTCCTAAGTGGGAAAGAACAGAACAGGAGCTTCTTGCCAGGGGCATCGAACCGGAATCAATCAACTGGCCTGAGCGCGCCAAGAATTGGTTTTTCGGTCATGGAGGAAGCCTGGACCTACAGACAAGCAGGATCGTGTTTGGCCCAACACTCCAAAGAGCAATAGAAAGATTTGTTTTTGCTCGATGAATGGGTGAGAGTGGAGGTTGGCAGCCGAACAGAGATAATGATGAGCTGACATACGCCCTGGAGAATCCAGAACATGGTGGGCGAACGAGAGGCTATGGGGAGGTGTCGTGGCAGCACAACTTCCCCCAAGACAGAGAGACATATAGAAGCCGTGGAAGGAAGAAGGCGGAGGAGGCAGACTAGATGCGCAGGATGAAGGAAATGGTGCTCCAATCACAGGCCACGGCTCTCGAAGCAATACAGCGAGAAAAAGCACTTGAAGCCGGAATGAGCGAGGAAATCAAAAGGCAAGTGCAGCTAGCCGTAAGTTCCATACAAAAGCAATTTGCATCAGAGCCGGCAGTCAACATCAGCCCTTCTGGTCAAATGAAAAGTAGTTGCGCTTCGACGGAGGTGCTAGATGACACAGGACTGCGCTTCCCCGTGGATGACGTCACGGACCCTGTCACGACTTGCGAGCTGCATATTCCACAGGGGAATGCCACAGTCAAGGTGGCTATCGGTGTTGTATCGCCGATCGACCCTACGAAGACGCCGAGATGGCACGGGGCAATAATACCACCGGGATATGCTAGGGTGTCGATGGACAGAGTTGAGAAAGGACATGAGGATGTACAACTAGACATTCAAGGAGGCGATGGTGAGAAGACTTTAGGTGAAGCGGAGAAGACATTCATATGCTGGCGCAAGCGGTATATCATTATTCCTGGGGCTTCACCTCCTTCTCCTCCTCCTCATCACCCTAGGTGCGGAAGAAAGTGAATGAATCATTATTTTTCACTAGTTATGAGTTGTTAAAGAATTGTGTACTCATACCATGTTGGTAATACCGCAGGAACTCCCCCGACCTAAGTCCAATCATCCATTCACCGCATGATCATAGTGCCGTGGGCGATGCCGATGCAATGGAAGACACAGCTGCATCCCCGCAACTGGCACCGACACCATCTCCCGTACGACGGGATCCAACACCGCCACCGGCAGCGGCATCGGCCCCTTCTCCCGTACGACGGGATCCAACACCGTCACCGGCCCAAACTCCACCACGTGCTCCGACGCCGAAGGCTAAGAAGAGGCCCGTTACACAGACAAAGGCGTCGGCCCCACCACCTCCAAAGAAGAAAGCACCTGAGAGAAAACCGGCAATTCCAAAGGTGACAAAGCTTCCCTGGGAGATGTCCGATGAGGAGAACAAAGTTGCATGTGAAAAACATATGAACTGATATTTCGATGGTGTCAAGGCCAGACAACAAGCGAGGCGAAACCCGCAGAAGACGTACCTTTTCTGCCCTCCATCAGAGCTAAGGAAAAAGGTGGACGCTCACCAGAAAAAGGTGCATGAATCCCGTAAGGATTCTTCGTCGCCAAAATCAGACTATGTCCGCACTCTCAGCAAATCTATTGAAGCGGACAAGAGGCAGAAGAAAGCAGGGAAGGGTGTCGCACAGCTTGGGGAACAAACGCAGCAATCAGTGCCCCCTCTAGTTGTTGGTACAAATATCGAGAATGAATATGGTACAAACCTCAGCCTCCTACGACAGATATATGGAGACGTGGATCCTCTAAAAATGCTCGCATTCTTTGAGGAATCTGGTCTGGACGTTGATAAACTACTCGAACGAGCACGCATTGAATCAGCTGCAGAAGTTGATGTATGGAAGAGTAAATATGTATATGGCCATAGCCTCTACAACCCTACGGCCCTCAAGGAACTTGGTACGCAAATGTACAAGTTAAATGAGTGGTACTGCCAGGCGTGTGCCAAAAAAGCGGATGACTACATCAACGTCAGGATCAGAAACCAACATTACTTCCGTGGTGATGACCTTATTATGGTCCAATTCAGTGAGCTACACCAGCTATGCCACATGGAAGCTTTAGACAAATCTCTCATCAGCTGCTTTTGTCTGTAAGTCATTCTTTCTTTTCATAATCTCACTCTAGCTTATGTGTATGTATAAGTAATTAACCTCACACTACCAAGCGTGTCTATACATTTGCAAATTCATGATGTCATTGTTCGAACGTACAAAATACAAGGGGGTCGGTTTCATCGATCCATATATCATATTCGAGGACCCAACTACTCCCAAGGAGAAATGGACACCTCAAACTCAGAGGAATCTTCAGAGGTTCCTGATTAATCAAAAGGACAAAAGATATATACTCTTCCCCTACAACTTTAAGTGAGTGTTGTGTTATCGTGTGCATATTTTATTTTACTTACTATCAATACAACATAAGGTATATATGTTGACTCTATAATCATCAAATATAGCTATCACTGGATATTGATTGTCATCGATGTGTCCGATAGCAATTTGTTAATCTATGACTCATTGAGAAAACCACTGAAAGACTACCAAGATATGATAGACATTATCAAGGGGTAACTTCGATCTTTTTATATTGATTCCTGGTCTTTAACTCTGCAATAGTTAATTGATAATCCAATTATTGGGCAGGGTATGGACTTGGTTCCTTAAGGAACACCGCAATGATCTCAATGCAGAACTTCAATGTCCAAGTCTACTTCAATGGGTTCTACTGCAGCCACCAGGCAACAACTTGTGCGGATATTACGTCTGCGAGTTCATCATGGTGTATGCAAACAATTACAGTCTAAAGACACAAGAAGTATGTAACAAGTATAAAAAAAAATGTATTTAATTTATTTGTTGCTATTAAATAAATCTTATGTATATTAATACTTTTTTTCTTTTAATACAAATTGAAGGAGCTATGGTTGAAGGATCAGGTTCTGGATGTTGTCCGCCTTAAAGGAATTCAAGAGACAATCGCTGGATTCCTTAATGACCAAGTCATCGACCCTGCCGGCAACTACCATTACAATCCAGATGAAAAACTTGTTCCAAATCGAGATGAACATCTGTATGACATCTAAGTGTCGGACAACAATTCTGTTGTAAATACCGTGGATGATGCATGTATATATATATTATTTGCATATGTATAGCTAGATCTATATAATATATATAGTTTCATACTTTATTTATGTGTAATCATAAATTTTATGTGCATATAAATATATTAGAGGTGCTCATATACATATATTAGCATCGAAGAATACGTATTTGAAAACCTAATTTAATTGTAAAACATAAAACAATAATCAATTCAAATGGAAATGAAAAAGGAAAAAGAAAAAAAAAGGACCCTTTAGTCCCGGTTGGTAATACCAACCGGGACTAAAGGGGCCTGCCCCAGGCCAGCCACGTGGCCCGGCTGGAGCCCCCTTTAGTCCCCCTTTAGTCCCGGGCCTGGGAACCGGGACTAAAGGCCGGGCCTTTAGTCCCGATTCCCTAGTCCCGGCCCAG
The DNA here is from genome assembly GCA_009763385.1 of Coix lacryma-jobi var. lacryma-jobi. Lineage (NCBI taxonomy): Eukaryota > Viridiplantae > Streptophyta > Magnoliopsida > Poales > Poaceae > Coix > Coix lacryma-jobi. The sequence goes on along the minus strand of CM019831.1, from coordinate 13,678,966 downwards.
GGTCCGGGACTAAAGGCCTTTTAGGCCCGGGACTAAAGGCCGATCGTGTAGTAGTGCTTGTAGCCTAAGCGGTTGCCAGGTTCCTTGAGCACCACGTCTGGTAGCGAACCCTTCCTCGGGTGGGCCTCATCTTTGTCAGCCTCGGCCTATTCTGATGGTAATGGGCTTATATCGGGGCAGTGAGGTACCCTAGGTCCATATCTCCGTCAGATTGTGTTGGTCGTCTTTCTATTTGTTTTTATCAACATGAATTTCATATAGATATCCAATGGCTTAAAGCTATTATGTTATATTTCTCCTTTAGTTTTATTTTTTTGCTCCTCATATTCCAAAGCTATGCATTACACTGCCGATGTCAGATCAAAGTATTCTAGCTCTTGTTACTTTTGGTAAGCTCAAGTATTCAATAAAACCATTGTCCAAATCTGCGACAAATTGTTCAGTTCCTTAGCCTCTTCTAATTTTTTAGGTCATCTTGTACATTCTTTCCTGTGGATCTGTAGTTGGCTTTTGTCCTAAAACATTGTCATTGGTTGGCCTTGTCATATTGTGCCAACTTCCATTTGCATTTTAAAACTTTCAAAACAAATTGTGGAACCATTATTGACTCTAGTGAGCTCCTAATCTTAGACATGCTATTCATGTCATCCTATTGCTCTTGTTTCTGCTCGTGTAGCTTCTCGTGAAGAAAAATGTCAAACGATGTCCATTGCTGCTGCCTACGAGCTTCTCATGCATAGTTCCAGCGATTGATGGGCCAACTATTACACATTAAATGTCAAAAGCTAATATGTTTTTTGTGATCACATTATAATGTCACTCGTTAAAGCCTATTTCTCTTCTAGGTCGCCACCATGAAGTCGTCAGATTCGAACCATGTTTGTTGAAATTGATATATTTTATTTGGTTGCTCCCCCAGGTTTTTCGGCTAGGAACAGAGGAGGGAGCGACTTCTCTACGTTAGGGAAAAATGATAGCTGAGATGGAGAGACGTACCACATGGTGTGGGAAGGAGCAGCGTGTGGGTTGAAAGTGCTTCGATAAGTTTTTATGGGTGTCCTGAGACATTAGCGTCTAGCTTAGACATCTTCTATGGATGTGTGTAATCCTTCCCACAGAAATCCATTATGGTTTTCTTATTTCTAACCATGTAAAATCTTGTTGTAACATTGATTGAATTACATACACTGTTATCTTTTTGACACTTGTTCAGCGTGATGGGGTTTTTATTTATTTTTTTCCAGTACCTTTTCATAGCTTTGGGCCGCTAGTACACTACAATCTCGGTATATTGGATTAATGTAATAGGTTTAGCCTCTAAGAACGGAACACTAACTTCTTTGAACTTATACTAATACATTACATTTTTATTTACTTATTCTTCATCATTTAGAAATCAAACTGCTGCCTTTTTATAATTTGCACTTTTAAATTTAGATTTTTACTAATCCTAGTTTTATATGGAATATTCATTTATAAATTCTCTTTCCAATTCTTTGCGAGACACAACTATTAATTTTTCATATTTTTACAAATCTTATTACCTTTAGTAGTTGTGTTTTACATGTATTATTTATTTATATATTTTTATTCACAACTCATATGAAAATAAATTTGCTATTTTTTTAGTTTATTATTGTGAAATTATCTTTTTATTAATTGCATAAGGCATGGATTCTATGGTTTAACCTATACCATTGAATAATCATAAAATACAAAAGTGTAGGTTCTTTTTGTTTTTTCAATTAATGTGATTTTTTGATTAATGTGGTAGTTATTAATTGTATTAGATATAGACTCTTTGGTTTAATCTAAGCCATTATATCATCATAAATGGTACATGTTCTTTTCTTTTTTGTTTAAGGGGATGCCTCTCTATCAAGAGACGAAACAATATAGACTTGTCTTGTTTTCTTTTTCCATGATCCACAAATATTTTTTTCATTTTTATTTATGGTCACATAATTTTCTATTTATTAATTATATAAGGCATGGATTATTTGGTTCAATGTAAGCCATTAGATCATCACAAAATCCAAGGGTATAGCTTCTTTATATTTCTTTGATTAATGTGATAGTTATTAATTTTATTAGCCATATGGACTCTTTATTGAATCTAAGTCATAAATGGTATATGTTCTTCTTTTGGATTAAGTGGGGCTCATCTATCTGGATAAACGAAACAATATTTATCTTTAGTAATAAGATATAGCCATACTTCAACTTTTTTTATCTATAGATATATTTCACTTTTTTATATATATGCTACTTCTTTTCTTTCCTTGCATTATAGGAGGACACATCAGGGCGTAACAAATGGTGGGACGTGTTCATGAAAGCAATGATACTCCCTCCATACAGGAAATAGAAGTCGTTTTGGATAAGGTCTGGGTCAAACATTGGGAATATAAATCATGAATAACTTTTAAATTATTGAATTTAGAGATATAAAAATCATATAAATAAATTTGTCTTGAAAAGTACTTTCATAAAAATATACATATACCACTTTACAATAAATATTTTCAAAGAAACAAGTGGTCAAAGTTATGCTTTGGAGACCGTGTCGCTATCCTAAACGACTTCTATTTTCTATATGGAGGGAGCATGTACTTAGTATGATGACGTCATTTTGCTACGTCATCAATTCATCGCTTTCTTTTTCTTTTTCTTTGATATAATAACTTTAATGATGCATATATGGTCGCTAGACGGTGATGCATATATGGTCGCTAGACGGAGAACGTATGCATTCAAATACGCGTTCCAAGATGAAGTTAGGATTTAGGAGATAGGCTGGAATAATTTTTGCCGCTATCCATCACGAAAAAGATAATAAAAAGAAAAAAAAAGGCATACTCTTTTTTAGGTATGGACTCTTTGGTTAAACATATATACCGTTAGATCATTAAAAATCTAACGGTAGATGTCCTTCTCTTTTTTCAATTAATCTCGTAATTTCTTGACCCTCTCGATGAACGTGCGGCTCCTTTTGATTCTGTTGTATTAATATAATAATAACTAGAGCGGCACCACCGTGAACAACACCATCATAGCTAAAAATTTAATGGTTTGCTAGATGTTACATAGATGTATTCATCAAAATTAAAATTGGTAGCCCTCTTAAAGAACAAATATTCTACCTGAAGCCAAAAAAAATGGGTAGACTAATTATAGAAATGGGTAGACAAATATTCTACCTCAAACCGCACCCTCAAAATTATAAAAATTAGAGCTTTCATGAACAACAATTATAGCTAAAAACAATGGATTGCTTGGTATCACATAGATGTGTTTATCAAAATTAAAATTGATAGCCCTATTGAGAAAACTCTACTCTACTTCATGCAAGAACTAAATCATCACATACTAACAATCATCAAAACCACCATATAATTTGCTAGAAATTAAATGGACTCATAGATACCTGTCGGTGTCTAGAATCGGCGGTCTAGACAACCAACGAGTAAATTTATATCTGCGTGTCAAGGCCCGGATGGTGTGCAAAGCGGACACAAGGGTTTATACTGGTTTGGGCAGAATGTCCCTACATCTAGTGGAGAGTGGTGACTTGTATTATCTTGCACCAAGGGTGCTTGTAGTAGGGGATACAAGCGTGGCGAGAGATGGAGCCGGTCCCAGGTCTCTGGTGAGTGTTTTAGGTTCGATGTGTGAGCTATGCTTTGATGAGTCGATCGTTTGATGTCTGATGATCTAGATGGGGGTCCCTGCCTCCCCTTTTATAGCCTTTGAAGGGGAGGGCTCGGGTTACAGCTGTGGTAAAAGGTAAAAGAGGAAAAGAAGAAAGAAAAAACACGAAAAGGTGGCCTCGGGCATAGCCGTCCTCCTTCTTATCCGATGGGTGCCGCCGTCGCTGTAGCACAAGGACGTAATGGCCATCGAGATCATGGGCTCTCCGTCCATTGGCGCCCCGTGCTGTAGCCATGTTTGACTTGGTTGTGGTTGTACCGTCAGGGATGGGCGACACATACGCCCGGATTTGCACAGAGAGTGGAACAGACGTCATAGTCGACGTCGCCCCTATTACTGTGGGTCGTGGACGCCCTGCCCGAGGGGGCATGGCCGTTCCTGTAGAAGAGTGGGCGCTGAGTCGTGGCGGAATGATGGGCGTCACGTCATTTCATACCGCGTCCCCACGTCGCCGCACACTGTACGCGGTCGTGCGCGTCCCGTCGGAGGGAGTGTGGCTGGCGGAGTGGAGGCCCACGTGGTTCCCGGTTGTGCCCGATACATTACGCAGGCCTTGGGCGAGGCAGAAACATGTCGTGGGCGGTCGGGTGCCCCCGTGATGATGTCACAGGGGTCGGACGAGGCGGAACTCGCTCCCGAGGGGTTTGGTTCACTCGAGGTCCATCTGATAGGGGTTGGGCGAGGCGGAAATTGCCCCAGACCCCTTAGGCGAGCCCGAGGCACGACATAGACGGAGATTATGTCCTAGCCTTGTTTGGTTAGTGTTGACGTGTTGTTTACTTACTTAAGTTGGGTATCTCTAATCTTGATACGCGATAGTAGGCTCCAAGCCTGTGAGGGAGTAGCGTACTCCTCCAGAGGCTTGAGAGATCATGGCAGAACGATTTTAGAGATTTTTGGCGAAGACCGGCCGGTGGGTGCGCGCGAGCGCACCCGCCGGGTGTAGCCCCCGAGTCCTTGGAGGGGTGAGGTACCCCTGCAAGGGCTTGAATCAAATGGTGGGTGTTATACCTTGTGCTTCCTGGTTTTATCATCGTCATATGTTCGTTTGTGGTGGTGGGGTGTGAGCCCCCAAGCCTTTGCAGCGGGGTAGGGGTGCGAGGCGTTTGTTAGGCCGTGATGCGGGTATAGGCCCCAAGCCCCCGCTCGTTGCAGGGGATCGATCAAGTGGTCTCTCGTCTTTTGACCATTATCCCTCACGCATTCCTTCGCGAGATGGAGGGGTTGAGCCGGCCATGCTATCCTTTGTTAGGACGAACCATGGTGCTCGTTAAGCTATTAGCGGGTTTGTTCAAGTGGAGCCCCGGTTCCCCTTCGGGGGGTTCCAGCTAGTGGCCGTATCGACGGTGCACTCTAGTTTCCCGAGGGTCGATTCATTTAGTTCTCGGGACCATTCGACCGGTCCGAGGGCTCGTTGCCTCCCGTTGAGGGATACCATGAATCAGCTACTGATCGGGACTCAAACACGTGTCGGGATGCCCTCAGCGCCCGTGCGCCCAAGTGTCGGTCACTGGTGGATCCATCCCTCACCATCCCTAACTCTGTCTACCCTAAGGCGGATGTTCAAACCCTTCGAGGGTCAGCCTTCGAACCCCTAGACGGTAAGTGGGCCATAGGGGTGTGTACAACCCCGTATCTCATTGGTCGTCTGACGCGGCCTTTTAGCAGCCCATGGGGACGGGGCGCGCCTGAGCCACGCCATGTTGGTGGGGCGGCGTCAGGCAACGTGCGCAAGGTGGGCGACCGTGACGTGACGGTTTCACAGCGGGCGTGCGCGCGGTTACCGAAATATTTGGGATATGATAGGACATACTATGGATCTGTATTGAATGCGGCTGGATTTTCGTGTCCCCCGGCTCTCCCCCTCATATATCCGGGCTTCGTTCCTTCCTTCACACACCTCCTATATACTGCTTCCTTGGCCTTCTCGTCTTCAATCTGCTAGGGCGAACAGGAGAGGAAAGTGAGAGAGAAAAGAACTCACCCCGCCGTTGCCGCCGCCACCCGCCATAGAAGGTCATGGAGCCATGGCTACGCTCTATCTTCACCGACACCAAGGCCAAGAAGCTCATGCAATAGGGGCTCCTCTGCCCCCTGACTCCCAGCGTCACGGAGCCAGGATAATCTCTGGCGATGAGGATTGGCCCCAGCCACCCAAGGGCTATGTTGTGAGCTTCTCGTTCTTCCACGCGAGGGGGTTTGGGGTTCCTGCGAGCAAGTTCTTCCACGGTTTGCTTCACTACTATGAGATTGAGATGCAGAATATTTGGGAAGATCGTGACATTCGTGGCTCTCTGTGAAGGATATTTGGGAATCAAGCCCAACTTCGCCCTCTAGAAGTATTTCTTCATTGCCATCCCCTTTTTGAGGAACGTGGAAGATGTCAGCAAGGTCCCGGTGCTGATCGGGAGTTGCGGGATCCAACTCCGCAACACCCGATCGAACGACTACATCCCGATGAAGGGGAAGTTGTCAAACAAAGGATGGCACCCGGAGTGGCTCTACCTCAAGGACGACACCGCGGCACCCCTCCCAGAGTTCAGTGGTCGCTACTTTCTGGAGGCGCCCCAGCAGTGGGGGTGGGGACCCGTGGAGGTAGACAGGAAGAAGATCCGACACCTGATCGAGGCAGTGAAGTGCCTGGCTTCTCGTGGTGTCACCGGAGCCGATGTGGTGGCAGCGTTCAATGAGAAGATGGTGTTGCCGCTAACGCACCACCCACTCCGGTTGGATCAGATGGTGCCAGGTGCCTCACTGGTGGGCTCGGTCGTGTCGATGGAGCTGCTCGATCATGAGGCCATCAAGAGGCGCGTCAAGGCGGCGCTGGGCATCATGCCGAAGGATGATGAGCTCGACCGTCACCTATCGATGCGCCCCATCCCTGGCTACATCACCCTAGTACTGGACTCCCCACTCCTTCTCCTTTTCTCGTCATTGCGGTTCCCTTGATTCTTTCCTTGACCCATTTTCCTGCCACTCGCAGGGCGCTCTTCACGTGGCCTAGGACTTTGATTTCCCTTCCTGAGGATGCAGCCTGGAGGGTGGTGAACAAGGCCCGCATGGAGGGAGAGAAGAAAAAGAAGGACGACAAGAAGAAGAAGCAGCTCGAAAGAACCAAGAGGAGGGACGAGCTAGAGAGGTGTCGACGGAGGCAGCGTGCTGACGGGGAGACGGAGGAAGAGTCACCCGACGAGGACGACAACAATGATGATGACGATGACGATTCACTTGGCTGGCTCGATGACATGGGCGGCGAGCAGGAAGTGCAGCTGTCCGGGGCTGGGGTCGGGACCTCGGGGTTTATGCTGGTGGCACGTGTGCCGCAGGGCCCCCCGTTGATTCAAGAGTGGGCGAAGCCGAGGAGCGAGGAGGCTGAGGCAGAGGCAGACAGGGGAGATGAGCCCCCGAGGGCCATGCCCCGCCCTGAAGGGGAGACGGTCGGGGGAGACGAGCCCCCGAGGATTTTGGGGCCATCCCGCCCCGAGGGGGAGACAACCGGGGGAGATGAGCCCCCGAGGATTTTGGAGCTGCCCTGCCATGAGGGGGAGATGGGCAGGGCCGGCCGCCTCCCTGGAGGTGGTGGAGATCCTGCCGCCTCCTCCACCGGGCGCGACGAGGATGTTGGTGGTTGGGAAGAGGCCCTGACCCGATGACGGGTCAGGTTATGAGGTGCGGGAACCTAAATGCTTGGTGACGAGGTAATGACTCCCTTTAATTTGCTGCTTGTGGCCTGGGTCCATTACCCTTTGTTTTGCTGACATCGCCCTTTTGCAGAGAACCAAGTCCACGACGCCGGCGTTCATGCCACGGAAGACCCTCAGAATGCAGGGATAGCCTCGAGCATCGCCCGGCACTCTGCCGGGCGCCGCCGCTGTAGTCCCGCAACCGTCGGTGGTCATTCCACCTGCGTTGGTCGAGGAGAGGATGATGGAGGAGTGTTGATGGTAGTTAACAACCATTTTAAACCATCAACATAAACTCAAAAAGGGCATAAAAGGAATCACCAACAAAGGTTTAGGTTTAAACTAACAACTTTCATGAGTTTTGGTGAAACATTATTTCTGCAGGGGGTTATTAGGAAAACAATCAAAGCGGACCTACATGTCAGATTAATTATCGAAAAAACATGAGTCACTGACGTAAGAAGATTCTAGAAGACATCAGAACCCACCTCAGACATGTGGGGTCGGCCAGCCCCACCTGCAGGCCGACCAGCCTCCTGGGCCCATGGCTCAGCCTCTCCTCGTTATGTCGGTTCCTAAACGCCTTAGTGTTTGTATCTCCACCGTTGATTAAGGTCAATTTGATCCGAGGGCTGTCATGACTCCATCCTCCCTATATATATCGACCTCCACCCCCTGGCCTCAGTAATCGGGATCTGCATTCAGAGATCAGTCATTCAAGTCAGAAGAACCTCAGCTCCACTATATTTAGGGCATAGCTAGCTAGTCTAGATCTAGAGAGAAGCAAGCCATTAGCTTGGACTTCGGATCTTGTCGAGAGCGGAGCTTGGTAAAGCTTTTGTCTCTACTCTGTAGTTTATCATTATTTCATGTGATCTTGTTACATTGGTTAATGACATTGTTCTTAATATTATTCATGTTCATAGTTGCAATGTTCATCGTCTATTTTGATTATATACTTAGCATAGGTAGTTTATCTTTATGTTTATGCATAGGATCTTATAGCGTTTGCTCCATCAATTGGGGGTGAGTGGTCAACATTGTGTAAGCGTGGTGCTTATACATTGTTTACCTGCAGTTGCACCCTATATTTCAGGCCATGTGGTAGATCGCAGTTGTGACATTACCGTTGAGTCCTTCATAGTTCACTCCCCGAATATAGGACAGGTACGACCTAGTTGCAAGAGAAGACACGCTACGTCCCTATTCTTCTCTTTAGTGACGTCCCTTATGCTTAGATATAAACATATTCTATGCTATGATTGCTAGGTGTAATTGCACTAATCTCAGTATGCTTTAACTTGTAATTAAGAATCACATAGAAGTTATCTCCTAGGAGTCTCTTTCTAATATTCTAGATCTGGCGACACTATGTTTCCCTAAAGGAGTTCTGAGTGTTCATTTATCATTATTATCATTATCATTATCATTATCATTCATATCATTATCTTTATCTGTTGACTTACCCCTGTTATGAGTAGAGGTAAGGTTATGGTTATTCCCTTTTCTTAAGTAAAGAAGGCTATCAATGTCATTTATTCATGAGCTATTAATTTACGCCTACACATTTCCTTCCCAAGGTAGAATATAAATTACGATACCTGAAACATTCCTGGGTGAAGTGCTATAATGGTATATTATCTGTTATTTCATGTACAAATGTCTAAAGCATTTCTGGCATCGTTACAACTGGGGATGACAACCTAGTTGAGTATGCTAAGAAATGAAGACATACATCTAGGTGGATACATATGCATACCAAGTGATCACATTAATGTTTACCATAGAGCTTTGCTAGCCTCCTACTGAGTTAATCTAGTATGTAGTTAATAAACGCCAACAAGCATTTCTAGCGCCGTTGCCGGGGAAGGAAAGGTAGCTAGGCATAAATAAAGAACACATTGATAGCATTTTTACTTATAAAGGATCAAGGAAAACCATATATCTCTAACTCAAACAGGCTTACCCTTGTATTGTCTACTCTTTTATATCTTATGCAGAGTAATGTATGACTGGTTTTAAACTTCCGACAAATTACACATCAAATCCAAAAGCTTTGATCAGGAGAACAATGGCTAAACTTAAGAACATTTTAGCTTCAAGTTCGAAAGACGAGCATTTAAGGCGTAGCTTAACACTAGATTTTGAAGACATGGCTGACAAAACTCTTCATGAGTTCTCTGCTCCAACTACGGCCAACATCCGTACTGGACCAGAGCTGAACATTGGTGACAATGATTTTGAGCTCAAGCCAGCTCTCATCAACATGGTGCAAGCTAGCCAGTTTTGTGGAAAGGCACATGAAGATGTGAGTGCTCATCTCCAACATTTCTTAGATATTTGCAGCACTTTCACCATCAAGGGAGTTACAAGAGATGTCATATTACTTTGCCTTTTTCCATTCTCACTCATGCGGAAGGCTAAGCAATGGTTCTACGCCAATAAAGAAAAAACAACACATGGGCAAACTGCTCCACTGCTTTCCTAGCAAAGTTCTTTCCCGTAGGCAAGACCAATACTCTACGAGCAAGAATCACAAGTTTTCAACAACAATATGATCAATCTGTCCCTGAGGCATGGGAACGCTTTCAAGACTACATATCAGACTGCCCCATCATGGGATGGAGAATTGGCTACTTATGCAGACTTTCTACCATGGGTTGTCTAACAGCGCTCGTGAAAATATGGATGCTGCTGCTGGAGGATCGTTCTTATCACTCACCATCACTGGGGCAACAACTCTCGTGGAGAAGATGGCTTCCAACCAAGGCTGAATTGAAGAATGTACTCAACCTCGCAAGAGAGGAGGAGGATTACATCAACTCAAGGAGGTAGATATGATGTCTGCCAAGATGGACCTATTAATGAAGAAGCTAGAAGAACGGACTAATGACAAGCAAAAAGTCATGCACATTCATAATTCCCGCATGACATGTAAAGAGTGTGGCAACATTGGCCATTCAGAAAGCAACTGTCCAAGACTCCAAGAGGATCTGAACTTCATCAACCATAATTATCGTCCTCAACCGAATCAGGGATGGAGCAACCAACAGAGGCCAAACTATCAAGGTAATTTCCAAGGTAATTGTAATAATCAGCCATACTTAAGAGATTTAGTTTCTGGTTAAGCAAAACTTTTGGAAAACTTATCAAAAAAACTAGCTTCTAATGATAAAATTTTAGAAAACATAAATAATAGAATGGATACTTTCTCTTCTGCCATTAAGAACCAACACAGTTTTAATAAAATGATAGAATCACAAATAGCTCAGCTGGCAATTAATGTTCCCTTGTCCGACAAAGGTAAAATTTCAGGTCAGCCAGAAGATCTAGAAACTGCAAATCTTGTCGATATTCATAATGCAGGATACTTTAGACAACCGTCGATAGGAGGATGGCGAGATGATTCCTTGCCTATCAAGAAGGGAGATCCAGGAAGACCCGTCATCCCCATCACTATTGGACCACATGAATTTGAAGAGGCGATCTGCGACTTCGGAGCAAGTTTAATATAATGCCGAAGGTAATTTATCAGAAAATCCATGGAAAACCTTTGCTATATACAACCATGTATTTGCAGCTTGCAGATCAGTCACTATGCTATCCAAAGGGGATCCTATAAGACGTTTGTATATGAGTTGGAAACTCGTACGTGCCCGTTGACTTTGTGGTTGTAGAGACAGGAGGAGATGAGAACGCGCCAATCATTTTGGGCCGTCCATTCCTGAGCACTGTAAAAGCCATCATCTATGTAGACAGTGTCAAGATCTGTTTCACAATCAAGAATAGAAAACAAAGATTCAGCTTCAGGAATCGGGTGCTACGCAACCCAACTCATCCACAGGAGCCATACCTGCATGAAGAAGAGAAAACAACCACCGAGAAAAGGAACAATCGGAGAACGAGAAGAAACAAAGCCATGCAGCCAAGGGAAGAATCCGCCAACATGATCAGCACCATCCGACCAGAGTATGACCACCTACTCGTCTCACCATTTCTTGATAAGAAAGAAGATCCTGGCGTACCGACGATCGAGTGCACTATTGGGCAAAGAATCTTTCACAACACATTCTGCCTGCGTTCTTGGATCAGGCGTCAATATTATGTCCAAGGTAACATACGAGTATCTATTCAATGGACCATTGTTCCCTACATACACACAATTGCAGCTAGCAGACAAGACGGTAAGATTTGTAGAGAGGATAGCAAAAGACATCCTAGTGAAGATACAAGACTACTATGTCCCCGCCGACTTCGTGATTCTAAACATGGGAGAAGAAGATGATGATATACCTGTCATTCTGGGAAGACCATTCCTCAACACCACCGACGCAATCATCTATGTGGGATCTGGGCAAATACATTTCCAACTACAAGCGGAGAATGTACAGTATTACTTCAATAGTTATACAAATTATGAGCAGCCCAAGAAGCATACCTTTAGGCGGAGGCGCCGACCATCTCATCACCAAAGAAGCAAGGTCCTTAAGGATGAAGAAAAGAAACAGCAGGTACATGAAGAACAAGTTGTGGAGGAAGAACCAGCTACATCAAACACAAGCGCACAACCAAAAAAGGTGGCGTCAACAGCAGATACACCATCCAAAGAAGCACAAGCACCTGAGTCCCTACCTCTGGAATCACCCAATACAGCAAAGGAGGAAGAAACTAGACTATAAGCCCACCATGGAAGAACTTTTACTCGAGAGTTATCGCAAAAGACCGAAACCATTATCATCTCTTGGGTATGAGGCTCTCTACAACGGAGGCCTTCCTTTTCTGTACAAACCAAAGAAGGTCTGGAGGAAGAAGACGCCATCATCAATAGAATTACCATCACAAGAGGTGCAATCACCAAAGTCTCCATCTCTGGGACCAACCGATGCACCCGAAGAATGAACAAGGAAGGAGAAGTCCTGTCCGAAGGACTTAAAACACCGAACCCTCGCCGAGAGGTAAAATCGGTATTTATCCATATTTACTTTCTCACATTGCATTAATTATTTTTCATTTAGCATATTTATTTTCTGCATTCATTCTTGCATTGATAAAAATACAAAGATGTCTTTACCATTGCATTATAAAATCTTGAAGCCCCATGTAAATTATTTTACGGCGTGTTAAAACCCTGTTAGAATAATTACTGTGGTGGCATAAAAAAATAAAAATAAAAATATCTGCATACATTTTAATATTTTCATTGCATCATAAAATAGAAAATCCAAAAATATATGTGATATGTTCCCGTTGAACTCTGCCAAATAAAATTGATTAAACTCAAAGAAACGCTAATCTCTGGACAACGAACCACTAACTATTTTACACTAATCCATTTCACGAGTTTTTTGTTGTTCTTGGTAGTACTTTTTGTAGGACAATAGATGAGACAAGGAGCTAGTTACACGGTCACCTTCATCTTGTTCCACTTGAAAAACACGTTCTCCAAATCACCTCTACATCAAATACACAAGAGAACCCAACTTTCCGATGGACAAGATGAACGCCCGCTAACGGTTGCTCCAAGATACGCTATTTGAAGCCATGTTCCTTTCGGCTCAAAAGAAGACACATATCTCCCCTTAACCTAAGGTAGCATGACTTTCATGCGACAAAGCATCTACGTCAACATCTAACTTGTGGGAAAAGACACCCCCGTTGATCCAGATAAGTATCTTTTTCAAGTTTTATTAACCATATAGAAAATACAAAAAAAAAATGTGAGCACATGAAGGCTCCCCATTAATTGAAAAAGAAAAAAAAGAGCACATGAAGGCTCAACATTATAAAAGGAACCAGCTTAGGGGAGATGCACCTCCGTTATCTTCGCGATTTAGGTATGACCTTACTACTATTTTTATTCTAGTATTATTAAATAATCTATAGAGTGTGTTAGATTAAATAAATAAAACAAAATAAAAATTTAATGTGATCTAAAAGTTTGTAGCTTGCCATATGTTTTTAAAGAGCTGTATAAATTCTTAAGATAATCTCTGAAAATATAAATGATGAATAGTTGATCTGTTGTAATTCCTTTCAAGTACCTACTTTTCAATCTTGAATTCTCATAAGTTTTAGGGCTCGGCCCAGCTCGGCCCGGCCAGTGGCGGCAACGGCGGTGCGCGCGCGCATGTGGCATGTTGCCATCCTTTTCTCAACCTCTCAATATGAATGAATAAAATCGAACCATATAAGTCGAGTCAACGTTCGGTCATAATTCCATACGTTCCGTCATATAACAAACCATAGAGTTATTATTATTAAATATTATATGGGCTAGCTCCATAATATATTCAGCAATCCCCACCAAACTTTTGGGTTTGTAGTAAACAGTCTCAAGAACCACATTTCTTTTATATACTAGAGTTTCAACAAAGACCGTTAAGTTGAACTTCCGTCTGGAAGAGAGATTACATTCATCCACAACTGAACAATGGACTACGCCTTGAATTGACAGTTTTATGCGGATTAAGTTTCACCAAAGTTCCTTCATGGTACTAGGCTGCTACAAGCATCCCCTCTGTTGTGAAGTATATAAGTCACACTTCCAAGCCTTTTATGAGTATCTAGAGATTACCCACATCTCATAGACTATGATCAGCGGCCGAACTCATATAGGTGTGTTCCTTATAGGATATTTTGTAGGTCAATATCACTGCTTAAGAAAGCCACTCGGGTCACATTAAGAAATTAATCAACCTGTCATACAACATAGGAGAAACGGTGCATCTCAAATGAGTTAGACCTTAAAATAAAGGATCTCTCCATATGTCAAACCACAAGCTTGTTTCGCCATTCTACTTCACGGGATCTCCGATCACATAGGACAGGTTACCACTATGGAATGACTTCAAGTGGGTCTCAAGCCCATCTCCCTCGATGCACCTTCTATCACATTGCGTGGCAGACCCTTGGTAAATTGATCTGCCAGATTTTTTGATGTATGGACATAGTCCAACGATATTACTCCGTAGTTTCTCAATTTTCTAACAGTCTTCAACAACCTTTTCACATGGCTAGTTGACTTCATGTTATCCTTTGTACTGTTTACCTTGATTATCACTGTCTGATTATCACAGTTCATGGAGATAGCCAGTATTAGTTTTTCAACTACCGAAAAATCCATTAGGAGTTCATGAAGCCATTCAGCTTCAACTATGGCGGTATCTAATGCTGCGAGTTCTGCTTCGATTGTTGACCTCATTAAGATGGTCTGCTTGCAAGACTTCCAGGAAACAGCGTCGCCTCTAAGTGAGAACACATATCCACTTGTGGCATATATCTCAGCAGCATCAGATATCCGGTTCGCATTGCTATACGCTTCAAGTACCCTTGGATACCCAGTATAGTGAATACCAAAGCTTTCACGTCCCAGAGCTTGCACGCACAAGTCCTGGGAGAGTAGGAGCCTCTGGAACGTCTATCGTCTTCGAGTTCGCCTGCTCGGGTGAAGGACGGCAATCACGTTTTTTGGGAGTGTCGTTGGCACGACTACTCGTTTCAAGAAGATGGTGTCTCCGGGGATTGGCGCCTCGAGAAGATGGCGCTGGTGATCGGCACGACTTTCTTTCTGCACTGCAACGAGCGAGACGACTATATCAATAGGTACCATGTCTTCGGGTGCATCCGGCTCTGCCGCTGGGTATTTCTCTTCTCCTTCTAGTAGGGTTTTGGTTCCAATTTGTTCGTGTGAGTACATCTACGTGCTAATTACTACTAGATCACATAAGCACATGCATGATCTCACGAACGATATTATTATCGTTAATTTCTGGATTAAATTACTCGCTAAATTGCCTAAATTTCTAACATGCTCATCTCGCATTTCAAGGAGTTAACAGATTTCAAATTTGACTAGATTTATAAAAATAGTATCGACATTTCTGTCTCTAAATAGGTTTACTATAAAAATAAATATTGTGATTAATCTAATAATGTTTATTTGGTATCATAAATATTAGTACTTTTTTATTTATATTTGGTTAATTTTAAGATTAGTTGACTTCTTGTGACGTGAGATTTTCACTTGCTGGGACGAAAGGAGTTTCCATCCCTGCTGGGACAGACGCAGTGTAAAGTGTGAAGCACATGGCTCAAGAGCAAGTCAAGGTCGTCGGTGGCTGTGGCTCTGCCACGGCCACGCACGACCGTCTGTTCCCCTTTAGAGCAAGGTTAAATTAAAGGCTAATAATGCAGAATCTTTGCACCTCATCTTTTCATCTTTTAGCTTACTCATATAATAGTTAGTTCTTCATTATTAATATGTAATCTATTTTTTTCTCTTGTAAAGTTTTTTGGCTCTTGTGTATAAGCTGGCTGTAAATTTACTCTGCGCTTTAATTCCCTCTCATCTTTTCTTTTCCATCTCAGAATTCAGTCTACTCATATCCTATTATTATACTTGCTCTAAGGTCAGTCTCATTGGAGAGTTTCATTTTGTTGTTTCCAAGACTGCCATGCCAACTAAAATGGAATGAAACTGGGATGAAACTCTCACTCTCAATGCAAAGTTTCATTCCACGGTTTCATATACATTTAATTTTGTGACTCATAGAAAGTTGGTAATCGTGCCGAGAGAGTTTCATCCCCATGAAACTTACTTCTTCTCTTTCTTCATTAAACATTGTCATGTCATCAAAACTGCATGTGGCATGCTATCAAATACAAATGAAACTCTAATAAAACTCCCATTGAGACTGGTCTAACTGTGCAAATTCAATGATTGTTCTATACCCAACGTCCCACCTTACCGCAATTCAATGGTTCAATGCATGTCACTAGGCCCCCCGCTCCTCACTGCACCCGCTCTACGTGTGTTACCCTGCGCTATGGTGCACTCGCAATTTCGCATTGTGGCATAGGCGTAGTACTGTATACTCCTCCTTCATGGAACAGTCGGAGACGCCAATGGTTCCGTATGGCTAAGGCTGCATTTGGTTGGGAGACACCTAGAGATGAGATGGACCCATCTTAGTTTTCAGAGATGAGACGATCTCATCTGGTGTTTGGTAGCGGGAGGTCGAGTTTATTCCAATCTCATCTGGTGTTTGGTAGCGGGAGGACGAGTTTATTCCAATCTCATCTGGTGTTTGGTAGCGGGAGGACGAGTTTATTCCAATTTTTATTTGGTTCGGAGACATCAAAAGTAGGATCAGACACCTGACATGTAGGACCCATGAGTCAGTCTTTTTTTCCTTTCTTCTTCCTCTCGCATCAAACATGTAGGGCCCATGAGTTAGTCTTTTTTTTTTCTTTCTTCTCCCTCTCACATCTGGTCAGCTCTCTTTCCTACGCACGTAGATCGGGCTCACCCAAACGGCCGCACGCCCGCATGTTGGGGCTGGAGCTGACCCGACAGCCGCACGCAGCGGGGCCAGCGGTGGAGCATGGCCGCACATGACAGGGCCGGCGGAAGACCTCACCTACACATGACTAGCGGCGGAGCAGGCCTGCACGCGGCGAGGTCGGGGCAGATCTTGCCTGCACAAGCCAATGGGGGAGCTCGCCCGACAGCTGCACGTGGTGGGGCCAGCGGTGGAGCTCTCCCACATGACAGCACACGGCGGGCTTGAGGTGGAGCTCGCCCGCACGGCCGGCCGCAGACCACGCCCGCATGGCAGCCCTCGGCGGGGCCGGCGTCAGAGCTCACCCCAAGAAGCCATGTCCCAGGTGGGACAAACAAATCCATTCAATTTCGGGGGGGGGGGGGAAATATTCTCTCGAGGGATGACTTTGTCCCTGTTCGTCTCTGGACCAGACGCCGGACAAGGCAAGATATCTCACCTGGGACCATCTCATCCCTGAAACCAAACACTAGCTAACATGCGAAGAGGTGGTGCCAGGCACATACACATACCCAACTCGTATGTATGAATGAATATACAATAAATCGGGAAATCTTGAGATTTACATCTTCATAGCCAACTCGTTACTGATTGATAAATAGCGTTGTTTATTTACGAAAATAAATCAAGAAAACTATAAGCACAATGCCAAGTCCAATTTTTATATCGGATGAATAGATTGTGTCAGAAAAAAAAAATCTAACGAACTGTTCAATCGCCAATGGCAGTAACGACGATATGACTTATACTATTACTCCCACCGAAAGAAATGGATCAGGTTTGGATCAGTGCGAGACCAAATTGTTTTTGTTTCTATTTTTTTGATAAATAAAGACCAAACTACTAGCCTGTTTAGAGACTTGGATTTGGACAGGGAAATAAGGAAGGAATAAAGTCGAGTGGCTCCGTGGCACCGTCAGTGTCCAGCTTTTTCGTGGCTTTGGAACGAAAGGAGATGCGGTGGGCGTGGATCCATGGCTGAGTGGCGATCAGGGCCCCACGTACGCATGCACGGCAGTTTGTCTTGTAAAATCATTCCACGGAATCAAAACCTGGAATGCATGGTTTATTTATACTCAGTACTCACCGGTTTGGCTTGTTATATTTTCCTCGGAATTAAGGTCGTCCTCGACCGGAAGAAGAAGAAACTGGTGGTAGTAAGATAAGATAGATTGAGGTGAGCGTGAATATAGAGTATACTGGCGGGGGCGTAGAAATAATGCTGGGTCTGGATGCACGTCGCGCCAAAATCCCGTCAACGCAGCACGCGTACAGTACCTACGTTGCTGCCTGTTACTACTACGGAGTAGTAGTTACGGCTTTGTGTGCCCTCACACAGTATGGAGAACAACAACAGAGCATACGATGCCGTGAGCAGTCACCGTACGTCCACACCACTGGGGCTAGCTATCAGGAATATGGAACAAGCAAAAGTGCCCAACACCCATGTGGCCGCGGTCCAAAGTGGCATCTTCGATGCGTGATGAGTACGTAGGTTACACACCCACGGCTGTGGACTTGTGGTCGTCCGTCCTGAGCTCACGGCACAAAAGGATCTTTCGTTCAGACTTTTTTTCCCGAAGGTAATGGGACTTATATTAAATCTAGGCACAGTTAATCTCCAAATTATATATGAAAAAAATCTGAAGTAAAAAATACATAATATTCTATCCAGATTCTTCCATCGCCTTCTTCCCCAATGGCTTGCCTCGAACGCCGGAGCTAAAGTGCAGTCCTTATGCCGAATCCAACGACCAATCCCAAAACATTGGACATGCTGCAAGATCCAACGCTTTGGAACCAGTCCAAAACGCATCAAATCGCTAAAACAATATCGGCAGTTGCATTGTCGGGTACGACACAGGACGTAGATTTGTCACCTCGCGACCTTGATTTTCTCTTCGAGAACATCGACAATGAGATCAATAACCCGGAGTCGCTGTCCTCGTAGGAAGCTCCTAGAAGCACCCCTCCCCTTACACCTGCCGATGAAATCGACGCCTGCAACGGCGATCTCGTCGTGGTAATCACCGAAGTCATCGCAGGACACGATCCTGACAGAAAATCATCTGATTTCATTGGAAATTTATTTAGACTCAACCCTAAGACACTAGAAAACTACGGGAAAAGGATGGATTCCCTCCCCTTCTTGTCTCCGACAGACGCACCGGAGAGGAAGAAGGAGAGGAGCCCTAGGCACGACGGCGGCGGCGGCGGAGCGAGGAGCAGGCAGGTAGCGGCGGCTCTACCCTACGTAAGGATCTTTCAGACTTGCTGCTACTGTTCTCTTTTACGTGGAGATGCAGCTGCTCTAGGGTCTAGGCAGGTTTTTCGTGTTTCCGTTATTTGTTTCCTGGCCCTCGCAAATAGCATGGGCAGCTACATTTCTTATTATAGTATAATTAAATTTTTCTTTATTTCAATATCATTTTGCAAATACTTTGATTTATTTATTTGGTTACAATTGTTTTCTCTCGATGTGTGGTGACTTTATGTACTGGCATGAACTTCAATTCTGACCAAGACCTATTGTCATCTTCCTCATCTTTCCCTTTCTTTCTATTATTATTATCTCGATCGTGACTGTGCAATTTCAGCTGAGGCCAAATTCAAGTAATTTTTTGTCTCAACTTAGTGATCTCTATTGGCGGTAAAACCACTTTCAAAGTCTTTATCAAGTTTCTTAGCTCTCAACAGAATTCAGTATCATTCAGTAGTCGCGTGTCAGTATTATTCAGTATTTCTTGGTACTGGGTGTAGTACTGACTGATACTGAACGTTGTTCAATGCTACTCAGTATTTTTTCTGATCAGTTTTGCCTAGTGGTGTAAAATATTATTCTACACCTAGGGTGTAGAATAACATTGTCGTGTGTGTGTGTATATATATATATATGCACTTTCTAGAATCTCCTTATGCATTAATAAGTGAGCTTGAGGCAGGTTAGATCAATCCTACACGATGTGAATAGCATAACATGCATCGACATGAACTTGTGTGAACATGAATCCTTGTATGTTTTTAATTTTTCAAGAATGCAATATAGTAGCACTTGAGCAAGAGCTGTTTAAACAAAGATCAAGTATCAGAGAAGAGCATGATGTCATATTGATTACAGAAGTAGCATGATGTCATATTGATTACAGAAGTAGCATGATGTCATATTGATTACGTACAGAAGTATACAGCATCTGCTGCATTCTTGGAATCAGCTTTGGATGTGGGTTAGGCCGCGTTTAGATCCTCAAAAAGGTCCAAAATTTTTCTAGATTCCCCATCACATCGAATCTTTAGACGTATACATGGAGCATTAAATGTAGATAAAAAAATAACTGATTGTACTTTTAGTATGTACATGTCGAGACGAATCTTTTGAGTCTAGTTAGTCCATATTTGAACAAAGTTTGTCAAATAACAACGAAAGTGCTACATGAACTTTTCGCCAAAAATTTCCGGAACTAAACACGGCCTTAGTTCACTAGTCGTGGAGTCGACTTGCTGGTCTTCGCAATGGGAATTTCTTATACTACATGTCAAATCGGCGTGACAGCGAGTAGATGAATTGCACGGTGGTGAATGTGAATTAACATGGCTTGTGAATATTGACAACTCAAAAGTCCATAGTGACCAGCCAAGACTTTTGGAGACCATGACTGATATGCTTGTTAAGTTACAAAAAAAATATACATGCTATATTCTTGCTAGGTATAGAAAAAACAAGAAGAATATATAAAATTTTGACCGAGATGACCTGATGGAGTCATGATACAATTAGGTGACACACAGATAAGATGCTAATAAGGAAACATTACATCAAGGCTCGACTACACAACTAAGGGCCGATGCGTAGTGATGATATATATGTATGTGCACTTGCACAGCTATATACAACTAATACAAGAGCTCGAAAGCACACAAATTCATTCACATCGGCTCAAGAGTGTTCTTTCCACCACCAACCAAGCAATATCAAACAGGTAAAAGAGCTAGCATCCTCCAACCAAATGGCACCAACCCAGTCCCAGCAGGACAACAATCCTTCAGCAGAGTACAAGCTGAAGAAGTACCTTCTTCTACTGGCCACTCTGGTTGTGGCAGTCACATACGTTGCCGGCCTCAACCTGCCAGGAGGAGTCTGGCAGGACGACGACACAAAGAATGGTCACCATGCCGGTGACCTAATCCTTTTGGACACCCACCATGACCGATACCTCACCTTCTACTACTGCAACGCGACTGCATTCGCGGCCTCGGTCGTGGTCTGCCTGCTCCTCCTCATCCTGCAGGAGGGCAATAACGGAGTCTGTGAAACTGTGCTCCGGGTGGTCATGGTCCTCGATTTACTTGGACTCATGGGGGCCTACGCCGCCGGAAGCTGCCGTGATGCATTCACAACCATATACTCCACATTGGTAATGTCTGTTGTCTTGACCTACGTCGTGCTTGCTTTCTCACTTTATATCATCTCCAAGCTAGAGAAATGTAAAGATGGTAAGCAGCAGCAAAAGGAGGATCATGAGAGCCAGAGCCAGGAAGAACAGCAGCACGAGGTCGCAACAAGTAGCGAGGTCTTGATGCTACTTGCGACCTTTGTTGTTACCGTCACATATGGGGCTGGGCTAAGCCCACCGGGTGGCTTCTGGAGCAACAGCCAGCAGGATGGCCCCCGTGTGAGCCTCCCCATTCTGCAGGACCACAGCTCCGCCCGCTACCAGGCGTTCTTTGTCTGCAACACAACTGCGTTTGTCGCCTCCCTTCTCATCATCATGCTGCTCCTCGACAAGAGGCTCAAGAAGAAATTCTATGTACGGTTTGCGCTGTACGGGGTCATCGTCGTCGCGCTCTTTGGCCTCGTTGGGGCCTATGCTGCTGGGAGCTGCAGAGAGATTGACAATACTATCTATGTAGTCTCTCTGATTGGCGCAGTTCTTGCATACATCTTCCTCCAAGTGGCGATTACTAAAGTCGCTCAACCATGTCTATCAAGCACAAGGGAAATCAATGGCTCGCCAAGAACACCCAATGTACCACATGGGCCTCCTAGCAGCAGGTATATATATATGACGACCACAAGCCTCTTCCCTAGCTTCTCTAAGGCCCTATTTGGCACGATTTCTTCACTGGCTTCTTCACCCAAGAAACCATTTAAATCGTGCTCTCTGAGAGGTTTGAGGTGGAGCAAAAAATAGTGGTTTCACCTGATTTCATCTCATCCTGGTGGGTCTTGCATGGGGTTCTGTGAGAGCATGTTTTAAGGAGCTCTATATATATGGACCTGTTTTGCCAAACGATTTATGTAAACGGCTCTAGCTCCACCACTACTGGAATTTTATTCTTTGCCGAGGGTTTTGGCTTTGCCGAGGGCCAAATCTCGGGCACTCGGCAAAGAATGTCTTTGCTGAGTACCAGATTTGGCCCTCGGCAAAATTTTCTTTGCCGAGGGCCAAAAGGAAGGCCCTCAGCAAAGAGGTCACTTTTTAAGATCTACATAGTTTATATTGGTCATTTTTTTATTTGACAAATCGAATATTAATATTGTTCACAAAACCTACATGTCTCTAACAAGTTTTATGAAACTACCAGAGAGAGATATAAGATTTGGGAACAATGTTAGAACCATCATGTCGCATGAATAAATGACCAAACATCCAAAATAAAGTTTATAGATATTGAGAAGTTATGAGATATTGTAGTTGAAAACTTTTCATTTGAGTTCATCTTGCCATGCTAAAACTACGTTTGAATTGCAAAAATTCAAAATATGAATTTTTTAAATGACCTCGTATAGAAAAACACCCAAAATAAAGTTTGTAGATCTCGAAAATTTATAAAACTTTGTAGTTGACAACTTTTTCATTTGAGTTCATCTTGCCATGCTAAACCTATGTTTGAATTTCAAAATTTTAAAATACGAATTTTTTAAATGACTTCGGATGGAAAAACACTCAAAATAAAGTTTGTAGATCTCAAAAAGTTATGAAACTTTGTAGTTGACAACTTTTTCATTTGAGTTCATCTTGCCATGCTAAAACTACGTTTGAATTGCAAAAATTCAAAATACGAATTTTTTAAATGACCTCGGATGGAAAAACACCCAAAATAAAGTTTGTAGATCTCGAAAAGTTATGAAACTTTGTAGTTGACAACTTTTTCATTTGAGTTCATCTTGCCATGCTAAACCTATGTTTGAATTTTAAAATTTCAAAATACGAATTTTTTAAATGACTTCGGATGGAAAAACACCCAAAATAAAGTTTGTAGATCTCAAAAAGTTATGAAACTTTGTAGTTGACAACTTTTTCATTTGAGTTCATCTTGCTATGCTAAAACTACGTTTGAATTGCAAAAATTCAAAATACGAATTTTTTAAATGACCTCGGATGGAAAAACACCCAAAATAAAGTTTGTAGATCTCGAAAAGTTATGAAACTTTGTAGTTGATAACTTTTTTATTTGAATTCATTTAGGGCCTCAAAAAAGTAATTTACACTCGGTTTGATATAATATGTGGAGAATTAAAACTGCTTATAGACACATAAAATGGTGTAGTGTAGTGGTTAAGGCAGAAACCGCGCGAGAGAGGTCTCGAGTTCGAATCCCCATCGCTGCAAAGTGTGCTAAAACGTGTGCTAAAATTCTAGAAAAAAGACAATGGCTAGGGTCTGGTGTGTGCTGGCTAGTGGGTCCCTCCTCCAATTAAAAAAAATTATCTATTATTTTTGAGTTTTTTTTTCATTTTTATCTTTGCCGAGGGCCGTGGCACTCGGCAAAGCCTTTGCCGAGTGCCCGTGATAAAGGGCCCTCGGCAAAGACCCTCTTCGCCGACTCAAAATTTTTCGAGGGCTCTTTGTCGAGGGCTGCCCTCGGCAAAGCCTTTGCCGAGGGTTTTTGGGCCTTTGCCGAGAGCCTGAGGCCCTCGGCGAAGAACCAAAGTCCAGTAGTGCACCGATGAAGCTGTTCACGGAGCTGAAGCCAAAAAAAAATAGCTTCACTAGTAAAGTGGAGCCATATCATACGAGGCCTAGCCAGCAAGTCAACTTTTCTTTGGCCCGAGTCAACTTTGTCAACCTTCAACTTGCTTGCACGGCGGTCAAATAACCTTTTTTGTTGCTGGTAGTCACACGAGCAATAAAACAATAGGAACAAAAATAAATAACTCCCAAATCTCTCTAAATAGGTCACCGAGAGATAACATTTTCCAAAAAAAGAATTGAGACAAGTTTCATATTTTTATAATTTAAGATAATTTACTTACGATTTTTTAGATATTAAACCAAAATTTTATTATGTTCAGAAAATAGATAAACCAACTTTGGAACTAGCTAATCAAGAGTTGGTGGGTATCTAGTACCTAGTGTCCTAGTCTTGTAGTTCAGAGTTGAACATCGAATTGCTATGTAAGTAAGTAGAGTTTGAGTTTGAAAAATGTACTTTACCCTTAATTCTATCTATATACGTCTGAATTTGCAGGGATAGAGAACAAGATAATGTAGGACTGGAAAAGGCTCATGATCTTGTTATTTTGCTTGCTACCCTTGTTGCGAGCGTCACTTACCAAGCTGGACTAGATCCACCGGGCGGTCTGTGGTCAGACAACCAGGATGACCATAAGGTTGGTGATCCGGTACTCCTCACAACACACCCTCGGCGGTACAAGGTGTTCTTCTACAGCAACTCAGCAGCATTTGTGGGATCCTTGGTTGTCATCCTTATGGTGAAGTGCAAATTCCCAGTTATGCGCCGCACACTGGAGGCTGTCATGTTAGTGGACTTGTTTGTACTCATTGGTGCATATGCCGCAGGGTGCTGCAGGGATGTAAGCACCTCCATATATGTCGTCGCCTTGGCTGGTGCCGTCCTTGTCTACGTTGTGATTCATATCATCTTCTTCACACTAGACAAAGACGACGAGCATGGAGATGCTGATGAGTTGGCAAGTAGACGGGAGGTGTTGCTGCTCCTTGCAATCATGGCTGCTACAGTCACGTATCAAGCTGGGCTGACCCCGCCAGGCGGGTTCTGGTCAGCGGATGAGTTTGGTCACCGTGCAGGATTCCCGGTCCTTCACGACAAATATCCTGGCCATTACCGAGCCTTCTACTACTGCAACGCGACAAGCTTCATGGCATCCGTGGCCCTGATTGTCCTGCTAGTGAACCCATACCTGTACAAGCCAGGCATACGGTGCTATGCATTCGTTGTGTGCATGGTGGTGGGCTTGTTTGGATTAATGGGCGCATACGCTGCAGGAAGCTCCCGGCAACTGCGAACCTCTATCTATGTCTTGGTATTGTTTGCTCTGGTTTTCACTTGTGTAACCTCGTGGGTGGTCATTCTCTTCATTCATCGACTTAGGGAACTTCATAATAAAGGAGATAGGCCGTCTGTTGGCGACGCAGGCGTAGGCCGCACTGGTAATACTGATGCATCCCATGAACAAGACAACGACAAGGAGGAGGAGGAGAAGAAGAAGCTGCGTGAGTACTTGATGCTGCTAGGAGTCCTGGCTGCGAGCGTGGCATACCAATCTGGCCTGAAACCACCAGGCGGCCTCTGGCAGGACAACACTGGACACTCTGCAAGCAACTCAATCCTCCACGACATTGACAAAAGTCGGTACCATGCTTTCTTCTATAGCAACTCCACTTCATTTATGGCGTCGATCGTCGTCATCGTCCTGCTGCTTCCATTTCCGTATGGGCACGACGAGTTGCCGCTGCGGCCACTGCATATGGCCATTTTTCTAGATTTGGTTGGGCTCCTGGTTGCTTACGCAGCAGGCAGTACCAGAGACTGGGAGATGTCTAGGAATGTCATTGCTCTCGTAATTCCCTTGCTGGTCTATATTGCATCCTACGCAGTATACAGTCTGGTACCCACGAAGAAAGTGCAGCGAAGCGAGGTGACAAAAGTTAAGCATGGAGGCAATTCCAATGATTTGGAGAACTTGTCGTGATGCGATTCTCTGTTCTGAGTTGTAATTTTGCGCAGCTGCCGCAGAGTGTGTATTAAGATGGCGACTTGCTTGTTCAAACAATATTGTTCCTTGTTTATGCATAATAATTATCCCTCAAACTATGAATTCACACTAGCTGATTGAGTTATATATTGAATAACACATTATTTCTGCGATATAAATTATATCATGGATAAAATTTTGTTTTGAGAAATTGTGCAATGCATGGAAATAATGATAGCCCTTCATTTAGCAAGATCACATGGCATCAAATAAGAAGGAACCAATTAAGAGAAACTTTGAGTTAGAATCTATAGCTAGTGGCACTATGCCAAAACATCACAAAAGTGACACATTAATTAGTGAGTCGGAATTGAAATGCGTCACTAATGTTACATTAGTGACCTGGGTAAACAGAACGCGTCACTGACTAGGTGCTGTCCATGGTCCAGATACAAAACACGTCACTAATGATGAGTTATTAGAGATTCTTCCCAAGTAAATGCGTCACTAATAACAGGTGTTGTTAGCAGTGACATGTTCCAATAAAACACATCAGTACCCTAAGCCATCGTGGTGTGGACATGACACCACCGAATACGACCATTGATTATAAGGTAAGAGCCTTACCTTATAATCAATGGTCGTATCCGGTGGTGTCATGTCCTCATCACATTAGACCCAAAAAAAATTATGAAGATTGGTTAAGTTGGAGTCAAGTCTAGAACCGGCCTGTCACCTTCTTCGGCCCCGTGTCTGAGGTCCCTCCTCCTCTCTCTTCTCCTCTGCATCTCTCTAGCGAATACTTTCCCTGCGCCCCCCTCCCCTCTCCAGCCACCAGATCCCACACCTATGCTGCCACCCTCCACCATCAATATCTTGCCCCGATCGCCACCGGTGCGCTATGCCGACGCCACTCGTCCTACCTATTGCCTACAGCTCTGTGTCAAGCGGTGGATTCATTAGGGTTTGGGGTTCCCGCGGCTGGCACCAAGTCTCATCCGTCGCCACCACCTTGCCCACAGTCTTGTCCGTCGCCATCCTTCACTCTCCACCAAGTTTTGGTGTCGAGCAACCATTAGAGGGCCCTGCTCGTGCGAGGGAGGCCAGATCCACGACCGCTCTTGCAAGAGAGGCCAAATCTATGGCCGCTCGTGTAAGGGAGACTGGATCTGCCTTGTGCTCGAGTACCTCTACCTCTCCAGCACCGTCGCACGCTTCTTCCTTCTCGTCATCATGCATACCAACTTCTATTATTTGGAGGGGAAGTGAGATTATTCGTGGACCGTTCATATTTATAGCCCTCAAGTTTTGCTATAACTAGTATGCATGTGTGTACTATTATTTGGGGAAATTGCGAGCTTGAGGTACGTTTCTTGCTTAGTGATGATCAAGGGCCGAAGTCAGATTAGTGTGATAGTTTAGACCATAATCTAGGATTTAGTCGTGCAGCTATTTCATTTTGATCAGGTAGCAAATAAGTCTTGATTTTGTTCTATCAACTGTTGGCTATATTCCTTTTGTCAGTTGTTTTATTTACTGTTGTACAGAAACTGATCTGTTATTGTTCCTGTTGGAATAATAGCACTAAAATCTTGACTTTGAACTTGTAGAACTAAAACCTTAGATTATTATCTTGGTCCTATCACGTGTATCTAGGATCTCTATTTGGCCATTTTATTGTTGGAAGGCCGTTAATTCAGAAACCCGCACTGAGAGCAATTTATTATCAACACTTGTGGATATGTTTATAGTGTTTGCTTACCATTTTAGCTTTTCTAATGGTAGATATTTTATGTGCTTTGCAATGTTTAGCACTAGACAATCCTCAAGGTTTCAAGAATAGAACTGGACTATAGGAATAGGTCTTCTGCAATGTTGTTTACCTGTGTCAATCAATGATTCGTAAGGAGTAAAGCTTTTTAGATGAAACAGGAGGGGTAAAAGCCCCTACTGGAAAAGCCCTTATAGGAGGAGTAAAGCTTATCTACAAAGTGGATGTAACGCAATGAATGCCATATTCATAGGGGCTGCCCTGTGTTGTCTGTGTTCTCTACATCTCAGTTTGTAGCTTGTAGCTTTGTGAGTGTGAGGTATGCATGATTCTTGAGAGGTCAACAAAGGCATTCGGTAATATGTTGGCTAGAGTAGTTTGTACAATTGGTAGATTGTAGCAACTAGCAAGGTGTATCTTATGCTCCTTACTTTTTTGATATGTTTTGGATGCTGGATCATGAAATGCAGAGGAAAGCCTTTATATCTAAGTCAAGAAAGATACACAGCTGTCATGCATCTCATTTCTGGCTGACAGAGGGCCAATGAGAGCAGGGCCGGGCGGCTGCGGGCGGTGGTAGGGCTACTGCGGGCGACGGCGATTGTGGTGGTGATGGCGGCAGTGGCGAAGGCACAACGAGAGCTGACTGGAGAGAGACAGACAGAGAGAGAGAGAGAGAGAGAGAGAGAGAGAGATGGAGGGAGAGAGGAGATAAGGGATTAACCCTGAACTTGCGTGTCTTCTATTGATAATTCTCCTCTCATATATATAGTGGTTTACAAGAATGCTAATAGGATTGGGCCTCTTTATCAATAGAGTCCATAGCCCCTACTACTCTTTATAGATATAATCTATAATAGCTAGGCCTAGGCCCCTCCCTAATTAATTAGCCCACTAACATGTCTAGGTGCCTCCTTCTACTATGTCTACCGACCATGACATCTCTCCCCGCCTAGAGAATCAACTCGTCCTCGAGCTGGAATGTTTGGTAAAGTTGTTTAAATAATTCTATGTCCTCCTAGGATGATTCTGCTGCTGGTTGATCTTTCCATTTGATTAAAACTTGATGGGTTCCTAGGTGTAGACGAGATTTTACCATGAGCTCAGGTTCTAGTATTGCTACTCCCTCATGAAGTGTCGGCATCGGATGAGGACTCGGTGGTGGAGGTCCATTGTACTTCTTGAGTAGGCTCACATGAAAAGTGTTGTGGATGTGAATATCCGAAGGCAAGTCCAGGTGATAAGTGATCAACCCAATTTGTTTGCTGATCTAGTATGGGCCAGATATTTTGGAGATGACTTGCCTTTTTGAAGTGTTGAGATGGCTATTGCCGATCTTTCCATTAGTTTTAGCCATACCCAATCTCCTATTTGGAAGGTTGTCTCGTGCTTCTATTGTAATGTTTGGTGTAATAATCCAGAGATTGTCGTAGGCGAAGTTTATTTTGCTCCAAGAAATTGTCCATTTCTGTGAGTAGGTTGTCCATTGATTGGATTTTAGCATCTCCCGGGCTGCATCTTCCCAATTCTAGTGGGTCTCAACCATAAACCATTTTCAATGATGTTGTGTGGATGGACGCATGATAAGATGTGTTGTAGCAATATTCCTCCATTGTAGCCATCTTATCCATTCCTTGGGTTTGTCTTGTGTCAAGCATCTAAAATACATGGTGATGACCTTATTGACTACCTCTGATTGACCATCAAAAGTTGATGTCATATGGAGTTCTACAGCTGTGAGGCGAAACCATTCATTCCAAAATCTACTCATGAAGACAATGTCTCTATCACTAACGATCGATTGGGGTAGGCCATGCAACTTTACAATTTTTGAAAAGAAACTCTGAGCCACAGTAGTTGCCGAGTATGGGTGTGTCTGATATATGGGCCCGGGGTACCTTCACCGCTCATATACCCGATCCATGCCTAACTATCGAGCTGAAGACGGTGAGGGATGAGGCCCAAGAAGGCTAGGCAAACCCACCAGCTTGGCGATCAAGACATTCTCAGGATATCCGACACCGTCATGTCTTGGCGAATAGGATAGAATCATTCTGTTGCGCATTCTGAAGAACCGGATACGACGACCAGAGGGGGGTGAATGGGAGCCTAAAATTCTTTTCAGAAATGTTTGGTCGCTGTCCCAAATTCTATCCCCAAAAGCAAAAGCCAACACCAGTGATGTCCACAACCCAAATAATTGAGTGGATGTTCCCTAGGAACACAGCAGGACACCACAAAGCCAACACGCTCTAGTTCACGTGAGCCAACCGGTGACTATATGAACGTTGAGCTACCTCAACCTCTCTCGAGCAACACGAGGGAGATTTAGGAAAAAATCTAGGACAAGAACCACCTAACCAGAAGAGCACGGAAGCCAGGAACCCAACGCAAAAGACGGATCAAGGAACGGAGTCCAAACGCAAAAGCTACGGATGAAACAGCGCTAGGACTGAAGGATCCGAAGGGTCGGGCGAGGTGGAACCAACTCCTTTGGGGTCGGACGAAAGACCTGTCCGACCTCTAAGCATCAGACGAGGCGGAGCCAACTCCTCAGGGGTCAGGCGAAAGACCTCTCTGACCTCTAAGGGTCGGGTGAGGCAGAGCCAACTCCTTAGGGGTCAGGCAAAAACCTGTCTGACCTTTAAGGGTCGGGCGAAAACCTGTCTGACCTCTAAGGGTCGGGAGAGAAGAACATAGAGCAAAACACAACAATTCAAACTCTAGTAGAGAAAAGCCAGATGAGACAAGGTGGTTATGGCCACCCTTCCTGGAGTCTTTAATCACAGTGGAAAGATTACACAGATGTATGATTCATCTGCGGATCACTACAGCAATCTAGAGGCAGAGAGTAAACCCTAATAGATAAATAAAGTTTTGGAGTGACGGCTGAAGTGATAAGGTGGGATAAGGGGAGTCATCCCTTATTTATAGCCTAGAAATAAAACTAATCCCCAAACTACCCCTAGTGATACAAGAGCAAACTAACTAGCCTGAGGGCATTTTAGTCCAACTTTGGAGAATATTTGATCTGACGGCCACGGGCTCTTCACCACTTAGCTTCAGTGATGCCGCCACGTGCCGCCCGTTCCTCCTCGAAACCTCTGCCCGGGTTTTGAGGCCGAAACCCGAAACCGTCCTCCCTGGGTTTTGTGGCCCAAACCCAGAAACCGTCTGCCACAAGTTTTGAGGCCCAAACCTGGAAACCGGCACCGGTGGTTTTCCGCATCTCAACCACCAAACCGACCATCCCCGGTTTTGAGGACCAAACCAGCAAATCCTCAGTCATGCCTCGCCAGGCGTGACTAAGCGATGTCGATGCGTGTCTGACCTTCGCCAAGCTTGACGCCTTTGCCTTCCTTCTTGAATTGACCGACGCCATCTACATCTCCCACATAGATGCGTGTCCGGCCTCCGTCAAGTGCCACAACGCCATCGTCCTCCTCCTTGACTTGGTCGACGCCATCTTCATCACCCATGTACTCTTGCACTTGTCGATGTCCCCAGGTGTCAGCCACCGCGCTGATCCTCCAGTGCTCTGGTCCCTTAGTCCAAGCCTCACGTCCGCCCTTCACCACTCCTGGTCCGTTGGCATGGCATGTCTCTACTTGACCTTCACCTTGCCATTGATAACCGCCTCTGAGCTGCAAACCTGCGCACCACAAGCCAAGAGACATGTTGCACACACACACTCACGCCACCGGTTACTGCACCCACTCAACCCAATACGTGAGCCTATTGACAATCATTCATCACAAAGGCCAAACCATAAGTGCACATATCAACCTTGTGTTTGTACATTCCATGTAACAAACTAGGAAACCCATCTATTAGTTGATCGGATCTACTGTAACCCTATCCCCTGTGCTGATCGGGATCCCACATTCTACATTCTAGTGCATAGCTACACATAGCAGCCGCCCCTGTAATCGAGCATATGTATACAGAGAAGAAGCTACTCCCAATTGGACGTACAACACCACCTACCTGAACTAGTATAATCCTTGTGTCTTGTGTGCTACTCATCTGATTCATCTTATGCGAATAGTTGTTAGGTATTGCCGGAGCTAATTCTTCTGACAGGGCATCCTAGCAAAATGAAGTGAGCATATTTGGATAGGCAATCCACCACTGTGAGAATTACAGATTTTCCTCCAAGTTTTAGTAGTGCCTCAGTAAAGTCCATCGAGATATCCTCCTATATCCTTTTCAGAATAGACAGGTGTTAAAGATGTCCCGCCAGGTGAAGATGCTCAGTTTTGTTGTATTGGCACACTTTGCAGTCATTGACAAACTATTAGACCCCTTGCTTGGCCTTCTAGGTGCCACCTCTCATTCCCACTGGAACTCCATCTAGGTTTCGAGGCCCAAACCCAAAAATCATCCACTGGTGGTTTTGAGGCCCAAACCACCAAACCCCCAGAAGAAGTGTATCCACTACACCTCCTCCATGATCTCGACATGTGTCATCGTCATCCTCAACCATCCAATCAACAAGTCCTTTTGTGCCTCCGCTTGACTTGGTCAACTATCATCTTGCCTTGGTCAACATAATCTACTCCTCCACATGTACTCTTGCTCATCGAGGTCCCCCAAGTGTCAGCCACCCACGGTCAGTCTTCCGGCCTCCTTGGTCCCTCGGTCTAAGCCGCACGTCCATTCTTCATTGCTCTTAGTCCATCGGCATGGCACGTCTCTACTTGACCTTCTCCATGGTCATCGATTGTCTCAATGCTCCATAGCTGCACACCAATACAACCAAGAGACATGTTGCACACACACTCACGTAATGGTTAGTCTCTGTTGACGCAAAATTCTGCAAGCAAGCACACTCGCAGTTGAAGATCGAAGCAGAGAGGTTCCTCGATCCGTGTGACTTCTCTAGCAAGCCGGTCTTGACTTGATCGGTCCTATTGTGCCAGTCAATTTGACCTTGCAATTGACAAGGAATAGAATGATCAGTAATTTAAGGTGGAACATGTCGGTGTTGCTCCAGATAGTTCCAATTGTGTGGCCTGAACAACCGATTTTAAAGGGCACCGACTAGACAGTCGATAACCTGCATGTATGCACGTGGATCGGGAAAAATATAGAAGGATCGGTTGTTTTTGATATGAATGAATGTTCAGTTTAAATAACCGATCAACGTATATGGATGACAGATCATGATATAAAATTGATTAATCAAGACAAGAACAAATACAATATATCAAGATCATATCAGAGTAAAGATTACAACATGTGTGAAATCAATCATCTAATCTATGCATACAAATTGAAAGATAACATATCACTTTCCATGACAAATAGAACTGCTAACCGATGGTGTCTGAATCCAAGTAACTTTAACAGTGGGGATTGAACAAGGTCGTTGTATCCATAATAAAGCTCTCAGAAGAGATTAACAAATCTATTTATACTTCAAATGAAGTATCAGGAGCAACATGCATGAATAAACTAACGATATCAAGAACATGTGCTGTATATATCAGAGCAGAGGCAATCGGCAAAAGTAGCTGATGGTGACATGGTAGACAAACAAGGTATATATTTATCATTATGCATAAGACTTGTTAACCAACGGTGTCTAAATCTAGATAGTTCTAACAGTAGGGATCAGATAGAACCGTTACAGCCATAATAGAACTTCCAAAAGAGATCAATAAGTCTTAAACATAAATCTAAACATATCCTTGAATGTGTGCCATGTGAGGCATAAGATTGAAGCAAAATAGTTGATTTAGCAGGCTTAATCGTTATATAAACAAACATAAGCATAAATGAGCTTAGCAAACGATCAAGCAAAAAGATTTAAGACTGATCTACTTCAAACTTAGCCAGGAGATAAAGTTATAAATAATGAAACATTAATTATAACAATACCGATAACTAAACTGATCTAAGATGGCAAAGCAAGCTTAGTCAATCTCAGATAGATTCGATAACTATTGATGATGCATCAAACAACAAGTTATTCGACACATAACCAATGATAACTAGCTCATATCAAAGCATCATAAGAGATTGAACGAAGCAGTTGCAGCCTTATAAAACTATAACATAAGCCATGACGGTACTTACAGCAAACTAGAGATCGGACGAAGCCGTTGCAGCCTAGCTTGACGAAGAACTCACTGAATCTACGTTACTCCTACTCCTAGGGTTTTTGGCGTGAAGCCGGTTGCATTGATTGATTGTGTATTCTTACAATAGCTGGGGTTAATATTTATACCCTGGGCCTAAAATGAGTCCTATACGAACACGAACTCCTATTATAAATTTAGAAAATAAGACAAAACTCTACTCTTACAAATAACTTGGACTATACTGAAATGACCTGATTTTCAGTGAAGGGAAAATCCACAGAGTCAAGTGTAATGAAACTCTTTCGAGTCAAATTACCCGATAATCCAGTTAATTATCATAATCCATACTTTGAATAAAGGTACTTAATACGGTATTACATTTATTACATTGCCAACAGGCGAGAATTTAAATAAACACCATCCGAAACAGCTTGTAGACGAAGAAGCGCGATCGAACTCCACACTTGAGCGTAGAAGCGAAAACCCCCTACTCATCGAACTCCTCGGAGTGGTACTCCTCCTCGGAACCTGAAACCTCAATTTTCAGTACGATTTGTACTGGCCACACTTTCCCATCCTATATATGAATTATATGTGGTAGTGGATGCAATAGGTAAAAAAAATTCAGACCTAACCGGCTAGGTTTTCCTATGCATAACAGTATAATAATTATGTATGTTTATCATGTTTCACCATTTCAACTCATCACCATATCCATCACCAATACACCATTCCCACCCACACACACATACTCTCGCTCAGTCGACAGAGGCCAGCTCCCTCCCAGCCTTTGTCTCAACGGCCCGCAGTCTCACCTGACTCACGGCCGGCACACTCTTACCAGAGGGAGAAGAGAGAAGCTCTCACTAGTCGGCAAAAGGTCAGGGAAAAAGGTCCGCAGCCAACAAGTTGGCTAACGTATCGATCGATCAACCATACACTGTGCAGAGGTTCTACAATATCCACAAGATCGCCATCATCAGCACCCCGGATGTGCCTAGGCGGATACCGATCGCTTGCCAGCCTAGAGTAATGCCACCCTACCACTCAGCCCTGGATTCACCTCAAGTATGTCTGGGTGGCTAAGTCTGTGAAGTCACGTTCCCTCTCCCGTAGGGGGAGCCGCGATCGTCTCGGAAGGGTGTGGGACTCTGATACCCGTACCTTCCTCGCACTCTCTCGCCTAGCAGTAGTGGCATCACCCTACCAGGTAGTCCGACCGTCCCCGTCCATAAGGAGCGAGTGGCATGTAAAGGTATTTCCCCGTGGTCCAGATCCCGCACCAATCTAGGGTGACTAAGCCGGAATATCTTCTCAAAGGTTTTCATTATATGTGCCACCACAGCACGCTCCTGATCCGGGTTCCACCAACGGCTCACACCCGGATCCACCTCATGTCACCATTTAACCCGCCACAGGTTTTACACCACAGGGGCCTCCAGATATGCCCCACGGCAAGACTTGCACTAGGCTCGTCGTATATTCCGGCTCGGTCGACACAACCCTCACCACCATACTCACCCAAAACACACGCAGCACACTCCCCGATATACACCGTATAACGATATGCACCGGTTCTCACCGTAGCATAATATATATGATCAAGATAGTATTAGCAGCGCGTGTATCTATCCTATCAGCTGGGTAGCAGGGGATAGGTTGCGTCAAGGTATGGGCTTACAAGCAATTCTATCATGCAAGTCCTGTAGTGAGCATCATTAAATTAGAAATGTAATTTTAGCATGCGTAATGGGATCTACGAGGTTGGATGGGCTGTGGCACCTTGAGATTGATCGTCGCCTTGTTCCTCCTCGTAGTCGTGATCCTCCTTGTCAGACGTCCCTTCCGGTTCTGAAAACGTACGAATACGGTCGCATTAGCGACATCTATAGAATAGCACAAAGAACGAATGAAAATTCAAAAGATCCAAATGCACTCAATCATGGTACCATTAGGTAGATATCGATTTTAGATGAATTTAGCAACTTGAATCACTATTTTTGAAGTCCGTATGAATTAGTTATGAATTTCCGAAGTTTATACTATTTTCTGAAAATAACAAATGGCCGATTTAACCAGGTGCTGACACGTGTCCAAAACTGATTGGCTGGTGCATTTGTACAATATGACAGGTGGGTTTGCGGTCAGCGTTGACTCGGTCCACGGGTGATGACGTCAGCATAACGTCATGATGACGTCATCGCAGGGTTCGGAGTGGGCCTGGCGGACCGGGCTTGGGCCGAACTTGGGCCAGACCGGGCCGCCACGTGTCGAGTACACAAAGCGTCACGTGTTGGGCTTTGGGTCAGGCTGGGCCGAGCGTGCTTTACGGACCGTGAGCCTCGAGGGCGTCGAGACCCACCCTCGAGTAAGTCGTGGTCTCCCTCGGCTCGAGCCTCGGACGAATCGGACATTACCTCGAGGCCTCTTCAGCCTCGAGCCTCGGGCGAATCAGAAAATGGTCTCGAGGCCTCCTACAGCCTCGGCCTCGGGCGAGACGGACATTACCTCGAGGCCTCCTTCGGCCTCGAGCCTCGGACGTGACGGACAACTGCTTCGAGGCCTTCTACAGCCTCGAGCCTCGGACGAGACGGACAACTGCTTCGAGGCCTCCTTCAGCCTCGAGGCCTCGGGCGAATCACAGTTTTCTCTGAGACCTCACTCATGCCTCGGGCGAATCGGACAATCGCTTCGAGGCCTCCTTCAACCTCGAGCCTCGGGCGAGACGGACTTTGGCTCCGAGGCCTCCTTCAACCTCGAGCCTCGGGCGAGACGGACTTTGGCTCCGAGGCCTCCTTCAACCTCGAGCCTCGGCGTTCTCTCCCCTTTCTCCTCTGTTTTGTTACGGCGGCGCCCCGCTAACGACGAGCCCGCGTCGGTGATCAACTTCTCCTCTTCGGACTCGACTCTGTGCTCCAGCGTAACCGTGTTCCTACGGCGATTCGATCCAAACCACCAATTGCCCGATCCAGTGCTCCTAGCGGCCGGCGTAGAGGGTCTGGCGGCGGAGCCACGACGGTGCTTTGCCGTGGACGGCTCTGCACACTCCCAGCCAAATTCGTGCATACACGCTCTTTCCTAACTCCTCTACTGCTCCCCAATTCGTACGGATGGCTAGCTTCATCTACCGTGGGCCGTAGCATCGGAGCATTAGTTCGCCGCAGCGGGTCAGGCCGTGGCGTCGCGCGTTACCGCGGTTCAGCGCGCACAAGGTCTCTGCGCCAAACGTCTGGGCTCACACCGATGTGCCAGTGTGTATTTGTGTGCTCGAAACCGAGACCGTAGTGACCTTGGCCTACACGCTCCGGTACGGAGCGCCATGACCGTCATGAGTTCGGGGTTAGCAAGGGCGTGGCGGCTGCTCACCGTGGTGTCGACGAAGACAGGGTGGCGGTGCAGGACGATTCGATGCAGTGACGCTCCGGTAGCAGTGCCGTGCAGCGCCTGGGTCGATGGTGTTCGCTCGCGGTGCCTTCCTTCCAGCGCCGGCGATCCTTGCGACGGCGCCTCGGTTCCACCCGCCTCCGCCTCCGGCTCTCCTCCTTCTTCTGCCCTCAACTCTCTCTTTCGGCGGTGTGGTGAAGTGGTTGCGCCACAGCGTGGCGACGCTTGCTGCCAATCAAGTGCTTCGGCGAGGCTCTGCTTATATGGGCGCAGGGGCCGTCGCGGTGGATGGCGGATCGGCTACGCGTCTTGATCCGAGGGTCGTGAGGCACTCCGATTCCACACGACTCCAATTCAGTTGCAGGGGGCAAGATTCCCTAGTTTGTTAGGGATTTGTTAGCCGTGGTCGGCCGAGGTGGCACGGTGGGGTCGCTGCCGTTGCCGTGCTCTGCCTTCCGGCTTGCGCAAGAAGAAGAACAGAGATGGTTCTCGCTGACGCGTGGGGTCGGGTTGTCGGGGTCTCAGCGCGAAGGCGAGCGGTCGCACGCGATGGCAATGCTGGGCCACAGAGATCGTGCAGTGGCTTCCTTCTGGGTGTTGGCTGGGCGCGGTGACCTGGGCCGGTTTGGCCGTGCAGGTAGGTTGCAAAGGCTTTCGGCCCAGTCAGTCTGTCTACCATTTCCCATTTCCTTTCCTAATTAACTAGTGCTAGTGTTGCTCCTTACTCCAAATATTGATCTTAGGTTATGGGTTTGTTAAGTAACATGCTTTGCAAAGTTTATATATATATGTATTGATGCATTTCACACAAGAAATCCAAGAAGAGCCAAATCACATATGCTTATTAATAAGTTATTCAGTTTCTTACTATGCTACTAATGTTAATGCATATGCTTAAATAAGTTGTCACACTCATCATGCAAGGTAAAAAGAAAAGAAAAATTTTATAGTTGTGAATTTTGGTGTAGGAATTTGTGGGTTGTTACAGTCCTCCCCCCTTATTAGAATCTCGACCCCGAGATTAAACCGATACATACCCGGTGAATAGGTAAGGGAATTGCATTCGGAGATCGGATTCTTTCTCCCATGTTGCTTCCCTTTCAGTGTGGTTACTCCACTGAACCTTGCACATCCCGATAGTCTTGCTTCGGGTCTCCTTGGTGTCCCACCCCAATATCTTGATTGGATGTTCTTTATATTCAAGTGTCTCTTGTAGGTCAAGCACATCTGTCGGCACAACTTCCTCGGGTACTCGCAAGCATTTGCGTAGCTGGGATACATGGAACACAGGATGTACGCCTGCTAACTCCCCGGGTAAGTCCAGCTTGTAAGCAAGCTTCCCGATTCTTCCCGTTATCTTGTACGGTCCCACATATCTCGGTGCCAGCTTTCCTCTCTTGTGGAATCTCACTGTGCTTCGAAGCGGTGATACCTTTAGGTAAACAAAATCCCCAGTTTCAAATGCGAGATCTCTTCGTCGTTTATCCGCGTATCCCTTATATCGATTTTGGGCCATTTTTAGATTTTCACGGACCAAGTTCACTCCTTCCTCAGCATCTTTGATTTTTGCGGGTCCGAGGAGTGATCTTTCTCCAGGATTAGACCACATTAGTGGTGTCTGGCACGACCTTCCATACAAAGCCTCATATGGGGACATTTTGATGCTTGCCTGATAACTGTTGTTGTAAGCAAACTCGGCATGTGCGAGACATTTCTCCCAGTCCTTTCCGTAATCAAGAACGCTGGCTCGGAGCATATCTTCCAGTATCTGATTCACCCGTTCAGTTTGCCCATCAGTCTGTGGGTGATAAGCTGTACTATAATCAAGTCTTGTACCGATTGCCTTGTGCAAAGATTTCCAAAACTGGGATGTAAATTGTGAACCTCGGTCAGATACGATGCTTGAAGGTGCTCCATGAAGCTTAAGGATATGTTCCACGTATAACTCCGCTAACTTATCTGTAAGATAAGTGGTCTTAACGGGTATAAAATGAGCCACTTTTGTCAACCTGTCCACAATTACCCATATGGAATTGTTGCCCTTTTGTGTCCTTGGCAATCCAACTATAAAGTCCATGGTTATGCATTCCCATTTCCACTGAGGAATTTCTAGTGGCTTGAGTAATCCCGCGGGTCTTCCATGCTCCGCTTTAACCCTGCTGCATGTGTCGCATTTTGCCACGTGTTCTGCTACAGAGGTTTTCATGCCTTTCCACCAGAAGTGTTTCTTCAAATCTTGATACATTTTGGCCCCTCCAGGGTGAATGCTATACTTAGAGCTATGTGCCTCAGTCAAAATTTCATTGCGAAGCTCCGGGTTATTGGGTACACATATTCGATCCTTGTACCAAAGAGTTCCTTGGTCATCTTCTCGGTGATCGGTGCGACACCCAAGCTTCATCAAGCTCCGGATATGCTCCATTTCTTCACAATTCTCCTGGGCTTTGCGGATTCTATCTGTGAGGGTGTATTGGATCCGTAACTCATTCAGCATTCCATGCGGTAGGATTTCTAACTGGAAGTGATCAATTTCCTCCTTCAGTTCAGCTGGCACAGATTCCGCTATTAGGGTGTGACAATAACTCTTGCGACTAAGTGCATCTGCCACAACATTGGCCTTTCCTGGGTGATAGTGAATTTCCAGATCATAATCTTTAATAAGTTCGAGCCATCGGCGCTGCCTCATATTTAGGTCTTCTTGAGTAAAGAAATATTTTAGGCTCTTGTGATCGGTATAAATATCGCACTGGTTGCCTATCAAATAGTGTCTCCAAATCTTTAGTGCATGTACTACAGCTGCAAGCTCGAGATCATGAGTGGGGTATCGCTGCTCGTGGTCTTTCAGCTGTCGAGAGGCATATGCTATTACTTTTCCATTCTGCATCAAAACGCATCCAAGTCCTTGACGGGAGGCGTCACAATAGACTACAAAACTCTGATTGATGTCGGGCAGAGCCAACACAGGGGTGGTAGTAAGTCTCTTCTTTAACTCAAGGAAACTATTCTCACATTCATCTGACCATTCAAAGTTCTGTGTCTTTTTCAACAAATTGGTCATCGGGCGAGCGATCTTTGAGAAATTCTCAATGAATCGGCGATAATATCCCGCCAGTCCTAGAAAACTTCTGATTTCACCCACATTACGAGGTGATTCCCAATCCCTGATAGCTTCTATTTTCGTGGGATCAACAGCTACTCCTTCAGCTGATAGTACGTGTCCCAGAAATGTCACTTCTTCAAGCCAGAACTCACATTTGCTGAACTTAGCATAAAGCAGATTTTGTGCCAATCTCTCAAGTACAGTCCTCAAATGTAACTCATGCTCTTCCGCTGTGGCTGAGTATATAAGAATGTCGTCAATGAATACTACGACAAACTTATCTAACTCCTCCATAAACACCTTATTCATCATGTTCATGAAATAAGCAGGTGCATTTGTGAGTCCAAATGGTACCACTGTGAATTCATACTGTCCATACCTCGTGACAAAGGCTGTTTTGGAAATATCAATTTCTCTGATCCTCATCTGGTGATACCCTGATCGAAGATCAATCTTGGAAAAGTACTTAGCACCCCGCAACTGATCAAGCAGGTCATCAATCCTCGGCAACGGGTATTTGTTCTTGATAGTCACCGCATTC
Source organism: Coix lacryma-jobi var. lacryma-jobi (assembly GCA_009763385.1). Classification (NCBI taxonomy): domain Eukaryota; kingdom Viridiplantae; phylum Streptophyta; class Magnoliopsida; order Poales; family Poaceae; genus Coix; species Coix lacryma-jobi. Next base: position 13,638,390 of record CM019831.1, on the reverse strand, counting down.
AGGCTCCTATAATCAACACACATCCTCATTGTGCCATCCTTCTTCCTCACAAACAGTACAGGGGAACCCCAAGGTGATGCACTAGGCCTGATATATCCCTTATCAGTAAGTTCCTTTAACTGTTTCTTTAATTCAGCCAATTCATCAACAGACATGCGATATGGTCTTTTGGCTATAGGCCCTGTTCCCGGTAATAAATTAATCACAAACTCCACTTCCCGTTCCGGGGGCATACCTGGTATTTCCTCCGGAAACACATCGGTATGATCTCTGACTACGGGCACATCATCCACTGTCAAAGGTTTGTCCTGGGGTTTGACCCTGGTTTTAAGGGCACACAGGAGGTTAGAGGTTTTCTCGGTTTGGGGTGTGCATCGTACGGCTTGGCCTGTTGGATGGGTTATTTGGATGTATCTGGGTGAGCAAGATATAATACTCCGGTGTTTGGTTAACCAGTCCATTCCTAAAATAACCTCTAAGCTGGTAGAAGGTAGTAGGGTTAGGTCGGCTGTGAAAACTAATCCCTCGATGGTTAATTTCACTCCCTTACATATATGGGTACTTTTTAGGTCTCCCAAGGGTGAGCTAGTTATGATTGGAAGTTGGCGTGGGCTGACCGGAATGCAATGCTCATGTGCAAACTTTGATGATATGTAAGAACATGTAGCTCCTGAATCGAAAAGAACTGATGCTCTAATGCCGTTAACCAAAAACATACCGTACACCACATCTGGGGCATCTTGGGCATCCTCAGCATTCAAGTGAGTAAGGCGACCACGGGGAGCAGATTCCCGGGGTTGAGGTTGAGCTCTTGGTGGTGCCTTTTGGGCTTTGGCATTTTCTGGGCAGTTGGCAATCTTGTGGCCAGGCTGTCCACACTTGAAACATGTCCAAGGCATACCACTGGTAGAAGTTGGTGTGGGTGCCTTCCAAGTGGTTGCATTCTGTGTAGTGCGATTCTGAGCAGTACGGTCTTGTGACGCACGAAAGCTTCCTGAATGATCCTGAGTGCGAGCCGGAGTACGGTCCTGGTATGAGCGAGTGTATTGAGCAGAATGTGAGCCTCTGCTCCTACTGGGTCCAGGGCGAGAGTAACTGGTAACATGGGTCACTCGTGCCTTCTTGCGTTCAGGGTGACGAAAGGAACCATCTGCCTTGCGCTTCCTCTCTCTGAACTCTTCTCCAGCTTCATTCCGATCCTTTTCGATCTGGATGCTGCGATCTATGAGGTCGCGCAGAGTGTGACTCTTAACTCCTCCCATATTCACCTTGATGCGAGAACTGAGACCCTTGCGATAGTAGTACAACTTCTCTTCTTCGCTGGTCACTATAGAAAGTGGCGCAAAGCGAAGTAGGTTGGTGAAGCGGGTGGTGTACTCAGTAACCTTCTCATTCCCCATCTTAATGTTACGAAACTCTTCTGCTTTAGCTTGCATCACGCCTTCAGGAACGTGATAGTCAATGAAAGCTTCCACGAACTCATCCCAAGTAATCCCAGCTGGATTCTCATGAGAGTCACTGAAACTGTCCCACCAAGCGCGGGCTGCACCAGTGAGCTGATGGGTAGCGGCTCCAACACACTCTTCATCGGACAGCATGGTAAGGTCGAGCTTCTTTTCCACCTCACGTAGCCAGTCGTTGGCAGCGAGTGGATCAGGATCGGTGCCATCATAGGTAGGTGGCCTGAGTTTGATGAATCCTTCAAGCTTCCTCTGAAAGTCATTGTATTGACCACCATTGCGACGATTTGCACCCTCTACGAGTGCAGCTAGCAGCTGAGTCTGTTGAGCCATCACTTCAGCCAGACTTGGTGGTGCTGGCGGTGGTGGAGGCGGTGGTGCCGCGCCGATTGGCACGTGATCATCAGCGGGCACATGGTCATCCTCTGCTGGTGGTGGCGTCTGCTCCATATTGAATGGTACTCCACGTCTTCCTCCACGGCCACGACCGTTTCCAGCCCCGCGTCCTCGTCCACGGAATCGCCCAGCTCTTACAGCGGGTTCAGGAGTCAGATCACGCGGGTGGCTCAGACGTACTGAGCGGCGTAGCGACATCTGTGTCATAGAATAGATAGAGTTTTAGTATATATGTTATTTGTTTAATCATTGCTTTTAAGTTTTATTGGAGTTATTTCAACGAGTTAAAGAAATCATTATTCTATCCTGCACTCAAACAAAGAAGCGATAAAGATCCATAAGACGCAATAAAATCCGAACACTCATAACATGTTTTTCTTAATTAATAAATAATTTATTCGTACTACGCATCGTGGGTACAACTCTGGAATACATCTCATGGGTGACACACACTGGAACTCATCACATGACCACGCAGGGTCATCACTCACACCTACTCCTGCCCGTACACTGCTTCCGGGAAGCGACTGTCCTCAGCTTCGATGTCCTCGTTAGTCTTGTGGAGTCGGGCTACATACTTAAGCGCTTCGGCAAGCTCTTCAGTAGGCTTGGCTCCAGGTAGAACAGGGCAAGCGTCGAGGTTGAGTCGGGTGGGTGCCAGCTCAAATTCCTCAGTCCTGGGTCGGATTTTGACACGTTCTTCTTTGGGTAGTTTCTCCCAGATGCCCTTCATTTCCCTGAGTCGCTTTTTGTCTGACTTCTTCCAAGCATCCCGAGTTCGCTCGCATTTCTCTTGTAAGTACTCTGTGTTCTTGACATATTCTATCAGGTGGCCTTGGTTACGCAACGCTTTCACCTGCATCTCCTTGACTTCCTGTTCCAGGGCCTTCACCTTGTTTTGAAGTTTCAGAAACTCCATGCCTTGATTCTTCTTCCGATTCCAACTCTGGTTCATTGCTTCGGTCCTTTCTTCTAGATTCCTTTGCAATTCCAGCACTCGACAGCCCAGAAACCAGTTGTCATTTCCCAAATCTGCAGCCTTGTATCGCAGATCTGCCACTTCCGCCTTGTGCCTTTCCTCTTGTCGCTCCAACTTGTCTTGTAGTTTTGCTATAGTAGCTCTTAGTTCCTCCTGAACGGATCTCTCAATCTTGGTCGCCTCCTGGCACTCCATCAGGTGGTTGCGAGCTGCAGTCTGTTTGAGCTCAAGGTGACTTGCATAGCTGTTCAGGTCATACAAATGGTAAGCTGTGGTGCGCAGGCAGGGATCAGCTTCGGCAAGTACAGTCTGGGTGTAGGCATGCTCCTGCTCAACCTGAGTGAGGTGAGGGTGTAAGGCCTGGGGTAGTAACCGGAACTCTGTTTTCTTCAAGTGGTCTCTGTTGTCTCGTGTTACAACCTTGAGTGCTTGAAAGGACACTGCCTGCACGCACTCCTCAATGGTCTCTCCAATCACCATCTCTGAGCAAGCTGGAACGGACGGCAGGGTCTGACTTGCGGGTATCTCCAGTCTCGCCACTATAGGTGCCCTGAGTCCGCCCTCGGGTGCTGGCTCTCCAGAGCAAGTATACAGAATTTGATCAACTGGGACTCCTAATGCCATGAGGACCTCACGCAGGGTAAGTGGAATTCCTGCGATCCCTTCGCCGTTGGAAACACACTTTGCAGTAAGGCTGAGCAAAGGTCCTAGCGGCGGATACACCGGGGTTGTCTCCATCTGCACGTTTCAAAAGCTAAGGTTAGCAAGTCCATAGTAAGATAAGCCTTGCATTGAAAAAGTAAATGCAGGGTCGGTATATAACCGAAGGAGATTGGCTTCCTGTTTCTAACGTCCATTTTCTAGGGTTTCCGTCCTAAGGTCAAGCATGGCTCTGATACCAACTGAAATGACCTGATTTTCAGTGAAGGGAAAATCCACAGAGTCAAGTGTAATGAAACTCTTTCGAGTCAAATTACCCGATAATCCAGTTAATTATCATAATCCATACTTCGAATAAAGGTACTTAATACGGTATTACATTTATTACATTGCCAACAGGCGAGAATTTAAATAAACACCATCCGAAACAGCTTGTAGACGAAGAAGCGCGATCGAACTCCACACTTGAGCGTAGAAGCGAAAACCCCCTACTCATCGAACTCCTCGGAGTGGTACTCCTCCTCGGAACCTGAAACCTCAATTTTCAGTACGATTTGTACTGGCCACACTTTCCCATCCTATATATGAATTATATGTGGTAGTGGATGCAATAGGTAAAAAAAATTCAGACCTAACCGGCTAGGTTTTCCTATGCATAACAGTATAATAATTATGTATGTTTATCATGTTTCACCATTTCAACTCATCACCATATCCATCACCAATACACCATTCCCACCCACACACACATACTCTCGCTCAGTCGACAGAGGCCAGCTCCCTCCCAGCCTTTGTCTCAACGGCCCGCAGTCTCACCTGACTCACGGCCGGCACACTCTTACCAGAGGGAGAAGAGAGAAGCTCTCACTAGTCGGCAAAAGGTCAGGGAAAAAGGTCCGCAGCCAACAAGTTGGCTAACGTATCGATCGATCAACCATACACTCTGCAGAGGTTCTACAATATCCACAAGATCGCCATCATCAGCACCCCGGATGTGCCTAGGCGGATACCGATCGCTTGCCAGCCTAGAGTAATGCCACCCTACCACTCAGCCCTGGATTCACCTCAAGTATGTCTGGGTGGCTAAGTCTGTGAAGTCACGTTCCCTCTCCCGTAGGGGGAGCCGCGATCGTCTCGGAAGGGTGTGGGACTCTGATACCCGTACCTTCCTCGCACTCTCTCGCCTAGCAGTAGTGGCATCACCCTACCAGGTAGTCCGACCGTCCCCGTCCATAAGGAGCGAGTGGCATGTAAAGGTATTTCCCCGTGGTCCAGATCCCGCACCAATCTAGGGTGACTAAGCCGGAATATCTTCTCAAAGGTTTTCATTATATGTGCCACCACAGCACGCTCCTGATCCGGGTTCCACCAACGGCTCACACCCGGATCCACCTCATGTCACCATTTAACCCGCCACAGGTTTTACACCACAGGGGCCTCCAGATATGCCCCACGGCAAGACTTGCACTAGGCTCGTCGTATATTCCGGCTCGGTCGACACAACCCTCACCACCATACTCACCCAAAACACACGCAGCACACTCCCCGATATACACCGTATAACGATATGCACCGGTTCTCACCGTAGCATAATATATATGATCAAGATAGTATTAGCAGCGCGTGTATCTATCCTATCAGCTGGGTAGCAGGGGATAGGTTGCGTCAAGGTATGGGCTTACAAGCAATTCTATCATGCAAGTCCTGTAGTGAGCATCATTAAATTAGAAATGTAATTTTAGCATGCGTAATGGGATCTACGAGGTTGGATGGGCTGTGGCACCTTGAGATTGATCGTCGCCTTGTTCCTCCTCGTAGTCGTGATCCTCCTTGTCAGACGTCCCTTCCGGTTCTGAAAACGTACGAATACGGTCGCATTAGCGACATCTATAGAATAGCACAAAGAACGAATGAAAATTCAAAAGATCCAAATGCACTCAATCATGGTACCATTAGGTAGATATCGATTTTAGATGAATTTAGCAACTTGAATCACTATTTTTGAAGTCCGTATGAATTAGTTATGAATTTCCGAAGTTTATACTATTTTCTGAAAATAACAAATGGCCGATTTAACCAGGTGCTGACACGTGTCCAAAACTGATTGGCTGGTGCATTTGTACAATATGACAGGTGGGTTTGCGGTCAGCGTTGACTCGGTCCACGGGTGATGACGTCAGCATAACGTCATGATGACGTCATCGCAGGGTTCGGAGTGGGCCTGGCGGACCGGGCTTGGGCCGAACTTGGGCCAGACCGGGCCGCCACGTGTCGAGTACACAAAGCGTCACGTGTTGGGCTTTGGGTCAGGCTGGGCCGAGCGTGCTTTACGGACCGTGAGCCTCGAGGGCGTCGAGACCCACCCTCGAGTAAGTCGTGGTCTCCCTCGGCTCGAGCCTCGGACGAATCGGACATTACCTCGAGGCCTCTTCAGCCTCGAGCCTCGGGCGAATCAGAAAATGGTCTCGAGGCCTCCTACAGCCTCGGCCTCGGGCGAGACGGACATTACCTCGAGGCCTCCTTCGGCCTCGAGCCTCGGACGTGACGGACAACTGCTTCGAGGCCTTCTACAGCCTCGAGCCTCGGACGAGACGGACAACTGCTTCGAGGCCTCCTTCAGCCTCGAGGCCTCGGGCGAATCGCAGTTTTCTCTGAGACCTCACTCATGCCTCGGGCGAATCGGACAATCGCTTCGAGGCCTCCTTCAACCTCGAGCCTCGGGCGAGACGGACTTTGGCTCCGAGGCCTCCTTCAACCTCGAGCCTCGGGCGAGACGGACTTTGGCTCCGAGGCCTCCTTCAACCTCGAGCCTCGGCGTTCTCTCCCCTTTCTCCTCTGTTTTGTTACGGCGGCGCCCCGCTAACGACGAGCCCGCGTCGGTGATCAACTTCTCCTCTTCGGACTCGACTCTGTGCTCCAGCGTAACCGTGTTCCTACGGCGATTCGATCCAAACCACCAATTGCCCGATCCAGTGCTCCTAGCGGCCGGCGTAGAGGGTCTGGCGGCGGAGCCACGACGGTGCTTTGCCGTGGACGGCTCTGCACACTCCCAGCCAAATTCGTGCATACACGCTCTTTCCTAACTCCTCTACTGCTCCCCAATTCGTACGGATGGCTAGCTTCATCTACCGTGGGCCGTAGCATCGGAGCATTAGTTCGCCGCAGCGGGTCAGGCCGTGGCGTCGCGCGTTACCGCGGTTCAGCGCGCACAAGGTCTCTGCGCCAAACGTCTGGGCTCACACCGATGTGCCAGTGTGTATTTGTGTGCTCGAAACCGAGACCGTAGTGACCTTGGCCTACACGCTCCGGTACGGAGCGCCATGACCGTCATGAGTTCGGGGTTAGCAAGGGCGTGGCGGCTGCTCACCGTGGTGTCGACGAAGACAGGGTGGCGGTGCAGGACGATTCGATGCAGTGACGCTCCGGTAGCAGTGCCGTGCAGCGCCTGGGTCGATGGTGTTCGCTCGCGGTGCCTTCCTTCCAGCGCCGGCGATCCTTGCGACGGCGCCTCGGTTCCACCCGCCTCCGCCTCCGGCTCTCCTCCTTCTTCTGCCCTCAACTCTCTCTTTCGGCGGTGTGGTGAAGTGGTTGCGCCACAGCGTGGCGACGCTTGCTGCCAATCAAGTGCTTCGGCGAGGCTCTGCTTATATGGGCGCAGGGGCCGTCGCGGTGGATGGCGGATCGGCTACGCGTCTTGATCCGAGGGTCGTGAGGCACTCCGATTCCACACGACTCCAATTCAGTTGCAGGGGGCAAGATTCCCTAGTTTGTTAGGGATTTGTTAGCCGTGGTCGGCCGAGGTGGCACGGTGGGGTCGCTGCCGTTGCCGTGCTCTGCCTTCCGGCTTGCGCAAGAAGAAGAACAGAGATGGTTCTCGCTGACGCGTGGGGTCGGGTTGTCGGGGTCTCAGCGCGAAGGCGAGCGGTCGCACGCGATGGCAATGCTGGGCCACAGAGATCGTGCAGTGGCTTCCTTCTGGGTGTTGGCTGGGCGCGGTGACCTGGGCCGGTTTGGCCGTGCAGGTAGGTTGCAAAGGCTTTCGGCCCAGTCAGTCTGTCTACCATTTCCCATTTCCTTTCCTAATTAACTAGTGCTAGTGTTGCTCCTTACTCCAAATATTGATCTTAGGTTATGGGTTTGTTAAGTAACATGCTTTGCAAAGTTTATATATATATGTATTGATGCATTTCACACAAGAAATCCAAGAAGAGCCAAATCACATATGCTTATTAATAAGTTATTCAGTTTCTTACTATGCTACTAATGTTAATGCATATGCTTAAATAAGTTGTCACACTCATCATGCAAGGTAAAAAGAAAAGAAAAATTTTATAGTTGTGAATTTTGGTGTAGGAATTTGTGGGTTGTTACATATACTCTTTCCTTTCCTGTAGAATCTGGCATGTCTTGCTCTATTCTCGATCGTAGATTCCGTCGGAGCTGTCCTGGGGCGTAGATCTCATCAAATCAAAATGATAGTCGATCTCGACAAATAGCCAATTCGGACATAAAAATAGCCGATCCACTGAAATCAGCCGATACCGATACTTAGTCGATTTCCACCAAGTAGCGTCTCCAACACACTACTATGTACTTGCGTTCAGGTCAAAATCTGGTGCAAACATATGCCCCCAATTTTGGCATAAAATTGATTTTTTCCAAAATTTCTTGTAATTTTCTTATTTGTTTCTAGAGCTTCACCAATTTTTGTGGCCTTCGAAGTACATTATCATCAACTTTTGTCTTTTCACCCTTTGTCCGTTACTCCCTTTCAAAATCCTCTGTCACCTTTAAAAGGGAATCGTCTCCACTATAGCACTGCAACGCATATGTGGCTGACTCATCATCGTTATCTCTTGGACTCACGGACGCACTGTAACTTCAGACTCACGGACGAACTGTGATCTTTTTGTCTTCTTCTCTTTTTTGTTTATAAATTTTAGGATCTTTGCAGCTTCAAAACTCACTACTTCTTTCCCCCTTTTTATGACCTTGAAAATGTTGGAGCCTCCATGGTCTATTGCTTCTTCATAAATGTTCTCTATGACTAGGAGAAATCTTGTGATAGAGGCAAGAGCATAGTTTATTCTTGTTTCCTATGAGGTAAAGGAATCAGCCATTGTGGCTAGAAGAAATCTTGTGATTATCGGGTTCTTCTTGCTTTTGGCTCAGATTATTTCCCTTGTGGAATAAATCTTTTTGCATGTTCTCCCTCGACCACCACCAGTGAGCCTAGAACCTTCCGCCTTTCAAGCTCAAGGGGTGGTACTACTTCTCAGGATTTGTTCATCAGCCAAAATTTTGAAGATTCTCGTGCGTACATGTTCCTTCCATGAGCAAGAGTTTCTTCCTCGAGTTGATGTCCCCTGGGACTAGTTTGTATCAGCCGATTTTTTCAACTCTGTATCTTTGATGTAGTCCCCTTGGTTAATCTTGAGGCGTACAAAGTCATTTGTCTCATAATAGTCTTTAGAGTTTCCTTCAATGTAATTACTCAATGAAAGTTGTTCACTATTCTATTTTAAAGGCGATGTGTATCACATCGGCTATTTTGATCTGAAGGCGATATCACTCGAAATCGGCTATTTCAGCCAAAGTTTCCAAATTGGCTTTCATGTATCTGCCCAAATACTAGGGTAATATTTTTTCAAGTATTTCTCATTGAGCGCTCTATCGAATTCTTATCCCTCTAATGTCTTCCGAATATATGCATTACTAGGCACAACTCATGTAATCCAATAAGGTCCCTCCCAAGCAGATGACCACTTGCCAAACTTGTTATCTTTAGACCCAATCGGCAATTTAACTTTCCAAACTAGCTCTCCATCTTCAAACTATTTGATTTTAACCTTCTTATTGTAATGCCTAGCAACTCTTAATTTGTTTGCCTCAACATTTTCTAAAGCTTTCAGCCGATGATAATGCATATCCTCCAAATTGTCAATCATAAGATTTCTGTACTCATCAGCTGTTAAATCTTTCTGCAAACTAACTCTCCTGGAACATGATAGAATTTCCCATGGAAGCACAGCACCATGGCCATACACTAATTCATAAGGTGATGCCTTTGTTGATCCATGCCAGGCCATCCTGTATGCCCATAAAGATTCATTGAGAGCCATATACCACTTCCTCGGTTGTTCATCAATCTTCTTTTTAATAAGCTTGATCAAGATTTGATTGGAGGCTTCTGCTTGACCATTAGCTTGTGCATAATATAGAGAAGAATTCAATAACTTAATACCCATATCAGCAGCAAAATCTCTGAATTCCTCTGAGGTGAACATTGTTCCTTGGTCGATTGTTATTGTTTCAGGAATTCCAAAACGGTAAATTATATGCTCTCTGACAAAATCAATCATATTCTTCGATGTAACAATCTTCAGAGGAATTGCTTCTACCCACTTAGTAAAATAATCTATTGCTACCAATATAAACTTATGTCCCTTACTTGAAAGTGGAAAAATCTGGCCGATCAAGTCTATCTCCTATCCTCTGAACGACCATGGTTTAACTATTGGATTCATAGCTGAAGCTGGCGCTTTCTGAATATTTCCGAAATGCTGACATTCTTGACATCCTTTATAGTATTCAAAACAATCCTCCAGCATTGTTGGCCAAAAATATCCAGCTCTTCAAATTACCCACTTCATTTTGTAAGCTGATTGATGAGCACCACAGATTCCTTCATGCACTTCACTCATCAAAGATTTAGCATCTTGTTGTTTCAAGCATTTCAGCAGTACTCCATGGACTGTTCTGCAATACAACTGATCATCCAGCAAAACAAACTTAATTGACTTATACCTTAGCTTCTTTGAAACCCTTTGAGATCGATTTCTAAGGTAATCAGTTATTTCTATTCTCCAGTCATTTGTTGCTTCATTAGTTAAAACTTCTGGAATCAGCCAATAACCCAAAGCATCCTGAGCCAATCTATTTGCTTCCTGGTTTTGCCCTCTTGGAATATATTGAAAAGAAAATGAAGGAAAATCATGAATTAATTTCTTACATTCATCATAATATCCTTTCAATATATCATCATTGCACTCATATAGGCCAAGCAATTGATTGATCACTAATTGAGAATCACCAAATATTTCAACTGACTTAGCCTTTACTTCCTGAAGAAGTTGAAGTCCTTTGAGAATAGCTTTATATTCCATCTGATTATTCGTAGAAGTTGGTGCTATCTGAAAAGCAAATTCAAAGGTTGCCCCCCGAGGGGAAATAATCACTATCCCTATACCACCTCCTTGTTTGCATGTAGATCCATCAAAGAATAATGTCCACGGCACCACTTCCAGAAATCCAGTATCAACTTTGCAATGTTGAGTTACAAAATCAGCCATAACTTGTCTTTTAACTACTTTAGCCGATTCATACCTCAAATCAAATTCTGACAAGGCCAACATCCACTTTCCAATTCTACCATTCAAAATTGGCATGGATAACATATTCTTGATATCATCAACTTTGGACACCACAGTGCATTTAGCAGATAACAAATAATGTCTTAACTTGGTGCAAGAAAAGTATAAACACAAGCATAATTTTTCAATAGGGGAGTATCTTGTTTTTGGATCCAACAACTTCCTGCTCAAATAAAAGATTACTCTCTCTTTTCCTTCAAATTCTTGCATCAAGGCCGATCCAATTGTAAGGTCACCGGCTGCCACGTACAACTTAAAAGGCTTACCCGATTGAGGAGGAACCAATATTGGTGGAGTATTCATATATTCCTTGATCTCCTCAAACGCCTTCTGTTGCACGTCACCCCATCTAAATTCTTCATCATTTTTAGCTTCAACAAAGGAGAAAATGGCAACACCTTTTCTGACACATTAGAAATAAATCTTCTGATAAAGTTAATCTTGCCAAGTAAAGATTGCAATTCTACTTTGTTGGTTGGAGGAACTGCTTTATCTATAGCTATCATACTCTTCTCGCCAATCTCAATTCCACTTTCATGTACCATGAAACCCAAGAACTGACCAGCAGAAACTCCAAAAGCACACTTATTTGGATTCATTTTCAAGCCATGTTTTCTAGTGTACTCTAAAGTTTCTCTTAAATCAGCCAAGTGTTCTTTGTATCTTTTGGATTTCACAACTACATCATCAATACAAATTTCAACTGTTCTGCCGATCAACCTATGAAATATGAAATTCATCGCTCTTTGATAAGTTGCACTGGCATTTTTCAAACCAAAAGTCATAACAACCCACTCAAATAAACTGATTGCCCCTGGACACCTAAACGCTATCTTTGGAATATCATCTTCTGCCATGAAAATCTGATTATACCCAGCACTACCATCCATGAAACTGATCACCTTATGTCTAGCAGCTGCATCAATGAGCATATCGGCTATTGGCATTGGGTATCCATCCATTGGAGTTGCCCTATTCAAATCCCTGAAATCAACATACACCCTCATTTTGTCGTTCTTCTTGTAAACGGGAACAATGCTTGAAATCCACTCTGCATATTGCAAGGTCTAATAAACTTAGCTTCAAACAACCTCTCAATTTCCTTTTTAACATTATCAAGAATTTCTGGCATAAATCTTCTTGGATCTTGCTTAAAAGGCCGATATCCAGGTTTGATTGGTAACCGATGTTCGACAAGTGATCTATCTAATCCGGGCATTTCATAATACTCCCAAGCGAAACAATCTTTATACTCTTGTAATAATTTGACCAATTCTTGCTTATACTCAGGATCCAATTTAACACTTACATACATCGGCCTTGGCCTATCACCAGGTCCTATATCAACTTCTTCTAAATTATCGGTCGACGTAAAACCATGCCACAACTTCCCTTCTATACCATCAATTGGATTATCCATTAAAAAATGCTTTCAGAGCCGACTGCTCGGATCGGCTGTTGATCTTCATCATTGATCGTGATGAAATCTCCTTGAAAATCTCATCTAGAGAAACACTCAAAATTATCAAAATCCCAATAAGCTGGATCAACAGTTGCTATTGTAACAGAATCATTAGCGTGAACCACTTCAACATCATCATCCAACCATTGAACCACACACTGATGCATTGTTGACGGAATGCAACAATTAGCATGAATCTAATCTCTTCCCAAGAGCAAGCTGTATGAACCTTTTCCATCAATGACAAAGAAAGTAGTGAGCAAGGTCTTACTTCCAATTGTTAATTCAACATTTAATGTCCCCTAAGTCTCGGATAGATTCCCTCCAAAGTCTTTAAGCCTCATATCAGTATTGATCAAATCATCTGGAGTCATGCCCAATTTGCGAAGGGTAGTATAAGGCATTAGATTCACTGAAGCACCACCATCAATAAGCATCTTACCCATTGGCTTTCCATTGACCAAACCCCTGATATATAAAGCCTTCAAATGACGATGCTTACTCGGTTTATCAAATACAGCTTGATTGATCAATGTCAATTTAGTAGCCAATTCTTGTCACACCCAATTTTAAGAACAAAATTGAATGCAATAACTCATGTGTGCCCAGGGATCAATCACACACATAAGTCACAAATTTAGGAAGTACCATCACATATGTTTATTACATAACGAATATTATTCAAAGTCTTTACATAACAGCGGATAAATATAATATCTCTCGCGGTAGCTCCATCACAGGGAAGATGACTGGTTGACAGCAAGACTAGAACTCTTCAGGGAAGTCGTCATTACCATAGCAATCTGTTACCCATCCGGGATTTTTATCCAAGTAGAAAGAAAATAAACAAGCATAAGTACATCTCGTACTTAACAAGTGTAACATGGGGTTCATGAGGCTCAAATAAGGCTGACACTGGTTAGACTGCAGTAGCTTTTAGTTGGCACAATTTTAGCATTAGATAGCATCAATAATATCCATCCCATTTAAACATGTGATCAATGTGAACATGAAACCATTGAAAGAGATAGTAACATTAATTAAAAACATTAATTAAAGCAACAACTATACCATAAGAATTCCAGGTCGCTCGTAACCGTGAGCACGGCTGATATATCAGTTTTACACTCTGCAGAGGTTGTACACTTTACCCGATGAGTCGTGATATCCAGATGCCCGGGTTAATTACTCCCATAACACTTCCGAGGTGAGTGGGCAGGACACACGCAAAGCCTTTCAAAGGTTCGTCTAACAAGTTAGGGCCGTTAGTTCTTAAGGCAAGGGGATGTAGAGCCCTCCTTCCAGGTGGCACAATAACACGCAGCCTATACTCACGTGGACAGAAGCCGCACTATACCCGTCTCGGCAAGATCCAACGCGCCTATACAGGTGTCCACTAACAAGCTAGAAAAGGTCCTTATACTGAGCTAAGGTCAGAGCCATATAACTCCCATGGTTGCACTGTTGTCTCGGGTGATCCCTTATAGTAGTTCCTAAACCATGTTGCTATGCATATGGTGATTATAGTGACTTATAGTTATTAGGACATCAAGGAGGATCCCATGCTATACTTGCCTGATTCAGCGAACTCTGGTTGCTCTTGGTTGTCGTAGAAGGGTTCCTGATCACCAGCGTATGTCTCACCGTCTATACTCGATTACCACATCAACACACAATCATCGGGACAACAATCATGCAAAGCAAACAAGCTATAATTAGAACATTACACCAACAGCAAGAAAATAATATAAAAAGTTTGAAAACAGAAACTACGATCTACCACGATCACATAAACGCGAAGATCACGAAAAACGGAATTATAACGCAAAAGTTATGAGCTAAACCAGTTACAAAACCTTAGTTAGTAGATTAAACCTAACTCAAATTTTAATTACTGAAAACAGTATATATTTTCGTGCAGATAGATAGATCTATTCAAAACGAATCTAACGCAACTTGAACGGACTAGATCGGACTAAAAACGTAGAAGTTATAAGCATTTGAAACTGGTGGCAAAATTGTAAATAAATCAAACTTGAATTTGAATTTAAATTGATTTAAATCAAATCTGCGGATTTGGTCGAACTGCGCCTCAAATAGAACGAAGCTGAGGGGCTTAGAAGGAAGTTGACGCAGACTCAAAGCACAGTGCTCATAAGGACGGCGGGTTGAGGCTCGAAAAATTGTAAGGGCTCTTTAGCAAGAACGACATCAAAGGGGTACGGGGCTCCCTGGGGCGTCGGATCGGCGACGGACGCTCCAGATCAGATCAGGGGGTGTCGGCGGCGCTCTTTGCCGGAGCAAAGGGAGGGCGCGGCGGCGCCATGGCCGGAAGGCGGCGGCGCAGCTCGGATATACGCTAGGAAACAGTAGAGACCTCGGGAAAAGATCCAATCGTCAAAGGAGCTCAATGCGAACTCACCAGTGGTGATGATGGCGTCGGTGGGGTCTCTGAGATGGCGGATTGCTCGGCGAGGCAGAGTTTTTGCTTCTGCAACGACGGCGAGAAATTTAGGCACCAAAACGAAGAGGAAAAAGAGGGGAAATCACTCGGTTAGCTTCGAGAGATCAAGGAGAACCTCTAGGAACCTCTTGCGAGCGCTGGAACTCGATGAATCGTCGGGTTGATGGCGCGGACCTTGGCGGACGGTGGAGTTCGTCGCGGGAGCGAACTAGGGCACTAGAGCAAGAGCTAGATGCGTGGGGAGAGGCGGCGAGCTCTCGGGAGTTTTATAGGGGGATCGGCTCGGCTGTTTAGGCAAACAAGGACGCGTAGAATCGATGGAATCGAACTCGGCATCGAGTTCGAGCCGGATACGAGTTGGGGACGACGTCCCTGGCCGGTGGGGTGCGCTGTCAGCGAGAGGGAGAGAGACACGCGCGCGCGGGCTGGCGAGCAGAGCTGGGCCGTCGGCGCGGGCTGCGGCGCTGCACTGCGAGAAGGGGAGATGGGCCGCCGAGCTGGGCCGTACGCGAGAAAGAGAGGGGAGGAAGCAGGCCGGCAAGAAGAAAGTAGCAGGCCGACCAGGTCAGTTCGGGCCAAAAAGGGGAAAAGAAGGAGGAGGGAGAGATAAAATGGTTTTCCATTTTTCAGAACTGTTTTCAAAAGTACACTTGAAATTCCCTTTGAATTCAAACAAGTTTTGAGTAAAACCAATCATCACAAAAATAAAATATGCACCAGCATGTATGCATCATCATGGTCTTTGGCCTAAGATTTATTTTAGCTTTTGCAAATAATTTTATTAACTAGGTTCCATGCAACACATAAGAATGCATAATTAAATCATATTGCCTATTTTTAAATTGATGCAAATTTTGGGATGTTACAATTCTTCATACTCTGTCTCATCAAAATCTGAGTAAACTTCTTGATCGGCAGGAGCTCTGAATTCGATTGGCAGAAAGAAAGCCATATTAATATTAGCCGATGGTTTCCCTGAATCGGTTGTTTGCTTGGCGCGCCAAATCTGAGTCTTCTTAGCCTTCTGAGCTTGTTCTATCTTTGTATTTCTCAAACATTGTACTCTCCTCTTCTGGCTTCTTGTGAGACCCCCAGGGCACCATGGGCCATCTTGTCAAACATACTCTTTCTCATCTTCATGCTCTTCCCAGTGCTGATCGGCTATCCATTTACCCAATCGGTCATGAACATTATGATTAAAAACTCATCGATCCTCATTATTATATCCAAGCCTTTCATGAATGGATCAGTGGTTGAATTGAGATTGCCTATAATCTCTATATTGGTCACTACATTTAGGACAATCGTTTCTTATTGGCAATCTCAATCCTTCATTCCAACAGTGTTTGAGAAAAGGACAATTCCAATGTGATTCAGCTTGTTCCCTTTCATATCTTTCTTCCTCAAACTTCTGTCGGTATTCCTCCTCCCTTAACCACCTCTGATAATCCTTTTTCTTCTGTCATTGCCATTTATTCAAAAGGATCTAAGATGTAACACGAGGATGCAAAGCAGTTGTTCTAGATGACTCTCCTTGCTCAAATTGGCTCTTTTGCTTTTCTCGCCTTTGCTTGATCTCCTGATATTCTTCAGCTATCATCTGCAATCTCGAGTCAATTGCCCCAGAATCTTTAGCTCTCTCTAAGGTTAGTACTTTGGCTTTTCCTTTGAGAAGAACAACCTCAGCCATATTTTCAGAGGCAAAAGGATTGCTATCCATCTTCATTTGACTTTTATCAGGTGTATCAAACTTTAGCCTTCCCTGCTCAATAGCCCTTTGAAGCTGCTGCCTGAAAGTCCTGCACTCATTGGGAGAATCTGTAAGTGAATTATGGACTTTGCAGTACTTTTTGTTCTTCCTTTCTTCTGCACTAATTGGCACTTGGTTGGCTGGAAACTTGATCTGACCCTTTTCTAACAAATAATCAAAAATCCTCTCAGCTTTGGAAATGTCAAAATCAAATACTTCCATAGTCCTACCCCAAGGATTAGGAATGACTATCTGCTTTTTGCCCCAATTCCATTCAATAGCACCCAATTCCATTCAATAGCAGCAATTTCATCTTCCACTTCTTCAACTTCTTCCCCCATCAGAGAGCCATAATAATCAGATACAGCTGAAATCCTCTGGAACCAGACATCTCTTCGTTGGGATTGCCACTGATTACTCAATGCAGACAGTCTTTGCTCCAATGCTCTAAGGTTTGCATACTCCCGATCATCAACCTTGTCTCTCAGCTGTGGCATCATTCCTTGAATAGCCAACTCGGCCAATTGGCTATCAGTCAGGTTTAATGAGAAGCACAAATTCCTAGTTTGTCTGAATCTTTGAAAGAAATCCAACCATGACTCATTATTCCTCTGTCTTAAACCAGTTAGATCAGTGAACTTCTTCTCTGTTGTTCCAGTATAGAAATATGCATGGAACTTCTTCTCAAGATCATCCCAACCACTTATAGATTTTGCTGGCAACATTGAATACCAAGTAAAAGCTGGACCAGACAAAGACAGAGAAAAGAATCTAACTCTGTGAGCTTCTTCAAATGCTGCATCTCTCAATTGAGCAAGATGTCTGCTAACATGCTCTAAAGTACTGACATTGTCCTGTCCAGTGAATTTGGTAAAGTCTGGAATTCTAAAATGATCGGGCAATTCAATTTTGTTGTAATACTCTGGATAAGGATACCTGTAAGAGTATGTTTGACTCTTCTTAAGGCCGAATTGATTTTCCATCATGTCACCAATCTTGCGCAGAAGTTCATCATTAGGATTGTTAGAAGCTCTCACATATCCAGGATGTGGGGCCATATCCCAAGTTTTCTAATTTGATACTTGATGATATCCAGCAGGGTCACCTCCCGCTTGATCTTCATTGAAGCCTTCTTGAATTGCTTCGTCAACAAAATGATTAACATTCCTTATAAGTCTGTTGACTGATGGAGCAATTTTTTGAGCCAAATGTGGCGTTTGACTAGTTGTGCCAAAGCTAACCATTGCCCTACTCGGCTGTTGTGCTGATCCTCCAGCACTTCCTCCATTGCTTCCATTAGGAAGCGTGCCTTCACCAATTTCTGGATTTTGAATATTAAAATATGCAGGTCCCATCTGATCAACAGGAAAACCAGCAAATATAGTCTTCATAATGTTGACAAAAGTCTATAGGAAAATGACATTGTGAGCCCCAAGTGCTTCGTAGACTATTTTGTGAATATCATCAGTAATCGTCTTCCTGCCGGCCTCATCAGCAACATTAGATTGTCCTGAGAATAATACTCTAGGGAATGGTGTCTTCTGAATCATATTATCTCTAACTCTTCCATATGACAAAAGACATTTAGTTCTGAAATCTTCAATTGCTTTTTCATGGATTTCCTTATCTTCCTCAGAGATATCATTCATGGTGACCGAGAGGATGGAGGCGTTGTCAAACTGTTTTGGAGCCATGTTGATGATGACGGTCTTATGGTGTCCCACCGAGCATGCCAAAAGGAGTGTTGATGCAAAATACTGCAAGCAAGCACACTCGTAGTCAAAGATCAAAGCAGAGAGGTTTCTCGATCCGTGTGACTTATCTAGCAAGCCGGTCTTGACTTGATTAGTCCTAGCGTGCCAGTCAATTTAACCCTGCAATTGACAAGGAACAGAATGATCAGTAATTTAAGGTGGAACATGTCGGTGTTGCTCCAGACAGTTCCAAATGTGTGGCCTGAACAGCCAATTTTAAAGGGCACCGACTAGACAGTCGATAACCTGCATGTATGCACGTGGATCGGGAAAAATATAGAAGGATCGGCTATTTTCGATATGCATGAATGTTCAGTTTAAATAACCGATCAACGTATTGTTAGGTTGATCTCCACCAGGGGCCCAACGGCCACCTGGAACCCGTGAATCTCGCGCCCTGATCGGGGGCGCCCAGCCCGAGATTGGCTGGTGGGCCCCCGTCGCACTGCGCAATATAAAAGGGGTGGGGGCCGGCGGGCTCTAGACACGAGGTTCCCCTGAGCCTCCACAACCCACCGACAAAACCCTAGACCGATCTACAGGGTGCGCAGTAAGTGACGGGAAGACCCCGCCGGATCTGCTACGACCACGCCGTCACCACCGTGCGGCGTACCCCTTCACCGACCGTCGCTGCCCGTGCGCAGAGCTTCACCAACGAACGTGATGGCGGGCTCCTCCTCCAATTCCGATGGTATGTGCATCCATACCCCTCTGTCTCTCTCTCGGATCTATAGTATAGGCATTGTTCTTCTTGTATCCCCTCTGATCTACACCTAGAAGGTTCTAGGGATATAACATTGGTATCAGATGCCTCGATCTAGAGTGTAGATCGAGTTTTTGGGGATGAAATGAAGGGGAAACCCTAATGGTTGACCGCCGCCGGCTTGCTGACGTTCGGACAGCGCCTAACCCTAGTTAGGGTTACGGCAAAGGAAAAAAAAAGAGGAGGGGGAGGATTGGATCCGAACCCAAATGAACCCTAACCCTAATCAGAGAGGACGAAGGCGAAAGGTAGAGCTACCTGGATCTCGTCGCCGTTGCGGCCACCATTGTGACCGTCGTCGCTCGGACAGGGCCGTGCCGCTGGGTTCTCTGCGCGCGCGAGCCAAGGCACCGCCCAAAAGCCGCTAGATGGCGGTGCGCTCGACCGAATGGGAGCGCACGCGCCAGCCAAGGGCCTTCAGACGGCGCCGCCACGGCCGTCTCCTTCTTCTCCGGCGGTGGCGAGGAGGTCGCCGCCTTGCTCTGGTTCGGCGTAACTGTGCGGCCGGGAGTGGGGAGCAGAGGGAGAAAGAGAAATGGGGATTAGGGTTTCGAGCGCCCCGGCGGCCGGTTTTGTCCACGCGGAGGTCGCGGACGGCCGTCCGATCTTGATGAACGGCCGAGAGCTGCCGGGCCGCCTTTTGGCCCAAGGGGGGGAGCAGTTTCCCGGCCCAGGCCCAGGTTGCGACCTGGGCGCGGGGAACGGGTGCACAGCGAGCGCGGCTGGGCCGTGTGCACCGCCGTGGGCCAAATGGCCGGTTCCTAAGTGACCTTTTGTTATTTGTTTATTTTCCGTTTTCAGAAGCATAATTAGCATATTTTTCATAGAATTTGTGTTTTAATCTCTGTAAATTTTGCATCAACGTGTTATTTTTCCAGAGATTAAAAGTTTATAGTAATTATGCTTCTGAAAAATAAACAAAGTTCTCATGTTTCTGCTGCGTATTTATGTTTGATGTTTTCATTATTAAATTCGAACCAACGGGAGAATTTAATTTTGACAAAAATGGATATTGTTTTCAGATTATTATAATATTGTTATTATTCTGACCAACGTTGATTAATAGCAATATTATGATGTTATGAATTTTTGTTATGCATTTTGTCTTTTTCTGCCCAACGGTGATGTAGATTTAATGTATAATTAACTGTATGTTTTAATTTTGACCAACGTTGAAAATAAGGCATGCAGTTATTGATGTTTACATTTTATTATTATTCTCACTATATATGAATTGTGATTGTGGTTTCAGGTGGTTTCTCCTTGATGAGTTGCATAAAGGATATCCCCGTGCTCAAAGGAGACAACTATGGGGAATGGAGGAGAAAGATAGACCTGGCTTTCACCCTAGCTGAGGTGGACTGGGTAGTGACCGAACCGTGTCCCACAGAGCCTGTGGAACCGGTGCGGGAGGCTAATGAGGTTGATGCCGCATGGCAAACCAGACAGAGGGACTTTGCTCCCGTACGGATGTCCTATGACTTGGAGCAAAGGAAATGGGTCATCGCAAACAAGAAGTGTTTGGCCGTGGTAAAGAACATGATTGAGCCAGCTATTGTGGGCTCAATCCCAGAGTGTCTCACTGTCACAGAGTACCTGGATAGGATTAAGAGTCAGTTTACTGGCTCTTCAAAGACTTATGTCACCCAGCTGATAAAGCAGCTGGTAACAGAGAGGTACCATGGAGGTGGTAGTGGCATAAGAGAGCACATACTGAGGATGAGCACTTTGGCATCCAAGCTCAAACCAATGGATTTGGCACTCAAGGATGAGTTCCTTATTCATCTGATTTTTGCTTCTTTGCCAAAAGAGTTTGATACTTTTGTTGTTAATTACAACATTCATCCTGAAAAGTGGGACTTAGAGAAGCTCATTGCTATGTGTGTGCAAGAGGAGGAGAGAATTAAGGCCTCACATGGTGGATCTATAAACCATGTGAGGGATAATAAGAAAAGAAATTTTAATGCTCCTTTCTCTTCAAGGTTCAAGGGAAAGACTCCATATCAGCCTCAGCCCCAGCAGTATCAGCAGTACACTGTTGATAAAGATCAGTGTCTCCACTGCAAGAAGAAGGGCCACTTCAAGAAGGATTGTCCTGACTTCTTGAAAACGTTTATGGCAAACAGAGGTGAGAATATTATTACATTTGTAAATGAATCATTGTATATACAGTATTCCAAATCTACTTGGTGGATTGACTCAGGTGCAACTGTTCATGTTGCAAATTCTTTGCAGGGGTTCACTTCGATGAGGGCTTTGCAAAGAAACGAAAGATGTATTAAAGTTGCAAATGGAGTTCGGGCAGACGTCGAAGCTGTTGGAGATCTTTCATTAGAGCTTCCAGATGGCGTAGTACTTCTGCTTAGAGATGTTTTATTTGTTCCATCTTTGATGAGAAACTTAATAAGTGTATCACGTTTGGATAATGATGGTTATGGTTGTCATTTTGGACATGGAAAATGTGTAATAATGTTTAATGATCAATGTATTGGTCTCGCCTTTCAACAAGACGAGCTTTATTTATTGTCTCTTCGTGCAAAAGCGAACTCCATATGCAATGTGAATGATAATACATCCTCGTGTGTGAATGAAAATAGAAAGCGAAAGAGAACTCTAAATGAGTCATCGAAATTATGGCACTGTCGTTTAGGCCATATTTCGAGGGGGAGAATAGAAAGATTAGTTAAGAATGAAATTCTTCCTCCATTAGAGTTCTCAGATCTAGAGCAATGCATAGATTGCATTAAAGGTAAATTTGTAAAGCAAATAAAGAAAAATGCTAAACGAAGTACAGGAATTTTACAGATCTTTCACACAGACATTTGCGGTCCTTTTCCTGTAAAGAGTGTGGATGGTTATGACTCGTTCATAACATTCACAGATGATTACTCCCGATATGGTTATATTTATCCAATCAAAGAAAGATCAGAGGCATTGGATAAATTTAAAATCTTTAAGGCTGAGGTTGAAAATCAGCATGACTTAAAGATAAAGATAGTCAGATCCGACCGTGGGGGGGAGTACTATGGTCGGCATACCCCGTATGGACAAGTGCCTGCACCTTTTGCAAGGTTTCTCCAGGAGAATGGCATAGTTGCCCAGTATTCTACACCGGGCGAGCCTCAACAGAATGGAGTAGCTGAAAGGCGTAATCGTACCTTGATGGATATGGTGCACAGTATGGTCAGTTACTCCACCTTACCGTTGAGTCTGTGGATGGAGGCGCTGAAAACCGCCATTCACATTCTCAATAGAGTTCCAAGTAAGTCGGTGCCCAAAACACCGTATGAATTGTGGACAGGAAAAGTGCCCTCACTAAATCACTTACGTGTGTGGGGCAGTCCTGCTGAGGCTAAAGTGTTTAACCCAAACATTGGGAAGCTGGATCCCAAAACGGAGAGTTGCCACTTTATTGGCTACCCTGAAAAGTCAAAAGGCTTTCGTTTCTACTGTCCAGATAGATATACAAAGTTTGTAGAAACGAGACATGCTGTCTTCTTGGAAGAGCAGATGATTAGGGGGAGCACGACAGCACGAAAAATTGATCTTGAGGAGAAGCGGGTATATGTGCCCACTCCAATGATTCAGGAACCATTTTTTGTGTTGCCTGTTCCTGCTGCACCAACAGTGCATGACACTGTAGTGACAGCACCTGTTGTATGTCCTCCCTTGGCAACAACGAGTGAACATGTGGAACCTGTCCCTCAGGAGCCCGTGGAAACCATTGTTGCGCATGAGGAAGAGCAGCAACAGCCCCCTATAGAACCGGGGCCATCTGAGGTCGCCCCTAGAAGGTCTCAAAGAGTCAGGAGATCTGCTATTCCCGATGATTATGAAGTGTATAACACTAAGGAGTTTCAAATGGAGGATGATCCCACCTCATTTGAAGAAGCCATGAGAAGTGAACACTCATTCAAGTGGCTTGAGGCCATGGAAGAAGAGATGAGGTCAATGAGTACCAACAAGGTATGGGACTTGGAGGTAATTCCCAAAGGAGCCAAAACAGTGGGTTGTAAATGGGTTTACAAGACCAAGTATGACTCCCAAGGGAATATAGAAAAGTATAAAGCGCGACTTGTGGCAAAAGGCTTTACGCAAAGGGAAGGAATTGATTACAATGAGACCTTTTCACCAGTCTCATGTAAGGATTCTTTCAGAATCATAATGGCTCTTGTAGCCCATTATGATTTAGAGTTACATCAAATGGATGTGAAGACAGCATTTCTAAATGGGGATTTAGAAGAAAATGTTTACATGGCACAACCGAAAGGTTTTGTCATAAAAGGAAAAGAACAAATGGGGTGCCGCCTAAAGAAATCCATTTATGGATTAAAACAAGCTTCAAGACAGTGGTATTTGAAGTTTAACGGCACAATAAAGAAGTTTGGGTTTAAAGAAAATGTTGAGGACAATTGCGTTTATGCAAAGTTTAAGAATGGAAAGTATATCTTCCTAATCCTGTATGTGGACGATATCTTACTAGCGAGTAATGATGTCAGTCTACTACAGGAGACAAAGAAGTTCTTGTCCTCAAATTTTGATATGAAAGATCTTGGTGAAGCCTCGTTCGTTCTAAGGATCGAGATTCATCGAGATAGAAGCAAAGGGGTATTAGGACTATCACAAAAGGCATACCTGGAAAAGGTTCTAAAGAAATTCAGTATGCACAAAAGTAAACCTTCACCTGCACCCATAGTCAAGGGCGATAGATATGGGGACTTTCAGTGTCCCAGGAACCAGTATGAGATCGATCAAATGAAAGTTGTTCCATATGCTTCAGCTGTCGGAAGCCTACAGTATGCTCAAGTTTGTACACGCCCTGACTTAGCATTTGTTACCGGGTTACTTGGCAGATTTCAAAGCAATCCAGGCCTAGAACACTGGAAACTTGTAAAGAAAGTCTTGCGTTATCTGCAAGGCGCAAAAGGCCTCATGTTGACATATAGAAAATCAGAATCCTTGTGCATAGAAGGGTACTCAGATTCTGATTATGCGGGAGATGATAGGAAGTCCACGTCTGGATATGTTTTCACTCTCGCAGGGGGAGCCATATCGTGGAAAAGCTCCAAACAAACCGTCACTACATCGTCCACAATGTATGTCGAGTTTGTTGCATGTTTCGAGGCCTCGGGGCAGGTGAACTGGCTAAAGAAGTTCATACCCGGTTTGAAAGTGGTTGACGACATCCATGGACCACTAAAGTTGTACTGTGATAATTATCCAGCAGTACAATATGCTCACAACAATAGGTCAAGTGGTGCTGCCAAACACATTGACATAAAGTACTATGTTGTGAAAGATAAAGTCCGGGATCAAACTATTAGTCTTGAGCACATTAGTACAAGTAAGATGCTCGCGGATCCGCTGACAAAAGGCTTACCACCCAACGTGTTCAGGGAACATGTAGCCGGCATGGGTTTAAGGGAAAGCCTATGATTCCTGGACTATAAGGGGCCCAAAAGGTAATGAAACTATTTCAGAACAGAGATGTGTGTTGTAGCTGTTGAATCTATCGGCAACCGACCGTGACGATGAAGCATGCTCTATGCACTATCTGTGAAGAAATGGGAAAGTCAAGTTAAAAATAAAGGTACAGTATACCGTTGAGATCAAGGGGGAGATTGTTAGGTTGATCTCCACCAGGGGCCCAACGGCCACCTGGAACCCGTGAATCTCGCGCCCTGATCGGGGGCGCCCAGCCCGAGATTGGCTGGTGGGCCCCCGTCGCACTGCGCAATATAAAAGGGGTGGGGGTCGGCGGGCTCTAGACACGAGGTTCCCCTGAGCCGCCACAACCCACCGACAAAACCCTAGACCGATCTACAGGGTGTGCAGTAAGCGACGGGAAGACCCCGCCGGATCTGCTACGACCACACCGTCACCACCGTGTGGCGTACCCCTTCACCGACCGTCGCTGCCCGTGCGCAGAGCTTCACCAACGAACGTGATGGCGGGCTCCTCCTCCAACTCCGATGGTATGTGCATCCATACCTCTCTGTCTCTCTCTCTCGGATCTATAGTATAGGCATTGTTCTTCTTGTATCCCCTCTGATCTACACCTAGAAGGTTCTAGGGATATAACATGTATATGGATGACAGATCATGATATAAAATTGATTAATCAAGACAAGAACAAGTACAATATATCAAGATCATATCAGAGTAAAGATTACAACATGTGTGAAATCAATCATCTAATCTATGCATACAAATTGACAGATAACACATCACTTTCCATGATAAATAGAACTGCTAACCAACGGTGTCTGAATCCAAGTAACTTTAACAGTGGGGATCGAACAGGGTCGTTGCAGCCATAATAATGCTCTCAGAAGACATTAACAGATCTATTTATACTTCAAATGATGTATCAGGAGCAACAAGCATGAATAAACTAAAGATATCAAGAACACGTGCTGTATATATCAGAGCATAGGCAAACGGCAAAAGTAGCAGATGCTGACATGGTAGACAAACAAGGTATATATTTATCAATATGCGTAAGACTTGTTAACTGACGGCGTCTGAATCTAGATAGTTCTAATAGTGGGGATCGGATAGAACCGTTACAGCCATAATAGAACTTCCAGAAGATATCAGTAAGTCTTAAACATAAATCTAAACATATCCTTGAATGCGTGCCATGTGAGACATAAGATTGAAGCAAAACAGTCGATCTAGCAGGCTTAATCGTTATATAAACAAACATAAGCATAAACGAGCTTAGCAAACGATCAAGCAAAAAGATTTAAGACTGATTTACTTCAAACTTAGCCAGGAGATAAAGTTATAAATAATGAAACATTAATTATAACAATACCGATAACTAAACCGATCTAAAATGGCAAAACAAGCTTAGCCGATCTTAGATAGATTCAGTAACTATTGATGATGCATCAAACAACAAGTTATTCGACACATAACCAACAATAACTAGCTCATATCAAAGGATCATAAGAGATCGGATGAAACCGCTGCAGCCTTATAAAACTATAACATAAGCCGTGACGGTACTTACAGCAAACTAGAGATCGGACGAAGCCGTTGCAACCTAGCTTGATGAAGAACTCATCGGATCTACGTTACTCCTACTCCTAGGGTTTTTGGCGTGAAGCCGGTTGTATTGATTGATTGTGTATTCTTACAATAGTCAAGGTTAATATTTATACCCTGGGCCTAAAATGAGTCCTATACGAACACGAACTCCTATTACAAATTTGGAAAATAAGACAAAACTCTACTCTTACAAATAACCTGGACTCTACTCTTCCCTTTCCTGTAGAATCTGGCACGTCTTGCTCTATTCTCGATCGTAGATTCTGGTGGAGCTGTCCTGGGTCGTAGATCTCATCAAATCAAAATGATAGTCGATCTCGACAAATAGCCGATTCGGACATAAAAATAGCCAATCCCCTAAAATCAGCTAATACCGATACTTAGTCGATTTCCACCAAATAGCGTCTCCAACACACTACTATGTACTTGCGTTCAGGTCAAAATCTGGTGCAAACTGTCTCTAAGCTCAACTAAAGCTTATCATCTCCTGACAATCACTCGTCACAAGTCGACACACAAGGGAACATATCAACCTTGTGTTCGCAACACTCAAAAGACTGCCTCACGGCTAATATCTCAAGGAAAACAAAGGCCGGTATAAAAGATGGACAACAAGACAAAAAAATGACCTCTAAAAAATAGGAGTACATTAAAGACCAAATCGGTCATCTTTTTTCTTCGCTCGCCCATTGCTTGCTAGAGATTGAAGATTGCACTAAAAAGACAGCAAAGAAAAGGGACGCCTACAAACACCCCCACCAAATAAGGCTTTAAAAACCGCAAAATCCACACACCACTGACAACGAGATCTAGAAACCACTAAAAGAACATCGGGTGGAGGAAACCTCCAAGGAACGTAGGCTTATACAATCCTTCACCATCAGAATGGAGTGTTGAAGATGCTAGACCTTGTTGTAGAGCAGACCAAAAGAAGAGGTTGAGATTGCTGCATTGAAAGCCAACCAATTGCTTTCGCTGTAAGCACATCAAATGCCAAGATCTGAAGAGGATCAACAGATTTGACACACCAAACTCTCACTGTCCCTTCACCGACATGAGATCGAATGTTTTCGAGGTAGGGAGAGGCCGGAGGGACCTTATTCCAAAGCACCGTCATCACCACCACGTCGTTAATGACACCAGAAGTCAAACCATAAATCAACAAGGACAAACAAACCTAACCTAAAAATACAAAGGAAAAGGGATCGGGTCCCCACTTCTTTGTCCACTAGTGAGATCGCCAGTTAGGAGAGAGGAGGAGACCAGGGAGAAACCATGGTGGAGAGCGGCGGCGGTGGTGATGGCTGGAATGGAGGCTCTCGCGTATGGGTGGTGTGGGAGCCTTCTGTGTGCGGTGAGACTTGACTGCCCGCTTTTAGTGTCTAGTGGTGTTATGCACCCTAATCTATATCTCTTGTAAAGCTGATCCCGTCTATAAGTTCTATCTCAACATGAAATTCATCCATGTTATCTTCCACTAACTATCCACCTCTCCCCCACTAATAGCCATGCCATACCACTAACATTCAACCTTTGAATGCAAGCTATTCAAGCAATAATATATTGCTATTTGTTTTGCCATTGTATCATATTATAATTCAATCTAATTCTATTAGTTTTTTATCAGATTCTTTCATTGCCTTGCCCAATTTTGATAACAATGAATATAAAAATATGTAGATTTAACTCAAACATGCAACAATTTTATTTCTAAGAAAATCCTACGGCAATGCGTGGAGTATCTTCTAGTCTATATTTGTACTATAAAAGAGCAAAAGAAGTGAAAATACTCCTCACCCAAAAATATTTTACCCACCATGTACCATATGTCCATATGTCAACGCTTGCTGGGTTTGTCTTTGGTTAGATGTAACTCATCAAACGCGTACATGACACTACGCACAGGTTTTTCATCATATTGTGACATATCCTAATCTGTCCTTCTCGTCACTATTAATACATGCATACACATTGACCCCCGTTCCACAAATAGGTGCAGGGTCTAGTTCTGTGATATGATGAAACAAACAAATTAGCAAGGCATTCATGTAATTTCCTACATGCATGCATCTCTCTGGACCGTAACATTGATGACCTCATGATGGCTATGGTGCACAAGAGGAGCATACTCACCGAGCTCTCGCTATATATCTATCTACTTCCTCCGTTCCAAATCATAAGACATTTTCTAGATGCATACTAAAAACAATGTATCTAGAAAAGCCAAAATGTCTCATAATTTAAAACGGATTGAGTATATATAATGCAACTCAAATGGCTTGGTTTCACAGAGTTTAGAGATCAGAGAGATACCCCCCATCAAGAGACCCTGATAGTTAAGAGACCTAACAGTAGGTAGGTAGACAATGGCCTCCGTCTGGGTCCGGTATCCTCTTATTATTAGGATATACTCTGAGCTGTATGTAAACATGTATCCCGTTGGAGACATGTATACCATATCCCTCCTGGTGGTATCCTACACCATCAGCCTCATTCAGTCCGTCGAGGCGAGCATCATGCCTGATAGCCAGGTGTTGTGGGCCGTCGGGCTGCTGCTTCTGCTCGGCAGCGTCAACAGCATGTCAACCTTCAGGTGGCAGTATATCGAGCAGAGCAACGAGATAATGGTGAACCACGCTGTCCAAACGCTGCTCGTGCTCTGGCTGCTCTTCAGCCGGAGCGACATCCCAGGTAGTGTTGGGAATGGGCTTCCCAGCAGGCTAAGTACTAAGGGGGCATTTGCCATGGGCAAAGGTTAGAGCACCTTACTAAAGCAGTTGCTCAATTAGGGTTTCATTCATTCATCAGCTCTCTCTTTTACATGGGGTTTGCTCCCCTCTTTTATAGGACACTGTATAGAGCAGAACTCTTTTACATCTGTACCCTGCGATTGTATGGGCATATTCTTGGAATATGCCCGTACTCACACAAGACCTCGGGGGTAACTTGGACCTTCTCTCCGCTAAATGCCTTGCTTCATGGGCCTTAGATCTAGGCCCGCTGGAGGCCCGTCAATCATGCAGCACATGTCTCCGTTGGAAGCCCTGCCCACGAAAGGCAAAGCTTTAGCCTTCTCTGGTCTTCTTCAGCCTCCGAGTTGTTTCACCGTCTTCCCCTAGCGACCTTCATGACTTCTTCCCGGGCGTCACCTTGAGGTGAGTCCCGGGCCTTCGTCGAGATGCCTCCATTGCCTTTGGGCCTTCGCTTGCTCAGGTGCTGTAGGCGAAGGCCCTAGGTAGGCTCCCGGCCATCGCTGAGGTACCACCGCTTCTCAGGCCTTAGCTCGATCTGGTACTGTAGGCGGAGGCCCCTATAGGATTCCTATTGACACGAACATGTCAGTCTATAATTTGGTTTAATCCCTTAGATGTATGGTGAAAGGGGAAGGACAGCCTTCGTGACCGAGGTATCTATGTCCCAACAGGTAGGTGGGTCTTGCTGGCCTACTTCCTTCTCTGCTGGATCTACAGCATCTTGAGGATGGCCCAGAGGATGACGGGGCTGCGCATGGCGAGCTTGGCTCATGGGCTCATGCGCAGCGCCATGGCGGTGGCCGACTACATGAAAGATATCGTCAAGGACAAAGAGCATGACCCCAAGAACATGAGTGGTGTGAGACCCAACCCATGGGCAAGTTTGGGCCAGACTGAAGTTGCGGTACTATAACAGCGAGCTACTGTAACACCAGCACAATATTCCCAGTTTAGTCCCATACCATGAAATGAAAGCAGAGCAGACCAGCTTAAAAGCCTCGGCCTGGGATGGAGTTAATGCCGGATCGATCTTTTCGCGTGAAGAGAGGACAAAAGCGCAGGAGAGTTAATTAGCAGGTGTGGTCCATTCAACGTGTAGAGTGGGTCTTAGTGGGCCTTAGCCGCCTTCTCAGATCGGGGCAATACAAATGGTATTCAGAGTCAACTCTCGTGGTTTCACGGATGTTTGGCTCGGGAGCTCGAACAGGTTGGGCATGGCCTTGCAAGGCCATGGAACTTGGGCTGGGGAGCTGGGAATGCAGACGTAGCCAAGAGAGTCTGTCCTAAACATTTATCCTGCTAGGGTAGCTTGGTTCAACGTTCGACGAGGACGTCGAATCCTTAAGGGTAGGTGTATGTGAGACCCACCGAAATGAGGCCCGGTGCGGTAGCAACCAGCAGGCCATAGGAGCATCGCGAAAAACTGTAGCAGACGAATTTGAGCCGAAGGAGAGTTGAACCAAGTTAAAAGCCTGGGTCTGGGAGGTGAATAACTCCGGTGATCACCCTTTTGCACGAAGCGAGGACGAAAGTGCAAGGGAGCTATTATTCTCAAGTGTGGTCCATTCAACGTGTAGAGTGGGCCTTAACCGTCTTCCCGGGCTGGGGCGTTACAAGTGAGTGCAAATACATTGTCCACGGCGAGGAAAAGGACTTCAAAACTCCGTCCAAGGTAGGGCCGCCCTACCTCACAAAGGTGGGCGGCAATGGCAAGGTTGTCACAGTTGACATGGTCTGGAAACACAAGGGCAAACTGTTCTCGCAACGACAAATGAGCTAGTGCACTCAAGGACACGTGCCTCTCCTTCGCTCTGTTCAAGCTGCTGAAGCGGTGCTTCTGCGATGACCTTGACATCACTGAGGTCGGCAAATAGTAGACAGTGGAGTTTGTTGTCGATGGCCTTCTCGCCGGTGACGGAGACAACTACGAGCTCGCCTTCCGTGTGGTGGAGGTCGAGCTGTCCTTCTTGTATGACTTCTTCTACACCAAATAACCGATGCTCTTCCCCACCAGCAGTCAGCAGAGTGCTCGGCTTCATCCGATTCTTCGTCCTTCTTGGCTTCTTCAAGGTGCTCCTCGTCAATTTGATCACGGAAGGCTTGTCGTCGTCATTTGATTACTACAACCCCAAGTACAACTTTATCTACTTCAACAACCTCCTCGTCGTCATCATGATCCTGAGCATAGAGATCCTGCAACACCTGGCCACGGGCTACTCCAACTGAGCCATTGTTCAGTTCATGTGTGACAACATGAACAACACGAGAGAGGAGGAGGAGAACTAGGGCAACAAGAGGCAGTGCTAGAACTAGAAGAAGCGGGGCTGCGGCATCCGCCGAGCACTGATTAAACCTATGGCCGCATGGCGTTGGCGGCAGCCACTAGTAGAAAAGAGCTCTAAGCCAGCGGTCCTCTTTTTTTTAATGGCGGTTTCACTTTAGGGTCGGCTGTGTAAAGAAATGGGTGGGCCATGACTTAGTAACCGCCTGTGGAAATCCATTTCCATAGGCGGTTGTCATAAGCCAACCGTCAGTGTAAATGTAACATTTGCACTGACGGTTGGCTTATGACAACCGCCTGTGGAAATGGATTTCCATAGGCAGTTACTTAAGGCAACCGCCAGTGATGTTTCTGGTATATATACCCCTCCTTCTTTCCTGAACAGAACTGTTCATCGCAGTCACCTTCCATTGGAGGGCATTTGGGAGGTTTAGATCTCTCAAAATATAAGGGGAGAGGTTTTGATCTTGATTTTTTGGAAGGAGGTTGATAAGAAAGGTTAGTTTATGTCCCTGTACCATCATTTTGTTCATTCTTGCTTAATTTGAGCTACTTTTTGGATCTAGGGTTTCACCATGAGTTAGAGAGAAGAAAATCTAGCGTCTTGTCTTTATTTCTTCTAATGAGGTTGCTTAAGACGGTTACATAATGTCTCTCCTCTCTCCCTTTTCATGTTTGCTTCTCAATTTAGCTAGTTTATGCAAGATATATATTTCATCAATGGTGTGTTCTTGTGTATTTATGTAGACAGAGAAATGTAGGTTTTTTTGTTATTTTTTAATTATGCTCATTAGGTTTTTTACTTTAATCTCTCTCTTTATTTCTCAATTTATTTTATCCACATGTATCTATTTTAATTATGCTACTTAGGTTTTTTAATTATGCAACTTAGGTTTTTTAATTATGCTACTTATTAGGTTTTTTACTTTAATCCCTAGCTACCCTACCTAAACCCTAGCTAAAACCTCACATAAATCCTAAACCCTAGCTAATAAACCATAGCTATACCCTACCTCACATCAAAAGGTGCTAATAAATATCTCTAGATATATATGTGGTTACTTGTTTTGCATTGATTACAATACCCGAGGTCCATAGTGTCATGATTTTTACAGGTAATGATGGAGAGGTCCTTTTGGATGTATAAGTTATCAAGACTAGATCCATCATACATACCCGAGGTCCATAGGTTTATTGATGCCGCTAAGAACCATGCAAGGAGAACAAAGAAGACGCACATACATTATCCATGCATGGACTGCAGAAATGTTGTTGTATTTGATGACACTCAACAAATCCTTTCTCATCTGGTCCGCCGAGGATTTACGAAGGATTACTTGATTTGGACAAAGCATGGAGAGGGTAGCTCTGCACCTTATACAACTGGAAACTCTGCGAACATCGATGACGATGGTCCAGATATGCTTGTTGGCGGGTTTCAGTTCGTACACGAGACACAACAACCTGACGCCGATGGTCCAGACGCTGAACATGTTGTGCCAAATGTTCCTGATCATGGTTTCGCTGGAGGAAATGAAGGTGTCAGAACTAATGTCCTGCCAAATAATATGGCTGCGGAAGATGCAGAATTCCTAGAGGCAATGTTGTGTTGTCATGCAGAAGATCCATCAATGTTCTTCTGTCACACTCCAACTTTAAGGATAAAGTTGAGTCAACATACTCATGTGTGCCCAGGAAATAATCACACACATAAGTAGACAAATTACAAGAGTGGCATCATCACATTGTTTATTACATCACGATAGTATTAAAACCAGAGTCTTACATCAAACTGAACAACAGATCACTGAGCTGCTAACAACACTAACTAACTCCACAGGGAAACGTTGGCTGGGGGAACAGCTAGCCTAGTAGTCTTCAGGAAAATCGCCAACTGCACCTTCATCTGTTACCCATCCGGGATTTTGCCCAAAAAGAAGATAAATAACAAGCGTAAGTACTTCACGTACTTAGCAAGCTAACACAGGGTTCATGAGGCTCAAAAAGGCTGACACTGTCTGACTGCAGTTAGCTTTTAAGTTGGTCAAGTTTTAGCATTAAGGTAAACGAGTATTGTGCTTAACCCTTAACCCATGATCCATTTGTCCATCAAAGATAAATATAACATCGTAAAGTACCAACAACATAAAGTAACAGCTATTCAAGTATCATAGTTCTGCTAGTTTTCCGGGCCGCTCGTGACCGCGAGCACGGCTGTTATAACAGTTTTACACTCTGCAGAGGTTGTGCATCTTTACCCACAAGCCGTGTTACCCTTGTGCCCGAGGCAGCCAACCTCTTGATCCACTTCCGAGGTAGATCGGCAGGGCACACTATGAAGCCTTTCGCTGGTTCGTCTAACTGGTCAGGGCCGCTAGGTTTCCTTGGCAGGCAGATGTAGTAACCCCCCTTTCCTATGGCACAAGGCCATCGCAGCTATACACATAGGAACAGGAGCAGCCCTACACCCAAAGTGGCAAGCCCCTTTTGCGCCCTTTCGGGTCACCGCTGCCAAGTTAGAAAAGGTCCAGTTTACTAAGCTAAAACCAGAGCCATATAGCACTCATGGTAGCACTGTCAATCCCAGCTTTTGCTAACAGCAAGTTTTATTAACCGTTTAACAACATATCATCATGAGAACAAATTTATCATTGGACTGGATCAGTTATAAGTCAGTTAGCACTAGCATTCTACCCATATGCATATATCCCACGGAAACAAGAACATCACAGACAACAAAGCTAAGTGGGTTTTCTAAGGTTGCTCAATTGGACACATGCATAAATGAGTGATTAAAGTAAAGTGTATAGGTAAACAAGGAGGTCCCATGCTAACTTGCCTTGGTTGTCGAAAAACTGATCTTCCTGGTGGTCACTGAACGAGGGGTCCTGATCGCACCACACCGACTCACCGTCTACTCGATCACAAAACATCACCACGCATTCCAGGTGCAAACATACACGATGCAAACAAGGCTATTATTAGAACAATACACCAACCAGTAATAAACTGAAATAAAACTTTGGTAAAACTGAAGTACGCATTTCTATGATCACAACAAGTTTTGGTTCATCGAAAACGGAGTTACGGCGCGAGAGCTACGACCGAAACGGTATATATAAAGCCCTAAACAAGATTAACTTGGACCCTACATCTAACCTGTCCAAAACAGACTAATAGGGACATAAACGGATAGAGCACTAAATTACGAAGCTAACGCAATTTGAACGGATCAAATCGGAGCTAAAACGTGGATTTTATAAGCAAAACAGTGTAGTGGCATTTCTGTAAATAGACTGAAATACATTTGAATTGAAATCGGAATTTAAATTGAATTTTAAATCGAATTGGCGGCCGGCTGGACTGCGCCTCAAATCAGGGGAAGCACAGGGGGCTTAAAGGGAGTTTCCCAAGACTCAGGGAATAGCACTAAAGGGAGTGCGGGTTGATTCCGCAAATCCTCAGGGGCTCTTATGCAAAATGGCACCCGAAAGGGTACCGGCTGATTCGAGCCACCGGATCAGAGATGGACGGCGCGGATTAGATCCAGGGGGGCCGCGCGCGGGGCAAGCCGACGGCGCGCCGGGCCGTGGCGTTCGCGGCGCTTTGCGCGACGTCGCGCGCGGTTCCGCCATGGCCGAAGCCAGAGAGCTCGCGGACTCGAGCGAAGGGACACCTCCGGGCGAACCAAGAGGTCGACGAGTTAGAGGGAGGCAAGAGGATCTCACCGAGGCGGAACGAAGTGGAGGAGACGGCTCGGGGGAGGCGGTCCGCGGCGAGCGGCGGTCGGCGGCGGACTGCGCAGACAACGGCGGCGGTTAGGGCTAAACCGAACGAAAGAGAGAGGGAAGGATGGTTCGGCAACTTCACCGAGGCGCGGCGGAGCTCGGGGAAGGTCGCACACGGCCGGAGCGGCGCCGAATCGACGGGTCGACGGCGGCGGCGGCAATGGCGGCGGGGAAGGCTCTGTGCGCGGCTCGGGTGCTCAGATGCGAGTGCGGGAGAGGCAAATGAGAGAAACGGGGAGAGGGGGCGCGGTCGCATGCGCTATAGGCACGAGGAGGGGCCGGAGACGTGGGCACGGCTCGCACGACGCACGGAGGACCCGGGGTCGCGGCGGTTGCGCTCGGGACGACGCGCGCGGAGGGGGAGAAGAAGGCGCCGA
Organism: Coix lacryma-jobi var. lacryma-jobi; assembly: GCA_009763385.1. Lineage (NCBI taxonomy): Eukaryota > Viridiplantae > Streptophyta > Magnoliopsida > Poales > Poaceae > Coix > Coix lacryma-jobi. The sequence continues at coordinate 13,603,014 of CM019831.1, read as the reverse complement.
CAGGCGGGCCCGGGAGGTCAGAGAGAGAAAGAGAGAGAGGAGGTGCGGCGGTTGCAAGCAGGCGCCGACTGGGCCGGCCTGCGGGCCGCGCGGGCGAAGGGAAGAAGGAGAGCGCCGGCCCACGGGGAAAAGAGGGAGAAGGGAGGGAAGCGCCGGTGGGCTGGGCTGCAAGGCTTCCCAGGCCGAAAGCGAGGAGAGGAGGAGAAAAGAATAAAAACTCTTTTCCTTTTTGTTTCCAAAGCATTTCAAACCAAATTCAAATAGAATTTGAATTCATTTCAAATTTTGGCAAAAACCAGACACACACATAAATCCAGTGCATCAGCATGAATGCAAAAACATGTTGCCACTATTATTTTAATTCAACAAAAATTATTTAACCCCTAGGTTAAATGCTCACAAATTCATAATTAAATCATTTTCACCTATTTTGTTTTGAGGAAATTTTTAGGGTGTTACAACTCTACCCCCCTAAAGATGAATCTCGTCCTCGAGATTCGACTGGAGCTTACTCAAACAACTGCGGATAAGATTTCCGAACATCTTCTTCTTTTTCCCAGGTAGCCTCTTCTTCTGTATACCTGTTCCACTGAACCTTGCACATCTTGATCACTCGGCTCCTGGTAACTCTTTCTGCTGTCTCTAAGATCTTTACAGGGTACTCTTCATAAGTGAGATCTTCTCCTATCTTGATCTCTTCCAGGGGAACTTGCTCTTCCGGCACCCTCAGACATTTCTTTAGCTGAGAGACATGGAACACATCATGAACGCCTGACAGCCTCTCAGGTAACTGAAGCTGATAGGCCACTTCTCCACGTCTGGCCAAGATCCGGAAAGGACCTATGTATCTGGGTGCCAACTTTCCTTTCATGTTGAACCTCTTTACGCTTCTCATGGGTGACACTTTCAAATACACATAGTCTCCCACTTTGAAAATTAAGTCCCTCCTGCGAGTATCCGCATAACTCTTTTGTCGGGACTGAGCTATCCTCAAGTTATCCCGGATCGTCCTTACTTGATCTTCAGCATTTCTAAGAACATCCGGTCCGAACACTTGAGTCTCTCCTGTCTGATTCCAGAACAAGGGAGTTCTACACTTTCTACCATATAAGGCCTCAAAAGGAGCCATTTTGAGACTCTCCTGATGACTGTTGTTGTAGGAGAATTCAGCATATGGCAGGCTTTTATCCCAACTAGCCCCATGCTGAAGTGCACATGCTCTCAACATGTCCTCCAAGATCTGATTTATCCTTTCAGTCTGCCCATCTGTTTGTGGGTGATATGCAGAGCTGAAATTTAGCTTAGTTCCCAACGATTGGTGTACCTGATGCCAAAAATGAGAAGTGAACTGTGTTCCTCTGTCAGACACTATTTTCTTCGGAACACCATGCAAAGACACAATTCTCTCCATGTACAGCTCTGCTAACCTTGCTCCACTATAAGTAGTTTTAACTGGTAGGAAGTGAGCGACCTTAGTGAGACGGTCAACTATTACCCATATAGAGTCATAGCCTCTTTGCGTGCGGGGTAATCCAGTGATAAAGTCCATTCCCACTTCTTCCCATTTCCACTCGGGTATCTGCATAGGTTGCAATAATCCTGCCGGTCTTTGATGTTCAGCCTTGACCTTCTGACAGGTGTCACATAGGGCTACATATTCTGCCACATCTCGCTTCAAACCATACCACCAATATTTCTCTTTCAAATCTAAGTACATTTTGGTACTGCCGGGATGTATAGAGTAGGCAGATTCATGTGCATCTCACAAGATGGCATCACGGATAGCTTTCACTTCAGGCACACATATCCTTTTTCCAAACCATAGTGTCCCATTTTCATCCATCCTGAAACCTGGTGCCTTCCCAAGCACTATGTTCTCTGCTATCTCTTGCAATTTCTCATCTTTCAATTGACCCTCACGGATTTCTTTCTCCAAGGTAGGTTCAACTGTCATCTCCACAACATTGTTGGCAAAGCATAGGTTAAGATATGTCATTTCAGCTCTCAACTCTGCTGACATGTATTCCACTTGCAGTCCATTTGCATAAGTTTTTCTGCTCAAGGCATCGGCCACGACATTGGCCTTTCCTGGGTGATAATGTACCTCCCGGTCATAGTCGTTAATTAATTCTAGCCAACGGCGTTGCCTCAAATTCAGATCTGACTGAGTAAATATGTACTTCAGACTTTTATGATCCGTGTACACATCACACTTATGCCCAACTAGATAATGTCTCCATATTTTCAAAGCATGGACCACAGCTGCTAACTCCAAATCATGAGTTGGATAGTTCACTTCGTGCTTTCTCAGCTGTCTAGATGCGTAGGCAACTACTCTTCCTTCTTGCATTAGAACACATCCAAGTCACAGACGAGATGCATCACAAAAGATGGAGAAACTTTTGTTCAAGTCCGGCAGAACTAGGACAGGTGCCGTGGTCAATCTCCTCTTCAATTCTTCAAAGTTTGCCTGGCACTTATCAGACCACACAAACTTAGCACTCTTTTCTAGCAAGGCAGTCATAGGCTTTGCGAGCTTGGAGAATCCTTCAATGAACCTCCTATAATACCCGGCCAAACCCAGGAAACTTCGGATTTCACTGGCATTAGTTGGCGGGTTCCAATCCAACACATCTTGCACCTTGCTAGGATCAACGGATATACCTCCGTTAGAGACAACATGCCCTAAGAAAGAGACTTCTTTCAGCCAAAATTCACACTTGCTCCTCTTGGCATAGAGTTGATGCTCTCTTAACTTCTGCAGAACCATTCTCAGATGTTCAGCATGTTCCTCCTCTGTTTTGGAGAACACTAGAATATCATCTATGAATACCACCACGAACTTGTCTAGATACTCCATGAACACCTTATTCATCAGGTACATGAAGTAGGCTGGGGCGTTGGTCAGTCCAAAAGACATAACTGTATACTCATACAATCCATACCGCGTTGTGAAAGCAGTTTTAGGAATGTCTGAACTTCGGATTTTCAACTGGTGATATCCGGACCTGAGATCTATTTTGGAGAACACACATGCTCCTCTAAGCTGGTCAAATAGATCGTCTATCCGGGGTAGAGGGTATTTGTTTTTAATGGTAACCTCATTTAAAGACCTATAGTCCACACACATTCTCTGGCTACCATCTTTCTTATCCACGAAGATCACAGGTGCTCCCCAAGGAGAAACACTGGGGCGTATATACCCCTTCTCTAACAACTCCTTAAGTTGCCTCTTAAGCTCTTCTAATTCATTTACCCCCATTCTATAAGGTCTTTTAGCTATTGGTGCAGTTCCAGGCAGTAATTCAATAATGAACTCAACATCGCGATCAGGTGGCATACCTGGTAGATCATTAGGAAAGACTTCAGGGAACTCGTCCACCACCCGATCTTGCTCTGCACCACTAGCATCCATCTGGTTTATCGTGGCAGTCGGCTGTTCTTGCATCACCACTTCCACACAAATCCTGTCTCCCTTGGGTGTAGATATAACAACTGATCTTTCTTGACACTGAATGACAGCCCCATGTTGCTTCATCCAGTCCATACCCAAAATGAGATCTATGTCTGCTGTTCTCAGCACTATAGGTTTTACTTTAAATTCTACCCCCCTTAAGTTGACACTAGAGGTGGGGCTCCAAAAATTTGCAGGCATACTACCCCCTGGTGAGTTTACTATGATTGTTTCTTTCATTGCACATAAAGGCACACCATGCATTCTAACAAATGACTGAGAAATGAAGGAATGCGAAGCACCAGAATCAAAAAGTATGGTTGCTGGGATTGAGTTGATGCTGAACGTACCCATCATAACATCCGGTGCATCCAGGGCACTATCGGCCGCTACATGGTTCACTCGTCCAGTGTGAGGTGGGCGAGCATTCTGCTTCTGAGCTCCTGCCTGGTTCTGTGGGGCCTGGGGGTTTTGCTTCTTGGGGCACTGGTGAGCATAATGCCCTGTCTCCCCGCAGCGGTAGCAAGCGTTGGGGTTCTGCTGAGCCGCGTTCTTCATGGGAGCGGAGTTGGGTGCTCCCTGGCGTGATGCTTGGCTGCCCTGCTGCTGGTATCTCTGTCCTCCTGGCTGCTGCTGGTAGCGCTAACCACCTGACTGCTGTTGGTATGGAGGGCGCTGCTGGTTCTGGTTGCCTTGGGGTTGCTGTCCCCTGTTCCACTGGTTGGAGGAGCCTTGATTCCTCTGGGGGTAGCCTTGCTGGGGGTTGGTTCGGGGACGAGTGTTGCTCCCCGAAGACTGGCCTTGGAAGCTTCTCTTCTTTGCTTCCATCTCTTTCCGCTTGTTGTCAATAACAATCGCCCTATTGACCAGGGCCTGATAGTTGGGATAAGTGTTTGACATAAGCTGGAGCTGCAACCCATCGTAAAGACCCTTCAGAAATCGGCGCTGCTTGTCTTTGTCTTGGGCCACATCCTGTGGGGCATAGCGCGACAGTTGGGCAAACTTGTCGCGGTATTCCGCCACTGACATGGACCCTTGCTTCAAGGAGCGGAACTCCTCTTGTTTCAGCTCTACGAGACCATCAGGGATATGATAGGATCTGAAGTTCTCCTTGAACTCCTGCCATGTAACAACTGGAGCATCCTGGGGACGGCCGAACATGAACGCATCCCACCAATCTTGTGCTGCTCCCTGCAGTTGCCCCGAGGCATAGAGCACCTTCTCATAGTCGGTGCACTGGGCAATGTTCAGCTGTTTCTCCACTGCACGGAGCCAGTCATCCGCCTCCAGTGGTTCAGAGGCGTGAGTGAACACAGGTGGATGGCCCTTCAGGAACTCTCCTCGACGGTCCCTGACTTGAAGAGGTTGAGGTGCCGCAGCGGGCGCCTGATCCAGGCGGTTCATCATGGCGTGCATAAGCTGATTCTGCGTGGCCATCAGCTGTTCGATGGTCACTGGCGGCGGTGGCGGTGGCGGGTCCATAGGAGCACCACGCCCACGGCCACGGCCTCTTCCGCGTCCACCCCTTGCTGCCATCTGCTTACCAACAAATGCGCAAGAGTTAGACCTTTATATCCAACCAAGAAAGTATATATAAAACATAAATGAGCATTGCTGAAAAAAAAAATTCTGTGCACATCCTTGTCAACAGTAGCACACTAAAACGGGCATAACTCAAGCTACAGGAATCCCACAGGGATGAACCAGACATCGTTGGAAAGCTTAAGAAACCAACTACAACTTTCATATAGAACACTTTCTCAGATTCGACCAGATTCTGGGCCGAAAACAGCATTGAACAGAACCTGTTCTAGGTGACAGACTGCGCAGTAACATCAACTTTAAACAGGCATATCTCCCAGATCCGAACAGATAAGGACTTGGTTCCAGATTTGTTTGAAAGATACATCAGTCTAGATACTCCCACAAAAATTTCATAATTTTTGGGATTACGGATTAAGAGATATACTGATATAACCACAGGCTGCTCCAGAAAACAGCAACACAGATAAGGGATAAACAACTTTATTCAACACAGAGATATGTTTTAAACTTGGAGAAGCACAGACAAAACCCATACTTCACCACACACAAGCAAAGATCCATCAAACATAGTTCACTAACATAAGAAACACATCCACTAAAAGTTCACCAGACACAAACTGAAATTTAAACAACGTGTCTAAACGAGATACTAAACATGGTAGGCAACTACTGGGCTCCACCGGGGGCATCGTTGGCTCTGTACTTCTTCTTGTAAACAGCTGGAAGACCCAGCTCACCGCGGAGATGATCCACTTCACGCTCCAGATGCCTCATCACTTTCTGTGAAGCGCGCAGGTCATCCTGCACCTTGTCAGCCTTCCTCTGCACTTCATAGGCATGCTGGGCGGTAGAGACCAGAATCGGGTACTCCACAGGAGGAAGCAGAGCTTGCCACGAGCCCACCATGTCACTGTGGGGCAGGTAGCGGTAGCGGTCAGTCCTCATAGACTGGAAGCGCAGACCACGGTAATGCAAGAAAGCATCCTGTGCTGCGTCCTCCATGCTGGCGAGAGCTTCACCACGCTTGGTGGTAGTCCTGTGAGCCGACTCTATGACATGGGCTTGATCCACATCATTCCAACCTGTAACCATTAGGTCGGACTTCCAGTAAGTGGCCTCCAACGGATGAGTGTACTCGCCACAGTGATACTGGAGCTTGGCCTCCAACTCTGGGTAGTATTCATTCAGCAGACGAACCAGCATACTATGGTAGTATGCTGTCTCGTCAGGCTTCTTGAACATGAAACAACGAGTCCATCCAAGGTCTTCATCCACCACCTGCACTACTGGAGAGGCAGGGGGTGTTGGTGCTGAAGCAGACGAAGCGGCGGGAGAATGCACCACCGGGTACACTGGCACAAAGGCCGGTGCTGCAGGAGCTGCTGGAGCGGCAGGTGCTACGGGGACTGCTGGAGCGGCGGGGGCCTCCACGGCTGGTGGAGCGACAGGCGCCACAGGAGCGGGTGCCTCTGGAGCAGGGACCTCAGGCGCTGGCGCCTCAGGAGCTGGCGCCTCAGGCACAGGCTCCACAGGAGCTGGCACCTCCGGAGCTGGAGACTCAGGAACTGCTGCAGGGGGCGGTGGTGACGCTGCTAGCTCCTCAGAGGCAGACGGGGTAGAGGTCAACTCTTCATCCTCCACGATGAAGGCGGTGTTGGAGGAGCTAGAGGAACCGTCACTGTCGGGGATGTGGACCACAGGGGGAGCAGGCGGGCTGGTGAAAAGAGCACGGTAGGCACGGGTGTTCATGCGAGGCATCCTGACATTATAAAAGTAAGATAAGATAAGCGGAAACAATTAGTTTTACATAATAGAATAAGAATAAGAAGCATGTAAATTTTAATAAAGTAACAAGATAATAAAATAAGCATGAATAGGTAACAAAAAGGTGTTAGAACGGCCATTTCCTAGCTAGGCTTGCGTCCTACAGTCAACAAAGCTCTGATACCAATTTGTCACACCCCAACTTTAAGGATAAAGTTGAGTCAACATACTCATGTGTGCCCAGGAAATAATCACACACATAAGTAGACAAATTACAAGAGTGGCATCATCACATTGTTTATTACATCACGATAGTATTAAAACCAGAGTCTTACATCAAACTGAACAACAGATCACTGAGCTGCTAACAACACTAACTAACTCCACAGGGAAACGTTGGCTGGGGGAACAGCTAGCCTAGTAGTCTTCAGGAAAATCGCCAACTGCACCTTCATCTGTTACCCATCCGGGATTTTGCCCAAAAAGAAGATAAATAACAAGCGTAAGTACTTCACGTACTTAGCAAGCTAACACAGGGTTCATGAGGCTCAAAAAGGCTGACACTGTCTGACTGCAGTTAGCTTTTAAGTTGGTCAAGTTTTAGCATTAAGGTAAACGAGTATTGTGCTTAACCCTTAACCCATGATCCATTTGTCCATCAAAGATAAATATAACATCGTAAAGTACCAACAACATAAAGTAACAGCTATTCAAGTATCATAGTTCTGCTAGTTTTCCGGGTCGCTCGTGACCGCGAGCACGGCTGTTATAACAGTTTTACACTCTGCAGAGGTTGTGCATCTTTACCCACAAGCCGTGTTACCCTTGTGCCCGAGGCGGCCAACCTCTTGATCCACTTCCGAGGTAGATCGGCAGGGCACACTATGAAGCCTTTCGCTGGTTCGTCTAACTGGTCAGGGCCGCTAGGTTTCCTTGGTAGGCAGATGTAGTAACCCCCCTTTCCTATGGCACAAGGCCATCGCAGCTATACACATAGGAACAGGAGCAGCCCTACACCCAAAGTGGCAAGCCCCTTTTGCGCCCTTTCGGGTCACCGCTGCCAAGTTAGAAAAGGTCCAGTTTACTAAGCTAAAACCAGAGCCATATAGCACTCATGGTAGCACTGTCAATCCCAGCTTTTGCTAACAGCAAGTTTTATTAACCGTTTAACAACATATCATCATGAGAACAAATTTATCATTGGACTGGATCAGTTATAAGTCAGTTAGCACTAGCATTCTACCCATATGCATATATCCCACGGAAACAAGAACATCACAGACAACAAAGCTAAGTGGGTTTTCTAAGGTTGCTCAATTGGACACATGCATAAATGAGTGATTAAAGTAAAGTGTATAGGTAAACAAGGAGGTCCCATGCTAACTTGCCTTGGTTGTCGAAAAACTGATCTTCCTGCTGGTCACTGAACGAGGGGTCCTGATCGCACCACACCGACTCACCGTCTACTCGATCACAAAACATCACCACGCATTCCAGGTGCAAACATACACGATGCAAACAAGGCTATTATTAGAACAATACACCAACCAGTAATAAACTGAAATAAAACTTTGGTAAAACTGAAGTACGCATTTCTATGATCACAACAAGTTTTGGTTCATCGAAAACGGAGTTACGGCGCGAGAGCTACGACCGAAACGGTATATATAAAGCCCTAAACAAGATTAACTTGGACCCTACATCTAACCTGTCCAAAACAGACTAATAGGGACATAAACGGATAGAGCACTAAATTACGAAGCTAACGCAATTTGAACGGATCAAATCGGAGCTAAAACGTGGATTTTATAAGCAAAACAGTGTAGTGGCATTTCTGTAAATAGACTGAAATACATTTGAATTGAAATCGGAATTTAAATTGAATTTTAAATCGAATTGGCGGCCGGCTGGACTGCGCCTCAAATCAGGGGAAGCACAGGGGGCTTAAAGGGAGTTTCCCAAGACTCAGGGAATAGCACTAAAGGGAGTGCGGGTTGATTCCGCAAATCCTCAGGGGCTCTTATGCAAAATGGCACCCGAAAGGGTACCGGCTGATTCGAGCCACCGGATCAGAGATGGACGGCGCGGATTAGATCCAGGGGGGCCGCGCGCGGGGCAAGCCGACGGCGCGCCGGGCCGTGGCGTTCGCGGCGCTTTGCGCGACGTCGCGCGCGGTTCCGCCATGGCCGAAGCCAGAGAGCTCGCGGACTCGAGCGAAGGGACACCTCCGGGCGAACCAAGAGGTCGACGAGTTAGAGGGAGGCAAGAGGATCTCACCGAGGCGGAACGAAGTGGAGGAGACGTGTGACACCCCAATTTTAAGAACAAAATTGGAGCACAATATATGTATGCCAGGATCAATTTTCATACATATATCCACGTCATAGTAAATATCAAAACAATGCTTTTATTAATATATCGAATATTATTACATAAATGACCCTCGGGTCTGAAAGAAAAAGTACAGACTCTCTCGACATCTAACTCTAATGAAGACTCTGAAGTAGTCGCGGAAGTCTGGACTCCATCTCCACAGGAAGGTCGACCGGGGGTAGCGCCATCCTAGTACAGGTCGTCAGGGTCGAAGCCACCGTCCTCTGGATACTCCGGCTCCTCGTGAACGTAGCCACCAGCGTCTCCGTAATCGCCAGCGTCTGGGTGGGGAAGCAGGGGGACAAAGAGGAGGGTGAGTACATCGAAATGTACTCCGCAAGTGTAGAAAATATGTGCTTATGAGGCTAATAACAAAGGTAGGCTGACTTGTTTGACTCAAGCACCTAAAGCGACACACCCTATTAATCCTATTAATCCTATGCACCTATTTACTAGGTTATAGACAGACTCTGTAGTAAAGTAACAACACTCGGAGTCGCACCGAGCAAGACCACACTCGGAGTCACACCGAGTAACCAACACTTGGAGTCACACCAAGCAACCGCACTTGGAGTCGCACCAAGTACCCACACCTGAAGTCCATCAGGCAACCGCACCTGAAGTCCATCAGATGACCCGAAACAGTAACCAGTAACCAACTAATCTCAAAGAAGTCCAAGCCCGCTCGTGACCGTGAGCACGGCTGATATATCAGTTTTACACTCTGCAGAGGTTGCACATCGTTACCCATGAGTCGTGCAGGTCCCGTCACGCTAAACACTGCCAAGGTGCATAGCAGGTTGCACTGCAAGGCCTTTACAAAGTCCCTCCAAGTCTGTGTTACACGTACTCTAAGGTTTCTCCCCTGTCCATAAGTCAAAGACCCCAAGGGACCCCTCTTGAGCCACTAAACAAACCCCGTGTAGCATAACTTAGAGGATACTAATTAATTAGCCAGGTCCAGCCCGTCCAGATCTCATGGTTGCGCTGTCAAGCCGGGTTACATGCTCTGAGAACCGGGTCCTAGGGATCCAGGCAGGATATGTCTAGCACGAGCCCCGAACCAAAAACCAAAAGCAGCTGCCGAGTCCCACGGCACAAAACCACCAATACGGTTCCATCCTGCCGGATTTACCTAAACCATGTTTCTACAAAAGTTACCATGTTCACATTCGTTCCATAGTTCATTAATCAAGATTATAAACATTTAACTCTCATCCCAACCATGACTGCAGGGCTAAGCAAGACACCTACCCAAAACATCCCAAACAAGCGACAAGGATAATAGAGCAAGATCTAGTAAACCATAGTGTAGGATTCAAATTAATGACAAGCATGCATCTACAAGATCTAACTACTCTAATACCAAAAGTAAAATAAAGTAGGTGCAAGATGTTCAAGGACACTTGCCTTCGGACTGGGTCGAATCAACTGGGTCGCAAGGATGGTCTGGAGCGTCCTCGTACTCCGCACTCTCTGGCCCAATCAACATACATGGCACATACAAAGCAAAATAAATAACAGTACAACAAACAGTATGAAAATAGTAAACTAATAGATCTACTGCGTAGAGAACGAAATTATGAATCTAACGCAAGTTGAATGGGTCAAATCGGAGTTAAAATGAGCAAGTTATAAGCGTTTGAAGTTGGATGGCATTTCTGTAAATAGATTGAACTCACTTTCGGATTTAAAATAAATCAAAACTGAATTTAAAAGCGCTCTGGACCGGGCCTCATTTACCGTGAAGTACAGGGGCTAGGATGCAAGGTTTCCGTGACTCAGTGAATAGTGCCGGATGGACGGCGGGTTGATTTCGGAGAAAGCGGGGGTCTCTTTAGCAAAATGCACCGGCGAAGGGGTATCGGCTATTCTCGGCCGTCGATCTGGCGATGGCCGGCTGAGATTAGGTCAGGGGCGGTCGGCTGTGGGTGGACCGCGCCTCGATTTGACGCAAATGGAGGGGCCAAACTGTAAGTTCCTCGTGACTCAGTGCACAGTGCAGATAGGACGGCGGGTTGGTTTCTAAAAACGTGAAGGGGTTTTCTGTAAAACCACTATAACCGGCGCGTGCATGCTTGCGTGGACGCCATGTTGTGCCGCGTGTCACCGCGTGATTGGGTTGGTGTGCCACGTGCTCCGTGGACCGCTGACGCGGCGTGAGTGGACTGCGTCCACGGGACTTGCGGACGCGGTCCATACCCTTTCAGGGTTGGATCTAATCTGGACCGTCGATCCGAGAGTGGACGGCGCCAGGGGTTTGGGAGGGGTTCACGGCGCTTCAACGCGGCGGTGCGCGCCGGCGAGCGGTGGCGCCATGGCTGCGGCAGTCGGCTCGGCTCGGAAGCGCGCTACGGGCTACGAGAGACTAAGGGGAAAAGTGGAGGATGGAGCGGAGCTCACCGCGAGTCCGATGGTGCTGTCCTCGGCGTCGGTGAAGGCTCGGGGACGGGGTCAGCACGGAGGGCGGACCGGAGCTTCGGTGTCGGCGACGGGGAAACACTACTCCCACGAATCGATGCCGCGGAGAGGCGCCGAGGCCTCGCAGGGGTCCTGCGGTGTCGATGTAGGTGGTGGCAAGGGTTGGAGGTGGGTGGAGTGGGGGAGTCAGAGCTCGAGCGAGAGCTCGTCAATGGCGGCGATGGTTGGCGCTGTGGTACAAGCACTGGGAAGGAGGAGGGAGCTCGAGAAGGATCCAGGTGACGGCGGTGTGGCGGCGCGGATCGTCTGCAGGGCTTTAAAGAGTTAGAGGAGGGGTGGCGGCTGGATGGGTTCGGGGGATGAGCACCTGCTCTGTTCGCGCGAAGGGCGGGGATGGAGGTTGGGGACGCGGCTGGCAAGCGGGCCCCGTCTGCCAGTGGGTGAGGGAGGGTGGATGCGGCGGCGACTCGGTGCACGGGCCGCGTGCGAGCTGGGCCGCGCGGTGGGGAGGCGTGCGCGGGGAGGGGATGGGCCAGAGGGAGAGTGAGGGCGAGCGGCCGGCCAGGGGAGTTGGGCTTCGGCGCGCTGGTGAGGGGGAGGTTGGGGAAACGGGCCGGTGGCGTAGTGGGCCGGCCGGCGGGTCTGGCCCAAGGCGGAAGGAGATGGGAGGTGAAGGCGGGCCCAAAACAGAGATGGAGAAGGGAAGAAGGAGTTGGGCCTGCTGGATGGAAAAGAGGGAAGAGGCCCTTTGCCAAATTCTTTTCTCTTTTGATTTTCTAAACTTTTCAAAAGTCTTTTAAATTCAAATGCAAAACCTGTTTGAAATCAAATAAGTTTTGCAGAGTTTTGGAAATAAAACTTGGGATTTGATTTTATAAAGTTTTTCATAAATATTTTATTGTTTTCTAAATAGAATAAATTCGATTCGCCCTATACGGGTTTAATAAATTTATTTACCACTCAATAAAAATATGCAATGGCATGAATGCAACAGAAAAATGATAAAAAAAAAATTTTATTTTCCTCCTCTAATAAACTAGCCAATCTATTTAATTTCTAATTCCTTTTATTAAATTGGGGAAAAATTAAATCAGGGTGTTACAAAACCTACCCCCCTTAGAAGAATCTCGTCCTCGAGATTAGGAAGAGTCGACGAATAGATGAGGAAAATCTGCCCGAAGGTCATCTTCCTTCTCCCATGTGGCTTCTTCTTCGGAATAATGCTTCCATTGCACCTTGCAGATTTTAATCCTCTTGTTTCGAGTACCTCGTTCCATCGTGTCCAGAATCTTGATCGGCTCAGAGAAAGTCAAATCATCCCTGAGATCAAGCTCCTCAAGTGGCAACTGCTCCTCTGGAACTCTTAGGCATCTCTTCAGCTGGGATACGTGGAACACATCATGGATACCTGCCAGCCGTGCAGGCAACTCCAGCTGATAAGCAACTGCACCTTTCTTATCAATCACCTTGAAAGGGCCAATGAACCTCGGGGATAGCTTCCCTTTGACATTAAACCTCCGAAGTCCTCTGAAAGGTGACACCTTCAGATAGACATAGTCCCCAATCTGAAATTCCAGCTCCCGTCGTCTGACATCTGCATAACTCTTCTGTCTAGTCTGAGCTGTCTTCAGGTTGCTTCTGATCTGTCTGACCTGTTCTTCAGCTTCTTCTATAGACTCAGGGCCAAAGACCTTCCTTTCTCCAACCTGATTCCAGAACAGGGGAGTTCTGCACTTCCGGCCATACAGTGCCTCGAAAGGTGACATCTTCAGACTGGCCTGATAACTATTGTTATATGAGAACTCTGCATATGGCAGACTCACATCCCAACTCTGGCTATTCTGAAGCGCACTGGCTCTCAACATATCCTCCAGAATCTGATTCACCCTCTCTGTCTGACCATCAGTCTGAGGGTGATAAGCCGAACTGAAACTGAGGCGAGTGTCCATAGACTCATGCAACCGTCTCCAGAATCTGGATGTAAACTGCGTACCTCGGTCAGATACTATGATCTTAGGCACCCCATGCAAGCACACTATCCGAGACATGTACAACTCTGCAAGCTTCGGACCCTGATATGTCTCCTTGACCGGAATGAAATGAGCAACCTTGGTCAACCGATCAACTATGACCCAAATAGAGTCATAACCAGACTGTGTCCTGGGCAAACCAGTGATAAAATCCATGCTGATCTCTTCCCATTTCCACTCGGGAATCTGCAGAGGCTGTAACAAACCAGCTGGTCTCTGATGTTGGGCCTTAACCCTCTGACATGTGTCACACAAGGCCACATACTCTGCTACATCTCTCTTCATCCCATACCACCAGTAATACTGCTTCAGATCCTGGTACATCTTGGTACTGCCTGGATGGAGAGAGTAGGCTGAATCATGAACTTCCCTCAGAATCAACTCCTTGATAGCCTTTACATCGGGAACACAGATCCTGCCTCTGAACCACAAAACACCCTGATCATCCTCCGTGAATCCAGGGGCTTTGTCTTCCTTGATCAACTGTCTGATCTCTAGCAAGTACTCATCAGTGAGCTGCCCTGCTCGGATATCACGCTCCAAGGTCGAATCAACCTCCATGGCTACTGCATCAGTGTGGCCGAGTATACCCAGATTGAGCTTCACAAACTCCTCATGCAACTCGGGTTGCTGCTCCTTGATCTCAAGCACATTGCAGTAGACTTTTCTGCTCAGGGCATCTGCTACAACATTTGCCTTGCCCGGATGATAGTTGATACTCAGATCGTAATCTTTGATCAACTCTAGCCATCTTCGTTGGCGGAGATTCAGATCTGGCTGGGTGAAGATGTACTTCAGGCTCTTATGATCAGTGTATATCTCTGTCTTCTTGCCCATCAGATAGTGCCTCCAGATCTTCAGAGCATGAACAACAGCTGCCAACTCAAGATCATGTGTAGGGTAATTCAGCTCATGCTTCCTGAGCTGTCTCGAGGCATAAGCAATCACCCGACCTTCCTGCATAAGCACACATCCCAGGCCCTGACGAGAAGCATCACAATAGACCGTGAAGTTCTTCTGGACATCTGGCATGACAAGAATAGGAGCAGAGGTCAATCTCGCTTTCAGCTCCTCGAAACCAGTCTGGCATTCAGGGGACCATACAAACTTGGCACCCTTCTCAGTCAATCTCGTCATCGGCTTCACGATCTTGGAGAATCCTTCAATGAAGCGGCGATAATATCCTGCCATACCGAGGAAACTCCGAATATCAGTAACGCTCTCAGGTACCTTCCAGTCCACTATATCTTGGACCTTGCCTGGATCCACTGATACACCACCCTCTGAGATGATATGCCCCAAATATGCAACCTTCTTCAACCAGAACTCGCATTTGCTCAGCTTTGCATACAACCGATGCTCTCTGAGCTTCTGCAACACTAATCTCAGATGCTTCTCATGTTCTTCTTCAGTCTTCGAGAATATCAGGATATCATCAAGGAACACCACGACGAACAGATCTAAAAACTCCATAAAGACCTTGTTCATCAGATACATGAAGAAAGCTGGGGCATTAGTCAAGCCGAAGGACATCACTGTGTACTCATATAGCCCATATCGAGTCACAAACGCCGTCTTCGGGATATCAGCTTCACGAATCTTCAGCTGATTATAACCTGTTTGCAGGTCAATCTTCGAGAACACATGAGCACCCTTCAACTGATCAAACAGATCATCAATGCGAGGAATCGGGTACTTGTTCTTGATGGTAGCTTCATTCAATGCGCGGTAATCAACGCACATCCGCAGACCTCCATCCTTCTTCGGAACAAAGATCACAGGGGCTCCCCATGGGGATGTACTAGGACGAATATGCCCCTTCTCTAACTGCTCTTGAATCTGCGTCTTCAGCTCGGCTAGCTTTTCGGCATCCATTCTATATGGTCGCCTGTATATAGGTGCAGTGCCAGGAACTAAATCAATAGAGAACTCAATCTCACGATCAGGTGGCATACCTGGCACCTTCTGGAAGACATCTGGGAACTCCTTGACAACTCGGATATCAGGTACCACGACGGCCTCATATGCTCTGGCTTCTTCTATCATCTTTGTCGGTGCTCGATACACAATCTCCGTGCCATCTGGATGCTTCACTGTGATGAGCCTCTGAGCACAATCAATGACTCCCTGGTACTTGCGTAGCCAATCCATTCCCAGAATGACATCAATACCTTGGGAATCCAGAACAATAAGAGAGGTGGGAAAGACTACCCCCCTTATGGTTAAGCTCACATTCGGGCACACATGCCTCGATATCAGTTCTCCTCCAGGAGAATTCACTAGCAGATGCTTTTTCATTAACACTCTATTCATATTATATTTAGATGTGCAGGGTGCTGATATGAAAGAATGAGATGCTCCAGAATCAAACAAGACTGTAACTGGGTGAGAGTCAACAAGGAACGTACCAAACACCACATCTGGTGCCGTCTGGGCAGACTCTGCCGTCACGTGGTTCACACGACCACGAGTGTAGCTCTGGGACTGGCCTGCAGGACGAGACTGCGGTGGAGCTGGCTGCCTCAACGGACACTTGTTGGCGAAGTGTCCCATCTGGTTACACTTGTAACACGGGCCAATCTGACCTGCCCCCTGTGCTGGACGGGGCTGCTGCGGAGCTGGAAGACCCTGGCGAGATGCCTGAGCCTGGCGTGGCTGCTGCTGAGGTGGAGCCTGATACTGTGGAGCTGGATGCCTGTACTGGGGAGCGGGCTGCCGGGACTGGGGCGGCCGGTACTGCTGCTGCTGGGGAATCTGCCTGGAAGCTGGAGCAGGTGGAGCGTAGCGGGGACGAGTAGAGCTGCCTGAGGACTGTCCCTGGAACGTCATCTTCCTCTTGCGATCTGCATCGAGGTCCTTCCGTTCCTTCTCCACCGCGAAGGCACGGTCAACCAGCTTCTGAAATGAGGAATACTCATTTGAAGCTAGGGCATAGCGGAGTCCTGGATTAAGCCCATGCCTGAAGCAGATAACAATTTTATTATTTATCAGGTAACGAAGGAATGAACAAGGGTATATGAAGAATATATTTAATATGAAAGAATGACAGAGATCTTGCCTGAAGCACTCCTGCTTCTTATCATCTGTGTCCACGTCATCTGGGGCGTAACGGGACAGCTGGCTGAACCGCGTGAGATACTCACGCACTGTCATCGCGCCCTGCCTGAGATCCTGGAACTCGCGGCGCTTCACCCTGATCTCGCCGAAAGGGACGTACTGGTCGCGGAATGCCCTGCGGAACTCCTCCCAAGTGATCGAGTCGGCGTCCGCATGAGCTGTGGTGTACGCTGTCCACCAGTTCTTCGCCGGGCCCTGAAGCTGGTGCGAGGCGTAGAGGGCCTTATCAAGGTCCCCGACATGGGCAAGCTGCAACTTGCCTGTAATCGTCTCGAGCCAATCATCTGCATCCATTGGCTCTATGGCGTGGTGGAACACTGGAGGGCGCGTCGTCATGAAGCTCCTGAGGGTGTCATCCGGTCGGGGTGGCTGTGCAGCTCCTGCACCCTGAGCACCCTGAGCAGCCTGCGCCATCTGCTGCATGTGCTGCATGATCTGGGCCATGTTCTGCATCATCTCATTCTGCACCTGGGCCATCTGGAGCGGGTCGTACGGAGGCGGAGGTGGAGGTGGATGAGGATGGGGCGGCTGGTTGCCACCTGCCCCGCTCCCGCCAGCGTGACCAGCGTTACCCGCGCTGCTCCTGGTGTCAACCATCTGTTACATTTTCCAGGAGTAAGAGTGAGATATGATAGATAGATATATAGCAACCCTGATTTGGTTAATTAATTTGGTTAGTAAAACATTTTAAACAAATGATGTTGCTGCAACCTGACGGCCGCAACACACCAACAATCATTACAAAGAACCAAATCAAAACATGTGCACAAGTACATATCAATCAACGTGCTACGAGTTCAAACAATTATGGTGGGCATCCTACTATTGGAGGACCTACTTTGAAACAAAGTTTGAATTTTCAGCAGAGAAAGGGTCTACAGAAGTGAGAAAAGAGATGGGGCTTTTAAAAATAGTTTTGTAAACTCGACGACTGACTAGGGTAGCGTCCTACGGTCAACACGGCTCTGATACCACTCTGTGACACCCCAATTTTAAGAACAAAATTGGAGCACAATATATGTATGCCAGGATCAATTTTCATACATATATCCACGTCATAGTAAATATCAAAACAATGCTTTTATTAATATATCGAATATTATTACATAAATGACCCTCGGGTCTGAAAGAAAAAGTACAGACTCTCTCGACATCTAACTCTAATGAAGACTCTGAAGTAGTCGCGGAAGTCTGGACTCCATCTCCACAGGAAGGTCGACCGGGGGTAGCGCCATCCTAGTACAGGTCGTCAGGGTCGAAGCCACCGTCCTCTGGATACTCCGGCTCCTCGTGAACGTAGCCACCAGCGTCTCCGTAATCGCCAGCGTCTGGGTGGGGAAGCAGGGGGACAAAGAGGAGGGTGAGTACATCGAAATGTACTCCGCAAGTGTAGAAAATATGTGCTTATGAGGCTAATAACAAAGGTAGGCTGACTTGTTTGACTCAAGCACCTAAAGCGACACACCCTATTAATCCTATTAATCCTATGCACCTATTTACTAGGTTATAGACAGACTCTGTAGTAAAGTAACAACACTCGGAGTCGCACCGAGCAAGACCACACTCGGAGTCACACCGAGTAACCAACACTTGGAGTCACACCAAGCAACCGCACTTGGAGTCGCACCAAGTACCCACACCTGAAGTCCATCAGGCAACCGCACCTGAAGTCCATCAGATGACCCGAAACAGTAACCAGTAACCAACTAATCTCAAAGAAGTCCAAGCCCGCTCGTGACCGTGAGCACGGCTGATATATCAGTTTTACACTCTGCAGAGGTTGCACATCGTTACCCATGAGTCGTGCAGGTCCCGTCACGCTAAACACTGCCAAGGTGCATAGCAGGTTGCACTGCAAGGCCTTTACAAAGTCCCTCCAAGTCTGTGTTACACGTACTCTAAGGTTTCTCCCCTGTCCATAAGTCAAAGACCCCAAGGGACCCCTCTTGAGCCACTAAACAAACCCCGTGTAGCATAACTTAGAGGATACTAATTAATTAGCCAGGTCCAGCCCGTCTAGATCTCATGGTTGCGCTGTCAAGCCGGGTTACATGCTCTGAGAACCGGGTCCTAGGGATCCAGGCAGGATATGTCTAGCACGAGCCCCGAACCAAAAACCAAAAGCAGCTGCCGAGTCCCACGGCACAAAACCACCAATACGGTTCCATCCTGCCGGATTTACCTAAACCATGTTTCTACAAAAGTTACCATGTTCACATTCGTTCCATAGTTCATTAATCAAGATTATAAACATTTAACTCTCATCCCAACCATGACTGCAGGGCTAAGCAAGACACCTACCCAAAACATCCCAAACAAGCGACAAGGATAATAGAGCAAGATCTAGTAAACCATAGTGTAGGATTCAAATTAATGACAAGCATGCATCTACAAGATCTAACTACTCTAATACCAAAAGTAAAATAAAGTAGGTGCAAGATGTTCAAGGACACTTGCCTTCGGACTGGGTCGAATCAACTGGGTCGCAAGGATGGTCTGGAGCGTCCTCGTACTCCGCACTCTCTGGCCCAATCAACATACATGGCACATACAAAGCAAAATAAATAACAGTACAACAAACAGTATGAAAATAGTAAACTAATAGATCTACTGCGTAGAGAACG
Organism: Coix lacryma-jobi var. lacryma-jobi; assembly: GCA_009763385.1. Classification (NCBI taxonomy): domain Eukaryota; kingdom Viridiplantae; phylum Streptophyta; class Magnoliopsida; order Poales; family Poaceae; genus Coix; species Coix lacryma-jobi. Next base: position 13,583,686 of record CM019831.1, on the reverse strand, counting down.
AAATTATGAATCTAACGCAAGTTGAATGGGTCAAATCGGAGTTAAAATGAGCAAGTTATAAGCGTTTGAAGTTGGATGGCATTTCTGTAAATAGATTGAACTCACTTTCGGATTTAAAATAAATCAAAACTGAATTTAAAAGCGCTCTGGACCGGGCCTCATTTACCGTGAAGTACAGGGGCTAGGATGCAAGGTTTCCGTGACTCAGTGAATAGTGCCGGATGGACGGCGGGTTGATTTCGGAGAAAGCGGGGGTCTCTTTAGCAAAATGCACCGGCGAAGGGGTATCGGCTATTCTCGGCCGTCGATCTGGCGATGGCCGGCTGAGATTAGGTCAGGGGCGGTCGGCTGTGGGTGGACCGCGCCTCGATTTGACGCAAATGGAGGGGCCAAACTGTAAGTTCCTCGTGACTCAGTGCACAGTGCAGATAGGACGGCGGGTTGGTTTCTAAAAACGTGAAGGGGTTTTCTGTAAAACCACTATAACCGGCGCGTGCATGCTTGCGTGGACGCCATGTTGTGCCGCGTGTCACCGCGTGATTGGGTTGGTGTGCCACGTGCTCCGTGGACCGCTGACGCGGCGTGAGTGGACTGCGTCCACGGGACTTGCGGACGCGGTCCATACCCTTTCAGGGTTGGATCTAATCTGGACCGTCGATCCGAGAGTGGACGGCGCCAGGGGTTTGGGAGGGGTTCACGGCGCTTCAACGCGGCGGTGCGCGCCGGCGAGCGGTGGCGCCATGGCTGCGGCAGTCGGCTCGGCTCGGAAGCGCGCTACGGGCTACGAGAGACTAAGGGGAAAAGTGGAGGATGGAGCGGAGCTCACCGCGAGTCCGATGGTGCTGTCCTCGGCGTCGGTGAAGGCTCGGGGACGGGGTCAGCACGGAGGGCGGACCGGAGCTTCGGTGTCGGCGACGGGGAAACACTACTCCCACGAATCGATGCCGCGGAGAGGCGCCGAGGCCTCGCAGGGGTCCTGCGGTGTCGATGTAGGTGGTGGCAAGGGTTGGAGGTGGGTGGAGTGGGGGAGTCAGAGCTCGAGCGAGAGCTCGTCAATGGCGGCGATGGTTGGCGCTGTGGTACAAGCACTGGGAAGGAGGAGGGAGCTCGAGAAGGATCCAGGTGACGGCGGTGTGGCGGCGCGGATCGTCTGCAGGGCTTTAAAGAGTTAGAGGAGGGGTGGCGGCTGGATGGGTTCGGGGGATGAGCACCTGCTCTGTTCGCGCGAAGGGCGGGGATGGAGGTTGGGGACGCGGCTGGCAAGCGGGCCCCGTCTGCCAGTGGGTGAGGGAGGGTGGATGCGGCGGCGACTCGGTGCACGGGCCGCGTGCGAGCTGGGCCGCGCGGTGGGGAGGCGTGCGCGGGGAGGGGATGGGCCAGAGGGAGAGTGAGGGCGAGCGGCCGGCCAGGGGAGTTGGGCTTCGGCGCGCTGGTGAGGGGGAGGTTGGGGAAACGGGCCGGTGGCGTAGTGGGCCGGCCGGCGGGTCTGGCCCAAGGCGGAAGGAGATGGGAGGTGAAGGCGGGCCCAAAACAGAGATGGAGAAGGGAAGAAGGAGTTGGGCCTGCTGGATGGAAAAGAGGGAAGAGGCCCTTTGCCAAATTCTTTTCTCTTTTGATTTTCTAAACTTTTCAAAAGTCTTTTAAATTCAAATGCAAAACCTGTTTGAAATCAAATAAGTTTTGCAGAGTTTTGGAAATAAAACTTGGGATTTGATTTTATAAAGTTTTTCATAAATATTTTATTGTTTTCTAAATAGAATAAATTCGATTCGCCCTATACGGGTTTAATAAATTTATTTACCACTCAATAAAAATATGCAATGGCATGAATGCAACAGAAAAATGATAAAAAAAAATTATTTTCCTCCTCTAATAAACTAGCCAATCTATTTAATTTCTAATTCCTTTTATTAAATTGGGGAAAAATTAAATCAGGGTGTTACAAGACGGCTCGGGGGAGGCGGTCCGCGGCGAGCGGCGGTCGGCGGCGGACTGCGCAGACAACGGCGGCGGTTAGGGCTAAACCGAACGAAAGAGAGAGGGAAGGATGGTTCGGCAACTTCACCGAGGCGCGGCGGAGCTCGGGGAAGGTCGCACACGGCCGGAGCGGCGCCGAATCGACGGGTCGACGGCGGCGGCGGCAATGGCGGCGGGGAAGGCTCTGTGCGCGGCTCGGGTGCTCAGATGCGATTGCGGGAGAGGCAAATGAGAGAAACGGGGAGAGGGGGCGCGGTCGCATGCGCTATAGGCACGAGGAGGGGCCGGAGACGTGGGCACGGCTCGCACGACGCACGGAGGACCCGGGGTCGCGGCGGTTGCGCTCGGGACGACGCGCGCGGAGGGGGAGAAGAAGGCGCCGACAGGCGGGCCCGGGAGGTCAGAGAGAGAGAGAGAGAGAGGAGGTGCGGCGGTTGCAAGCGGGCGCCGACTGGGCCGGCCTGCGGGCCGCGCGGGCGAAGGGAAGAAGGAGAGCGCCGGCCCACGGGGAAAAGAGGGAGAAGGGAGGGAAGCGCCGGTGGGCTGGGCCGCAAGGCTTCCCAGGCCGAAAGCGAGGAGAGGAGGAGAAAAGAATAAAAACTCTTTTCCTTTTTGTTTCCAAAGCATTTCAAACCAAATTCAAATAGAATTTGAATTCATTTCAAATTTTGGCAAAAACCAGACACACACATAAATCCAGTGCATCAGCATGAATGCAAAAACATGTTGCCACTATTATTTTAATTCAACAAAAATTATTTAACCCCTAGGTTAAATGCTCACAAATTCATAATTAAATCATTTTCACCTATTTTGTTTTGAGGAAATTTTTAGGGTGTTACATCTTCATGAAAGGTATGGAGGCCCTAATGAAGGCAGCAGAAGAGCCTTTGTACGATGAGTCTAAGGGTTGCACCAAAGAGTTCACGATGTTGTGGTTTGTGCTAAAGTTGTTGGTGTGCAAAGCTAAGTATGGTCTTTCTGATGCTGGCTTCGATGCGTTCTTGAGTATTATTGCAGACATGCTTCCAAAGGAGAACAAAGTGCCTGCTAACACGTACTATGCAAAGAAGCTAATCAGTCCACTGACGATGGGTGTTGAGAAGATCCACGCATGTAGAAATCATTGTATCCTATATCGAGGTGCTGATTATAAGGACTTGGATGGCTATCCAAATTGTGGTGCAAGTAGGTACAAGACGAATAAAGACTACAAAGAGGAAGAGTGTGTTGCCTCCTTGTGTAAAGGAAAGAAGCGAAAGAGGACCCAACAGAAGACCCAGAAGAGTAGTTCAAAACCCACCAGCAAAGAAAAACAAGAACTAGACTATTATGCGCAGAAAAAGATTCCTGCTTTGGTGATATGGTATCTGCCTATGGTTGATTGATTGAGGTGTTTATTCACTAACCCAGAGGATACCAAACTTATGAGCTAGCATGCTTCTGATGAGCACAAAGACAATGGGAAGCTTCGGCACCAAGCCGATGGCCAGCAGTGGAAAGATTTCAATGAAAACCACAAGGAATTTGCAAAGGAACCAAGAAATGTTAGGTTCGCACTGAGTACTGACAGAATGAATCCATTTGTTGAGAGAAGCAGCAAGCACAGCACATGGCCGGTGATCCTCACCATCTACAACCTTCCTCCATGGTTGATGCAGAAGTGAAAGTACCTTTTGCTAACCATCCTTATCTCTGGACCTACACAGCCTGGAGTTGACATGGATGTTTTCTTGGAGCCCTTAAAGGAGGACATGAAAATATTTGTGGGAAATAGGTGTTAAAATATTGGACAAGTACCGCAAAGAATCATTCATGCTGAGAGCAATTATCTTTGTTACGATCAACAATTACCCTGCTCTTTTTACTTTATCAGGGCAGTTCAAGGGAAAGGTTGATTGCGTGGTATGCATAGATGGAACCGCTTACATGTCCCTTACTGCATCTAAGAAGATAGTGTACATGAGGCACAGACGCTTCTTATCGAAAGGACATAGGTACCACCAGAAAAAGATGGATAAGTACTTCGACAATAACGTTGAACTACAGTCTACTGCACCATTAGGTAACAGTAAAGGCAAAAGAGTTTTCAACATAGTCAGCAAACTCAAATTTGTTTTCGGGAAGAAGACAAAAGACGAAAAACCAAGAAAGGATGTCAAACCAACTCAAGGGGCTACATTCAAGAAGAAGTCTATTTTCTTCGAGTATTTGTCATACTGGCCAGAATTAGACGTCCGCCACGCGATCGATGGTATGCACGTTCAGAAGAACGTGTTTGAAAGCCTAATTGGAACCTTGCTAGATATGATGGGCAAGGCAAAGGAAGGACTAAATTCACGCATTGACATGGTATAGTTAGACATAAAAAAAGAACTTCACCCTGTTCTTCAAGAAAATGGGAAGTACCACCTTCCGGCAGCAAGCTACAACCTCAACAAAGATGAGAAACATGCGATGTGTGTGTGGTTGAAGAATTTGAAAGTCTCATCTGGATTCTGCTCTAGCATACGGAGTATTGTGTCAATGAAAGACCTTACACTCACCAACTACAACCCACATGATTGTCATGTCATGCTGACTACTTTCCTCCCTATTGCCATCAGAGCTATAAATCCAGTGTGGATAAAGGTTGCAGTCACACGGTTGTGCTACTTCTTCAATAGGATCTCACAGAAGGTGATTGACCGTGATGAGTTGGCGTCTCTTAAGGAATTCGCAGTGGAGACAGTGTCAAAGTTTGAGATGTGTTTTCCCCCAGCATTCTTCGATATTATGGTTCACCTTGTGGTGCACTTGGTTCCACAAATAGAGGCACTGGGTCCCATGTACTTGCATGAGATGTGGATGTATGAGCGTTTCATGTCAATACTAAATGGCTATGTATCAACTCGTTCTCGTCCTGAGGCATCTATGGTAGAGGGGTACTTAACCGAAGAGGCAATTGAGTCCGAAGGTCCATTCTGCAACAGGGTCCTAAAAGATCAGGTTGCAATAGGTTTGCCTCCGTCATGACACAAGGGTAGGCTGAATGGAAGAGGGAGGATGGGAAATATATCATTCGTCCCGCAAGATTACAATACAGTCCTCGAGGCACATCGTAGCATCCTACATCAGCTCTCGATAATGGAGCCTTTGATCGAGGAACACATTGATGAGCTTCGTGAACATAATCATGGGCACACGGATGAATGGTTAATGAAGGAACACAAGAATCGGTTCACCTCATGGCTAAGGGAGCATGACATTCTAGATGGGGAAACAATTGAGGAACGCACCATCAAGGTGTTGGCTTCTGGACCATCACGTCAGGTCACGACATGGCAAACCTATGACATTAGTGGCTTCACATACTGTACCAAGTCCAAGGACAAAAAGAGCATGTCACAAAATAGTGGAGTTCGATGTGACGCCTTACACTCTGAAACTAGTGAGGAAACTACATACTTTGGCTTCGTTGAGGACATATGAGAACTAGACTATGGTACATTTCAGATCCTTGTGTTTCAATGTCAATGGGTTGAAGACAAACATGTCACAGTGGACAACTATGGGGTTAGAGTTCTTGAGCTAAGTAAGGTAGGCTACAAAGATGATCCGTGGATGATGGCTAACCGTGCTACACAGGTCTTCTATGCTGAACAGATCCTTTCTCCTAATGAGAAGAAAAGTACTGACAAGCCGAAGCATGTAGTTTTTCCTGGAAAGCAACAAGCTATAGGAGTTGATGGTGTATCTGACCTAGATGAATTTAACGAGTTCAGCGACATGTCTCTCTTTGTAGACGACCATCCAGTAAAGATAAGGAATGTTGAGCGAAGCATCCCACAGAATTTGTTTCCCTGGGTGCGCCACGATGGACAAGGAAGAACAGTAGCTGCCTAAATTATATTTGTCATTTGTCATGTAATCCATTTATGTTACAATGTGTACCTTATGCTACGTACCCGTCTCTGTTTCTACATGTGAGACACTATGCTTATTTCACCTTCATGCAATGTATTTCTATAATCTAGCTTGTATCATCTTCATCTGTAATCCCTAATCTACCCTTAGCTAAACTCTAGCTTAATTAACCCTAAACCCTAGCTAAAACCTAACACAAAAAAAAGAATACATATATTTTCCTCTATGAATTTCATAAGAAATCAACATTTAATTAGGAAAAACACAAATCCATTTTCCTAAGTAACAAGAGCACCAAGGAATATATTTTTCACAGCATCTACACAGTAAAATAAAGCTAACAAAATTGGATTCACATTTTTCTAGTATCCCTAGAATTATTTATGTATTAAACAAGATATGAGGCATATATTCAATTTAAATCATTTTAAATAAAGCTACATATAAAAGTTTCTCAAACATGACATTTCATATTTTTAACATGAACATCATCTCAAGAGAAACACCACAAAAAAAATTTCACTAATTTTGGACCAATATTTCTCAAGATATGAATTTTTGAAGCTTTTAAACAATTTCTGCAAATTCATTTAAATAAACAGAAACAAATTTGGAAATACATTACTACAGGCGGTGGTCAATGCCACCCGCCTGTAGAAATCATTTCTACAGGCGGTGGTCAATACCAACTGCCTATAGAAATGCGCACCCTATATAAGAAAGCGCAAGAGCCCTGAAATTTTCTAAGTGTCTTGGCGGGCCAGTTTTTTGAATCGACGTCGTCAGGCTGCCAAAATCATCCCCCCGCCGCCGCCTCCGCCGTGTCGCGCCACCTCGCCATCGTCGTCGCGTCGGTGAGGTCTCTGCGCCTTCTCTCTCTCTCTACGCATTGGGTTGGTGGCGGCGGATGCGGTTAGTGTCGGTGGTGGAGCCGGCGGTGGCGGAGGAGGCAGGTGGCGGAGGTGGACGGTGGGGGTGGCAGGTGGAGGAGGTGGACGGTGGACGGTGGCCGGTGCGGTGGCGGTGGTGGAGGTGGCGGAGGTGGCGGGCACGGGAGCGGCGAAGGTGTGGCGGAGGTGGCGAGGGCAGGCCGAGCAGTTGGGCCAGCCTGCGAGCTAGTGGGCCGGCCCAATTTGCTTGGCGGCCTTTTTTATTTTCCTTTGTTTGATAATGTTTAATAGCTATGTATGATGGAATTATTATTTCTTTATAAATATGTATGATATAATTATTATTTCTTTATAAATATGTATGATGTAATTATTATTTCTTTATAAATATATATATGTATGGTGTAATTATTATTTCTTTATAAATATGTATGATGTAATTATTATTTCTTTATAAATATATATATGTATGATGTAATTATTAGTTCTTTATAAATATATATGTATGGTGTAATTATTAGTTTTTATAAATATATATGTATGTTGTAATTATTATTTCTTTATAAATTAATTTTTGCCTATCCTTTATAAATAAGTATTATTTTTTTATGTATGTAATGATGTAATGATGTAATTATTTTTTTTCATGTAATGATGTAGTTATTATTACAAACTCTACTAAGTAGGGTTTAGGGTCCCTATGATATCATTATATATTTATATGTCAGATTTTTGCGATGAGTTCTCCGCGCAAGGACGAAGCACAAGGGTCCGAACACACGGAACAAGCCCCAGGGTCCAACCCCACGGAGCAAGCACAAGAGACCCACCCAACGGGCCAAGCTCTGGGGTCGTCCCACCCCACGGAGCAAGTAGAAGGGACCCACGAAACGGGCCAAGCATCAGGGGCCGCCACGCCTTCATACGAAAGCGTTAGCGACGACATGGAGGCTCCTGAAGTAAGGAAGGCTCGTCGTGAATTGGCACGTGACCCTGATTACAATCCACAAGATGATGAGGTAAATTACACATCCATGATTTTCATGTTTGTATCTATATGTACCAATCGATAATTTGTTGTGTGTACCTTTTTTTATGAATAGGAGGTGTTGTCTCAGTTCAAAGAGATAGTAGCTCAAGAAGAAGTGGCACACGAAGACGGGCAAGTGGGCAAAGAAAGGGTTGGACCCAACAAAAAGGTACAAGATTACGGCCAGGCAGTGGGCTATTTTTCTAGAGCAAAGAAGAGAGCCAGAGTTCTTAGCTTGGAGTGAAGCCAATACCGAGCTCGCAAAGAAGAACAAGTACCACCACCACCTAGGCACAGGTGGTTACCAACACCAGGTTCCCAAGTGGAGGCAAGAAGAGGCTGCCAAGAAAGCGGCAGGGTTGCCGACGCTGTCTGAGCAACTTGGAGAAAGGACCGCAAATTGGATTCGAGCTCGGAAACCGAGGGAAACCGAGACCAGTGTGTCCTTTGATGACCCAATGCTCGATGAAGCAACAAAGAGCATATTTGCGGTGGCAGCTAAGCAGCACAAAGGATTATTTAAGCCACGAAGAGAGAGGGACATCCTTACTGCTAGCCTGGGTAACCCCGAGCACCCTGGTCGTGTTCGAGGCATCTCATCAAAAGAAGGATGGAAAGAAGGATTCAGACCGGAGTGGGAGGGTGAGTACAAGAAACGTGATCGATACAAGGAAGAAATGGAAAGTTATTTTAAGGAGGAGGCAAAGAAAGACTTCCAAGAGATGATGTCCAAAATTCTATATGATCCTCCTCCAGAGTTGATGCAGCATTTGGCGAGTGTGATGTCTGTTCAACAGATGAGCACTCAAGCTCCCTAGATGTAGCTAGTCCCAACAACACAACCGTTGGTGACACAGTGTACAACAACCATTCCAAGCAATGTCGCGTCAATGGCAAACAAGGTTCACTATCCAGTTGATGACATTGATAGGCCGGTGGCTTGCTCCCTAGTCATAAGATATGGTATTAACAATCATCGTACATGGGAAGTAGCCGTAGGCCTTGCGATCCCAGGACGCAAGTACCATGGGAGCGACATTCCAGAAGACTACTGCAAGGTAGAAGTGTCGATGGTCGTCTAAGGATACGAGGATGACATGCTAGACATCCCCGGTCCCGAGGGCATTGAGAAACTCGGACAGGCTGTCAAGAACTTCATCCTTTGGCCTCGACGAGACATCCAGTTGAGTGAGCCACCACCATCCTCTCAAGCCCCGCCACCCACTCAAGACTCGTCAGCACCTACCAATCCTCTTCCTAACCCACCATCGTCGCCGATCATGGCTCCTATTGACCCCCCATCATCTCTGCCACCATTCAATTCTCCACCTTCTCCACCACCCAAAGATCCTGAACAAACACGGGAGGCACCAGAGTGGCCAAAGAAGAAATTTCCAGTACCCAAATTGGTTTCCCCCTTCAAGCCAAAGAAAATGACTGCCGGCACGGCTAAATTTTTGTCAGGAACTAAGCCGCACTACACGTACCCTTGACTTGGCTGAGCATGAGAAGTTAGCAAAAAAGCCTAAGGTAATTACCGTAAGTATCAGGAAGCCAACAATGGACGATTACAAAAATGTCTCTGATAAATACGTGCCTGGAAGGCCTCTACTCAAGTGGGATACACTCAAGAAGATCTCAGCTGGTGTTAAAAGGCTGCATGACTGGTACATGAGAGCATCCTCTGTTGGCATCGACACCATCAATGTGTCTATACCACCAGCTGCATTTGTTAGTGGCAGACAAACGGCTGTTATTACCTTCGAGGACATATGGTTGATGATGAACCTCCAGAGACTCCATGTTCAGCTCGTAACGGTGTTTGCATTGTAAGTGTCACTCATACTAACACATGCATGTGTATTAGTGAGTTGTATCAATTTTCAATATCTTACATATACGTGCGCCTTGCAGAATGCAATATGATCAGCAGGAGATGCGTTACGGTCTGAATCCTAATTCTAATGTCAGTCAAAGGGTTGGGTATTTGGACCCAATGAAAATATGTGAGGAGCAGCACACATTTAGAATCGGGGATCTTCACGAAGACTTACAGGGTTTACAAGGTGAAGAACGGGAGAAGAAAATAGCGGACCGTATGAAGGAGTTTGAAGTCAGATACGCCTTCTACCTAGGACATGCAATGCTTCAGTTTCAACACTGGGAATCCATAGTGGCCCCCTACCACTTTGGGTTAGTGTGAGTTTGCATATATCAAATTAATTATTTTAGTACACATATGCATCACAAATTTGATTCATGCAGGGATCACTGGATCTGCTTCATGATTTTTTCTAGGTCTGGAAAGGTATTGGTATGTGACACTGCAGATTACCCGACTACAAGCTATGGAACATTCGTGAGGCACTTAGAGCTGTAAGTCGAGATTTTACATGCATACTTTAATCGATGAGATGTTGAGAATAACAAGGTGATTCTATTCGAGATTATAGGGCATATAGGTATTACAAGATTAAAGGTGGAAGGTGCGAGTCATCAACACAAGGGCAGCCATTGAAAATATATCATAACTGGTCGGTACGTATGGAAATTTATGAATACATATCATACATATACAATATATAGGACGATGTTGCAAGTAAATAACCACTTTCCCGTTATATAGTGCCACAAGCAGCCATCCGGATCGGTCCACTGTGGATTCTACGTGTGCGAGTTCATGAGAGAGAATGGACGATACATCGAGAACCCTTCTAAGATAATATAAGTAATAGTCATGTATGTATTTCTGACATTAAATTTGCAAATGTATTATTAAGTGTAAATATATGATGTTTATAAATCTACTTTCTAGAAATTTGATGTAAAAAAGGCTAAGCACATGACCGAACGTACTTTATACAATATAGTTGAGGACATGTGCTCATTCATCTTGAAAGAAGTCATTCCATGCGATGGGAAATATCACAATGCTACCAGCGTCTTAGCACGCCCAGAGTATAAAATGCTCACAGAGATTAGTAGGCTTCAACTTAGTCGAGACAGTTATTAGACAACTGGTGAAAACTTTGATGTATATAACGTGTGATGTATAGATACTCTTGTAACTTTATGTTTGTGAGCACGAAACTTTGATGTATATAAATGTATGTATGAAATATTTAAATTGCATGTTGCTATATTTGAACATCATCCAATAAGGTTTAGTAGTTCCAATATCAATGTATATGTATATATTTAATAATATAAAAATATCCCAAAGCACAGGCGGTTGCTTTTGAGCTGCCTGTGTAAATAAACCATTTACACAGGCGGTTCACTAAGTGAGCCGCCTTCTACAGGTGGCTCAAAAGCAACCGCATGTGCTGTGGTCCCATTTTCACTTGCCTCCAGCGCAGGCGGTGCTGGAAAACGCCAGTGGAAATGGATTCTGACCCGCTTGTATAGCATGTCTCTGTACCCGTGAGCGCACTGTTGGGATAACAAGCTTGGCCAGTACTTGCTGCTCAAGTCCTACAACTACAACCCGAACAGGACCGGGAAGAACGCCTTGTCCCGGTTGTCCCTGCGCATGATGGAGCCGAGAGGCCAAGGCCGGCGGCGGGAGTCGGCCGTGCCCCTGACTGCCGCGGTCAAGAAGGCGGTGCTCGATTGGCTCAAGGAAACCCGTGGCCGGCCGTCTGTAGGCCGCTCCCTCAAGGAGAGTGCAAGCAATCTGCAGCTGCACTGGGCATGCGACGACCCCCCGACGCACACGCACACGGTGCTTGTGTGGCACAATAGCCACCACCATGTGTGACATCCATGACACCGACAGCGACGACTTCGACGAGCACGGCCACCGCCATGTCGCGACCGCCCTGTCCGGCTACCGTGCCTACCTGCTAGCTTTTGTCCCGGACATGCTGCCCGACAACAGTTACAAGGCTGGGCAGATCCTGGACGCCGTCAAGGAAGAGGCACGAAAGTACAGCAATAATGGGGGTTCTGAAGCGGGAGCAGAAGCCAGCAGCAGCCGCCAAGTCCAAGACACACCAATCCTGATCCTAGGAGCCGACCTGGGGAGGCAGCTGTTGTGCGTCGACCAGCGGTGGGAGCTGCTCACGAGGTTTTGGGCAGAGCTGGTGCTCTTCCTTGCGCCCTCCAACAACGCCGACGTCCACGCCGAGCACCTCGCCACCGGTGAAGAGTTCATCACGTACCTCTGGGCGCTGCTCACCCACGCGGGCATTCTTGAACGACCCCTCCATGCATCTCCTGTTTGAGCTGACGACATGCCAAGCATTCCACGATGCTACTAGTCACAACACAAGACATCGTCAACAAGTTTAATTTAGGCCGGCATCCTCAAGAGCAGCACCAGTTTCGTTCTATAAATCTACCTACTAGCTTTGTTGTCGTTTTGTGTCTCCTGTAGTTTCTTCGACCATCAATTTGTGTGAAGACTGAAGACATAGTTTCTTGTTTAAAAACTGTTTCTTTGATTGTTTTTAACTCTCTTTCCTTAATAAAGTACTTGTCATATCAGCAAAATGTCTATCTGGTAACATAATTAATAAGGATAAAAACCACACTACTTTCTATATTGAAAGTATCCTAATGATATTGATTTCACATAATGGCAGATCTAGGAAAACTTTTTCTTAATTACCAAACCGGCAGCATGGTCTGGGCACGATCAGGCAAGGCCCAATAAGCGCATGGTTACCTACTCGCACCGTGCCAACACGCGGGCTCCGGCAATGACCTAGGCTCGGCACAATAGTAGCTTAATGGTGCCGTGCCAGTGAGACCAGCAAGACACGGCGGCATGACACGTATCAAAAACATAAAACAGTCAATTTGGCGCATGCAGATAGCGCGATTAGCTAATTTGCTTATTGTATCTTGCTTTTTTCTATTACTATCTCAAGACTGCACAATTTTAGTTGAGGCTAAATCAAGTAGCATTCGATCTCATCTTGATGAACTTTATTGGCAATAAAATTATTTTCCAAGTCTTTATCCAGTTCCCTAGATCTCTTATATATTTAAATTCGAGATGATCTCTGTCATGACCTGAAGTCATTCCGACTAAAACTTTTTGATAACCTCCTTGATTACCTTGCATAGCCCTTCAAACACCCGAGAATCACCTTATCGTTCTCTTCAAAGGATCCCTAGTCCTCTACTAGGACAAGGACTCCAAATTTGCAAATCCACTCTATCATGTTCTCCCAAGTCAACCTAAGTCAACAAAGGGTCAACCATGGTCAACTGACATTTGGAAGTGGGAAGAAACCCAATGACTATGCTCAACTAACACTCTTAAGCACCCTAAAGGCCGGCTATTAGCAACCTCTAGGGCATCATGAGTGGCCCCAATGCCAAGATCGTTTCTCTAAATCAATTCCTCAAAATCAGAATTTTGACGGAACATTCCATTGAACCAGCAGACCGTCCGTCAATTCATTAATTCAACAGAATTAGACTTGAATGAGTTGTCTCTTTCTCTTTCAAAGAGACCCACATGTCAGCACGAGTGGGATGGTAAAGGCACCAGAATCAGCTTTTCTCCACTCACCCTCTCACCTACAGAAAGCTCCAAATTGACCAGAGGGGGGTGAATAGCCTAATTAAAAATCTATAAAAACTTAAAAATCTATAAAAATACTTAGGCAAATTTGATTAGCAACACAAATAGCGAAGCTATTTTGCACTTGCCTACAAGATGTGTTGCAAGCCACCTATCCAATAATTCTACCTAATATTTCTATGTCACTCAATCAACTAGATCTACACAAGTAAATGAACTACTACTAATTAGTCTAGTGAATATGAGAGAATCTAACTACACAAGATATATGACACAATATAGATAAACAAGTCGATACACTAAGCAACTACACAAACTAGCTCAATATGAAAGTAAGTGCGGAATGTAAATGAGCTAGGGAGTGGAGTGTTTCACCGAGCTTTCGGGATCGCCAAATAGAAGACAAATCACCGGTGAAGTCCACGTGTAGAGCCAATCACCAAATGTGCCGGGAGATGACCAATCACCAAGAAAACCAAGAGACAATTACCACAATATCAAGCACACAAGAGACACGGCGATTTATGCTGAGGTTCACGTGCTTGCCGGCATGCTAGTCCCCGTTGTGTCGATCAACTCTTGGTGATTCGGTCGCTAATTGGCACCATGCCAAGCTCCTCACGAGCACCACAAGAATCTACCACAAGAGAGGTAGCTCAATGACACGAGCAATACACTAGAGGTGCCTTTCGCCACTCTAGCGGGGATGAGGGCCAAATAACCCCTCACAATGCGATCGGTGGTGGCCAAGAACAATCACTTTCTCTTGCCAACTCCACCAAGCTCCTCCAAGCCGTCTAGCCACTGGCAAATGCCAAGAGTAACATGAAACCCACAGCCGATGTGAAGAACCAGTGCCACTAGGATGAACACTATCCAAATCAAGCACTAGATCACTCAATCTCACTTTAGGATGAACAAATCAAGACTAGAGATGAGTGAAGAGGTTTGCTTTAGCTTCCAAGGGTGTATCACTAATCAAAATGTGCAAGAAAAGCAGCCCAAGGCCGCCCAGCTTCTATTTATAACAACCCCAAGAGCTAGCCGCTATTCCCCTCTCTGGGTCGTTTGGACCCATGGTCTGGACTATCAGTCAGGCCATCCAGATTATAGCTCTCGACCTGGATCCCCATCTTGTTGTACCGCGCGCAGACACGTGTCCCCATTCAAACTAGTCGTTGCGCGCGCGCAACTGAGCCTTCTCCGCGCGCTCGGACTCATGGTCCAGACTCTACTGTTTGCTCCGTCCGGACCAACGAATGGCCTCGGTCCGGACGCAAACAGAGAGGTCCAGAACTGGCAAAATGCCTCTGGCCCTGATCCGGACCACCACTCAGGACCAAGCGCCGAGTCTGAGCATTATCGCCTCCTCTGCTCGCGTACTGCAGCACCCAACTGGACCCGCAGGACATAGTCCGAACCAGCCTCCAAGCCTCAGTCCGAACCAAACACGTTGTTGCTCGCCTTCAGCGGCTGCTGCTCTGGTCAGCCCAGCATTGGTCCGGACGACCACAGTCGCCTGAGTCCCGATCACCAGCCGAGCACCAGGCACCTAGGGTTAGGTTCCGGACCTATGTAAGATGGTCCAGACCACCCGAAACCCCTCGGTCCTGAGCACTGAAACACCTCCAAAACAACTCCTTTCAACTCCATTCTTTCTCCCTTGCTTCCATGTGCCAACACCAATGTGTTTCACCACTTGTGCACGTGTGTTAGCATTTTTCAAAGCATTTTCAAGGGTTTAGTTAGTCACTGACTAGGTCTAATGCATCGATTAGTTAGCGAATCACCTAGTGGCACTTGAACACCGCATAAACCGTGAATATCTCCTCTTGATAGTACATCTATCTATCCTAAATGTGATCGCACTCGCTAAGTGCCTTGATCACCAAACCAAAGAGCCCTATTGGGTTATACCTTTGCCTTCGGACCTCTTTGTTTCTCCTCTTTTCTTCACTTCTCTTCTCTTCTCTATTTCACCAAATATGGAGCACTTGATCACTTGATTAGCTTGTGGTCATCACCATGGTTGCCACCTTGCTATCTCTACCACTTGGCTTGGCCCTAATCCATCTCATAAGCTACGCACATGCTTAGCCATAGTGTTTACACCAAATTTTAGCCTGGACTCGGGAATGTAGTAGTGTGCTGAGAACGTTACTTGTTGGAGATCGACTAAGTGTTAATGTCGGCTGATTTTAGAGGATCGGCTATTTTTTCATCTGAATCAACTATTTGTCGAGATTGACTATTCTTTGGATTTTGATGAAATCTACGACCTAGGACAACTCAAACAAGATCTACGATCAAGAATAGAGCAAGATGTGCCAGATTCTACAGAAAAGGAAAGAGTAGAGCCCAAGTTATTTGTAAGAATAGAGTTTTGTCTTATTTTTTGGATTTGTCTAGAGTTTGTGTTCGTATAGGACTCGTTTTAGGCCTAGGGTATAAATATCAACCCCGACTATTGTAAGAGGAGAATCAATCAATCAAATACAACCAGCTTCATGCCAAAAACCCTAGGAGTAGAAGTAACGTAGATCTGGCGAGTTCTTCGTCAAGCTAGGCTACAACGGCTTCGTCCGATCTCTAGTTTGTTGTAAGTAGCGTCATGACTTATGTTATCGTTTTATAAGGCTGCAACGGCTTCTTCTGATCTCTTATGATGCTTTGATGTAAGCTAGTTATCGTCGATTATGTCGAATAATTTGTTGTTTGATGCATCATCAATAGTTATCGAATATATCTGAGATCGGCTAAGCTTGCTTTGCCACCTTAGATCGGTTTAGTTATCGGTATTGTTATAATAATGCTTCATTATCTATAACTTTACCTCCTGGCTAAGCTTGAAGCAGATCGATCTTAAATCTTTTGTTTGATCGTTTGCTAAGTTTGTTCATGCTTATGTTTATCTTCATAACGATTAAATCTGTTAGATCGACTGTTTTGCTTCAATCTTATGCCTCACATGGTACGCATTCAAGGATATGTTTAGATTCATGCTTAGGGTTTGTTAATCTCTTCTGGAAGTTCTAGTATGGCTGTAACGGTTCTATCCGATCCCTACTGTTAGAATTATCCAGATTCAAACGCTGTCGGTTAGCAAGTCCTATGCATAATGATGAATGTATACCCTGTCTGTTTACCATGTCAGTATCGGTTGTTTTAGCCGATCGCTCATGCTTTGATAAATATAGCACGTGTTCTTGATGTCTTTAGTTTGTTTATGAATGTTGCTCTTGATACATGATTTGAAGTACAAATAGATCTGTTAATCTCTTCTGAGAGCTTTATTATGGTTGTAACGACCCCGTTCGATCCCCACTGTTAAAGTTGCTTGGATTCAGACGCCATCAGTTAGCAGTTCTATTTGTCATGGAAAGTGATGTGTTATTTGTCATCTTGTATGAACAGATTAAATGGTTGATTTCACATATGATGTAATCTTTATCCTAATATGATCTTGATATATTGCACTTGCTCTTGTCCTGGTTAATTAACCCTATATCATAATCTGTCATCCATATATGCTAATCGGTTGTTTTACTGAACATTCAAGCATACCAGAAACTGCCGATTCATCTATATTTTTCCCGATCCACGTGCATGCATGTAGGTTATCAACTGTCTAGTCGATGCCCTCTAAAATCGGTCATTCAGGCCACACATTTGGAACTATCTGGAGCAACACTGACATGTTCCACCTTAAATTACTGATCATTTTGTTCCTTGTTAATTGCAGGGTCAAATTGACTGACATGCTAGGACCGATCAAGTCAAGACCGGCTTGCTGAAGAAGTCACACGGATCGAGGAACCTCTCTACTCCGATCTCCGACTGCGAGTGTGCTTGCTTGCAGAATTTTGCATCAACACATAGGATTAGTCCAAATAGGTTTCATCAATTAACCAAAACTAAACTAGGACTTTCAATCTCCCCCTTTTTCATAATTGATGACAACCTTCACAAAGATATATGATTTAAATTTGTATTACCACTTTGGTAGTATTAGCTCCTCCTACATATGTGCTATAGAGTTTGGTTCAAATTTTGGCACATATGTATGGATATGAAATTGTGAGTGAGCAATACTATCAAATGATGCTAAGGCATAAGAATGGACCTTTGAAGCGCGATACCAATTGGAGTGCACAATGTTCACCATCCTTAGCACCATTAGTAACTAGACATTCATCAATACTTAAGAACCCCGTGAGATCAACATTATAAGTAAGGCTCTTGATCCACTTGAAAATCACAATGTCTAGTTATCTTCCTATGCATGCTAGTACTTCAAATCATCATTCAAATTCTATGTCTAGCATACACCACACAAGCATGGATATTAAGATAAAAACTTATGCAATGCAAGCAATCATATGAGTATGCACATTTCAAATGCATCAATCAAGTCTATGAGCTTGCTCCCCCTACTTGTGTGCTTTAAATTTTAATTGATCCCCTTAAAGTGATACTCCCCCTATATCTTTGTGTATATTTTCTCCCCCTTTGTCAACAATTTTCATAAAAGATTTACAAGATGGTTCAAATTAGTTAGGAGAGAGTTTTTTCAAATTTGGTTCAATCTAGGTCCAATGCAAGAAATATTTAACACGGTTTGCTCTAGAGTAAGCTTTTTCACACATCTTGCAATGGTTATCTTACTCACGTCGGTTAAACATTTCAATGCACATTCACTAGATCAAACACTAGGTTTGCAAAAAAATAAACATGTCATATGCTACCACTAGATCAAATCAAACATAGAAACAATAGTGGTACCATACAAGCATCAAATTCATTTGGTTTTCATGAATGAGCCTAATCATTATGTCTATATGATCTAAACACACCCTAGCAAGAATGAATGCATATGCCAAACAATTTTACCTTTGCTTTGTCGATGGAGAGGCATGTCATATAAGTGGGGGTGCATTCAACTCATGTTGGAGAAGTCTAGGATATTCAACTCATTCCTTAGCTTGCAAAACCTTCTCTCATCTAGTGGCTTGGTGAATATCTCGGCAAGTTGATCATCGGTGCCCACACTCTCAATATATTTGTCCTTCTTAGCTTGATGATCTCTAATGAAGTGGTGCCTTATATCAATGTGCTTTCTTCTTGAATGTTGAACCGGGTTGGTGGCTATTTTGACAGTGCTCTCATTATCACATAGTAATGGGACTTGTTCAAACTTGATGCCATAGTCTTGCAATGCTGCTTTCATCCATAGCAATTGTGCACAACAACTACCCGCGGATATGTATTCGGCTTTGGCGGTAGAGAGTGCAACACTATTTTGCTTCTTTTATGACCATGAAACAAGTGATCTTTCTAGCAATTGACAAGTGTTGGTTGGAGCACATGTTGTTGGTTGAGTACTTATACTTGCACTTTGTTGGGCCACTTGAGAGTCACTAGCATCTTGTTGAGCATGAGATCCACTAGTGCTTGCATCATTGTTTCCATGCATTCTTGAGGAAGAAATCACTTGATCTTTGTCATCTTCAATGTCAATCACTTGCTTTGGCCTTATATCACCAATGTCCATGTTCTTCATAGCACCCACCAATTGTGTTCCTCTCACATCTTCTAGATTGTCTTGTTCTTCTTGTGAGCCATTGGTTTCATCAAACTCTACATCATGGACTTCTTCCACTATTCTTGCTGTGTTGTTCCATACTCTATATGATTTGCTTATAGTGGAGTAACCAAGTAAGAACCCTTTATCACATTTCTTCTCAAACTTGCCAAGTCTTGTGCCTTTCTTCAATATGTAGCATTTGCACCCAAAGACCCAAAAGTATGCAATGTTGGGCTTTCTATTATTGAGTAGCTCATATGGTATCTTCTTCAAGAGAGGGTGACAATACAGGCAGTTTCCATAGTAGCACACCATGTTGATTGCTTAGGCCCAAAAGGAATCACTCACATTGTATTCACTAAGCATTGATCTTGACATGTCAATGAGTATCATATTCTTCCTCTCAACTATCCCATTTGATTGAGGTGTATACTTGGCCGAGAATTGATGCCTAATTCTGAATTCATCACATAGCTCTTCAACTCTTGTGTTCTTGAATTCACTTCCATTGTCACTTCTCACCTTCTTGATTCTTGTATCAAACTCATTTTGGCTTCTCTTGACAAAGGTCTTGAATATGCCAAACACTTCACTCTTGTCAACAAGAAAGAAGACTCATGTGTATCTTGTGTAGTCATCTACTATCACAAAGTCATACTTGTTTCCCCCAATGTTTGCATATGTTGTTGGTCCAAACAAGTCCATGTGCAACAACTCAAGTGCATTTGTAGTGCTCATGACACCTTTGTTGGGATGAGTGTTTCCAACTTGTTTTCTCATTTGACATGCACTACAAAACTTGTCCTTCTTAAAGTGAACATCTTTTAGGCCTCTCACCATATCATGTTTGATAAGCCTCTTCAATTGCTTCATTCCAACATGTCCCAACCGCCTATGCCATAGCCAACCCGTACTTGATTTGGAGAACAAACATGTTGTCAATTGAGTTTCACTAGCATCAAAGTCCACCAAATAAAGGTTCTCATATCTAAAGCCCTTGAACACCAAGTCACTTCCATCTACACTAACAATCTCCACATCATCAACTCCAAATATGCACTTGAAGCCTAAGTCACACAATTGTGCCACCAACAATAAGTTGAAATTGAGAGATTTCACTAATAGCACATTGGAGATGCTCATATCATTGGATATTGTAATCTTGCCCAAGCCTTTGACCTTGCCTTTCTTGTTATCACCAAATGTGATGGAGTCAACATGATCATTGCCACTAGTGTTGATTGATTTGAACATCCTTCCATCACCGGTCATGTGTTGAGTGCACCCACTATCAAGTACCGAATGCCTTCCTCCAACTTTATAATTGACCTACAAAAGTAAATGAATTCTTCTTAGGTACCCAAACTTGCTTGGGTCCTCCAAGGTTAGTTACCAAGCTCTTGGGCACCCAAATTGCCTTCTTCTTTGGGCTAACCATGGGTGCACCAATGTACTTCGCCTTCACACCATTAGAACCCTTGGTAAGCATA
The DNA here is from genome assembly GCA_009763385.1 of Coix lacryma-jobi var. lacryma-jobi. NCBI lineage: Eukaryota > Viridiplantae > Streptophyta > Magnoliopsida > Poales > Poaceae > Coix > Coix lacryma-jobi. Next base: position 13,563,273 of record CM019831.1, on the reverse strand, counting down.
TAACAAGAATCAAACCGAATAAAGGATACATTAGCATTGTTCTTGTTTTTGTTCTTGCTTTTACAATGTTGCTCTATATGCCCAGATTGCTTGCAAATCTTGCAAAACTGACCATTACCCTTCACAAAACTAGTCTTGTGAGTGACAAAAGCCGCCTTGCCTTTCTTGGGGGTATAGCCAATTCCCTCTTTATTGAGTGAAAAGCGTTGGCTACCCAAGCACTTAAGCAAGCGGGCATCTCTACCATAGGCATTGCCTAAGGCTAGAGTGAGTTCATGGACCTCCTTCTTGAGAGTCTCATTCTCCACTATTAGTGAGGCATCACAAGTGAAACCATCACTCATAGTAGAAGTAGTAGTATTGGTTGAGCTACATGAAGCATTAGTGGGAGCAACAACAATAGGAGTATAGAATTTTTCATCAAGAATATCACATGTGACTCCTATATTGCATGTGTCTACAACATCCTCAATCTTACTTTGATCAAGGAGGGAGGAGTGGGCTTCTACAAGCCTAGTGTGAGCTTGATCAAGCTTCTCATGGGCTTCCACTAGCCTCTCATGAGTAGACTTGAGCTCATCAAAGGATTGCTCAAGAGCCTTGTTGGCCTTGCATAATTCTTTACACTCCTTCCTCTTAGTCTCAATGTAAGAGTGAGCATCTTGTAGCATGCTCATGAGGTCTTCCTCATCATCATCACTCTCACTATTGCTCTCATCGGATGATACCTTAGTTGGCTTAGCCATGAAGCATGTTGATGGAGCATCAAATAGAGAAGGCTTGCTTAAGATAGCAGGACTAGCCATCTTGGTGGTCTTCTTCTCATCATTACTAGAATCATCATCTTCATCACTTGATGATGAATCACTATCCCATGTCACAACATAGGACCCACCCTTCTTGAACTCCATCTTCTTCTCCTTCTTTTCCTTCTTGTCCTTCTTCTTGCCCTTCTTGTGATCTTTTCATCATCACTAGCATAGGGACAATCGGCAATGAAGTGATCCTTGCTTTTGCACCGAAAGCATCTTCTAGTTGAGCTCTTGGTGGTGTCTCTTCTCTTCCTTGAGCCATAGCCCTTCTTCTTCATGAACTTGCCAAATCTTTTGATAAAGAGAGTCATCTCTTCATCATCCACCTCATTTGCACTAGTGGAAGCTTCATCTTCACTTTCTTCCTTCTTGACCTTGCCCTTGCTCTTGCTTTTGGAGGATGTAGCCTTAAATGCCACAGTCTTCTTCTTCTTTTCTTCCTCTTGGACGCCCCCATTCCGTTCCACACGGTATGTGTCTTGTGTGACCACATCACCTAGTACTTGGTTTGGGGTCATTGTTTCCAAGCCATCTCGCACAAGAATTGTCACCAAGGTGTCAAACCTTGGTGGCCAGCATCTCAAGAACTTGTGCGAGAAGTCTTTGTCCTCCACCTTCTCTCCCAAGCTCTTCAAGTCATTCACAATAACTTGCAACCGGTGAAACATTTTCGGTAGCCGTTATAGCCATATATAAATCATTGGCAAATGCAGCAGCTTAGACAATATAATCTAGATACGGTCCAAAAGCTACTATTTTGTGGTGTATTAATCTCTCATCAAATCCAGTCTTAATCTGATGAACATATTTAGGATGATTATAATTATGTTTCAAGAAAGGGGTGCAGCTAAGTTATTGGACATTCAACCGTCAAATTAAAGTATCAAATCGCAGAGATGTTTCACAAATTGATGATCAAACTCAACCTGAACGTGTAGGAAAGTTGTGATTAAGGAAGGATGTCAAACAGTCGTAAAAGGATGAAGAAGTAGAGCTAATTGATAAAGAATACAGCTGGCCAACCAAATGTGTTGCCTTCGCTTCCAGACATTCAAACACCACGTGTCCACGTGTACAAAAACATTATGTAGTCAAACATAAGAATAGCTGCCTAAAAAACAACTCAAACATCACTTATTTGTGACCAGAGAGAATAGTAAATATCTGCAGCTTTTATCTCTGCAAGTTTAACGCCTTGCGCTGAGATAGGCAAACGTACAGCTAGTTAGCTAGCTGAGGTATCACTGTAAACGACCCCTCCTAGACAATAACATATGCCGACTAGATCCATCAGCATAAAGGAGTTTTGGTTTCATGCTATGCATTCTGACTTGCTCCGACAAGTCCTCTGCCCCGGCTCCACTTACTTTCCTAGAGAGCATTACTTCCTTTAGCCGCTTCAGGTTCAAGATGCCACTGACGCAATCCAATTCGTTACACACCAGCTGCAGGGACTCGAGGCCTTCCATGGCATGCTCTTTGAGGACAATCTTGGGTACCTTAGGAACCTCGAAGCATAGACGCTGCAGACTGCAGAACCAGTAAGGTTCAAAAGTAAGTTGTTCGAACTCGAAGAAATCTCCGCTCAGCTTGAGAAACTGCAATTTTTTCAGGTGGCATAGCTCTAGCAGTAGTTCACGGCCCCCAAGATTGGCCTCAGAAAGGCACAGTTCCTCAAGGCTGCCTGTTAATGATCGAATGAACCGTGGCAATCTGGTCAGCTTTCCACATAGCTTGAGGGAGCGAAGCCGACACGGAGGTTCAATCTCAAGATTATCCAGGAAGTTCAGGGGGCGACCATGGAAATCAACTGTGAAACAATAGAGAGGTGAGTTCCCATCTTTGGCTTCCTTTTTTAAGCAGCTCTTTAAGGACTCCAGAAGATATTTTGTCGCCGTCTCATTGGGCGCAGACTGCCCACACAAGATTCTGACCTTACTCAACATGGGCATACGAGGCAATAACGTGACAAAATATGATGGGACTTCGTCGACGAGGAATCCTGCCAGAGTCTGCAGCTTGGAGCTCTCAATTGGAAAGTCCTTTTTTCCTTCAAATAAATTACTTAATGGGTTTTCATTGGAGATGAGCTTTGCCACTTTCTGCACCTTGGACTTCTTGCGAAACATTATTTTGTTCTTCGAAACTATTTGGAACTTCCCGAACAAGTGAAGTAATGCCGGGAGTAGAATGACATCCATGGGAATTTTGTGTACCATGGTGTCCCTTGTGTCAAGCGTCTCCAACGATCGCATATTCACAATATTCGCTGGAAGCATGGTCACATCTTGATTGCCTCTGATGCTCAGATATCTCAATACTGGTCGGCTGCAGACTGTACGAAGATGATCGTCCTTCATGTTTCCACAATTTTCTAAAATCAGTACTCGCAGAAACATGTAGTTATTCAAGTCCATTAGAACTTTGCTTGCCTCCCCATGGTACGTGAGCAGCCGGACATGAGTTGTACTAGCCTTCCCTCCTCCAATCCTAAGATCAGGCTCGCTGCTGTTATTATTATGGAGATACAATCGAGTGATATCAGCTTGCGACGATGGTTCCACCTTTTGGCCCTGTCGAATATCGATCCTAGTGACATAATTCTCCTGGTGCCCTTTGTCATGAATAAACAGCGGCATCATACGGTTAACTCTAAACCTCGTCACCTGTCCACTGAAACTGACCTCCACTGGCACGATGAAGTTTTGCTCTATCAGCTCAGTAAAACATTCATTTGCCAAGCCATCGACCGAAGATGATGGTGATGATGATATCAACCTTTCAGCCAACAGTCGCCTGATCAGAGGTTTTCCCTTGATGACATGATCCTTGATGACATGATCCTCGATGACAAGATTCTTGAAATATATATTTAGCGACAGCAAGCAGGCCTTTGCATTGACATTCAGACTGGCGTAGCTACGATTAACCACGTGCTTCATTCCTCGGAATGCTTCTATCTGGTTTTTGGCCAGCAGGGAACCGATGTCGGTGCAAGCCTTCTCACACTCATTATAGTCCCAAGTTTTATTTAAGCTTCTCATATAATCGCCCATATTAGCTATTGCAAGAGGAAGGTATTCACATGTCTCTAAGATCATCGTCATCAGACGATCTCTGTCTACATTCCTGGGAAACATCACCTTTTTCCCCAACAAATGCTTAGCAGAGTTCTCGTCAAGTGGCCGCATCTTGTAAACTAGGCCATTCCCTTGGCAAATATTGGTTACTCTATTGCTTGCCGTGGTCACGATAATTCTGTTGCTTTTATTATTATCAGGGCAAGCACTTAGTACGTTATTCCAGTAACAAGTTGTCTCCAGTCCATCAATTACGATAATGTACCTAATTACAAAAAATAAATATTCAAATTACTATCAAGTCATGATCTCGTACGAAAAATAATCTTAGGAGATATAAGCATCAGTTACTGTTTAATATCTCTGACTAATAAAAAATACTTATATTAAATTATATGTTTTCCTTCTTGTTTATTTTCTAACACAATGGGCACCAGTTATCATAAACTTATTAATTAAATTTGTTTTTGCAAGGGACACGTCTATATATTTTTTTCACTCATATAATAGTTTTTTTGTATGATACCTGTATATCTTCAATATAGAATTAGTTGAAACCTAGCATTGACTATCGTGGCTCTTGCTGCAGCATATATCTTATGAGGTCATGAATCTAAATTTTTATTTTAATTTTTTATATTATTCTTATTGATTGCTATAGTTTTTTGTTCTCAAGTTGTGTTGAAACTCTTGTGCTCATTATATCTTTTATTGACTCTTCTTTTTGACTTTCTAAAAATAAGGATTTTAGGTCATCGACTACATTCTTATATATTATAATAGCGTAAGCAATAAGTGAAATCTGCACCATATCAATTAAAAATTATATGTGCAGTAATGGTTGTACTATCAATATAGATATGATAAATATTTTTGTTAAAATGTAAAAATGTATATAAAGTAACAGCCTATATAAATCATATGTCATGGTTACTAAAATGGGTTTTAAACAATTTTTTAGTATCATTAGTATATGAATTATTAAAAATGTTTTTTATATGATGAATCAAAACTTATGCATTTATTGCTCATGCATGCTAACAAAGATGTCTATGTTTACTTTAGTCAAATTTTAATATATTAATAAAGATAGAAGTGGATGATAATGTAGAAACATATATATGTTTGATGATTATTTAAACAATTTCTGCAATAAAAAAAATATTGATAATTTAGATGTAGATTTTAGGGGATATTTAGTTTTCTAATAATGAGATGAAAATTTGAGTGGTTATGTAAATTATCTATCATAATAGGAGGAGGTGAGTAATTAGATGAAAATTTAGGTTTACTTTAGATCATGTTCATAATGGAATAGGTGGGTAATTTAAGTATAGAGTTATGAGTTACTTTATGTTATTTACACAATAGCAGAGATGGGTAATTATTTACAAAATAAAATAGATCCAACAACAGTTATTACCAATGGTGATTAGATTCTACTGAAATGATGATCATATATTTCTCAATTTTGTGGGAATTTTTAGGATCTATATTTTAATACTTATCTTTTTCTCTAATATGATATATATATATAGGGTAAATTTTTCCTACTCCTAGGGAGTAGTTACTTCCATGTGTATATCTCAAAATTTATAGTGTATATAGCCTGACAAAGTATATGTACGCGAAGTATATAATCGTACTAGAACATCTACTGTAGTATGTATGTCGAGCATGCATGTATACAAAAAGTATATGACTATACTCATTTTATATAGTGCTGTAATGACATTATAGTAATATATTAAAAAATATATTCTATGTTAATTTTTTCGCGTAATAAGATTTAGAGTATTTTAAAATAAGTATGTAAACGTACTCAAGGTGATAAATGTGTATGTAATCATACATAATATGGTTTATTGAAAATAGGAGTAATTACTCCTGGGAGTATAGAAAACTCACCCTATATATATATATAGGCTCTTGTTGCATCCCTTTCTATGAAGTACAAATCTATAATTTAGCTTACAACTTTTAATATATTTACTATAATTTTTCCTCGTATTAAATTGAAACAAATGTAAATTTTATCTTTTATTCAAAACTATTTATTATTTATTAGAAAAAAGTTTATGTCCTAGTAGTATTGTTTTCCACATGTTAAGTTGAAACTTAGTATGCATTTTGGCACTTAAAATAGTCAAATTGTTATATCATAGGATATAAGTGTAGTAGTATTGCTTTAGGTATCACAGAGTACTTAAAATTAAATTATAAATATGGATATGGCATAGTGTCATTATGCTCTTAACGTCACAGATGGAGAAGTGCGTAATTTACAAATATATACTGTACTATGTGGATATTGAATTATTTTCTATAAGTTATACTAGAATTTACATGTAGATTTAGAGATATTTTTGTTTAGTTTGTATAATGACTGAGTTATATATAAATATAAAAGTGATACTTTATATATTATGCCGCACAAAAATTATAACTGAATCTGTCACACCCGGACAAAGATTATGGGGTACTTTTATTGCATTATTCTAATATGTGCAAATGAGGAAGGATAAAAAGTAGAGTTAATAAAAAAATACAAAAATCACAAGAGTTTCAACTTGATGGCAAAAAAATCTATAACAGTCGACAAGAATAAAAATTGAAAAATTCAATTGAGATTCATGACTTTATAAGATATGTGATGCAGCACCACCATAGTTAATGGAAAGATTTCAAACTAATTACATATTTAAAATATAAAAAGATGTCATACAATGTAAAAAATATGAATATGGATCAAAATCAAATAAAGCAATCCCTTGCAAAAAAAAATAATTAATAAACTTATAATAATTGAATATAGACTATAAGAAATATCTATTTTATAGAAATAAACAATTATTTATTGGTTAGATGTATTAAACACCACAAATATCTCAAAAATTCTGACCCGTGCAAGACCACGGGTTGATGGACTAGTATGGACAAATGAGGAAGGATAAAGACATGCATGCAGTTTTGATTAGTTGGTTCCATAAATTTTTTTTAGATAACGGAACAAAGTTCCCGCCTCTACCACCGGAAGATAATACACAACTGAAAATTTATCCATAAATAAATTCGCAACACTTGTTTCTCTTAAATAAATGCGCGCACTAGCCAATATAGAATCATGGGTTAGTTACCAGTAAAGATAAAGAAAAGGACGCACCTCCCATTCACTAGTAAACCTCTCAAAATATCGATAAGCTGTGGAGTATTTTCTTCTCCAACGTTTGTTTTGCCCAACAATTGACGAAGTATGTCCCGTAGCAAGCCCTTGCCGTCGTCATGGGATGATGCCATGGCCCAAGCCCTGTACTGGAAATGTTCCTTCTCTGTGACTTGGTCATACGCTGCTCTAGCAAGGATACTCTTCCCGGAGCCACCGGGGCCAACAACGGTGACCACCCTGCGCTTGCTCGCTGTACCTTCACACAAGATGCCGACGAGCTCCGCCTCAGCTCGCTTGGTGTCCAGTGGCGGCGGCCGCCGCATTCTATAGACTGGACAGTTCTGACGACAGGTGTCGGCTATTTCATCTTTTCTTGTGGTGACAATAATTCTGCTGCTCATGTTATCGTCGGGGAAAGCACGCAGCAGATCATCCCAGTACCTTGTGGTCTCAAGGCCATCAATTCCGATGATGTACCTAATAATAATTATTAGAAAAAATAAAAGGAATCGAATTAAGGGTCTGTTTGATACATACATACACATTGGCTACTTGGCTAGTGCTAAAAATTAGCCCATATTATTAGCTATATATATGGTTGCCTTGCTATAAGGGAGTAGTCCAGATTTTTTTTTATAAAAAAAAAAGAAAAAATAAAAATTAGTTAGAAGGGGAAGAATAAAGTAAGGGGCACAGACAGGACAGGGGCCACACGTACCTCTTGTTCCTCAGGAAATCTCTCAGGATTTGTGCAAGCTGGCTAGACGATTTCCGTCGCTGCCTTTGGTGGCCCAGTCGGTCGATCACGTCCTTGAGGAGCCTCTTGCCATCGCCGCCGCCGTCGTAGGACGACGCCGTGACCCAAGCCTTGCATGTGAACTCTTCCTTGGATTGGACATTCTCGTACGCCGCTCTGGCAAGCTTCTCACTGCTGCCAGTGTCGTCCGGGCTCGCAATAACGGCGACCACTCTGAGCAGCGTCACGCTGCTCATGCGCAGCATCCGGACGAGCTCCTCTCCGGGTGCATCCAAGCCCACCGGCTCCGCCTCCTTGTCATGGCAGAAGTCTCTGTTCCTTCCCGTGGTCTGCCAAGGCTGTGGCTGTCCGTCCGGCCGTGGCCGTGAGATGTGATGGAAGCCGTCCGCCCTCTTCTTAGCTCTGGCGCTGAGATTCTCGATCTCCTTAAGATAGCTGCGCATCTTCCTCCCGGGGCCGACGACCCGCTTGCCCTTGTCCACCAGCTTCTCCGCCACGCGCGCGCCGATCCCTTCAAAGTGCCCGCCGGCCTGGCCACTGAACTCCAGGTCGTAGAGCTCCATGACATCCTCGATTCGGAGCTTGATGCACCTGAGGTCGTTCATCCAGGTGCTGAGGGTGCCGTGCTGCTCCGCGTCCTCGGAGCCTCTGCGGAGGGCCTCTTTTATGGATTCCAGGTCGCCTTGGATGGACCTGACGCCGTCGGAGATCTTAGCCTTGCCATGCTCTTTGTAGGATGCCTTGAGCTTGCTGAGGAGATTCAGGGAGGCATCTACCAGACCAAGAGCAGAGCTAGCAGCCTCCATCTAATTAAGCTAGCAGCTAGGCCTAGGATTAATCGATTGTGGTGTGGTGGTCTGAGGCGAGATATGATTTAGCTAGGCTTGGCCAAGAGGCCTGCAGATCGAGCAAGAGCTCGATTTCATTTCTTGCCGGTGAGAGGCGATAGATCTACTCCTTCAAGAGATCTAGAGGGGCGGACCGTGTGCATCCAAGACCAAGACCAAGAGGCGAGGCGACGACCTGCACAGAAGACCTGTCATCGATGACTGTCCTTGTTGTAATAATAATGCATGCATGTGCCAACTGCCAAGCATTTGGATTTTGTGTTCCAATTTTTGTCAATCACAAGGTGCCAAGTGCATCTGTGGGTTTACAGATCTGCATTTAAATTGTTCTTCAGGTGCCTACGTGCAAATAATATGTTTGTAAACTCTGTGCGTTGGTCCCCGAAATGAACAACCTGACAGACAAATATGTGGTGTCCAGGATACCATGCCTGCTTCCTCGATCTAGCCACAAGTTAATTGTGTTAACACACGGCATTGGGTTTACAAAGGGGCTGAGATGCACAAATAGCCACAAGTATATATGTGCATTCAAAAAGGGGCTGTCAAAACAAGTTCATTTTAGTTATTTATCAGTTATATATAGAACTATTGGAAGTAAAGATGCAAGGGAGGGCTTTCCCTATAGCTTCTCCATTTGCCATCATTCTGAACCTGAAAATTTGATCATTCTGAACCTGGAATTACTCTGAAATTGATGTGAGCAATCAGAATTTAGAAACATGGATGTACCTGAGATGCAGCTATTTGTGGTTTCTCTTTGGGTATATCCTTTGGCTCCCCTTGCAGCTCTGGAAATGCCAAACTCAAATTTAGTAGACAGTATGTACAAAAAGATCCTATGCTTTCATTTAATATGTCCTAAGAGGATTGTATGAGTTCCGTCAAATCAAAATTTTCTAAAGACAGAGGAATTGTAAGATTTGATTTCATGTTCTACTAGACTACTTATTTTTTACTGTACTTTATATTTTAAATAATATATACTTAACTAGCAATAATGAGTTGGTGATCATCTCTTTTTACTGTGAGTCGCATTATAGATATAGACGCTCACATACATACACCTACACTTACTTCTACAAATAAACACATATCCTACTCCACTATGAGCACTTTCGAAATACTAAGACGATAGATTTTAAGATTCACGAGTCATCACAAGCAGCACATTATCGATAAAACGATTACCTACCACGGATATGAGCACCTTCGAAATACTAAGCTGACAGATTTTTAGTATTTATAGGTCATCATATGCGCTCCAATATCGACAAGCATGGTTGTCTACTACCACGGAAAAATAGCAAGCATGTTAAATCATCAAATATTAGAATAAATCTACCAACATAAAGCTTGACCCCAGAGCAAAATCTAAATAATTAAGCTACACTCAATTCTCATATGTTGAAACTTTTTGACTGACTCTTCTTATGCCCGGCTTCGCCACTGGCCAAGCATTTATCAAAAAAAAAAACAAGGTGCCAAGCATTTGGATTTTGCGTTCCATTTTTTGTCAATCACAAGGTGCGGAGTGCATTTGTAGGGTTACAGATCTGCATTTAAATTGTTGTTCAGGTGCCTACATGTGCAAAAAATATATTTGTAAACTTGTGCGTTGGTCCCCAAGTATGAACATACTCCTGTGACAAATATGTGGTTTTAGGACAGCATGCTTCCTGCTTTCCGCTGGCCACAAAAACAATTGTGTTCACATCATCTTCATAACACACGGCTTTGACTAGTAGTACCTTTTGAACAAATATCTGTTATCTTAGCATTTGACTAAGAGCATGTTTGATTCTTTTAGTAATCCCTATAGTTTATGGTCATTCCTACTAAAGTTTAGGGATCCTGTTTGAGACCCTAAAGACTATTAAAGTTCATGAGTGAATACCATATTATCCATAATTAATGCATAAATTAAGGTGGATGCCAACAATTATTGAGGGGCAGCTGGTGTTCATGTTACCTTTTAGGAGCTTTTAGCGCTTCCTTGGTGACTTTTGCCACTAAACTTTCAAGATCTCTTTTATCAGTCAGGGTGTTTGACACTTTAGGGACTAAAAATGAACTAATTTTAGGAAGAGCTAACCAAACAGACCCTAGAAAAACGGAACCTCCATGTTATTAACTATCGAAGCCTAGAACCTGCCACACTAATCAGGTCAGTGTCAGTGGGAGTTTCATCTGCATTAAATAAGTTGTCACATAGACAATTTTGATGATATGACAATGTATTTAAAAAGAGAGAGATGAATTGAGTTTTATCTAAATGAAACTTTCTTGACACAATTACCAACTCTCTATGAGTCATGAAATTAAATGCTAATAAAACTATAGAATGAAACTCTATTGAGAATGAGTGTTTCATCCGAGTTTCATTTTATTTTATATGACATGTCAGTCTTGAAAACAACGCAATGAAACTCTCCACTGAGACTGGCCTCAGAAAAAATAAAATCGTCGGCTTATTTATTTAGACAGACAAAACCAAGATGCTTCCTTGGAAGTTTCATATGAATTAAATAGGTTATCACATAGACAATTTTGATGATATAACAACGTATTTAAAAAGAAAGAGATGAAATGAGTTTCATCTCGGTACAATTTATCAGTTCTCCATGAGTCATGAAATTAAATGCTAATAAAACTATAGAATGAAACTCTTTATTGAGAATAAGTGTTTCATCTGAGTTTCATTTCATTTTATATCACATGACAGTCTTGAAAACAACGCAATAAAACTCTCCACTGAGACTGACCTTAGAAAAAATAAAAATAAAATTGTCGGTTTATTTATTGAGACAAACATAACCAAGATGCTTCCTTGGATGAAGATGCGCGCCAAGCTCCTTCCGGGGGTAAGTAGCAGTCTAGCAGAACTCATCAAGAAAATGATGATGAGGAGCTCCATTGTAGATAAATGCAGCCATTTTTTTTTTTTGTGAAGTCGTTAATATTAGATTGCAATAGGCAATTCTTCAAATCAAATAACCTAAGGCTTGTATGGCTACCAGCTAGCTAGTAAATTGCTTGTGTCCTGTCCACAACGTTGTCAAGATCCACAAATTTTATTGATATTCATATATACTCATGTGTATACGCATATATATTAATTAATTAATTATTAATCTTTTAAACGGACAAGTCCAACACGTTGGAGATGGAAAACCAGTCGGCAGGGCCCAGTAGAGCCCAACAAAAGAGAATGAAGTAACCCTTACCACTTCCTAGGCCCAATCCAAGGGACTTCCCAAGCCCTAGCCAGCATTTCACTTTCACCACGCCTCCTGCCGCCACCGCCGGCGCGTGCCATCGATTCCCCCGATGTCCTTCGCCGGCAGCGCTGACGACTCGGTGGAGGACTATTCCGCGGAGGCCACCGTGGTGCGCTTCGACCCGCCGCTCCCTCTCCTCCGCGCACCAGTCCACTCCCCGGCACCTAGCAGCGAGGGCGCCGTCCTCGCCTTCCGCGATGCCGCCAGCTGGCGAGCCGCCTGGGAGACCGCCGAGGCCAGCCTCGTCTCCCAGTGCGAGGTAACACCCCATCCCCGGTCCTCTCACCTCCTAAACCGTAACTGTGTTGGCAAAGCGATGACATTTTTTTTGCGGGGGGTGGGGGGGCAATGCTAGGTCATGAGCAGCCACGCGAGTCGGATGGGAATCGATCCAGCATGTAGCGTAGATTGTTCCGTTGTCTGGAGCGCGTAGATGCAGGTATGGATACTGGAAACACTGCCTGTCATTTGTGACCATGTTTCGTTCTTGCAGCTGGCCGAGGTGCCTCGCTGTAGTCATGCGAGGCAGTAAGTTTAGCAGCTGCAAATATCAAAGAGGGCAAACCAGCTCCTGGCTACTGGAGTTCAGTGGTTAGGATTGACAATGTCCCATAATCGATGGACTGTGTTTGTTTCACTTGCGGTTTTTACTTCCTGGTGATGCTTCTTTGAGGAATGCAGAATGCTAGTTATAAAAGAAGGCTAGCTGGGCACTTGGGCTTATTCGGATAGGCTAGTTTTCATCCTCTCATGCCCCATTTGTGTTTGTTATCTTTCGGTGTGGCATTTACATTTGTTTTCTTCAAAATTTGGTTTTCAATTTTATCCCAGTTGACAACGAGAACAAACCATCTCCTGTCATCTGGAGGTCAGGGGGGGTTGGCTGTGCTATATATCTTTGTGCTATGTTTCACCTGTGGTTTGTTTGTCATGCTTTGTTTGTGGAATGACGGTTATGGAGTCAGTAAACATAGGCCAGTCGAGTGCTTTAGCTTATTCATGTCTACGGGTTTTTGTCCTTCCATGCTTCATTTGTGTTTGCTTTCTTTCATTGTAGTTTTTACTTTATCCCAGCTGTCTCAACTATCATGCTTTTACACACTAAACTAAACCGCAATCGATTTTGTTTGACATTGATTAGTTGTTGGTTGATTACCTTGATGTCAGTGCTCTGTCTTTTGGGAAAACAGCCTTCCCTACAACTAAGAATACATTATACATGCTTCTACTCACAACAAAAAATGTACTTTAATGAGATGGTAAATGTAGGTTCCCAAGTATGTGCAACTTATGTTCTTCAAGTGAAAATCTTTTTTCACCATGGTCTGTCTCAAATTCTATTGATATCAGTAATTTCGTCACTGAGATAGCCCCCCTCCCCTCATCCCTTCTCTTTTTTTCCCTCTTGTTCTCTCCTACCTAAAGTGCAAAGGATTTAATTTACCATTGCAGCTGGCCGAGTTAGCAGCTGCATACATTAAAGAGGGCAAACCAGCTCATGGCTACTTAACTTTAGTTGTTGTGGTTGACACTGCTCCACAGTCCGCATGTCAAATCCACTTCTTGTATTGATATCTGCAGACTGCATCTAATATAATTTATTGGTGTCAAGGTTGAAACAAAGTGCTTGACATGTGGGAAGCACAGTTTACACTAAGAATGTATTGTATAGGATTTAGTGATCCTTCTGCATGATATTAGACATCAGAGAGGGCAAACCAGCTCCTGGCTACTGGAGTTGAGTGGTTGGGGTTGACAATGTCCCATTACATTCGACTATGTTTGTTGTTTGTTTAGCTTGTGGCTTTTTTACTTTGTGATCATGGTTCTTTGTAGAATGCAGTTATGTAATCAGTTAAAGAAGGCTAGTTGGTGACTTGTGCTTATTCAGATAGGCTGGTTTTTGTCCTTCCATGCTCTATTTCTGTTTGTTTTCGTTCAATGTGAAATTTGTGTTTCTCTTCAATGTGGTTTTCAGTTTATCCCAGATTTCCAGTTGACAGAGAGCAAATCATCTCCTGGCATCTGGGGTTCAGTGGTTGGAGTTGAAGTTTTTTCATAACATAGGACTATGTTTCACCTGTAATTTTTTACGTTTTGCTGTTTTCTTTGGGAATGCCTGTTATGGAGTCAGTAAACATAGACCAGTTGAGTGCTTGAGCTTATTCTGATGGATGGGTTTTCGTCCTTCCATGCCCCTTATTGTTTTTGTTTCCTCCCAATGTATTTTTCAGTTCATCCCATCTGTGTCAGCTATGATGCTTTTACACACTGAACCAACTCACAATCTATGTTATCTGAAAGTGATTTGTTGGCTTATTAATCAAACGCCTGTGCCCTGTCTTATGGGAAAACAGCCTCCTTACAATTTTTTCGACAACATTTGCTAGAATCTATATTTTACTTTTTGTAAACACAAAAAATATTGTAGTTTTTAATCAGTTGAGTTATGTTTTCTGTTATTCTGTTTATCAAACCTATGTTCACTTCCTTTTATTTTCCTTTTTTCTGTGTTCCTTGTTATTATCTTTTACTTGAAGTGCAAGGGATTTCTATTTATTTATTATTGCAGTTGGCCGAGTTGCCTGGCTCAAGTTCTGCCAGTCAATAAGTATAGCAGCTGCATACATCAAAGACGGCAAACCAGCTCATGGCAACTTAGTTTTAGTTGTTGTGGTTGACACTGCTCTACAGTACACATGGCAAATCCGCTTCTTGTATTGATATTGTCATCGAATATACATCAAGGCTGAATCAGAGAATTTATGATTGACATGTGAAACATAGTTTGCAGTTACCGCTGATTGTATGTTCTCTTAATATATTGATGTTACTGTATGTTCTCTTAATATATTGATATGCATCTCTCCTGTGTGTTTGAGAAAAAGGAACTCATTGTATGGGATTTAACTATCTTTTGTATGATGTGTCAGCCTTTATTAAAAAAATGATTTTGTTGCATAGTGTTTTGTCAAAATCCATGTCTTACTGTAGCTTTATGAAGAGCAGTGAGGAAAGTTTGTGAAATTTCATGGCTTACTGTTGCTTTTTTTAAGAGCTATGCACGTCAATTGATCTGACAAGTGAGAAGTAAAATCAATTTCTCTCAAATCTAGTTATGCTGCCTTGGAATATGGATATGACTGTATTTGCTGTTATTTTACTTCCTGCTCACTGAAGTTGAGCTTGCCATATTTCATTTGCGTTGCACATATCATTCACATTTGACACATGTTTTAATTTGTTGTGGTGTACTTAGTACTAGATTCTGTTTCGTAAGAGTTCCTCTCCCTCCCTTAAAATGCAATAACATGACGGATACACATCTTTGCAGGCTGGTGCAAGATCAGGGTGCTCAATCAGGGCATCACGCAAATGCAAGCCTCCCTGGTGGAAAGGCTTATTTGTAGCCGCCTCGACTGGTTACGAAGAAAGAGAGAGATGCGAAGAGCGAGAGATGGCTGCTTGTCTCGAGGCAGCAAAGGAGGCTTGCATCAAGTTTGCAAAGGGAAAGTGCATTGGGCCATTCCGAGATGCAAGGATCGCCTCTGAGGGTGTCCTGGAAAATACAGATTTTGATGTCTGGGGCGCTGCTGCTGCTGGCAAAAGTTCCTCAACGTCGTCAGCGTGTGCTCTGAAGGATCAGCAGTCGTTGTTTAGCCCCGATCCTGGTGTGACAAACTACAGAGGAAGTGATGTGCTCGACAGCTTGCCATCAAAAGAAAATAACAGGTCTGGATGATTGTTGAGGCGTGCGTTACTGTGGTCTATCTTCAAGACATGGCGATGGAGTTTTGAATCAGATCGAATAATCAGATAATGACGACATACATGAGGTCTTGTGGTGGTAGTTGTTTTTTATGCCATGCTTGCGGTTCTGTTACTGAAGCTGGCTCAGTTACTAGGGAGGGTGAAAAAAAGTAGTTTCTCAGAATAAATACAGAAGATCAATAAAGAGAAGAAAAAGACTTTTGGGGCCGAGAGCAGCAAGATCGGTTGACATAAGGAGTGGAAAGCAAGACAACCCTGGTTACTGTTGGTTTTCGGGTTGCTTCAGATCACCACCGGACGAATCTGGGCGTGTACTTTTGCTCAATATACGTAACGTTAGGCTGTGAAGGATGGATTTATCTGCAGAGGTTTTCGTTGCAGTATTATTCCTTTCAGATTCAGAGGTCAGGATATGAAGGGCAAGAAGGCGCAGTTGATTGATTGATGCTCTGAGTTGTGGACATAATCTGTTTAGTTATTGCAGGCAAGTATGTAGTAGTATATACATGTACATTGTGATGTACGTTGGAGCAAGTTTTGCCTACATAACTGACATAACTGTAATTAGAGCTGACGACAACTGATATTTGTTTGTTTGTTTTTTCTTTTCT
This sequence comes from Coix lacryma-jobi var. lacryma-jobi, assembly GCA_009763385.1. NCBI lineage: Eukaryota > Viridiplantae > Streptophyta > Magnoliopsida > Poales > Poaceae > Coix > Coix lacryma-jobi. The sequence continues at coordinate 13,546,947 of CM019831.1, read as the reverse complement.
GATTGTACTAGGACAAATGCCCGTGCGTTGCAACGAAAGAAGAAAGAGACTTTAAAAATCTTTTAGGTTAAGTTTAATCTGAAATTTAAAATTTTAAACTCTAACTATAAATAAACTCTTTTGGGTTCAGTTAAAAAAAATAAAAGTGATGCAAGTAGATCTATTTCAAAATTTAATTTCATAGTACATATGTCCGTACGTTGTAACGGGGAAAAAATATATTAGGATTATTTGGCATGATTTATGGCGGAGCCCCCGTTGGATGGAGCTTAGCGTCCTGATGACAGCAACGGTGGCCGATTCAAGGAGAGACGGGGATGTCAGTTGGATTTGACGGAGCTCACCATAGCGCCATGGGGGAGGGGAGGAGTAAAAAGTGTCTCGCTGATGATAGGGAGCTCGGCGAGACCGGCTGAGGATGTGGGGGCAAAGGAAGATGAAGGCGATGTCGACACGAGGAGAGGAGAAGACGGGTGAAAGAAGATACGTACGCACCCACAAATACGGTAAGCATTGCATTTTTTTAAAAAAAATCAGTCAAAAAATTTGTTTGGGGCAGAGGAAGATGAAGGCGAGGGCATCACGAGGAGAGGAGAAGACGGGTGAAAGAAGATACGTACGCACCCGCACATACGCTAAGGATCACATTTTTTTAAAAAAAAAAAATCAGTCAAAAAATTTTGTTTCTGCAAAAACAAATTTTACAAATTTTTGAATAATAAATTTAGTCAAAATGGTTTCACGGAGAACTATTTGTCAAAACTAACCTAATCTCGAAAACAAATAAATGCAGAAAGATCAAAGTTGCTTGGATTTTTTTTATCTTGGATCCTTCTCTCAAATTCTGTTGTCTTCTGAGTCAATGTTGATCCATGTTGTTTCTTTGTCTTTGATTATTGAGGACTCGGACATGTCAATAAGATGCACGGATCTTGGATTCAGTAGTATTTGTTTTGCCTTTTGCTAGTTGTGTGTGTATGGATTGTGGCTCGTTTCAATTCATTGTGCGTTTTTATTTTGTCTCGATCTGGTACATGGTGGGCTTTGATTTAGTAGTATTTGGTCCTCTTTCTTCACGATCTAATTTGTTGTGGCTTTGATTTCATGACGGCAAGTCTGAGCCTTGATGGATCGATGGTGGCCTCACGACCCTGTCTCAACGACGCTGGTCGGCTCCGCAATCGCATCCCCCTTTCCCTGCGCCTGGTTGGATCAACGACGCTGCTCCGTGTGCCTGGGTCTCGTACTCTCGTCGACGGACGAACTGTGCTGCTCCGTGACTCCATCCTGACGTCGTTCCACGATTCGGCGTCGCGATGTTCAAAACTGACTCAATCTCGAAAACAAATAAATGCAGAAAAACCAAAGTTTAAATTGTTAATTTTGGTAGTGGTCCACGAGCCTTAATGATCTCACGTCGACCGCGTCCAGGTAGATATATGGAGCAACGGGGCACAGAGCGCTCTTCTTATAGCATGAGCTCGTGGTTCGTCCGCCTTCAGTTGGCCTACTAAGACTGGGCCTTCAAGTTCGGGTCGATCTGTACTGCCGCTGAGGTCTCGTGGGCTACCGAGACTGGGCCTTCAAGTTCAGGCCGATTTCGTTGCAAAGAGGTCCGGGCCGAGAAGAAAACGGCCAGACTGGATCGGTTTTTGATCCAACCGGTGATGTTGACCAGACGAAAGAGGAGGGGGAACAGAAAGCCTATTAGTCCCATATCGGTCCCCTAATCTTGTGGGAATCCTAGTTAGTCTATATAAATAGGCTTGACGAAAACGGCCAGACAAAAACAGTGAAGAAATTTTGTCTCTTTATTATATATATATATATATACACTAGCACAAATGCCCGTGCGATGCACGAGATCTAGACCTATACGGTCAATTTCAGTGGTTTTCAAAACTACCTGTATCTAGATCTATACGGTCAATTTCAGTGGTTTTCAAAACTACCTATATATTAAATATATCCGTACATTGTTATGGGAGAAAGGCCGGCCACGAGGTTGGAAACCGCTAATCTTTCTTCCTCCTTGTCGGCGCCACCTCTGCTTGTATTCTCGGTTTTGCACACTACCTCATGCAATCCTCATCCGTTGTTCCCTCTATTGGGATTTGAGCACCCGCGATCTGCATGGAGGGAGTGTGCATAGGGTTCTTGTCGACTCCATCGACACGATGCCAAAACATGCCCGTGCGTTGCACCGGGTCGTATATATAATTTATTGTCCATTAGGCATGTCAAAGACAAACATGTTGTGTATTATGACAATTGACAAGACATATTATAGTGCAGTCATTTAAAGCTAGCTATTTTTATCTTGTTTAATTAGAATAATCTTATTTAAGTTAAATATTAAAGGCCAACCGGAGGAGGCTCAACACGTACTAGTTACGGAAGAAAAAGCAGAAAAAATCATAAATAGAATGATCTGTTTTTATCAAGATTTTGTCTTGGTACCGTATGGAAAAAATGGAAAATAAAACAAAACAAAAAATATGCAAAATATAAATGGATTCCAATAAGAAAAGTCGACTACTATATATATAGATCAACACCACGGTTGATATTCATGTAGAGTTTGTTAGTAAGGACCATACAAAAAAAAATGGTACCAAAAAAGACGAAATTCTTTCCTCTTTTAATTTAATTTAATTACTTAGGTTCCGAATTAAAACTATGTGAACAGAACTGACCTGAGCGGATGAACGGACGCACCAGCAGGAAAAAACAAATCCAAAGAAAAAAAAAGGAGAATTTGCAAATTCAACCATACTCGGTTCCTGGCCGCTTCAGGCCTTCGGGCTTCAGTGTTCTAACAGGCCGTCACGATGGTGGCACAATTAATTTCAATCGTTGGATGAACTTCTAGCAATCTTGGCCATCAAATATACATCTGGACATAAAACCTAGGTATAAAAGCTACAACTTCCATCTTCATCCCTCTCGTTCCCCTCACTCCCGGCCGCAATTTCTCTCTGGCTCGCTCCTTCTCCGACGTCCTCTCCGCCTCTAGCTCCGGTCGCGCCTTCGTAAGTCCCAGGCCACTCAACACATCATCTCCCTTCTCCAGACATGGCTACGACGACGATGCTACGGTTTGGCGAGGCGATGTGGCGGCACGACGGCGTTCGCCCGAGGCACTGCTGTGGTGCCGCGACGATCGAGAGCATCCCTGTGGTAGCGGTGCTCGGGAAGGGCGCATCCGCGTGAGGCGTGGGCGGCGGCGACAGCACGCCCCCGAGCTCTTGCAGGGCGTCGACAGCGCGGCGAGTGGCTCCGACCTCTTGTGCAACGACGACGACGACGCCATCCGGCACCTCGACTGAATCCTCATCCTCGCTCTTTGGCTGTCGCCCCCAACCCTAGCTGTGTCCGTCAGCTGGACGCGGCAAATGTGGCCTGCTCGAGCATGGAGCAGAGCGCGGCAGCGGCGGCACGACCCTGAGCGCGAGCATAGCGCGGGCCCACGATGGCCGACGGTGGCGCGAGTACCAGCACAAGCAAAGGAGCTACGGTGGTTCCCATTGTATGCCCGCTCCTCTTTAGATAATGTATTTTGTCTCCTAAATTTTCCCAGATTTTCTTTGTACTCGCGCTTGTTATGTGGTGCTCCGTGCCTATGATGATCTGTTAAGATGCTATATGATTTATAAGTAGACACATCCAAAATTGTATACTTGCACGGGTGGAGAAAAACATTTGTAATCGATTTAGAGCTCTTTTTCAATTTTTCAATAAGATTTGGATGTTTGGCCGATTTCTTTCTCTGCTTTATTTTTACTTTAATACACATCCGCTTAAGGGTATGAGTTGTATCTGGATTGGACTCTTCTTTTATAAGTAGGTTGTACATGAATCCTTTTTCTGTTCCTATTGCTGTTGCGTCCCAAGGAATATTTTATCCGATCTGTGTCTCTATAAGTAGTCAGACCAAAAAGAGGCTGAAATTTTGCCTCTTTATTATTAAATTAAACTCTAACCAGTATGAAATAAGAATATGATAATTATTAGCACATCAAATTTATTTTATATACTTAAAGAAATAATTAAGAACTTAAACTGAAGTTAAATAAATACTCTTATTAACAGCTCACGCTTAAAATCTTATGGATAGTATTCCACACATATTTAAATTATCCCCAAAACTTATACTAAATAAAACAAATAAACTGAACTTAATAGTAGTGGGGAATAAACAAAATTATTTGGAAAATAAACTCAATGGTACAGATCTATATTTGGAAAGAAACTCAATTTAACTCAATTTAGTCAGCCTGACTGATGAGTCATCACGTGCTTGGCTGCCGCACATGCATCATCACTGTGGCCAAATTAACGGCCCAATAGCCCCGGTCCAGCCCATCTCCTCGCTGATGCTTAGTGCAGAAGCGATGTCAGCCATTACATTTGAATGAACCGACAGGATTTCTCCGAAGCTCATATAAATTCCAAAAGAAAACCCTAATTGCGTCTGAGCCACCTCACTCTCTTATCCCCATCTCACTCACACACCAAACTCAAGCGACCCTAGAGCAGCAGGGAGGGAGTAGCTAGCTAATAGCTGCTGGCATCTGCTGGTCTGCTAGACGGCGCACGCACGCGGGATGGCCGCACGCGGCTCCGTCTAGGAGACCGGTCAGTGCCCTCAGGGCAGTCACGGCGGGGCAGCTCGAGGAGTGGCGCAGCCGACCGGCGATGGCGACCCGTGGCTGCGCCGTAAAGCCTACTCGGCGGCGCTGGCGTCCGCACACAAAACGGCGGCAGCGGCTCCCCTCAACAGCAGCAGTGCGTCTTAGCCCACACTCATCGATGCGGGACGACACGGTGCGCGGGGCGGCGCGGCCCCGAGGGCGTGCGCGCAGCTCGCGGTTCTTATCTATGCGGTGGCGGCGGCTTCACTTAAGCAGCGTGGTGGTGGTGGCCCCCGCCATCAGCGGAGGCGGTGCACACTTAACGGCGCGGTGGCAGGAGCACGAGCAGCGCAGCTGGCTGTGGCAGCTCGCGGGCGGTTCGACCCCTATCGGAGCGCGCGACGGCGGCGTTCATCCTCAACGGCGCGGTCGCCTGGCGTTGGCGGCTGGCCCGAGCTCTCCAGATCACTCCCGCGCCTGGAGACGTGACTCCATATGATTGTCCTCTTCGATTCTTTACTTGAGATTTATTATTCGATTCAATTATTTGTCTGATTTCTCGATTTGTACCTTGCCTGTGGATTGCGGTTTTGATTTAGTCTCGGTTTGTACCTTTCTGATTTAGATCAGGAATCAGTCTCGGTTTGTACCTTCCTGATTTAGATCAGGAAATCGAGTTGATATAAGAGTCGGACTCGGGCGTGTACGAGAGAGTCAGACTCGAGCGTGCACGGGAAGAGGCCAGACGAAAATTTTGACCAGACGAAAATTTTAGCTGAAATTTTGCCAGTTTATTATTATATATAATATTATATATATATATATATACAGGTATAGATTAGGTATAGATATAAATATAGATATAGATATAGAAGATATAGATATAGATTGTAGGCACACATTGCACGGATACGGATACGCCTCCAAGTGGGTCAGGAGAGATGACCCATGTTCTCCGAGACCAAGTGGGATCGTCTTGTCTCTGTTGGACTGTAAACCAAACACAGGGTTAAGACCATCATCTCATCCCTGAAAGATCGTCGATCTTGTACACGTCGCAAGCCCAAGCCCGCTGTGACGCGCGCTTTGCTAATTGGGCTACTAAGCTGCGGGCCTGCGGCCTTGTCCTTGCGGATCCAAGCGAAGCAACTGGTGCTAAGGATGAAAACGGTACGGAAATATCCCGAATCGAACCACATCGTTTTCTATATTTAATCTGATCGAATTCGTATTTTCTTATCCGATTTTTACCGTTTTCGCTTTCGTTTTCGTATTTAAATGTAGAGGTAGAAAACGGTTGAGGAGTTTTTCGACCGAGTTCGACCGTTTTCTACTTTTCTACTTTTAATCTGAAATATCCTTAATTCAAAATTCATTTTAAACCGAATTTGGTTGTTGGTCATTATTGTCCAGGCAAATAGGTAAAGGTAAGTGTGGAGTACTGATGTCCATGGACCGTATTATATAGGTAGTTCACCCCGCCGCGCCTCCTTAAGTCGCTGAGGCGGGACTAATCACTCGTATGGTGCTGCACGGCTATTGCTCCCGTGCGTTGCAACGGGAGAAGAAAGAGACTCTAAAAATCTTTTAGGTTAAGTTTAATCCGAAGTTTAATTTTTTAAACTCTTTAAACTCTAACTATAAATAAACTCTTTTGTGTTTAGTTTAAAAATATGAAAGTGATGTAAGTAGATCCATTTCAAAATTTAATTTCATAGTAGATATGCCCGTACGCTAAAACGGAAAAAAATACATTAGGATTGTTCAGCATGATTTATGGTGGTTGTTGTTGTTTTATTGTGATAGAAAAATATTGACCAACTTTGACTGATCATAAGCTTTAGCAAACAAGATCATTAATACAAAATAAGACATGAATGTTAAATACCTAAATATTTTTATTTGTTCCTTTCTATTAATTTTTTGAGCTATAATTATCTTTACGATGGATTTGTAGTGTAGATTAACATTGATAATAATATCATAATGTCCAGTTAATCTATCTATACCTAATAATAAAGAGCACCGTTGGATGGAGCTTAGGGCCCTGATGGCAGCAACGGTGTCCGATCCAAGGAGGGGCGGGGATGTCAGGTGGATTTGACGGAGCTCACCATAGCACTGTGGGGGAGGGGAGGAGTAAAAGTGTCTCGCTGATGGTAGGGATTTCGGCGAGACCGCTGACGGGTGAAAAAAATATTCCACCCATATCCGCCAACCCGTAAACCCGCAACACCGGCTCCACAATACCACGACCTTATCCCTTCAGCAGTCGAGATCCCATCTATTCCACCGCACATGGCACACCTCTCGATCTATCTATTGACTTCCGCACCAACTGCTCCCAACCGCATCTCCACTTCTCCAGTTCTCCGCCACAGCTCCACCAACCGCATGCTCTCTCTCTCTGATTTCTCTCACCCAAAAACATGGAGCGAGGCATAGCAGTAGCACGTCCGCAACCAGGCTCGATGGCGTGTGGGCCTCCTCGGCTGGTGACGCGGCGAGTTCCCCGCGCTGCCGTCGGCCTACATCGAGGAGCGAGAGGACTGGCGTAGGTGTGGAGCTGCTCTGCGTTGGGTCGCTCCGATCCACGGCGGCGTGCACGCGGTCTACGGATGGAGCATGCACCCTAAGATGGGCATCAATTTGATTCATCGTGCGCTTTTGACTTTTTCTTGATGTGGTCCTCTTGCTCCTCGATTTTCTTTTATCTTTAATGGATCTGATTTGATGAGTAGTTCGATTGGTGTCCGGTGGAGATATTGTATTTGACTTTAGGAGGAGATATCAACATAACAGAGACAGGAGTTTATTCTGGATGGATATGGAATCTGACTTGGTTTCTGGATCAATCGGATCTGTTGTGGCGAATCGATCAGTTAGAAGTAGTTGGGGAAAGTTTGTGGGTCTGAACAGATACGACTAGGACTCCTGTTTGAGTTTTAGTCCAGATACAATTTTGTTTTCTTTTCTTTTTGTTTTGCATGGCTGTTCCACCTCGCTACTATTAAAACGCGTACAATTAGGTTGGGAGGCCAGACGAAAAAAATTCCAGACCAAAAAAATTGGCTGAAATTTTGCCTCTTTATTATTAGGTATAGATATAGATAGATATATATATAGATAGATATATAGATATAGATATAGATATAGATATAGATTTAAAAGTTATACTTTTTACAATGACCATCCATAATTTAAGTAAATATATTAGCCATAATATATGATAATATCTTATTAATTTTGTATTAAATTAAAATATAACTTTAATGTGTTCTTTATTTTGTTGTAAGGAACAAAAATATTTATTTGTAAATATATCATGACTTTAGTTTTCAAACAATTCACATTTTGATAGAGTTAGAATCAAGTTCCATGACTTCTTCTAACGATCCATAAGAAAAATCTAATTTTAATATCTTGTTAAAGTTAGCAATGGGTTAGGTGTCATCGTGTTAATAAATAGTCCCTCTGTATATGAATAATTTAGAGATTACACTGGTGTATGCAGATAACTTGGAAAAAATATTTAATTTGATTAGTTTGGATGACAAATAGGTTATTAGTTTACAATTTGATTAGTTAGATCGACTGATTTATGTTATAATAATAATTTATTTCTAGTGAAGATTATATTAAGAGTTTAATGATAGAAATATTTATTAGATAATGGTTGAAGTTACTGAAGACCCAAAATTATGTGTTTATTATTTTGTTATTTTTTGTGAAAAAGTAGATATATATAGAGTTAAAAAACACAAAAAAATGGGTGTGGGACCCCACAGTCCAGACGATGGAGCATCTATCAACGAAAGGGAGACTAAAACCAAAAAAGAACGCGAACGAAACCTGATCGAGATTTTTTAAAAAAGACCCTACCTTATCTCCTCCACTTCACAGGCCCACAAACTTTCCTCCTCTGTCGCCCTCTTCTTTCCTTTGTGCTCTCCGGCCTCTCGGTCCTCAGGCCATGGGGCAGGGGCTTGGCTACGCCAAAAGAGTTTTGTGGCGCCAAGCGGCTCCTCAGTGGTGGCAGGTGGGAGCGGCGTCCGGGGCAGGCGGGTGCCGGTAGGTCGGCGCTCTGACAGGGCGTCGTGGCATGGATTCCTGGTGGCATAGACGTGCCTATGTAGACGGGCGAGCAGGCGATGCGCGACCTCGACGGGGCGGCGAAGCGCAGGAGTAGCATCAGTGACGCCGACGTGCGGAGGTTAGAGCGCGTCAGGTCTAGATCTAAGGCCGAGATCCTTTTAGGTTGTGTACATTGGGTGTGTGTTGATTTTTTTTCTACTATTTAGTTGCATTTATGCGGTGTTTGATTTGATTTCTATTCAATTCGTGGCTGATCATATGGTAAATCTGAGGAAAATCGTGTTTTTTTCAATTTCGAGTCCTGATTTGCCGGATTCTCGATCTCGATTTTGTTTTGGATTCGATTCAGTTTCAATTACAATTTATTCAGTGTCCGATCAGGTTTTGGACACTGATATTGTGTAGGATGAATGTGTTGTACCTCGTCTCTGTTTCCAACCGAGGCAAGCAAGATTAGAGAGGTATAGATTTGAGGACTTGTTGCTTTATTGAAGTAGTCTGATTTGGAGTTGTATCTAATTTTGGAGTCTGGACTTGTATCCTATTTAGGACGGGATACGATCCAGTTGAACCGAGACTCCAAAATTTAGGCAGAAATTTACCTTCCGTATATGTGTCCAACTCTGACGATGCAAGCGTACGGCAGGAGAGGCCACCGTATAAATAAATAGGCCAGACCAAAAAGATCAGACAAAAAACAGTAAGGAAATTTTGCCTAGGACTTCTAGTTATCTTTACATTCACAGAGTTAGTTATAGGAGGCCATACCAAAAAATGGTACAAAAAAGAGACGGAAATTTTGCCTCTTTATTATTAGGTAGGTATAGATATAGATATATATATATATATATATATAGGTATAGATATAGATATAGATTGTAGGCACACATCCTTGTATCGTCTTGTCTCTAAGTGGGTCAGGAGAGACGACCCATGTTCTCCAAGTCTAAGTTGCACGGATACGGATACGCCTCCAAGTGGGTCAGGAGAGATGACCCATGTTCTCCAAGACCAAGTGGGATCGTCTTGTCTCTGTTGGACTGTAAACCAAACACAGGGTTAAGACCATCATCTCATCCCTGAAAGATCGTCGATCTTGTACACGTCGCAAGCCCAAGCCCGCTGTGACGCGCGCTTTGCTAATTGGGCTACTAAGCTGCGGGCCTGCGGCCTTGTCCTTGCGGATCCAAGCGAAGCAACTGGTGCTAACGATGAAAACGGTACGGAAATATCCCGAATCGAACTGCATCGTTTTCTATATTTAATCCGATCGAATTCGTATTTTCTTATCCGATTTTTACCGTTTTCGCTTTCGTTTTCGTATTTAAATATAGAAGTAGAAAACGGTTGAGGAGTTTTTCAACCGAGTTCGACCGTTTTCTACTTTTCTACTTTTAATCTGAAATATCCTTAATTCAAAATTCATTTTAAACCGAATTTGGTTGTTGGTCATTATTGTCCAGGCAAATAGGCAAAGGTAAGTGTGGAGTACTGATGTCCATGGACCGTATTATATAGGTAGTTCACCCCGTCGCGCCTTCCTAAGTCGCTGAGGCGGGACTAATCACTCGTATGGTGTTGCACGGCTATTGCTATCCTTTCTAGTCTAGTTATGATGGCATCTCAAATTTTCCTCTTGTAAAAGAAATTAAATTGATAAGTGTTCTTTCTTGCGATCGAAATTTGCCACAATGGCACTTGTTAATTGTTATGCATTGTGGGTCGGTATTCCGTATAGATTTTTCGTATACCGTCCGTGTTCGGTATAATTCCGCTCGAATTGGTTCGTTTTCGAAATTCTTGGTATTCCGCAAGTTCGTGTTCGTTTTCGTGTCCGGTGTTACCGCTTTCGTTTTCGTTTTCGTATTCAAATGTAAAAGTAGAAAACAGTTAAGAAGTTTTCCGACCGTTTCCGACCGTTTTCTAACTGGTGCATAGTAGCGGCACAATAACATAAAATTAAGCTTAAATTTATCCAAATAATGTACTCAAAATTAGGCAAGCCATGAATGCACAATATGAACAATTAAGATTGAAATAAAAGGCTAATAAAACGCAACACATCGTTTGAGTATGAATTCACCTAATATAGACTAGTAAATGATGACTTAAAAAGATATAAAACCGATCTAGATCAATTTCAATCAGGCAGAGTGATATTGTTGTAATTAAATAAAAAACAAACAATATCATCAGTAACTTAATGAGTAATGACTCTACCAAGATGCCAAGCCTAGATAGGTGTTGGGGCGGCACCCAGACCGCAGGCGCCTCCGACCCGCATTTTACCGAAAGATGATGATGCTCTCGTGCGGAAGGGAGCATTCGCGCGGAAGCAGGCATTCGCCTCCGGTCCGCACAACTAGAGTAGGGAGGCGGAGCTTTCGTGTGAAAGGAAGCATTCGCGCGGAAGCAGGCATTCGCCTCCGGTCCGCACAACTGGAGTAGGGAGGCTGTAACACCCTGATTTAATTTTCCCCAATTTAATTAAAGAATTTAGAAACTAAATAGGTTGGCTAGTTTATTAGAGGAGAAAAATAAAATTTATTTAATATTGTCATGTTGCATTCATGCCGTTGCACAATTTTATTGGGTGAAAAATAAATTCATTAAACCCGTATAGGGCGAATCGGATTTATTCTATTTAGAAAGCAAATAAAAAGATTTATAGAAATTTTACAAAATCAAAATCAAGTTTTATTTACAAAACCTAGGGAAAATGTTTCCAAAGTTTTCAAATTAGTTTTGTTTTGAAACAGATTTGAATTTGGATTTCAAAATGAATTTGGGAAACAAATGAAAAAGGAAAAGGAATGGCTTGGGCTTCCCCTACCTTCACTTCCAGCCCAGCCGCGGCCTCGGCCCGCTCCCTCTCCCAAGCAGCCGCGCCCTCCTCTCCCGCGGCCTCGGCCTGCTCCCTCTCCCAAGCAGCCGCGCCCTCCTCTCCCGCGGCCCAGCGCAAGCCGCGGCCCGCTCCACCTCACCTCCCGCGCGGCCCACGCACCGGCCTCCCTCTCACTGACCACCGGCCCCGCATGTCATCTCCCTCCCTCAACCTCCCCTCCGCCCTTCGCGCTGTGCCACCTCCCCCCTCCGTCCGCCGAACGGCAGCTAGAACCCGCCGCCACCACCCCTCGCCTCACCCTACAAATATTTACCCTACCCCGACCCCACGCCGCCTCCGCCAGGTCCCTCACCAAGCCCTAGCGCCATACTCAGAGCCTTCCGAGGCCACCACCGCCACCCTCGCCATCGACGGGCTCTGTCCGAGCTCGCCATCGCAAGGGAAGGCCACCACCGGACACATCCTCTGCTCCTACGGCGTCGCGATCGCACGGCGCATCCGGGGGAATCAACCACGGCGTGAACTGGCGCCAGGAACTCCACGGCATCGACCGCGCCGGATCCCGAACCAGTCCTCCCGACTCCGCCATCGTTTGCGTCTCCCCGACCATCCTCCCGCCGTGCGAAACCCCTCGGTGAGCTCGCCATCTTCTCCGTTTCCTTTCCCACCGGCCTCCTAGGTCTCTACTAGTCTCTAGGGCTCGACCCGAGAGCGCCGGCGAGTCGTAGTCATGGCGCCGCCGCCCTCTGCTCCCCGCCGCCGCGCACAGCGCCGCTCCGCCGCCAGCACTCCTCCAGCGCCGTCCGATCTCGCGCCAGCGGCCTGGATTAGATCCAGACGCGAACCGGTATGAGCCCGGTCCACAGCGCCGTGGACTCGGTCCACTTCCTCCGCGTCAGCGCGTCCACGGCACGCGTGGTGCGCCGGACCAATAGGAGGAAGGCACGTGACGCACGGTCAGCAGCCACGCCGGCTGTCCCTGTCCTTTTGCAGAAAACCCCTCCACTTCTTAATAAACCAACCCGCAGTCCTCAAGCACTATTCCCTGAGTCTCGGATAACTTTCATTTTGACCCCTGTAGTTTCGCTGAAACGAGGCACGGTCCACTGCACAGCCGCACCCCCCCGATCTAATCTAGACCGTCCGATCTGGATCCGGCGATCCAGATCAGAGGATACCCCTTCGCGCGCGCATTTGCTAAAGAGACCTTACTCTTTTTCCGTATCAACCCGCAGTCCGATTGCAACTGTGCGCTGTGTCTGGGGAATCTCGCATCCTAGCCCTCGCAGTTTTATCAAAATGAGGCCCGGTCCAGAGCTCGTTTAAATTCAGATTTGATTTATTTAAAATACGAAAATGGGTTCAAATGATTTACAGTTTTGCCACCCAACTTCAAAAGCCCATAACTTGCTCATTTTAACTCCGATTTGACTCATTCAACTTGCGTTAGATTCATAATTTCGTTCTCTACGCAGTAGATCTATTAGTTTACTGTTTTCATACTGTTTGTTGTACTGTTATTTATTTCTATGTATTGTGCCATGTATGTTGCTTGGGCCAGAGAGTGCGGAGTACGAGGACGCTCCAGACCATCCTTGCGACCCAGTTGATTCGACCCAGTCCGAAGGCAAGTGTCCTTGAACATCTTGCACCTACTTTATTTTACTTTTGGTATTAGAGTTGTTTAGATCTAGTAGATGCATGCAATGTCAAACTTGAATCCTATATTATGGTTTACTAGATCTTGCTCTATTTTTCCTTGTCGCCTGTTTTGGGATGTTCGGGTAGGTGTCTTGCTTATTCCTGCAGTCATGATTGGGATGGGAGTTAAAATGTTTATAATCTTGATTAATGAACTATGAAACGAATGTGGACATGGTAATTATGTAGTAACATGGTTATTAGGTAAATCCGGCAGGATGGACCCGTATTGGTGGTTTTGTGCCGTGGGACTCGGCAGCTGCTTTTGGTTTTTGGTTCGGGGCTCGTGCTAGACATATCCTGCCTGGATCCCTAGGACCCGGTTCTCAGAGCATGTAACCCGGCTTGACAGCGCAACCATGAGATCTGGATGGGCTGGACCTGGCTAATTAATTAGTTACCTCTAAGTTGAGGGTCCACACGGGGTTTGTTTTAGTGGCTCACGAGGGGGCCCTGGGGGTCGTAGACCTTTGTACGGGGTGAAACCTTAGAGGTACGTGTGGAACGGACTTGGAGGGGGCTTTGTAAAGGCCTTGCAGTGCAACCCGCTATGCACCTCGGCAGTGTTTAGCGTGACGGGATCTGCACGACTCATGGGTAACGATGTGCAACCTCTGCAGAGTGTAAAACTGATATATCAGCCGTGCTCACGGTCACGAGCGGCTTGGACTTCTTTGAGATTAGTTGGTTACTGGTTGGTTTTGGGTTCGGGTCATCTGATGGACTTCAGGTGTGGTTTGCCTGATGGACTTCAGGTGTGGGTACTTGGTGCGACTCCAAGTGCGGTTGCTTGGTGTGACTCCAAGTGTTGGTTGCTCGGTGTGACTCCGAGTGTGGTTTGCTCGGTGCGACTCCGAGTGTTGATATTTTTTTTTCTACAGAGTCTGTCTATAACCTAGTAAATAGGTGCATAGGATTAATAGGAATTAATAGGATGTGTCGCTTTAGGCGCTTGAGTCAAACAAAGTCAGCCTACCTTTGTTATAAGCCTCATAAGCATTTATTTCCTACACTTGCGGAGTACATTTCGATGTGCTCACCCTTCCTCTTTGTCCCCCTGCTACCCCACCCAGACGCTGGAGACTACACGTACGAGGAGCAGGAGTATCCAGAAGACGGAGGCTACGACCCTGACGACCTGTACTAGGATGGCGCTACCCCCGGTCGACGTTCCTGTGGAGATGGAGTCCAGATCTTCCGCATCTTCATCAGAGTTTATTTTAGAGTCAGTTTCATGAGAGTCTGTACTTTTTCTTTCAGACCCGAGGGTCATTTTTGTTATAAAGTTCGATATTATTAATAAAGCATTGTTTTGATATTTACTATGATGTGATATATGTATGAAAATTGATCCTGGCATACATATATTGTGCTCCAACTTTGTTCTTAAAATTGGGGTGTCACAGAGTGGTATCAGAGCCGTGTTGACCGTAGGACGCTACCCTAGTTAGTCGTCGAGTTTACAAAACTATTTTTAAAAGCCTAACCCTTTTTCCCACTTCTGTAGCCTGTCCCTGCTGAAAATTCAAACTCTGTTTTAAAGTAGGTCCTCCAAACTCGTAAGAAGCCCTCCATAATTATGTGATCTCGTAGGTCGTTGAATGACATGTACTTGTGCATATGTAATGTTTTGGTTCTTTGTAATGATTGTTGGTGTGTTGCGACCGTCAGGTTGCAGCGACATCATTTGTTTAAATATTTTACTAATCGAATTAATTAACCAAATTAGGGTTGTTATATATCTATCTATCATATCTTATTTTTTACTCCTGGAAAATGTAACAGATGGTTGACACCAGGAGCAGCGCGGGTAACGCCGGTAACGCTGGCGGGAGTGGGGCAGGTGGCAACCAGCCGCCTCATCCTCATCCACCTCCACCTCCGCCTCCGTACGATCCGCTCCAGATGGCTCAGGTGCAGAACCAGATGATGCAGAATATGGCCCAGATGATGCAGCACATGCAGCAGATGGCGCAGGCTGCTCAGGGTGCTCAGGGTGCAGGAGCTGCACAACCACCCCGACCGGATGACACTCTCAGGAGCTTCATGACGACGCGCCCTCCAGTGTTCCACCACGCCATAGAGCCAATGGATGCAGATGATTGGCTCGAGACGATTACAGACAAGTTGCAGCTTGCCCATGTCGGGGACCTTGATAAGGCCCTCTACGCCGCGCACCAGCTTCAGGGCCCGGCGAAGAACTGGTGGACTGCCTACACCGCAGCTCATGCGGACGCCAACTCGATCACTTGGGAGGATTTCCGTAAGGCATTCCGCGACCAGTACGTCCCTTTCGGCGAGATCAGGGTGAAGCGCCGAGAGTTTCAGGACCTCAGGCAGGGCGCGATGACAGTGCGTGAGTATCTCACGCAGTTCAGCCAGCTGTCCCGTTACGCCCCAGATGACGTGGACACGGATGACAAGAAGCAGGAGTGTTTCAGGCATGGGCTTAACCCAGGACTCCGCTATGCCCTAGCTTCAAATGAGTATTCCTCATTTCAGAAGCTGGTTGACCGTGCCTTCGCGGTGGAGAAGGAACGGAAGGACCTCGATGCAGATCGCAAGAGGAAGATGGCGTTCCAGGGATAGTCCTCCGGCAGCTCCGCCCGTCCCCGCTACGCTCCACCTGCCTCAGCTTCCAGGCAGATTCCCCAGCAGCAGCAGTACCGCCCGCCCCAGTCCCGGCAGCCCGCTCCTCAGTACAGGCACCCAGCTCCACAGTACCAGGCTCCACCTCAGCAGCAGCAGCAGCAGCCACGCCAGGCTCAGGCACCTCGCCAGGGTCTTCCAGCTCCGCAGCAGCCCCGTCCAGCACAGGGGGCAGGTCAGATTGGTCCCTGCTACAAGTGCAACCAGATGGGACACTTTGCCAACAAGTGTCCGTTGAGGCAGTCAGCTCCACCACAGTCCCGTTCCGCAGGACAGCCCCAGGCGTTTGCACGTGGCCGTGTGAACCATGTCGCAGCAGAGTCAGCTCAGACGGCTCCAGATGTGGTATTGGGTATGTTCACTGTTAATTCCCATCCAGCTACAATACTCTTTGATTCTGGTGCATCACACTCTTTCATAACCGCAAGGTTCGCATCAGCATGTAGTCTGTCAGTTTCACCTATGCTTAGAGGCTTGATAGTTACATCTCCTGGAGGAGAGATGGTTTCCAGACAGGTGTGTCGGGAGCTGAGTATAAACATAAGGGGGGTAGAGTTTCCTTCTGATCTTATCGTTCTGGATTCTGAGGGGATAGATGTCATTCTGGGAATGAACTGGCTGAGCAAGTATCGAGGGGTTATTGATTGTGCTCAGAGAATCATCACAGTGAAGCATCCAGATGGCCCGGAGATTGTATATCAGGCACCGACGAAGATGATAGAAGAAGCCAGAGCATATGAGGCTGTCGTGGTACCTGATATCCGAGTTGTCAAGGAGTTCCCTGATGTCTTCCAGAAAGTGCCAGGTATGCCACCTGATCGTGAGATTGAGTTCTCTATTGATTTAGTTCCTGGCACTGCACCTATATACAGGCGACCATATAGAATGGATGCCGAAAAGCTAGCTGAGCTGAAGACGCAGATCCAAGAGCAGTTAGAGAAGGGGCATATTCGTCCTAGTACATCCCCGTGGGGAGCCCCTGTGATCTTTGTTCCAAAGAAGGATGGAGGCCTACGGATGTGCGTTGATTACCGCGCATTGAATGAAGCTACCATCAAGAACAAGTACCCGATTCCTCGCATTGATGATCTGTTTGATCAGTTGAAGGGTGCTCATGTGTTCTCGAAGATTGACCTGCAAACAGGTTATAACCAGCTGAAGATTCGTGAAGCTGATATCCCGAAGACGGCATTCGTAACTCGTTACGGGCTATATGAGTACACAGTGATGTCCTTCGGCTTGACTAATGCCCCAGCTTTCTTCATGTATCTGATGAACAAGGTCTTCATGGAGTTTTTAGATCTGTTCGTCGTGGTGTTCCTTGATGATATCCTGATATTCTCGAAGACTGAAGAAGAACATGAGAAGCATCTGAGGTTAGTGTTGCAGAAGCTCAGAGAGCATCAGTTGTATGCGAAACTGAGCAAATGCGAGTTCTGGTTGAAGAAGGTTGCTTACTTGGGGCATATCATCTCAGAAGGTGGAGTATCTGTTGATCCAGGTAAGGTCCAGGATATATTGGACTGGAAGGTACCTGAGAGCGTCACTGAGATTCGGAGTTTCCTCGGTATGGCTGGATACTATCGCAGATTCATTGAGGGATTCTCCAAGATCGTGAAGCCGATGACGAGACTGACTGAGAAGGGTGCCAAGTTTGTTTGGTCCCCTGAATGCCAGACTAGTTTCGAGGAGCTGAAAGCGAGATTGACCTCTGCTCCTATTCTTGTCATGCCAGATGTCCAGAAGAACTTCACGGTGTATTGTGATGCTTCGCGTCAGGGTCTGGGATGTGTGCTTATGCAGGAAGGTCGGGTGATTGCTTATGCCTCGAGACAGCTCAGGAAGCACGAGCTGAATTACCCTACACATGATCTTGAGTTGGCAGCTGTTGTTCATGCTCTGAAGATCTGGAGGCACTATCTGATGGGCAAGAAGACATAGATATACACTGATCATAAGAGCTTGAAGTATATTTTCACCCAGCCAGATCTGAATCTTCGCCAACGGAGATGGTTAGAGTTGATCAAAGACTATGATCTGAGTATCAACTATCATCCAGGCAAGGCGAATGTTGTTGCAGATGCCTTGAGCAGGAAGGTCTACTGTAATGTGCTAGAGATCAAGGAGCAGCAGCCCGAGTTGCATGAAGAGTTTGTGAAGCTCAACTTGGGTATTCTTGGCCACACTGATGCAGTAGCCTTAGAGGTTGATTCGACACTTGAGCATGATATCCGGGCAGGACAGCTCACTGATGAGTATCTTCTGGAGATCAGACAGTCGATCAAGGAGGGCAAGGCCCCGGGTTTCACGGAGGATGATCAGGGTGTCTTGTGGTTCAGAGGCAGGATCTGTGTTCCAGATGTGAAGGCTATCAAGGAGTTGATCTTGAGAGAAGCTCATGATTCAGCCTACTCTCTTCACCCAGGCAGTACCAAGATGTACCAGGATCTGAAGCAGTATTACTGGTGGTATGGGATGAAGAGGGAAGTAGCAGAGTATGTGGCTTTGTGTGACACATGTCAGAGGGTTAAGGCCCAACATCAGAGACCTGCTGGTTTGTTACAGCCTCTGCAGATTCCCGAGTGGAAATGGGAAGAGATCAGCATGGATTTCATCACTGGTTTGCCCAGGACACAGTCTGGATATGACTCCATCTGGGTCATAGTTGATCGGTTGACCAAGGTGGCTCACTTCATTCCGGTCAAGGAGACATATCAGGGACCGAAGCTGGCAGAGCTGTACATGTCCCACATTGTATGTTTGCATGGAGTACCTAAGATCATAGTATCTGACAGAGGTACACAGTTCACATCTAGATTCTGGAAGCGGTTGCATGAGTCTATGGACACTCGCCTCAGTTTCAGTTCGGCTTATCATCCTCAGACTGATGGACAGACAGAGAGGGTGAATCAGATTCTGGAGGATATGTTGAGAGCCAGTGCGCTTCAGAATAGCCAGAGTTGGGATGTGAGTCTGCCATATGCAGAGTTCTCATATAACAACAGCTATCAGGCCAGTCTGAAGATGTCACCTTTCGAGGCACTGTATGGCAGGAAGTGCAGAACTCCCCTGTTCTGGAACCAGGTTGGAGAAAGGAAGGTCTTTGGCCCTGAGTCTATAGAAGAAGCTGAAGAACAGGTCAGACAGATCAGAAGCAACCTGAAGACAGCTCAGACTAGACAGAAGAGTTATGCAGATGTCAGACGACGGGAGCTGGAATTTCAGATTGGGGACTATGTCTATCTGAAGGTGTCACCTTTCAGAGGTCTTCGGAGGTTTAATGTCAAAGGGAAGCTATCTCCGAGATTCATTGGCCCTTTCAAGGTGATTGACAAGAAAGGCGCAGTTGCATATCGGCTGGAGTTGCCTGCACGTCTGGCAGGTATCCATAATGTATTCCATGTATCCCAGCTGAAGAGATGCCTCAGAGTTCGAGAGGAGCAGTTGCCACTTGAGGAGCTTGATCTGCGAGATGATTTGACTTTCTCCGAGCCGATCAAGATTCTGGACACGATGGAACGAGGTACTCGCAACAAGAGGATTAAAATCTGCAAGGTGCAATGGAAGCATTACTCCGAAGAAGAAGCCACATGGGAGAAAGAAGATGATCTTCGGGCAGATTTTCCTCATCTCTTCACTGACTTTTCCTAATCTCGAGGACGAGATTCTTCTAAGGGGGGTAGGTTTTGTAACACCCTGATTTAATTTTCCCCAATTTAATTAAAGAATTTAGAAACTAAATAGGTTGGCTAGTTTATTAGAGGAGGAAAATAAAATTTATTTAATATTGTCATGTTCCATTCATGCCGTTGCACAATTTTATTGGGTGAAAAATAAATTCATTAAACCCGTATAGGGCGAATCGGATTTATTCTATTTAGAAAGCAAATAAAAAGATTTATAGAAATTTTACAAAATCAAAATCAAGTTTTATTTACAAAACCTAGGGAAAATGTTTCCAAAGTTTTCAAATTAGTTTTGTTTTGAAACAGATTTGAATTTGGATTTCAAAATGAATTTGGGAAACAAATGAAAAAGGAAAAGGAATGGCTTGGGCTTCCCCTACCTTCACTTCCAGCCCAGCCGCGGCCTCGGCCCGCTCCCTCTCCCAAGCAGCCGCGCCCTCCTCTCCCGCGGCCTCGGCCCGCTCCCTCTCCCAAGCAGCCGCGCCCTCCTCTCCCGCGGCCCAGCGCAAGCCGCGGCCCGCTCCACCTCACCTCCCGCGCGGCCCACGCACCGGCCTCCCTCTCACTGACCACCGGCCCCGCATGTCATCTCCCTCCCTCAACCTCCCCTCCGCCCTTCGCGCTGTGCCACCTCCCCTCTCCGTCCGCCGAACGGCAGCTAGAACCCGCCGCCACCACCCCTCGCCTCACCCTACAAATATTTACCCTACCCCGACCCCACGCCGCCTCCGCCAGGTCCCTCACCAAGCCCTAGCGCCATACTCAGAGCCTTCCGAGGCCACCACCGCCACCCTCGCCATCGACGGGCTCTGTCCGAGCTCGCCATCGCAAGGGAAGGCCACCACCGGACACATCCTCTGCTCCTACGGCGTCGCGATCGCACGGCGCATCCGGGGGAATCAACCATGGCGTGAACTGGCGCCAGGAACTCCACGGCATCGACCGCGCCGGATCCCGAACCAGTCCTCCCGACTCCGCCATCGTTTGCGTCTCCCCGAGCATCCTCCCGCCGTGCGAAACCCCTCGGTGAGCTCGCCATCTTCTCCGTTTCCTTTCCCACCGGCCTCCTAGGTCTCTACTAGTCTCTAGGGCTCGACCCGAGAGCGCCGGCGAGCCGTAGTCATGGCGCCGCCGCCCTCTGCTCCCCGCCGCCGCGCACAGCGCCGCTCCGCCGCCAGCACTCCTCCAGCGCCGTCCGATCTCGCGCCAGCGGCCTGGATTAGATCCAGACGCGAACCGGTATGAGCCCGGTCCACAGCGCCGTGGACTCGGTCCACTTCCTCCGCGTCAGCGCGTCCACGGCACGCGTGGTGCGCCGGACCAATAGGAGGAAGGCACGTGACGCACGGTCAGCAGCCACGCCGGCTGTCCCTGTCCTTTTGCAGAAAACCCCTCCACTTCTTAATAAACCAACCCGCAGTCCTCAAGCACTATTCCATGAGTCTCGGATAACTTTCATTTTGACCCCTGTAGTTTCGCTGAAACGAGGCACGGTCCACTGCACAGCCGCACCCCCTCCCGAGCTAATCTAGACCGTCCGATCTGGATCGGGCGATCCAGATCAGAGGA
Organism: Coix lacryma-jobi var. lacryma-jobi; assembly: GCA_009763385.1. NCBI lineage: Eukaryota > Viridiplantae > Streptophyta > Magnoliopsida > Poales > Poaceae > Coix > Coix lacryma-jobi. Next base: position 13,525,768 of record CM019831.1, on the reverse strand, counting down.
TACCCCTTCGCGCGCGCATTTGCTAAAGAGACCTTACTCTTTTTCCATATCAACCCGCAGTCCGATTGCAACTGTGCGCTGTGTCTGGGGAATCTCGCATCCTAGCCCCCGCAGTATTATCAAAATGAGGCCCGGTCCAGAGCTCGTTTAAATTCAGATTTGATTTATTTAAAATACGAAAATGGGTTCAAATGATTTACAGTTTTGCCACCCAACTTCAAAAGCCCATAACTTGCTCATTTTAACTCCGATTTGACCCATTCAACTTGCGTTAGATTCATAATTTCGTTCTCTACGCAGTAGATCTATTAGTTTACTGTTTTCATACTGTTTGTTGTACTGTTATTTATTTCTATGTATTGTGCCATGTATGTTGCTTGGGCCAGAGAGTGCGGAGTACGAGGACGCTCCAGACCATCCTTGCGACCCAGTTGATTCGACCCAGTCCGAAGGCAAGTGTCCTTGAACATCTTGCACCTACTTTATTTTACTTTTGGTATTAGAGTTGTTTAGATCTAGTAGATGCATGCAATATCAAACTTGAATCCTATATTATGGTTTACTAGATCTTGCTCTATTTTTCCTTGTCGCCTGTTTTGGGATGTTCGGGTAGGTGTCTTGCTTATTCCTGCAGTCATGATTGGGATGGGAGTTAAAATGTTTATAATCTTGATTAATGAACTATGAAACGAATGTGGACATGGTAATTATGTAGTAACATGGTTATTAGGTAAATCCGGCAGGATGGACCCGTATTGGTGGTTTTGTGCCGTGGGACTCGGCAGCTGCTTTTGGTTTTTGGTTCGGGGCTCGTGCTAGACATATCCTGCCTGGATCCCTAGGACCCGGTTCTCAGAGCATGTAACCCGGCTTGACAGCGCAACCATGAGATCTGGATGGGCTGGACCTGGCTAATTAATTAGTTACCTCTAAGTTGAGGGTCCACACGGGGTTTGTTTTAGTGGCTCACGAGGGGGCCCTGGGGGTCGTAGACCTTTGTACGGGGTGAAACCTTAGAGGTACGTGTGGAACGGACTTGGAGGGGGCTTTGTAAAGGCCTTGCAGTGCAACCCGCTATGCACCTCGGCAGTGTTTAGCGTGACGGGATCTGCACGACTCATGGGTAACGATGTGCAACCTCTGCAGAGTGTAAAACTGATATATCAGCCGTGCTCACGGTCACGAGCGGCTTGGACTTCTTTGAGATTAGTTGGTTACTGGTTGGTTTTGGGTTCGGGTCATCTGATGGACTTCAGGTGTGGTTTGCCTGATGGACTTCAGGTGTGGGTACTTGGTGCGACTCCAAGTGCGGTTGCTTGGTGTGACTCCAAGTGTTGGTTGCTCGGTGTGACTCCGAGTGTGGTTTGCTCGGTGCGACTCCGAGTGTTGATATTTTTTTTTCTACAGAGTCTGTCTATAACCTAGTAAATAGGTGCATAGGATTAATAGGAATTAATAGGATGTGTCGCTTTAGGCGCTTGAGTCAAACAAAGTCAGCCTACCTTTGTTATAAGCCTCATAAGCATTTATTTCCTACACTTGCGGAGTACATTTCGATGTGCTCACCCTTCCTCTTTGTCCCCCTGCTACCCCACCCAGACGCTGGAGACTACACGTACGAGGAGCAGGAGTATCCAGAAGACGGAGGCTACGACCCTGACGACCTGTACTAGGATGACGCTACCCCCGGTCGACGTTCCTGTGGAGATGGAGTCCAGATCTTCCGCATCTTCATCAGAGTTTATTTTAGAGTCAGTTTCATGAGAGTCTGTACTTTTTCTTTCAGACCCGAGGGTCATTTTTGTTATAAAGTTCGATATTATTAATAAAGCATTGTTTTGATATTTACTATGATGTGGATATATGTATGAAAATTGATCCTGGCATACATATATTGTGCTCCAATTTTGTTCTTAAAATTGGGGTGTCACAGAGGCGGAGCTTTCGTGCGAAAGGAAGCATTCGCGCGGAAGCTGGCATTCGCCTCCGGTCCGCACAACTGGAGTAGGGAGGCGGAGCTTTCGTGCGAAAGGAAGCATTCGCGCGGAAGCACGTGTTTCGGCTTGCGGACCAAGGGAAGGCGGAGCTTTCGTGCGAAAGGGAGCATTCGCGCGGAAGCAGGCGTTCGCCTCCGGTCCGCATGACCGGAGTAGGACGGAGTTTTCGTGCGAAATGAAGCATTCGCGCGAAAGGAGCCCAGCGTTTCCGGTGAGAGTTTTCGTCTTTCATGACTTTGGTTTTTCTTAGGTTTTTGCAGCTCAACGGAAGCCTGGGTCAAAGGGAGCGGGCCCACCGGCCAGAAAAAGGAGCCGGGGGACGCTGGGCCCACCAGATGGCGAAGTTACGATGATGCCCCTCACGCCAGAAAAGGCGGCGTACAACCATGGATTAGTTGAGCAGGGGCATCATTGTAATTGTAGCAGAGTGGATGGAAGGGCATTCTTGTACTTTCAAATTGATCTAGATTAATATAAAAAGCTCCCAACCTCCCAAGGGAGGGGAGGGAGGAGAACACTGTTCACTTCTACTACTTTCCCGTTCTACCGTTCGTTTTCCGCTTTCGCTTTGAGCTTTCGTTCGTGCGACGACCCGCTGTTTCAGGATCTCGGTCCCTGAAACAACATTGGCGCCCACCGTGGTTGTCGCCCGAGCTTACCATGCCACCAAGGAAAGCGCCGAAAGCGGTCGACAATCTGGAGGCTATCGCCGCGAGGAAGGATGTTTTCGGCACCATTGCGGCTTCAGTCCCAGCTAGCTAGGTTCCACCAAACACAGTTGCAGAGCCGCCACCTTTCGGCGGCGCCCTGTCGATAGAAGCGCAGCCGCCGCCGGGAGCATCGACGAGCCAGAATGTACAACCCCAGGATCAGCGTACTTTCGGCAGAGAGGGAACACCGGAAGGGCTTGTCGAGGACGAATTCGGCGAAGAGGATGATGATGCTGACGAAATCACAAGGCACGCCCAAGCAATCAAGACATTGGCACAGCAGCAAGACGAAATCGAGAGGCTGTTGTTGCAAAGAGACCAGCTGCAGCAGCGGTTGGCGGCGAAAGCAAGAGAAGACGAGACTCGCAACGCCATTCGGCGAGCTGAGGCGCACAGGAGGCAACTCGAGAAGGAAATTCAGGAGCTACGAAGAGCCGGGGCGGACCCCAACCCGACAACACAAGAAGACGTATTCATACCAAGGCGAGAGCAACCACCGGCTTTCGGTAGCGCCATCGACGAAACCTCTCCACTCTCGAGGGAGTTGCAGGCTCATCCGTGGCCACTCAATTACAAGCCTCGCATTCCGACTTTCGACGGTAAAGCGAACCCGCGCAAGTTCTTGGCAAGCTATGAGACAGCTGTCTTTTCGGCAGGCGGGGACAATCAGGCTCTAGCAAAATCTCTCATCTTGGCGGTCGAAGACGTGGCCCACGATTGGTACACCACTCTCAAGCCACTGTCCATCTATTCATGGGCACAGCTGAAAGCCGAGCTGCTGGCCACTTTCCAAGGATTCCGACCGGATGTCAAGACCACGCGAGACCTCATGAATTGCACCCAGCAAGACGACGAGCCACTTTCGGAGTACCTCAAACGTTTCATCCAGCTGAAAGCTCAAGCTCCAAATGTGCCGGAAGCCGCGGTGATCGCAGCAGCCATCGAAGGCTTGGGGACTGGGCAGTGCGCCGCTCACCTGTCCAGGGAGCCGCCGAAAGATGTCAAGGAATTGTTCAACGTAATGAATGCGTACGCGAGGTCCGACGACGACTTTTGGCGACGCAAGGCCGCCCGCCTGACGCAGAGGCAGGCGACGAAAGCAAGTCGACCGCCGCCCGTGCCGAATCAAAGAATTGTGAGGCCTTTTCGTTCAGTCAACAACCTGCGGGAAGAACCGGCACAATCGGCGGCAGGCACTGAGAGGCTTGACATGGCTGACTTCCAGCCCCAAAGAGGGTTTGACCAACCTTTCCGTAGAGGACGCGGCGGAAGGACAGGACGCGGCGGCCGAGATGGTAGAGGCCGCGGAAGAGGACCCAGGCCACCATATTGCATCATTTGTGACGGCAATTTCGGCCATACCACTCGGGATTGCAAGTACAGCAAAATGGCGAAAGAGCTGAAAGATAAGGATCAAACGTCAGCCTCCGCCGAAAGCTCCAAGCATGTTTTCCACAATTCGCAAGACCCGTCAGCTGTGGTGGCAGCATGCAGCAATTATGCGAGCACACCTATGCATCCCCCGCAGTACATGCATCCCCAGAATTTGCATTGGTACAATCCGGCGTATCAGGGCTGTCACCTTCCGGTCTCTGCGCCGCATTCGGTGGCGGTTTCGTCACCTATGCCTTATCAGCGTCAGCCAACGCCGCCACCGGCGCTTCCGGTTCAGACCCAACCTCAGGGGCAGCAAGCACAGCCGGGTTTCCAGCAGGTGCAGGAGATGGAAAATGAAGCTAGCGCAATCAACAGCATCCTTCCGTCAAAAGGGCACATTTTCGCCATCACGGGCGGATCTAACCTAGAGCACGAAAGCAAGAGAGCTAGAAGGGACTACCATCAAAGAGTCCAGACAGTATCACCAAGGCTTCCACTAAATAGGCCAGCTTGGTCACTAGCGCCGATATGTTTCGACGAGTCCGACTTCAAAATTCGCGACTACCTGCATTACGACGCTTTCGTCGCCACAGCCAATGTGGCCGGCTTCACTTTGCACAACATTCTGATTGACACCGGAAGCTCAGCAGACATCCTTTTCGTAAAAGCTTTCGAGGCAATGGGATTCGACAGACGCAGTTTGGACCCCGCCGGTAATTCACTGTACGGGTTCGGAGGAAGAAAGATCGATGCTATCGGCAAAAAGCAGATCCCTGTATCCTTCGCCGAAGGGTAAAGAGTCCGCACCGAGACACTAACATTCGACATAGTAAACATGGACTACCCGTACACTGCCATTTTCGGCAGAGGTTTCACCAACAGGTTCAACGTTGTCATCAAGCAAAGCTACCTATGCATGAAGATGCCAACCCCTTTCGGCATCATCGCCGTACATGGAGATCAGCAAGCTTCCAGAAGGATTGAGGGAAAACCAACCCCAGGCTATAGCCTCATCAATGAGGTGGCAAACAAAGACGAAATGCAAACAACCACCGAAGAGCACGCTATCGTCAGCACGTCGGAATACAAGGTTGGGGCAGCCGAAGAAACGATAAGAATCCCGCTCGCGGCCTCCAGGCCCGAAAGAGCCGTGCATATCGGGTCAAGCATGCCGGAAGAAGAAAGGAACGCTTTGGCATCCTTCCTTGCGAGCAATGACGACATTTTCGCTTGGTCAGCAAGCGACTTGCAAGGCGTTAGCAGAGATCTCGCCCAACACAGTTTGAACATCGCAAGCGGCGCTAAGCCCAGAAAGCAAAAACTGAGAAAAATGTCAAACGAAAGGGCAGACGCGGCGAAAGCCGAAGTACAAAGATTACTTGACGCGGGAGTAATCCGACCGGTCTAGTATCCCGAATGGCTGGCGAATGTCGTCTTGGTGAAAAAGAAAAATGGAAAATGGCGAATGTGCGTCGATTTCACCGACCTCAACAAATGCTGCCCGAAGGATCCGTATCCTTTGCCTCATATCGACAAGCTTGTCGACATTGCATCTGGTTGTGAAATAATGAGCTTGCTAGATTGTTTTTCAGGCTATCACCAGATTTGGCTTCATCCCGACGATGAGGAGAAAACCAGTTTCATCACCCCTACAGGCACATACTGCTACCGGCGAATGCCGGAAGGGCTGCGGAATGCAGGCCCTACTTTCTCGCGAATGACCGACAAAGTGTTCGAAAGCCAAAAGCAAAAGAAAAACTTGTTGGCGTACGTTGACGATATAGTGGTTAAGAGCGATAGACAGGAAGATCATCAGGCAGATTTGCTCGAGACTTTCGGCAATCTCCGGAAGAGCGGTTTAAAGCTAAACCCCGACAAGTGCATTTTCGGCATCAAGAAAGGCAAGCTCCTCGGTTGCCTGGTATCGGCAAGAGGAATTGAAGCCAATCCCGACAAGATAGCGGCAATCATCAACATGCAACCGCCCTCAAACCGAAAGCAAGTGCAAAAGTTGACAGGAAGACTGGCTTCTCTGAACAGATTCATCGCAAGGTCCGCCGAAAGAGGGCTGCCTTTCTTCCGAACCCTGCGTAGCTCCGACCCTTTCGATTGGGGGGAAGAGCAGCACCAAGCTTTTCAGCAGCTAAAGGACTATTTGACCAAGCTAACCACGCTGTCCAAGCCGTCGCCGGAAGCAACGCTCTTGTTGTATCTCGCAGCGTCTCACGCCACTGTAAGCGCGGTACTGGTGGAAGAAAAGGAGCACGAAAACAAGATGACGCAGTTCCCAATCTATTTTGTTTCCGAGGCCCTTTCGGGCGCAAAGCTGAACTACTCAGAGCTAGAGAAGATAGCCTATACAGTGCTAATGGCCTCCCGAAAGCTGAAACATTACTTTCAGTCTCACCACATAATAGTCCTATCGGCTCAGCCGTTAGAAGCCCTGTTTCGCAACAATGAAGCTATCGGCCGAATTGGCAAATGGGTAGCAGAGCTAAACGAATATGTGATAGATTTCCAACATCGATCCGCAATCAAGTCGCAGGCATTGGCGGACTTCATAGCAGATTGGACCCCTGCTGCTTTCGACACCACACTCGAATTCGAAGAGCCCGTCTGGACTGTGAATTGCGACGGCGCATGGGGCATGACTGAAGCCGGAATCTCAGCAATCCTTACACCTCCAAGAGGACCAAAGGTCAGATTTGCCGCAAGGCTGCAATTCCTCACAACCAACAACACCGCTGAATATGAAGCCGTATTGCTGGGTTTACGAAAGCTCCGAGCAATCGGAGCGAGAAGATGCGTAGTCAAGTCGGATTCCCAGGTGGTTGTCGGTCATGCCGAAAAGGACTTCACCGCAAGAGAGCCAGAGCTAGCCAAGTATCTGGCGGCAATCAGAAGAATGGAGAAATATTTCACTGGTTTCACCCTGCGACACATTCCAAGGGCCGAAAACGCAGAGGCAGACGAGCTGGCCAAAGCCGCAGCACAAAATCTAACGCTGCCATCAGATGTGTTCTATCAGGTCCTTTCGGCAAAAGCCGTGAAAGAGGAGGAAGAACATCCAGACTCGATACATGCTATCGTCAGTGATGACTGGAGGTCACAGATATTCGCCTATTTAGCTGGAACTTACGAGCCACAGTCTAGAAAGGATGCCGAAAGAATGGCCAGCAGGGCGAAAGGTTACGCAATCATCGGAGAGCATTTGTTCAAAAATGGAATAACAGCACCTCTTCTGAAATGCATAAGCCAGCGCGAAGGCATTCAGCTGCTCGAAGAAATGCATGTCGGAATGTGCGGAGCGCATAGAGGGCCTCACGAGATAGCGCACAGAGCAATGAGACAAGGATTTTACTGGCCTTCCGCTGCATCAGATGCCAAAGAGCTGGTCAAATGTTGCAAAGGTTGCCAGATGTTCGCCAAAAATCAGAAAGCCCCAGCAAATGAGACCACGCCGATAGTGCCGACCTGGCCATTGCAGAGGTGGGGCATCGATATAGTCGGTCCGCTACTAGCAGCCCCGGGCAACTTGCGTTTTGCAGCGGTAGCTCTTGAGTATTTCACCAAATGGGTGGAAGCAAAGGCTCTTGCCAGCATAACTTCCACCTCTTTAACTAAGTTCGTCTGGCAGAGGATAATCTGTCGCTTCGGTGTTCCGTCATTCATCGCCTGCGACAATGGGAAGCAGTTCGATTGCGCCGAATTCAGGAATTTTTGTGATGAACTCAGCATCAAGCTCAATTTCGCTTCTGTAAATTACCCGCAAGCAAACGGGGCTGTCGAAAGAGCGAATGGCTTAATCTTTTCGGCAATTTCGAAAACACTGTACGACTCGCCGAAAGGCAAGTGGGCCAACACCCTAACAGCAGCTGTATGGGGACACAACATTTCACGGTCCAGAGCTACCGGCTTCACCCCATTCAGGCTACTTTACGGCGAGGAAGCAGTAACCCCGGAAGAAGTAAAGCTGGGTTCCTTCCGAACCGAAATGACCCCAACTACTGAAGAGCAAAGACACGTCGAGCTCGACACCGTCGAAGAAGTAAGACTGCAGGCTGCAAACAACCTCGAAAAGTACCACGCCGAAACGAAGCATCACAGGGACAAGACGATAATCCGAAAGGATATCAAGCCTGGTGACATGGTCACCATTCGGCAGCCAGATAAGCAAGGCAAGCTGCAATCGCAGTGGCAAGGCCCTTTCGTCGTGGCAAGCATGGCAGCGCCCGGTGTATTCCGGTTGATGAATGACAAGGGCGAAGTATCAGCTCACACATGGAACGCGAGCAATCTGCGCCGTTTCTACCCGTAATTCATCTCTTTTTCGACTGTGGTGCAATTTCTCTCTTTCGCCATTTTTTGTAATCAAACGTCGGCTGTGCTCTTTTTCCTCGCCGGGGAAGCCCTTCATCGGGGTGCGAGGTTTTTTAACGAGGTAGCCGAATGTAACCGCTACATTACTAAAGTAGCCATAATTCCCCAAAAATGTCATGCGAATCGGTCGAAGACGAAATCAACCAAGCATAAGGTTGAGACATTCGTCAACACAATGTGATAAAAAGAGAATGTCGAGGAGGTAGGGCAAAATAGACCCCTTCCATCCAACGACAATCTCGAAAGCCTGCGGGCTATATGAAAACCGACCCTCCGACAAAACGAGAGGGCGGAACGAAAGCCTGCGGGCTATATGAAAACCGACCCTCCGACAAAATGCGAGGGCGGAACGAAAGCCTGCAGGCCATGTGAAATCCGACCCTCCGACAAAACGAGAGGGCGGAACGAAAGCCTGCGGGCTATATGAAAACCGACCCTCCGACAAAATGCGAGGGCGGAACGAAAGCCTGCGGGCTATGTGAAATCCGACCCTCCGACAAAACGAGAGGGCGGAACAAAAGCCTGTGGGCTATATGAAATCCGACCCTCCGACAAAACGAGAGGGCGGAACGAAAGCCTGCGGGTTATATGAAAGCTGACCCTCCGACAAAATGCGAGGGCGGAACGAAAGCCTGCGGCCTATGAAAAAGCCGACCCTCCGGCAAAATGCGAGGGCGGAACGAAGGCCTGCGGGCCACGAACAAACCGGCCCTCCGACAAAACGAGGGCTGAACGAAAGCTTGCGGGCTATGCAAAACCAGCCCCCCATCACCGAAAGGGGAGGATGGTAGCGGAGACCAAGCCCATCAGCCCTAGTAGGGCAAAACAAACGACAGCTAGCAAGCATTTACAGCCACTAAAACGTAAATGCTGCATTAACCTTTCACCTACCAAGTGATCACAAATACAGCCAGGAGAGTAAATGCAGCCGTCCTGTACCATGGGCAAGGCAGTATAAATAGGCAACAAAGCGCAAGCCTCCCACCCATCCTAAACTACCGAGGCTCTTCAAAATGTTAGTTCCAGGTAGTCAGCTCATTACCGAAAATGCGAGTAGGAAGCATCAGGAGCCACGCTTTCGCTTTTATGATGGTGTCATCGGCATCGCGTCCACCTATCGTCACCAATCCGGTAACTGTAGGCGGTAGTACTATCGAGTGGCTCCCCCATCTCAAACCAAAGATAGGAGATGAACCAAGCCGTGCATGCGGCTGGACAGCAATACGAGCAATATCATAATCATAGTCGATTGTATGCTCCCCAAGTTGCGTTCATAAAGACATTTTCGTCAACCGAATTATCAAGCGCCTTCGCGCGAATGCTACCACCCCTCGCCTAAGTGTGGGGGCGGGCGCTTCTTTGCTATCGGCCGAGGGGCTCGCACCGAAAGCTCCCTCGCGCGAATGCTACCACCCCTCGCCTAAGTGTGTGGGGGCGGGCGCTCCTTTGCTATCGGCCGAGGGGCTCGCACCGAAAGCTCCCTCGCGCGAATGCTACCGCCCCTCGCCTAAGTGTGTGGGGGCGGGCGCTCCTTTGCTATCGGCCGAGGGGCTCGCACCGAAAGCTCCCTCGCGCGAATGCTACCGCCCCTCGCCTAAGTGTGTGGGGGCGGGCGCTCCTTTGCTATCGGCCGAGGGGCTCGCACTGAAAGCTCCCTCGCGCGAATGCTACCGCCCCTCGCCTAAGTGAGTGGGGGCGGGCGCTCCTTTGCAATCGGCCGAGGGGCTCGCACCGAAAGCTCCCTCGCGCGAATGCTACCGCCCCTCGCCTAAGTGTGTGGGGGCGGGCGCTTCTTTGCTATCGGCCGAGGGGCTCGCACCGAAAGCTCCCTCGCGCGAATGCTACCGCCCCTCGCCTAAGTGTGTGGGGGCGGGCGCTCCTTTGCTATCGGCCGAGGGGCTCGCACCGAAAGCTCCCTCGCGCGAATGCTACCGCCCCTCGCCTAAGTGTGTGGGGGCGGGCGCTCCTTTGCTATCGGCCGAGGGGCTCGCACCGAAAGCTTCCTCGCGCGAATGCTACCGCCCCTCGCCTAAGTGTGTGGGGGCGGGCGCTCCTTTGCTATCGGCCGAGGGGCTCGCACCGAAAGCTCCCTCGCGCGAATGCTACCGCCCCTCACCTAAGTGTGTGGGGGCGGGCGCTCCTTTGCTATCGGCCGAGGGGCTCGCACCGAAAGCTCCCTCGCGCGAATGCTACCGCCCCTCGCCTAAGTGAGTGGGGGCGGGCGCTCCTTTGCAATTGGCCGAGGGGCTCGCACCGAAAGCTCCCTCGCGCGAATGCTACCGGCCCTCGCCTAAGTGAGTGGGGGCGGGCGCTCCTTTGCAATCGGCCGAGGGGCTCGCACCGAAAGCTCCCTCGCGCGAATGCTACCGCCCCTCACCTAAGTGTGTGGGGGCGGGCGCTTCTTTGCTATCGGCCGAGGGGCTCGCACCGAAAGCTCCCTCGCGCGAATGCTACCGCCCCTCGCCTAAGTGTGTGGGGGCGGGCGCTCCTTTGCTATCGGCCGAGGGGCTCGCACCGAAAGCTCCCTCGCGCGAATGCTACCGCCCCTCGCCTAAGTGAGTGGGGGCGGGCGCTCCTTTGCTATCGGCCGAGGGGCTCGCACCGAAAGCTCCCTCGCGCGAATGCTACCGCCCCTCGCCTAAGTGTGTGGGGGCGGGCGCTTCTTTGCTATCGGCCGAGGGGCTCGCACCGAAAGCTCCCTCGCGCGAATGCTGCCGCCCCTCGCCTAAGTGAGTGGGGGCGGGCGCTCCTTTGCTATCGGCCGAGGGCCTCGCACCGAAAGCTCCCTCGCGCGAATGCTACCGCCCCTCGCCTAAGTGTGTGGGGGCGCGCGCTCCTTTGCTATCGGCCGAGGGGCTCGCACCGAAAGCTCCCTCGCGCGAATGCTACCGCCCCTCGCCTAAGTGAGTGGGGGCGGGAGCTCCTTTGCTATCGGCCGAGGGGCTCGCACCGAAAGCTCCCTCGCGCGAATGCTACCGCCCCTCGCCTAAGTGTGTGGGGCCGGGCGCTTCTTTGCTATCGGCCGAGGGGCTCGCACCGAAAGCTCCCTCGCGCGAATGCTACCGCCCCTCGCCTAAGTGAGTGGGGGCGGGCGCTCCTTTGCTATCGGCCGAGGGGCTCGCACCGAAAGCTCCCTCACGCGAATGCTACCGCCCCTCGCCTAAGTGTGTGGGGGCGCGCGCTTCATTGCTATCGGCCGAGGGGCTCGCACCGAAAGCCCCCTCGCGCGAATGCTACCACCCCTCGCCTAAGTGTGTGGGGGCGGGCGCTTCTTTGCTATCGGCCGAGGGGCTCGCATCAAAACCAACCTCGCGCGAATGCTACCGCCCCTCACCTAAGTAAGTGGGGCCGGTGCGTCATCGCTATCGGCCGAGGGACTCACAACGAAAGCTCCATCGCGCGAAAACCAGCCGAGAGGCCCGCACCAAAAAGCGCTATCGCGCAAACTAGCAAACCGACAACAGCTAAATCTTTCGACCGATCAACTTCAACCGTCAAGCGAAATAATAAAAAATCTTACATTCGCAAGTAACGATTAACACTGAAAGGTAGAACACACTGCGACACCTCATTACACCGGGTTCAAGATAAAGGTTGTACACTGCAATTCAGGGCCGCGAACTATTTTCGCGGCCAAGGAAAATGCTATAGCGCCTTTCGTCCGGCGAAGGCACAACATCTTCGGGCTCCAACTTAACGAATGTGGCACCCTCGAAGCCTGGTGGCGCGCGCGAAGCTTCACGCCTCATTCGCCTCGACTCAAGTTCGCGCGGGTCGAAGCTTTCATAAAAAGCTCGTAATCTTTCTTCCGTGCGTCTAAGTTTTTTAGCACGTTTTCTCATGTAAGCCGAAAGCGACGCCATCGGAAATCTAGAGCGATAGCTCCTCCACAAATCACCACCAACACAGATACCGCCAGATCTAATCATTAACGGGCAGATGTCGAGAACGTCCGGTGTTCCCGCATCCGCGCCCTGTTCAAGATACAAGATCCGAATTTAAGTTCCAGAGCATTACACAAGGTCCAAACAAGTTGCCAACACATTAAAAGCGGGCCCTAAGAAGGTCACTCGTCAACCGCTGCGTCTTGGGGGCGTTTGCGTCGCGGGCAGCAGCAGCGGCCGAGCTTTCGGGTGCCCCGTCATTCGGCTCGGGCGGACTCGCCTCGTCCTCCGGCTCGTTTTCGCGCGCCTGCTTTGCGGAGATATACTCCGAAAACAACTGCCGGATGCGCGTTTTCTCCTCAGGAGTCTGCACAAAAAGCGATAGCCCAGGAAATTTACTACTCAAAACACAAGGCACCGCATAAAAAAGCGATACCTCCAACAAAAGGAAGCAAATACCTTTCCGCGCCCCACGGCGGACTGCATCAGGGACATGTCGTTCCCACCCGCAAGCCAAAATTCTTCAAAAAATCTTTTGCCCAGAGCTTTCGCCGCCTCCGGAGTTCGCCAATAATAATCCACCTCTTTGACCGAAAGGTCAGCGATGTGGGAGCATCCGGCGTCGACCAGGCTGTGGCCGATCGCCTTGATACCGGTCACGGCAGCGTAGTCTCGGCCCAGAGCCATGTGGTTTTCAAGTGACTCCATTTCGGAACAAAGCCAGCGGACAAGACCGTTAGCAGTTTGCTCCGAAGGACCATCCGTTTCGACGCCAATGCTGCGAAGGCTTTCGCGGAGGCGAGTGACAGCTTCTTCAGCAGACGTCTTCAGGGCCTCGTCTTTCTCGGCCTGGGCATTTCGCAGCTGCGAAAGCTCCCGCTTGAGGTCTTCTGCTTCGCGTCTCAGCTTTTCAACCTCCTTTTGGTTTGCTCTCCGCGAGGCGCGCTCGTCCTCGGCTTTCTTCGCCTGAACCTCCAGGTCGGTTGTAAGCTTCTTTGCCAAAATGTCGAGATCCTCCTTCTCACGCTCAATCTTGCGAACATAAAGGTCGTTTTGATTGTGTCGGCTGCGGGCGAGAATGGCAGCCTGCGAATAGCATTAAATCAAACGTCGAAAGTCAGTACACTACAAAAGACCCATACCCCAGTTGCGGAAAAGCGAACACCAATCACGCGACAAAAAGCAATCTGAGCAACTCACGCTAGCTAAGTGAAACAACAGAGCGTCATCAAGCTTTACGCTGTCGACCTTGAGCAGGTCCCTTTCGACCTCCGGCGCAGCGAAAGCCTTGTGTGAAAACTCCACAAGTTTGCTGGCATCATCGCTTGCGCCGGGGAGGATTCCCGCGCGGCGGAAGTCTATCCGACACGCAAGCTGAGCTTCGGAAGCTGCACCCAAAGAACGTGCAATCCGATAAGACTCTTCTCTTGCTTCGTCAGTCTCGCCCGACGAGCTCAAGCCAGTGTAAAAACAAGGGTTCCTGTAGTCCGACGGCACTCCATCGATAATCAATCGCCCGTAGCCAAGAAGCTGACCTTCCACCATCTCCTGTGATAGACGAATGTGTCTCGGCGAAAGGTGTAACTTACCTTTATCCACAGTAGGAGCCGACACTCCCTCGGATCCGGCCCTCCTCTCGCGTGGGGCAGCCCCTCCGGTGGAGACGCGAGTAGCAGTTTCGGCGGGTTTCCGAGCCGCGGGCTCAGCGCGAGGCGCTTTCGGTCTCTTCATCGGCCGATCGCTATCCGCGAGGGCCTTTCGCGAACCAGGTTTAGCAAAGGTCGGAAGGTCAGCCACCGACACCTCGTCGTCGAAAGCCGATGTCGAAAGGCGCGCCTGCGGTTTCGGCGGCGCCATCTCAGCAGCGAAACTGGCGCTCTGCAAAACAAAACAGCAAAACAAAGACAAGTCAAGTCAAAAAAAAACCGTCTTTACCATAGAAATAATAGTAAAGAATTCCATAAAAGGAAAAACGAAAACAACGGCCAAAGCAAACAAAATTAGAAAAAGGCAGAAACTAACCACCCTCGAATGATCGAAAGGATCAACGTCGGGGGCCGACTCCAATGCCTCCCTCGGCTTGCAAGCAAAGGTTTGGCAATCAACCGCCCAATGCGAATGTCCCCGGCTTCAGCGACCTTTCGCCGGGAGATCGCACCACTCCGACCGCCGCGGCGAACCATCCCTTTTCCCTTACCTTTCAAGCTTTCGGCCTCATCTTTGCTTTCGTCAACTAACGGTCTTTCGGCATATTCAACGCCCATTGTATCGAAAGCTCGGTTCAGACGCCGATTACGGCCGAGATTGCCGAGTTGAAACTCGCTCTCCTTGCGTAAGTACGGCCCACAAATCTTTCTGGTCTCCTTTTCGATATGTCTGACATATTCGCCGTCATCATGGTAATCCGCGGGCCTCTCCAGCAGCAGCGTGGGCCCCCAATACCCTTCTCTTTCAACGAAACCTTCGAAAGATGTGGCACTGCAGAGCGGATTCATCCCGATGGCTATCCACTCTTCCACCAAATCCCGGCTGATTTGAAAACGTGTGGTAAGCGCGAATGCATCCCCACAGCGAATGGCATCCGGGTCACTCAGCACAACTGGCGGAAGATGCCTTCCAGGGCACCCCTCCAAAACAGACACAAGTGGAGAGCCTTTCTTCTCTCGTTTACTTAACTCAATAGCGGCGGCTTCGTCCGAGCACACGCGATAGTAGAACCAGAAGCGATTCCAGTCCGGCCACTTGTTCCGATATGTAAGCGAAATTGAAACAGTCCCTCGTGTTTTCCGCGGAACGAAATTGATGCAGCCAATCTCGCTGGGCAGTTTGCTCCCGAGAAGCGGGTCGTTAACTTTCGTCGGACGGCGGTGAATGTCATAAAATCGCACGAAGACATCCGCCCGCGGGGTGCAGCCCAACATCTTCATAGCATGCGCGAAAATACTTAGTCTGGCGACTGCATTCGGCGTCAGCTGATGAAGTTGTATCTCAAACCCCAACAAAACATCCGAGACGAATTCTTCGAGGGGAAAATCAAGGCCAGCTACAAAGTAGTCGCGAAAGACAACGACCTCGTTCGGCCGAGGAATAGGAACCTCCTCGTCTCCAGGGACACGACAATTTGCAAGATGATCCCTCCTTAAAGGCCCTTCTTCAGCCATTGTTTGCAAGTGTGCAGCCGTCATTCGCGATACGCCAAGGTAAAAAGAACAATCCGTTGGGACCGAAATCAAACCGGAGTCTCCATCATTCGACACGCTCCCGCTGTGCTCTGGAACTCGTGGAGCAACCCCCGATCCGATGGACACTTCCACGCTAGGCTCGCGATGGGACGACCCGGTGGCATCGGTACTTTCGCTAGTTGAGCTCGAGGTCGACGTCGAGCTGGAAGACGCCATCTAGCATTGGCGCGAAAGATAAAATAAACAAACAAGGCAAGCGAAAGCAAAAAAAAACAAAGAAAAAACGCGAAAATAGAAGCGAAATTAAGTAACCTGAAACAACCAAATTCGCAAGACTTAAGTCTAAAGGAAACAAAGACAAGGAAAGTGACACGCGTACCACGAACTATCGCCAGACGAATGATGAGAATCAAACAACAAGCAGCTATCGCCAACAAGAGCGAATGGCGCCAACCGAATAGCGAAAGGCTTCGCGAAAGAGGCAGCGAGTGAAGGGAGGCGTTCAATGATCAAGCCTCCCCCAGCTGAAGCCTCAGCTTTTATATACGATAAAATTCGACACGATTTCCGAGGGAGACGAAGAGGCGCCCGGGCACAAGATTCGAAGCGTCGCAGAGGTTTTACATCATGACACACAGTTCTCGAGGAAGACGAAAAGGCGTTTGCGACGCGGCTTAAAACAAAAATATAAATAATAATAATAATAAAAATACACACCTCTATATCAAAAAAAAAACTCAGCTTCGGGACGAAGCGAAGGTTTTTTTGGGCGGGCGTAGGCGCCTAGCGAAAGGACACGGTCGAACTTCACAAGCTGCAGATTCAACCGTAAGGGGCTATTGTTGGGGCGGCGCCCAGACCGCAGGCGCCTCCGACCCGCATTTTACCGAAAGATGATGATGCTCTCGTGCGGAAGGGAGCATTCGCGCGGAAGCAGGCATTCGCCTCCGGTCCGCACAACTGGAGTAGGGAGGCGGAGCTTTCGTGCGAAAGGAAGCATTCGCGCGGAAGCAGGCATTCGCCTCCGGTCCGCACAACTGGAGTAGGGAGGCGGAGCTTTCGTGCGAAAGGAAGCATTCGCGCGGAAGCAGGCATTCGCCTCCTGTCCGCACAACTGGAGTAGGGAGGCGGAGCTTTCGTGCGAAAGGAAGCATTCGCGTGGAAGCACGTGTTTCGGCTTGCGGACCAAGGGAAGGCGGAGCTTTCGTGCGAAAGGGAGCATTCACGCGGAAGCAGGCGTTCGCCTCCGGTCCGCATGACCGGAGTAGGACGGAGTTTTCGTGCGAAATGAAGCATTCGCGCGAAAGAAGCCCAGCGTTTCCGGTGAGAGTTTTCGTCTTTCATGACTTTGGTTTTTCTTAGGTTTTCGCAGCTCGACGGAAGCCTGGGTCAAAGGGAGCGGGCCCACCGGCCGGAAAAAGGAGCCGGGGGACGCTGGGCCCACCAGATGGCGAAGTTACGATGATGCCCCTCGCGCCGGAAAAGGCGGCGTACAACCATGGATTAGTTGAGCAGAGGCATCATTGTAATTGTAGCAGAGTGGATGGAAGGGCATTCTTGTACTTTCAAATTGATCTGGATTAATATAAAAAGCTCCCAACCTCCCAAGGGAGGGGAGGGAGGAGAACACTGTTCACTTCTACTACTTTCCCGTTCTACCGTTCGTTTTCCGCTTTCGCTTTGAGCTTTCGTTCGTGCGACGACCCGCTGTTTCAGGATCTCGGTCCCTGAAACAACAATAGGGTCGATAACTGACACTTAAATAAGGATCGATAAATAGTTTATATTAAATTTGCACGAGGTCAGACTTAACCATTGCAGCGTTACAAATAAGATACAAATCGATAACTAGCTTATACCAAGCTTACACGAGGTTGAACCTAACCAATGCAGTCTCACAGACAAGGTATAAATCGTGATGGTACTTACAAACAAATCGGGGGTCAATTGAAGTCGATGCAATCCTGCTCGTTTGAAGGAATTGATCGGAATCTATAGTACTCCTACTTCTAAGGTTGACGTGATGCCAAAAGTTGTATTGATGGATCAATTCTACAGTGGTCGGAGCTTTAATATTTAGACCCAGAGCTTTTGACACGAGTCCTAGCCGAATAAGACTAACTATGAAACAAGTAAATAAAAAGCACACGATAATTTGGACTCCAGTCTTTCTCTTCTAGTAGAGTCCGACATGTTTCTTACCCTTTCAACATCGATATGAGTTGATGTCAAAAAAAACATCGATATGAGTTTCTTTTCCATACATATAACCGATCCCTTGTTGACGTTGTACCAATATCATTCCAAATAACCGATCCAGGGAGATAATCACCTGATTCTGCATCTTTCTTCTTTGGATTTATAGGCAAAACTTGTTACCAAATTTTGATGGTCAACAGGCACCGGCGTCCGCCGACGCCGAATCTGCCATGGCCGCACGCAGGGAAGACAGCGGGGCCACTGGCGTGGGAAGACGCCAAGACGGTGTTGCACTGGCGCGAGGAGGAGGCTGGTCGGTGAAGTGATCGCGTCATCGACAGAGAGAGACGGGACAGGAGAGGTTGAAGATGAGCAGGCGGTGTGCGTACGTTACGTTTTTGTTTTAGCATTTCCCACTGAACAAAACGCCTGATAAACTTTACGTTTTCTCTTTCCGACTGAGGGGATGAAAGCACTTGGGAACCCGTCTGCAGGGCCCTGTAGAGCCCAAGCCCAACAAAAGAGAATGAACTACCCGTTACCACCTTCCACCTCTCAAACAAAAAAAACACACACCTTCCAGGCCTACTCCAAGGGACTTCCCAAACCCTTCGCCCACGCCTTCCGCCGACGGCGCCGGCGCTCAGCGGTGATTCCCGAGATGGCGGCGTTCGCGGGCAGCACCGACGGCTCGGCCGAAGATTCCGCAGCGGCTACCGTGGTGCGCTTCGACCCTCCGCTTCCTCTCCTCCGCGCGCCCGTCCCCTCCCCGTCCTCCGCCGATGGCCCCGTCGTCCTCGCCTTCCGCGACGCCGCCAGCTGGCGAGCCGCCTGGGAGGTCGCCGAGGCCAGCCTCGTCTCCCAGTGCGAGGTAATCTGCCCTGGCCCCTGATTACCCCGTCTCCCCTCCTCGGTCGAATCTGCGTTGGCAAAGCAATGGACTTTGATGCGTGAAGCAATGCGAGGTCGTGATTATTAGTCGGATTGAGCTGTCTTACATTAGTGTGGCTATATGTGAATCGCAGAGGTCTGTAAATTAAGGCTTCCAGTGCGAGGTAATCTGCCCTGGCCCCTGATTACCCCGTCTCCCCTCCTCGGTCGAATCTGCGTTGGCAAATCAATGGACTTTGATGCGTGAAGCAATGCGAGGTCGTGATTATTAGTCGGATTGAGCTGTCTTACATTAGTGTGGCTATATGTGAATCGCAGAGGTCTGTAAATTAAGGCTCCCAGTGCGAGGTAATCTGCCCTGGCCCCTGATTACCCCGTCTCCCCTCCTCGGTCGAATCTGCGTTGGCAAATCAATGGACGTTGATTCGTGAAGCAATGCAAGGTCGTGATTATTAGTCGAAAAATGTAGCATTGCGAGTAGGATGGAAATAGATTTAGCGTGTAGCTTACGTTGTTCAGTTGTCTGGAGCGTCTCGATGGAGCTATTAAAGCTGGAAACCTTTGCCTCTCGACTGATCGATCATGTCTCTTTATTGCAGCTGGCCGAGGTGCCTCGCGCTAGTGATGCGAAGCAGTAAGTTTACCAGCTGCATATATCAAAGAGGGCAAACCAGCTCCTGGCTACTGGAGTTCAGTGGTTGGGGTTGACACTGCCCCATAATCATTGGACTATGTTTAATTAGCTTATGGTTTTTATTTTGTGATGATGCGTTCTTTGTGGAAACCCGAATGGTAGTTATGGAATCAGTAAAAGAAGCCTAGCTGGGCACTTGAGCTTATTCAGATCGGCTGGTTTTCATCCTCTCCTCTCATTCCCCATTTGTGCTTGTTATCTTTCAATGTGGCATTTATATTTTTTTTCTTTCAAAAAATGCGATTTTCAGTTTTATCCCAGTTGACAAAGAGAACAAACAACCTCCTGTCATCTGGAGTTCAGGGGTCAGGGTTGGCCGTACTATATAACATTGGGCTATGTTTCACTTGCGGTTTGTTTGTGATGCTTTCTTTGTGGAATGCTGGTTATGGAGTCAGTAAATTTTAGGACAGTCGAGTGCTTTAGCTTATTCAGGTGTACGGGTTTTTGTCCTTCCATGCCCCATTTGTGTTTGCTTTCTTTCAATGTAGTTTTTACTTTATCCCAGCTGTCTCAACTATCATGCTTTTTCACACTGAACAAAACCACAACTGATTTTGTCTGACAATGATTAGTTGTTGGCTGATTACCTTGATGCTAGTGCTGTATCTTTTGGGAAAACAGCTTTCCTGACAATTTTTTCCACAACATTTAAACAAAATACATTATACATGCTTCTACTCAAAACAAAAATTGTACTTTAATGAGGTGAGTTATGTTCTCTCTTATTCTCTAATGTAGGTTCCCAAGTATGCGCAACTTATGTTCTCTTCAAGTGAAAATCTATTTTCTCTAAGTTCTGTCTCAAATGCTATGGATAATTGATTTAATCACTGAGATAGCTCCCCCTTCCCTCATCCCTTCTCTTTTATCCCTCTTGTTCTCTCGTACCTAAAGTGCAAAGGATTTAATTTACCATTGCAGCTGGCCGAGTTGGTTGGCTCATGTTCTGTCAGTCAGTAAGTATAGCAGCTGCATACATTAAAGAGGGCAAACCAGCTCATGGCTACTTAACTTTAGTTGTTGTGGTTAAAACTGCTCCACAGTACAAATGTCAAATCCACTTGTATTGATATCCGCATCTAATATAATTTATTGGTGTCAAGGCTGAAACAGAGTGATTGACCTGTAGGAAGCACAGTTCACTAAGAACATACTGTATAGGATTTAGTGATCCTTTCACATGATATTAGACATCAAAGAGGGCAAATCAGCTCCTGGCTACTGGAATTGAGTGAGTGGGGTTGACAATGTCCCATTGCATTGGACTATGTTGTTTGTTTTGCCTGTGGCTTTTTTACTTTGTGATCATGTGTTTTTTCTGGAATTCAGTTATGGAATCAGTTAAAGAAGGCTAGTTGGTGACTTGAGCTTATTCAGATTGGCTGGTTTTTTGTCCTTCCATGGTGTATCTGTTTGTTTTCGTTCAATGTGAAATTTGTGTTTCTCTTTCAATGTGGTTTTCTGTTGCTCCCAGATTTTCAGTTGACAGAGAGCAAACCATCTCCTGGCATCTGGAGTTCAGTGGTTTGAGTTGAAGTTTTTCATAACATCGGGCTATGTTTCACCTGTGATTTTTTACGTTTTGACATTTTCTTTGTGGAATGCTAGTTATAGAGTTGGTAAACATAGACCAGTTGAGTGTTTGAGCTTATTCTGATGGATGGGTTTTCGTCCTTCCATGCCCCCTATTGTTTTTGTTTTCTCCCAATGTAGTTTTCAGTTTATCCCATCTGTGTCAGCTATGATGCTTTTACACACTGAATCAATTCACTATCTATCTTATCTGACAGTGATTAGTTGGCTTTTTAATCAATTGTCGATGCCTTGTCTTCTGGGAAAACAGCCTTACAATTTTTTTACAACATTTGCTAGAATCTATATTTTACTTCTTTGCGCGCACACAAAAATATTGTATTTTTTTATTAAGTTGAGTTATGTTTTCTGTTATTCAGTATATCTTCTCAATTATTTTCTTAATGCAAAACCTATGTTCACTTCCGTTTATTTTCCCTTTTTTCCCTTGTTATCTCCTATTTGAAGTGCAAGGGATTTCTTTTTATTTATCGTTGCAGCTGGCCGAGTTGCCTGGCTCAAGTTCTGCTAGTCAATAAGTATAGCAGCTGCATACATCAAAGAGGGCAAACCAGCTCATGGCAACTTAGTTTTAGTTGTTGTGGTTGACACTGCTCTACAGTACACATGGCAAATCCGCTTCTTGTATTGATATTGTCATTGAATATAACATTAAGGCTGAATCAGAGAATTTATGATTGACATGTGAAACATAGTTTGCAGTTACAGCTGATTGTATGTTCTCTTAATATATTGATATGCATCTCTCCTGTGTGTTCGAGAAAAAGGAAATCATTGTATGGGATTTAACTATCTTTTGTATGATATATCAGCCTTTATTAAAAAAATGATTTTGTTGCATAGTGTTTTGTCAAAATTCATGTCTTACTGTAGCTTTATGAAGAGCAGTGAGGAAAGTTTGTGAAATTTCATGGCTTACTGTTGCTTTTTTTAAGAGCTATGCACGTCAATAAATGATCTGACAAGTAAATCCAATTTCTCTCAAATTTAATTAGCTGCCTTGGAATATGGATATGACTGTATTTCCTGTTATGTTACTTCCTGCTCACTGAGGCTGAGCTTGCCATATTTAATTTGTGTTGCACATATCATTCACATTTGACACATGCTTTAATTTGTTGTGGTGTACTTAGTACTGGAATCTGTTTCGTAAGAGTCCATTTCCCTCCCTTAAAATGCAATAACATGACATGGATACACAACTTTGCAGGCTGGTGCACGATCAGGGTGCTCAATCAGCGCATCACGCAAATGCAAGCCTCCCTGGTGGAAAGGCTTATTTGTAGCCGCCCCGGCTGATTGAGATGGCTGCTTGTCTCGAGGCAGCAAAGGAGGCTTGCATCAAGTTTGCAAAGGGAAAGTGCATTGGACCATTCCGAGATGCAAGGATCGCCTCTGAGGGTCTCCTGGAAAATACAGATTTTGATGTCTGCGGCGCTGCTGCTGCTGGCAAAACTTCCTCAACGTCGTCAGCGTGTGCTCTGAACAATCAGCAGCCATTTAGCCCCGATCCTGGTGTGACAAACTACAGAGGAAGTGATGTGCTCGACAGATTGCCATCAAAAGAAAATAACAGCTATGGATGATTATTGAGGCGTTACTATGGTCTACTGTATCTTCAAGACATAGTGATGGAGTTTGGAATCAGATCGAATAATCAAATAATGACGACATACATGAGGTCTTATGGCGGTAGTTTCTATGCCATGCTTGCGGTTCTGTTACTCAGTTACTAGGGAGGGTGAAAAAAAGTAGTTTCTCAGAATAAATACAGAAGATCAATAAAGAGAAGAAAAAGACTTTGAGGCCTGGGGGCCGAGAGCAGCAAGATCGGTTGACATAAGGAGTGGAAAGCAAGACAGCCCTGGTTACTGTCGGTTTTCGGATTTGGTTCAGATCACCACCGGACGAATCTGGACGTTAGGCTGTGAATGATGGATTTATCTGCAGAGGTTTTTCGTTGCAGTATAACCTGATTCAGATTCAGAGGTCAGGATATGAAGGGCAAGAAGGCGCTGTTAACTGATTGATGCTCAGAGTTGTGCACATAACCTGTTTAGTTATTGCAGCCAAGTAGTAGTATATCTGTACATTGTGATGTTGGAGCAAGTTTTGCCTGCATTGCTGACATAGTAACTCTTATTAGAGGTGAGGACAACTGATATTTGTTTGTTTGTTCTTTTTTTTTTTGTGATTGTATAAGCACGCGTTCTTGTATTAGCAGAGACCCATGCATGTTCTCAAGTGCGATCGTCGTCTTGTCTCTGTTGGACTCTAAACCAAACACAGGGAAGACGCAACGCAACCACAGACCATCATCTCATCCCTGAAAGATACTAGTCTTGTACACGTTGCAAGCCCAAGCCCGCTGTGCCGCGCGCGCGCTTTTGCTATGCTGCGGGCCTACGGCCTTGTCCTTGCGGATCCAATTGCTATGTTTTGGGCCTACGGCCTTCCTTGTCCTTGCGGATCCAAGCGAAGCAACTGGTGCATGCGGATGGATGGAATGGATGGATACATTGCACGTGGGCAAGTCTAGGAGGACACGGGCTGTGTGCACTTGCCAGTCGGGCATCATCGGATGCCGTCGCGAGTGTGACATGCAGATACAGTACACGTGGTCAGGTCAGTGACTGACAGATGAGGCGTTGTCAGCACAATCACCCCTAGCCGACTGGTGAATGGAAGGAATCCCAGGCCAGGCGCACGCAACGCAGCAGCTAGCCGGGCCGATCTGACAATGGCACAGTGCAACGGTCCTCCGATCCGATCCACGGGGTCTCGCTGTCCGCTGGTCCCTGCATCTGCATGGCATGCGCCGCGGACGGCGGACGGCGGACGGCGGACGGAGACGGACACGACACCGTCTCTCTCGTCTCGTACAGCACCACCAGTACAAGTATACGTACACCGTGTCGTCTCTACGTCCCGTCGTCGACCAGTAGTACCAGCCTACAGTACCAGGCACCGTCGCTGCGGCAGGAGATGTGGTAACGGCGCGCATGGTAAAGGTGAAAAACGGCGCGCAGGCTGCTGGCGTGTGGGTCAGACCGTCACTAGTCTGCGGCAGCCAGAGCAGAACCGGCAACGTAGGAGTACGGTACGGAGTACAGTGTACGTGCGTTGGGCGTGGGCGGCCACGCCGTCGTTGCCTGATTGCCTGCCCATCGGCCGCCTTGCATGGCTTTCGCCTCCGTCACCCTGCTCGCTTGCTTGCTTTCCACTGCCTCAGCTTTTTGTGTTTTCTCCCTGGTGCAGTCCAAAGTCGTGCGTGCTGGTTGGTGCACCAGCAGCACACGTCTCATCTCATCGCGATCCCAGTGGCCCTGGTTCCCGTCTCTCTCTTCCTTCCTCCGAGACGGAGACGGAGACGGAGACGGAGACGGACACACGGCTCGACGACAAGCTACAAGGCCTGCCGGGCAGCAGTACCGTCCTAGATGGCCGTGCTCCCTCTGTCCCGACGCGCTCCAACTCCAAGGCCAGCTGCCCGCCCAGTGTGGGGCCCACATGCCGCCGCAGCTACTAGTACGGCTTTCTGTCCGTGTCCCATCTGCCGGCGCGGCGCATGCATCGTGCACGGTGGTGCATGCATGCGGACGGCTTTCTTTCCCCTCCCCCCGGTCAAAGATGAGCCTGGCTCGCGCCCCCACGACGACCTGTCCCCTCCGTCGCCCACGTCGGAGGCAGGCAGCAGCAGCCGCCGCCGCCCAGGGAGAGGGCAGCAAAGCACAGCAGCTGCGCCACATTCGTCGACCCAAAGATCACGTTCGGTTACTCGTCTCTTTATACACAGCAAGTATAATTAATTATTTTTTATCTAGTTTAATTAATGTTTTATAGTGAATTTTAAAAAAAGTTTAGAAACTCACTGTGGCTCAAAATTACTGTTTTTGTTTATCTGTGTGACATAAAAATACCTGCTGCACAGAACGGCTGGTTATATATATATATATATATATATATATATATATATATATGACTAGTGTTGTTTTGTTGTGAGAGATCACACCATACCGTAGTTGATAAGTTTAAGTAAACATAGTGGACTGTTCCATGACCAAAAAAGTTAAGCTTAACGGCTAGACACAACATTACTTTTCAGTTGTGAAACAAAATATTTTTCTTTTGCACAAGTCTGCTGAAAAGTAATCTTTAGCCAGTTTGATGCTCTATTCTTTACACATCCAATCCAAACAATCTAGCACGTGTTTGGTTCTGGGTCTATTAGGGATGAGTTCAACCCAACCTGAATTTTTGGGATAGAATGAACTCAATTCTCTGTTTGGTTTAGTAGGTTGGGTTGAACCCAGTTTTGTGTTTGGTTGAACAGGTTTTGTGTGTGTGGGTTCATTCCGGCAGTCTCTTAACTTTTTCCACACGGCGCACACGAGTGGGTCGACCCCGTCTGTTGCTTTTGATGGAATTGGATGAACGCGGATCTCAGCCGAATATTCCATCTACAGGCTCAACCCAACCCACACCTCTCCAAACCAAACACTCCGAGAAATGGATTCAACCCAACCCAAACCTAGTTGTACCCTCTAACCAAACACAACCCCTAGTTTTTTTGTCGGATTCTTACATATTATGAAGTGATTGATCCTTTTGCCGGTTTCTTACAACCAAAAGAGCGATAAATGAAGACCGGTTATTAAAACCAAGGATCTAAACACCCTACCAATTTTTACTTAGAATCCAGATTTTACAATTAGAGGCAAAACATGGTTTTTAAGAATCTAAAACCATAAATAGTGCCTCGAAGATCACTTCTAGTTGTCCTCCATGGCGTATAACGAATGAGGGTTGGAGCCGCCACTCAAATTCTTTTGGGTCTTCAAACTAAGGCCCTATTTGGATTTGTCCAGTTTTTGTTAGTTTTTAACAATC
The DNA here is from genome assembly GCA_009763385.1 of Coix lacryma-jobi var. lacryma-jobi. Classification (NCBI taxonomy): domain Eukaryota; kingdom Viridiplantae; phylum Streptophyta; class Magnoliopsida; order Poales; family Poaceae; genus Coix; species Coix lacryma-jobi. The sequence goes on along the minus strand of CM019831.1, from coordinate 13,499,968 downwards.
TAGCTTTTGAAAACCCCATGGAATCCAAACAAACCAATGATTTTTAATTAAATTTATTAAAAAGAGCATATATATTTATAGAACAAAAAATCATATTGTGAAAATATATTTATGGTTTCATAAGTTTTTGCGCCTTTGTCTATAAATTTGCTTGAAAAGTTTGACTTAAGACAACCGTGTAAAATGATTTATTTTTAGGATGGTAGTAGTAGAGTAGAAAGGAGGTTTACTCGCTCTCTCTTAATTGAGCAGAAAGATTCTTCAAAAAGGAACATAATTGTTGATTTACATTGGTCCTGCTCAATGATCAAAAAGTGTTTTCTTAGTTTCTCAATCTCATGTAACCAAAATTATTATATAGGACTGGAAATAGAATAGATACAAATAATATTTCGATGCCAAAGTGTTTTGCCAGGGTATGATTACATATTAAATTGTTCTACCATACGACTGCAAATTTATTATTTTGGATTCAAATTCGTGTTCTGATATCTATGAGATTTAGTTAATATATGGAGTATCTGACTTTTATCCATACTTCTGGAAGAACAATATCAGTATGCAATTAGAGACTAAAGTAGATTATACAACACATGAGTAGCACATAAAAAATAACATATTCATCAAAGAAATAATTTAAAAATAATTAAATATGTAGAAATTAAAATTTAAATAATGTTCAATGTTTCAACATATATAAAAGTACTATAAGTAAATTGTTAATTAAAGTATAAAACTTAATATTCAACAACAAAGGTAAAGTATTGTATTTAAATATAATTTATAACTACAAATAATATAAGATTGAAACTAAGTCAAAACAATATTACTTAAACTTATGTTTCAAAAAAGTATTAATGAAACTTAATATATATATAAATGAATCCCAAATTTTATATAATTAGTCATTATAGATTTGTCATAGAGATAACTTTTAAATAGTTTCATTGGATATATCGTTAATAATACTAAATTTAATATGATTAGTCATCGGTAAAATGATGTTTAAGTTGTTTTCATCTTGTACATCTTCCTCACAACACGGATAACAATCCAATACTCTCTTAACTATTTTTTTTACATAGAATCTGGATTTAGATTGTTAACAAAAGTAGACTGGAATGCATCTAGTTTAGCATTCAAAATCTATTGCCTACAAGTAGCCGAGTATGACAAAGGAGGAAAGCCAACAGCTTTTCATGCCTTCAGTCTACTGGTGTACAGTACACGTGCTGGACCATTCTGTGTATTCTGTAATAATCAGATCTGCAAGGCTATGCTTTTTGTTAAACCCGTCAGTGGAAACTTTCAAGATGACTTTTCGCAAATATGTTGCCGTGTATGACAAGAAGGAATATTCATAGTTACTCCACCATGTGAACTCACCACATTCTGGTTTCAATTACTAGTAGTGCTCTTTAAGCATGCCTTTTTCATGCTTGATCATCAGTACAGAAATAAAAAACTACTGTTCCGCCAATAAAAATCTACACAAAATACCGCAGGTTAGATGCTAAAAGTCTAGGTTATATTGATGATTTGATGTTACTCTGGAAGTTGCAGGTGTGACACCAAAACACTCGTAGACATAACCTAAGGGGATAGGAAAAGAGGGGAAAAAATCAACCTTGACACGTCTGCAGTCTCAACAATTGAACAATGGATCAGCATTCAGCAATCTGGTATATCACGTTAAAAGTTCCAAACTTGTTGGCACATTTTCCACCAATCTCTCTCTCCATTATCAGATGTCACCCATCTCAAACACCCCAACCCTTGCCGATTTCGCAGGAGATCGATGAACCTCGCCTAAACATCCATCCAGCGCTAGTAATAGTTGAGGAGATTGCCACTGACGACGTTGTTGTTGCTGCTGCTGCAGGGGAAGCAGGCGCAGGAGGGGGCGTCGCTCCCCGGCAGGTGGCGGTGGTGGCTCGTGGCCCTGAGCCGCCGGGTGTTGTCGGCGGCCGCGCGCCGCAGCTGCTGGAGGTGCTGCGACTGCGCCGTGGCGCGCCACTCCTCGGCGCGCCGGTGCACCGTCGTCATCCGCCGCATCAGCTTCTCCTCCAGGTTCGACCTCATCTTCTGAATCTTCACCTGACGAGCAGAGCAGAGCAGGCAGCCAGGCACATTGCAAAAATGTCAGCATCTGATCACCGGTTGGACCTGCAGTATGTCATGCATGCATTGCATCTATCGTTTGCTCTGATGAGCAGTAGTGCAACATGGAGGGTAAAGATTCAAACTTTGAACTCCATGTCTGTACTAGTGTAATACATTTGCAAACGCATGGGTAAGTTTAGTATATTAGTTGGCACAGATCATCATCATCACATTATCACCCCAAGCACATGCTTTCATCTTAAACTACGGTTAAGCAACGGGCACGATGTCGCGCCGCGCTCTCGGATCGAAGCTCTTCACATGGCTCTGAGAAACGGTTTAGTCCAAAGTTCAGAACAAAACCACCTAAACAATCCTCAGTTCCGATGAACCGCGTGGGTAAAAGGTGAGTGGGGGTTGCATTGCATAGAAAGCAATGAACAATCATCATGCCTCACACCGTTCTAAGCAACTCGGATTAGCAACGCGACACGGAGGAGGTCGCGGACAAGAATTCGCCGTGGATTTAGGCATTTAGCTCTGTTGGAGGCGAAGGAAGAAGGAAATGACAGAGGCTGTGGGTCTACTACTAATCCCAATCTTCTTCGGTGATTTTCAATTCTGGAATTTCTCGGAAATACTACCGAGCTTAAACAAATGGTTTCTGAACACTGGCTTCTGTTTCTACTGACATGCTGGGCATTATGGATTCAATAGTATTGGATTGGATGCACAATGCAATGTGTGAAGTTTGAACAGGATATATAATATCAATAGATTCAAATAGGCATGGAGCTGAAAGGGTTTCAAAAACTCTGCCCAGCTGCAATTCAACAGATTCCAATGTCAGGGCCAGATTGGGTTGGGACAAGCTATTCCAAAAATTTTCCCATACAGCTCTCCAAAATTGGCACCAAATCTTTCCTACCTAAAACTGAACCGTAGACTCTTGCATCTACAGACTTTTAAGATCTCCAGTAAATGTGTAATCTGAACTTGAGCCATAATGCAGACTGCGATGCCGTAATAAAAAAAATATATCACATGAATTAGGGAAAATTGATACTATTTGCCAATGAATTTTAATTAGTAAAATCAAATTTTGACCCAAGACGGTACTGAATCTGGTTTTACCTCCAGCTTTCTTGATTGTGCTTCAGCCTTGGCGCTCTCCAGGTTAATCCAAGCCTGGATCTTTGCCTCTTCCCTCTGATACCTAATCGAATGGAGCACAAATAAACGGATCAAAATCATATCTGAATCACTCAATCTCTTACAAAAAAATTCAGAGAAGCTCATGTCTAGTCTTCCACCACTAGTCCACTATGCAACGTAATGCGCTGCGTTGCACACACCTGATGCAGCTCTTGGCCCTGTCATCGTCATCCCAACGGCAGTCGCCGCCGCCGCGCTTATCGCAAGCTGGCCCACCGCCGGCTCCGGCGCCGACGGTGGCCTCGAAGTGCCTGAGGCTCTTGGACACCTCCTCTTCCTCCTCCTCCTTGGAGCTCCAGTTGACGAGCATGGCGTCGAACCGCGCGCCCAGGTCCAGCTTGGCGAGGTGGCAGTCCGCCAGCTCCGAGATGTCCATCCCGCCGCCGCCGCCGCCGCCGCCGGCGTACGGCACCAGCGGGCCCGACCGGCTCGCGGGCGTGTTGTGCCGCACCGGGGACGTGCTCTTGAGCGGCGTGTGGCACGAGCTGCCCAGCGGCGTCATCTCCGTGCCAATGTCCCTCCGCTGCTGGTGGTGGTGGTGGTCGTCGTCGGCGGCGCCCACCGCCGAGCCCTTCGCCGGCACCGGCTCGCAGTACGAGCTCCGGAACACGAAGCTCTCCTTGGACGGCTCCTCGTTGTCGGTGAACTTGTCTGCGACATTGACGTACGTACAAATCAGCATCTTGCAAACCCAGCGTTGATGAATTCAGATGCCAAAATGTCTTGTACTAAAATTCAGAGCAGCAATGCAAATCCTGCTAGAAATAAAATAAAAATGACACCTTTGAGGAGCACTTCTGCCGGCGGCGTGTACAGCGCGAGCGAGTGGGCGTCCCGGAGCGCGTCGACGGACCTCCTCACCGTCATGGCCGCCCTCTTCTCGTCGTCGCCTCGGTGTCCGAGCCCGCTGCTCCGCTGCCTGGAGAAGGCAGCCTTGCCATTGCCATTACCGTGGTCAGAGTCGGACGACTGCCGCAGCCACTTCTCCGCGTCCTCCCACTTGGACGGCACCGACCTCCTGGGAGCGACGAGCTGGTGGTGGTGGTGCGCGGGGCTCGTGAAGAACTGCAGCGGCCGCCCCGGTGTCGCCGGGACGGCCGCCTGCTGCTGCTGCGGCTCCCCTCTCCGCCTCTGGGCCGAGGTCACGGAGGAGGACGAGGAGGAGGTGTTGGTGCTGGAGGGCTCGTGGTGGCGGCCGTGGCCGTGGCCGTTGCTGCTGCTGCTGCTCCTGGCAAGTGTGGTGGCCATGGGGAAGAAGGACGACCTGACGAACTCGGAGGTCTCCTTCAGGTTGAGGTTGAGGCTGCAGCAGAGCGGGTCACTGAACGTGGGCTCGAACACGCTGCTGCTTCCGCCTCCTCTTCCTCCTCCTCCGGTTGCTGCTGCAGCAGCTCCTACTCCATGGAATGAGTTCTGCAATGAATCAGTGCAATGAATCGTGCTTGCTCTGTTGCTAATGTTATTGGGTGAAGAAAGCAGAGACAAGTGGTAAAAGGAAGTGTCTGTTGCTTGCTTACTCTTCTTGCTTAGGAGGAGGAGGAGGAGGACTTGAGCTCCATGGGAGTGTGTGTTCTTGTTATGTGACTGTACAGTATGTGAGCTCCACCCTGACCGAGGTTTAGGCCTTGTTTAGTTCCCCCTATTTCCTAAAATTTTCTATCACATCAACCATCACATCAATGTTCGAACGTATGCATAGAGCATTAAATGTAGGTAAAAAAAATAACTAATTGTACTTTTAGTACGTATATGTCGAGACGAATCTTTAGAGTCTACGTAGTCTATATTTGGACAAAGTTTGTCAAATAACAACGGAAATGCTACAGGAAAAAATTTTGCAAAATTTTTCATCTAAACAAGGCCTTACTTTGCTTCAGCTGTAGTAACAGTGATGTGTGTGTACGAAGCAAACAGGCCAAGGTTATGTGGGCTTGTGGCCTATGATCAGGAGGTCCTTGCTCTAATCTTGCTACATAATACTCCCTAGGTACCTAAAAGAATCAATTTCTAGAGTCGTTTTAAATTAAACTTTTTGAACTTTGACCGAATTTTTAGAAAAAACTATCAAGATTGACGGTACCAAATTCATATCATTAGATATATCATAGTATATAATTTCATAATATGTCTACTTTATATTATAGATGTTATTATTCTTTTCTATAAAGTTAGTCAAAGTTTAAAAAGTTTGACCGACACGTAGGAATTGCTTTTTCAAGGCCAGAGGGAGTAGTCAATTAGTCACCATGAACAGTACCTTGTCAGGCAATAGAATATAAAAAATGTCCAATACGACCAATCTGTCATTGATGAATGATGATCATACGTACGGAGTACACACTGCATTTCTTTGACCATTCTGAATGCTAGCGTTAAAGAGCCCAGTTTTGCTTTTGACCCTTTGGTCACTCGGCCCTGCAGCCCTGCGGTGTGTGGTGTTCTTTGTTCTGGCAGGTTGCTCTCGCATCATTAGCCCGTGCTCACCTCACCTGGCTATCTCCTTGGCAAGGCTGAAAGGCACCATCTTTCATGGGAAATAAATTGGGTGCACCCCGGGTGCACTCTGTGCCTGTGCACCCCCATAATGGATGGTTGACATGTGTCTAGAAAAATAAATTCTACGTCCAGCAAAATTCGCAAGAACTAACTTCCCGCATGTTATGGGCAATTTTCTAAATTTATTCTCCATGTATGTTACCTGGTGTCCGCAAGAATCATCCACCATGAGGGTGCATAGGCACAGGGTGCACCCGGGTGCACCCAATTTAATTCCCTTTCCTGAACCATACTGGCGCAAAAAGGGGATCATAATCCAGGATGACGATGAATCCATGATGCATTCACGGACGACAATGCATTCTCGCTGCACTAGCTGCTGTAGCATTTCCATCCGTCGACATTGGATGATTACAGTATATTGGACCATTAGTCTGAGACTCACTGAAGTAGAAGTACTGACGAGACGAGACGAGACGCTTCTCGCTTTCCTCTCATCTCCATTTGATTTGAGGTTTACAGCTGCATTACTTGGTGATCAGGAGGCATTGAGGGTAAAAATACGATTCACCATCGTCAGCAGCTTCTGTGATATGCTGCCCCCACACACATTTCACATTTGTGCGTCCCGTTTGGTCGTTTTTGCCCCTTCACTCCGTATTCATTGCAGGCTACCTGCATTGTCATTAAGTCATTAACTCACATGCTGCCACGGTTTTTACTGGCGCGCATTGGCAGACCAGGACCAATCCTCTCTTTATGGCGTCTTAGAGCATTTCCAGCAGTTTTGGAAATCAACTTATTATCCTTAATATTTTGGAAAAACCATAAAAATCTGCCTCCAGCAGTTCCTCAAAACAGGTTGTTAACTTTGGCAACTTGGAATCGAGGGGGCTGGAGCGCGTATATCTCCGCGCGCAGAGAAGTTGCGTATCGCGGATTTTTTTTCCTCCCGACGTCGCCGTTTTTTTTTCTGCGATTTTTTCCCACCCCGACGTCGGTGTTTTTTTTCTACGAACTATTTTCTGCGACTTCTCTCCTGGCCTGCCCTTTCTTCTCCTTCGCGCCACTGTCGAACCTGTTGCGCTGCCATCGTTCTCTTCCCAGACATGATTCCTGAATGACAAGAGTTTTTGATTAACAATGGCCGGCTTGTTGTAGATGATGGCCGGTTGGAGTAGATGAAAGTCATGGATGATGAGGGTCACGTACCTGATGGGAGGAGGAGATGCCAGCCTTCCTAGCTCGGACGCCGTTGGAGACTGATTGAAGTTGGCTTCGACCGATTGGCCGGTTCTGGGCGGCGCCCTTTCAGAGGTCGAGGAGAAAAAAACGGCGTCGTGAAGAAACTCGCGACTTTGGCTGCAATGCAGGTTGGATTTCCTATTTTGTAGGTCTACTTTTTTAATTTTACCAAGTTAGAATAGCAGTCTTTTTTTCTACTTGTTATATAATTTAGCAACTTGCCAAATCATAAGATATACCAGATAAATTTTACCAAACTGCTGGAGTTGCTCTTACTAATATATATATATATAGGTAAAGTATTTAATATAGACTAAAAATATAGTAACTAATTTTACAAACTGTGATACCTTCGTGGGATGATTTTTTAAAACCTAATTAGTCTATAATTTGATAATACTATGTTATAGTAAATATGTATTAATAATGGAATAATTCGTCTCATAATAAAAATATGTAATTTAATCTTTTATTGATATCAAATATCATATCTGATATGAATATGATATTTCAGGTGATATTCGATGCGATATCTTGAAACTTTTGACTGATCAATTTCCTCTCCAATGTGTCCTTCGAGGATTGGGTATGCATGGGATGACACTGGCATTTTTCTCAGAACAGCAAAAGGCAGGTAGGCAGAGGGGCCACACTAGTGGCTGCCATTGCCATGCGTAAGCAGCATGGAGAACAGCAAACGCTCCCACAGTGCTGCACAGCCGGCGTCGGCTACAGCGCCGGCAGGGTTCTGGGCGGGCCATGCAGCAGATGCAGCTTTCTCGATCGTTTCGTGGGCCTTGTTTACGGATTTTTTTTTCATTTTTAATTCTTTTTAAATAAATATTTTAATAATAACCCTTCGTGAAAAATATTTTCAGACTGTAGCCCTTTTGGTCGCGCCAGCTGGACTGGCGCGACAGTGCCACTTTGTCGCGCCAGTCCCGTTGGCGCGACAAAGGCGCCACGGTGTCATGGCGCTGTTGACCGTGTATAGGTGGTGGCCCGCCTGTCGCGCCACATGCACCGGCGCGACAGTCCGTCGCGCCAGTGGAGCTGGCGCGGCTGGCCTCACGGCGTAACGGCGCCTTTAGGGTTTGGACAACCCGTTCTGTGGCGGGTCCCACCCTGTCGCGCCAGCTGAGTTGGCGCGACGGGTTAGGGTTTGCGGCCCGTTCGGCGCCAGGTCCCACACCCTGTCGCGCCCGCCGCCCTGGCGCGACAGGTGGAAATAAGCACGGGCTCTCCTTTCTTTTCCCTCTCTCTCTCTTCTTTCTCTCCACCCGCTCGCGGTCACCGGCAGGTCCCACCGCCGCCGCCATCTCCTGCACGCGAGCTACCGCCGCCGCCGACCATCACCGCCGGCGAGGGAGGCGAGGGCGGACGCCACCGGTCACCCTCGCGCGGGCAGAGGACGACCGGTGGCCACCGGCCCCGCCCGGCCGCCACCACCGAGTGGACTCGGCCGTGACCGGCCATCACCGGCGGCCGGTCGGTCGGCCACGGTCCTCCTCCCTCATCCTCTGCCAAATACTCAAGGTAAATCCCATTTTCCGCCTCCCTCATTTGACCAAGTTCTTGATGGAGGTTAGGGTTGGGTTAGGGTTAGAAAAAAATTAATGGGCTGTGATTGTTTGAAGCGTTAATTGTTACAATGTGATGCGTAGATTCGATTTGTGCTATGCTCTACCTATGGATTTGGCTGAAACTAGATGTTGCATGGATATATATAGTGGATGCATGAAGGATTTGGTTATGTAGTGGAATGTGGATTTTTTTGTTAACTGTTGCTTGAAGTATTTAATATATGTGGAATTGAGGCAAATAAATAGTTTATGTTTTGTAGATGGATCGGTTAGTGAGATTTTTTGTTGGCGGCAAAGTTAAGGAAAATGGAGAGTTTGAAAGCATGAATGAGCAAGTGCAGTTCTTTAGCACATCACCTAGTTTTGATACTATATTTAGGCACTGTCGCAACAAATTTGGTTGCCCGCTAAGTTTGAGAGGTAGATTTGATTGTGGAAAGGACAGAGCCCACTATGTGTTCATGACTTTGTCATCTGAGGAGGACTGGAGGAATTACCTAGAAGTTGTGAACAATAGTAGTGTTCGGTGCTTGGAAGTTGTTGTGGAGAAGGTTTGTAACCCAAATATGATGTCTGTAGAGGATAGTGCAGCGTTGGAGCCCGTAGAGAACCTTACCCAAGATCAAGATGTGCAAGTTGTCCATGTTAGTGTTGTAGATAGGTCAGTGGAGTATGGTTTGTTGAATGATGAGTTTGAAGTGGACAATTTGTTTGATGAAGATATGGATGAAATATCGGATGGATCAGATGATGCTGAAGATGGTGTAGCCTCCGAGGATGACTTCAATTCTTCGCCAAGCACCTCGGATGATGTGTTGGAGCCCGAGTATAGGAGTGATCCTAGTAGTAGCTCTGATGAGAGTGATGGATGTGAAGTAAGGTTCACGGAGTCGTTAGGAGTTCCAGTTGACGGGTCAGTGCGAATGGAGTACAATGACGCCGAACTAAGTCAATTGAAGGCTGTCCATGTGGACGTACCCTCGGTACCAAATTTCATGGATATTAGCATGGTTGGCGAGGCTATATGTGACACAGGTTTGTCGTTGTTGGATGATGTCATGGTAGATAACGAGGAGGTGCACATTAAGAAGGGAATGTTGTTTGATAGTTTGGAGCACCTCCAACACTTTGTTATGGATTATGCAGTTAGGTTTCATAGACCTTATTATGTCACCCACTCAGACAAGAAGAAGAGGTACACAGTCCTTTGCAAGCAAGGTTGTTAATGGGGACTATGGGCTCGTAGAATGAGGAATGAGAAGTGGAAGATTCGCAATGTCAAGCAACCTCATACGTGCCGATCAACGAAGCCGAAGGGTTCGCACCCTCAAAACACCGCACGATACCTTGGTCGTCGTCTTGTTGGCCTTGTAAGGGCCGACAGTGACACATCGGTTTCTAGCGTGATTGAGAGCATTTTTGGCATGACTGGTTATAGAGTGAAGTACTCAAAGGCCTGGCGGGCAAAGCAACATGCAATAGAGTTGTTATGGGGCGATTGGAAAGATGCGTACAACCAAGTTCCAAGGATTCTAAATGCAATGAAACACTTCAATCCAGGGCTTAGGTGGGTGCCGATGGCCGGTCGCATTATCACCGACGTCGATGGCATTCCTAAGCATGTTCTTCATAGAGTGTATTGGTATTTCCCTCAGTCTGCGCAGGCTTTCAAGCATTGCAGGCCAATAGTACTTGTCGATGGCACATTCCTTACAGGAAAGTACAAGGGGGTGTTGATGATTGCTGTAGGAGTGGATCCGGACAATCAACTTGTCCCTTTAGCCTTTGGCTTGGCGGAGAGCGAGAACAATGACAGCTGGTGTTGGTTCATGGAGCTTGTGAGACAGAATGTTCTCACTTGTACTATAGGCAAGATATGCATGATATCTGACCGTCACCACAGGCTTCTCACGGCTGCAAAGGAGCATGTAGATGGTCGTCCTCCTCTTGAGCACCGATGGTGCATGAGGCACTTTGCAGCCAATATATGGAGAAGGCAAAAGAAAAAGGAGGTGGTGCAGAAGTTGAAGTCGCTATGTGGGTGTCATAGTAAGGAGAAGTTTGATGAAAGTTTTGTGAGTTACAAAAGATGTTGAATGGAAGGGCGAAGTTATGGCTACAAGATCAGATGTCTCAGACGGAGAAGTGGGCTCTAGCATACGACGACGGAGGTGTGAGGTATTGAAAGTGCATTCGCCCCCAATGTGGGTTTTGGCTAATTAATGACAATCAAATTAGGGACTAACCGGTTTATAAAAGCATGTATGCAGGTGTTAGTCCTAGAAAGATTTGAAATGTTGCAATCTCGTGAACAAAGCACGTTTGGATACATTTGGTCACAAAGATGCCTAGCTCAAGTGATAGTTTAAAATTTCAATTTTAACTTGAGTTATAGGTAAGCCGGACTATCAAGAGGGTCACAAATTATGTTGGCTAGATGTGGAGAAAAGTGCTCAAATCGACTAACTATAGTTTGCTTGAGAGACACCGCACAAACACGGACACATGGAGGGTTTTCTGTGCGGGCGGTAGTACTGCCCATGGGTGGTCGGTAGTACCGCCCGTGGCTTCACCACTCAGTGCTCAAAACACCCTCTCTGTGTTGGCTCGAAAATGGCCTAGCGGTAGTACCGCTATAGGGCCGGTACTACCGCCCCCGGTGGTACCGACCCTGGTCGGTAGCAAGTCAGCTTTGCAACCCTCTCTGTGTAGTTTCAAAATGACCTGGCGGTAGTACCGCCATAAGGTCGGTACTAGCGCCCTCAGTGGTACCGACCCTGGTTGGTAGAAAGGCAGTTTTGCGAAGCTCTCTGTGTAGATCAAAAATGGCCTGGCGGTAGTACCGCCATAGGGCCGGTACTACCGCCCTCGGTGGTACCGAGCCCTGACTAGTAGGAACCAAGTTTGCTGAGCTCTATGGTCTGACACGCTTTTGACTTGGCGGCGGTACCGCCATTATGTCGGTACTACCGACCCTCGGTGGTACCGATCCTGGTCGGTAGTTTCCGAGGGACCAAGTCCCTAACTGCGGAGCTCTCTGTCTGAGGATGATTTGGCCTGGCGGTAGTACCGCCATAAGGCCGGTACTACCGCCCGCGGTGGTACCGACCTGAGGTCGGTAGTTGACTTTTTAGTCAGATCTGGATCTATGCGAACGTTGTGAACTGGTCGGTACTACTGACCATGGGTGGTCGGTACTACTGACCAGCCTCGGGACTGAGGGAGTATAAATGCTTCCTCTCTTCACTTTTCACGGTCACCCACTCATTCCACTCACTTATTGCTGACCTAACTTGAGACAAACTCTCTCCAAGCATTGACTCCTCCCCTCTCTCTCCCCCTTTGCTCCTAGATCCATTCTCTTGCAAGATTTGAGCTAGGGAAGTGAGATTTGAGAGTGGGAAGCTTCGATCTACGACTTGAGCACTTGGTTTCCATCTAGCCGGCTTGATTTGTGTCTTTTACTCTTGAGCTCTTTGAGCTCTAGCCGGTTAGGTGTTCTTCGTGGTAGCCCGTATTGATTCACTTGTGAGGGCTTCCCGAAGTGTTTGTATTACCCCTGTGATTTCTAGTGGAGAAACTCGAGTAGCCTTTGTGGTTGCTTGAGTGAGGCGAGGAGGTGAAATAGACTCCGACCTTTGTGGTCACCTCAACAACGAGGACGTAGGCACCCCTTAGTGGATTGGCCGAACCTCGGGATAAATCGCGTGTCCCGTGTGCTTGTTGTTGTCTTTACTTTCTATATTACACTTGTTGTTGTGTTCTTCGTGTTCTTCCTATCCCTATCTTCTTCTTAGGTTGGGAAGGCTCGATCTACATCAAGGGAAGCAACCAAGGCTCGGTGAGAGTGGATTTGCTATCTATCATACTTAGGGAAGTGGGGTAGATTCTTGTATTACATTCACAACTTACATACATTGGATTTGTAGTTCCTTTTAGGATCCCGGTTGTGCCGTTTGTTTGTGTTGGTAGTACCGGTGTTTTACACCCGGTAGTACCTACCCATGGTTTTAAATAGCGAGCTAAAGCTAAAGTGTTTAGCGTTTTATAAACTGTAATTAGCGGACTTTAGCGGCAAAATAGCGGCAGAATTGTGCATGAACGCAAATAGCGGCACAATTTTTTTCAAGCTATTTCGGGCTATAGCGGCACAAATAGCGGGCTATTTAATTCCATGTACCTACCCAAACAAACCGGCCTCTCCGGTTGTTATCTAACTACATCTTCTAGTTTGTAAAGTTTCAGATTGTTAAAAATCACCTTCACCCCCTCTAGGCTGATTTGATCCTTTCAATTGGTATCAGAGCCTAACCCTTGTGTTAGCGCTTCACCGCGTAAGGGAGAATCATGTCGACCCTAAGTCAAGAACAACTTGATGAGATCGTGAAGAAGGTTTCTGCTCAGTTGATGGAAGATCAAGCAAAGAAGCATGAAGATGAATGAAGAAGATGAAAGATGAGATTGAGAGTTTGAGGCGAGCCTTAGACAACAAAGCCGAATCATCCGGAAGTGGAGAAAATCCTCCACCAACCAAAGATGACAAGAAGAAGGGAGATGAAGAGAAAGGCAAGAGAGACAACGAGTTCTCTAGAGTGCCTTATGACTATAGCCAAATGGGCAAAGTCATTCAATTGCCTAGCGTCAATCTAGGCAAACCTCCCGCCTTTGATGGAATCAACTACAATGACTGGGCACACAAGATGAAGCTACACCTTCTTGCCGTAAGAGTTTGGGAGATTGTTGAGAGTGGACCAAGTCATGTTCAAGGTCAAGAATTCACCGACAATGATGTGATTGAGTTTCAACAGAATGTTCAAGCCGCATCATTGATCCTATCATGCCTTAAGCCTGAAGAAAGCAACACGGTACATGGAATGGAGAGTTCCAAGAAGATTTGGGACACCCTCAGGATATCATATGAGGGTGATGCAAGTGTGAGGAAGTGCAACATAGAGCTTCTTCATGGAAAGATTGAGAACTTTGCTATCAAGAAAAGTGAGACCACTTAACAAATGTTTGATAGATTCATGACATTGGTCAATCAGATTAGAGCTCTCGGAGACAAAAAGTGGGATGACTACTCAACTAGAAGAAAGCTATTGAGAGCATATAGAAAGAGGAACAAGACTCTTGCATCAATCATCATGGAGAGACCCAACTATGAGAGCATGGGACCTCATGAGATGCTTGCCAAAATAAAGCATCATGAAGTCTTGGATGATGAAGCTCTAGAAGATCAAGAGGAAAGCCACAAGAAGGTGGTAGCTCTCAAAGCTAATCAAGAAGAAGGAAGCAAGTCCCGAGATGACTCTTCAAGCGAAGGAAGTGAAGACTCCGATGATGAGTTGGCCCTTCTCGTGAAGAACTTTAGAAGGTTCATGAGAAAGAAGATGCACAAGAAGGGCAAGGGTGGATACTTCAAGAAGTCAAAGAAGAGAAATTGCTATGAGTGTGGTGCGGATGATCATTTCATTGTCGATTGTCCACAAAAGAAGAACAAGAACAAGTATAGCAAGAGTGATGACAAGAAGCAAAGAAGAAGAAGAGGTGGTGAAGCTCATATTGGTGAGGAATGGTTCTCGCAAGATGATTCAAGTGATGAAGAGAAGAGCAAGAGCAAGGAGAAGGAGAAGGGAGCGGCCAACATTGCCATACACAAGATCTCCTCTCCAAGCCTCTTCTCCAACATGGCTACATCGACGACTTCATCACGCTTGTTCGAGAGCCTCTCCGACGACGAGGATGACTTCACTCATTCTTGCTTCATGGTTAAGAATGAGAAGGTATCGTCTAACTCTCCTACTTGTTCTAGCGATGAATATAGTGATGATGAAATGGATGAATTTGAGCTTAGCATAATCAGAAAATTTGGTAAGAAAGGTGGACCTAAAATCATAAAGTTGCTCACTAAATTAGAGAGTCGGAATGAGAGTCTTACTTTGCAAGGGGACTTGATCTCTCAAGAGAGAGAAAAGAACCTTGCATTGGAAGCCTCTCTTGCCGAGGAGAAGTTGAAGGTTGAGAAATTGACCGTGGAATTATCTTTAGCCAATGACTCTAACAAGAAGTTGGCTAAGGAGTGTTCCACGAGCAAAGACTCAATTGCTAGCCTAAAGAATGAGGTTAGCTTGGTTCAAGAAAGCCTCACAAGCTTTCAAGATAAATATCAAACTCTTGAACTAAGCTACAACACTCTTTGGAATAGCACTTCTTCAACCTCTTCTAAGGATTCCGATGGCTCTAATGCCTCAACTAGTAATGGTTGCAAAAGATGCTATAAAATTGATATAAATGCTTGTGCAACTAACCTTGTTGAGCTAGAGAAGAAAGACAAGGAGATTCATAGGTTGAACATGATCTTGAGGAATGGTTGCAAGTGTAAGGTGCAACAACCAAAAGATATCCTCAAAACCGCAAGACACCCATCCATCAAGGATGGAATTGGGTACAATAGGTATGGTGGTAAGGCCAATGGAAGGAAGATGGTCAATGGGGTACCTTTGTTAACTTTAATAAAGGGGTCCCTCTCTTTGACCTCATGAACAAGGCCAACAAGATTGCCAATCCTAAGGCTCCACTTGCTAATGGTAAGATCAACAAGGAAAAGCAAGTGGAGGCCCCCAAGCAACAAAAGCCCATATCAAGAAGCTATACATGTGATTACTTATGTTGTTGGGGAGAAGACGGCAAGATTGTCGTTAAGTATATTGGTGCCCTCAAGAAGAGGGAAATTATGAGAAATGTTTGGGTGCCAAAAGCTTATGTGACTAACCCCCAAGGACCCAATCTCATTTGGGTACCTAAATCAAGAACATAATCTTGTTTTGTAGGAATATGCCTCCGGTGGGTCAAGTTGGGTGTTGGATAGTGGATGCACCAATCATATGACCGGGGCAAAAGAAATGTTCTCCTCCTTCCAACCAAGACATGACTCATGCAACAACATTGTGTTTGGTGATGTGACGGAACGACCCTAATCCCATGGCCCACGTGTCCCTGTCAACCTCTGACAGCCGAACTCATGTTCCATGTGATTAAGACCTTTTCATCACCGGGCTACATCAGCGCCCATTGTCCGCAGGATCATCTCACAATTCGGTTACAACATTTCATAATTTTTACAAATAACATCGGAATAAAGAGCGGAAGACTTAAATAACAATAGTTTTACAAACCAAGGTTTCAAATGGAATTAAAGGTACGAATATTACAGACCATGTTCTGATAGTTCGAAATAGACAGTGTAGCAGTGTTCGACAATCATAAAGATAGTTCACCCAGCCCGAGGGTGCACAACTAATCTTCGGCCTCATCGGCCTCCTCCTGAACGAAGGTCACACAGCAGGGTCTAGACACATCGGATGCTCAGGCATACCTGCAGCATGGGTAACAAACCCTGAGTACTGGGGTACTCAACAAGACTTAACCGACTAAAGAAAAGGGGAGGAGACTCAGGAATGAAGGCTTAGGGTAGTCAAGGTAAGGCTTAAGCAAGATCAAGTATTTTGCAGAAAAGCATTTTGTAAACCTTATTTTATTTTTGAAAGATTCGGTATTCCTCAATTCTTCATCGTTCATGATTCATTTTACATTTCAAAACATTCCTAGTTGAGAACCACTCTCCGTTGACAGTCAGTGGACCAAGTCTCCATAACCGAGGAGCAACGTTAATCCGGATAAATAATACTCAGCTGAGGATCCCTATCCACACTGCATATGTAGCACCCAAGCTTGCATATGCCAACTCGTCTACCACGATTCCTCCAAGATTAGACCGGTCCTACGCCACCCGGAAGTATAGTACACCACTCCAATCCGGGCCTCTAACCCACGTGGGTACATGCTACTTCCGCCATCTCTCCACTCCCAGTGCGCGGTTGTCGGCCTCAATCAAGGATTTCTCGGAGCCAGAGCTTTCCGTAGTATGTGAATAGTTACAAGTCTTGACCAGCAGGCCCCCATACGGATGGTCCCTATTTTCCAGCCAGGAACTACACCTTGGTCATATCTCACCCAAGCGTAATAGTCCTGTCAGTTTTTCAACCCTGTCCCGGTCGGTGTCAACTGTTGAGTCTCGGACTACAACATGACGACACCGTACGCGCGGACAACCTCTTCTCGCTATTGACTAGGCACGGCCAGTTACCTAGCCAACAGTCGGGAAGTAAAGCCAAAATTCCCATCAAGTTCTTTAAAGTGATCACACTTTTGAAATAGGCATTTTTATTGCAAAGTCTAAGTCGATAAGCATTGCTAAGCATTTTCCAAATACTTTTGAAAAGCAGGTGTCGGGTATATCAGTGGTCAAGGTGGACAATGCACCAATTAGGATAGCACTCAACTCCTATAAACTTAATGCAGTAATTTACTCAAAAGCATTAAGTAAACATTTTATAAATCCAAGGAAAGGGTTGGATGCACCGGGGCTTGCCTTGAAGAGCGAAGACGGCAGTCTCGGGAATGGAGGTGCAGAGATCAGAGTCCGGGATCGCCTCGGGAGTTGGTTCGTTGGCGGCGGTCTCGACTTTGACTCCTCCTTCGGTAACTATACGAATGCAATGATGCATGCACATGAGTATGCTAGCATGAACAAAATGCATTGGACACAACTAGGGTATAGCTAGTGGAGGTTTAGCATGGACATGAACTTGCTTATCATTTTAAGTAGCAAAAGTAAATCTTACTAGGCAATTTTTATTAACCCTAAGCAAAAGTCATGCATGGCATCTCAAACATCATAGACCAAGGGTGGGGGTCTATGAACAACAAACAATCCAAAAGGTCACATCACAAGACATTCAACACTAACCCCAATCATTTTCCTATTTTCTTAATTATTTCAAAAAGGTCATTTTATGAAGGTGCTCCAAAAATTACCAAATTAATCTCATAAGTTCATTATGGTACAAGTATATGGCAAAACAAATTTCATAATTTTTGGAGGTCATTAAGGTGCTCAATTAAATCTAGACATTTAATTAACAAAAGGCACTATTCAAGAATTAAAATAAATGCCCAAAAATCAACTTGTTCCAAAAGACTTAAAAATTTCACCAGAGACTTTCATGGCATAAGGAGCTCACAAAAACTTATCTCAAAATTTTTGGAGTTATAAATCTTTTTCTAAAAATCCAAAACCATCCATTTATTAATTAAATGGGAGATTTTTCATTTTCAAATTTTTGCAGAAAGGTCAAGTTTTATATTTTTATAAAATACTTCAGGGTACAAAGAGTCTATCCTAAAATTTCAGAATTTTTGAAGCATCACAGAAAATCACACAAAAATATGAAATTTGAACACTATTCACATAAATCTGAAAAAAAAGAAAAGGGGCACTGTTTATCTCCCCGCGCGCTCCGGCGACCGGACGGCGGCGGCGCTGCTACGCCGGCCACTGCGGGCACTCCGCGGCGAAACCGAGGGCACGGAAGGCAACAGGGAGCTCACCGGCGTTGATTAGGCTGCTCGGCGAGGGAAGGGATGGACGGAGGGAGGTGGTCGACGGCGACCGGCGGAAAGCTCGCGGCGGCGATCGTCGTCGACTCGGCGACCCTGCGCGACACAAGCGACTGCAAGGGGTCAGGCAGAGGCGCAAAGGAGTGAGGAAGGTGATGCGGGGGTCAGTGGAGGATGATCAAGGCCGGAGAGGAAGGATTTCCCGAATCCGAGCTCACCGGGTTTTCGCCGGAGATGACAACGGCGAGCTACGCCGGGTGAATGATGGAGGCGGTAGCGACCAAATTGAGGGGCGGTGAAGCTGCGCGAGACCACGGCGGAGCTTTAGGGCTAGGTGGTTGAGCAAGGGGAGCTCTGGTTTGCTCTGGCCACGGTGGCGGAGGCGATGAGAGCTTCGGCTCACCGGCGACCCTTTTTAAAGGCGCGGACGGAGCGGTAGAGTTCACGGGATGGAGCGGAAAAGCTCGGCCAAAACGTGCGCGTGCGATTGCAGACCGGCAGAAGTACAGGCGTGCACCCAAGGCCTGGGCGTGCGCTCGCCGGCGGCGACCACGCGGCGGCGATGTTCTGAGCACTGTAGGGGACGGGAGAGGAGTCGACTGTGCGCGTGCGGGGAGGAGAATGATGCCGCGGTTGACGGCGACAGGTCGGGGACTGGTCGGGAGCAGACAGGTGCGCGGCGCACGCGGCGACGGCGGGGCGCCATGGCCGGACCCCCCCTGGCCCTACGAAGAAGAGGAACAGTGCTAGGTATAGGGTTTGACTTTGGCTGGCTTCTGTATTCCGCAAAACTCTTCCAAAAATTGAACTGTGCAACAAAAACTCAAAACATCAAAGTTGTTCAGAAAAATGAGATCTACAACTTTGTCAATATGAACATTTTCAAATTCCAAATAGTTTTTGAACTATATTTGAAAACAGCAAAGGGAATACTTTTGGAATTTGAATCAATTCAAAATTACTTTTGATTTTACATATAAACTTGAAAATCTGCAAATATGAAAGTTGTTCCTTATATCAAAACCTACAACTTTGCTATTATGCACTTCTTCTGAACCTCATTAGTTTTCAAACTAATTTTGAAAACCAAAAAGGGGACAAAAGTTGGAATTTGAATGAATTTGAACTAACTCCAAATTTTGTACTGCAACTTGAAAATTTGTAAATACCAAAGTTGTTTCTCTTGACCAGATCTACAACTTTGCTTTTTGGACCAACCCCAAATTTTGAATAATTTTTAAATTACAAAGAGAGGGTTAAAATCCAGGGTTTGGAAATCAGGATTTTGCAAGGAGTTTGAAATCTGATTTTTGGTTTTTGAACTTTGGTCAACACAACAAAACTTCAATACACCAAAGGAACAAGAAATACACCAAGCATAGCCACAGAGGTGAAATTACTGTTTTGCCCCTATAGGAAGGTTAGGGCTTTTAGGGTTTTTGCAATAGAGGTACTTCACATAAAATGATACACTTAGTAAATGCATACACATGAAATCATGATCAAGATGCTTAATGATGATAATGATGATATGTCAAGTTAATTACAATTTAAACACCAGGGGTGTTACAGCCTTCCCCCCTAAAAAGAAATCTCGCCCCGAGATTCTACGTTTTAAGAAGGAAAAGACAAAACTTACATCTACAGAGTATTGAGAAAGTCGGGATAGTTCTTTGCTAAGAAGTCTTCTGATTCCCAAGTGGCTTCTTCTTCAGAGTGTTGGTTCCACTGGATCTTGTACCATCTTGTGGTAGTCCTCCGGGTAACACGATCTTTGTGATCCAACACGCGAACTGGATACTCAGAGTAAGACAAATCAGGTTCTAGCTCAACACCTTCAACTTCAACCACATGCTCGGGCACTCGGAGACACTTCTTGAGTTGGGAGACGTGAAACACATTATGAACTACTGAAAGATGATCGGGCAAACTCAGCCTGTAAGCGACCTTGCCACAGCGATCCAGAATCTCAAAGGGACCAATATAGCGAGGTGCTAATTTCCCTTTAACTCCAAAACGAGTGACTCCTTTGGTGGGTGAGACCTTTAGATACACGTAATCCCCGATCTCAAACTGCAGAGGTCGACGTCTCTTGTCAGCATAACTTTCTGTCGAGATTGTGCAATCTTCATATTCTCTTGTATTTGCTTGACTTTCTCTTCCATATCTTGTACTAGGTCCACTCCAAAGAGTTCTCTTTCTCCAGGTTCAGACCAACTGAGAGGTGTACGACAACGACGACCGTACAGTGCTTCAAAGGGTGCCATCTTGATGCTTTCTTGATAACTGTTATTATATGAGAATTCCGCCAAGGGCAAACAATTATCCCAAGTATCTGCAAAGGTGAGCACACAGGCTCTCAACATATCCTCCAATACTTGGTTGACTCGCTCAGTTTGCCCATCCGTTTGTGGATGATATGCTGTACTATGCAAGAGCTTGGTTCCAAGTGAGGTATGGAACGCTTTCCAAAACTTTGCGACAAACTGGGTACCACGATCGGAGATGATGCTCTTGGGTATGCCATGGAGTTTGACTATGTTGTTCTTGTACAAAGCGGCATATGTGGGAACAGTGTAGCTGGTTTTCACTGGCAGGAAGTGAGCTTGCTTTGTGAGACGATCCACGATTACCCAGATGGAATCATAACCCTTTTGGGTCTTGGGCAGCCCATTTATGAAATCCATACTGATATCGTCCCATTTCCAGGCAGGTACAGGTAAGGGTTGTAGCTCTCCTCCAGGCTTCATGTGCACAGCCTTGACCTTCTGACAAGTATCACAGCGAGCGACATAGCGAGCGATTTCGATCTTCATCTTTGTCCACCAGAACCTTTGTTTCAAGTCCTGGTACATCTTGTTGCTGCCGGGGTGGATAGAGAATCTAGTTAAGTGTGCTTCATCAAGGATTAACTGTCTCAATTCAGGCACTTTAGGAACTACTAACCGATTCTTAAACCATACCACTCCCTCGTCATCAATCCTGAAGCAATTAGCCTTTCCGGCTTGGACCTTTTCGAGGATGTGCTTGATTCCAGGGTTATCCTTCTGTGCAGCGATGATCTGCTCTCTGATAGGGGTCTCTATTCTGATATTATTTAGAGCTCCTTGCGGAATCACTTTAATACCCAGCTTTTCTAGCTCATAACACAGAGAAGAAACATTGGGTTTCATCATCAGATGATTGCAATGCGACTTGCGACTGAGTGCATCGGCGACCACATTGCCTTACCCGGATGGTAGTGCACTTCGAGATCATAGTCCTTAATTAACTCAAGCCATCTTCTTTGTCTCATATTCAGCTCTTCTTGAGTGAAGATATACTTCAGGCTTTTGTGATCAGTGTACACGTTACAAGTACTGCCCAACAGATAATGACGCCAAATCTTCAAGGCATGCACTACTGCTGCTAACTCAAGATCATGAGTGGGATAATTCTCCTCATGTCGCTTAAGCTGCCGGGAGGCATAAGCGATTACTCGACCTTCTTGCATCAACACACAGCCCAAACCAGTTCCAGATGCATCACAATAGACATCAAAGGGCTTCTCGATGTTCGGCTGGGCTAGCACTGGTGATGTAGTTAACAGTTTCTTCAAAGTTTGAAAGGCTTGCTCACAGGCTGGTGACCAGACAAACTTCACATCATTCTTCAACAACGCGGTGATAGGCTTGGCGATTCTTGAGAAATCTGGGATGAACCGACGATAATATCCAGCCATTCCCATAAAGCTGCGGACCTTGTGAACAATGGTAGGTGGCTTCCAATCCAGAATATCTGCCACTTTTCCGGGATCAACTGACACACCTTCAGCGGATAAGACATGACCAAGGAACTGTATCTGATCTAACCAGAACTCACATTTACTGAACTTGGCATACAGCTGATGTTCTCTGAGACGGGATAGAACGATACGAAGATGCTTGGCGTGATCTTCAGGGTTTTTGAGTAGATAAGAATGTCGTCAATGAACACGACCACAAATTTATCAAGCTCCGGCATGAAAACAGAGTTCATGAGGTACATGAAGTGAGCAGGGGCATTGGTCAAGCCGAAGGACATGACCAAGTACTCATATAGGCCGTATCTGGTGTGTGAAAGCTGTTTTAGGAATGTCTTCTGGACGAATCTTTATTTGGTGATAGCCAGATCTGAGGTCGATCTTGGAAAACACCTTGGCTCCAGTTAGTTGATCAAAGAGGAGATCAATGCGAGGCAAAGGATATTTGTTTTTGATGGTGACCTCGTTGAGAGGACGATAGTCAACACACAATCTGAGACTTTTGTCTTTCTTCTTTACAAAGATTGCAGGACAGCCCCAAGGAGACGAGCTCGGGCGAATGAAACCCTTGTCCAACAATTTTGTAACTGAGTTTTCAACTCTGCCAACTCTCTGGGAGGCATCCGATAAGCTCTGCGGGATATAGGAGCAGTCCCGGGCTTTAGCTCTATGGCAAACTCAACATCACGGTCAGGAGGTAGACCAGGTAAATCTTCTGGAAAAACATCAGGGAAATCACAGACCACGGGGATGTCTCTGGTTTCCAGAACATAGGTGGTGTTTATTTGAGTGGCTGCTGTTTTTGAGGCATTGGAAGTTGGAGAAGGAGTTTGGAGGTACTGTTAGGAATATCCACTCTCACAACTCTATTCAGGATGTCGATCATGGCTTTGTACTGACACATCCAGTTCATGCCTAGAATAACATCTATCTCTTGATCACGCAGTACTATCATAGTGGTGGGAAATGAATGTTCCCCCAACATTACGGGTATACTGCGAACCACTTCCTTAGTGCTTATACGCCCTCCAGGTGAAAATATGCAGAAATTTTCTTTTAAAGCTTCAATTGATATCTCATGCTTGATGACAAAAGTACGGCTGATGAAGGAATGCGATGCACCAGAATCAAACAACACAACTGCAGGATGGTTGGCAACGGGAAACCTACCGATCATGACGGGCTCTCCCTCTGGGATATCACTGACGGTGGTGTAGTAGACTTGCCCGTGCTTCTTGACGAACTTGCCCTTCTGAGCGTGCTGCTGCGGGGCACGGTGCTGCTGCTGCTGAGGTCCTCCAGGACCCTTCTGAAAGTTCTGTGCATACTTCTTGGGCTTCGGACAATCACGAGACCAGTGGCCAGTCTGGCCGCAGTTGTAGCAGGGATGATTGTAAGCTGTTTGCGGATTGGATATACGAACACCTGGGGCGTTCGGCTGCGTGGCACTCTGCTGGTTGGCGTTGTGGGTGGTAGCCGCAGTACGGACAACCACTTGCTGGTGGGGATAAGGTAGGCGATTTTGGTGGTGGTGGCTGGGGTGATAGATGACCCTCTGGCGTTTATGATTGCCAGAGAAGCTGCTGGACCCTGCTTTCTTCTTCTTTTCTCTTCCTGGTACTGGCGATTGCTTTCTTCAAAAGCAACAGCCCGGTCAACAACATCATGATAAGAACCGGTCAAGTTATTGGACAAGCTTCTGCGGATCTTAGGATGTAGCCCTCTGAGGAAACAATCCCTCTTCTTCTCATCTGAGTTGACATACTCAGAGGCATACTGACTGAGGTGATTGAATTGACCCACATACTGCATGACTGTGGAGTCTTTCTGTTGAAGCGCCAGGAATTGATCAAGCTTCATCTTCATCAATCCGGAAGGGATGTGATGAGCACGAAAAGCAGTACGGAACTCCTCCCAGGTCAACTGGTGACCTTCTGGCTGGGCAGCTACCAGATTAGCATACCAAGCACTTGCTGGTCCACGAAGCTGCTGAGAAGCGAAACGGGGCTTTTGGATATTGGTGCAGTTGATCAGACCAAACTTCTGCTCCATGGTGCGGAGCCAATCGTCAGCTTCTAGGGGTTCATCGGCCTTGGTAAAGACCGGTGGTCGGGTCTCGGTGAAGTCTGCATAGGTAGTCTCACGGTTGGCATCGTGACGACCACGGTGAGCAATGTTCTGCTGCCCCTGATTCTGAGCCATCAGGTTAGCAGCGGCTGCCAAAGCTGCAATGGCATCTGCAAGAGTGGCTGGTACTGGTGGAGGATTGGGAAGGTTGGCATTTCCGGAACCTCCAGCTCCAGTGCGGGTGTTCACAGGCATCTGTTAAGCAACTTAGAACTTAGCATTCATAGATAGAGCTTTGAAAACAACTGACTGACAAGCTTCATTGATTCAAAGGTAGCTGGTGGATACAGATACTGACAGGTGTCAACTGACTGATAAGGGGAAAAAGGTACGAAAGAAAGATACAGACTCGACTTAACAAACTAACGCTCCCAAACCTAGACTAAGGTTTTAGGTAAGCAGGTGGTACAGACACACGGGATCTCCATCTCCTAGCGACGAGCTTAGTTTCATCGATGATGATTATGTCCTCGTCGTCGTTCTTCTTCGAGGATGAGCTCAGGCTCTTCCTCCTCGTCCTCGTCCTCAGCGTGGACATCCTCAGCGGGTGCAATCTCGTTGTCCACTTCTGGGACTTGCTCCACTTCGGGTTCTTCCACTACTCCGTCCTCAGGGTCTTCCATGACTGGAGGTACCATGGGGTGGAGTTGAGCATACAGCTGATGCACTTCCTCATGAAGCATATCATTAAACTGTTCAATCTGAGCTGTGTACTGCTGCAGTCCGTGGAGCTGGGCTCTGGTAACGTCCTCGCGGGTCCAAGCATCATTGCGCTGCTCGATAGCGCGAACCGTGTTCCGATTGGCCTGCTCCAGGGAAGCTCGTGCCTCATAAAACTCCAGGCGGGAAAGGTAGAAGTCATGCTCCATGTTCTCCATCTCAGCTTTCAGATTCTTGATTTCCTCTTTGAGGTGCTTGCGGGTGCGTCGGGGAAAACGACGACCATTTGAAGATTCTCCAGTCTCCTCTCCAGCGCGTGGTGCCAGCTGGTGGCGTGGCACACCATGCGGTCCGGTTGACTTGCGGGCGGTCAGCTTGATGCGAGCCATGTCTGGATAAGAGAAGATAGATAAGAAGGCTAGCAAGAACAGGTAAAGGCATACTACCCCAACGAACTTAGATAGCTTAAGTGAATATGATATGATGCATGAATCGTTCCTACGGAACAAGGCAATGCAAGATACATAACATATATAGGGCTTAAGACACGTTGTCCTGCTACTAGTGTTGCCAATAGAAGACAAGATGAGAAAAGCAGTTTGGACTCAAAATAGTCAAGTTTAATTTGTTTGGACTCAAAATCTTTTGAAGTTTTCGCAAAACTACTGCAACGTTAAAGTGAGATGCTCCGATACCACTCTGTGACGGAACGGCCCTAATCCCATGGCCCACGTGTCCCTGTCAACCTCTGACAGCCGAACTCATGTTCCATGTGATTAAGACCTTTTCATCACCGGGCTACATCAGCGCCCATTGTCCGCAGGATCATCTCACAATTCGGTTACAACATTTCATAATTTTTACAAATAACATCGGAATAAAGAGCGGAAGACTTAAATAACAATAGTTTTACAAACCAAGGTTTCAAATGGAATTAAAGGTACGAATATTACAGACCATGTTCTGATAGTTCGAAATAGACAGTGTAGCAGTGTTCGACAATCATAAAGATAGTTCACCCAGCCCGAGGGTGCACAACTAATCTTCGGCCTCATCGGCCTCCTCCTGAACGAAGGTCACACAGCAGGGGTCTAGACACATCGGATGCTCAGGCATACCTGCAGCATGGGTAACAAACCCTGAGTACTGGGGTACTCAACAAGACTTAACCGACTAAAGAAAAAGGGGAGGAGACTCAGGAATGAAGGCTTAGGGTAGTCAAGGTAAGGCTTAAGCAAGATCAAGTATTTTGCAGAAAAGCATTTTGTAAACCTTATTTTATTTTTGAAAGATTCGGTATTCCTCAATTCTTCATCGTTCATGATTCATTTTACATTTCAAAACATTCCTAGTTGAGAACCACTCTCCGTTGACAGTCAGTGGACCAAGTCTCCATAACCGAGGAGCAACGTTAATCCGGATAAATAATACTCAGCTGAGGATCCCTATCCACACTGCATATGTAGCACCAAGCTTGCATATGCCAACTCGTCTACCACGATTCCTCCAAGATTAGACCGGTCCTACGCCACCCGGAAGTACAGTACACCACTCCAATCCGGGCCTCTAACCCACGTGGGTACATGCTACTTCCGCCATCTCTCCACTCCCAGTGCGCGGTTGTCGGCCTCAATCAAGGATTTCTCGGAGCCAGAGCTTTCCGTAGTATGTGAATAGTTACAAGTCTTGACCAGCAGGCCCCCATACGGATGGTCCCTATTTTCCAGCCAGGAACTACACCTTGGTCATATCTCACCCAAGCGTAATAGTCCTGTCAGTTTTTCAACCCTGTCCCGGTCGGTGTCAACTGTTGAGTCTCGGACTACAACATGACGGCACCGTACGCGCGGACAACCTCTTCTCGCTATTGACTAGGCACGGCCAGTTACCTAGCCAACAGTCGGGAAGTAAAGCCAAAATTCCCATCAAGTTCTTTAAAGTGATCACACTTTTGAAATAGGCATTTTTATTGCAAAGTCTAAGTCGATAAGCATTGCTAAGCATTTTCAAATACTTTTGAAAAGCAGGTGTCGGGTATATCAGTGGTCAAGGTGGACAATGCACCAATTAGGATAGCACTCAACTCTATAAACTTAATGCAGTAATTTACTCAAAAGCATTAAGGAAACATTTTATAAATCCAAGGAAAGGTTGGATGCACCGGGGCTTGCCTTGAAGAGCGAAGACGGCAGTCTCGGGAAATGGAGGTGGCAGAGATCAGAGTCCGGGATCGCCTCGGGAGTTGGTTCGTTGGCGGCGGTCGGTCTCGACTTGACTCCTCCTTCGGTAACTATACGAATGCAATGATGCATGCACATGAGTATGCTAGCATGAACAAAATGCATTGGACACAACTAGGGTATAGCTAGTGGAGGTTTAGCATGGACATGAACTGCTTATCATTTTAAGTAGCAAAAGTCAATCTTACTAGGCAATTTTTACTAACCCTAAGCAAAAGTCATGCAAGGCATCTCAAACATCATAGACCAGATGGGTGGGGGTCTATGAACAACAAATCAATCCAAAAGGTCACATCACAAGACATTCAACACAAACCCCAATGATTTTCTATTTTTCTTAATTATTTAAAAAGGTCATTTTATGAAGGTGCTCCAAAAATTACCAAATTAATCTCATAAGTTCATTATGGTACAAGTATATGGCAAAACAAATTTCATAATTTTTGGAGGTCATTAAGGTGCTCAATTAAATCTAGACATTTAATTAACAAAAGGCACTATTCAAGAATTAAAATAAATGCCCAAAAATCAACTTGTTCAAAAGACTTAAAATTTCACCAGAGACTTTTCATGGCATAAGGAGCTCACAAAAACTTATCTCAAAATTTTGGAGTTATAAATTTTTCTAAAAATCCAAAACCATCCATTTATTAATTAAATGGGAGATTTTTCATTTTCAAATTTTTGCAGAAAGGTCAAGTTTTATTTTTATAAAATACTTCAGGGTACAAAGAGTCTATCCTAAAAATTTCAGAATTTTTGAAGCATCACAGAAAATCACACAAAAATATGAAATTTGAACACTATTCACATAAATCTGAAAAAAAAGAAAAGGGGCACTGTTTATCTCCCCCGCGCGCTCCGGCGACGGACGGCGGCGGCGCTGCTACGCCGGCCACCGCGGGCACTCCGCGGCGAAACCGAGGGCACGGAAGGCAACAGGGAGCTCACCGGCGTTGATTAGGCTGCTCGGCGAGGGAAGGGGATGGACGGAGGGAGGTGGTCGACGGCGACCGGCGGAAAGCTCGCGGCGGCGATCGTCGACTCGGCGACCCTGCGCGACACAAGCGACCGCAAGGGGTCAGGCAGAGGCGCAAAGGAGTGAGGAAGGTGATGCGGGGGTCAGTGGAGGATGATCAAGGCCGGAGAGGAAGGATTTCCCGAATCCGAGCTCACCGGGTTTTTCGCCGGAGATGACAACGGCGAGCTACGCCGGGTGAATGGAGGCGGGTAGCGACCAAATTGAGGGGCGGTGAAGCTGCGTGAGACCACGGCGGAGCTTTAGGGCTAGGTGGTTGAGCAAGGGGAGCTCTGGTTTGCTCTGGCCACGGTGGCGGAGGCGATGAGAGCTTCGGCTCACGGCGACCCTTTTTAAAGGCGCGGACGGAGCGGTAGAGTTCAGGGATGGAGCGGAAAAGCTCGGCCAAAACGTGCGCGTGCGATTGCAGACCGGCAGAAGTACAGGCGTGCACCCAGGGCCTGGGCGTGCGCTCGCCGGCGGCGACCACGCGGCGGCGACGTTCTGACACAGTAGGGGACGGGAGAGGAGTCGACTGTGCGCGTGGGGAGGAGAATGATGCCGCGGTTGACGGCGACAGGTCGGGGACTGGTCGGGAGCAGACAGGTGCGCGGCGCACGCGGCGACGGCGGGGCGCCATGGCCGGACCCCCCCTGGCCCTACGAAGAAGAGGAACAGTGCTAGGTATAGGGTTTGACTTTTGGCTGGCTTCTGTATTCCAAAACTCTTCCAAAAATTGAACTGTGCAACAAAAACTCAAAACATCAAAGTTGTTCATAAAAATGAGATCTACAACTTTGTCAATATGAACATTTTCAAATTCCAAATAGTTTTTGAACTATATTTGAAAACAGCAAAGGGAATACTTTTGGAATTTGAATCAATTCAAAATTACTTTTGATTTTACATAGAAACTTGAAAATCTGCAAATATAAAAGTTGTTCCTTATATCAAAACCTACAACTTTGCTATTATGCACTTCTTCTGAACCTCATTAGTTTTCAAACTAATTTTGAAAACCAAAAAGGGGACAAAAGTTGGAATTTGAATGAATTTGAACTAACTCCAAATTTTGTACTGCAACTTGAAAATTTGTAAATACCAAAGTTGTTTCTCTTGACCAGATCTACAACTTTGCTTTTTGGACCAACCCCAAATTTTGAATAATTTTTAAATTACAAAGAGAGGGTTAAAATCCAGGGTTTGGAAATCAGGATTTTGCAAGGAGTTTGAAATCTGATTTTTGGTTTTTGAACTTTGGTCAACACAACAAAACTTCAATACACCAAAGGAACAAGAAATACACCAAGAATAGCCACAGAGGTGAAATTACTGTTTTGCCCCTATAGGAAAGTTAGGGCTTTTAGGGTTTTGCAATAGAGGTACTTCACATAAAATGATACACTTAGTAAATGCATACACATGAAATCATGATCAAGATGCTTAATGATGATAATGATGATATGTCAAGTTAATTACAATTTAAACACCAGGGGTGTTACAGGTGACAATGGAAGGGTGAGGTGCTGGTTTGGGTAAAATGCTATCTCAACTGACAATTCATATTAATGTATTACTTGTGCATTCGTTGAGTTACAACTTGTTTATCCGTTTCTAACTTGGTGAAAGGGGTTACGACTGTTCTTTACGGATTACGGGTGTGCCGTCTCTAGAGAAGGATTTCCTCTATTGCATTTAAAGGCGTGTTGAAGGGAAACTTTACTTAGTTGACTTCTCAACTAGTAAGGTAGAACCTACAACATGTCTAATGGCAAAAATCTAGCATGGGTTGGCTTTGGCATCGCCGACTAGCTCATGTTGGGATGAGGAACTTGGCCCAACTTCAAAGGGAAGGGCACATCCTTGGACTAACCAATGTCTCGTTTGAGAAAGATAGGATTTGTAGTGCGTGCCGCGGAAGCAGGAAAGCAAGTTGGAGCAAAGCATCCAATGAAGAATGTTGTATCAACCACAAGACCATTGGAGCTGCTTCACATGGACCTCATCGGACCCGTTGCTACAAAGCATCGACGGTAAAAAATATGGTTTCGTTATTGTTGATGACTTTTCTCGCTTCACTTGGGTGTTCTTTTTAGCAGATAAAAGTGAAACGCAAGGCATTTTCAAGAAGTTTGCTAGAAGAGCACAAATGAGTTTGACATCAAGATCAGAAAGTGAGAAGCGACAACGGGACCGAGTTTAGGAACACCAACATAGAAGAGTATCTTGATGATGAAGGAATCAAGTATGAGTTCTCCGTTCCATATACCCACAACAAAATGGGGTTGTGGAAGGAGAAAGAATAGAACTCTTGTTGAAGCGCAAGATCTATGTTGGATGAGTACAAGACATCCCATGGCTTTGGGCGGAGGCAATGAACACGGCGTGCCATGCAATCAACCGCCTCTACCTTCACAAGCTAAGAGGGAAGACACCATATGATCTTCTAACCGGTAACAAACCAAAGGTGCACTACTTTAGAGTTTTTGGATGCAAGTGTTTCATACTTAACAAGAGAGCCAAAAGTTCAAAGTTTGCACCTAAGGTACATGAAGGCTTTTACTTGGTTATGGTACTAACGAACACGGCTACCGCGTATTCAATAATGCCACCGGCACTATTGAGTTAACGTAGACGTGACCTTTGATGAATCCGACGGCTCCCAAAGGAAAGAAGTCAATGATGAGCTTGTAGGTGTGATGACATGTCTCCATCCGAAGCAATCAAGAAGCTTGCAACCGGTGATGTGAGACCCATTGAGATTCAAGATGATGATGATGATCCGTTGCACACTCCACAAGATTCAAATGTCCATCATGTGCATTCAAATGTACATGGGGAAGCTTCCGCAAGTCCGATAGATGGCGGTGCAAATGGTGGTCAAATGAAACATCAACTGATGATCAAGCACAAGCTCAACATGAAGACCGACAAGATGATGGGGACGTCCCCTCATGTGACGAAGATGATGACGATGGACCTATCCAAAGGAGATCACTCGTTGCCACATCTAAAGTGCATCATACGATTCAACGGGATCATCCAGTTGACAACATCTTGGGGAGCATACGACG
The DNA here is from genome assembly GCA_009763385.1 of Coix lacryma-jobi var. lacryma-jobi. Lineage (NCBI taxonomy): Eukaryota > Viridiplantae > Streptophyta > Magnoliopsida > Poales > Poaceae > Coix > Coix lacryma-jobi. Next base: position 13,468,967 of record CM019831.1, on the reverse strand, counting down.
TGGGGGGGTAACGACACGTTATCGTTTAGCAAGTTTTTGTGAACATTATTGTTTGTCTCTCTCTTGGAACCTCTTAGGGTGGAAGAAGCACTTGATGATCCGGACTGGGTGAGGCTATGCAAGAGAGATGAACAGACTTCACCAGGAATGAAGTCTGGTCCTTGGTGGAAAGACCCAAGCAAAATGTGATAGGAACCAAATGGGTCTTCCGCAACAAACAAGACGAGCATGGCTGGTGACAAGGAACAAAGCATGGTTGGTGGCTCAAGGTTTCACTCAAATCGAAGGTTTGGATTTTGGGGAAACCTATGCACCCGTAGCTAGGCTTGAGTCAATTCGCATATTACTTGCCTTTGCTACTCACCATGATTTCAAGCTATACCAAATGGACGTGAAAAGTGCATTCCTCAACGGCCCCCTCTCCGAATTGGTATATGTTGAGCAACCACCGGGTTTTGAAGATCCCAAGTATCCCAACCACGTCTACAAGCTCGACAAGGCGCTCTATGGGCTCAAGCAAGCCCCTAGAGCTTGGTATGATTGCCTTAAGGACTTCCTACTCAAAAAGGGTTTTGAGATAGGAAGGGTCGATCCTACTTTATTTACTCGCAAAGTTGATAATGATATCTTTGTGTGCCAAATATATGTCGATGACATAATATTTGGTAGTACTAATGTGGCTTTTTGTGAGGAATTTAGTAGGATCATGACTAAAAGGTTCGAGATGTCCATGATGGGTGAGTTGAAGTACTTTCTTGGATTCCAAATCAAGCAACTCAAGGATGGCACGTTCATCAGTCAAACCAAGTGTAACACCTCTAGTGTTTAAGATGTAATTAACCTGACATGTCATCATCATTAGTCATTAATCATTCTTGCCTTGCATTTATGTTTGCTTAGTACTTGTGTAGCAATCTCTTTTCAAAAACCCTAAAGCCCAAATCTTCCTATAAGGGCAAAAATGGTAATTTGACCTCTGTGCCTAGCCTTGATTTTTCTTGTTCAATTTGATGTCTTGAAGCTTTGTTGTGTTGTTCAAAATCAAAATCAAAAATCAGATTTCAGAGTCCTTTTGAAAAACCCTATTTCCAAACCCTGGCTTTTACCCCTCTTTTAATAATTTAAAAACTATTCAAAATTTGGACTTGGTCCAAAAAGCAAAGTTGTAGATCTGGCCAAGAGAAACAACTTTGGTATTTACAAATTTTCAAGTTTCTATACAAAGTTTGAAGTAATTTCAAATTCATTCAAATTCCAGTTTTTTGTCCCCTTTTCAGTTTTCAAAATTTATTCAAAAACTATTGAGTTTCAGAAAAAGTGTATATTAGCAAGGTTGTAGGTTTTGATAAAAGGAACAGCTTTCATGTTTGCAGATTTCCAACTTTCAATGTAAAATCAAAAGTAATTTTGAATTTATTCAAATCCCAAAAGTGTTCCCTTTTCTGACTTCAAATGTGGTTCAAAAACTATTTGGATTTTGAAAATGTTCATATTGACAAAGTTGTAGATCTCTTTTTATGAACAACTTTGATGTTTTGAGTTTTTGTTGCCCAGTTCAAATTTTGGAAGTAATTTGCAAAATACAGAAATCAGTTCAAAAAGTCAAACCCTAGCCTACCCTGTTCATCTCCTACCTCGCGTGGGGGGGGGGGGGCATGGCCCGGTCGCCGGCGCTGCGCGCGCCACGCGCTCGGCCGCCGTTCGCCTGCCCCCGACCTGCCGCCGCTGGTCCCGTGATGATTTCGCGCCCGCACGCGCCGAGCGCTGACCTTGCCCAGTCCCCCACAGTGCCCAGCGAGTCGCCGCCGCGTGTTCAACGCCGGCGAGCTCACGCCCGTCCCCTGCACGCACGCCAGCCCTTCCGCCAGCGCGCAATCGAGTGCGCACGCCTCCGCCGAGCTTATCCGCCTGTGCGCGACGCTTATCCACCCCCGAGCACGCCTATAAAACCCACCGCCGGTGAGCCGGAACCCTCACCCGCCTCCGCCACCGTCGACACAAGTCCAGTCCGAGCCTCCCCCACCCAACACCTAGCTCAGAAGCTCCGCCGTGTCCTTGCGAAGCTTTTCCCCTCCTCAATTTTACCTCCGCCGCCCCCTATTGCCCGGCGTAACCTCATCTGCTCGGATTCCGGCGAAACGCCGGTGAGCACGGATTTGGGAAAACCCCATTCCCCGGCCGTGATCTTCCTTCCCCGACCTATGTTCCTTCTTCCTCGCATCCTTGCGCGTCTAACCATGCCTCGATGATCCGTTGTGGTGCTCAGGAACGCCGGAACGCCGTCGCGACGCGGTTCTGCCCACCGACGACCCCCGCTCCGTCGACCTCCTAGCTCCGGCCGTCCCTCGCCTCGCCACCACGCGCGTTATCGACTGCCGGTGAGCTCCTGAACCTCCCCATGCCCTTGGTTTCGCCCGAGCGCCTCTGCCGTGGCCGGAACGCCATCGCGCGCCGCGCGGGGTGACCGCCGGCGTGAGGAAGACGAGAACAGTGCGATTTTTTTTTCAGTTTGTTTTGAATAGTGTTCGAATTTCATCTTTTTGTGTGATTTTCTGTGTTGTTCCGAAAATTCTGAAAAATTCAGGGTAGACTCTTTACACCTTGAAGTATTTTAGAAAAATATAAAACTTGACTTTTCTGCAAAAATTTGAAAATGTAAAATCCCTCTTTTAATTAATAAATGGATGGTTTTGGATTTTTAGAAAATCATTTATAACTCCAAAAATCATGAGATAAATTTTTGTGAGCTTCCTATGCCATTTTTAGTCTCTGGTGAAATTTGAAGTCTTTTGGAACAAGTTGATTTTTGAGCCTTTATTTTAATTGTTAAAAGTGCCGTTTGTTAATTGAATGTCTGATTTTATTTGAGCACCTTAATGACCTCCAAAAATTATGAGATTTGTTTTGCCATCTATCTACACCATAATGAACTTATGTGATTAATTTGGTAATTTTTGGAGCAACTGTATAAAATGTTTTTTTTAAATAATTAAGAAAGATAGAAAGAAAAAAAAAATGATTAGGTTCATGTTGTATGCCCTGTGTTACATTGTTCATGCTAGCATACTCATGGGCATGCATCATTGCATTCGTATAGTCACCGAAGAAGGCGTCAAGATCGAGGCAGCCGCTGACGAACCTGTCCCGAGGCTACCCCGAGCTCCGACAACTGCCCTGCCGCCCTCGAGCCTGCCCTTTGCTCTTCAAGGCAAGCCCCGGTGCATTTAACCCCTTTCCTTGAATTATGATTTCCTTAATGCTTTTGAGTTAAATTATTGCATTAGGTTTATAGGAGTTGTGTGCTATCCTAATTGATGCACTATCCACCTTGACCACTGATACACCCGATACCTGCTTTTCAAAAGTATTTGAAAAATGCTTAGCAATGCTTATTGAATTAGACTTTGCAATAAAATGCCAATTTCAAAAGTATGATCACTGAAAGAATCTTTATGGGAATTTGGCTTTACTTCCCGTTCGATGACTGCTTGCCTAGCTAGCATGTGGTCATTGTCGAGAAGAGGTTGTCCGCGCGTACGGTGCCGTCATGTTGTAGTCCCGGACTCAACAGTTGACACCGACCGGGACAGGGTTGAAAAACCGACAGGACCTGTACTCTTGGGTTAGAGTCCGAGGTGCTTGTTGCTGACGGAAAAACTTTAGGGACCATCCGTATGGGGGCCTGCTGGTCAAGACTTGTAACTATTCACATACTTCGGAAAGCTCTGGCTCCGAGGAATCCTTTATTGGACCGACAACCGCGCACTGGGAGTGGAGAGATGGCGGAAGTAGCATGTACCCACGTGGTCGTCGTACCTGGATAGGAGTGGTGTACTGTACTTCCGGGTGGCGTAGGACCGGGCCCAATCTTGGAGGAATCGTGGTAGACGAGTTGGCATATGCAAGCTTGGGTGCTACATATGCAGTGTGGATAGGGATCCTCAGCTGAGTATTATTTATCCGGATTAACGTTGCTCCTCGGTTATGGAGACTTGGTCCACTGACTGTCAACGGAGAGTGGTTCTCAACTAGGAATGTTTTGAAATGTAAAATGAATCATGAACGATGAAGAATTGAGGAATACTGAATCTTTCCAAAATAAAATAAGGTTTACAAAAATGCTTTTCTGCAAATACTTGATCTTGCTTAAGCCTTACCTTGACTACCCTAAGCCTCTCATTCCTGAGTCTTCTCCCTTTTTCTTAGTCGGGTAAGTCTTGTTGAGTACCCCAGTACTCAGGGTTTGTTACCCATGCTGCAGGTATGACAGAGTCCCCGATGTGTCTTGCACCCTGCTGCGTGACCATCGTCCAGGAAGAGGCCGATGGGCCGAAGAATAGTTGTACACCCTCGGGCTGGGTGATTATAGTATCTTTGCTGTTCTCCACTACGTTGCCTATGTCTATTTCTATTATCAGAACTTGGTTTGTAATAACTGCACCTTAATTTCTATTTGGAACCCTGCTTTGTAAAACTATTGTTATTTAAGTCTTCCGCTCTTTATTCCGATGTTATTTGTAAAAGTATGCAATGCTGTAACCGAATTGTGAGATGATCCTGCGGACATTGGGCACTGATGTAGCCCGGTGGCGAACAGGTCTTAATCACATGGAACATGGGTTCGGCTGTCAGAGGTTGACAGGGACACGTGGGCCATGGGATTAGGGTCGTTCCGTCACAGAGTGGTATCGGAGCATCTCACTTTAACGTTGCAGTGTTCGTTTTTGCGAAAACTTCAAAAGACCTTTTGAGTTCAAACAAACTAAACTTGACTATTTTGAGTCCAAATTGCTTCTCTCATCTTGTCTCTCATATGGCAACACTAGCTAGTGGAACAACATGATCTAAGCCCTATGTACCTTATTTATTTATTGCATTGCTTTGTTCCGTAGGAACGATTCATGCATCATGTCATAATCACTTAAGTTAACTTCCTCTCTAAGTTCGTTGGGGTAGTATGCCTTTACCTGTTCTTGCTAGCCTTTCTCATCCATCCTCTCTTATCCAGACATGGCTCGCATCAAGCTGACTGCCCGCAAGTCGACTGGACCGCATGGTGTGCCACGCCACCAGCTGGCACCACGCGCTGAGGAGGAGACTGGAGAATCTTCCAACAGTCGTCGCTTTCCCCGCCGCACCCGTAAGAACCTGAAGGAGGAGATCAAGGATCTGAAGGCTGAGCTGAAGAACTTGGAGCATGACTTCTACCACTCACGCCTGGAGTTTTATGAGGCACGAGCTTCCCTGGAGCAGGCCAACCGGAACACGGTTCGCGCTATCGAGCAGCGCAATGATGCTTGGATCCGCGAGGACGTCACCAGAGCCGAGCTCCACGGACTGCAGCAGTACACAGCTCAGATTGAACAGTTCAATGATATGCTTCATGAGGAAGTGCATCAGCTGTATGATCAACTCCACCCCTTGGTACCCCCGGTTATGGAAGACCCTGAGGACGGAGTAGTGGAAGAACCCGATGTGGAACAAGAGCCAGACGTGGACGAAGAAATTGAACCTGCTGAGGACGTCCACGCTGAAGACGAGGACGAGGAGGAAGAGCCTGAGCTCATCCTCGAAGAAGACGACGACGAAGAAATGATCATCATCGATGAGGACTAGACCCGTCTTTAGGAGATGGAGTTCCCATGTGTCTGTACCACCTGCTTACCTAAAACCTTAGTCTAGGTTTGGGAGCGTTAGTCTGTCTTTTGTTAAGTCAGTCTGTATCTTTCTTTTTGTACCTTTTTCCCCCTTATCAGTCAGTGTTATCTGTCAATCATCTTTATCAATCTATCAACCTTTGTATCAGTGAAGCTTATCAGTCAGTTGTTTCAGAACCCTATCTATGAATGCTAAGTTCCAAGTTGCTTAACAGATGCCTGTGAACACTCGCACTGGAGCTGGAGGTTCTGATGATGCCAACCTTCCAAACCCTCCACCGTTCCTGCTACGCTAGCAGATGCCATTGCAGCCTTGGCAGCCGCTGCTAACCTGATGGCTCAAAATCAGGGGCAGCAGAACAATGGTCACCGTGGTCGCCATAACATCAACAACGAGACCACATATGTGGATTTCACCGAGACCCGTCCACCAGTTTTCACCAAAGCAGATGAACCCCTGGAAGCTGATGACTGGCTCCGCACTATGGAGCAAAAGTTCAGTCTTCTCCGCTGTACCGACATCCAGAAGCCCCGGTTCGCTTCCCAGCAGCTTCGTGGTCCAGCAAGCGCTTGGTATGCCAACCTGTTGGCTGCCCAGCCAGAAGGTCATCAGTTGACCTGGGAAGAGTTCGCGCCGCTTTCCGTGCACATCACATCCCTTCGGGATTAATGAAGATGAAGCTTGATCAGTTTCTGGCACTTCAGCAGAAGGACTCCACAGTGATGCAGTATGTGGGTCAGTTCAACCATCTTAGCCAGTATGCCTCAGAGTATGTCAACACAGATGAAAAAAGAGGGATTGTTTTCTTAGAGGTCTGCATCCTAAGATCCGCAGAAGTCTGTCCAATAACCTGACCGGTTCGTATCATGATGCCGTTGATCGTGCTGTTGCATATGAAGAAAGCAACCGTCAGTATCAAGAGGAAAAAGAAGAAGAAAGCAGGATCCAGCAGTTTCTCTGGCGGTCACAAGCGCCAGAGGATCATATACCACCCCAGTCACCACCAAAATCGCCTACCTTACCCCAACCAGCAAGTGGTCGTCCGTACCGCGGCCACCACCCATAATGCCAACCAGCAGAGTGCCACACAGCCGAACGCCCCAGGTGTTCGTATCACCACTCCACAAACAGCCTACAACCATCCCTGCTACAACTGCGGCCAGCTTGGTCACTGGTCTCGTGAGTGCCCAAAGCCCAAGAGGTATGCCCAGAATACTCAGAAGAATCCTGGAGGATCTCAGCAGCAGCAGCCACCGTGCACAGCAGCAACATGTTCAGAAGGCAAGATTGTCAAGAAGCACGGGCAAGTCTACTACACCACTGTCGGCGACATCCCAGAAGGAGAGCCCGTCATGATCGGTAGTTTCCCGTTGCCAATCATCCTGCAGTCGTGTTGTTTGATTCTGGTGCATCGCATTCCTTCATCAGTCGTACTTTTGTCATCAAGCATGAGATATCAATTGAGGATTTAAAGAAAGTTTCTGCATATTTTCGCCTGGAGGGAGTTATAAGTACTAAGGAAGGGGTGGTTCGCCGTATACCAGTAATGTTGGGGGAACATGTATTTCCTACCACCATGATAGTGCTACGTGATCAGGAGATAGATGTCATTTTAGGCATGAATTGGATGTGCCAGTATAAAGCCATGATCGACATCCTGAATAGAGTTGTGAGAGTGGACATTCCCAACAGTACCTCCAAACTCCTTCTCCAACTCCCAATGCCTCAAAAACCAGCAGCCACACTTTTGAATACCGCCTATGTCCTGGAAACCAGAGACATCCCCGTGGTCTGTGAATTCCCTGATGTTTTTCCGGAGGATTTGCCTGGTCTGCCTCCTGACCGTGAGGTCGAGTTTGCCATAGAGCTAAAGCCCGGGACTGCTCCTATATCCCGCAGAGCTTATCGAATGCCTCCCAGAGAGTTGGCAGAGCTAAAAATCGAATTACAAGATTTGTTGGACAAGGGTTTCATTCGCCCAAGCTCGTCTCCTTGGGGCTGTCCTGCAATCTTTGTAAAGAAGAAAGACAAGACTCTCAGAATGTGTATTGATTATCGCCCACTCAATGAGGTCACCATCAAAAATAAATATCCCTTGCCTCGTATTGATCTTCTCTTTGACCAGTTAGCTGGAGCCAAAGTATTCTCCAAGATCGATCTCAGATCTGGCTACCACCAAATAAAGATTCGTCCTGAAGATATTCCTAAAACAGCTTTCACCACCAGATACGGCCTATATGAGTACTTGGTCATGTCCTTCGTTTGACCAATGCCCCTGCTCATTTCATGTACCTCATGAACTCTGTGTTCATGCCAGAGCTTGATAAATTCGTGGTCGTGTTCATTGACGACATCCTTGTCTACTCAAAAATCCCTGAAGACGCCGAGCATCTTCGTATCGTTCTATCCCGTCTCAGAGAACATCAGCTGTATGCCAAGTTCAGTAAATGTGAATTCTGGTTAGATCAGATACAGTTTCTTGGTCATGTCCTATCCGCTGAAGGTGTGTTAGTTGACCCTTGTAAAGTGGCAGACATTCTGGATTGGAAGCCACCTACCACTGTTCATCAAGTCCGCAGCTTTATGGGAATGGCAGGATATTATCGTCGATTCATCCCAGATTTCTCAAGAATCGCCAAGCCTATCACTGAGTTAGTAAAGAATTCTGTGAAGTTTATCTGGTCACCAGCCTGTGAGCAAGCCTTTCAAACTCTGAAGAAACTGTTAACTACATCACCAGTGCTAGCCCAGCCGAACATCGAGAAGCCTTTGATGTCTACTGTGATGCATCTGGTACTGGTTTGGGCTGTGTTTTGATGCAATAAGGTCGAGTGATCGCATATGCCTCCCGACAGCTTAAGCGACATGAAGAAAATTATCCAACCCATGATCTTGAGTTAGCAGTAGTAGTAGTGCATGCCTTAAAGATCTGGCGTCATTATCTGTTGGGCAGTACCTGTAATGTGTACACTGATCACAAAAGCCTGAAGTATATCTTCACTCAAGAAGAGCTGAATATGAGACAGAGAAGATGGCTTGAGTTAATTAAGGACTATGATCTTGAAGTGCATTACCATCCGGGTAAGGCGAATGTGGTTGCCGATGCGCTCAGTCGCAAGTCATATTGCAACTGTCTGATGATGAAACCCTATGATTCTTCTTTGTGTTATGAGCTGGAAAAGTTGAATATTGAAATGATTCCACAAGGAACTCTGAATAATATCAGAATAGAAACCCCTCAAAGAGCAGATCATCGTTGCACAGAAAGATAACCCTGGAATCAAGCACATCATCGAAAAGGTCCAATCCGGAAAGGCTGATTGTTTCAGGATTGATGATACAGGAGTAGTATGGTTTAAGAATCGGTTAGTTGTTCCTAAAGTGCCTGAGTTAAGAAAGCTAATCCTTGATGAAGCACACTTGACTAGATTCTCCATCCACCCCGGCAGCAACAAGATGTACCAGGACTTGAAGCAAAGGTTCTGGTGGACAAAGATGAAGATTGAGATCGCCCGGTATGTCGCTCAGTGTGATACTTGCCAGAAAGTCAAAGCCGTGCACATGAGGCCCGGAGGAGAATTGCAACCTTACCTGTACCTGCTTGGAAATGGGACGATATCAGTATGGATTTTATCAATGGGCTAACAAAGACACAAAAGGTTTTGATTCCATCTGGGTGATCGTGGATCGCCTCACTAAGCAAGCTCATTTCGTGCCAGTCAAAACCAGCTACACCGTCCCCACATATGCCACTTTGTACAAGAACCACATAGTGAAACTCCATGGCATACCCAAGACCATTGTCTCTGATCGTGGTACTCAGTTTGTCGCAAAGTTTGGAAAGCGTTCCATACCTCACTTGGAACCAAGCTCTTGCATAGTACAGCATATCATCCACAAACAGATGGACAAACTGAGCGAGTCAACCAAGTGTTAGAGGATATGTTGAGAGCATGTGTGCTCACCTTCGCAGATACTTGGGATAACTGTTTGCCCTTGGCAGAATCTCATATAATAACAGTTACCAAGAGAGCATCAAAATGACACCCTTTGAAGCACTGTACGGTCGCCGCTGTCGTACACCTCTCAGTTGGTCTGAACCTGGAGAAAGAGAATTCTTTGAGTTGACCTAGTGAAAGATATGGAAGAAAAAGTCAAGCAAATACAAGAGAATATGAAAATTGCGCAATCTCGACAGAAGAGCTATGCTGACAAAAGACGTCGACCTCTGAAGTTTCAAATCGGAGATTTTGTGTACTTGAAAGTCTCACCCACCAAAGGAGTCACTCGTTTTGGAGTTAAAGGGAAGTTAGCACCTCGCTATATTGGTCCCTTTAAATTCTGAATGCTGTGGCAAGGTAGCTTATAAGCTAAGGTTGCCCGATCATCTTCGGCAGTTCATAATGTGTTTCACGTCTCCAACTCAAGAAGTGTCTCGAGTGCCCGAATATGTGGTAGATGTTGAAGGTGTTGAGTTAGAACCCGATCTGTCATGTGACACCCTAGTGTCAAGCACTGCATTAGGATCTTCATTAGCTACTAAAAGGAGCATAAGCAATGCATTGCATCATTTCATGTGCACGAGAGTGCTTTTGTCTTTTGTTTATTTATTTGGATTTGGATTTCTATTTGACTTGATGATTTAATTGGATCTCTGTTTTAGGCTTTGTTTATGTGGAGGCTATAAAAGTGGTTTTCAGAAAAAGTGCCTTATATGAAAGTTGTAGAGAAAACTATTTCGAGCAACTTTTATATTTGGGTCAAACCCTAGTTTAGAGTTTTTGAAACTGTTTTTGAGTGGTCAAACTTTGGAAAATTTCTGGAAAAAGAAAAAAAGAAAAGTCATTTTTTTCTTCCCGCGCCCCTTTCGGCCCATCTGGCCTTTCGGCCCGCTCCCGCGCCAGCACCGCACCGGCCCGCTCGCCCGCGCCCGCGCGCGCTCGCCGCGCAACGCGCGGTCGCTCTGACCGCGGCCGCGCCGTACGCCGGCCAAGCCGCCGCGTGGCCGGAAATGCCTGAGCACAATCTGCCCTGGCCACTCCTCGCCTGATCCTCTCTCCCGAGCACGCAAGCTATCTTCCCGGCCACTCTCCGCTCGCCTCGCCTGTCGCGCCCGCTCGCCGTGCACGGCATCGCCGCGCTGCCTCGCCGACCCGCGCCGCCGTAGCCCCGCCACGACCACCGGTCAAGCCGAACAAAACCCGAGCACCCCTTCACTCGCGCTCACACAACTCCCACTCACTCTCGCTCTCACTCCCTCTCCACTCCCACGAACGCCAGCCGAGAAGCACTGCTCGCTCTCGCCGTGACCTCCACCGCAACCTCCCTCTCCGTTCCCAATCCCACCGAGCATCACCGTCCGATTACTTCTGCACCAAGCTCCGCCTACGCCGTGCACACGGCGTGCGCACGTCGTCATCACCAACCGAGCCCCGACGCCGCCGGAGGACGTAGCGCCTCTTTCGGTCCGTCAGTCGCCACCGCCGAGCCGCAACGCCGTTCTTCTTCAACCCGAGCTCCACCGTCTCCCTCCTTCTCCGTCGATCATCACCAAGCCAAGGCAAGGTGAGAACACTGCCCCGCTTCAACGCTACCGCTCTCTCCCACATCTTCTTCCCCGGCCGAACGCCATGACCGCCCACCGCGGACCTCGCTCGTGGCCAAGCTCCGCTAGAGCTTCACCGGCCCAACCAACCCCGTAGCTTTACTGCCTAGGGTTCGTGGAAGCTTTTGCCTTCCCCAATTTCTCCGGCGACCGCCGGACACGGCCAAGCCGAGCCTCACCGCCGCCACCGTCCGCCATGGCTCGTCGCCGGCGAGCTCCGGCCATCCGCTAGTCAAACCGACACCACCGCTGGACGCGTCTCGTCGAGACGAGTCTATCGAGCCTAGCCTCACCGCCGGCGACCTCACCGACGGCGAGCAGCCGCCGGCCAGATCTCTCCCCTGTTTTCCTCTCTCTGACGGGTGGGTCCCGTTGACCCACGGATTCCGCGCGTCAGCCTCTGTTTGTCCTTAACGCATCCACCCGAACCCTCGGCCGAGCCCTCGAGCTAGGCCTCGGACGAGCCAATGCGTTTCCGTCTCGCCCGAGCCCTCGAGCCAGGCTTCGGACGAGCGTGTCAAGTTTCCGTCTCGCCCGAGCCCTCGACCCCGGCCTCGGACGAGCGTGTCCGTTTCCGCCTCGCCCGAGCCCTCGAGCAAGGCCTCGGACGAGCGTGTCCGTTTCCGCCTCGCCCGAGCCCTCGAGCAAGGCCTCGGACGAGCGTGTCCGTTTCCGCCTCCCCCGAGCCCTCGAGCAAGGCCTCGGACGAGCGTGCGTTTTCGCCTCGCCCGAGCCTCGAGCAAGGCCTCGGACGAGCGTGTCCGTTTCCGTCTCGCCCGAGCCCTCGACCCCGGCCTCGGACGAGCGTGTCCGTTCCGCCTCGCCCGAGCCCTCAAGGCAAGGCTCGACGAGCGCGTGTCCGTTTCGCGCCCGAGCCCTCGAGCAAGGCCTCGGACGAGCGTGTCCGTTTCCCTCGCCGCCCCCGAGCCCTCGGCCGGCCTCCGCCGAACCTTCGGGCTCTGTCTAGAGCCGGGCCTCGAGCGAGCACACACCTGTTGCTGGCCCCCGCGTCAGCCACTCGCTGGTCCATGGACCGGGTGCTTGTAGCCAAGCCGGGAGAAATTTAATGTTTTTCCTTTGGTTTTAAATTCCAGAAATGCTTGTTATTTTGTGCAGCTTGATTTATAAGTCCAAATGAAGTGCTTCCAGTTTTGTTAGCTTTCTTAGGAGCAGATCTTTCATAGAAAAATATGAATATAATGTGGATGGCATTTTATTTTACTGTTTTCAATTAATCCAGTTTACGTGCTTTTATGGGAATAAATGGAAATAAGTGTTTTCTGATGGAGTTAATTCATGGGAAAAATTTGTATGGGTTCTTTGTTATGTTTCGTGCCTGTGAAAATTATGTGAAGTACTGTTCTTATGGAAAAATTTTCTGTTATAGTTAAAAGTCTCTTTTTGCTGATTTCTTAGGAAAAGTGTTAAGATGTTTTATATGCTGAAATAAAATAAGGGAAAATTTGTACAGTCTCTGTATGCCTTGTAGAATCTAAAAAAAATATGAACCTGATCTGTTTTATGGAAAAATTTGTAGTTGCTTTACAACTGTGCTTTTCTGTGTTTATCTTTGGAAATTCCTGTAAGAAATAATACAATGTTCTGTTCATGGAACTTTCTTGATAAGCATAAAATGTTAAGTAGAATCTAGGAAAAATATGAAATAGAGTTGTGCACCCTTTTACAGTAGGGTTGCAGTTCAAAGTACCTTTTTGGACAGTTTGCTTGTCATTTTTAGATCTGCAGCTCTGTATTTTATTTTTGGCTGAAACTTGTTCAGTAGAGTCCAGCAAGTGTGGTTTGCCTTCTGGAATTTTTGTGGATTTTTCTAAGTTCTGAAAAATGCACTTGCAGTTCAATCGGAGTTCCTTTGATTTAATTAAATAAGAAAAAGGATGAGTATTGGATTTTGTTTTATGAAATAATTAGATAAATCCCTCAACGTCGAAAGTGGTTCAACAAGTTGGCTTTGTTGGATTGCAAGAAACATTCTTGTCATATCATCCTCATCTTGTACCGCATTTATTTTTAATTATACCATCGCATGCAATAGGATCGACCCCGCCAGAACCCCATCAAGAGCAGGAGCTAAACGTCGAGCCGGAGATCCAGGAGCTGCAACAACCGGAGGAAGCCGACCCCGTCCACGACCCTAACCTGCCTGAGTGCCCCTCTCACGAGGCCTCAGTCTTCACTCAAGGCAAGCCCCGGAGCATATTAAGCCTCCTATCCTTTGCAATTAAATATTACTTGAGTCCTTTTATATTGTGATGCATTAGGTATAGGAGTTGATTGAATCCTATTTGTTGCATTACCATCCCTTGATTATTGATTATTACCTGCCTTGTTATCCTGTTACTTTTATAATGTAGACTGCTTAGCCTGCTTAATAAAAGTAGTTGTTAAGAATGTTTCCGTAATACCCGGATGGGTAGTACCGGATCACGGTTGGCTATATTTGCTATCGTGGAAAAGAACCTGAGTTGTAGTGAAATACGGTCAATGGGATGGCAGGGCACAAGTTCGGAAACTTGGGGCAACCCATCCATTGGATCGTGTAGGTTTGTATCGATGTTGGCCCTCGTTCATTTTTGAACGCGCCCTTTTACTTAGGGATATGTCGTTGCTGTAATCATCGACCCCAAAGCCGGTTAGAAGCTGTTCGGGCCGGTCTCAACCCGTGTCGTGCCCTCTAGTACAGAAGTTGCGATCTGCCGCGTGAGGCCATCGCCAGACTCTGATTGGGCGGTCCGTGCTTGAGCCGCGGCGATTACCACCACGAACAAGCGTCGAGCGGTTGCCCAATGCATGGACCCGACGGGGAAAGTGTGGGCTGGTATCAAAGGTCTTTCATCAGCTGATTTGGAATTCGATTCGAGTCGCCGTCTCCCCCGGTTAGTGGGAAACTATGGCGAGCTTCACCACGATACAACTCCATGTGATGTTTAAAGGTTCAACTAAAATGTGGATAAGTCAACTGGATATGGTTGTATTATTGATTGTTAGATTCAAGTGAGTGCTCTAGTACAGGTGATCATCTAGTATTAAGAAATAGGCTAAAAGTAACAGCTCATCTTAACCGCTAATTACCTCTTACCTAAATTTGAGCTTTTCGCAACTAAAAGATCCTAGCTCTACCTCAAAAAGCCTTGCATACCCTTGGAGTCTTTAATTTTCAGTTAGACGGGTAAGTCTAGCTGAGTACATTCCCGTACTCAGGGTTTATCCCGTTGTTGCAGATGGCCAGGTCTACTTTGGCTATTGTAAGCACTGCCTCTACCCAGTGGAAGGTGATGAGGAGTAGGCCCAGGGCCGGGTCGTCAAGAAGCTTTCCTCTTTCTTTTGCCAGACTGAGACTACTGGTGGCACATTACCTTAAAAAGGAGGAATGACTTGTGTTGGGTTTTGTGTATCAAAACAATGTTTTATTTGGACCACGTGTGTGGTGGTCGTGTTTCAAACATATTTCAGCTTCCGCACTATTTGAACTCAGTATTGTAATAACTCAGTTTTATTTCCGCACTCTGATGTTTAAATTCGGTTTAAATTTGCTGTGATGTCTCTTTACGGATGTAACCTTTGAACAATGCGATCCTGTATGTTATGGTGAAAGAAATCCTTCGAGATTTCCGGACTACCGGGGTTATATGGGTTCAAGTGTGAGTCAAAGTCAGACGGATTTGGCTAAGACAATACTTGATCTCTTATAATCAGGGCGGTTCCGCCACAGCTGGTATCGGAGCATGGTTCAAGTGATTACCTCCGTAGGGAGCTATTTTCGAACTAAATGGGTATTTCAAAACTATTTTTAAAACTATTTTCGATTACTAAGTGTGCCCAGTCTCGTCCTTAAAGCCCTATACTAGGATTCAGGTGGCTTAACTGCTAACAGGGTTCAGGGTTTTGCTTCATGCTGGATCTTTATTTGCTGGTCCATTCTTGGAAAAAAAATGCGTCGATCGCGAAAACATGCATAAAATGATTTTGTGAGATATGAGAGCATGACCGTCCAACCGTCGGTCTAGGTGAGAGTTCTTATACCAAGTATGTGCGAGCTCCACGCGGACACATACGAGGGTATCAATATTTTCAAGGGTGTTTTCTATGTTGGTGCATGGTGTTTAGTGTTGGCTTCTATGTATTTTGCATATTGGCCAATACTCAATTGTTTTATCATTGGGAATTTCTTTGGGCTGGAATGAATCTTCTGCAGGTACACTAACTATGCGAACGAGTAGAACGTGTAGATAACGCATGAGAGATCGTTCTTGCCACCGATTAGAACGTTAGGACTTGCGAGTCATGTTAGTGAGTGAGAACGTAAGTACGATCATGCATCATGTTTAAATTCATGCATTTACATTTCCTCCCCTTAATTAAAAGTTGTCTCTTTTCTATAAAATTTGCCAACTTAATATCTGTCTCACGAGAGTTCGAAACCCTTTGTTTCTACAGATGGCCCGGACCAAGTTGACTGCTCGCAAGGCCACCGGAGGCAGAGGAGTTCCGCGTCACCGCTTGGCCACCAAGCTGACCCGGAAAACGTTCTTGACCTACTTCGGGTTGCCGACAATCCTCTGGAGGATTCTGCAGGCTGTTGGATATGAGGAAGGACAGGAACCCAAGTACTCCTGGCAGAAGGAGATCTATGGGCAAGACTCACTGGTTATGGTGCAGATCAAGGTCAAGGCTCTACCTGCTAAGCCCCACTGGACAGGATGGACAGAGATCACCAGAGGCACGTGTGCCAAGGATGGAGCTAACAGGGCAGCATATCGTGTGCTGAAGGATATCATCGCTCGTTTTCCTGCCGACCTAGCCAGTGCGATGGCAGGGGTGTTTCCACGTGGATCACCTTTTCCTTTGCGCTGGGGACAGACGTTGGAGACAGTTCTGACCGGAAGCCCTGAGGAGCGATTCTACTGCGAGACGCCTGCGATGAGCACCACTGGAGCTCTGTTGGGTGTATGTGAGAGCTTGGAGCGCACTCTCGAGAGCGTGTCCTTCACTCTCGCCGCCACCTACCAGAACAAGGATAGACTTCAGCAGGACTTTGACGCCGAGGTTGCTCGTCTGCAGGAGAGGATTCAGCAGCTCACTCTAGAGCGTGACGACGCCCGCACCACTGCCGCAGCACAGTCTACGGCCAGGACAGTCGCCGAGCAGATGTATCTGACCGCATCTGTGCAGAGAGATGAGGCCCCGCGCCGCGCTCGACCACCTCAGAGAGGGAGCCCAGCTTCTGATTCAGCAGATCCACGGACAGCAGGTCTATATAGAGCAGCTCCATGAGGCCGTCCATGAGTTCCATCATGCAGCACAGGAGGCAGCAGTACCAGCAGCTCCCGCAGCAGAGGCCCCGGATCCCCAGGACGGAGAGGTCTTTGGTCCCGACGCTCCACCAGAGGAGGCTCATGCTGATGAGCCTATGTTCGACGCTGACATCGAGGACGCCGCATCCGCCGCTGGAGACGTCTGAGCGCTAGTTTAGCTAGGAGACGTTTTTTTTGTATAGCTTGAGCTTGCTCGCTAAGTGATGTAACACCCTAAGACATGTGTTGGTTTTATGCTTAACTGCTTGTTGGTATGTAAAGCTTTTGGACAAAGTCCGGACTTCGATCCGGCACCTTTTTATGGAAATCCGTCGTTTGCATGTCCAAATTTTAGCAATTATTCTGTGATGTTGTATGGAGATGAGTAATTATACTTGGTTGTGTGCTAAATTTCCGAATTTTGTACAGCACAGTATTTATTCATGATCAATGTAACATCCCCTAATGATTGCTTATTAATGGGAAATGCAGATGCCGCACACACTCGCAGCCAACGTGGACAAGGGTCTGGAGCTGAGGAGAATCTGCCACCTCCCCCACCGCCGCCGATGACGCCGGAAGCGTTCTTTGGCCAGTTCTTGGGTAGCCAACGGAACATGGAGGAGATGCAGAGCAGGCACATGGAGGCCACCCTCCGCAACATCGCCAACAACACCGCGCAACAGCATCAGCAGCGCCAAGGCCCGGAGCCCAATCAGTATATAGCTCCTACCGCGATTTCTTGGACACTCGTCCTCCAGTGTTCAAGGAAGTCACCGAGCCGCTCGAAGCTGATGAATGGCTCAACTCCATCACCCAGAAGTTCCGTCTGCTTCGCCTGACGGAAGAGCTCAAAGCGGAGTATGCCGCTCACATGTTAGAAGGACCCGCAGGTTTGTGGTGGGCCCAGTACCGTGCCTCTCTGCCAGCTAATGCACGTGTTACTTGGGACCAGTTCTCCACCGCTATGCGCAACCACTACATCCCTAGTGGTCTGATGGAGATGAAGGTTGCAGAGTTCATGAGGTTGTCTCAGGGAACTAGGTCTATGTCTGAGTACTTGCACAGCTTCAACAACCTCGCTCGTTATGCCCCAGACTTTGTCAACACAGAGGCCAAGAAGATTGCAAGCTTTAAGCGTGGCATGAGTGCCACCATGCTTTCAAAGATGGGTAACAGTCACCGCACCACCTTCAGCGACTTTGTCAGTGACTGTCTCAATCAAGAGGCCAATGACAGCCGGCTAGCAGCAGAGACACGCCGCCGTGCGAATGAAGGAGGTTCGTCCCAGCAGAGGACTCAGTTCGGAGCACGCGCCCCCTACCGCCCGCCTGTCACTGAGAGCAAGGTACCGTCCCCACAGAGGAAGATCACCACCAACCGTCCCCGTCCCAGCTTCCAGAAACCGTACACCGCCCCTATGATGCCAAACAAGGGTAAGACTGGAAGTGCAGCAGGACCCAAGACTCCGTACGTGATTGGCCCATGCTACAACTGTGGTCAGACCGGACATCTGTCACGCCACTGCCCCCGTCCAAAGAAGCAGTACCATCAGCCCCAGCCTCGTACCGGTCATGTGCACCACACCACTGTGGAAGAAGTGCCAGAAGGAGAGCCTGTCACCGCTGGTACGTTTCTTGTTAATCAATGCCCTGCAGTTGTGTTGTTTGACTCTGGAGCATCACATTCTTTTATAAGTGAGAACTTTGTTATAAGAAGTAATCTTGAGCTGATAGAGTTAGACCGGGGATATCAGATAAGTTCCGCCGGAGCTGTTCTCTCCGCGCGTAAAATGGCTAAAGGAGTGGAAATGACCTTTGGGGATAAAAAGGCCATAGTGGACCCCATAGTCATTCCTGGTCTAGGTCTGGATGTAATTTTGGGTATGGGTTGGATGAAACTTTGGAAGGTTAATCTAGACACCGCAGAGAGAATAGTGTCCATGGTTAGTCCCAGAAATGGGTCTACCTTTCGGTTCAAGTTACCTCGAAACCACCATGAGGTCGGAGTGTTGTTCAATATCACGGCAAAACAGATAGCTGAGATCCCAATAGTGTGTGAGTTTCCAGATGTCTTTCCTGATGAGTTGCCTGGTTTACCGCCTGATAGAGATGTGGAGTTTGCTATAGAGTTAATCCCGGGAACAGCACCTATATCCCGACGACCGTATAGAATGCACGCTAAGGAGTTAGCAGAGCTTAAGGTCCAAATACAGGAACTTTTGGATAAAGGTTTGATACGTCCTAGTTCGTCACCTTGGGGATGTCCCGCTATCTTTGTGAAGAAGAAAGATAAAACTTTAAGGATGTGTGTGGATTACAGACCGCTTAATGCAGTAACCATAAAGAATAAGTACCCCTTACCTCGAATCGATGTCTTGTTTGATCAGTTGTCAAAAGCAAAAGTGTTCTCCAAGATCGACCTGAGGTCAGGATACCATCAGATTAAGATCAGAAGAGAAGACGTACCAAAAACAGCTTTCTCTACCAGATACGGACTCTATGAATATTTAGTTATGTCCTTTGGATTGACCAATGCACCGGCACATTTCATGTATCTGATGAATTCAGTTTTCATGCCAGAGTTGGATAAGTTTGTTGTAGTGTTCATTGATGATATCTTGGTCTACTCGGAAAACAAGGAGGATCATGCCAAACATCTTCGAGTTGTTTTAGCTCGACTTAGGGAACATAAGTTGTATGCTAAGTTCAGCAAGTGCGAGTTTTGGTTGAAGAAGGTACCCTTCCTTGGTCACGTCCTTTCAGAGGAAGGAATCTCTGTAGACCCTTCTAAAGTGCAAGAGGTTATGGAGTGGGAAGCACCCACGAGTGTTTTTGAGGTTCGCAGCTTTTTGGGTTTGGCCGGATACTACCGTCGGTTCATTCCGGATTTTTCAAGGATAGCCAAGCCTATGACCCGTTTAACGCAGAAAAACAAGAAGTTCGAATGGACTCCAGAGTGTGAAGCAGCTTTCCGCACTCTGCGAACGTTGTTGACATCCGCACCTGTTTTGGCTCAGCCAAACTTGGAGGAACCTTTTGATGTGTTTTGCGACGCATCCAAGATTGGACTTGGATGTGTGCTCATGCAGAATGGAAGAGTTATCGCCTATGCTTCTCGCCAGTTTGAAACCGCACGAAGAGAACTATCCCACTCATGATCTGGAACTAGCAGCCGTCGTGCATGCACTCAAGATATGGAGGCATTATCTTATGGGAAACCTATGTCATGTGTACACAGATCATAAAAGTTTGAAATATATCTTCACCCAGCCAGAGTTAAATATGAGGCAAAGAAGATGGCTAGAATTGATTAAGGATTATAACCTAGAAGTGCATTACCACCCTGGAAAAGCGAATGTTGTAGCTGATGCCTTGAGTCGCAAGACTCATTGCAACTCTCTACAACCACTGTTCGAAGATGGATTTAATCTTATGCACCCCGTCATGTTAAACAATATCACTCTTCAGTGCACCTTGGAAAGTGACATCATCGAGAGACAGAAGACCGATGAAGAAATCTGTCAGATAAGGAAGAGGTTGGAAACCAGTAGTTCGTTAAACTTTAGAACAGATGAACAGGGAATTTTATGGTATAAACGAAGGATAGTCGTTCCTAAGGATTCAGAGCTGAAAGAGAGGATTCTGAACGAGGCTCACAATTCAAGGTTGTCTATCCACCCAGGAGGCAGTAAGATGTACCAGGATTTGAGAACCAGGTATTGGTGGTCAAGGATGAAGAAAGAAGTCGCAGCTTATGTCGCCAGATGTGATACTTGTTGCAGAATAAAGGCAATACACCTGAGACCTGCAGGACTGTTGCAACCGTTGTCAATTCCAGAGTGGAAATGGGAAGAAATCAGCATGGATTTCATCACTGGCCTTCCCACTACTCAAAAGGGAAATGATTCTATCTGGGTTATTGTGGATCGATTGTCTAAAGTAGCTCACTTCATACCAGTTAAGACTACACACCGCCCCCATCAGTATGCAGACTTGTATATTCAGAATATCTTGAGGTTACATGGAGTTCCGAAAAGGATTGTTTCTGATAGAGGACCCCAGTTCATAGCACGTTTTTGGGAACAGTTGCACAAGGAGTTAGGAACCAAGTTGGTCAGAAGTTCCGCCTATCACCCCCAGACTGCGGGACAGACAGAAAGAGTAAATCAGATTTTGGAGGATATCCTAAGAGCTTGTGTCTTATCTTCCGGAGAGTCATGGGAAAAGTGGTTACCCCTTGCTGAGTTCTCATACAACAACAGCTACCAAGAGAGTATAAAGATGGCACCTTTTGAAGTTTTATATGGACGAAGATGCAGGACCAGTAAATTGGGTTGAGTCTGGAGACCGAGGATTCTATGGATCAGATTATGTAAAAGATGCCGAGGAAATCGTGCAGACCATACAGCAACATATCAAGGTAGCACAGTCTCGACAAAAGAGTTATGCTGACACCCGAAGGAGACCTTTGGAATTTCAAGTTGGAGACTATGTGTATCTCAAGGTTTCACCTATGAGGAAGGTCCAACGTTTTGGAATCAAGAAGAAGCTAGCACCTCGATATGTAGGACCATACCGGATCATAGCAAGGAAGGGAGAAGTAGCATACGAAGTACAGTTACCCCCAGAGATGAGCGCAGTCTTTCCAGTGTTTCACGTATCGCAGTTAAAGAAGTGTCTTCGAGTTCCAGAACAAGAGGAAGTTCGGATTCCAGATGTCACCATCAGATCAGACCTGGAATACTACGAACAACCCAAGGAGATTTTGGATACCAAGACCCGAGAGACGCGTCACCGAACAGTGAAGACTTACAAGATTCTCTGGAGCAATCACGGACCCAACGATGCGACATGGGAAACAGAGGAGTACTTACGCGTAAACTATCCCGCTTTTGTTAAGAAATGGTACGTAACTCAAATCTCGGGACGAGATTTCTTTAAGGGGGGAAGGGCTGTGACACCCTAGTGTCAAGCACTGCATTAGGATCTTCATTAGCTACTAAAAGGAGCATAAGCAATGCATTGCATCATTTCATGTGCACGAGAGTGCTTTTGTCTTTTGTTTATTTATTTGGATTTGGATTTCTATTTGACTTGATGATTTAATTGGATCTCTGTTTTAGGCTTTGTTTATGTGGAGGCTATAAAAAGTGGTTTTCAGAAAAAGTGCCTTATATGAAAGTTGTAGAGAAAATTATTTCGAGCAACTTTTATATTTGGGTCAAACCCTAGTTTAGAGTTTTTGAAACTGTTTTTGAGTGGTCAAACTTTGGAAAATTTCTGGAAAAGAAAAAAGAAAAGTCATTTTTCTTCCCGCGCCCCTTTCGGCCCATCTGGCCTTTCGGCCCGCTCCCGCGCCCGCACCGCCCGCCCCCGCTCGCCCGCGCGCGCGCGCTCGCCGCGCAACGCGCCGGTCGCTCTGACCGCGGCCGCGCCGTACGCCGGCCAAGCCGCCGCGTGGCCGGAAATGCCTGAGCACAATCTGCCCTGGCCACTCCTCGCCCGATCCTCTCTCACCGAGCACGCAAGCTATCTTCCCCGGCCACTCTCCGCTCGCCTCGCCTGTCGCGCCCGCTCGCCGTGCACGGCATCGCCGCGCTGCCTCGCCGACCGCGCCGCCGTAGCCCCGCCACGACCACCGGTCAAGCCGAACAAAACCCGAGCACCCCTTCACTCCCGCTCACACAACTCCCACTCACTCTCGCTCTCACTCCCTCTCCACTCCCACGAACGCCAGCCGAGAAGCACTGCTCGCTCTCGCCGTGACCTCCACCGCAACCTCCCCTCTCCGTTCCCAATCCCACCGAGCATCACCGTCCGATTACTTCTGCACAAGCTCCGCCTACGCCGTGCACACGGCGTGCGCACGTCGTCATCACCACCGAGCCCCGACGCCGCCGGAGGACGTAGCGCCTCTTTCGGTCCGTCAGTCGCCACCGCCGAGCCGCAACGCCGTTCTTCTTCAACCCGAGCTCCACCGTCTCCCTCCTTCTCCGTCGATCATCACCAAGCCAAGGCAAGGTGAGAACACTGCCCCGCTTCAACGCTACCGCTCTCTCCCACATCTTCTTCCCCGGCCGAACGCCATGACCGCCCACCGCGGACCTCGCTCGTGGCCAAGCTCCGCTAGAGCTTCACCGGCCCAACCAACCCCGTAGCTTTACTGCCTAGGGTTCGTGGAAGCTTTTGCCTTCCCCAATTTCTCCGGCGACCGCCGGACACGGCCAAGCCGAGCCTCACCGCCGCCACCGTCCGCCATGGCTCGTCGCCGGCGAGCTCCGGCCATCCGCTAGTCAAACGACACCACCGCTGGACGCGTCTCGTCGAGACGAGTCTATCGAGCCTAGCCTCACCGCCGGCGACCTCACCGACGGCGAGCAGCCGCCGGCCAGATCTCTCCCTGTTTTCCTCTCTCTGACGGGTGGGTCCCGTTGACCACGGATCCGCGCGTCAGCCTCTGTTTGTCCTAACCGCATCCACCCGAACCTCGGCCGAGCCCTCGAGCTAGGCCTCGACGAGCCAATGCGTTTCCGTCTCGCCCGAGCCCTCGAGCCAGGCTTCGGACGAGCGTGTCAAGTTTCCGTCTCGCCCGAGCCCTCGACCCCGGCCTCGGACGAGCGTGTCCGTTTCCGCCTCGCCCGAGCCCTCGAGCAGGCCTCGGACGAGCGTGTCCGTTTCCGCCTCGCCCGAGCCCTCGAGCAAGGCCTCGACGAGCGTGTGTCCGTTTCGCCTCGCCGAGCCCTCGAGCAAGGCCTCGGACGAGCGGTCCGTTTCCGTCTCGCCCGAGCCCTCGACCCCGGCCTCGGACGAGCGTGTCCGTTTCCGCTCGCCCGAGCCCGAGCAAGGCCTCGGACGAGCGTGTCCGTTTCCGCCTCGCCCGAGCCCTCGAGCAAGGCCTCGGACGAGCGTGTCCGTTTCCGCCTCGCCCGAGCCCTCGAGCCCGGCCTCGCCGAACCTTCGGGCTCTGTCTAGAGCCGGGCCTCGAGCGAGCACACACCTGCTGCTGGCCCCGCGCGTCAGCCACTCGCTGGTCCATGGACCGGGTGCTTGTAGCCAAGCCGGGAGAAATTTAATGTTTTTCCTTTTGGTTTTAAATTCCAGAAATGCTTGTTATTTTGTGCAGCTTGATTTATAAGTCCAAATGAAGTGCTTCCAGTTTTGTTAGCTTTCTTAGGAGCAGATCTTTCATAGAAAAATATGAATATAATGTGGATGGCATTTTATTTTACTGTTTTCAATTAATCCAGTTTACGTGCTTTTATGGGAATAAATGGAAATAAGTGTTTTCTGATGGAGTTAATTCATGGGAAAATTTGTATGGGTTCTTTGTTATGTTTCGTGCCTGTGAAAATTATGTGAAGTACTGTTCTTATGGAAAAATTTTCTGTTATAGTTAAAAGTCTCTTTTGCTGATTTCTTAGGAAAAGTGTTAAGATGTTTTATATGCTGAAATAAAATAAGGGAAAATTTGTACAGTCTCTGTATGCCTTGTAGAATCTAAAAAATATGAACCTGATCTGTTTTATGGAAAAATTTGTAGTTGCTTTACAACTGTGCTTTTCTGTGTTATCTTTGGAAATTCCTGTAAGAAATAATACAATGTTTCTGTTCATGGAACTTCTTGATAAGCATAAAATGTTAAGTAGAATCTAGGAAAAATATGAAATAGAGTTGTGCACCCTTTTACAGTAGGGTTGCAGTTCAAAGTACTTTTTGGACAGTTTGCTTGTCATTTTTAGATCTGCAGCTCTGTATTTTATTTTTGGGCTGAAACTTGTTCAGTAGAGTCCAGCAAGTGTGGTTTGCCTTCTGGATTTTTGTGGATTTTTCTAAGTTCTGAAAAATGCACTTGCAGTTCAATCGGAGTTCCTTTGATTTAATTAAATAAGAAAAAGGATGAGTATTGGATTTTTTTTTATGAAATAATTAGATAAATCCCTCAACGTCGAAAGTGGTTCAACAAGTTGGCTTTGTTGATTGCAAGAAACATCTTGTCATATCATCCTCATCTTGTACCGCATTTATTTAATTATATACCATCGCATGCAATAGGATCGACCCCGCCAGAACCCCATCAAGAGCAGGAGCTAAACGTCGAGCCGGAGATCCAGGAGCTGCAACAACCGGAGGAAGCCGACCCCGTCCACGACCCTAACCTGCCTGAGTGCCCCTCTCACGAGGCCTCAGTCTTCACTCAAGGCAAGCCCGGAGCATATTAAGCCTCCTATCCTTTGCAATTAAATATTACTTGAGTCCTTTTATATTGTGATGCATTAGGTATAGGAGTTGATTGAATCCTTTGTTGCATTACCATCCCTTGATTATTGATTATTACCTGCCTTGTATCCTGTTACTTTTATAATGTAGACTGCTTAGCCTGCTTAATAAAAGTAGTTGTTAAGAATGTTTCCGTAATACCGGATGGGTAGTACCGGATCACGGTTGGCTATATTTGCTATCGTGGAAAAGAACCTGAGTTGTATGTGAAATACGGTCAATGGATGGCAGGGCACAAGTTCGGAAAACTTGGGGCAACCCACCATTGGATCGTGTAGGTTGTATCGATGTTGGCCCTCGTTCATTTTCACAACGCGCCCTTTTTACTTAGGGATATTGGCGTTGCTGTAATCATCGACCCCATAAGCCGGTTAGAAGCTGTTCGGGCCGGTCTCAACCCGTGTCGTGCCCTCTAGTACAGAAGTTGCGATCTGCCGCGTGAGGCCATCGCCAGACTCTGATTGGGCGGTCCGTGCTTGAGCCGCGGCGATTACCACCACGAACAAGCGTCGAGCGGTTGCCCAATGCATGGACCCGACGGGGAAAGTGTGGGCTGGTATCAAAGGTCTTTCATCAGCTGATTTGGAATTCGATTCGAGTCGCCGTCTCCCCCGGTTAGTGGGAAACTATGGCGAGCTTCACCACGATACAACTCCATGTGATGTTTAAAGGTTCAACTAAAATGTGGATAAGTCAACTGGATATGGTTGTATTATTGATTGTTAGATTCAAGTGAGTGCTCTAGTACAGGTGATCATCTAGTATTAAGAAATAGGCTAAAGTAACAGCTCATCTTAACCGCTAATTACCTCTTACCTAAATTTGAGCTTTTCGCAACTAAAAGATCCTAGCTCTACCTCAAAAAGCCTTGCATACCCTTGGAGTCTTTAATTTTCAGTTAGACGGGTAAGTCTAGCTGAGTACATTCCCGTACTCAGGGTTTATCCCGTTGTTGCAGATGGCCAGGTCTACTTTGGCTATTGTAAGCACTGCCTCTACCCAGTGGAAGGTGATGAGGAGTAGGCCCAGGGCGGGTCGTCAAGAAGCTTTCCTCTTTCTTTTGCCAGACTGAGACTACTGGTGGCACATTACCTTGAAAAGGAGGAATGACTTGTGTTGGGTTTTGTGTATCAAAACAATGTTTTATTTGGACCACGTGTGTGGTGGTCGTGTTTCAAACATATTTCAGCTTCCGCACTATTTGAACTCAGTATTGTAATAACTCAGTTTTATTTCCGCACTCTGATGTTTAAATTCGGTTTAAATTTGCTGTGATGTCTCTTTACGGATGTAACCTTTGAACAATGCGATCCTGTATGTTATGGTGAAAGAAATCCTTCGAGATTTCCGGACTACCGGGGTTATATGGGTTCAAGTGTGAGTCAAAGTCAGACGGATTTGGCTAAGACAATACTTGATCTCTTATAATCAGGGCGGTTCCGTCACATGTCATATTCTGAGTATCCAGTTCGCGTGTTGGATCACAAAGATCGTGTTACCCGGAGGACCACCACAAGATGGTACAAGATCCAATGGAACCAACACTCTGAAGAAGAAGCCACTTGGGAATCTGAAGACTTCTGAGCAAAGAACTATCCCGACTTTCTCGATACTCTGTAGATGTAAGGTTTTGCCTTTTCCTTCTTAAGACGTGAAATCTCGGGGCGAGATTTCTTTTAGGGGGAAGGCTGTAACACCTCTGGTGTTTAAGATGTAATTAACCTGACATGTCATCATCATTAGTCATAATCATTCTTGCCTTGCATTTATGTTTGCTTAGTACTTGTGTAGCAATCTCTTTTCAAAAACCCTAAAGCCCAAATCTTCCTATAAGGGCAAAAATGGTAATTTCACCTCTGTGCCTAGCCTAGATTTTTCTTGTTCAATTTGATGTCTTGAAGCTTTGTTGTGTTGTTCAAAAATCAAAATCAAAAATCAGATTTCAGAGTCCTTTTGAAAAACCCTAATTTCCAAACCCTGGCTTTAACCCTCTTTTAATAATTAAAAACTATTCAAAATTTGGACTTGGTCCAAAAAGCAAAGTTGTAGATCTGGCCAAGAGAAACAACTTTGGTATTTACAAATTTTCAAGTTTCTATACAAAGTTTGAAGTAATTTCAAATTCATTCAAATTCCAGTTTTTGTCCCCTTTTCAGTTTTCAAAATTTATTCAAAAAACTATTGAGTTTCAGAAAAAGTGTATATTAGCAAGGTTGTAGGTTTTGATAAAAGGAACAGCTTTCATGTTTGCAGATTTCCAACTTTCAATGTAAAATCAAAAGTAATTTGAATTTATTCAATCCCAAAAGTGTTCCCTTTTCTGATTTCAAATGTGGTTCAAAAACTATTTGGATTTTGAAAATGTTCATATTGACAAAGTTGTAGATCTCTTTTTTATGAACAACTTTGATGTTTTGAGTTTTTGTTGCCCAGTTCAAATTTGGAAGTAATTTGCAAAATACAGAAATCAGTTCAAAAGTCAAACCCTAGCCTACCCTGTTCATCTCCTACCTCGCGTGGGGGGGGGGGCATGGCCCGGTCGCCGGCGCTGCGCGCGCCACGCGCTCGGCCGCCGTTCGCCTGCCCCCGACCTGCCGCCGCTGGTCCCGTGATGATTTCGCGCCCGCACGCGCCGAGCGCTGACCTTGCCCAGTCCCCCACAGTGCCCAGCGAGTCGCCGCCGCGTGTTCAACGCCGGCGAGCTCACGCCCGTCCCCTGCACGCACGCCAGCCCTTCCGCCAGCGCGCAATCGAGTGCGCACGCCTCCGCCGAGCTTATCCGCCTGTGCGCGACGCTTATCCACCCCCGAGCACGCCTATAAAACCCACCGCCGGTGAGCCGGAACCCTCACCCGCCTCCGCCACCGTCGACACACCAGTCCAGAGCCTCCCCCACCCAACCACCTAGCTCAGAAGCTCCGCCGTGTCCTTGCGAAGCTTTTCCCCTCCTCAATTTTACCTCCGCCGCCCCCTATTGCCCGGCGTAACCTCATCTGCTCGGATTCCGGCGAAACGCCGGTGAGCACGGATTTGGGAAAACCCCATTCCCCGGCCGTGATCTTCCTTCCCCGACCTATGTTCCTTCTTCCTCGCATCCTTGCGCGTCTAACCATGCCTCGATGATCCGTTGTGGTGCTCAGGAACGCCGGAACGCCGTCGCGACGCGGTTCTGCCCACCGACGACCCCCGCTCCGTCGACCTCCTAGCTCCGGCCGTCCCCTCGCCTCGCCACCGCGCGTTATCGACTGCCGGTGAGCTCCTGAACCTCCCCATGCCCTTGGTTTCGCCCGAGCGCCTCTGCCGTGGCCGGAACGCCATCGCGCCGCCGCGGGGTGACCGCCGGCGTGAGGAAGACGAGAACAGTGCGATTTTTCTTTTTCAGTTTGTTTTGAATAGTGTTCGAATTTCATCTTTTGTGTGATTTTCTGTGTTGTTCCGAAAATTCTGAAAAATTTAGGGTAGACTTTTTACACCTTGAAGTATTTTATAAAAATATAAAACTTGACTTTTCTGCAAAAATTTGAAAAATGTAAAATCCCTCTTTTAATTAATAAATGGATGGTTTTGGATTTTTAGAAAATCATTTATAACTCCAAAAATCATGAGATAAATTTTTGTGAGCTTCCTATGCCATTTTAGTCTCTGGTGAAATTTGAAGTCTTTTGGAACAAGTTGATTTTTGAGCCAATTTTAATTGTTAAATAGTGCCGTTTGTTAATTGATGTCTGATTTTATTTGAGCACCTTAATGACCTCCAAAAATTATGAGATTTGTTTTGCCATCTATCTACACCATAATGAACTTATGTGATTAATTTGGTAATTTTGGGAGCAACTGTAAAATGTTTTTTTTAAATAATTAAGAAAGATAGAAGAAAAAAAATGATTAGGGTTCATGTTGTATGCCCTGTGTTACATTGTTCATGCTAGCATACTCATGTGCATGCATCATTGCATTCGTATAGTCACCGAAGAAGGCGTCAAGATCGAGGCAGCCGCTGACGAACCTGTCCCCGAGGCTACCCCGAGCTCCGACAACTGCCCTGCCGCCCTCGAGCCTGCCCTCTTTGCTCTTCAAGGCAAGCCCCGGTGCATTTAACCCCTTTCCTTGAATTTATAAAATGATTTCCTTAAATGCTTTTGAGTTAAATTATTGCATTAGGTTTATAGGAGTTTGTGCTATCCTAATTGATGCACTATCCACCTTGACCACTGATACACCCGATACCTGCTTTTCAAAAGTATTTGAAAAATGCTTAGCAATGCTTATTGAATTAGACTTTGCAATAAAAATGTCAATTTCAAAAGTATGATCACTGAAAGAATCTTTATGGGAATTTGGCTTTACTTCCCGTTCGATGACTGCTTGCCTAGCTAGCATGTGGTCATTGTCGAGAAGAGGTTGTCCACGCGTACGGTGCCGTCATGTTGTAGCCCGGGACTCAACAGTTGACACCGACCGGACAGGGTTGAAAAACCGACAGGACCTGTACTCTTGGGTTAGAGTCCCGAGGTGCTTGTTGCTGACGGAAAAACTTTAGGGACCATCCGTATGGGGGCCTGCTGGTCAAGACTTGTAACTATTCACATACATCGGAAAGCTCTGGCTCCGAGGAATCCTTTATTGGACCGACAACCGCGCACTGGGAGTGGAGAGATGGCGGAAGTAGTAGATGTACCCACGTGGTCGTCGTACCTGGATAGGAGTGGTGTACTGTACTTCCGGGTGGCGTAGGACCGGGCCCAATCTTGGAGGAATCGTGGTAGACGAGTTGGCATATGCAAGCTTGGGTGCTACATATGCAGTGTGGATAGGGATCCTCAGCTGAGTATTATTTATCCGGATTAACGTTGCTCCTCGGTTATGGAGACTTGGTCCACTGACTGTCAACGGAGAGTGGTTCTCAACTAGGTATGTTTTGAATGTAAAATGAATCAGGAACGATGAAGAATTGAGGAATACTGAATCTTTCCAAAATAAAATAAGGTTTACAAAAATGCTTTTCTGCAAAATACTTGATCTTGCTTAAGTCTTACCTTGACTACCCTAGGCCTCTCATTCCTGAGTCTTCTCCCTTTTTCTTAGTCGGGTAAGTCTTGTTGAGTACCCCAGTACTCAGGGTTTGTTACCCATGCTGCAGGTATGACAGAGTC
This sequence comes from Coix lacryma-jobi var. lacryma-jobi, assembly GCA_009763385.1. NCBI lineage: Eukaryota > Viridiplantae > Streptophyta > Magnoliopsida > Poales > Poaceae > Coix > Coix lacryma-jobi. Next base: position 13,438,960 of record CM019831.1, on the reverse strand, counting down.
CCCGATGTGTCTTGCACCCTGCTGCGTGACCATCGTCCAGGAAGAGGCCGATGAGGCCGAAGAATAGTTGTACACCCTCGGGCTGGGTGATTATAAGTATCTTTGTTGTTCTCCACTACGTTGCCTATGTCTATTTCTATTATCAGAACTTGGTTTGTAATAACTGCACCTTAATTTCTATTTGGAACCCTGGTTTGTAAAACTATGTTATTTAAGTCTTCCGCTCTTTATTCCGATGTTATTTGTAAAAGTATGCAATGCTATAACCGAATTGTGAGATGATCCTGCGGACATTGGGCACTGATGTAGCCCGGTGGCGAACAGGTCTTAATCACATGGAAGTTCGGCTGTCAGAGGTTGACAGCGACACGTGGGCCATGGGATTAGGGTCGTTCCGTCACAGAGTGGTATCGGAGCATCTCACTTTAACGTTGCAGTGTTCGTTTTTGCGAAAACTTCAAAAGACCTTTTGAGTTCAAACAAACTAAACTGACTATTTTGAGTCCAAATTGCTTCTCTCATCTTGTCTCTCATATGGCAACACTAGCTAGTGGAACAACATGATCTAAGCCCTATGTACCTTATTTTTTATTGCATTGCTTTGTTCCGTAGGAACGATTCATGCATCATGTCATACTCACTTAAGTTAACTTCCTCTCTAAGTTCGTTGGGGTAGTATGCCTTTACCTGTTCTTGCTAGCCTTTCTCATCCATCCTCTCTTATCCAGACATGGCTCGCATCAAGCTGACTGCCCGCAAGTCGACTGGACCGCATGGTGTGCCACGCCACCAGCTGGCACCACGCGCTGAGGAGGAGACTGGAGAATCTTCCAAAGTCGTCGCTTTCCCCGCCGCACCCGTAAGAACCTGAAGGAGGAGATCAAGGATCTGAAGGCTGAGCTGAAGAACTTGGAGCATGACTTCTACCACTCACGCCTGGAGTTTTATGAGGCACGAGCTTCCTGGAGCAGGCCAACCGGAACACGGTTCGCGCTATCGAGCAGCGCAATGATGCTTGGATCGCGAGGACGTCACCAGAGCCGAGCTCCACGGACTGCAGCAGTACACAGCTCAGATTGAACAGTTCAATGATATGCTTCATGAGGAAGTGCATCAGCTGTATGATCAACTCCACCCCTTGGTACCCCCGGTTATGGAAGACCCTGAGGACGGAGTAGTGGAAGAACCCGATGTGGACAAGAGCCAGACGTGGACGAAGAAATTGAACCTGCTGAGGACGTCCACGCTGAAGACGAGGACGAGGAGGAAGAGCCTGAGCTCATCCTCGAAGAAGACGACGACGAAGAAATGATCATCATCGATGAGGACTAGACCCGTCTTTAGGAGATGGAGTTCCCATGTGTCTGTACCACCTGCTTACCTAAAACCTTAGTCTAGGTTTGGGAGCGTTAGTCTGTCTTTTGTTAAGTCAGTCTGTATCTTTCTTTTTGTACCTTTTCCCCCTTATCAGTCTGTTGTTATCTGTCAATCATCTTTATCAATCTATCAACCTTGTATCAGTGAAGCTTATCAGTCAGTTGTTTCAGAACCCTATCTATGAATGCTAAGTTCCAAGTTGCTTAACAGATGCCTGTGAACACTCGCACTGGAGCTGGAGGTTCTGATATGCCAACCTTCCAAACCCTCCACCTTCCTGCTACGCTAGCAGATGCCATTGCAGCCTTGGCAGCCGCTGCTAACCTGATGGCTCAAAATCAGGGGCAGCAGAACAATGGTCACCGTGGTCGCCATAACATCAACAATGAGACCACATATGTGGATTTCACCGAGACCCGTCCACCAGTTTTCACCAAGCAGATGAACCCCTGGAAGCTGATGACTGGCTCCGCACTATGGAGCAAAAGTTCGTCTTCTCCGCTGTACCGACATCCAGAAGCCCCGGTTCGCTTCCAGCAGCTTCGTGGTCCAGCAAGCGCTTGGTATGCCAACCTGTTGGCTGCCCAGCCAGAAGGTCATCAGTTGACCTGGGAAGAGTTCCGCGCGCTTTCCGTGCACATCACATCCCTTCGGGATTAATGAAGATGAAGCTTGATCAGTTTCTTGCACTTCAGCAGAAGGACTCCACAGTGATGCAGTATGTGGGTCAGTTCAACCATGTTAGCCAGTATGCCTCAGAGTATGTCAACACAGATGAAAAGAAGAGGATTGTTTTCTTAGAGGTCTGCATCCTAAGATCCGCAGAAGTCTGTCCAATAACCTGACCGGTTCGTATCATGATGCGTTGATCATGCTGTTGCATAGAAGAAAAGCAACCGTCAGTATCAAGAGGAAAAGAAGAAGAAGAAAGCAGGATCCAGCAGTTCTCTGGCGGTCACAAGCGCCAGAGGATCATATACCACCCCAGTCACCACCAAAATCGCCTACCTTACCCCAACCAGCAAGTGGTCGTCCGTACCGCGGCCACCACCCATAATGCCAACCAGCAGAGTGCCACACAGCCGAACGCCCCAGGTGTTCGTATCACCACTCCACAAACAGCCTACAACCATCCCTGCTACAACTGCGGCCAGCTTGGTCACTGGTCTCGTGAGTGCCCAAAGCCCAAGAGGTATGCCCAGAATACTCAGAAGAATCCTGGAGGATCTCAGCAGCAGCACCGTGCCAGCAGCAGCATGTCAGAAAGGCAAGATTGTCAAGAAGCACGGGCAAGTCTACTACACCACTGTCGGCGACATCCCAGAAGGAGAGCCCGTCATGATCGGTAGGTTTCCTGTTGCCAATCATCCTGCAGTTGTGTTGTTGTGATTCTGGTGCATCGCATTTCCCTTTCATCAGTCATGACTTTTGTCATCAAGCATGAGCTATCAATTGCGGATTAAAGAAAGTTTCTGCATATTTCCGCCTGGAGGGAGTATAAGTACTAATGAAGGGTTCGCCGTATACCAGTAATTGTTGGGGGAGGAACATGTATTTCCTAACCCCATGATAGTTGCTACGTGGTCAGGAATAGATGTTCATTTTAGGCATGAATTGGATGTGCCAGTATAAAGCCATTGATCGACATCCTGAATAGAGTTGTGAGCGTGGACATTCCCAACAGTACCTCCAAACTCCTTCTCCAACTCCCAATGCCTCAAAACCAGCAGCCACACTTTTGAATACCGCCTATGTCCTGGAAACCAGAGACATCCCCGTGGTCTGTGAATTCCCTGATGTTTTTCCGGAGGATTTGCCTGGTCTGCCTCCTGACCGTGAGGTCGAGTTTGCCATAGAGCTAAAGCCCGGGGACTGCTCCTATATCCCGCAGAGCTTATCGAATGCCTCCCAGAGAGTTGGCAGAGCTAAAAATCGAATTACAAGATTTGTTTGGACAAGGGTTTTCATTCGCCCAAGCTCGTCTCCTTGGGGCTGTCCTGCAATCTTTGTAAAGAAGAAAGACAAGACTCTCAGATGTGTATTGATTATCGCCCCACTCAATGAGGTCACCATCAAAAATAAATATCCCTTGCCTCGTATTGATCTTCTCTTTGACCAGTTTAGCTGGAGCCAAGTATTCTCCAAGATCGATCTCAGATCTGGCTACCACCAAATAAAGATTCGTCCTGAAGATATTCCTAAAACAGCTTTCACCACCAGATACGGCCTATATGAGTACTTGGTCATGTCCTTCGGTTTGACCAATGCCCCTGCTCATTTCATGTACCCATGAACTCTGTGTTCATGCCAGAGCTTGATAAATTCGTGGTCGTGTTCATTGACGACATCCTTGTCTACTCAAAAATCCCTGAAGATCACGCCGAGCATCTTCGTAATCGTTCTATCCCGTCTCAGAGAACATCAGCTGTATGCCAAGTTCAGTAAATGTGAATTCTGGTTAGATCAGATACAGTTTCTTGGTCATGTCCTATCCGCTGGAAGGTGTGTTAGTTGACCCTTGTAAAGTGGCAGACATTCTGGATTGGAAGCCACCTACCCACTGTTCATCAAGTCCGCAGCTTTATGGGAATGGCAGGATATTATCGTCGATTCATCCCAGATTTCTCAAGAATCGCCAAGCCTATCACTGAGTTAGTAAAGAATTCTGTGAAGTTTATCTGGTCACCAGCCTGTGAGCAAGCCTTTCAAACTCTGAAGAAAACTGTTAACTACATCACCAGTGCTAGCCCAGCCGAACATCGAGAAGCCCTTTGATGTCTACTGTGATGCATCTGGTACTGGTTTGGGGCTTGTTTTGATGCAATAAGGTCGAGTGATCGCATATGCCTCCCGACAGCTTAAGCGACATGAAGAAAATTAATCCAACCCATGATCTTGAGTAGCAGCAGTAAGTGCATGCCTTAAAGATCTGGCGTCATTATCTGTTGGGCAGTACCTGTAATGTGTACACTGATCACAAAAGCCTGAAGTATATCTTCACTCAAGAAGAGCTGAATATGAGACAGAGAAGATGGCTTGAGTTAATTAAGGACTATGATCTTGAAGTGCATTACCATCCGGGTAAGGCGAATGTGGTTGCCGATGCGCTCAGTCGCAAGTCATATTGCAACTGTCTGATGATGAAACCCTATGATTCTTCTTTGTGTTATGAGCTGGAAAAGTTGAATATTGAAATGATTCCACAAGGAACTCTGAATAATATCAGAATAGAAACCCCTATCAAAGAGCAGATCATCGTTGCACAGAAAGATAACCCTGGAATCAAGCACATCATCGAAAAGGTCCAATCCGGAAAGGCTGATTGTTTCAGGATTGATGATTACAGGAGTAGTATGGTTTAAGAATCGGTTAGTTGTTCCTAAAGTGCCTGAGTTAAGAAAGCTAATCCTTGATGAAGCACACTTGACTAGATTCTCCATCCACCCCGGCAGCAACAAGATGTACCAGGACTTGAAGCAAAGGTTCTGGTGGACAAGATGAAGATTGAGATCGCCCGGTATGTCGCTCAGTGTGATACTTGCCAGAAAGTCAAAGCCGTGCACATGAGGCCCGGAGGAGAATTGCAACCTTACCTGTACCTGCTTGGAAATGGGACGATATCAGTATGGATTTTATCAATGGGCTACCAAAGACACCAAAAGGTTTGATTCCATCTGGGTGATCGTGGATCGCCTCACTAAGCAAGCTCATTTCCTGCCAGTCAAAACCAGCTACACCGTCCCCACATATGCCACTTTGTACAAGAACCACATAGTGAAACTCCATGGCATACCCAAGACCATTGTCTCTGATCGTGGTACTCAGTTTGTCGCAAAGTTCTGGAAAAGCGTTCCATACCTCACTTGGAACCAAGCTCTTGCATAGTACAGCATATCATCCACAAACAGATGGACAAACTGAGCGAGTCAACCAAGTGTTAGAGGATATGTTGAGAGCATGTGTGCTCACCTTCGCAGATACTTGGGATAACTGTTTGCCCTTGGCAGAATTCTCATATAATAACAGTTACCAAGAGAGCATCAAAATGACACCCTTTGAAGCACTGTACGGTCGCCGTTGTCGTACACCTCTCAGTTGGTCTGAACCTGGAGAAAGAGAATTCTTTGGAGTTGACCTAGTGAAAGATATGGAAGAAAAGTCAAGCAAATACAAGAGAATATGAAAATTGCGCAATCTCGATAGAAGAGCTATGCTGACAAAAGACGTCGACCTCTGAAGTTTCAAATCGGAGATTTTGTGTACTTGAAAGTCTCACCCACCAAAGGAGTCACTCGTTTTGGAGTTAAAGGGAAGTTAGCACCTCGCTATATTGGTCCCTTTGAAATTCTGGAATGCTGTGGCAAGGTAGCTTATAAGCTAAGGTTGACCGATCATCTTTCGGCAGTTCATAATGTGTTTCACGTCTCCCAACTCAAGAAGTGTCTCCGAGTGCCCGAATATGTGGTAGATGTTGAAGGTGTTGAGTTAGAACCCGATCTGTCATATTCTGAGTATCCAGTTCGCGTGTTGGATCACAAAGATCGTGTTACCCGGAGGACCACCACAAGATGGTACAAGATCCAATGGAACCAACACTCTGAAGAAGAAGCCACTTGGGAATCTGAAGACTTCTGAGCAAAGAACTATCCCGACTTTCTCGATACTCTGTAGATGTAAGGTTTTGCCTTTTCCTTCTTAAGACGTGAAATCTCGGGGCGAGATTTCTTTTAGGGGGGAAGGCTGTAACACCTCTGGTGTTTAAGATGTAATTAACCCGACATGTCATCATCATTAGTCATTAATCATTCTTGCCTTGCATTTATGTTTGCTTAGTACTTGTGTAGCAATCTCTTTTCAAAAACCCTAAAGCCCAAATCTTCCTATAAGGGCAAAAATGGTAATTTCACCTCTGTGCCTAGCCTTGATTTTTCTTGTTCAATTTGATGTCTAGAAGCTTTGTTGTGTTGTTCAAAAATCAAAATCAAAAATCAGATTTCAGAGTCCTTTTGAAAAACCCTAATTTCCAAACCCTGGCTTTTACCCCTCTTTTAATAATTTAAAAACTATTCAAAATTTGGACTTGGTCCAAAAGCAAAGTTGTAGATCTGGCCAAGAGAAACAACTTTGGTATTTACAAATTTTCAAGTTTCTATACAAAGTTTGAAGTAATTTCAAATTCATTCAAATTCCAGTTTTTGTCCCCTTTTCAGTTTTCAAAATTTATTCAAAAAACTATTGAGTTTCAGAAAAAGTGTATATTAGCAAGGTTGTAGGTTTTGATAAAAGGAACAGCTTTCATGTTTGCAGATTTCCAACTTTCAATGTAAAATCAAAAGTAATTTTGAATTTATTCCAATCCCAAAAGTGTTCCCTTTTCTGATTTCAAATGTGGTTCAAAAACTATTTGGATTTTGAAAATGTTCATATTGACAAAGTTGTAGATATCTTTTTATGAACAACTTTCATGTTTGAGTTTTTGTTGCCCAGTTCAAATTTTGGAAGTAATTTGCAAATACAGAAATCAGTTCAAAAAGTCAAACCCTAGCCTACCCTGTTCATCTCCTACCTCGCGTGGGGGGGGGCATGGCCCGGTCGCCGGCGCTGCGCGCGCCACGCGCTCGGCCGCCGTTCGCCTGCCCCCGACCTGCCGCCGCTGGTCCCGTGATGATTTCGCGCCCGCACGCGCCGAGCGCTGACCTTGCCCAGTCCCCCACAGTGCCCAGCGAGTCGCCGCCGCGTGTTCAACGCCGGCGAGCTCACGCCCGTCCCCTGCACGCACGCCAGCCCTTCCGCCAGCGCGCAATCGAGTGCGCACGCCTCCGCCGAGCTTATCCGCCTGTGCGCGACGCTTATCCACCCCGAGCACGCCTATAAACCCACCGCCGGTGAGCCGGAACCCTCACCCGCCTCTGCCACCGTCGACACACCAGTCCAGAGCCTCCCCCACCCAACCACCTAGCTCAGAAGCTCCGCCGTGTCCTTGCGAAGCTTTTCCCCTCCTCAATTTTACCTCCGCCGCCCCCTATTGCCCGGCGTAACCTCATCTGCTCGGATTCCGGCGAAACGCCGGTGAGCACGGATTTGGGAAAACCCCATTCCCCGGCCGTGATCTTCCTTCCCCGACCTATGTTCCTTCTTCCTCGCATCCTTGCGCGTCTAACCATGCCTCGATGATCCGTTGTGGTGCTCAGGAACGCCGGAACGCCGGAACGCCGTCGCGACGCGGTTCTGCCCACCGACGACCCCCGCTCCGTCGACCTCCTAGCTCCGGCCGTCCCCTCGCCTCGCCACTGCGCGTTATCGACTGCCGGTGAGCTCCTGAACCTCCCCATGCCCTTGGTTTCGCCCGAGCGCCTCTGCCGTGGCCGGAACGCCATCGCGCCGCCGCGGGGTGACCGCCGGCGTGAGGAAGACGAGAACAGTGCGATTTTTCTTTTTCAGTTTGTTTTGAATAGTGTTCGAATTTCATCTTTTTGTGTGATTTTCTGTGTTGTTCCGAAAATTCTGAAAAATTCAGGGTAGACTCTTTACACCTTGAAGTATTTTAGAAAAATATAAAACTTGACTTTTCTGCAAAAATTTGAAAATGTAAAATCCCTCTTTTAATTAATAAATGGATGGTTTTGGATTTTTAGAAAATCATTTATAACTCCAAAAATCATGAGATAAATTTTTGTGAGCTTCCTATGCCATTTTTAGTCTCTGGTGAAATTTTGAAGTCTTTTGGAACAAGTTGATTTTTGAGCCTTTATTTTAATTGTTAAATAGTGCCGTTTGTTAATTGATGTCTGATTTTATTTGAGCACCTTAATGACCTCCAAAAATTATGAGATTTGTTTTGCCATCTATCTACACCATAATGAACTTATGTGATTAATTTGGTAATTTTTGGAGCAACTGTATAAAATGTTTTTTTTTAAATAATTAAGAAAGATAGAAAGAAAAAAAAAATGATTAGGGTTCATGTTGTATGCCCTGTGTTACATTGTTCATGCTAGCATACTCATGTGCATGCATCATTGCATTCGTATAGTCACCGAAGAAGGCGTCAAGATCGAGGCAGCCGCTGACGAACCTGTCCCCGAGGCTACCCCGAGCTCCGACAACTGCCCTGCCGCCCTCGAGCCTGCCCTCTTTGCTCTTCAAGGCAAGCCCCAGTGCATTTAACCCCTTTCCTTGAATTTATAAAATGATTTCCTTAAATGCTTTTGAGTTAAATTATTGCATTAGGTTTATAGGAGTTGTGTGCTATCCTAATTGATGCACTATCCACCTTGACCACTGATACACCCGATACCTGCTTTTCAAAAGTATTTGAAAAATGCTTAGCAATGCTTATTGAATTAGACTTTGCAATAAAAATGCCAATTTCAAAAGTATGATCACTGAAAGAATCTTTATGGGAATTTGGCTTTACTTCCCGTTCGATGACTGCTTGCCTAGCTAGCATGTGGTCATTGTCGAGAAGAGGTTGTCCGCGCGTACGGTGCCGTCATGTTGTAGCCCGGGACTCAACAGTTGACACCGACCGGGACAGGGTTGAAAAACCGACAGGACCTGTACTCTTGGGTTAGAGTCCCGAGGTGCTTGTTGCTGACGGAAAAACTTTAGGGACCATCCGTATGGGGGCCTGCTGGTCAAGACTTGTAACTATTCACATACTTCGGAAAGCTCTGGCTCCGAGGAATCCTTTATTGGACCGACAACCGCGCACTGGGAGTGGAGAGATGGCGGAAGTAGCATGTACCCACGTGGTCGTCGTACCTGGATAGGAGTGGTGTACTGTACTTCCGGGTGGCGTAGGACCGGGCCCAATCTTGGAGGAATCGTGGTAGACGAGTTGGCATATGCAAGCTTGGGTGCTACATATGTAGTGTGGATAGGGATCCTCAGCTGAGTATTATTTATCCGGATTAACGTTGCTCCTCGGTTATGGAGACTTGGTCCACTGACTGTCAACGGAGAGTGGTTCTCAACTAGGTATGTTTTGAAATGTAAAATGAATCAGGAACGATGAAGAATTGAGGAATACTGAATCTTTCCAAAATAAAATAAGGTTTACAAAAATGCTTTTCTGCAAATACTCGATCTTGCTTAAGTCTTACCTTGACTACCCTAGGCCTCTCATTCCTGAGTCTTCTCCCTTTTTCTTAGTCGGGTAAGTCTTGTCGAGTACCCCAGTACTCAGGGTTTGTTACCCATGCTGCAGGTATGACAGAGTCCCCGATGTGTCTTGCACCCTGCTGCGTGACCATCGTCCAGGAAGAGGCCGATGAGGCCGAAGAATAGTTGTACACCCTCGGGCTAGGTGATTATAAGTATCTTTGTTGTTCTCCACTACGTTGCCTATGTCTATTTCTATTATCAGAACTTGGTTTGTAATAACTGCACCTTAATTTCTATTTGGAACCCTGGTTTGTAAAACTATTGTTATGTAAGTCTTCCGCTCTTTATTCCGATGTTATTTGTAAAAGTATGCAATGCTATAACCGAATTGTGAGATGATCCTGCGGACATTGGGCACTGATGTAGCCCGGTGGCGAACAGGTCTTAATCACATGGAACATGGGTTCGACTGTCAGAGGTTGACAGGGACACGTGGGCCATGGGATTAGGGTCGTTCCGTCACACCAAGTGTACAAGAGACATGCTAAAGAAGTTTGAGATGGACAAGGCCAAACCCATCAAGACCCCCATGCCTACCAATGGACATCTTGATCTAAATGAGGATGGTAAGTCAGTGGACCAAAAGGTATATCGCTCTATGATCGGTTCATTGCTTTACCTTTGTGCATCTAGGCCCGATATCATGCTTAGTGTGTGTATGTGTGCAAGGTTTCAAGCTAATCCGAAAGAATGTCATATTATGGCCGTTAAGAGAATCTTTCGATACTTGGTGCACACTCTGAATCTTGGCTTGTGGTATCCCAAGGGCTCCACTTTCGATCTACTTGGCTATTCCGATTCGGACTATGCCGGTTGCAAGGTAGACCGAAAGAGCACTACCGGGACTTGCCAATTTATTGGGAGGTCTTTGGTGTCATGGAGTTCTAAGATACAAAATAGTGTTGCCCTATCCACCGCCGAAGCCGAGTATGTGGCGGTCGGCGCATGCTGTGCTCAACTACTTTGGATGAAGCAAACACTAAAAGACTTCGGATGTGAGGAAAACAAAATTCCACTTTTGTGTGACAATGAGAGTGCTATCAAGCTAGCCAACAATCCCGTAAACCATTCTCGCACAAAACACATAGACAACCGACATCATTTTTTGAGAGACCATGAAGCCAAAGGAGATATCGCAATACGCCATGTGAGCACCGAAAAGCAACTAGCCGATATCTTCACAAAGCCTTTAGATGAGTCAAGATTTTGTGCTTTGAGGAGTGAACTAAATATCATTGATTCTCGTAACGTGGCTTGATGTCTTGCACATATTTGTTTTCACCTAGAGACCTAGATAAATGCTTTGACAAAATATTGTGTGTGATTTCAAAATCTATTTTGCATACTTCACTTGTGTCCATAGTTATGTACTGCTTGTATGAAATCTGGACATGTTTGAAGTTTGTGTAGTATACCACACAAGGTTCTCTTGGAATAGCCCTCTGTCCGCTCTGTTTTTGCACAGTCGGTAGTACCGCCATATTGTCGGTAGTACCGACCCCTATGGGCGGTAGTACCGACCGTGTGGACCCGAGTATAAAAGGTCGCGATGAAATCCTTTTCAACCCTATTCAGTCAGTCCTTTTTCACCGCTCAACCGCCGCCAGCCCGCCGTTCAGCCGTGCAGCCGCCGCGCCTTCTCTCCTATCGATCTCTTTCCTCCTCCACCCAAATCCAAATCTCTCCAGTGGAAAGGTGCGCAGGAGCAAGGAGATCGTCTTGGTGGCGTTCTTGAAGCCCGAAGTTTCTTCCTTCATTGGATTTCGGCCTCTTCTTCACGAGAAGCAAGGTACTAGGGTGTTCTTGCCCGATCTCTAAATGTACCTTGTTCTAGGTCGATTCCTTTGGTAGGGTTGCTCTATCTAGTGTGTAGATGCTTCTAGGATGTATGGTTTGCAAGTTCATGGCGATTTATGTGATTGGATTGAAGGGAACCGCACGCTGCTGTGCGGTCGGTAGTACCGACCCCCTTAGGGCGGTAGTACCGACCGCGCGCAGCGAGCCGTTCTCCTCCCCGATTTCAATCGTCATCTTTGCTACATTCTTTGAAGTTGTCTTTCTATCCCTTTTATCTCACTTTGGTCTATGTTATCTTTTTCTAGATGTCGCATAGCCAAAGGCCCTCTCGCGCTCGTGCGACTAGGGATGAAGATGAGGAAGAGTTTGTGGGGATGGAGCAAGGTGGTGTGGAGCTTGGTGAGACGCAGCGGCGCAATCCTGCGCGTCGTGCTCGATCCACTGGTGGGAGTATGGAGGAACTCCCTTGTCAGGTCTGTGGACGTTTGTCCGGGGGCCACAAGGGACGTCGCAGCGTTGATAGTGTCAGGGGAGGTGGGAGCAGTCATGCCGGTGGCAGTGGGCTTGCTGCTCCTCCGCCTTCTCCACCCCCTGTCGCTGGTCCGCCCGGGCGCCTGCATAGCGTCATTGTGGGTGGTGTGGCTCAGGCGGCTGGTGCTGAGTGCGAGGGTCGTTCTATCGATCCTCACATTGGACCGTCGTCTCCTCCGACTTTAGGGTTGATGCTTATCAACAGGGCATTTCATATGCACCCTGAAGCTGGAGCCGTCATGACTGCCCCCGCTCATCTTGAAAACACCATGGACTACTCTGACAGAAAGAAGGGGAATCTGTTGAGAAGGCAGCGTGAGGAGAACCCATACCTTTTCATCAGAGATGATTCAGTGGATCGGAGGTTTTGGTCGAGGTTCCAGCAGGATTACTATGTGTCTGTCTGCTAGAAGAGTCTCTGTGCTAAGGGCCATCCCTCTCTCTCTGAGCATAAGCGGCTGGCAATCCGCTCCTTGACAGACAAGGAATCAGAAGAGATTCAGGCTTTGGTGCAGAGGCTAGAGGAGTGGAGGATCTTGGGGCTGATTTCTGGTGAGCGCAGCTACAACCAGGAGATAATCTGTCAATTCTGGGCAACCCTTTTCATTGACCAGGAGGCTCAGGTGCTGCACTGGATGACCCAGGGGGTCCACTACCGGTGCAACTTTGTCACCTTCGCCCGGTTGTTGGGATTCGACCATGTAGACAGGGATGCTCCTCGCTTGTCAAAGATGTATGGTGGGGGCATGTACACAGCTCAGCTGCAGAGTTCAGGTGTCTACATGGATGGTGCAGTGGCAAACTTCAAGGTCCCTGGCCTGAAGCCTGCCTACTTTGTGCTCAACAATTTGATGCGCCTAACACTGGATCCTAAGGTTGGAGACCAAGACAACTTGAGAGATGATGCTGCCAAGGTCCTTGTCCAGTTTGCTCAGCCAGATGGACGCTTTAGCATTTCACATTTTCTCTGGCAGAAGATCTCAGATGTGTACAATGACCCTCACAAGAACCTGCCTTATGCTCCATATCTTATTCATATCATTGAGCATGTGGTTGGAGCCACCTTCGAATATGATCGGACTGTGAAGGAGTACAGTGTTCGCAAGTTCTCCTCCGCACCCTCCGCGGACAAAGAAAAGGTTAATGAAGGTGGTGACATTCCAGCAGCAGCAGCAGCGCCTGGGGAGGCACATGGCCCCGAGCAGGCTAGTGGGGATGTACCTCCTGCTACCGCTCCTCCTCCGCGTCGTGAGAGGCGTAGGAATGGCGGTCTTCGCTCCGCTCTCGGCAAGATCTTCGAGTGGATGTGCTACAGGGCCGAGCGCGACGAGCGGCATCACCAGGAGGTGCGTGAGCACCTTGGTCTCCCTCAGCGTTCTCCGCCCCGACCCCATCCAGATCCTTTTGCCGAGTATGATGCTTAGCCCCAGCACCATGATGATGATGATGATGATGACGATGATCAGCAGCAGCAGCAGCCCCAGCAGCCCGGTGGTGGTGAGGCTGGCTTTTACAGCTCCATGCTGTTCCAGCCTCCTCAGTTCTATCCTCAGCCTCCACCACAGTACCAGGCTCCTCCCTACTTCCCTGACTATGGTGCGGGCACGTCCTTTGCTGGCGGGTCCACATCATATCAAGGTGGTGGTGGTGGCTCGTACATGGGCTTTGCTGGCCCCGACGCCGATCCAGCTGGGAGTGGTGGTTTTCGTGACTCTACTCCTCCGCCGGATTCTTCTGCTCCGTCGTCCTTCCCAGGTGGTGATGTTGGTGCGAGTGTGTATTCCTCTCTCTTCGGTGATCCTTATCATGGTGGGTCTTCCAGCAGCTACTACTAGTTCTTTGCTTATCTTGGCCTACCCGTTTTGGTACTTGATGCCAAAGGAGGAGTGTTAGGCTTTATCTTGATGTAATAGCTAGCTGTGAGAGAGGGTTAAACTTTGAGAACTAAGTGTGGAATGCTACTTTTATTTGTGATGACAAGGATGTAATCAATTATGCTCAATGTTATATTCATGTATGGTTCATCCTTTATTTATGCTCTTGTCATGGTTGGTGATTGTTATTTTCGATATGGCTATGTGATTTGAGTCCTTCTCTTTCTTCCATAGCCATTCGCTTTTCTTATTACATTGTTATGTGAATCACCATGCCATACTACTTATGCATCACAAATGTCTTATATGATGCTGTCACACACACTTAGGCACCCCACGGATTGCAAAATTTAGGGGGAGCTCTTGTTCTTGTGTATGCAACCTTGTTTTTTAATCAAGGTTTGAAATTCATATCCAAAGCATACACTAAGGGGAGCTTGAACTAAATTTTGGAATTCAAAAGCTTCAATTCTTTCTATCCTTATTGTAAGCCTAAGTTGGTTGTCATCAATTACCAAAAAGGGGGAGTTTGAAAGTGCATTCGCCCCCAATGTGGGTTTTGGCTAATTAATGACAATCAAATTAGGGACTAACCAGTTTATAAAAGCATGTATGCAGGTGTTAGTCCAAGAAAGATTTGAAATGTTGCAATCTCGTGAACAAAGCACGTTTGGATACATTTGGTCACAAAGATGCCTAGCTCAAGTGATAGTTTAAAATTTCAATTTTAACTTGAGTTATAGGTAAGCCGGACTATCAAGAGGGTCACAAATTATGTTGGCTAGATGTGGAGAAAAGTGCTCAAATCGACTAACTATAGTTTGCTTGAGAGACAATGCACAAACACGGACACATGGAGGGTTTTCTGTGCGGGCGGTAGTACCGCCCATGGGCGGTCGGTAGTACCGCCCGTGGCTTCACCGCTCAGTGCTCAAAACACCCTCTCTGTGTTGGCTCGAAAATGGCCTAGCGGTAGTACCGCTATAGGGTCGGTACTACCGCCCCCGGTGGTACCGACCCTGGCCGATAGCAAGTCAGCTTTGCAACCCTCTCTGTGTAGTTTCAAAATGACCTGGCGGTAGTACCGCCATAAGGTCGGTACTACCGCCATCGGTGGTACCGACCCTGGTCGGTAGAAAGGCAGTTTTGCGAAGCTCTCTGTGTAGATCAAAAATGGCCTGGCGGTAGTACCGCCATAGGGCCGGTACTACTGCCCTCGGTGGTACCGAGCCCTGGCCGGTAGTAACCAAGTTTGCTGAGCTCTCTGGTCTAACGCGCTTTTGACTTGGCGGCGGTACCGCCATTATGTCGCTACTACCGACCCTCGGTGGTACCGATCCTGGTCGGTAGTTTCCGAGGGACCAAGTCCCTAACTGCGGAGCTCTCTGTCTGAGGCCGATTTGGCCTGGCGGTAGTACTGCCATAAGGCCAGTACTACCGCCCGCGGTGGTACCGACCTGAGGTCGGTAGTTCACTTTTTAGTCAGATCTGGATCTATGCGACCGTTGTGAACTGGTCGGTACTACCGACCATGGGTGGTCGGTACTACCGACCAGCCTCGGGACTGAGGGAGTATAAATGCTTCCTCTCTTCACTTTTCACGGTCACCCACTCATTCCACTCACTTATTGCTGACCTAACTTGAGACAAACTCTCTCCAAGCATTGACTCCTCCCCTCTCTCTCCCCCTTTGCTCCTAGATCCATTCTCTTGCAAGATTTGAGCTAGGGAAGTGAGATTTGAGAGTGGGAAGCTTCGATCTACGACTTGAGCACTTGGTTTCCATCTAGCCGGCTTGATTTGTGTCTTTTACTCTTGAGCTCTTTGAGCTCTAGCCAGTTAGGTGTTCTTCGGGGTAGCCCGTATTGATTCACTTGTGAGGGCTTCCCGAAGTGTTTGTATTACCCCTGTGATTTCTAGTGGAGAAACTCGAGTAGCCTTTGTGGTTGCTTGAGTGAGGCGAGGAGGTGAAATAGACTCTGACCTTTGTGGTCACCTCAACAACGAGGACGCAGGCACCCCTTAGTGGATTGGCCGAACCTCGGGATAAATCGCGTGTCCCGTGTGCTTGTTGTTGTCTTTACTTTCTATATTACACTTGTTGTTGTGTTCTTCGTGTTCTTCCTATCCCAAATTTCTTCTTAGGTTGGGAAGGCTCGATCTACATCAAGGGAAGCAACCAAGGCTCGGTGAGAGTGGATTTGCTATCTATCATACTTAGGGAAGTGGGGTAGATTCTTGTATTACATTCACAGCTTACATACATTGGATTTGTAGTTCCTTTTAGGATCCCGGTTGTGCCGTTTGTTTGTGTTGGTAGTACCGGTGTTTTACACCCGGTAGTACCTACCCAAACAAACCGGCCTCTCCAGTTGTTATCTAACTACATCTTCTAGTTTGTAAAGTTTCAGATTGTTAAAAATCACCTATTCACCCCCCTCTAGGCTGATTTGATCCTTTCAGGTATGGTGTCATGACCACCAATGCATCGGAGTCCTTCAACAAAGTGTTCAAGGGCATCCGTGCAGTCCCCGTGTTAGGAATTGTGGAGTACTCATTCAAGAAATGCAATGAATACTTTGTTAATCGATGGAACACTGCTAAGGTGTCGAAAGACAAATGGGGTAGGGCCGGTAGAAAACACCTAGACCTTTCAGAGGCCATAGCTTCTAACCAAGTTGGCGAAGCCTATGGCCCTTCTAGATTGGTGTACAATATACGGTCCGCCGGAGGTACCAATCCCGGTGGCGAGAAGTATGGTGGTCGGAACTACAAGGTTGACCTTGAGAAGATGGAATGCACATGCAATATTCCGCAGTTGTTGCATGTGCCTTGTTCCCATGTCATGACTGCTTGCAAATATAGGGGCCTCGATCACAAAACTGACAAGTTCATGTCATGTACATACCTCACGTCAAATACACTTAAAGTGTGGGAGGCAAGCTTCGAGCCTTACTTAGATCCAACGCAATGGCCTGAATATTATGGGTTGGATTATGTTCCGGACCCCGACCTTTTGAAGCGCAAGAAGGGTAGAAGAAAGAAAAAGAGGCTACGTGGAGTTATGGATGAGTCCAACGGTTATGGAGATGACATGTATGGTTTTGGAGACTTTGATGAGACCCCTGCACAAGTTCGTTGCTCCAAATGCCACAAAACGGGGCACACAGCGGCTACGCATAGTAAGCGTAAAAATAAAAAGAAATTAGAACATTTCAATGCTACTAGAAATGGTACCCTAACTATAAGGGTAAGTTGTCATTCCAATTATAACATATTAACTTTATATGCTTAATTCAAATTTTGTTCAATGCATTATCATTCTAATTTAACATTTTCTAGTATTCTAACATGTTTGGAACATAATTGCAGGATGGCGCATCCACAGTACCCCCTCCTTCAGAGTTACTACGACAAGGACCATCGGGCTAAGTTGATACTTGAGGATGGGAGGGTAAGTGATATGCAATTTGTCCCAATTGATAGAACATGGTGTTTGTTAACTAACCTTTGCTAACGTACCTAGTCTTGTGTTATTGTTTTGCTTTCAGGCCTTGACCCCGCTTCGTCCACGCACGCACCATCCCTTGAATTGGGATGAGCGATACGCCCCGTACCTAGCTAGGGCGGGGTTCCTAAGTCTGGCCCGGGTTATCAACGCTGGTCTCCCAGACCTTGACGGCCCCCTACTTTCTGCTTTTGTGGACAGGTGGCGTCCTGAGACTCACACGTTCCACCTTGCTTGCGGGGAGATGTCAGTCCTCATGGAGGACGTTGGCATGTTATTCGCTCTTCACTTGGACGGCCCTTGTGTGAGTGGTACCACCATTCATGAGGATTGGAAGCAAATGGTGGAGGAGTTTTGTGGCGGAACGGTCCTAATCCCATGGCCCATAGGTCCCTGTCAGCCTCTGACAGCCGAACCTATGTTCCACGTGACCAAGACAGTTCGTCACCGGGCTGCATCAGCGCCCATCGTCCGCAGGATCATCTCACCATTCGGTTACAGCACTGGATACTTTTACAAATAACATCGGAATACAGAGCGGAAGACTTAAATAACATTAGTTTTACAAACCGAGGTTCCAAATAAGATTAAAGGTGCAGTTATTACAAACCAAGTTCGGATAATAGAAATAGGCAACGTAGCCGAGTACAACAAAATAAAGATACTTGCAAACACCCAGCCCGAGGGTGCACAATTATTCATCGGCCTCATCGGCCTCTTCCTGGACGATGGTCATGCAGCAGGGCGCAAGACACATCGGGGACTCAGTCATACCTGCAGCATGGGTAACAAACCCTAAGTACTGGGGTACTCAACAAGACTTACCCGACTAAAGGAAAAGGAAGAAGACTCAGGGATGAGAGGCTTAGGGTAGTCAAGGTAAGGCTTAAGCAAGATCAAGTATTTGCAGAAAAGCATTTTGTAAACCTTGTTCTATTTTTGGAAAGATTCAGGCATTTCTCGATTCTTCATTGTTCATGATTCATTTTACCTTCCAAAACATACCTAGTTGAGAACCACTCTCCGTTGATAGTCAGTGACCAAGTCTCCATAACCAAGGAGCAACGTTAATCCGGATAAATAATACTCAGCTGAGGATCCCTATCCACACTGCATATGTAGCACCCAAGCTTGCATATGCCAACTCGTCTACCACGATTCCTCCAAGATTGGACCGGTCCTACGCCACCCGGAAGTACAGTACACCACTCATATCTAGGCACGACGACCACGTGGGTACAAGCTACTTCCGCCATCTCGCCACTCCCAGTGCGCGGTTGTCGGTCCCAATCAAGGAGTCCTCAAAGCCAGAGCTTTCCGAAGTATGTGAATAGTTACAAGTCTTGACCAGCAGGCCCCCATACGGATGGTCCCTAATTTTTCTGCCAGAACTATACCTCGGTTATATCTCACCCAAGCGTAATAGTCCTGTCAGTTTTTCAACCCTGTCCCGGTCGGTGTCAACTGTTGAGTCCCGGACTACAACATGACGGCACCGTACGCTCAGACAACCTCTCCTCGCTGTTGACTAGGTATGGATCAGATACTTAGCCAACAGTCGGGGAGTAAAGCCAAATTCCCATAAAAATTCTTTAAGTGATCACACTTTTGAAATTTGTATTTTTATTGCAAATCTATTGTATAGCATTACTAAGTATTTTGCAAATAGTTTTTAAACAGGGCAGGTGGATCTTCTGGTGGAGGTAAACAATGCAGGGAATAGGTCATCACACAAATCCTATAACCTAATGCAGTAGTTTAACTCAAAGGCATTTTAAGTAAACCTTTTATAAAAGCAAGGAAGGGTTAAAATGCACCGGGGCTTGCCTTGAAGAGCAAAAAGGACAGGCTCGGGGTCGGCAGTGCAGGTGTCGAAGCTCGGGGTCGCCTCAGGGGTAGGTTCGTCAGTGGCTGCCTCGACTTTGATGCCTTCTCCTTCAGACACTACATGTATGCAATGATGTATGCTTATGAGGGTGCTAACAGGAACAAGAGACTTGCTAAAGCGCAGGACAATTCCACTGATTCTAGAATACAACTTTCCATCGTGAAAGTAACTCCTAGTGTGGACATAAGGTTACTTATCTCTACCCCTAAGCAAGATTAATCAAACCTATTAAGCATCATCTAGTAATCCTAAGCATAAGTCATGCATGGCATCACAAACATCATAGACCAGCTGGGTGGGGGTCTATGAACAGCAAACAATCCAAAAGTCACATCACAAGACACACAACATAAACCCTAATTGCTTTTCTATTTTTCCTAATTATTTAGAAAGGTCATTTTACGCAGTTGCTCTAAAAATTACCCAATTAAACTCATAAGTTCATTATGGTATAAATAGATGGCAAAACAAATTTCATAATTTTTGGAGATCATTTAGGTGCCTAAAAAAATCAAACATTTAATTAACAAAAGGCACTATTTAACAATTAAAATAAATGCCCAAAAATCAATTTGTTCCAAAAGGCCTCAAAATTTTACCAGAGACTAAACATGACATAACTAGCGCATAAAAGTTTATCTCATGATTTTTGGAGCTACACATGATTTTCTAAAAATCTAAAACCATCCATTTCTTAACTAAAAGAAGGATTTTTCATTTTCTAAATTTTGCAGAAAGGTAGGGTTTCTTATTTTTCTAAAATACTACACAGTGCAAGGAGTATACCACATTTTTCTCAGGATTTAAGGAGCAACAGATTAAATCTCACAAAAAAGAGAAAACAGAACACTATTCACATTTTCAAAAAAAAAGAAAAGGGACACTGTGCTTCTTCCCCGCGGGCTCGGCGCACACGCCGGCGAGAGCGCGCGGCGGACCGGCCGCTCGGGCCACACGCTGGAAAAACAGGGGGCAGGGGAAGCTTCGCGGGCTCACCGGGAGTCGGGAACGAGGAACGGCGAGGCGATGCAAGGGTCGGAGGAGGGAGTTCGACGGCGGCGGTGCTTCGGCGGAGCTCTTCGGCGGCGAGCAAGCGTTCCGGCGGCTCTGTTCATCAAAAGGGATCACCGGTGTGCGGTTAGGAGCGCACCAAGGTGAGGAAAAGAGGACGGGGGCCGGAGGGATGGGAGGAATACTCACGGCGACGAATGTCGCCCTTCACCGCGGCGGGGCCGTTCGCCGGAGTTTGGGGACGGATCGCTTGCGCCGGCGAAAGGAGGGGCGGAGGGGTGAAATTGGTTGCTCGGGAAGGTGGATAAGCTCAAGGCGAAGGCGATGGTGTGCTCAGCGGGCTCCGGGGCGGTCCGGTGGCTCGGGTTGACGGGGTTGCGCCGGTGGCGGGCAACGGCGGGAGCTCGGCGGCTTTTATAGCCGCGGGGCGGCGCTGGGGGTCCGGGCGAGGGGTGAGGAGCATTCGCGCGGCACTAACGGAGGTAGGGGACAGGGTAGGGCGGCTCGATGTGGGCGGGGAGCTCGCGCGCGGCGCGGCGGCTTGCCGGTGGCCGGCACCCACCCGCTGTCCGCGGCCGTAGGGGAAAAGGGGGAGGGTAGGGGTCGGCGAGGCGGTGGTAGGGGCCGGGGAGGTCGAGCGCCTGCGCTGACCGCGCGCGGCACGGGCGCGGGTCAGCCGATCGGCGTGGCCGGCGCTCCGCCGCCGGCGGCCGGGGCCCCCCTGCTTTAAAGCTCGTGCACAGTGACGTCACCTGCCTCCTTTCTTTGAAATTTTGAAATTACTCCCAAAATTTGAACTACACAAAGAAAACTCAAAATACCAAAGTTGCTTAAAATTTTGAGGTCTACAACTTTTCCAATATAAACTTTTTCTGAAACTCAATAGTTTTTGAGATAATTTTGAAAACTGAAAAGGGGACAAAATTGAAGTTTGAAAGAATTTGAAATTACTTCTGATTTTGTATTGAAACTAGAAAATCTGCAAACACTAAAGTTGTTCCTTATAGCAAGATCTACAACTTTTCTTATTGGGCCAACTTCAAATTTTGAATAGTTTTTGAATTATAAAAAGAGGGGTAAAACTAGAGTTTGGAAATTTAGGGTTTTTCAAAAGGAATTTAAATTCTATTTCTGATTTTGAACTTTGATTAACACAACAAAACATCAAGACTCTCAACTGAACAAGATTCACACAAAGCTAGACACAGAGATGAAATTACCATTTTGCCCTTATAGGAGGATTTGGGCCTTTAGGGTTTTCGAAAAAGAGATTCAATACAAAAGCCACCTAAGAAATGGCAAAAGCAAAACGAGAATTAGGCAAACATAATGCATGGCAAGGATGATTAATGACTAAAGATGATGACATGTCAGGTTAATTACATATTAATCACCATAGGTGTTACAAGTTCACGGGGTTTCGTCCACCTGACGCCATCGAAGGAGTAAAGGAAAAGAAGACTTCCGGTGTGAGCTCGCATTGGTTGAGGCAGCATTTTGATGACTGTCCTCCAAATGCTGCGGAAGAAGTGGTTGAGAGGTTTGCTTGTGTTTGGATGTGGCACATGGTGGCTAACTTCCTTTTTCCCGATTCTTCGGGGAACACAGTCTCCTGGATGATGCTACCACAGTTGCGTGAGCCATGGGAGAACATTGAGCAGTATAGCTGGGGCTCCGCCACTCTTGCTTGGTTGTACCGGCAGCTCTGCGACACTTGCAGGAGAGGCAGTGCTACATCAAATCTCGGAGGGTGCACATATTTGCTTCAGATTTGGATTTGGGAACGCATTCCTATCGATCGTGTATTTAGAGGTGAAGTTTGGGTAAGTTGATCGAGTTCTTTTTCTCATTCTTATAACTATTTGCATCATCATGTGAACTAACTTGTTAATTTTTGTAGCCTTGGAATCATCAAGATGCTCGTCCACCTGTATGCTACCTTTGGACCCAAGTGAGGTCAGTTCAAGGTCAGCCACAACGTCGCTATGTCCAATACTCCAATGATTTGGATGTTCTTACTTTTAATCAGGTACTTTGTTCATACTACTTATTGCTTTTCCTAATCATTATTCGAACATATTGACACGATCTCCTATTTTCATTACTTACCAGGTTGAATGGAGGCCATATGAAAGGGCTGAGATTGAAACGCTGAATATCTCGAATGTTTGTCAAAGGGACATGGAGTTGTGGCGCAGCAATGTACCAATGATCTTCTACGTCGTGGAGCACCACCTGCCGCTGAGGGTCATGAAGCAGTTCGGGAGGAAGCAAGAGTTCCCTCTAGAGCACCAGGGGACAACCCGACAGTTGCACGAGTAAGTTTGTTGAGTCCATTTGATCGTCGTTGACCCAACATTGCATTGTCTCATTTATTTTGATGTAGGTGTTCGAGGAGGAAAAGGTTCAGTGGACAGAATTGGCTGATGAAGCACTCGACATACGTGGCTGAGTGGGAGTCGAGAGAGAGGGTGTATCCTACCAGTGGTCCACGGTCCGTTGAAAGGGAGTACCGTGAGTATTTGGTGTGGCTCCATAGGTCCACAAGAATCTGAGTGCACCCTCCTTTCTCTACCATTCCAATCACCGAAGAAGACAGTGACGACGATGACCCGTATGACGAAATAACAAGGTTAGGAGTGCAGCCGCAGCGAGCTCCACTACAACACTACATGGTAAGCATCACCATTCTTTTTTTTGAGAGTACTAATGACACCAAGTTATAATAACTTTGCATTATGTTTAGGCTACACAACTAGGACACTTGTCAAATGAGGCCGGTGTGTACCTTGGACAAGCGGGGGGCCAAGCAAACTCCCTTCTAGCTGAGTTCTCACAGGTATTTAGGAAACTCGTTATTTTTGAAACTCAATATCTATATTCTCTTTTGATGTCTATTCAAAATTCTCGCAGAAAGTGATGAAAGCTTGTCAAAGAATGGCGCGCAAAATGAGTTGCTTGAGGGCCGAAGACCTCCAAGTCCCTCAACCACGTCTACCACTCCAGAGCTCAACTGACATACCTGAAAGCTCTCGTGGACGTCCACGTCCCGACGACGATGAGGACGATGACGACCAAGGCGATCCTACATATGACGAGATGGGAGGCTCTCAATTGGGTGATGCACTCAATCCGACTCAAACTCAGGTGCATATTTTGACACACATTTAATACTATTACTCCATTTCAAAGTATTACTTCATTTCAAACTATTACTCCATTTCAAACTATTACGCCTGTTGTATGCAGACTTCACAGCCACCCACTCGCCGGGGCCAAGGACGCAATGTGTGTGGACGTGCACGTGACCGCTCGGATGTCGGCGCGACTCCAAACATCCAACCAACACATCCAGGCCGCCAGCGTCGACCTCGTCATCCTTTCTCCCCATCATGCGAAACCTTTCAAACCTTTATGTGTTGTATTATGGACTCTAAGTGAAGACCTTTATGTGCTGTATTATGGACTGTAAGTTAGACTTTGACTCTAAGTGAAATTATGTGTGGACAAGTGAAATTATGTCTGTGTATGTGTTGATAATGTGCTCATAATGTGTATATGTGTTCATAATGTGATAATAATGTGAGATGTCTTCAAAATTTAAATGACCCAGATGGGCCTGTCGCGCCAGTCAGGGTGGCGCGATAGCCATTTCAACAGTATCAGCCAGGGTTGTCACGCCAGGCTCTATGGCGCGACAACCTGTCGCGCCACTCCGTCTGGCGCGGCAGCCACGAGCCAGAAACGTACTGGTTTCGACCAGCAAAAGGCGCGACTAGCCACGCCAGTGCGCCTAGCGTGACAGCCTTGTCGCGCCAGGCGGGCTGGCGCGACAAGCATAGCCAGATACTTACTGCTTTTGCCCACCAATAGGCGCGACTAGTCGCGCCAGCGCGCCTGGCGCGACAAGCCATCCCATAACTCACTGGTTTCGCCCAGCAATAGGCGCGACTAGCCGCGCCAGCCCGGCTGGCGCGGCTACCACCTTGTTTGTTTGGCGCGGTAGCCCTAGGTCAATCGGATTTGAACGTCCTACACTATGGGAGCGAGTAGTGAGAAGTACAACCAATCAGTCTCTTTTCATTTGGTTTGTGAGTTCATATCACACAAATTAGTTCGTACAACATGACCTAATAGTTCGTACAGTGAACACTAACCGAAAGTCCTAATAGTACTCGGAATACTCCGCCTCTTGTTAAGGAAAGTTCACCAGAAGGGTGATACTTACAAAATATGTTACGACCTCCCACAAAAGGACACCCATGTAAACCATCCTAAACCATCAATCAAAGTCCTAATAGTCGTCGGGGGGATAGTCCCACGCGTCTTGAGGAACTTCATCGTCCGGATCATAGTCAAAAGCCGAAACTTGGCCGCCACAGTCGTCGTCATCATCATCGTCCTTCTCCTTAGGGGCCGTGAGATGTCCATCATTCGGTGGTGAATCGGGAACTACACAACCAAAATAAGGTAGTGCCAACAAATGTAAGAATTGTAAAATTCACATTAGATCATTGTCAACAAATGCAATACTCACACAACTGGCGACTCAATCTTGGTTTTGCAATGCCCCTTTGACGCGCCCAAAAGAAATCAATCTCCCTCTTTCTCTCTGCGTCGATAAAGTCATAGCTCCTTGTTCATTCGCCAAAATCTAATGAGCTCCTCGTCGTCATGCTTCCTCTTGAACTTTCCACCGGTCGCGCGATCAAAATCATCAGGTAGCATGTTCCACGTCTCAATCGATGGGATGAGCACACTGTACCTAAATCGCACTTCTGACCTAGCGCTGTGGAGTTTGTGTCTCTTCCTCTCGCTCAGGTAAGGCGAACGGACAGTCAACTGCAATTCCGCAATTACTTGTCCACGCCCAGGGAAGTCCTCCCAATCGCATGACTTCCCCTTCTAAACAAACAAAAATCTATGAGAAAACAAAAGCGAGTATGTGAGTTAAATCAATAATTCTATGGCGAGTTGGAAGAACTCACAAAGAGCTCATTGGGCCCCCCATAGGCATTGCCACAGTAGTGGCCCCAACCAAGCTCGGATGGAACAACTCCTTCGTGAGCCAGGATACCACACTTGCACTTGATGTCTGGCATACTCAAGCACGACCATGGCTTCGTGCCAGATACGAAGTCTATGACATCATGCTGAGAAGGCCAGTGCGATTTCGGTCCATAGTTGAACTCCTCAAAGTCACATCTTGGGAAACCTCTCTAAAAATGAACAAATTCAAAGTCAAGTGTTATAATATGAAATTGATGCCACCTAGTAAAATAGATTCAACGAAACAACACTTACATCGTTGTGCTGACCACACTTGAAGAAGGGAATAAACATTTCAGGTTTGCTTGGCTTTTGAAGCACCGCAAGCTTGTCACAATGGCAAGTTGGAGGATGCAAAATCCGATACAATGTAGCGTCAAACTTCTCCTTTGTCGTCATTTGTGGTGGGTTCAATGGTGGACCGACCCAACGAACAAACTCATCATACGGATAGCTATTCCAAGGGTCGTATGGAAAGTACATGAGGCGGCGATCAAACTCTTCAGCACCATCGATCCACCGGTAGAAGTCACATCCAGCTAGATAAACATTGGTAGGGGAGGGGGGACAGCATCGAAGTTGACAGCAGTAAAAGGCACGCCTAGAAGACTGTGGATGTCTTGATTGCTTCACAAATGCAGATAACCCACACAAGCATTTTGGTGTCGGTTCGGCTGGTGGGAATGGCCCTTTGTCATCATGGTTCGGCAGATGGTGCACAAATTCCAAGTTCTTCGACAATGCCATCAAATCTGCGACAGCAAACCAAACAATACATACATATTAAATCGAATGGCACCTACACCGATTTTCTCGTACACCATATAAACCCTAAACATTGTAGTCGTATAGTAATTTAGCCCTCTATCACACACATTGTGATGGTATAGTGCAATGCAAAATCCAACCATATCATGCATGAACTAATTCTTATTTGCCACAACCATCATTCCAGTAACGAACTCAAACTCTACCATAATGCAATAATCCATGAATAATAAAACCCTAAAACAGTAAGCGTCAAAACATAAATAGTACGTGTCAAACCAACATCACACTAAATAAAAATATTATACATTGTATAGCATCACATAAACTAGTTCAAATCATACAATTTTATAAACACATTTCTCCACACAGCAGTGTAAACCAATCAATAAAAATACGCACAAATCAGATGATCAAAGAGGCATACCTAGAGCACACGATCCCTCCAAACGAGAAAAGAAAACCAAACTTGATCTTGTGGACTAAATAGAAAAAACAAGTGATTGGAAAGGTTAGAAAAGAAAAATTAAAGAGAAAGCTCGGGTAAGAAATGGAGGAGGAAAGGAAGAAGAAGGGAGGAGGCGGCGGCCGGCGCTGTATTTATTTGCACCAGTCGCGCCAGCCGCATTGGCGTGACAGCAGTCGCGCCAATAGGGCTGGCGCGACTAACTTCAATGACAGGTGGGACCACTGCCGGTGCAACTATCCACGTCGTGGGCCCCACCAGTCGCGCCAGCCGGCCCGGCGTGACAAAGCGGGCCGTTGGACGTGACAGCTGGTGGGGCCCGCTTTTACGTCGCGGTTACGCCGTGAAGCCAGCCGCGCCAGCTCCACTGGCGCGACGGACTGTCGCGCCGGTGCATGTGGCGCGACAAGCGGGCCACCACCTATACACAGTAAACAGCGACGTGACACCGTGGCGCCTTTGTCGCGCCAACGGGACTGGCGCGACAAAGTGGCACTGTCGCGCCAGTCCAGCTGGCGCGACCAAAAGGGCTACAGCCTGAAAATATTTTTCACGAAGGGTTATTATTAAAATATTTATTTAAAAAGGATTAAAAATGAAAAAAAATCCCTTGCTTACATGCATATGGTGAGTTTTTTTCTCAACCGTAGCATTTTCGTTGTTATTTGACAAACTTTGTCCAAATATGGACTATGTAGACTCAAAAGATTCGTCTCGACTCTCTCCATCACATCACCATCACATCAATGTTTGGACGCATGCATGAAGCATTAAATGTTGCTTAAAAAAATAACTAATTGTACTTTTAGGATGTACATGTCGAGACGAATCTTTTGAGTCTAGTTGGTCCATATTTAGATAAAGTTTGTCAAATAACAACGAAAGTGCTACAGTTGAGAAAAAAATTCACTCCTCTCATCTAAACAAGGCCCTAGCTCCACGCCTCCGCTTTCGGCCCTGACCGCGCTGCCGTCGGAGGCGCCGCATGGCCGGCCGGTGCCCGGTCGGCGGCCCTCCCGCCCGTCACCAGGCGACGACAAAAAGCACACGAGTATACTGTAGACATTTTGCTTGGGAGAAGCGTTGCCAAACGGAACAGGTCGAAAATTATAGGGTCTCTGCTCCGGTGGAAGGGCAGTCCAGTGGGACACTACCTACCAGGGTTCAAACCCTGGTGTCGCACCTTTTCTCTAGATTTTTTCCAGATTTTGTAGGTACACGCACGCGTGAGCGTTCGATGGTACTGCGCGTTTCCCGCGCGCGCACTGGAGGCGACCTGGAGACGGCGAGCTTCTCAATCTCTCTTTGCGTGTGTACGGACGCGCACGCGTGTGTGTGCATGTGGTGGTGTGAGTGTGGTGTATGTGGGTTGTGTGCGTGTTCAAGTTGTACCTGATAAAAAAAAATATTGCCCGATGGAGTTTACTGAAATTGATCGGGCTTTTGCGTGCTCGCCAGTCGCCAGGTTCAGCAGCAGCCCGTCAGACAACGTCAAAGCAGAGAAATCTCCCGTGGGCCTAAAATCCGCTTCGGTCCAGTCCACCATGGCCATTCCTATTCCTAACAGCGGAGTCAGGGATGCAATGGCCAAGTGGATATTTGCTAGCTACTACCGAGTGGAGTATTTCTTTTGTGAAAGGAAAAAGTCTATATAACTTTCTCAACTATTGAGCGTCGACTACTTCATCCCTAAACTATAAAATCAGATATTTTACTCCCTGAACTTTTCAACACCGGTCAAATAACCCCCTTAGGCTATTTTAGATGTTGATTTTTCTACAGTAACATAGTTTTATCTTTTTTATTTATTTTAGCTGAATATTTAAAAAATCATAGTAAATCATATAAAAATTATAAAATAAAAAATCTAATTTAGTTCACTGTGTAGATCTACTTATGTGGAGTCCAACGAAATTGAATCTTCTATTTTATGATTTTTCTATGATTTACTATGATTTTTTAAAGATTCAGCCAAAATAAATAAATAAGATAAAACCACAATATAGCAAAACCACCGTCTAAAACCGCCCGAGGGGGTTATTTAAATGGTTTTAGAAAGTTCAGGGGGTAAAACATCTGGTTTTATAGTTTAGGGGTGAAGTAGTCAACGTTCAATAGT
This sequence comes from Coix lacryma-jobi var. lacryma-jobi, assembly GCA_009763385.1. NCBI lineage: Eukaryota > Viridiplantae > Streptophyta > Magnoliopsida > Poales > Poaceae > Coix > Coix lacryma-jobi. Next base: position 13,410,406 of record CM019831.1, on the reverse strand, counting down.
TGAGGGGGGTCATGTAGACTTTCGAAACATTTGGTAGCTATAGAGGAGCCTAATAACAAATAGATAAAAATTTCTCTCCGTTTATTTTTTTTGGTCCAGCTCACCCTTAATTAATTTTATGAATGTGAAAACCGTCCATAACCTTTCTCTTTATATACTACTTAAGATAGTCTAGATAGCTAATAATCCTAATCCAATTACATCTTACCTGTATAGGAATCCTAATCTAAATAGAAAATATAAGAATATAGATAGCTAGAAACCTTAATCCAATTAAAATCTCTCCAATTCAATAACTTGAATAGGAACTTTAACCAATAGAAAAAATGTAAGAATAAAAATAATGATATACTCCCTCCATATGGAAATAGAAGTTGTTTAGGACAGCGACACGGTCTCCAAAACATAACTTTGACCACTTGTTTCTTTAAAAATATTTGTTGTTGGACGCATCTTGGCCCCAGGTGGGTTTTGGTGATTGGATGAAACACAAGATTACTATGACTAACGTGTGTTTTGCAGAAACAGAGATTAGTTAGGTCATGGTAATAGCAACGATACGGGCATATGGAGTTCATGTCCCCTGGCAATGAAAATTGTTTCGGTTTTCAAAGGACGGGCGACGAAGACAGTGGTAGACAAGGCTAAGTGTTGGAGTGTGCAAGTGTTAGGCCCATGAGGCCCATGTAAGACAATAATATTGCTACCCTCCTAGGGTTAGCCCAAGTAATCCAATCACAATTCTAACATGGTATCAAGCTAGGGTTTCTCTCTCTCCCTCCCTGCCGGCGCAGCCTCCACGGCCGCTGGCCTACCGCCGTGACCAGCCATGGCCGGCGAGCAGGTTCCCCCACCCCCCATCTACTTCCCAGCCTTCCCCCCGCTTCCCCCGTCCTTCTTCCTGGGCGCGACTCGCAGCCTCCTGCCCGGCCGCCGCCCTCCACATCGGCGCGGGCGCGAGCCTGGGCGCAGCTGCGACGGCCGCCGCCGCCCCAGGCGCTGCTGCCTCCGCGGGCGTGGGCGCGGGCGCGAGCCTGGGCGCAGCTGCGGCCGTCGCCGCCGCAGCAGGCCCTGCTGCCTCCGCGGCGCGAGCCTGGGCGCAGCTGCGGCCACCGCCGCCGCCGCAGGCGCTGCTGCCTCCGCGGGCGCGGCGCGGACGAGGCGGCATGATCGACGGCCTGCACGACGCTATGGTCCCGGGCTGGGGGTGCTCTGGCCCTGAGCGCCGGGAGCGCTGGCTACTTTCCGGCAACACCTCCACCGCTGCCCCCCTCCGCTGCTGACCTACACAGCGTCGTGGCCGCGGGCGCAGCCGTGGGTGGCGTTTCCTCGACCGGCTGGCGATCGTCGCCTCCGCGTCCATCCTATCTTCTTAGCCCTCCTCCACCTGGGCCGAGCTGGTGTGAGGGTGCTCGTGGGAGTCCATCGGTGGCCATGTTTGCTGGGGCTGTCCCGGGCGCCCTCCCGTTCGCGCCGTCATGGACTCCACCTCCCAACACCCTGCCGGGGTCTGTCGGTTGGGATCCGACGGCCTTGGCCCGCTCTTTTAGCACCTTGGGTCTGACACCACCAGTCAGTTCCGACTGGATTGCTGACTCGGGAGCCACCTACCACACCACTCCCAACCCTGGTCTCCTCTCTTCCATTCACCCTCTCTCTTCGACTCACCCTTCGTCCATCATGGTCACGAATGGCTCTTGCCTTCCTGTCACGTCCGTGGGTGCTAACACTTATGGCTCCTTTCTCCTTCCCGATGTCCTTGTTGCTCCCCAGATGGTCCACAACCTCCTTTCGATTCGCCGTTTCACCACTGACAATTCTTGTTCTGTTGAATTCGATCCTTCAGGTCTTACTGTCAAGGACTTGGCTTCCCGCCATCCTCTCCTCCGCTGTGACAGCACGGGGCCCCTTTACACTCTTCGATTTCTTGCTTCCGCTCTGTGGTCTTCGCCTCCCACTCCTCCAACTACTTTCGCCACCACCCCCTTCTCTACTACTTGGCACCGTCGCCTTGGTCACCCTGGTCGCGATGCCTTGACACAGCTTCGTCATAGCTCTGCCATACCATGCACTCGAGCTCGCGATGAGCATTTGTGTCATGCGTGCCAGCTGGGTCGACACGTTCGTCTTCCTTTTCCTACTTCCTCTTCCCATGTGGCCCATATCTTTGACCTTGTCCATTGCGATCTGTGGACATCTCTTGTCCCTAGCATTTCTGGCTACAAATACTATCTTGTGTTGGTGGATGATCTCTCTCACTATTTCTGGACTTTTCCTCTTCGTGCCAAGTCTGACACTTTCTCCACGCTACTCCACTTCTTTGCCTGGGTGTCCACTCAGTTCGGCCTCACCATCAAGGCCGCTCAGTGTGACAACGGGCATGAGTTCGATAACTCCATGTCTCGTGCCTTCTTCCTCTCTCACGGCATGCAGTTGCGCATGTCGTGCCCCTACACCTCCTCCCAGAACGGCAAGGCCGAGCGCATGATTCGCACCACCAACGACACCATCCGCACCCTCCTCTTACAGGCCTCTCTTCCTGCCCGCTTCTGGGCCGAGGGTCTTCACACCTCCACCTATCTCCTCAACCGTTTACCTTCCACTGCCTGTCCCGCTCCCACTCCTCACCACGCCCTCTTCGGTACCCCTCCTCGCTACGACTACCTCCGTGTCTTCGGGTGTGCGTGTTACCCTAACACCACTGCCACTGCTCCTCACAAGCTGGCTCCCCGGTCGACTCGGTGTGTCTTCCTAGGGTACTCCTCGGATCATAAGGGGTACCGTTGCTTTGACCTCTCCTCTCGTCGCGTCCTCATTTCCCGACACGTTGTGTTCGACGAGGCCGACTTCCCCTTCTCTACCACCACCTCTCCTCCCACCTCCACACCACCTCCCACCTCCGACCTTGACCTCTCCTCCTTGTTTCCCACTGACGCGGTGGTCCAACCACCTTTACTGTTTTACCCTGCAGGTCCTCCACCACGTGCTCCGCTGGGCCCGTGCCCCGGCTCTCCTGCTCTCCCGCGCCCTCCGTCGGGCCCGTGCCCCGACTCGCCGTACTTCGGGGCTGCGCCGGCCCCTGTGCCCTGCGCCGGTCCGACGACCCCGTTCCCCGGGGTTGCGCCTGACCCTGCGCCTTGCGCCGGTCCAGCGGCCACGTTCCCCGGGGTTGCGCCCGACCATGCGCACGACGCGGGTCCGGTACCTGCGGCACCTCCTGCGCGCTTCGCCCAGCCGGTGCGTGTCTACCAGCGACGTGCGCGGGCGGCCTCACCGCCACCGGTGCTGGCTCCGTCACCGTCGTCGCCACCTCAGTCTCCTCCTATGGCCGCTTCTCCACCATGGACGCCTACGCCGCCTCCACCACCGCCGCCGCCGGCTGCTCGGGTCGAGCCGCTCGTGTACCACCCCCCCATTCTTCACCGCCACCCGCGTCATGTTCACCCCATGGTGACGCGGCATGCGGCGGGGGTGTTGCGGCCTCGGGCTCTTGCCGCGACGCACGACGAGACGCGGGTCTCTCCGGTACCCTCTTCCGTGCGCGATGCCCTGGCCGACCCTCACTGGCGTCGTGCGATGGAGGAGGAGTACGCGGCTCTTCTCGCCAACCAGACCTGGGATCTGGTGCCCCGTCCACCTGGCTCCAATGTTGTCACCGGCAAGTGGATATGGACCCACAAGTGTCGGGTTGATGGCACTCTTGAGCGGTACAAGGCTCGCTGGGTACTCCGGGGTTTCACTCAGCGGCCTGGAGTTGACTATGATGAGACGTTCAGTCCCGTGGTGAAGTCAGCTACAGTACGTACTGTTCTCTCACTGGCTCTCTCTCGCTCCTAGCCCGTGCATCAGCTGGACGTCAAGAATGCCTTCCTCCATGGGACACTTGCTGAGACAGTCTACTGCAGTCAGCCGGCGGGCTTTGCTGACTCTTCTCGTCCTGATCTGGTCTGCCGCCTCAACAAGTCACTCTACGGCCTCAAGCAGGCCCCTCGGGCGTGATACTCTCGGTTTGCTGCATTCTTGCTCACTCTGGGGTTTGTGGAGGCCAAGTCAGATACTTCCTTGTTCATCTACCACCACGGTGGGGAGACTGCCTATCTGTTGCTCTATGTTGATGACATTGTGCTCACCGCTTCCAGCCCGACACTACTGCGGCGGATCATCACCTCTCTTCAGTAGGAGTTCGCGATGAAGGACCTCGGTGTGCTACATCACTTCCTCGGGGTCACCGTTGAGCCTCGTCCTGGGGGTCTCTTTCTTCACCAGCGGCAGTATACTCTTGATATCCTGGAGCGAGCTGGGATGACTGACTGCAAGCCCTGCTCCACCCCTGTTGACACTCAGGCCAAGCTGTCAGAGACCGAGGGCGCCACAGTCACTGACCCTACCGCGTACAGGAGTCTTGCGGGGGCACTTCAGTACCTCACCTTCACCCGCCCGGACATCACATATGCAGTTCAGCAGATTTGCCTTCATATGCATGATCCACGCGAGCCTCACCTCACGGCCCTCAAGCGCCTCCTCCGCTACCTCCGCGGCACCGTCGACTACGACCTGCTTCTCCACCGGTCTGCCTCCACCGAGCTCGTCGTCTACACCGACGCTGACTGGGCCGGGTGTTCAGACACTTGCCGGTCCACCTCCGGTTATGCTGTCTTCCTCAGTGGCAACCTGGTGTCCTGGTCGTCCAAGCGACAGCCGGTGGTCTCCCGCTCCAGTGCCGAGGCGGAGTACCACGTTGTTGCTAACGGCGTGGCTGAGGCCTCCTGGCTCCGGCAGCTCCTTGGTGAGCTCCACAGTTCCCTGACCCGGAGCACACTGGTCTACTATGACAACGTAAGTGCGGTGTACCTCTCCACCAACCCCGTTCAGCACCAGCGGACCAAGCATGTGAAGATTGACCTTCACTTTGTCCGCGATCGGGTGGCCATCGGTGATGTTCGGGTTCTCCACGTCCCGACCACCTCCCAGTTCGCTGACATCTTCACCAAGGGCCTCCCGTCTTCGACGTTCTTTGAGTTTCGCTCCAGCCTCAACATCACTAGTGGCTAGTTGAGTCTGTGGGGGGCTCGTGTGTTGCGTTGTGCTTCTTTTCGTGCTCAGTCTTGAAACTCCGCTGCGCCGGTAGTTCAGACTGCGAGGGGGTGTTGGAGTGTGCAAGTGTTAGGCCCATGAGGCCCATGTAAGACAATAATATTGCTACCCTCCTAGGGTTAGCCCAAGTAATCCAATCACAATTCTAACACTAAGTGTCATATGGTGTTGGAGGACACTTAGTTAGTCTTAGGTCTTTGTTTTTCCTTTGGTCGTACTATAAACGGGAGCGTGAATCAGTAGCTTGACCTAGATGAGTCTATTGAGGTAAGTGTGGTGCACACTTGTTATTTCATAGCCCTAGGTAGCTTTGAGAGAGCCCTTATGTCGTGAGGATAAAAAGTCGTTAAGACAACGTCGCGATCCGAAGTCATTTTGGCCCTGTTACGGGCATCAGACGCTGGCCTTAGTGGCATCGGACATGCGTCCGATGTCACTCAGACTTGAGTGTGCTGGCAACGTGGCATCGAGCGCTTCGATGTTGTCACATCGGACGCACCTGTGCCACTGTTCCTAAGAGTGTGCTCTGAGGGGCACATCGGACGCTGGCATCAGACGCTGAGGGCCAACGTCCTATGTCCATGTAGAGAGGTTCCAAAGAGGTCAGAATCACATCGGATGCGTCCTATGTGATGGCAGGTCTGATAGAAAGTACAGGTCAAGGGCATCGGCGCATCCGATGCCTCCGAAAAACGTGTTGTGCAGTGCTCTTTTGGATGGCTGGTTGGGGGAGTATTTATACTCGTCCCCCTCCTCCATTAGAGTGTTCTTGCCATTTCATTCAGCTGAGAAACATCTTGAGAGATCAAGGGAGAGCAAGAGCCCTAGTGAGGTAGAGAGAATCCTAATTGTGAGAATTAGTGACCTCATTAGTGAAAGAGAGTAGAAAGTGTGCATCCATCCATCTCTTTGGCCTTGGCTTGGTCAAGTGAGAGTTCTAGCTTGTTACTCTTGGTGATCGGCATCACCTAGACGGCTTGGTGGTGATCGTGAAGCTTGGAGAGCATCCGGAGGCATTGTGGATGACCCAAGCAAGCTTGTGACCGGTAGTGAGCGATTCACCGGGCCGGAGTGGCGAAGAATCAGCTCATAGTGAGCACTTGATCCTTTCGCGGATCAAGGGGGAGTGATACCCTTGCGCGGGTGCTCCAACGAGGACTAGGAAGTGTGCCAACACCTCGATACCTCGGCAAAAAGATCGTCATGTCATCTCTACTCTTTTACATACGCATTTACCTTTGAGCAATTCAATTCCGCAATTTACTTGTTGTTCATCCTTTAATTGAATTGTCTTGCTAGAGTAGAAGTGGCATAATGATTATCTTTTGTGCGGTGGAGTATACAAATACACTTCTAGGCACAAGGGGTTAATTGGGCTTGATAGGTTTTAATTTGTGCTAAAGTTTTAGAAAAACCCAATTCACCTCCCTCTTGGGCATCTTGATCCTTTCAATTGGTATCGGAGTCTCGTGCTCTCGATTTAGGCTTAACCGCCTAGAGTTAAGATGTCCGGAGGTGATGGACCACCTCCCATGTTCGAAGGAGACGACTTCCCATATTGAAAAATTCGTATGGAGTCGTACCTAGAAGCGGCTGATGCTTTAGAGACCATGTCACTGTTCTAAATGACTTCTATTTCTATATGGAGGGGCTATGTTTTATATGTACTATGTAGCACACGTACGTATGTCCTAAATGTAATAGCACACGTACGTACTCTCTTCGTATTCATAGAGAAAGTCGTTTTGGACAACATTTGAGTCAAACATTAGGAATATAAATCATTAATAAATTTTTAGTAGTTGAGTTTGAAAATATGACAACTACTCCCTCCGTTCAAAATTATAAGTTAATCCAAGAATCTTGGAGAGTCAACGTTTTTTCAACTTTGACCAAAATTATATTAATCCACTTGAAACCAAATCTCAATCAAACCGCTATTTTACTATAAACTAAATTCAAAATCGGACGAGATCAGTGTGGCCCGAATGACTCTGTTCCGATGAAAGCGAGCAAGGCCTCATTGTGGTCCACGTGTGTTTGGGCCGATCGCCTTCGGATGGAGCCCGCAGCCGTTCGGTCCGGCATCTCTTTTATTCTGGGCTACAGTGGTCCTATTGCGCATGACGACGACATGATCCAGATCTCTCACCAGATAGCCCTGAAATGGCCATTACCAGATAGCTCATTTCTTCGTATCAGCTGGCCACACACCAGATCCTTCTGGTCGTCGCTGGAGACTTTCGTTGCTACCGTATTGATTCCATCGGTTTGTTTACTTATTCTTATTTATTTATTCACATGACACTCATGCATGGCTCAAAAAAATAAGAATTTCCTAGTAACGCCAAAGTGTACATATTCCGGGTTTGTTTGATCGCCGATTAATAATAAGATATACTCCATCCGTCCATAAAAACATGCAATTATATGATCCGTGCTAGTCAAGGTGATTCAAGTTTGACCAAGATTAATATTTATGTCATTAAATAAAATTATTATGAAAATATAGTCTATTCTTAATCTAATGGTATATTTTTTGTATTAAGAATGTCAATATTTTTTTATATAATTCCGGTCAAAGTTTTGAATATTTGACTTCTCGATAAGCGAGAATTGCATGTTTTGTTGGACGGAGGGAGTATATGCAATATAGTGGATGGTGTCTTAAACAGCTAATCATTGACGCTCACTCTCCTCCCGCGCCTGCCATGGACGCCGTGTCCGCATCATCCTCATCCTCGCCGGCGCCTCCTCCACCACCTCGGCCGCTGCGCATCGTCATCTGCCCGTGGCTCGCGTTCGGGCACATGCTCCCGTACCTGGAGCTCGCGGAGCGCCTGGCGTCGCGGGGCCACCGCGTGTCCTACGTCTCCACGCCCAGGAACCTCGCGCGCCTCCCTGCGCGGCGCCACGCCGGCGTGGACCTCGTGCCGCTCCGGCTCCCGCGCGTGGAGGGCCTCCCCGAGGGCGCCGAGTCCACCAACGACGTCCCGGGCGACAGGCTCGGGCCGCTCTGGGAGGCGTTCGACGGCCTCGCCGCGCCGTTCGCGGAGTTCCTGGCCGCCGCGTGCGCCGGCGGCGACGGCGAGGCGGACCGCCGGCCGGACTGGATCATGGTCGACACGTTCCACCACTGGGCGCCCGCCGTCGCCGCGGCGCACAGGGTGCCGTGCGCCATGCTCCAGCCCAGCGCGGCCACCATCGCGGCGTGGGCGTGCGGGGCGCGGGGCCGCGCGGAGCTCGCCGCGGCCTCCATATTCGAGCAGCTCACCACCGTGGACGGGCCGCCGGCGGGCATGCCGCGCTACGAGTGGGACGGGGACGCGGCGCTGTTCGCCCCTGTCGGCACGTCAGGCATGTCGGTCGCCCGGCGCATCACCTTGACGCTGGACGGGTGCGCGGTCGCGGCCATGCGGAGCTGCCCCGAGTGGGAGCTCCACGCCTTCTCGCACGCGGCCGCGCTCCTCGGCAAGCCACTCCTCCCGCTCGGCCTCCTGCCGCCGTCGCCGGACGGAGGCCGCGGCGCCGGCATGAACAGAGACGACGACACCGTGCGCTGGCTCGACGCGCAGCCACCCAGGTCGGTCGTGTACGTCGCGCTGGGCAGCGAGGTGCCGCTGCGCGTGGAGCTGGTGCACGAGCTGGCTCATGGGCTGGTGCTCGCCGGGACACGGTTCCTCTGGGCTCTGAGGAAGCCTAGGGGCGTTGCCGACGCTGACGTCCTCCCTCCGGGCTTCCAGGAGCGTACGCACGGCCATGGCATGGTGACCACGAGCTGGGTGCCGCAGAATACCATACTGGCTCACGGTGCCGTCGGCGCGTTCTTGACGCACTGTGGACGGAACTCGCTTGCGGAAGGGCTTCAGTATGGGCACCCTCTGATCATGCTGCCCATCTTCGCCGACCAAGGTCCGAATGCGCGGCTCATGGCGGGGAGGAAGGTCGGGTTGCCAGTGCCAAGGGATGAAGACGATGGGTCATTTGACCGCCAGGGAATTGCTAATACAGTGCGTGCAGTGATGGTTGAAGAAGATACCAGGAAGGCCTTTCTAGCAAACGCCATGAAGCTGCAAGAGGTTGTAACAGATAAGAAGCTGCAGGAGAGGTACATCGATGAATTTGTGCAGCAACTTAGATCTTACACCCCCAGCTGAGACTTGGTTTTGGATGCTTTTTTCAACTCTGTAAGTGGTTGTCGTTCCGCATAAACTGTAGAAGAAGATCATATATTGTGTATATCGAATAAAAGATTGGACTATACAGTATATTTCTAGTGTTGATGGTCGGTTGGAACAAGGAGCTGTACATCACACGTGGTACACATCAGAAAGAGTTATTGTGCATCACGTCCTAATAACTCTACAATCTTTGTTCTAAAAGTAAAACACTGCTACAACCGAGCTATGTAGAGGCGGCTGAGAACCAAGAGTCACCCTCCACAAGCCCTTTTCTAGAGGTTATTGGAACTTTTGCCATCTCTACAAATAGATTTAACACAAGCGCTCTAAAATAAAAGCCAGCTTTATAAATCAATTTGCAGAGGCAGCTCGAACTTTCCAGCCACCGATGTTCCTTTGCAGGCACAGTTGTAGGTTGCAGTTGTTGAAGGCAGTCACTCTCTCTTTTGTATCTTTTATTGTTTCTATGTTTATTCCAGATTACTCTCTACTATCTCAGTGGGTTGTAATCTGCGCTATGAGGGTTCTCTCATAACTGACTTGTAATTCACTCCTCTTAATGAAAAACGGGATATCCCCCGATCGCAAAAAAACAAAACTTTCCAACCACATCTAATTCGTTTCCCGCCAAACTTTTGAAATTTTCCCACCAAGATTCAAACTGTATTTGTGACTACCATGTACACATATATACACAAAACAAACAAACAAACATAAAACATTGTTGAGGAGGTGTACACCACATTGTATTGTTATACATTGTATCCACAATGTTACCAATGACCTAGTTTTGAACCTTGCACTCTGGAATGAGTCTACAATCTTTTTGATGTTGTATCGCATACATCGGGTCATGGAAATCGCCATCCTTGTGTATTACTTGGTGGCATATAAACTCACGTAGGTCCCCAACGATCACCAATAATTCATCATGTAAGGAAAATGGACCTCGACCCATTTATCTTTGGATTTTGGTGCTTGATGATCAACATAACCAAGTTGGACCAATGTGTTTGTTTTGTAGTCTAATAGGGTGCAAACGTGGCTTGGACTAAGGCAACATGGTGATTCGATGATCAACACCTCAAGCAAGACTTTTGAAGCTTAGTAGAAGACCTACAAGATCAAGCAAAGTCCAAGGCACATGATTGGAACCAAGACGGCGCAGGAAATCGCGGAGAAACGAAGAAGAAGGTACATCAGACGCTGCCCATTCAGGCGTCGGATGCACCGATGGTAAACCCTATCTCAAGTCAACGCCAACAGAAGCATCGGACGCTGAGACCGAGCACATCGAACGCGACGGTGACACTGTGCATTGTGCACAGTATCACATCAGGACGCACCGGTGAACATCAGACGCTACAAGACCCTTGTGTCCGATGGCTATGCAGAGAGGCTCTGAAGACATCGGACGCGTCAGATGTCGCTACATCGGACGCTGTCAGAATCTGATGTAACTTAGTGCCAGGTCGGCAACTAGCCGTTAAAGTGACATCGGACACGCGTTCGATGCTCCCGATAGGAGCGTCCGATGCTATGCAGAAAAGTCCATCTTTGGTGTCCAACGGCTCTATTAAAGTGGTAGCCCATCTTTGTTTGCTTGAGGCTCTATATATACCCTCATGGCTGGCCAAAAACATATGGTTGGAGCTCAAGGAAGTATACCAAGTGCATAAACACATATTTAGTTGCTCTAGCCACTAAAGTGCTTAGTGATATACTAGGTGATTAGTGTAGGTGCTTTGCGAAGTGCTTAAGCTAGTTAGACCACCACTTTGCGCTTGCTCTAGGTGTTAGGCCTAGTGTTTAGTGAGGTTTGCATACCTCTTACCTACCGGTGCTTGCGCGCACCGTTTGTTGTACATCAAAGGGGCTTGTAGTCTTGTGAGACTACACCAACCGTGTTTGTGGTGTGGCCGCCATCGTGTAGCGAAGAGAACAAGGCCCGCGGCGGTTCGGCTGGAAGCTTGATAGTGAAGACGGCGGGGAACATCCGAAAGAGGCTTTGTCATGAGTGGCTTAACCGGAGACCCACTTGCGCGTGGGGAAGGCCCAGAGCTATCCACAGAGTTACCCGATCGGGAGCTTGGCCCTTGCGAGGGGCTCCAACGAGGACTAGAGGGAAACTTGAGTGCTTCTTGATACCTCAGCAAAAATACCGGAGTCATCGACGAGAGTTTGCATCTCTACCTCTCTCTTTAGCTTCTGCATTTACATTGCTACCTTGGTTGTGTGCTTTATCTTTCCTAGCTTAGTTGATAGGTTTGGAACCTAGGTTGCATAGCTCCTTTTGCGGTACAGATAACAACACACCTAGCAAAACCTTAGTTGCACCTTAGATAGTTTACTTTCTTGCATAGGTTTTGATTAGGTGGATATTAGAGGCCATAGTTTAGAGTAATAGTTTTTAGTTGCCCAATTCACCCCCCTCTTAGACGTCAAAGTCCTTTCACATCATCATTCATTTCTTTTTGCCTAATATTCAGTTCTTTAGGATACTGTAAGAAAAGGAATTCAAAATGATTGTTTATATATACAAGACCCCCTTGCCTAATATGACAAAGTAAAGTATGAAATTACTTACTCTCATGGGGTCTCTTGTATCTCCAAGTTACCTTCATGAACTTGCAAACGTAATAACCACAATGTCCACTCCTGCTATGTTGCTTATGGCACTGTGTTGATGCATCGTAGTAGTAGCAGCAGCAGCAGTGGGTAGGGGTAGTGGTAGTGGTAGTAGCAGGCGGCTCTTTTGATAGAGCCATAATATTTATCTAGTGGTGGCTGTTATTTGTAGCCATCTCTGAAATAGTCATATTTTCTATAGACATATTTCTTCTCTAGCCGTCTCTACAAATTATTCTTTAGAGGCGGTTTGTTTCAGGCCGGGTTACTCCACAGGACACAGGTGGCTCAATCAGAAGCCGCCACTGCCCTAAAATGACATTGTTGCTACAAATCGGTTCTCTTGTACTGAAAAGGGATAATCATATTTGTCAACATGGCAAGTGAATTCTAATTGCTTATATATATAAATTGTAAAACTTATAGCTGACTGCCAGAGGCCATTTGGTGGTGGCATGTGGGAGCGAGACGTAGGGACGACGAAGTAGGCTACAAGACAGCACTCCGTATATACATGGCCAACGAGCCGGCCCGGCCCGGTCTCGACCAAGGCACGGCCCGACTGGGCCGAGCCGATCGAGGCATGGCGGGCCGCCGGGCCGGGCCTCGTGCCTCAGCGTCAGCCCAGGCAGGGCTCGGGCCGGCCCGCGAGACCCACAATAGATTTTTCTTTTATATATATATATTTTTATTTATTTATTTATTTTATATATAAATATATGTATATATATATTTATATATTTATATACATTTATTTTTATAAATGTATATATATTTTTATATATTGGGCCGGGCCGAGCTGGCCCGTTGTGCCCAGGGCAAGGCCCAGGCACAGCCCTAGGGGTCGTGCCGGGCCGGGCTGGCGGGTCTCGTGCCTCATGGCCATCTTTAACTCCGTAGGATGTCACAGTTGCAAAAAGGTGGCTGCGGTGTGCAGGCCTACGACACGCAGATAGCAAGCTAACTACTCTCTCTGTCCTAAAATATGTGTCGTTTTTGTTTGCTGAGAAACAAATACTAATAATTTTTATAAATAATAAATATTATCTATTAGTATTATAATTAGTATCATCGGAAAGATTTTTAAATCTAGTTTTTTAATAAATTTATTTAAAGATATAAATATTGTACGTATTTTCTATAAATCGAGTCAAACTTATGGCACGAAAACCGAAAACGACAAATAATTTGGGACGGAGGGAGTATGTCGTCACAGTTGCAGAGAGTCGTGTTTAGATTTTCTTTGTCGGTTTTTATTTAATAAACTTTGTTGTACTGTTAGGCCTGATTTTTCTCATAAATTGGGCTAATTTTACCTCTTCTTAATTAAAAGATATATAGAGCTCATGCCATTTCATTCAAAAAAGCATTAATTAGACACCACCTGTTGTATTTTGCTCGCATGGTGAAGATAGAGTCAGAATCATTATGTAGACACAGTTTTGGCGTGAAATGTTTGGTGATGCACACATTTTGCCCAGGTGATGCAAATATACCAGTTGTCGATGACCTTTTGACTGAGCGGGATACATTTCTTAAGCAAACTGAAGTTAGACCCCTTCAGTCACAGGATTATTATACGAAACACTACGATGCCAAGCATACAGAACATACCTTCGATATTGGTGATTGGGTTTGGCAGAAACTCATGACCAGGACAACTGTTGCAATTTCAACAATAAACAAAGGCAAGTTTGCTCCAAAGTACTTCGGATCATTTCAAATTGCAGAACAGATCAACTCCGTTACATATAGATTAACTCTACCAAACAATGCTCGTATGCATAATGCCTTCCATGTGAGTATGTTAAAAATGTACAAAGGTCTTCCTCCGTCATCAACACTACAGATGCCAACAATGCATAATGGTGCAGCAGTACCGGAACCAGAACTTATGCTAAAAGCCAGACGACACCGGGGACAATTCCAAGCCTTGATCAAATGGAAGAATCAACCAACAACGGAATCTTCTTGGGAAGACGTCGATACCATCAAGGAAGTCTACCCGAACTTTCAGCTCAAGGACGAGCTGATTCTCCAGACAGGGAGAAATGTTATGGTCAGTCGGATATATACTAGAAGGATTAGAGATAAGGAGTAGTTAATTAAGTTAGGGGCATTAAGCCTAGTCTTTATTATTAAAGAGAAGGTTATTGGGTCAGGCCTATTAATTAGTAGATGTAAACACTCTTATATATATATGAGGGAGACGATTAATGAGAAGGAGGAAAGAATTAGAGTTTAATCGTATCCCTCTCTCTCTTTAGCTGCCGCCTCCTCTTCTCTCTCCCTCTCTTTGCCGCCCGCTGCCCGGCCCTGACATGCCGCCAGCTGCGCCCCCCGCCCCAGCAGCAGCAGCCGCCGCAGCACACGCAGGGGCGAAGCTCCTTGTAGTTCCCCTAAAATTTATAAAAACAGTGATTATGTATAGATTTTCACCATATATGCACCCCCAATAAAAGATGTTTATGCACCCGTAAGCTAAGTGCACCCCCCTCTGATCTGTTCTAGCTTCGCCACTGAGCACACGGGTCCAGCAGCTGCGTCGCCGCCCTAGGACAGCCCTAGACGGCCGTCTGGAGCACCGTCGCCGCCGTTCACCCGCAAGAGCCATCTTGCGCCTTACACATGCACATAACAGACCTGAGGATCTAGTCTAGCAGTAAGATGTACCCTTAGTACCTTAGGGAGCGTAAGATCTGAGTTCAATTCTCAGAATCCCCAACCTGAAAAGCTTTTTGCACTTCGATGTGAAGGATAAGGTGTTTCTGGTTGGTATCACAGGGAGACGGAGTCTGGACCACATTCAGAGTGTAAAAGGTAAGAGGCAAAACCGTAAAAGGCAAGATCAAATAAAGTTTTTTGCATTTTGATGTGAAAGACAATTGTTCTTGGGCGTTATTCATATGGTGAGTTTTTTTTTTGTTTTAAAAGTGGAATCTGGACCATATTCTGCTGTGTTTTATATTTTCACATTCAGGGCTACGTCCTAATCCTTGTGCAATACCAGCAGGATCAAAACAACACATGGTTCGGTACATACAGTGGGTTTGGGCATCTCATGCGCCATATGCACCACGCCACCACACACAGTTAAAACTGCCTGAGCTTGTAAGCATAGCCTCAGTTGAACTTCAAAGTCCTTAAACCAAAACTGAAAGAGTTTAAAGACATGCAGCTGTTAACATACATTATCTGGACTCTGGAGTATATATGGACCACGTTCATATAGTGACTGATTAATGTGTGGACCACAATTTCACAAGGCATACATTATAAAAATGCTCCTCAAATATGTCAAAGTAATTCCAGCATTGTCCAGGCCACAAAGTCACCAGTTTTTAGCTAGGCTCATACCTGGAACTTCAATACAACTAGCATGGTTGCCGTGTATCTACTAGTTTTAACAGGAGTAACATTTTGTTAGTAGTACTCACATGGTTTTAAATAGCGAGCTAAAGCTAGAGTGTTTAGCGTTTTATAAACTGTAATTAGCGGACTTTAGCGGCAAAACAGCGGCGGAATTATGCATGAACGCAAATAGCGGCACAATTTTTTTCAAGCTATTTCGGGCTATAGCGGCAAAAATAGCGGGCTATTTAATTCCACTGTCACAATATTAATAGATTCTGAATTTTTACTATATGGCCGTAGGATGATGTAGAGGAGCGCGCTGTTCTGTGCTGCCAGAATAGTGAAGCATCATGCTCATTCATATGCCATCATGACACAACAGTCATGCTGGCAATGAACATGCCAATAGAAGCTGCAGAGGTCCTTTGCTATTGTTCCATTTTCCAGCTTCACTTTGCAGTCCTAAATTCCCCATTCCGTTTCATTTTGTGTAATAAAGTGCATGGACCTTCACCACTACACTTGATTTGACAAAATTAAATAGGAAATAAGTTCTCTGTGACATGAAACACATGGACTTTCTGGTCTGAAATCCACAATTCATCGGTCCTGAAGAAGTGAGCCTCATCATAGAAGAATGGATAAAAGCAAATCATCTGAATTTGCTGTTTTCTTCATTTATGAAAGTGTGCAGGCATACATGGAGCATTGCTGGGGATTTAGTCTAGTGGTAAGATGTACGCTTAGGGAGCGTAAGGTCCCGAGCTCAATTCTCGGAATCCCCAATCTGAAACCCTTTTTTTGGCAGTGCAAATTCAGAGCTCTGGCTTATCCTGAATGTCCTGAGGATGAGGCTTTGGTTTTGGACCACATCCACAAGTATGTCTGATGAGGTTCAGAACTTGTGTGCTCATGTGAGGCTGTTTTGTTGTGTGTGAAGGACTAGCGCTCTGGGGTGTATGTCAGATTACAGGTGTGTGTAGCTGTGAATTACATGTACCATGTAGCTTGTGTTTAATTTTGAATAACTGAATTACATTTACTGTTGTTATTGTGATGCCGAGGCTAACGATAGAATCGTATTTTAGTTTGAATAGATGTTATGAAGCAAACAGGGCATTTGGTCTAGTGGTATGATTCTCGCTTAGGGTGCGAGAGGTCCCGAGTTCAATTCTCGGAACGCCCCTATTTATTTTTGTTTTTCTGCTCCATTTTTTTTTCCTGACAGAGAAACAGAATGGATCAGCTGACAGAGAAACAGAATGGATCAGCTCCGCAGCCTTGTTTTTTCAATTCAATACAAACTTCGACCTGCGGCTGTTGGTTTGTTCATCGTTGCTCTTCCCTGGCCGCCGGAGCGCGCTTCGATGGAGACGGGGTCTACGACCTCAGTTCTTCAGTGTCCAGCCCAGGCCGCTCGGCGCTGCCACCGTTTCAGTTTCAACCTGATGATCACATATAACTAGGTTCCTGATGATCAAATATAGGTCGATCTACTACATACAGGCCAAATGGAAACGTCGTTTTCCCAATTTTGTTTAAAAAATTGCATAAAGCTCCACCACAAGGTAGGCAAGAGGTTTCCAAAAAATCCATTGCATCTCAGTAACTTGAAGACATTTTCATAGTAAGAAATAACTGTCCGATATTACTCTTGGCGATTAACATCCAACTAGTAGCTTCTTTTTTTGTTTCTTGAGCTCCTCTGTGCTCCCTCTTGTAATCTGTTTGTTTAGTTTCAATAATTTCCAGTAGTGGCTTGCCCCTCCTGTTCTCCTCAGAAAAAAAAAACATCCAACTAGTAGCATGTCCGTGCTAAAGCTATAAATGTCCGATATTACTTTTGGCGATTAACATCCAACTAGTAACATGTCCGTGCTAAAGCTATGGGACAAGTACAAAACAAAAAAAGATAATTTATTTCTTGGTTTTATAAGTTCCACACTATTTGTGGTTCACGTTGAATACACCATCATTGCAAATCTTCTTTTCAGGGAGGGAGAGGGAACCATAGGTGGGTTATCATAAAAAAAACATTATGGCCACTCAACCCTCATGTATAGCTTCATGACCCAGTCATGTTGGATGATGACATAGACTGTCAGGTTAAATCTATTCCTCAGAAAAGGGGTGCAGTGAGTGACATCTCCACACGTGATATCATGACATTTCGACAAGTTTCATGATTTTTGAACTTCGTTTGTATTTTATAGAATTTAAAAACAATTCATCCGTAAATTCGTGGTCATGTTTCATGAACAAAATGTTTGAAATTTCAGGTCTGTTGATGGATACGACCTCACATTACACTCAACAACATGAATATCATTTTTTCATTCATTAAATTCCATTATTCAAAGCACTTGCAGTTCAAACTTGCATTTTCCGCAAAAATATTAATTAAACTAAATAAATTAAAAAAATATATCAAAATACCAGAGAAATATGCCAAATTTGAACATGTAGTCTCAGGTACTATAGGAGGATAGCAGAAAAAGTTTAGGGGAAAAAGGAAAAATAATAAAAAGGTTTACCGAGTGTCAAGGGATAACACTCGACACAGCTGATCTTTGTGGAGTGTCGGCGTTTGGCACTCGGCAAAGATCAATGGCAGCTGACGGCTGTTACACGCTAGCGCTCTTTACCGAGTGTCGAGCTTTGCCGATAGTCTGACACTCAACAAAGAAGTCCTTTGTCGAGTGTTAAGGTTTGCCGAGAGCCAGGCACTCGGTAAACGGTCCTTTGCCGAGTGCGGCTCTCGGCAAACCGCTTCTTTGCCGAGTGTCCAACGTTTGACCCTCGATAAAGCCTCTGGCACTCGGCAAAGGGCACGTTTCTGGTAGTGCGGCCTAGCTGAAAGGCGGCGACTCCCTCAGGCTCAGGGTTAGGTGCAACGTCACCGTCTATAGGGCACTCCGCTGCGAGGACCGTGACGTGCCCACGCGCCTGGTCGTCGTGCCACGACCCAACATAGGCGAGCAGCTCTCGGCCGCCTCCTATCCAGCAGTGTCGGTGCTGACCTCATGTGGAGGTCGTCGGGGATGTTAGCAAAGGATCAACAATCACAAGCAAATTTCACAGTGGCTAGATCCTAGAATCAAGAACGCGCATGAACTCTGATGAACACACTCGGCAACTATCCGACTGACAATGCTCTATTCAAGAGAGGAATGATTACAATTTCACACACAAAGTATTCAGTTACAACACGATAACTCGTTCTCCAAGCATTCAGCTATTTATACCCATAGCTATTACACACATTTTCACACATAGAAACTGTAAAAGCAAGATACAAAGGGATGTCAATGCAACTGCCGACTCCAGGACGCGCCGTGAGCGTGATCACCATCTCCTGGCCATGCCAACCGTTCCCGCTCTTGACTTGAATTCAAATTCTTTGTCTTTCCTGCTTTCACGGTTGATCAGCACTCCTTGCTTCACCACGTCATCTTGTAGCTGGCTTACACTGGGAGACGTTCGCCGCGCACAGATACATACTCGCCGTCCGGTCGCCTGTCCTTCTCGAGGAGATCATTTCTGGTGGTCTGACGAGGACGATCAGTGGCGTGGAAGGCTGGAAGCAAGGGTGTTCAAGGCTTTGCTCCACTACATCTACACCGACTCAGGCCGGAGATAGACGACGAGCAAAGGGTGAGACGGCGGACATGGCGCGGCATCTGATCGCTGCGGCGGACAGATATGGCCTTGATAGGTTCAAGCTGATTTGCGAGGACATGCTTTGCCGCCGTGTTGACACAAGTAGAGTGGCGGATACATTGGCACTTGCTGAGCAGTACAATTGCCATGGGCCGCCATGAGCAGTACATATTAGGGCAAGTGCATTGGTCTTGTCTCGTAAGTGGTCTCATGTAATGCTACGTAATTTTAAGACAATTTGATAGACGATATGTATAATGATTTATGTATAATGATTTGTTTTTTAAATTGTCTCATAGCAACTCATAATTTCTTAATTTATGGATAGGATAAAAATAAACTGTGAGTTGCATGACAATAACAACTCATACAATGGTAGAATAATTGTCTCAGAGTTCTAAATTTTACCTCACACTACTACACGAATCTTTTCCGAGATGGACTTTCCAACCGCCTCGGTAGGAAGGCCTCGGTTAATCAGGATTAACCGAGACGGTCACTTTGCCCGTCTCAGTTAATCGATTAACCGAGGCGGGCGTTTATAAGATGCCCGCCTCGGTTAATTATTAACGGAGGCGGGCATTTGCAACTTATATTACGGTGAGGACCAATCAAATGTCTAGAACAACATAGATATTAGCGCAAGTGCATTGGTCTTGTCTCGTAGGTGGTCTCATGTAATGCTACATAATTTTAAGACGATTTGATAGATGATATATATAATGATTTATTTTTTAAGTTGTCTCGTAACAACTCATAATTTCTTAATTTATGGATAGGATAAAAATAAACTATTAGTTGTGTTGAGATAGGAGTCCTTCGCTCAAACCCCCACCGAAGGTGAGGGTGAGCCAGACCCGTCTCACACAAGAGGAAGAGAAAGAGCCCGAGAGACCTCCCTCCGGGAGCCCCTTAGCCTTTATTTATAAGGGCGGTGGGAGGAATATTCTTCCTCCTTACCCCTCACAGTTCATGTATTTACAAGGAGGTCCTTGGACCTGTTAGGCGTCGGGCCTTTTTACAAGGAGGAGAGCAGGCTCCGCTGTCTCTACCCCCAACAGTAGCCCCTTAGCCACTAGGCTTTGGCTGGCACAACAAAACCTAGTTGCTAAAGAACAAGAAAAAGGCCCGGTATTACAATTCCCTAGTCTATCTCAAGCTTCGACTGGTGTCCCTAGAGCAGCAATCAATTTCACCTGAAGGTTGGAGGCCTTGATAATGACGGTGACTTGTCAAATGCGGATGAGGTTGGTGACCTAGCTTTCGTTAGACTTAGCTTCAGCGAAGGACTTCGTCTCGTAGGGAGCAACTCTCTGTAACAGGAGTAGTCATAGCAGCAGAGGCAACCATTCGGGCGGTCATGGTCGTCGGATGTGGTTAGACGCTGGAGTTCCCACCGGGGGTTGATGATGACGCATTTGTCGAGGAAGATGTTGATATAGCATTTGTTGCAGTTAGCAAGGCCCGCCTCTTTCAGCTCATGGGCAACAGCCAAGACATGTTCTCCGGGTTGATGAAGTGCCCCCCTTAATGCACCCCCTAGCCCCTCTTGGCTGGTGCTTATGAGCAGGCAGAGGACTTGTGCCTAGTTGATGAAGATGTTGATGAGCCCTTTGTCGTGGTTGGCTAAGGTGTCGTTGATGTCGCCGAGGTCGATGGCGAGCCCCTTGCCGTGGAATCGACGAGGGTGCTATCGATGTCGCCGAGGTTGTTTGCGAGCCCCTTGCTATGGAGTCGGCGAGGGTGCGGTTGATGTAACCGATGTCGGAGGCGAGCCCCTTGCCGTAGAGATCGGCGAGGGTGTTGCGGATGTCGCCGAGGTCGGAGGCGAAACCCTTTGCCGTGGAGTCGGCGAGGGTGATGTTGATGTCGCCGAGGTCGGAGGTGAAGTTGTTGTCGCTGAGGTCGGAGGTGAAGTTTTTGTTGCCGAGGTCGGAGGCGAGCCCCTTGCCATAGAGTCGGCGAGGGTGCGGCTGATGTCGCCAAGGTCGGAGGCAAAGCTGATGTCACCGAGGTCAGAGGCAAAGCTGATGTCGCCGAGGTCGGAGGCGAGCCCCTTGCCATGGAGTCAGCGAAGGTGTTGCTGATGTCGCTGAGGTCGCGGGCGAGCCCCTTGCCGTGGAGTCGGCGAGGGTGTTGTTGATGTCGCCAAGGTCATAGGCGAAGCTGATGTCGCCGAGGTCGGAGGCAAGCCCCTTGCTGTGGAGTCGGCGAGGGTGCGGCTGATGTCGCCGAGGTCAGAGGCGAAGCTGATGTCGCTGATGTCGGAGGCGAGCCCCTTGCCGTGGAGTCGGCGAGGGTGTTGTTGATGTCGCCGAGGTCATAGGCGAAGCTGATGTCACCGAGGTCGGAGGCAAGCCCCTTGCCGTGGAGTCAGCGAGGGTGCGGTTGATGTCGCCGAGGTTAGAGGCGAAGCTGATGTCGCCGATGTCGGAGGCGAAGCTGATGTCGCCGATGTCAGAGGCAAGCCCCTTGCCGTGGAGTCGGTGAGGGTGCGGTTGATGTCGCCGAGATCAGAGGCGAAGCTGATGTCGCCGAGGTCGGAGGCAAAGCTGATGTCGCCGAGGTCGGAGGCGAAGCTGATGTCGCCGATGTCGGAGGCGAGCCCCTTGCCGTGGAGTCGGCGAGGGTGTGGTTGATGTCGCCGAGATCAGAGGCGAAGCTGATGTCGCCGAGGTCAGAGGCAAAGCTGATGTCGCCAAGGTCGGAGGCGAGCCCCTTGTCGTGGGGTCGGCGAGGGTGCTGTTGGTGAAGTCGTAGTTCATGTTTTTTTTGGTTGGCCAGGAGGTTTCCCTTGTGGACAAGCTGAAGACCTACAAGGGAATCTCCATACCTAATGTGAAGTCAATAAGATTTTCGAGGGAAACATTCGACTTGGTTTGCATTGTGGAAGTTGTGTGCAAGTGAGTAGCTCTGCAAAACAAAGTTATTTTCATATACGAGGAATCATAAGAATTGAGCCCTTCGCGTGTTTCTTTGCGAGGGTACTCAATTTGGACCTCCCTCTTCGTCCTCCATTGTCTTTTGGAGGGCGAAGTGAGGTTTGGTTGTGAAAGTTTGTGACCTCTCTCTTCGTCTCCTTTGTCTTTCAGAGTGCGAAGTGAGGTTTGGTATGCACTATGAATATGCGATGTGATGGTGTGATGAATGCGTGTGCTTGATGCATTTATGACAAGTATTTGCACAAAATTAGTGTGAAGATAAGCTGAGCATTTTCATAGCAAGATGTGATATTTAAGGCACATGCCAACATCGATAATTGGATCCCTGCAAAGTCAATTAATAATGAGAGGAGCTTCATATGTTAGAGGTCATCCTGCATGGATGTTTCGACAAATTGTATAATGACATAAGAGTTTTGAAGCATTGTAATATAAAATGAAATCCTGCAAGACAGTTTGTAGTATGAGACCTTCGCACATTTGAGCATGAGAAGTGAAAGTCCGAGATTAGCGAAGGGTTAGTTGTCCCAACAAATGAGATATGATGTCAATTTTAGTTGGTTTTGTGCGGTAGGAATTCATTACCTCAAGTGCAGTATAGAGATCATATGGAGAATGGAAACCTGCAATCGAGCATAGGGATAGTTCTAATTGGGGTTGGTTTGAGTAGGCGAGAATATATTCACGTTGTTGATAACCTGCAAGTTAGCACAAACAATTTTAATTTCCGTGACACTTGTAAGATCTTCGGGCGCTATGAATGATAGTTACGCAGGTCATGGTGAATGCACGACATAGGATTTTTAATCGTGATGCGAGGGTACTGTCGGACTGCATTTAGTGGATGTTGGTCATTTCGAGAAGGTTAAGTGCATGAGTTATAAATTTGCGAGCGAATGATATAACTCACCAGAGGAGGTACGAACCTGCAAAAAATATGATCACAATAGGTTTGCCGACAACTCACAAGCGGAGGTATTAGTGCTTAAACAGATCAGTGAAACTGAGAAACCGCATGCGAGGGAAAGTGGAGCTATAGGTAAACAAGATATTTCGTGCAGAGGTTTGGAGTGGTGATTACTTACGGAGAGTGGTAGAAACTCATAAACAACATGGGGGTTTTGTTCCTGAAAAAGATAGTTAGTCCAGAGCATTGGCGAGGTTCAGCAAGTGACCAGTTTACAACTTGTGGCCACGGGACGTAGCTGGTACTTGGACTGACGACCAACGAGGGTGCCTTGGACCTGGCATGGGCCGGAGGTTGCTCCAGTCTAGAGGTCGACGAGGAGGGCTGCTCGAGCAGTCGAGTCGTTCCTCAATTAGGCTTGTGCACAACTGCCGATGACTGCTTGTTTGGCTTTTGACGATCAAACCTTTGCATGAGCGGGCCTTTACCGCTGGTAATTGGATTTCATGGCTGGTTGGTTGAACCAGAGAGGGTATGAAGCTGCAGCAAAGTAATAATGGTAGGCTCGCCATCCATTCACAAGCAAATATATTAGCACGCATATGCCAATAAACTTGATGAGAGATAAAAGGTTAACAAGCTCATGGGGTTCTCGGGTGAAGGTAGATGCATGTACTAATTTTTTTAACAGATTGAAGAAAAACAAGCGAGGTCTTCAAACAAGTTTTCCCATGATGAACGTATGGCGATGGATCACCCACGGGCCTGTGCTGCTGGCATGTCGGGGGTTGCGAGGCCATGCCGAGTGATGACAAGTCATCGATTCTGGAGCCTAGACCAGAGGTTCGCTTGGTGTAGACCTTCGCAGGTCGATCGAGGGGTTCGTCGCGTGGTTCTCTTCAACCACGTCCGGCGAAGGTTGATTGTGTTGGGGCGTCGCTCGGTGTAGATTTTCACGTGAAAGCTTGCGTGGTATTGTGCCTTCGCAGTCGGTAACCCCGGGTGCACTAACGTGGGAAACTACAAAAGGCCCAACCATGAATTGTAGCAGGCAGCGTTATGAAGTTGGTTTTATTGCCATCATGGCGAGATCCTTGCATGGCCCAAGGCCTGGGCCCACAGTTGAAGGACCACCACGAGCACTGACCTTCGCTCGGCTGGAGCTTTGGGCAGGATGGACCTTCGCTAGATAGTGGTGGCCTGACAAGGTAGCTCGCATGAGATCTGCTGGCTGGGATGATCGTAGCAGCCTCGTATATGGTGAAGATAGTCTCGCACAGCGAAGGCGCTGGCTGCCTGGCTGGCTGGGCGAAGGTGTTCCCGGAGGACGACACTGGAGCAAGCAGTCTCGACAAAGGTTCCTTAGTTGCTCGCGAGGATGAACTTGTGTGGACCAGAAAAGCTAGCTTCGCATGGGTTCCAACTGACGGACCCTTGCACTCGTTCTCTATTTCTCCAAAGAGCCAAAAACGCCGGCAGGCCATGGGTCACAGGCGCAGGCAGGCATTGTTTCATTTATTGCTATCTGCTGGTGCCAACCAAGGTATGCATCACGTTTTGGCTTGCTTCCCTGGGGTATAAAACTTGTATGAACTGAACGGATCTGAAAACTTTAGCTCGGGCCACGTAGTTGTTACTGGGGGCCTACACCTTTGACTGGGCCGGTGAGCTGAGCATGGCTCCAAGGCATCGGATACTGGTGCAAGCACCAGACACCAGGTGTACCTTCGCCTGGCTTGCCGTGGAACCAACGCTAGCAAAAAACGACTTGGGCGAACTTTTGAAAGCTGGAGCAGCGTGGGTGGTATGGCCTCGAGGGACTTGTTCGGTAGGAGCGTGCACAAAGCAGAGCTCACAATAACTTGCTTTAGTCTAAAAAGTGGTGCACGTGTGTAGGCTTTAAGTGAGAAAAGGTGTGATACACACCCATACTTTGTTTATATGTTCATTTATCTCTTGCACAAGTTTGAAGGAGTGGCCGGGTTTCTTATCTGGACACGGATCTCAGCACTTTGGTCAGCCAGCTTAGGCATGTGATGAAAGTTCGTGCATGGCGTCGGGCACACCTTCGCTAAGCGCAAGTCATGAAAATGGTTAGTGGAAACCAATATAGAAGTTTGGAGTACTTAGCTAGTTCTTGTCGAAGGTAGACGTGGGCAGAGAGTTGCTGAGATAGGCCATGACGAACGAAGGTTGCTCCGTCTTGACGAAGGTTGCCCGATCAGCGATCAGGCCCCGACGAAGGTTGTTGAATCAGTAGTTTCAGAGGGGGTGGGGGTAGAACTTGGTTTATCTGCCATGTGTGGCTGGGCGGAGGTGGCGGACAGCCTGGTTTCTTATCTAGGTAAAAAAAATTGGAGGCATGCATGTCTCCGTAAGTGGCCGATCCTCAGCCGAGCCAGCTCGGGCAGCTGATGGATGCTAGTGCCTAACATCGGCCAGACCTTCGCTAGAAGTGATTACGAGCACGAGCCATAGAGAAATTGTTAGTGAAAATGAATGTAGGTGCATGGAGTACTTAGCTAGTTTCTCGTATCGAGGGTAGCTGCGGGCGGAGGACAGCCAAAAGTAACCCAGACTGGCCTGGAGAGCAACGAGCGGGAACTTCTTCTGATGCGAGCTGGGCTACGGGTCTTCGATCAGGTGGGCTAGGCTTCGAAGACGTCGAGCGCATGAACATGGTCCATCTTCGGACGTTGAAGCCGTCACGAGCAAGGCCTACAGAACAAGAGATCACCTCGAAGCAATTTTTCTTTTTTACAAATTTAACAAAGGTTCTTGAAATACTTAGCTCTTTGGGTCTGCATTCCATGTGAAGGTTGAAGATGGATGGGTGGCTTCGGCTGCCTGCCGAGGGTAGCTATGTTCAGCCATGACAAAGGTATGTCAGCTAGGTCGCAACGGGGTTGCTCAGCTGGTCACGACGAGGGTTGTCCGGCCTGGCCGTGACGAGGGTTGCCCGGCCTGGTCGCGACGAGGGTTGCCACGAAGGTTGCGGAGACTCTCTCTCTTTTTTTTCGCTCCCCACGGACGGCGCCAGCTGTTGAGATAGGAGTCCTTCGCTCAAACCCCCACCGAAGGTGAGGGTGAGCCAGACCCGTCTCACACAAGAGGAAGAGAAAGAGCCCGAGAGACCTCCCTCCGGGAGCTCCTTAGCCTTTATTTATAAGGGCGGTGGGAGGAATATTCTTCCTCCTCACCCCTCACAGTTCATGTATTTACAAGGAGGTCCTTGGACCTGTTAGGCGTCGGGCCTTTTTACAAGGAGGAGAGCAGGCTCCGCTGTCTCTACCCCCCACAAATTGCATGACAATAACAACTCATACAATGGTAGAATAATTGTCTCATAGTTCTAAATTTTAGCTCACACTACTACACAAATCTTTTCCGAGGTGGGCATTTTTGATTAACCGAGACGGGCATTCTAACCGCCTCGGTGAGAAGGCCTCGGTTTATTAGGATTAACTGAGACGGTCACTTTGCCCGTCTCGGTTAATCGATTAACCGAGGCTGGTGTTTATAAGATGCCCGCCTCAGTTAATTATTAACGGAGGCGGACATTTGCAACTTATATTACGGTGAGGACCAATCAAATGGCTAGAACAACATAGATATTAGGGCAAGTGCATTGGTCTTGTCTCGTTGGTGGTCTCATGTAATGCTACGTAATTTTAAGATGATTTGATAGACGATATGTACAATGATTTATTTTTTAAGTTGTCTCATAACAACTCATAATTTCTTAATTTATGGATATGATAAAAATAAACTGTGAGTTGCATGACAATAACAACTCATACAATGGTAGAATAATTGTCTCATAGTTCTAAATTTTAGCTCACACTACTACACAAATCTTTTCCGAGGCGGACATTTTTGATTAACCGAGACGGACATTCCAACTGCCTCGGTGAGAAGGCATCAGTTTATCAGGATTAACCGAGACGGTCACTTTGCCCGTCTCAGTTAATCAATTAACCGAGGTGGACGTTTATAAGATGTCCGCCTCGGTTAATTATTAATGGTCCGCCTCGGTTAATGTTCTCTAGAAAACAAAAAACCCAAAAAACTTGCAACTTATATTACGATGAGGACCAATCAAATGGCTAGAACAACATAGATATTAGGGCAAGTGCATTGGTCTTGTCTCGTAGGTGGTCTCATATAATGCTACGTAATTTTAAGACGATTTGATAGTCGATATGTACAATGATTTGTTTTTTAAGTTGTCTCATAGCAACTCATAATTTCTTAATTTATGGATAGGATAAATAAACTGTGAGTTGCATGGAAATAACAACTCATACAATGGTAGAATAATTGTCTTATAATTTTAAATTTTAGCTCACACTACTACACAGATCTTTTTCGAGGCGGACATTTTTTATTAACCGAGATGGGCATTCCAACCGCCTCGGTGAGAAGGCCTCAGTTAATTAGGATTAACCGAGCTGGCCACCTTGCCCGTCTTGGTTAATCGATTAACTGAGGCGGGCGTTTATAAGATGCCCGCCTCGGTTAATTATTAACAGAGGAGAGCATTTGTAACATGCTTGCCTCAGTTAATGTTCTCCAGGAAAAAAAACCAAAAAACTTGTAACTTCAGGGAATTAAACCCACAACCTCACACTCCACACTACTATGTCTCTACCACTACACCTCATACTTATTCATGTCTATATATAATACGTTATTGTTTTATATCAATATTTTGTAATCTTATATTGAATATTTGAGCTACTAAATGAACTCAAATGAAAAAATTTATAACTACAAAGTTATAAATCTTGTTAAGTACTACAACTTTAGTATAAGATCTATCTCCATCAGAGATAGTTTAAAAAATTCAAAATGTTGAGTCTTAAAATATGTGAATTTCAAACACATATTTAAGACTCTAGATGATTTTAAAACAAAAACTTGTCTATATTAAAAATGTAGCTCAGGTTGGCCACTACAACTTTGGTATTAATTATGTGAATATTGGAGATCGTTTAGGAATTCTAAATTTAAATTTCAAAATCTATAACATTTGAACACATATTTGGGACTCTAAACAATTTCAAATTAAAAAAATTTCAACTACAAGTTTGTAGATTCTATTGAGAACTATAACTTTTGTGTAGACCATGTCAACATACGAGATTGTTTGATAATTTTAAATTTCAAATTTCAAAATCTGTGGACTTATAACAATATTTTGGGACCCTAAACAGTTTCAATTCAAAAACTTTTCAACTACAAAGTTGTAGATCTCGTCGAGCGCTACAATTTGAGTATAAAGTTTGTCTTCATCCAACTTCATTTGAAAGAATTATGAATTATTTTTTGTTATAGTCATTAATCGAGGCGGACACCTCAAGATTCCCGCCTCAGTTAATGGATTTACTGAGACGGTCACTTAAAACGATCGCATCAGAAAATAATCGATTAAACGAGGCGGTTACCTTAAGATGACTGTCTCGGTTAATAGATTAACGGAGTCAGACACTAGATGCCCGCCTCGATAAATATCAACCGAGGCCGGCATTGGATGCCCGTCTCGGTTAATACAAGCCTCGTGTCTCAGAAAATCATTTGTGTAGTAGTGTCATGAGATGGTTGTTTCGCGAAATAAGGACCTCTTCTTCTCTCGCCTCTCTCTTGCCTCCACGTCAGCAAAAATCCTACATAGTACTGCATGAGATGACATACGAGACAGCTGACATGTAGCAATGTACCTGCCCTTAAAAGGTACCAAGAGGAAAATTATCGGGAGTTACTAAAATACATACTAAGACCAATCTTAATGGGTTTTATGAGAGGTTTCTGTTTACACCAAATTTTAGTGCGCACCGTAAGCACGCGGAGGCTTCTTGAAGATACTATCGCCTGAAGTTGACTAAAGGGCTGCTTCGAAGGGAATCGGATAATTGGTGGACATCGGCTATTCTGGAGACGGCACAAGGAGAAATCGGCTATCTTACAGGACTTCGACTCCAGCTCGATTACGGCTCAAGATGGCGATCCACGTGGAAATTAAAGATGCAGGGCTCTACAAATAAGGAAAAGTAGATCCCAAGTTATCTTTTTAGATAGATTTTGTTAGTTTCTATATTTATATGACTCGTGTTGAGTCTGGACTTTGTGAAGACCAGGGTATAAATATGTACACCCCGGCATTTGTAAAAAGAACATTCAATCAATCAACACTTCGGCCACCGGTCAAAACCCTAGGAGTAGGAGTAAGGTAGAACTCGGCGGAACCCTCAACCAGGCAGGGCTGCATCGGCTAAGACCGACCTCCGGTTTGCTTGTAAGTTTCACCAATGGCTCGTGTTATTGTTCAATAAGGCTGTATTTGGCATCGATCAAACTCTTGTTTAGCCATGACATGAGTTAGTTATCGATTTAAGTTTGTCTCTTGTAAGACTGTCTTGACTTTGATCAATCTCTTGCTTTAGTCGATCTTGACCAGTTATCGGCTCTATTAGATTTGGCAATCTAATAGATTCATTAAGTTATTGATATTGTTTATGTTTTCTTTTGAATGTTTTATTTTCAACAATATCTTGTCCAATCAAGATTGATAAACTAGCTTAAGCTTAAAAGCTGTTTAGTTTCGGCTATCCAAAGGCTTTACATGCTCACATCGAGGAAAATAGCCGATCTAAGCTTCTCACCGACTATTTTGTCAATCTTGATTGTTACATGCTTTGCGTTCGGGATATCTGTCTAAATTATGATCTATCTAAGAACAAGTAGGTTTAGTTTAACATGCTTATTACGGCTATATTTCCGAACCCCACTGATATACATGCTAGGTTAAATTTACTTGATCCTAGACCAGATTATGGTCCTGACAGATAGATCTTGTTCGTGCTTCATAGATCCTGTATCGGCTAAAATAGCCGATCCAGTTACATTTTTCTTCATAATGTACGCGTTTAAGCGGTCTAAAGCTAGTTGATCTGTTTGTCGTATCGGACGTGATTTAACTTGGTCATTATTACGACTGCATGGATATACTCCACTGTTGATTTTCAAGTTATTTTGTCGACCTATTTGTTATTACGGCTCTATGGAGACACCCTACTATTAACAAATAGAATTGCCGATACGATTAGTCGATTCACTGGTTTTATGCTATTTTAACGTGTACATAGATCTTTATTTTCTTGATATGATGAGCTAATCGGCTTTTCTCTTTATAATGTTTTTCTTTATATTCTTAATAGCCGTTTTGCTTCAGAATATGTTAATATTTTCAATCTTTTCTTGGGAGTTGACTTTGTAGTCGAAATCCTATTGATAATGGCTATATCAGAACCGCATAATTTGGAACTGTCTGACATCAAAATGGCAGGTTCCACAATTTGATATTTTTTCTTTTCCTTGTCAATTGCAGGTCAAATTGACTGGCACGCCCTAAGGTCGCTCTCACCAAGATTCAGCACCGTCATCTTTTGAAGGTTCAGGATGTCAAGACCTTGCTTCTGCACAGCTTCTGAGGATCGTGGTCGAGTATGTTGGCACCTTGTCCAAATTTTCGTGTCACATTTAACGAGGAGAGAGAAGTAATTCATTTTATGGCCGCGAAACGAGTGGAGTGGCGTTTCCAACACCACGAAACGAGGATGAAATTCACATTGAGGAGCTCGGGCGTTTCATTGGCAAGACGCTGGGCGGGGCTCCGCCGTCGTCGCGTGTCCGCTGTTCGATCGCGAGTCCACCGCCTCGTCACGAGCCGTCGTGATCTTGCCCTCCGTCATGGTCCGCCGTGAGGACCATCCTCCGTCACATTCGCGATCCGCCGCGAGGCCGCTGTGGTCAAGGTTCGCCACGGGCGCCGCGGTCTGCCGCAAGGTCACGGTGGTTGATGTTCGCCGCGGGCGCCGCCGCGGTCGAGGTCCATGATGGTCGTCCGCCACCACGAGGCCACAGCGAGCGCCACCGTGGTCGAGGACCGCTGCGATGCCAGTCCACCGCCGCAAGGCTGCTGCAGTCGAGGACCGCCGTGTGCACAGACGTGGGCACCGGCCACCGTGGGCAACTGTTCCCATCCTGTCTGTCCACACCCTCTCCCTCCCAGATCTCTCTCTCCCACAACCTTCAGTGCGTGGCACGGACGGTGAGTGAGGGCGCAGGCACAGGCACAACCGCCACAGGTGTGGGCGCGCGCTCCTGTGCAACTCCGACGCAAGCACGTCCCGGCTCTGGTGCCTACTAAGACCGGAAAAGAGAGGGAAATTGAGAGAAAGAGATATTGTAGGACCCACGAAGGCTATAAAACTATGCATTGAAAATGTATATTGGGAGTGAGATTCGTTTCGTGTGTAGTTTTGTATGTCTTGAAAACTGGAAGATAAAACTGTGTATTGAGACTGGTCTAAATAGGTGAAAATAGTAAATTCTTATTAACCAAGGTAATTAAGGTAGTAGATTCTTATTCTGATGCGGCTGTGTGGTACGTGGCGGACAATACTACAGTATCAGTGACGCCGACTATGGGTCGAATCTCAACGAGCTGGCCGCCATCGGGCGCTGGTGGCAGTGCCCTGATGGGATGCGAACAACACCAACTTCGTGATCCCCGCAGTGCACCACAGCAGGAACACGCTGCCGTAGTCGTCCCACGCACCCGCAACAGCCCACAACGCCGGTGGGGATGCCAGGAAACGGTCAACACTGCTCCATCAGTCCTAGCTTAAAGACACGTTGGCAAATGTCTTCGTGTATTTTATTGGCTTTAACAAGCGAAGATGTTGTCCTGTAGAGGTATTATTATTATTAAAAGAACATGCCTATATGTGAGCTTGAGTGTAAATGTCACCGTCTATGAGATTTGATGATCTCAATTAATTAAGTTCATGAAAGAAACCAGGAAGTACGATATATATATAAATATAAAAGTGTTATTCTACATCTTAGGTGTAGAGTACTATTCTACACCAATTTGTTGTACTGAACAGAATTCAGTATCGTTCAGTAGTCGCGTGTCAGTATTATTCAGTATTTTTCGGTGCTGGGTGTAGTACTGACTCATACTGAACGTTGTTCAGTAGTACTCAGTATTTGTTTCTGGTCAGTTTTGCCTATTGGTGTAGAATATTATTCTACACCTAGGGTGTAGAATAGCACTGTCGTGTGTGTATATATATATATATATATATATATATATATATATATATATATATATATATAGAACTGCTACTCTATATAGCCGGTTACAGAATGATTTATTTTATAGTCGAACCAAATGAGCGAACCATCCCAACTGTAGCCGTCCAGCTCACACGCCATGCATGGCTTTGACTTGGCTAATTAATACACCCATACATTGATTCATTTCTCCTGAGAACGTCTTTTTTTTTAGACGAAAGAAGAATTGTATTAAATTATAGTCGGGTACATCATCGTATTACAAGTACTCTGGAAAAAACATGTATACAGAAACCGATTCTCATCTAAATTATACCCACGTTGTGAAAGGCTCAAACTCTCAAATCCAAACCTGTTTGACGCTTCGTATAGATGACCGCACAGGCAAATACTCGGCAACAATTATTTTCGGCCTGAGAACAGATGCCCAACGGACGGCCATCATTCCTGCAGGCGGAGTTGAGAAACTTCTTCTTCTTTCTTGTGTCTTCCTTCTTCTTCTTTCTGCCACCGAAGAATGAGGAAAACCGATCTGAAAATTATTCTCCCTAGTCCTTCATCATGACCAGATCCAACCACAACAAAACGAAGAAGGGACCGGAGAAAATTATTCCATGGCGGCGACATCATCTCCGTCTTGATGCCGTAGCCCGGAAACAAAAGTCTCCATGTTATCTTGTCGATGTAGATGTTGACGCCGAAGTTGTCGCTCTCATCTTCAACGGAGCCACTATGGAGAGACCGGATCCACCCTACTTTCTCCCCGTCGCCGGGAAGGAGGAGGAGAAACACCTCCAATACCAAAGTACTTGGCATTGAGAAACCCTAACTCTAGATGACTCGATCTACTAGAAAACTTATTAAAAATGATGGATCCCCACTCCCTCCGACCTTCGGCGAGATACCGGAGGGGAAGGGAGGAGGACCAAACGGTGAAGAAGATGGAAGCGGCGGCAGCGGCGGCGGTGGTTCACACCCTAGCCCTAGGGGCAGGCGGCGGCGGCCTTTCTTCTCCTGAGAACGTCCATGCAGAGCTCCTTCCCCTAAATTATGTCCCTACCTTTTTTACTGCACGCTTAGGGCACGCACAACAGGTCATTTCTGTCTGTCTCTTCGTTGCTATTTTTGTAGAAATCACCCTACCGTGGCTCGGAGATGGAGGACGCGTCGTCTCGTGAGACGATGAGGAAGGCCTGTGCTTCGAGGCACGGAAAACGGCTTCAGCAGCGTTGTACGGCTCATCTATCACAACAGCTATCATGAGTGTCATCTTTATTTTTTAGGTAGCAATTGTTGCTGTGTATAGAAATGAAAACATAGTAGAGATTTCTTCGATTTGTATGACCAGTATTGTTAAATTTGTCCTTTTAATTTTTTGCTGAAAACAATATATTTGCATGTCTCACCATTATAGAGATAGATGCTGTTGGTTTGTGCCTGACATTCATCCATCAGTATATCTGTTTTGACGAGCCGTGATTTTGGCATCTCACCTGATTCAGGCACCTTTGTTCAATTAATAATGTGCTGTTAATTGGATAGCGGTGATCTTTCCTAAAACCTTAGTTCAGTTAATTGTGCGCTGTTGAATTATATTGATGATTTTAAAAATACTGTAATTATGTGAATCTTATTTATGCTTTTATGCTTGATCTGGCTTACCATCAAACGGTCACACAATAATATATAAATTGATATTCATAGTTAATCTTGGATAGAATTCAAAGCATTAAACTGCTTATAGACTATCCTATCTCTAGGTTGTATGATTTGTCTTTTTAATTGTTTCTATATTAAATTCTTGTGTCTTATAGATGACCTCTGTCTCTGTATACTACGTGTCCTTATAGCACCGAGTGCAGTGAGTCAAGTCTGTAATGATTAATGTCCTTTATTTGTCCAAAACAAAAGTACCGGTCTTCTTTGAAAAATGATTGTTGTCCGACCGCATGCTGGAGAACTTTGAGCCACGTGGTGCCTCGCTAGTCGCTACTTTCTCGGCACGTCGTCTGGCCGCTTTTTTTTCGGGGATCGGGGAGCACAACAAAGTGCCACGTTAAGCGAATAAAGCAAATACACTTTTTTTGAGGAAACAATAAAAGCAAATACGGGATGTTTCTGCAAACAAACACATATTCCCTCAGCACTCACAAAGGAAGTCGTTTTGAATAAGATTTAAGTAAAACATTAATAATATAAATTATAAATAACTTTTAAGTTATTGAGTTTAAAAATATGAGAACTATATGAATATATTCATTTTGAAAAGTACTTTTATAGAAATATACATATGTCACTTTTTAGTTAATATTTTTATAGAAATAAGGAGTCAAAGTTATGTTTTGAAGACGTATCGCTGTCCAAAACGACATTCTTTACGAGTATGAAGTAGTACATGGCTAGATATAACTAGCGTGGCACATTACACGTGAACTCAATATAATATCTCACGTTCATGTTAGTGCACGGCGAGTGCAATAATTGGAATGAAGGAACATCTTGTTCTTTCCGTACGCAGCTTTACGCTTGACGACTTGACGTAATGAAATTCATCAAAAGCATCATGCAGGAGCAAGCATATGGAAGGCTACAATTTGCTCTCGGAACAAAGCAAACTAGCAGGTACCGTGGTTCGCACGGGCGAACTTTTTTTTTTAACACGAAATGAAACGAAGATTATGTACCAAATTATTTTAATGTGAAGGTAGTATATGTTAAAGCAGACAACCAAGAGAGAAAGAAATAATATGCAGTACGAAACAAAGGGAGGAATAAAAAAACAATAAAAAAAGAAAAGTGAGAAATAAAAAAGTGAAAACAAAAAAATCGAGCACTGTAGATCCGCAGGGGGTCTGTGAGAGGAGCACTAGTGATCTGCAGTGAAAGAAGTTAATCTGTGCATACGTCTGTAGATCTGCAGTGGATCTGTGAGAGGAGCACCGTTGATCAACAGTGAAAGAAGGTAATATGTGCACACGTTTAAAGAAGTGCACGTTTAAAGAAGCTAATAGATTAAAGCACAGGAAAGCCAAGCTTGACTGTTGGGGGATTCAAAATTTGTCCAGGAAAGACCGTAGTCGGGGAGCACTTCGGAAGCCGCTAGTTACGCTGTCAGCTTATAGGACCCACTCGATCTGCAGCCCTGCACACCAACGTGATGCACTCTTGTCCACTCATTTGAGCCGCGGGGTTTGAGTGAGGATCGTACCGGTCTTGTTGGCAAGCTGACCCCCTTGGTGTGGTACTAGCAGAGCCTATAGTAACTTAGACTTCTCGTAGCACAGAAGAAGCAGTGCGATAGTTGTCGCAGTACCAATTCAACACATATGAGTTCAATTCATGGCTTCAAGTCACTTTCACTGATGATTTGATCCGAAACGCAATATGACTTCTCATAGCTCAATTAGTACTTCTCGGCTTAATGCAACTACTTTTTTCTTCACCTTAGCCACAATACCTCGTTTGCCAAGTCATTGCTTGCCCTTCACCTTTGCTTAGTCCATCGAAGCCCTTTTCCTTTCTATCTTCACCCTATCAAGCCATCAAGTCACATCATATCTTGAACCAACATTAAAAATTATTTCTTAAATATTGTGATCTTTGCTTGAATATCTTCTTGATATGAATTTTTGGCAATCAAGCTTTAGTTTGATTCAAGTAAGAAAAATGGACCCTATGGGCTATTAAGTTTAGATTTTAGTGTTTGATGATCAACATGACCATTTGGACTAATATTGTTTGCTAGCATATGTGATACACTTTAGCAGGATACAAAGTGGACTTGGACCAAGGCAAAGTTATGAACTGGATGATCAACACCTTGAGCAAGATAATTGAAGCCTTATTGAAGACCTAAAAGTGGAGCTAGGAGTCAAAGATATAAAGATGAAAACACCTAGAACAAAAAGATTTAAAGTTGAAGGTGTAGGCAAGAAGACGGGTTATCCTCATAGCTGGACCAGCTAGAAGGGCAGTCGGATCGCCAGGACCGGACTAGTTCGGTGTTGGTAAGCTTCAGTGATCAAGCAATAGAGACTTTTGGGCCTGGGGCCCAAAAGGCAGTCCCTCACGGTGAGACCACCAGCTACCGCTGTCGGTCCGCCAGGAGGCCTTGCACACGGGAACCGGTCAGGGCTTCAAATGGGTGTAGCGCATTGTCCATTGCTTGAGGTGTAAAGAATCTCTGCATTGGTTACGTGGGTACCTATCACTGATCAATCGCTTAAGGCATTTGTTCTCAAACCCAAGGGACTCATAGCTAATGCACTGGTGGGCTTTGGATGAGCGAAAGAAAGATGACGGAGTGCTACGTTACCCATCCAATGCAAAACAGTGGAAGGACTTTGATGCAAAACAGTGAAAGCTTTTATATTTATATTTTTAAAAGATTCAAACTATTTGCCCATTTTCAACTGATTGTTATTGCAACGAGAAGTGCGGGTCTTGTTTACCATGTGGAACCTAATAATCTTATGGAATATGTAACAGACAAGATATGTTCGTCTTATCAAAATGGAGGCCGGCGCGCTGTGGATGATGGACGTCACGAGAAGTGGATGGGGACGAATAAGGTGAATGGTGGACCCCTGGAACGGCCGTGAGCAGGTTGGAGAAGACGACTAGGTTGCCTTCCATTGCAGATCGAGTGGCCTGCATCAAACGGTGACGTGGCCGCTGGGGAAGCAGAAAAATGGTATATAACAATCTCTATATACAACTAAAACATCCGTAATGATATCGTCTATCCCGGCTTCCATCCATTCACCCTGCGATCCCACGCCCCGCCTGGTAAATCGATCGCCCACCTGTCGTTGCCATTCCTCCCCGGCACGTGCGACGCCAGACCTCCACCTCGCGAGATCCCGGCTACAATCACGCTCCCTCCCTCCAATCACCCTTTCTCCCGTCGCGGTATCTCTCCCAGCACACTCACCCACGCCAACTGCGACGCTCACGAGCGAAGAGATCGAGGAGGACATCTACGCCCTGATGGGCACGCAGCCGTGCCGTCACCGTACTCGTTCCCGTACACCACCCGCCACTGGAGGGAGACGGTCGCCGCTGATGTATATGAATAGCTCTCCAAACCATGTAGACATATACCAATCTTGATCTATCTGCATCTTCCACTTTCAGTTGCCTGTATAATGATTGTGGCATAGAAATTTTTTGGTCCCCTGCAAGATCTCGCAAGATGTCTAGAGGCGTTAGACCCGACCAGTGCGCGACTTCCATTGCATCCGTGCTTCAGCAGCACGCCGCCTTCGTGGATTGCAAAGTCGACGAGCAGACAACGTCATTTTCCCTGATTAATCCTGAATTAGAAAAGATGTATTCTTAGGTATTGACATACATGGACAAGGAAGGACGCGGTACTCTATCTTTTGTGTGGTTTAATTAGGAGACAGGTCCGGTTGCCATAGAACATATATACATGGACAAGAGGTGCTTGAACCAATTTTTTTTTTTAAAGATGTAGTGACACTAGATTTACTGAGTTTGTTTTGCCTCTTTGATTACCATAGATAATAAAGATGCAGAACTGATATGTCCATTTATTTTTTTACAGTTGCCTAATTGACTCTGAAAATCAAGCATCTATCGGTTGTTCTACACAAGAAGACAGGTACAATCTTTCTCTTAGGATTTCTTTGTGCTGGTTTACCACATCTGAAAATCAAGCATCTATCGATTGTTCTACCAAATTTTTGTGGAAGTCAACTAACGTATGGTGTACCTGACAGGACTACAATACAGATAGAAAAACAGACTCTGCCTTTGTCATGAGA
This sequence comes from Coix lacryma-jobi var. lacryma-jobi, assembly GCA_009763385.1. Taxonomy (NCBI): domain Eukaryota; kingdom Viridiplantae; phylum Streptophyta; class Magnoliopsida; order Poales; family Poaceae; genus Coix; species Coix lacryma-jobi. The sequence continues at coordinate 13,372,710 of CM019831.1, read as the reverse complement.
ATATCCTTTTTCAGATAATAATAATACAACAACAGTATGCAAACACAAAATTGCAATGGCATTATTATGTTCCTGTTATAGTACTTGTCATCACTTCTTTTTGCAATAATTATCAACACATTATTTTGTTTTCCGTTGCAATGCACGGGCACGACGATCCTAGTAGAGGAATATATATGTAACAGACAAGATATTTTCGTCTTTATCAAAATAGAGGCCGGCGCGCTATGGACTATGGACATCGAGAGAAGTGGATGGGGACAAATAAGGTGAATGGTGGACCCTGGAACAGCCACGATCGAGCAGGTTCGAGAAGGCTACCCGGGGCGGCCTTCCATTGTAGATCGAGCGGCCTGCATCAAACAGCGACGTGGCCACAGGGGATCGAAGGCAAAAAATGGTATACAGCAACACAGGTAATGGTAGATTAAAGCGTCAGAAATTGCTGTACAAAAAGTATAGTGCTCAAGAATCTCTTAAAGAAAAGGTAATTAAAGACGTAGACCTTGGATGATTACCGCACGCAAGGAACAAGCAAAAGTTACGTTAATGGGGAGACACAACATATGATTTCTGCTCTTACTTAGCTGTTTGAAGATAATAAGAGTTGGACACTCAATCTTACTATTATTAATTAGAGCCTCCATATTCATTATGATGGACAATCTACATAATCCCTTAAATTATATTTGCATCTAAATTATCATTTCTGGCATGATTAAGAAAACTAAAATATTCACTCAAATCTGCATCTAAACTATCAACGCCTTATATATTAATTATATACAAGACATGTTTAAATCACATATATTTCTACACTACCTACTTCTAATAATAGCAAATATTAAAATTTGACTTACCCGAAAAAATAGCAAAATATGTTTTTTTTAATCGGGGAAGGCCCCCACCGGCCAGCGCCCGCCCGTCTCCGTCGCAAGTCGTGGCATTTTTCACGCAAAATTCACGTGCTACGCTGTCGGTGGGATTCGAACCCGCGACATACCCTGCGCGTACCGTCCTCTACCACTGTACCACATTGCCACTTATGTCTAGATTTCGTTTTGGTTCTCCACATATTATATTAAACCGAGTGTAAATTGCTTATTTGAGGCTCTAAACGAAATCAAATAAAAAAGTTGTCAACTATAAAGTTTCATAACTTTTCGGGATCTATAACTTTCATTTTGGTAGTTTCTCCATCCGAGGTCGTTTACAAAATTTGAATTTCAAATTTTAGAATTTGAAGCGTAGTTTCCGTTGACAAGATGATTTTAAATCAAAAAAGTTGTCAACTACAAAGTTTCTTAGCTTTTTGAGATCTACAACTTTTATTTTGACTATTTTCTCATCCGAGGTACTTTAAAAAATCAAATTTTAAATTTTTACAAATTTAAATTTAGTTTTCGTTGATAAGATGATTTCAAATCAAAAAGTTGTCAACTTCAAAGTTTTATAATTTTTTGAGATCTACAACTTTTATTTCGACTGTTTCTCCATTCGAGGTCATTGGAAAAATTTAAATTTCAAATTTGAGAAATTCAAACGTACTTTTCGTTGGCAAAATTGATTCAAATTAAAAAGTGTTCAAATACAAAGTTGTATAACTTCTCAAGATCTACAACTTTTATTTTGGTCATTTGTTTATCCGATTTGGTGCTAGTAACATTGGTCATAAATCTTATATATTTCTCTTCTAGTTTCATGAAACTATATGAGAGATGTAGATTTTGTGAATAATGTTACTATCGCTTCGTTGAATGAAGCAATAACCAAAATAAAGTTACAGATCTTAAAAAGTTATACAACTTTGTAGTTGAACATTTTTTATTTGAATTAATTTACTGCTTTAGAATGTGCTTTCCTTGCCGAGTGTTAAACCTCAACACTCGGCAAAACAGTGTTAAATTTCAGCACTTGGCAAGCAGCTGTATTGCCGAGTGTTAAAATTTAGGCACTCGACAAAGTGTTTGCCGAGTGTTTATTGTTCAGCACTCGGCAAAGTGACTGTTTGCCGAGTGCCCGATAGAATGTACTCGGCAAACTTCCAGACACTCGGCAAATAGCTGGTTTCCGGTAGTAGTATTAATTAAACATGCTTTTATGAACTATAAATATATATGTTATGTTTCAGCAATAATGAAAAATATTTTCTTTTAATAATATATAGGTTAGAAAATGAATACAGAGAGTGCAAAAAATGATAAGTTATTATTTATTAGTTGTAGGAATTAAACACCCACTTCTAATGTTTATTATGCCGCCTAGCGTTGATGGCTGTTGGTGCCTAATAATCACCATTTATATCGTGTGTCAGTAACTAACTAATGCCCGCACCTTGAAAACTAATTAATAATTAATTATTTTTTTTTACGCATACTAGTATATATATGGACAATAAGGCAAGCGCTTGTTGCCGTTTGCATGCTGACGTACGCCTTGGGGGGGCTTATGCTTATTGTAGCCAGCACGAGAAAGGGCAGAGCTCGGCGCGCGAGGGAGAACAACGACATCACCGCAAGCCAACAAGCATGGGCCTCTCCCATGCTGTGCATTGGTGGCAGGAGTGGCAGATGCGAGTTCTGGTGCTCGGCAGCCTCTTGGTCTACATGAGCCTCTACTTCGCCTATTCGGTGCGCAGGTCTCCTAAGCTGCGCAACTTGAGGTTCCTGGTGTGGTCGGCGTATGTAGGCGGGGATGCCCTGGCGATCTACGCCCTGGCCACTCTCTTCAACCGCCAGAGGCAGCGGTCGGCCTGCGGCGAGGGCGGCGGCAGTAGCGACCTGGAGGTGCTCTGGGCGCCGGTCCTCCTCATCCACCTCGGCGGGCAGACGACAATGAGCGCCTACAGCTTGGAGGACAACGAGCTGTGGAAGCGGCACGCCATGACCCTCGTCTCCCAGGTCAGATAATTTGTTGTTTGAGTACCTTATTGTTACTTATTACTTTTTAAAAGGGACATAAATATTTCTCAGACCAGCAGATTTACAAAAGGAAAATACGATCGATGTCGTCCTTCCGGCCGGCCGGCATATGGAACGAAATTGAGATATCAATCTTTGATCTACAAATCGCTCGATCTATTGTAGACGAATCATATCGTTTTTTTCCTAGGAAAGAAACGACTTAATTTAGCTACTGTTTCGCCCAGTAGATTTTACACTAGATCCAGTAATTTAAACCCATGCATGGAACTGAAGGCAGCACATGCATACATGTAAGGATTAACAAAAGTGCCTCTATCTACGTACCTTACTATAGTAATAGTGTAGGTACGTAGGGTTGTTCTGCACATGCCGTAGCAAATTGTTATTTTCTGTTCAATTTTATGTAGCGAAGCTGGGGGCCGGCAAACATGAGGTTCAACTAATTAAAATGCACACTCTGTAATAATTTAGTTGTCTATTCTAAAATTTATTTTGGTAATTAATAAGGTGTTATTTTTGTAATTCACCACATTAATTCAGAGCACATATATTTCTGTAATTTCCCCATCAGGTGGCGGTCGCTCTGTTCGTCTTCTGCAACTGGTGGTCGGGCGACAGGCAGCTGCTGAATGCGGCAGTCCTGCTCTTCGTCGTTGGCATCATCAAGTTCAGCTATAAGCCATGGTCCCTCAAGCGAGCTAGCTTCAACAACATGCTGGCCTCCGCAGCTTTGCTGACGGAAAGAAGGGTGGAGAAGGAAGGACGGATTGGTTGGTGCTGGAGATGGTGCACTACCTATTTTATGGATATTATCAGTCCAGATAAATTGGACGATTTTTTTTCCCTTACAAGAAGTTCTCCCCGAGACCAAGAGTCAATAGCAGCAGCAGCAGAAGGATTAGAGGTACATCACATTGAAATTGAGGAAGAATCAGATTGGAGAAACGTGCAAGTCGGACGAGATGTGACTCCTCTCGGAGAATTCGTCAGAAGCGCAAGGCGGCACCATGACAAGAAGGCCAAAAAGAGGGAAAAAATCAACAAGCGATATGTCTTCACACCTGTCAGTTTCCTATACAAGATGTTTGTGAACGTGCCTCGTCCATATTCTGATCGGCTGCAAGAGTTGAAATTCTTTCTCCTGTTCAGCCACTCGGACTCGTACAAGCTGCTTCAGGAGTGCATCTACAGCACATTTCTGATCCTCTACACAAAGCGGCGGGTAACCCTCACTTTGCTCGGCGCATGCCTGCAGCTATCGCTCCCGTTCCTGACCTTGACGTCAGTGGTGCTCTTCGCCAAGAGCCACAAGGGTGGCTACGACGTGAATGACGTCTGGGTTACCTACATCCTCTTCTGCCTCACTGCTATGCATGAGTTCTTCCCCTTCGTGCCCTTCTTTCGCACGTTCCGTGCCAATTGGCACGAGATGGTTTCCCAGGGCAGCCTCATGTCATTCTGTGCCTGCCAGGAGGCCACTGCAGGTAATTTATTATTCATATGTCCCTACCTCCTACGGGAGTACGTCATCAAGCATTGGCATGTCAAGCAGAAGCCTGCAGCCAGAGACATCACTGACCGTGTTCGCAAGCACGTGAAGGACGGGTGGAACAGCTACATCTATGGCCCTATCTCTTACAGGGGATTCAACAATCTCAGAGGCCAGTGGACACTCAACAAGTACAGACACAGGATCAACGGTGACCGCGACAGGAGTGTTCTGGCCTCAAGCTTAGCGGCGCCATTCGACGAAAGCGTCCTCATGTGGCATGTGGCCACGGATTTCTGCTACTACAAAGATAAGCATGTGTTAACCGCAGGAGCAGGAGCACAAGCAGAAGCAGCAGGGGATGAAGAAGGCTCATCATCATGCGCAAGAAATAAGGAGACGACTCGCCGGCACAGCGCTTATCTCTCAAGGAGGATATCCAAGTACATGGCCTACCTGCTCTTCATCCGTCCGCAGATGCTGGTGCCCGGTGCCAGGTCGGGTCTCTTCAACATAGCCAGCGACCACATCGCAGATATCTGCTTGAAGCAAAAGGATCAGAACAAAGGAGGTGTCACCAATAAGGCGCAAGGTATTGCTCAGCTGATTTACCAAGATGTGGACGCTATATTATTGTCGCCTAATTACCAAGGTGACAAGAAGTTCATCCATCTGCTGACTGAAGCCAAGAGCATGGCTGAGGCGCTCAGTGCCCTCGGGGTAGACGACAGGTGGCAACTGATAGATGGTGTGTGGGTTGAGATGCTCTGCTTCTCCGCGGCCCGTTGCTCAGGTTACCTGCACGCCAGGAGCCTGGGACATGGTGGGGAGTTCCTCTCCTATGTCTGGCTGCTTTGGTCAGCCATGGGGCTGGAGACATTGGCTGACAAGATCATCATGACAGAGCCTCCTGGGGATGAAGAAAGAAGAAAAGAACAGGAGGAAGAAGAAGAAGCAATAAGAGAAGAAGAACGAAAGGAGAGTGCTGCTCGTGCATCCGCCCGGCCACAAGTTTACGTCCACCACAAAACCGAGCAGATTTCTTCGTAATCAACCAAAGTCGGAGAGCTGTTGCATGCAGTACGTATTGCTGGATTATTGCTTCGTCTGTTTGAATCTTCGTGTGTTCGTTTTCACATTTCTTTCTCAGCTGTGTGCCGATTGATTTCATACTTTTTATTTCGTTCATTCATGCTTTAATTTCATGACAGCATGTGCCGCGCTTGCCGTGTGTTGGAATAATAAACTGGTACCGTTCGCGGTGTGCTAGCACACATCGACAGCGGCCAGGACATGTGTGTGTGCTTAGCTTGATTTGCTTGTTCGATGTAATAACTATTGTTATATATATGGCGTGCTCGTCCTGAACTTTGTCGAACGTGAATTATCACGTGTGCATTCTTCATCGTGAATCATACTGGCATGGTTTACCAGAGGGGCTGACCGCTGAGTCGAACCTAAACTCAAATTTTTACTGCTGAAGGCGTTACAATAAACTTCACTAGCCCAGGCCAATTTTTCCCCCGCGCAAACGAGTATGTATTCACCTAGTTTTGGAACCTCCCATGCGCTATCTCTTCCCTCACGTTTCAGTAAACCAACACTGAATCGTTAGACCAACACTCGCGCTCCAGTACGTCCCGCCCCGACGTAAGAGAGGGGTTGTTAAAAGAAGGGCATGGACAGGAGGCGCACGGGCGCGGGAGATAAAATTTTCACCGTCCTTATCCTATCGCCTCCTCGCTTTAGATTGTCCACGCAAGTGATGAGAGGGACAATTCGGTCCTTTTGCATGGCTCATTTTAGGAGCGATAAAGTAAGAGGATAAAATGAGATATATCACATAGAAATCAAGGTGCACACATTCTGCATAGAAATTTTGATAAGTCTACGAGGAGCAAATTTTTATCTTCTCCCCTCTCCTAATTTCATTTTTCTATTTCTTTCTCGTATCTATGATCCGGTGAGGTGATGTCCCCTCTCTCTCAAGGCTTATCCCTTTCCTTGCCACTCAGGGCCATGGCATCACAGCGGCATGTGAGTTGCCAGTCCAGTTAACGAGATCATGGCGAAGCATGATCCAACACAGTCAAGGTCACCACCACCATCGCATTCCTATAGGATCCAACGAGGTGAACCTTCCTCCTCCCCTTGTTCATCCATGCATGGTGTGGCTATACTACACAAGCCCCTCCTCCATGGTCCCCACACAGGTCCATGGCGCATGGTGGCACCGCATGAGGCCCTCCTCCTCTCCAATCGGGGTCCATGCACTACTAGAAAAATCCACTTCTAAGACAAATCACTTTTGTCATAGTAAATGGTAATATCGTCATTAAAAACATCTATGACAAAGTTATGAAAAAAATCCTTGTCGGCATGTTTGTCTGGTCACAAGTGTAATGCAATGATGATTTAGCATAATCCATCACAGATAAGCATTGCAAACATGACAATTTAGCCCCTGTCGTTCAACCCATTCCAGCCTGCGTATCCAGCGTAGAATCCACGTGGCAGACACGTGTATGGTGACATGGTTGACACGAATACAATGACTTGGTTGACACATGGCGTCCATGTATGCATTGATGTGATGCACTTGTGCGATGACGTGGTGGACACGTGTGCGATGACATGGCGGGCACGTACGCGATGACATGGTGGACATGTGCGAGATTACGTGGCAATGTCTACATGTTCAAATGAGGCGTTTTGGTGACTTTTTTCATCATAGAAATGTGACCACATGGTGAGCACCACTAAATCTTAGGCTCATTTGTACTCGATTCAAAAATAGAATAACACTCCAATCCATCAAGCACAAACATAGGTTCATACATCACAATCTGAAAGTTCGTACAACCAAAGTTCCTTGGAACCAAATTGACGACCACAAGTTCACACACATCACATCAGTTCACAGACGAAATAACATAGACAAAGGTTCAACAACTTATGAGGACTTACTAGCAGTACCCACACTGCACCCCTCAGCACACAAGATGTCCATGGCACTGCAAAAGGCAGCCAACACAGGAACATACAAACTAAGTTTGTGTATTACCTTGGTTCAGGCTGATGTGCTGAAGGAGCAGATCACTAGATTCTTCTTTCATCTTGAATTCCTCCGATCCATCTCTTGTTGGGTCTTGAGCACAACTTCTTGAGTCTTGGCCTTTTTTTTTTGCGAGCCATTGATTCTTCTGTTTCTTCTGCTTTGTTCTTTAGGGTGTCCACTTCACATTGAAGTAGATCACCCCGTTGCTTCTTTGCCTGAAGTTGTTCCCGAAGTTGTATTTCTCTTGAAGTCGATGTAGCGGATTTTGTTCTGGTCACTACAAGAAATCTATCATCTTATGACAATTACCCCATGACATTAGACTAAATAGTCACTACTTTGATGAGTTTATGACTTTTTTCATGGAGCTAGATCAACTTAGTGACTTTAATTAATTTATGTCATAAAAATGTCTTAATGCTAGTAGAATGGTACGTTATGACTTTCTTTGTCATGTCACAACGACCATTTCACTATTGTCATATAGCAATTGTGAGATAGCAAATAGCATATGGTCTATTGTGACTAATAATATGATAAGTCACAAATTATTTTATTGAATTTTTTAAAATATTATAATCCAAGGTGGCATATGGGTCCATTTGACAAACTGCCACCTAATCGAGTGGGTCCCACTATGTATATATACCGTCCGTAAAAACACATACAATTCTAGTACAGTATTACGTTTTAGTATTTTAAGTTTAATTAATTATAGATAAAAAGATATCGGCTTGAATCGGTGGTGTTCCAGCTCACCCCGACACGCACCAGGGAGCTACCGAATCTGCTCGGCGATATTCCTCTGTTAATTTGGCCCGAGAAACAGGCTTCTTCTTCTCTTCTTCTATATGATACTGTACATATACGTAGCCAAGCCTGGCTTCACTATCTCAACACTGCACTGCTAGATCTAAAATATTATGAATGTGGTGTTTCAATGTGAGTAAAAAATTAAATACATGTGTATGTGTGCTTTAGGTTGTTTAATACAAAAAATAAATAAATAATAAGAGAAAACAAAGAAAAGAAAATAGAAAATCAAGCCAACCAATCAAGCATGCTTATATATGGGTCACACTCACAACTTGCTGTACGTGAAAGCACTGGCCGGGGAAAAAACGCCTGAATGAATCTCCGAAAGACAGCCTAATAAAAAACAAAAAAAAAAAAACCTGAACCCCTCTCTACCACCCTGGCCACACCTTGACCGCACAATCCCCCCCCCCCCCCCCCCCCCCCCCCCCCCCCAGATCACCGCTTCCCCAAAACCACGTTGCCATGTCCACCAGCAGATCACCGCTTCCCGGACTGCACACCGCCGCCCTCGACACGGACAGACACCGGCCGCCGTTTGCCCGAAACCACGCCGGCCCTCAGTCTCCACCGAGTAAGCCGCTTATTCTGCTCCGACTCCTCTCTGTCGCCGACGCCGACGAGCAGTAGATCCGGCGAAGGCAGCGAGGCCAGATCCAGAGGAGCCCGTGACTGAGGAGATGCGGCACCTGGTTCCTCGTCAAGTCCTTCATTGGCGACGAGCTCCCATCAAGTATGCACACCCCATCTCTTCCTTGTTCTGGGGAAGCCAACACTGAAACCCTAACTTCTACTCCCTCCATTCCAAATTATAAGACGTTCCAAGAATCTTGGAGAGTCAAAGTTTTTCAACTTTGACCAAAATTATAGAGAAAAATATAAAGATTTATACCATCAAATATACATATTATGGAAATATAACTAATGGAGAATCTAATTGCACTTAGTTGATATCATAAATATTATTATCTTATTATATAAATTTGGTCAAAGTTGAAAAACTTTGACTCTCCAAGATTCTTGGAATGTCTTATAATTTGGGATGGAGGGAGTATTTGGGTATTTGCAGCTATTTTGCTATTTGCATCCAGATCTGATCTATACAAGCGTATACATGCCTACTAACTTCGATTTTTCTTTTGCAAACATTATTGGAACTGTTAAGATATATAAGTAACTAGCAGTAGTCAACCCATTTCAATATAAATAATGACGTTGTTAATGGTAGAGCATGAAGCATGTAATAATCTCGTGTTGCTAAAAAAAGAGCTGGAAAAATGGGTGGGAACGACTTTCTGTCTTGTTTTCTAGGAAGTATATTTCTGGAATTCATGTGCAAGCTGAGGTGCACCATGTTTTTTGTGAGGCTGTAATGATGAGATGTTTAACCTTGAAATCAAACCCACTTAATTGTTCCAAGTTTCTTTGTGTTCTGTATGACAGGCTAGCACATATGCAGCAGCGGCAAAATGGCCGTGCATTATACTTTCTGATAGAATCCAATCAAAGATGAAATTGCAGCAAAGATATCGTTTATAGACATGTTTCAATTCAATTTCGTGTTATGTTATTTGCCTGCAATGTTGGTCATTCACTTGATACTGTTTGTTGAAAGAATAAATACTTCACAAATTAATCTTAGCCTATCTTTCTTGTAGGTCTGTTAATCTTACAGGCATGCTTCTAAAAACTGGTAATCCTTTGCTCAGAAATTGTGAATATTCATGATAATCAAGTGAGGTATATAACTTCCTATATGTACTGTTAATTGCTCATAAATTGGTTATTTTTGTAATAGCACTAGGCTCCATATTTCTGTACTACTAATGTGTAACTCTCTCTCGAGGAAATAAATGCTACTCTGATCAATTGGCAACATGTAGTTTTTAGTTGGCAGATGCAGCAGGACATGCTTGTAGCACTAGTTTGATTAATGCAATTAGTGCTTGGTTGGTTGTAAACATGAAACTGAGATATATATTAACCAGCAGGGAGGAGTCGGGCAAATGAATTCTTCTTTTCTTTTGTTGTTTGTCTTGGTTTTCTGACACCTTTGACCATGCTAGTTCTCTATATTCCAACTGGTAATCTGTATTGTTGTATGCTTGTAAACTTTGCATTATACCAACTAGGTCTGAAAATAATTTCTGATCTGAAAATTTAGGTCTGGCAACACATTCCAATGCTGATTTATTACAAAGTTCAGTTTTCTTTACCCAGTACAGCACCACAAGGTAATTATTTTTGTACTAATCTGTAACTCTTTCTTAACGCGGAAAAGAAATGCTGCTTTGTTATGTGTACTAAGAATACTAAGTGAGTATCTGCTGTATTTTTTATTGCTATGACACTCATTGTCTGCTTTATTAGTTCATCAATGGTTTTTACTCAACTGAATTTTCTAGCATTTTAGTTTTGTACTGAATTTGTTGATATCAGCTTGGTACTTGTTTGCTACTGCTTTGTGTTTCCTTTTTCAATTATCGAGTTACAGATACGAATTACTTAGCACTAAATTTGTCTAGTGAATGGGAAATATCTATTTAGTAAATTAGCCTATAAGTATGTGGTATTTTTATATGTTTAAAGTTGAGGAGTTTTCTTACTATTCTGTGCATGTGTTCAGTCACTCGATTTAAGGTTTGGATGGTGCTGTACGACATAGCTAACTCATACATTTGAAAAAAAATAAAGCTATATTATTTTAAACTGGAGCTATGCAGAACTTGTTTTGAATAACTACATAGGACTAGTTGTGCACTTAATTGATATAGTCTGTATTATTATAACTCAACATTTGCAACATGTTGGTGTAGTGAGATCATGTTTGCATAGACTATTATAACTTGACATTTGCTGCACAAATAAACTCTTGTTTGATTTCTTCTGCCTTTTACACATATGTAAAGTTCCCTTTTGATTCTTTTATTTGTTTCAACAAGTGATGTTTGTTTCTCATTTGGTCTACAGGGCATGGACAAAACTAGGTGCCAGCACATGTTGAACTATTAGTTTGATGACTGAGGTTACTTGTGAGACAGGGATGTGAGATGTCCATCTATTTATTTTTTGAGACAACTTTGTGAGTTGTGACAGGTCACTCGTTGAACTATGTAATTGATATGTTGATGTATGATTTGTGAACCTATTGATTTGGTCATGAATGGAATATATTGATGTTCCTACCTGTGTTAATGTGGACTGTTTGTGTTGATGTCTGGGGTATGTTATGGTACGGATTGTACAAATCAATGAGCCATCTTGTCTAACAAGGTCTAAGAACTTGTGACATTAAGTAGATGTCATAAACATTTGTGACTTTCAAAGTCAATGTCATAATGTTATGACATGAACACTTAAATGTCACAAGTTGTCATTAAAGACAGTCATCTTTTGACATTTGATTTTTTGTCAACTTGATGTCATAAATGATGATTTGTGACTTATTTTGTATGTATTGTGACATATATCAAATGTCAAAAGATGACACATTTCTTGTAGTGGGTGTTTCTAGCTAGACTAGCATTCTTGAGGAATATATTGTTGACAATGGTTTAGGAGAAAACCTTGGAAACAATTTCTGTACTATATCTTGGTGTCTCTAAACCTTGAGCAGGTTGGGCCAACATATTTTCCATGGTAGTCTAGAAAATGCAAGGTTTATTCATTAGTTGTGTAAATAAAATGTATGCAATACATCATACTGGTAGGTGGATAACATAGCAACACTTGCAGCATATAGGTGCAAAAAGGAAAACTTAATTATACAGATCGAATACATACCACAAGAAAAGATAAGAACATCCTATCCATTAACTTGCCATGTCACAAGCAAATTGAGATATGAACATCCATTGCCATGTCACAAGGTAACAAAGATGACAGTTATATTTAGGGACTCACAACATGACTCATCCAATCCTGTAAATTATTTGGATGTCACATATGAACATAAATTGACATTTGTACTCATCCCATCTAGCAAGCATATGAATATAAATTGACATATATACTCATCCCAAATAGCAATCATATGTAGGAACTTACAACTGCCTCTTTGACCTCATCGGTCAAACCCTTCGTCTTGCTGGTATGACATTCCTTGAAACTCTCCACTGCATCCACTTCTCGGTCCTTGTTTTTCTCCATTTGTATTTAATTTGAGTGTGATCAATTGCAGGAAAAATAGCTTTTCAAGCTAAACTTATTTATACCAAATAGATATGCATATGTTTTCGTAAGAGACATGATGCACACGCATGGATTCAAACATGATAACAGAAAACAATGTATTCTACCATATTGCTAACACTTTCATAAGTGTACAAGTGCGAGATGTAGCAGCGAGACCCCGTTGATTGATGGTGCCTGACTTTAGCACGATTTTGCTTATTCTTATTTGATATTTCCAATAAGACAATTGTGTAAGTTGAAGATAAAGTAAAATAGAAAATTGTTCTCATGTGGCACACCATACCTTTAAGATAAAGTAAAATAGAAAATTGTTCTCATGTGGCACACCATACCTTCCCTCTTGCACTAGACCACTTATCGACGAGTTCATGCCACTGCTTGTCAGTATATTCAGTACATGGAAGTTGTTCTGACTTCATTAGCCGGTACACCGATGAAGTAGTTCTTCTTCAACAAATATCTAGTTTGGTGTACCCCAGTTTGGAATAGATTGGTGCAAGCATCCACTATTGGCTTATCCTCTTTGTCAATTGTTGATCTTCCCTGGAGAAGTCAATGAACCATGACCTTTGTTGGTGGTCTTGGTTTTCTTGGAGCACGTCATTGACCTACAAAGGTGGCACTGAGAGTGTTACAGTAATCCAAATAGTAAAAAGAATCTGAGAAATCATGATTTGTTACTTGCCTTCAGGAACAACCTGACTTCGTTTTGAGACCTCATATTGTTGTGCATTACTTGTTCCATCACCATAAGATCATTCTCGTAAAGGACTTAATTGGGGGATGGGGTTCTTGTTCGCCTTGTACCACCATGGCTGCACCATTGTTTTCTAGTTGTGGATTTAACTATTTGTCGGTGTTTCGAACCTGGGGGTATGACACCAACGAGTAATATGATTGCGTGCTCTCTTCCTGGATGGTGATGCAAGATGACACAAGGATTTATCCTGGTTCAGGCAAAGAAGGCCCTACGTCCAGCAGGGGGGGGGGAGGTTCTTGTATTACTTGCACCTAAGTGCTTGTACAGGGGCGAATACAAGCTCAATGAGCGTGGACCGGAGTCCGGACTCAAGTGTGTGTGCGTGGACTCGTGTCGCGCAAGCCCGTGCGTCACCGTCGACTGAGGGCCCTGGTGTCCCCTTTTATAGAGCAAGGGGAGGCCAGGGTTACACAAGGGTATTACAGGTGTCGGGGCGTACGGTGCCCAATACGACGGAGGGTAGGAAGTCTGTCTTGTCGGGGCCACTGGAGCCGATGTGAGCGTTGCTGTTGAGGCGTCCTTGGAGCGTGGCCTCCATCCCGGGCGCGGACGTGGAGGCGTGGCGATGTGGAAGCCGTACAGCACCCATCCCGGCACGTACAGGACATGGCGGGGTCCCTCCGGGTCTTGGGGTACCTGTCCTCCAATAGCATGAAAGCAGTCAGGGCTCGAGGGGCTCAGAGCCGGCCTCGAGGTGGCGCCTACGGGGGGCTCGAGTCCCCGCAGTTATGGGCAAGTCCCGGGAAACCCGATTGAGCAGCAGGAATCCGGGCCTCGAGACGTGGCTTGGGCGCGCGACAGTGTAGGGTATGGGTTAACAGTGCCTTACTGGTGCCTTTTCGCCCATACTTTTGGTGAAAACGAGACTTGACTCTGCCCTAGTTCACTGTGGTGCAAGTTGGGTTGCAGAGGACGTGACTGGAGTAGGTGGATGTATTAAATGCGCGGTATGGGGCTGGCATCCGATGTCTGCGCCGCTCGAGGGAAGCATAAAGCGTCTCGAGGGATAGGCTGCCGTGCCAGAGAGGCTCGAGGTCCCCGCGTGGGGTCTCGAGGTATGGTGTTCGGCTGTGGGGGGCTCGAGCCCTATATGCCAGGACTCGAGGTTTTAGTGGAGCGCTCGCTCGAGGCCTGGCTCGGAGGGTGTAACACCTCTGGTGTTTAGCATGTAATTAACTTGACATATCATCATTATCATCTTAAAGCATTCTGATCTTGATTTCATGTGTGTCATTTTATGTGAATTACCTCTATTGCGAAAACCCTATTTAGCCCACTTCTCTCTACTAGGGCAAATTGGTAATTTCATCTCTGTGATTAGCTTTGTGTAATTCTTGTTCCTTTGGTGTCTTGAAGTGTTGTTGTGTTGGCCAAAGTTCAAAAATTAGAATTTGATTTCAAATCTCTTTGCAAAACCCTGATTTCCAAATCCTGGATTTTATCCCTCTTTTTGTAATTCAAAAATTATTCAAAATTTGGGGTTGGTCCAAAAAGCAAAGTTGTAGATCTGTCGAAGAGAAACAACTTTGGTATTTACAAATTTTCAAGTTGCAGTACAAAGTTTTGAGTTATTTCAAATTCAATCAAACTCCAGTTTTTGTCCCCTTTTCAGTTTTCAAAATGAGTTCAAAAACTAATGAGTTTCTGGAAAAGTGTATAATAGCAAAGTTGTAGGTCTTGATAAAAGGAACAACTTTCATGTTTACAGATTTTCAAGTTTCAGTTTGAAATCCAGAGTGAATTTGATTTGAATCAAGTTTGAAAAAGTGTCCCCTTTACTGTTTTCAAATATTGTTCAAAAACTATTTGGAGTTTGAAAATGTTCATATTGACAAAGTTGTAGATATCATTTTTCTGAGCAACTTTGATGTTTTGAGTTTTTATCGCACAGTTCAAATTTTGGGAGAAATTTTGCAAAATACAGAGATCAGCCAAAGTCAAACCCTACCCCTAGCACTGTTCCTCTTCTTCCTAGGGTCAGGGGGGGGCCCGGCCATGGCGCCGGCGCCGCGTCTGCAGCACGCACGGCTGTTCCCCACGCGCCACCAACCTGCCGCCGCTGTCGCCCTGTTCCCTCCGCGCCCGCACGCAAGCGCTGACCCGCGCTCCCGTCCCCTACAGTCCTCTGCGCGTCGCCGCCGCGTGGCCATTGCCGGCCGAGCTTGCGCCCGAGCCCCGGCTGCACGCCAGCTTATCCGCCAGAGCGCAATCGAGTGCGCACGCCCCCGCAAACCTTACCCGCACGACCCCGAGGCCTCTACCGGCCCCTGGCCGCGCCTATAAGAAGGCCGCCGGAGCCCGAGCTTCTCACTCAGCTCCGCCTCCGTCGCCAGCACAGTCCACAGCCTCCATCGCTCATCCACCGAGTCCAGCAGCTCCGCTTTGAGTTCGTGAAGCTTCCCAGCTCTCCATTTTCACCGCTACCGCCTCCCACCGCCGAGCGCGAGTCCTTCTTCCTCAGCTCCGGGTCGCCGGATCGCCGGAGTGACGCCGTGGTCGTCTCCACCCTCGAGCACGCCTTCGTACCGCGCCCCTCGAAGCACCCGAGGCCACCCTCAGCCTCGGGCGAGTCGCGACTACCCTCGACCGTCTCGAGCCTTACCCTCGAGCGCGTTCCCGAGCCTCAACCTCGAGCACACCCTCGAACCCCACCCTCGAGTCGCAAGCCTCGAATAGGCCGAGGCCATCCTCGAGACGTCCGCCGAAGGAGAATCCGCCGAGCCTCGCCTCTGAATCTCGGTGAGCCAGCCTCTGTTCTTCCAGCCGAGCCTCGAGCCTCGACGTCGAGCCCGTTCCGACTCGAGCGCAGTGCTCTTTTCTTTTTAGAGATGTGAACAGTCCTGTTATTTCATCTTTTTGTGTGAATTTCTGTGTTGATCCATAAATTCTGAAATTTTTGTGGTAGACTCTTTATGCTCTGAAGTATTTTATAAAAATATGAAACTTGAGTTTTGTGCAAAAATTTGAAAATGAAAAATCTTCCTTTTAATTAATAAATGATGGTTTTGGATTTTTAGAAAATGATTTATAACTCCAAAATTTGTGAGATCACTTTTTGTGAGCTAGTTATTCCATGACAAGTCTCTGGTGAAATTTTGAAGTCATTTGGAGCAAGTTGATTTTTGAGCTTTATTTTAATTAAGAAATAGTGCCTTTTGTTAATTAAATGTCTAGATTTAATTGAGCACCTTAATGACCTCCAAAAATTATGAAATTTGTTTTGCCATATACTTGTACCCTAATGAACTTGTGTGATTAATTTGGTAATTTTTGGAGCACCTTCATAAAATGACCTTTTTAAATAATTAGGAAAAATAGAAAAGGTGATTAGGGTTAGCGTTGAATGCCCTGTGATGTGACTTTTGGGATTGCTTGATGTTCATAGACCCCTACCCTTTGGTCTATGATGTTTGAGATGCTATGTTTGATTGATGCTTAGAATCGTTATGTTAAAGTCTAGTTTAATCAATTTTGCTTAAGGAAGAAATGGTTACCTTTTATGCTCAACCTAGATTTCGATTATGCCTTGCCTAAGAGTAATCTTGAATCTGTGGTATTATCTTGCACCTTAAGTCCATATCATCATTCTCATGAGCATTCATCATTGCATCCGTATAGTTGACGAAGAAGGCCCTGAAGTCGAGGTAGCCACCGAAGGATCTGTCCCCGAGGCAACCCCGAGCTCCGACACCTATACCTACCCCGAGTCTGCTCTTTTTGCCATCCAAGGCAAGCCCCGGTGCATTTAACCCTACCTTGCTTTTATAAATGTTTTCTTTAAATGTTTTGAATCAAATTATTGCATTAGGTTGCTAGGAGTTGAGTGGAATCCTATCTGATGCATTATCTACCTTGACCAATGATACACCCGATACCTGCTTTTCAAAAACTATTTGCAAAATGCTTAGCAATGCTATATGATAGATTTGCAATAAAAATACCAATTTCAAAGTGTGATCACTTTAAGAATATTTATGGGAATTTCTGGTTTACTCCCACCATTGGCTAGGTATCTGATCCGTACTTAGTCAATGGGAAGGAGAGGTTGTCCTTGCGTACGGTGCCGTCATGTTGAAGTCCGGGACTCAACAGTTGACACCGACCAGGACAGGGTTGAAAAACTGACAGGACCTGTACTCTTGGGTTAGAGTCCCGAGGTGCTTGTCGCTGGCTGGAAAATTTAGGGACCACCTGTATGGGGGCCTGCTGACTAAGATTTGCAACTATTCACATACTACGGAAAGCTTTGGCTCCGAGGAATCCTTTATTGGACCGACAACCGCGCACTGGGAGTGGAGAGATGGCGGAAGTAGCATGTACCCACGTGGGTTAAAGTCCCGGATTGGAGGGTTAAAGTCCCGGATTGGAGTGGTGTACTGTACTTCCGGGTGGCGTAGGACCGGGCCCAATCTTGGAGGAATCGTGGTAGACGAGTTGGCATATGCAAGCTTGGGTGCTACATA
The DNA here is from genome assembly GCA_009763385.1 of Coix lacryma-jobi var. lacryma-jobi. Classification (NCBI taxonomy): domain Eukaryota; kingdom Viridiplantae; phylum Streptophyta; class Magnoliopsida; order Poales; family Poaceae; genus Coix; species Coix lacryma-jobi. Next base: position 13,355,006 of record CM019831.1, on the reverse strand, counting down.
TGCAGTGTGGATAGGGACCCTCAGCTGAGCATTATTTATCCGGATTAACGCTGCTCCTCGGTTATGGAGACTTAGTCACTGACTGTCAACAGGGAGTGGTTCTCAACTAGGTCTGTTTTGGAAAGTAAAATGAATCAAGGATTATGATGGAACAAGGAATACCGAATCTTTCAAAATTAAAATGAGGTTTACCAAAAATGCTTTTCTGCAAAATACTTGAACTTGCTTAAACCTTACCTTGACTACCCTAAGCCTGCATTCCTGAGTCTTCTCCCTTTTCTTTAGTCGGTTAAGTCTTGTTGAGTACCTTTGTACTCAGGGTTCTTTTACCCATGTTGCAGGTATGGCAGATTCCTCAGTATGCCTTGGACCCTGCTGTGTGACTGTTGTTCAGGAAGAGGCCGATGAGGCCGATGAGTGATTATTCACCCTCGGGCTGGGTGATGTATCTTTATCTTTTAGTTGTTGTCATCTGCTACCCTGCCAACTCTATTTGAACTATGGTCTGTAATAACTTCACTTAAGTTTATGTTGAACACTGGTTTGTAAAACTATTGTTATTTAAGTCTTCCGCTATTTACTCCGATGTTATTTGTCAAAATGTTCTAGAGATTGTAACTGAATTGTGAGATGATCCTGCGGACATCGGGCACTGATGTAGCCCAGTGGCGAACCCGGTCTTAATCTCTTGGCTGTACGGATCGACTATCAGTGGTTGATAGTGATCAGTGGGCCATGGGATTAGGGCTGTTACGTCACAGAGGGCTCGGGCGAGACGGAGAACGGGCGCCAGCCCGAGGCCTGGCTCGGAGAACTCGGGCGAGACGGAGAGCGCGCGTTCGCCCGAGGCCTGGCTTGGTGGGCCAGCGTTGTGGGCCTCGAGGGGTTGGTCTCTTTTAGGGGTTTAGACTAGTTAGGTTTGTTATTTACCGGTGTTCTAGGTTTAACCTATTTGTTTGCGTTGATTGGGGGTACCCCTTTTGTGGACCCCTGACAGTAGCCCCGCGAGCCCTTGTTCGAGTGCTTGCACTCGAGCAGGGGCTCCCGACTGGGATCTCGAAGGTTAGCTAACTGGTCTCGAGGGTTTGGTCGTTTTGATTCCGTGGGTGTCGTGCGAGCGACACCCGCGGGTGTACCCATCGGGGCCATGGGGGAGTGGTTAGAACTCCCTCGTGGGCTTTTTGCGAGTTTTAGTTGCGTTTTTAGGTTCGGGAGTGTCGAGCCCCCGAGTTTTTTAGACCCTCTTTCGTCGAGGGGTGCCAGGCTGAACCGGCCGGCCGGCTCTTCGAGCTATCCGGCACGCCGGTTGCCCTGGCTTGTCATCCCGCGAGTCCTTTCGATCGGATGCGAGGGGGGATGCCTCGTACTACCACGAGCGGGCGAGTATCGAGGTTCCCGGTGAGCTGGTAACGGGGAATCCAAGTGAGACCTCGTGCCCCGTTCGATAGGGGTCGACTGTAGCCCGGAGGCGATCTCATAAAGCATGGGTGCTCAGTCTGCAGGAGTGCCGGGTCCATTCGATAGGACCCGGTGGCTCGATTCCTCCCTCCGAGGGGATCTCACTGCATGTCGTGCTCCCCGTCTTGGATACACGTGAGGGGCCTCGAGGGCTTGGCCCTCGAGCGATGCCGCGAGTGGCGCCCCTTAGTGTCCCTGACTCGGGTGCTCGAAGCCAGCTGTCGAACCCTCTTCGAGGGCCAGCCTTCGCTGCTTCGAGGCTTAGGGCCGGGGCCCGTTTTTACCTTCGTGAAGAAGCCTTCGTTGCTTGGAATCCTTCTGCCCGTTGGGCGCGCCTTTTTAGGCGGAAACCGTCAGGGAGTGGAGATCGTGGCGCCAGGGCAGCGGACGTGAAGTTGGAGCGGCGGCCGCGGAGGGTCCCGATAGTTGAGCGGATGGGATGTTGCCGCGTGTACCTGTCAGCCGGCTCGAGACGTGGTTAGGTGGGCGCATTAAATGCATGCGGTTACCTTTTTACGTCGTGGGAGACCCCGCCCGTTGGGGTTTTCCCTTATAAATATCGAAAGAGGGGAAAGGGAACCCTTTACTTTGCCTTTGCCTTCACCGCCGCCGTAGCCTTCACGCGCCCTCTTCCTCGAGCTAGTCGATTGGGAATTTTCTGGCCGTCCGTCCGCCGCTCAGGTCCGCGCCGTTGTCGCCATGGCCACCCAAGTGCTGCCGGCCGAAGACTGGAGCTCGACGAAGATGACGCAGCAGGAGTTGGTGACGCTGGTGGAGCGGGGGCTTCTCCGCCCCAACCCGCAGGGGGGTCCCGCGTGGTGGATTCTCCCGTCGGTGGACCACCAGGAGCCGCACCCGCCGGAGGGGTACGTGGTGAGCTTCACGCGCTACCACCGTATGGGGCTCGGCGTCCCGCCGAGCCGCTTCATGCAGGGGCTGGCCCACCATTTCGAGGTGGAGCTGCAGCACTTCTCCCCCAACTCCATCTCGCACGCCGCCATCTACACCGCCGTGTGTGAGGGGTACTTGAAGATTGAGCCACACTGGGAGATGTTCGTCCACCTCTTCCGGGGCGAGCTCTTCAACAAGGCCGCGAAGCCGAGCGGGAGGAGGCTTGCGCGCGTGGGCTTCCTCACCATCACCGCAAGGACCGGGCCTTCGTCGGCCAACGTTCCCCGCGACTACCTCCGGTACAAGCTGTCCACCAACCAGGCGGGGTGGGACGACCACTGGTTCTACCTGCGGAATGTGGACGGGCTTCTTCCGCAGTACACCGGCAGGGTCATCACCCATCGCCCGGAGAAGTGGAACTGGGGCGTCGCGGCGGACAGGCAGCGCCACCTGTTGCCGCTGATGAACACGATGCAGACGCTGGTGGAGGACAAGAAGCTGACTGTCCAGGCGGTTATCTGGGCGTTCCATCAGCGGAGGGTCCTCCCTCTGGCAGACCGCCCCCCTTCTCATGTTTGAGATGGGGCCAAACGCCTCGCTCGAGGCGCTGAACCAATCGAGGATGGCCGAGGAGAGGCTGCCTCGGAACGAGGCTATCTCCCGGGTGACGCTCACCGTTCAGGGGACGTTCCGCCCAGAGGAGGCCGACCTGATCATCATGGCACCCGACGAGGGGTGCCTCGACCTGGTGAGCCACCCTCGAGTTAGGCTATCTCGAGCCCCCTCCTCCTCTCCCTTTCTTCGAACCTTGTTCGCTCTCCTCGTAGTTTTTCTCATCGAGCTTCTTCTTCCTCGCAGGGGGCGTTTACTTGCCGCGCGTCAAGGCCCCCGGTGACGGAGGACGCCACGGGAACACAGGTGAGGCGCCTCTCTGCTCAAAAAGACAAAGAGAGAAAGGGTGCCAGAAAGAAGAAAGAGAAAAACAAAAACTTGCGTCGGTCGGCTCGAGAGCAGAGGCTGGCGAAGGCTCGTCGCAACCGGCGACCTGGAGATGAGTCCCCCGAGCTTAGCTCCTCGAGCTCGGAGGAAGAGGACGATGATGATGACGAGAGTGACGACGAGGGGATGGATGCGCGTTTGAGGCGCGCGGGGGTCGTCAACGTCCGGGCTGACCTCTCCTCTGTGCAGGAGGATGTCTTGGAGGTCCCCCCAGCGAAGGGATCGCGCGGGGTGAAGCAGCAGAAGGCCACGCCCAGCTCCGCCTCGTCGGAGGCCCAGGGCACGTCGAGCTCCCGGCCGGACGCGCCCCCTGTCGTGAGGAAGCCCCGAACCCGGAGCGCCTCCGCCACAGCACCAATGGAGGCCGCCCCCGCGTCAGCCCAGGCGAGAGGTCTCGAGAAGGGCCGAGCCTCGAGGGGCAGTGACCGCATCGGGAGGGGCTCCGGGTCCGACCGCCGCGAGCCATCGAGGTCGGGGTCGAGCCCGCGGAGGAGCGGGCGTCAGAAGGAGGCGTCGAGCCCGCACCATCACGAGCGTCGGGGAGGGAGCCCCCGGGCGTCTCGTGACCAGGGGCGTGAGCGTCCCCAAAGTCCATCGCCGCACCGCCGCCGGGACACAGAAGCGGACGCGGGACGGCGCGACCACCAGCGCGAGCTCCGGAGCAGGTCCCGGAGCCCGCGCCGGGGCAGGCGCCACGACGACAGCACGAGGGAGGTACGGTCGCCCTCCCGCGATGTGGGGCGGAAGGAGGCTCTCCCTCGAGGTCGAGCCACGGGAGGCGTCGGGAGCCCTCCCCCCATCCCAGCCCTGCGGAGACGGCCCAGGCGCAGGGCTCGAGCCGTGGGGTGGGCTCGAAGCCCTCGAGTGGGTCCGGCGATTCCGGGAAGAAGCCCAGCCGCCGCTTTGGGTGAGTAATTTTCTTGGATCTCGTCGGTAGTGAGGCTTTACCTCTTTACTTTTGATGATGCATGCCATCTCTGGTTTCTCAGGGGGAAGCGCTCCTACCAGGAGGTGGACCTCGCTGCGTCCAAGCGGGCCAAGACCTCGAGCCCCGTCGAGGCACAAGCACCTCGAGGTATGGCACCTTCCTCCGCTAGAGAAGCCGCTTGGCTGGAGAAGGCTCGAGCTGCCATGGCTCGAGGAGGCCAGATGGTCGTCGCGAATTTTGGTGAGGCCGTCGCCATCGACCACAGGGGTCGAGGCATCCTTCCCGGTTCTGATATCACTGTCATCTCGTATTGCAGGGGCCGCAGCTTACGGCATCGAGCCCGCCACTACCACGCCCACTGAGGCGCTGCCTCCTCCCCCTCCTCCTCCTCCCGCGATGGCGCCAGTTGGGAGCGCCACCCTTCCCCCCACCACGACGGCTGTTCCGGGGGAAGCGCCTGGGGCGAGCATGGCCCCGCCGGTGTCTGGGGCCGAGGAGACTGCGCCCCTCGAGGCCCCGACCGACACGAGCCGGGCTGCGGAGGAGGGAAAGGGGGGAGAGGCGTTGGCGGAGAAGGAGCCGACGGTGGAGGACCTCCTGAACGAGCTGGAGCAGGGGCCGCTCCTCGCCGTGGGCTTGACGATGGTGGAGGCCGCCCGAGGCGCCGGCTAGCGCTGACAAAACGCCGGAGGACCCGGCCAGGAAGAGGGCCCGGGGTCGAGCCTTCTTTCGATCGATTCGCCACCGCTCGAGTCTTCGTCCCCACGCGAGGTTGTGACGCCGCCTCGGGAGGCGGCGGAGCGACAGGAGGTGCCGGCGGAGGGACGGAGGGAGCCGGGGACCCGTGGCCGTCAGGCGGCGGGCCGTAGCTGGGGCAGCTCGGGGCGGAGGAGGATCTGCCCGACATCGAGCTTGACCGACCAGTATGGCCGTTTCCCGACGCGCCGAGCCCGTCCCTGCCATGGTCCCGTCGAGCAACCGGCCCAGCGGGGGGCCCCGCGCGAGGTGCGGTCCATCTTCCGGGAGGTGGCCGACTCATGGCGGAGGCGGAGCGGTCCTGCTCTGAGGAGGCGGGCCGGTCCGCACAGGTGTCGGCCGCCCTCGCGAGGGCTGAGGCGGAGCTTCAAGATCTCCGCGCTGAGCTGAGTCGGAACGCCCAAATGGCGAGCCGGCTCAACGAGGCGGAGGCGGAGTTCCGGGTGGCTCGAGGTGAGGTCGCTCGATCCAAGGAGGAGGCCGCCGCCGCTCTAGAGGCGTCGAGGAAGGAGGCCGCGGACGCCCGAAGCGAGGCCACCTCCGCCCGGGCTGAAGCTGAGGCGACGAAGAAGGAGCCGCTGACGCCCGAGGCGAGGCTGCCACCGCCCGAACCGCAGCGGAGGCGGCGAGAAAGAGGCTGAGGATGCTCAACGCGATGCCGCCGCCGCTCGGTCCGCAGCGGAGGCGGCGAAGAAGGAGGCCGAAGACGCCGAGAGCGGTGTCGCCACCGCCCGAGCTGCCGAGGGGGCGGCGCGGCAGGAGTGATCCGAAAGGATCTGGCCCTTGTGGAGGCGGGCAAGCTGGTCGAAGAGCTTAGGTCCGAGAAGCTCCTCATGCTGGCCGAGAAGCGCAGGCTCGAGCAGCGCGCTGAGGGCCTTCCCAGCGACCTCGCCGAACTGGGGCAACATTGCGATGGTGAGGCTTACACCTTGTCCTTGCTTGGGCCTCGAAGTTTTTTGTTACGCCGCAGTCTCACTCTTCCTCGTAGTTCGTTGCGCAGGGGTCGAGAAGACGGTCGAGGAGCTCCGCGGGACGAACCAGGCTCTCTTGGACCACTCCAAGGATACGATGGTGGCGGAGCGGGCTCGCGCTTCCCTCGACCGCTCGGCTCCATGTGGGGTGTTCCTCCGGTGGCTGTGGCAGGAGGTGCGGTGGCCCGAGGCGACGCCTTGGTCGACGCCTTGTGCTTCCTCGACGTAGCGGCGCGGGACCGTGTCCGGCAAGCTCTCCACCATGGCGTCAAGCAGACGCTCGCGGTCGTCCGCTCCGGCTTCCGCTTCCCGGTCCACGTTGTCGCCAATGGTTTCATCGAGATCGAGGGGAAGGACGAGGAGTGGAACACCGCCGTGTCGACAAAATCTTGGAGAAGATGGAGAGGCCGGGGACGTCTCTCGCGAAGATCTTCGAGGAGGACGTGCTGCCTCCTGACGCGCAGCGCGGTGTCGAGGACCTCCTCCCTCTAGCTCGGGTGTCGAGGCTGAGCCCGCCGTGGAAGACCTCGGGGAGGAGTATCAAACCGACGAAGATTAGGGCCTGCGTGCCAAATTTGGGCGTCGAGGCCCCTGTAAGAATTTTATGACATGAATGAGGGTCCGTCGAGACCCGTATGTATATATGACTTGTTTGTTTAAAGGAGTTGTGTGGCAGAACCTCCTGAATTAAGTGGCCCACATGCACCCATCATTGTCCTAAGACTTCTGATTGGCGTGCGTGAGTTCGAAATGACTCAAGAGATCTGTCGGGTGTCCTCGGGAAACCCGAATCATCCACGTTACATTCTTTTCAGGATTTCCCTCATCAAGCATCACAGTATTACAACAGTTTTATAGATAAGATAAATCAGAGTAAAGCGGAAAGAGTATATAATATAGATCGAAACCTAGGTTTAAAAGTTTACAATCCAGAAGTACTTGATACATAAAAGTGTCGGAAATTTATATTACATATACCACACAACTTAGGTTACTTGCCCAAGGTCAAACATCAGCGTCATCATCACTCTCTTCCACAAGAGTGAAGAAACATTGACCACCAAAAGGATGATCAATGAACTCACCTGCAACAAAGGTTAACAAACCTTGAGTACAAAATTACTCAACAACTTAACCGTCTAGAAAAGAGGAGAAGACTCAGGTATGAAGGCTATAGAATTCAAGTAAGGCTTTAGCAAGAGCAAAACATTTCTTTTGCATAAAAGCTTACTAAGTAGAGCCTATTTTCAAGTTTTAACTCAAGATTAAACTTTATAACTATCCAAAGATTCTCAAACTTTCATAAGCATACCACATCTTTCGTTCTCATCTCATAAAGATCCCATTCATTACTACGGTGCGGGTCAGTGGATTGAGGCTCCATATCCGAGGAAACACGACGATTTGAATCGTTTAAACCCTGCTGGGGATTCAGTACCACACGACATATGTAGAACTTAATCTTGCATACGTCAACCCTATCTATAGATCCTCCCATACAAGAACGGGTCCAGCGTCACCCGAGAGTACAGTACACCTCGAACCCGACTATCTCATAGCCCCGAGGGTACACGCTACTCCCGCCATCTCTCCACTCCCAGTACGCGGTTAGCCGTTCTCAAGTATCGGAATAGCTATAGATGAGGCTTACCACCGCATGTGGCCTGTACTCAAAGGTCTCAATCACAGCAGGCCAACAACGATAAGGTCCTATGTTGAGTAACCTTACAACAAGACTCCATTCTTGATGTAAGTTACTATCGTTATCATGTTATCTCAAGATTCATGATTTCCATAACATAGCCACCATTTTTAAAAGCACCTACTATAAAGAAGTAGTGAAGCATGGCTAAGCATACTAAGCATTTTCATAAAACGGTATCAAGGTTAAGTATTGGAATCATCAAGGTTGGTAATGCATCAACTAGGATTCACTCAACTCCTATTCACTTAATGCATCATACTAACTCAAGTGATATAAATAACTTTATAAAAATACAAGGATAGGTTTAATGTCCGGGGCTTGCCTTGTTGATTAGCGAAGTCCGGAGATTCTGAAAAAGCAGAAGGATCCACACACTCAGGAGAAACCCACTGAGGATCCGGTCCTTCCGAAACGACATCTACACGTAGAAGTGCATATGCATGATCAATGAGATGCTTATGATATGATCATGTAAAGATGGAATTTTCTAAGCTGCAGACATTTATTCGTACAATCTTTCATTACGGTAAAGTTGTAAATCAACAAAACCAATTTAGCTATTAAACCACATATTATTACTAAGCAAATTTTATTATCTCTATTAAGCAAGGTTAGGTAACTATAAGCAACAAAAGGTCATAAGCATAAAGGAATCCATAACCAGGGAGCAATCATGCTAGTTTTCCACTGGTTGTCAACAATTCCAAAAGTCACACAAATTCAAAGTGATTAACTATTTCTTTTTATTTTATAAGTCATTTTAATTAGCCCTTATTTTTATACACAAATCATACTTATCAAACAGAGCTGAAATTAAACATTGAAAGTAGATATCAGTGACATAAACTCACATGTCAAATTTCATGATTTTGGAGAAACACAGAAAATTACATAATTCAACAAAGTTGCATTTATTAATTAAAGTACAGATTTAATTGACATAGCAAAAGTACTCAAAACACAAGTTTTAAAATTTTTTATATTAGCACAGACATGCTATCATCTTACATGTCCAATTTCACAATTAATAGAGCTTAGAAAAATTATAACAAAAATAACAAACTTGGCTACTGTGCATAAAGCCATAAAAAGAAAAACGCCATTCTAGCCCAAACTGGGCTTTCGGCCCAGTCCGGCGCGGCCCAACGCACGCGAAAGCAGGCCCGGCCTGGCTCCCGCCCGCGCGCCTCGACGCTTTTGCAGAAAAGCCCTTTGGCTTAAACGAAACTAACCCGCAGTCCATGGCGCTATTTACCAGAGTCTTGGACTTTGCAACCAACACCCTGACATTTATCGTCTTTACAAACGGAAGGTCCCCGACCCTAGCCCGAACGGACGGCGGCGCACCGAGCGCCGGCGAGCCTTACGCCGGCCAACTCCGGCCAGTAGAGACCTAACGGACGCGAGCACCAACACCGGCGAGTCACCCGCGGCCGATAGAGCCCCTAACCCTAAACGCTACCACTCCAGAGAGGTCTGGCCACGCACGGCGGCGGACCGAACCGCGGCGGAGCTGTTCCGGCGAACTCAGGCCGGTAGCAGTAGAACGGAGGGGCTAGAAAGCTTCAGTAGCTCACCCTGATGCTGGCCACGTAGTTGGTTCAAGCGGAGGATGAACGGGAAGGCAAGGTCCACGGAGCAGTGGCTCGCAGCGGCGAACTCCGGCGAGGCAAGCGATGTTCCGGCGAGACCTGAGCACCAAAAGGAAAACCACCAAGCCGATCAGTAACCTAGGGTCAAGATGAAGCAGAAACACAAGACAGGGAGAGTAGAGGAGTGCCCGGTTGGGCTGACCACGGTGACGTCGAGTTCGGCAGCGTTTTCAACCGGCGGGAAGAAAAACGGCGAGCTCAAGCTCTCTGAGGCAGTAGAGGTCGAATGGATGGGTTCTGGAGGTGCGCAAGGAAGTAAGGGAGTTATAGTCGCGGTCAAATTGGATGAGGATGCTTGGTGTACGGTGAATTTGGATTTGGATGGAGGTGAGTCCGTCGGTGCCCTAGGTGGCAAGACGGCGATGGCGAGCGCAGGAGGAGACGCCACGACGCGAGGGAGAGCGCCAGCAGCTGCTTGACATCGCCACGAACACGGTTGTGAGCTCATTCGGGAGACATCGATGCTTATCGCGCCGGCAACACCGATCAAAGATCGGCCTCCACCGCCATGAACAGGGAAAAGAAACTTATCCCCCCCTTCTCCTTTATACCCTTTCGGTTTATTTGAAATTACTTTAGATTTTTGAATATAAGTTGAAAATATGTTAAAATATCAAATGTTCAGAATTCAATACTGAATATCTTTTATTTTTGCAACATATGCAGAATATGCCCAGATTTTGAATTAGGGTTTGCAAATCAAAAGGGGACAAAAAGGCAAAAGGGTATTTTCACCAATACTTCTGATTTCGAATAAGAACTTGAAAAACTTTATACATCAAAGTTGATCCTTATCAAAAATGGAGCAACTTTGCTTTTTGAAGCATAATCAAATTCTTTTTAGATTTTGATTGCTATTAAAGGGGATAAAATAGGATTTTTGAATTAATAACACTACTTAATTGAATTCCAACCAAATTTGAATTATACCTCAATGGTGACTTGAAACATGTTCCAAATACACCTTTGAGACATAATACCAAGATGGGATCCAAAATTCAACTACTATATAAGAATTACCATAGTACCCCCTATATAGTAAAAAGCACTACTCACAACAAGAAACATAAACTAGGGTTTCAACTTACCACTCCTTATCACTAAGCACAAGCATAAAGAATAAAATTTGTTTTTAGTGAATGCAAAGTTGGGTTATCAACTCAAGTGCAATGCCAGTGCTTATGATGACATGTCAGTTTTTAGTCTGCTTAACACCAGAGTGTTACATGTTGTTTTCTTCTCAAATGCGTTTGACCACTTCTCTTTGTTGCAAGCTCGAGCTTCTGCTAGCTTAGTCTGTGTTCCTTCGATACGTCGCGAGCCCCTCAAGGGGAGGCGTAGGTAGGGTACCGTAGCCCGGGGGCGTAGGTGGCCGTCTACGTCGACGCCTCCCGACCCTTGGAGGCTCGAGGTATTTTAGGATTTAGACGTCGCTAGTTCACTCGAGGCGCGAGTCGAGATGAGGGTCGAATTTTTTTTTGAAAAGAAAACGCGCTTTTTTCGGAGTCTGGGGGGGCCCCCTGTCAGCCCCCGAGGGAGGCTTCGACCCTGAGCAGGGCAGGGTCGAGGCTACCTTAAGTTGCTAAGTAAAACGAAAGACAATGCACGAGATTGTTCATTCATATTTGACATGTTTGTACGAAGCAACAGAATGTGCTGGGCCTCGAGGCCCTTAAGGGTAGAAGCGACATAGCTGAGGGATGTTCCACGCGTTCGGCAGGATTCTGCCTTGATCGTCGTAGAGCTTGTATGTTCCTGGCTTGAGCACCTCAGCTACGGTGTATGGGCCCTCCCATGGAGGGGTGAGCTTGTGGCGCCCTCGATTATCCTGCAGACGTCGAAGCACGAGGTCCCCCACCGCCAAATCCCTCTTGCGTACGTGCTTGTCGTGATAGCGTCGAAGCGTTTGCTGGTAGCGCGCGGAGTTGATGAGCACCACGTCTCGGCCTCCTCGAGCTGGTCCTTGGCGTTGGCGAGCCTTTCATCGTTGTTTGCTCGTTGTAGGCTCGAAGTCGAGGGGAGCCATATTCGAGGTCCGTAGGCAAGACAGCCTCGGCGCCGTAGGTTAGGAAGAACGGAGTGAACCCGGTGGCTCGACTCGGCGTAGTCCTGAGGCCCCACAGCACCGAGGGGAGCTCTGCAGCCCACCCCTTTCCGAAGTTTTTGAGGGTCTTGAACAGCCTCCGCTTCAGCCCATGGAGTATCATGCCGTTGGCGCGCTCGACCTGCCCGTTGCATTGAGGGTATGCGACCGCGGCCCAGGTCACGCGAATGCTATTGTCGTCGCAGAAGTTGGTGAACTTTTTGCCCGTGAATTGGGTGCCATTGTCGGTGATGATGACGTTAGGCACCCCAAACTGGTACATGATGTCTGCGATGAACTCGACGGCTTTCTCGGAGGTGGGGTCGCCTATGGGCTTGGCCTCGATCCACTTGGTGAATTTGTCGATGGCCACGAGCACATGCGTGTACTTTCCGGTTGTCATCTTGAGGGGACCCACGAGGTCGAGCCCCTAGACAGCAAACGGCCAAGTAATGGGGATCATCTGCAGGGCGTGCGCGGGCTGGTGCGTTTGCTTGGCGTAAAACTGACACCCTTGGCAGGCTCGGACCAGGCGCTTTGCGTCTCCGATGGCGGTTGGCCAGTAGAAGCCTTGTCGGAAGGCGTTCCCTACCAGGGTCCTTGGCGCTGCATGATGGCCGCAAGCCCCCGAGTGCATGTCGTCGAGGACCTGCCTGCGTCCCACCTTGAGGGGGATGCAGCGTTGAAGGATTCCTGATGGGCTTCGACGGTACAGCTCCCGTTCGTCGCCGTAGATGACGTAGGTCTTGGCCCTTCGAGCGATGCGTCGGGCCTCCGTCTTGTCTTCTGGTAGCACGCCTTGCGTCAGGTAGTCGAGGAAGGGCGTCCGCCAGTCGAGGGGTCGTGATGACGAAGAGGCAGGTGCGTCGATCTGCATCGCCTCAGCGGATGTCGAGGGGTCGTTCTCGAGGGGTGGCGTTGAAGGTCGAGCCCCCGTGTCTGGTTCGAGGGTGGCGTCGAGGAGCCAGCCCCGGCCCGATTTTGACGGATGGCTCGAAGATATCCCTCGAGAACACATCTGGGGGGACAGTGCCGCGCGTGGATGCTAACTTAGCCAGCTCGTCCGCGCCTCGTTGTACTTTCGAGCGATGTGGTTGAGCTCGAGGCCGCAGAACTTATCTTCTAGCTAGCGCACCTCCCCGCAGTACGCTTCCATCCTGGGATCGATGCAGCTCGAGGCCTTCATGACCTGGTTGACGACGAGCTGCGAGTCCCCTCGAACGTCGAGGCGTCGGACCCCAAGCTCGAGGGCTATGCGCAGCCCGTTGACGAGGGCCTCGTACTCAGCGACGTTGTTGGAGGCGGGGAAGTGCAAGCGCAGCAGGTAGCGCACGTGGACTCCGAGGGGTGAGATAAAGAGCAGGCCTGCACCTGCCCCTGTCTTCATGAGGGACCCGTCGAAGTACATAGTCCAGAGCTCGGCTTGGATTTGTGCTGGCGGGAGCTGGGTGTCGGTCCACTCAGCAACGAAGTCCGCCAATGCTTGCGACTTGATGGCTTTTCGCGGAGCATAGGTGATGGCTTCCCCCATCAGCTCGGCAGACCACTTAGCGATGCGCCCCGTGGCCTCTCGGTTGTTGATAATCTCCCCGAGGGGGAAGGATGACACCACCGTTACGGGATGAGCGAGGAAGTAGTGCTGGAGCTTGCGTCTCGTGATGATGATGCCGTAGAGCAGCTTCTGAATGTGCGGGTACCGGATCTTGGCCTCAGAGAGCACCTCACTAGTGAAGTATACCGGCCATTGGACCGGCAACGCATGGCCCTCCTCGTGCCTCTCGACGACTATGACCGCGCTGACCACCTGAGTGGTTGCGGCCACATAGAGGAGGAGAGGCTCGGGGGAATCGCCAACCTGGGCTGGTCGCGGTGGCACGAGAATTGGTGCGGAAGTCAGCAACCCCTTCAACTTGGTTAAGGCCTCCTCGGCTTCGACAGTCCATGCAAAGTGTTCCGTCTTCTTCAGCAGCGGTAGAGGGGTAGCGCTTTTTCCCCTAGCCTCGAGATGAATCTGCTGAGAGCGGCTAGGCAGCCTGTCACTTTCTGCACACCCTTGAGGTCTCGAATTGGGCCATGCCGTGACTGCTGAGATTTTTGTCGGGTTTGGCCTCGATCCCCCGTTGTGAGACAACGTAGCCTAGTAGCATGCCCCGAGGCACACCAAAGACACATTTCTCGGGGTTGAGCTTCACATTCTTGGCCCGGAGGCATTTGAACGTGGCCTCGAGATCGCTGATGAGGTTCCCGACTTTCTTGGTTTTAACCACGATGTCATCGACGTAGGCCTCGACGGTTTGCCTATGTGTTCGCCAAAGATATGCTGCATGCAACATTGGTACGTTGCCCCGGCGTTTCGAAGGCCGAAGGGCATTGTAACGTAGCAATACATACCAAAGGCGTAACAAAAGAGGTAGCGAGCTCGTCGGATTCTTTCATCCTAATCTGGTGGTAGCCAGAATACGCATCGAGAAATGAAAGTACTTCACACCCCCGCAGGAATCGACAATCTGATCAATTCTAGGTAAAGGAAATGGAACTTTTGGACATGCTTTATTCAGACCAGTGTAGTCTACACACATCCGCATTTTTCCATTCTTTTTCCTAACTAGTACAGGGTTAGCTAGCCACTCCGGGTGAAATACCTCCTTGATGAATCCGGCCGCCAAAAGCTTGTGCACCTCCTCGCCGATGATCCTGTGCTTCTCCTCATCGAAGCGGCACAGGCGTTGCTTCACCGGTCTGGACCCGGCCTGGATTTCCAAGGCATGCTCGGCGACTTCCCTCGGTATGCCCGGCATGTCCGAGGGGCCCCATGCAAACATGTCGATGTTCGCGCGGAGAAAGTCGACGAGCACTGCTTCCTATTTAGGCTCGAGGCTGGCGCTGACGGCCAGCGTCTTGCCATCGGTCGAGGTCGGGTCGACGGGTATCAGCTTGGTGTGCTCCGCCGGCTCGAAGGTGCCAGCGTGGCGCTTCGCTTCAGGGGCCTCCTCGGTGGCCAGGGCTGCTAGGGCCTCGAGCGAGTCGAGGTGGACATTGGCCTCCCCACGCTCGACGCACTCTACGTCGCAGTGGTACGCGTGCTCGTAGGAGGTGTCGATGGTGATGACCCCTTTCGGCCCCGGCATCTTGAGTTTCAAGTACGTGTAGTTAGGGACCGCCATGAACTTGGCGTAGCCTGGCCTGCCGATGATGGCGTGGTAGGTCCCTTGGAACCCTACCACCTCGAAGGTGAGCATCTCCCGGTGGAAGTTGGCCGGCGTGCCGAAGCAGACAGGGAGGTCGATGCGCCCGAGGGGGTGGGCCTTCTTCCCTGGTACGACTCCGTGGAACCCCCCGACGCTGGGTCGGAGCTGACCCTCCGAAATCCCCAGGAGGTCGAGAGTCTCGAGGTATATGATGTTGAGGCTCGAGCCCCCATCCATCAACACCTTGGAGAACCGCACGTCGACTATGACGGGGTCGACGACGAGGGGGTACGCCCCCGGGTTTATGACACGGTCCGGATGGTCGTCACGGTCGAACGTGATCGGCGCATCAGACCAGTCAAGATACTGGGGGCGTCGTGGCAGAGCGCAAAGATCTCCCGGCGCTCCTTTCTTTCTCGAGCTGAGAGCCCGACGGTTGACCCCCCGTAGATCATGTAGCAGTCGCGCACCGGGGGAAGTTGCCGTCCGCGTCCCCTTCGCCGCGCCGATCGTTGTCCTTGCCCTTAGCGCGTCTTCTTTCTTATCGGCGAGCTTGGAGTAGAAGCTTTTCAACAGTCGGCAGTCCTTTAACTTGTGATTTACGGGGCCCCTTGTGAAAAGTGCAGGGTCCTCGAGCATCTGGTCGAAAAGGCCCCGTCGGGAGGGCCTCGGGCTTCTTAGGCTCGAGGGCGCCTGCGAGCACCTCTTCATCGTCGTCGTCATTGGCGTCGCGCTTCGCCTTCTGACCTTTGCGTTTGTTCTTCTTCTTTTTGTTGCTATTATTGTTGTCGTTCTTGGCGTTGTTGCCCTTGTTCGAGCCCTCCGGCGCGGTTACCGCCTTACCTTTGTCCGTGGAACGGCCAAAGAAGGCCCCCACTGCCTCGTCGCCTGAGGCAAAGCTGGTGACACGATCCATCAGGTCCTCGACCGTCCTGGGACGGTAGCGTCCTAGCTCATGAACTAGCTCTTGGCATGTCGTGCCCGCGAGGAACGCTGAGATGACGTCCTCATCAGGCACGTGGGAGAGCTCGAGGCGCTGCTTCGAGAACCGTCGAGCAAAGTCGCGGAGGGGCTCGTCCGCTGCCTGCCTGCAACGCCGTAGATCCCTGGGGTTGCCTGGGCGCACGCAAGTCCCCTTGAAATTCCCATCGAAGACCCTGACCAGGTCGGCCCAGTCGTCGATCCGATCCGGCGGGAGCCCCTCGAGCCACCGGCGGGCGGTGTCCGAGAGGTAAAGTGGGAGTTGCGTATGATCACACCACGGTCGTCGTTCTTGCTCCGCCCAGTTGGCAGCCTAGGCGGAAGTCCGAGAGCCAGAGCTTGGGCTCGACCTCCCCGTCATACTTCACGATGTTGGTCGGTAGTCGGAAGCGGTCGGGGAGGGTTGAGCTGCGGATGGCCCGGCTGAAGACTCTGGGGCCCGGGGGCTCGAGGACTTGCCGGTCCTCGTCACTGTCGTAGCGCCCCCCTCGATGGGTGCTATAGCCACGCTCTTGGCCCCCCTTGTCCTTGCGCCGGCGTTTGATGTCGTTGCGGGCGTCATTGGGGTCTCGAGGTGGCCGTTTGTCGACGATCCGTTCCCGGACCGGCCTAGCCCGAGAGGCGTCCGGCTGGTGGACGGATGTCTCGCGCTCGTTGCGGGGCGTGTCTGCTGGTTTCTCCGAGGCCGCCCCGCGCCGCCGCGAGGCTGAGCTCTCTGCCTGCTGCACAGCGGCTGTCTCGAGGAGGTTCTTCATTTCCCCAAGCATACGCCTGGCGTCGGGGTTGGAGACGGCGGGTAGATCACGAAGAAGCATTGCCGCCGCCACCACATTCTGCCCGGCTCGCGGGAAACGCACCTCGGGGCGTGCTGGCGCCCCATCCTCGAGGATCTGCCGGTGGACCTCTCGAGCTCGGCCATGAACACCGGCGCCTCGAGGCTGGGCCGGTTCTTGTGCTAGGGTTTTCTCGAGCTGCAGCAGGCGTTGTCGATCCTCCTCAGCCTTGGCGATGGCCTCCCGCAGCTGCGCGAGCTGCGCCGCTCGGTCGTCGCTGTGCTGAGATGGTGCAGCCGGTGCCGGGGGTTCGTTCCTCCCCTGAACGCGTGACCCGCCTGCCGCAGCCACGTCTCCAGGCCCTTCGAGGTTGAGCGCCGGCCTGGTGTCGTCGTCGCCGTCGTCCCCGGCATCGTCCACGACCCCCTCGAGCTGGAAACACTCCCTGCTAGGGTCCCAGAGGTCAGGGTCGTGGTAGTCGTACTCATCGGAGTCGGAGCTGGTGATGTCGCGTCGCCTTGGCTCGTGCCGGGGCTACAGCTCGCGGTACCACTCCCCGAAGGTGGCTTGACGAGGTGGCCCGACGGCTCGTGAGAGGCCGCGGTCGACGTGCGCGGGGTAGACGATCTCCAGGTCGGCGGTGGCTCGTAGGAGTACGCCCGGACGCTCCTCCTGCTCTGCGGCCACCCGGTCCTGATGGCGCTCGTCGAGGTGGGGGGCGTAGACAGCCGCGGAGTTGTCGAGGCCAGACGGGAACCGTTGGAGTCGAGCGCGGTATGCCCCGTGCGGGAGGAGGCCAAGTGGTGTCGACGGAGCACGGCTCGGGGGCCTCTGGCCTGGCTCCCGGTCCGTGCGCGTGACGAACGCGAACTCGCTGGGGGAGTGCGCACGCGCCCTGGAAGTCTCCGGCCGCGCGCCGGACTGGTTTCCCCTCGGGGACCCTGCGCCGGCTACGGGGACGCGGGTGTTTGCCGCGGGCACCGCCTGTGCCCGGCGACGATGGTGACGACAGCGCCGCTCACGAGGTGGCGACGCATGGTGGTGCGGGCGACGCGCCACGCCCCCAGCGCAGGGTGGCGTGACACGCCCCCCCGCCCTCCGCTCGGGCCCTCCGTGGAGAGCAGGGTCAGCTCGTTGCCGCTGCCGGTGGCCAGGAACTCGAGGCTCCCGAACCAAACGACGGCACCAGCCGAGAACGAAGGAGGGGATGAAGCCATCCAGAAAACAACGAGAAATTGACTCGGACACGCGAAGCCCCTACCTGGCGCGCCAACTGTCGGTGTTTCGAACCCAGGGGTATGACACCAACGAGTAATATGATCGCGTGCTCTCTTCCTGGATGGTGATGTAAGATGACACAAGGATTTATCTTGGTTCGGGCAAAGAAGGCCCTACGTCCAGCGGGGGGGGGAGGTTCTTGTATTACTTGCACCTAAGTGCTTGTACAGGGGCGAATACAAGCTCAATGAGCGTGGACCGGAGTCCGGACTCAAGTGTGTGTGCGTGGACTCGTGTCGCGCAAGCCCGTGCGTCACCGTCGACTGAGGGCCCTGGTTCCCCTTTTATAGCAAGGGGAGGCCAGGGTTACACAAGGGTATTACAGGTGTCGGGGCGTACGGTGCCCAATACGACGGAGGGTAGGAAGTCTGTCTTGTCGGGGCCACTGGAGCCGATGTGGGCGTTGCTGTTGAGGCGTCCTTGGAGCGTGGCCTCCATCCCGGGCGCGGACGTGGAGGCGTGGCGATGTGGAAGCCGTACAGCACCGATCCCGGCACGTACAAGACACGACGGGGTCCCTCCGGGTCTTGGGGTACCTATCCTCCAATAGCATGAAAGCAGTCAGGGCTCGAGGGGCTCAGAGCCGGCCTCGAGGTGGCGCCTACGGGGGGCTCGAGTCCCCGCAGTTTTGGGCAAGTCCCGGGAAACCCGATTGAGCAGCAGGAATCCGGGCCTCGAGACGTGGCTTGGGCGCGCGACAGTGTAGGGTATGGGTTAACAGTGCCTTACTGGTGCCTTTTCGCCCATACTTTTGGTGAAAACGAGACTTGACTCTGCCCTAGTTCACTGTGGTGCACGTTGGGTTGCAGAGGACGTGACTGGAGTAGGTGGATGTATTAAATGCGCGGTATGGGGCTGGCATCTGATGTCTGCGCCGCTCGAGGGAAGCATAAAGCGTCTCGAGGGATAGGCTGCCGTGCCAGAGAGGCTCGAGGTCCCCGCGTGGGGTCTCGAGGTATGGTGTTCGGCTGTGGGGGGCTCGAGCCCTATATGCCAGGACTCGAGGTTTTAGTGGAGCGCTCGCCCGAGGCCTGGCTCGGAGGGCTCGGGCGAGACGGAGAACGGGCGCCAGCCCAAGGCCTGGCTCGGAGAACTCGGGCGAGACGGAGAGCGCGCGTTCGCCCGAGGCCTGGCTTGGTGGGCCAGCGTTGTGGGCCTCGAGGGGTTGGTCTCTTTTAGGGGTTTAGACTAGTTAGGTTTGTTATTTACCGGTGTTCTAGGTTTAACCTATTTGTTTGCGTTGATTTGGGGTACCCCTTTTGTGGACCCCTGACACTATTCCTCATCCCTATCTTCTTGGATATTTGCGGTGTCTTACCTTTTTCCTTGCCTTGTTGAAACTCCAAGAGTTGTCTTGGTTCCTGGACTTGCCCTCACTCTTTTCCTTCCATGGAGGCATCTTGGTGTTCTTGTTCTTGGATGCTCGACCGCACTTCTTCCTGTCATCAGTTTCCTAATATATAAGGGACAATTCTATTATTAGAAGTTGCATGAAACTAAGATGTCTCAGATAACAAATTTCCAAAATGTTGGACAAAGTTTTATGGAAAAATATACTATAAACCCCAGCCAAGATAGAGAAGAGACCTTGTCTAAGTTGTATTATCACATTCATCTCCCTCATCCTAGACCTCTTCAGCTCCAAGAAGATATTCTAATGAATCTGACACTTCATTATTATTCTTGTTGATCTGTTGACTTGTTTGCCTTCTAAGAAATTGCAATTGCCATGTTATGAACAGAAGAGGCCAAGGCAGGGATACCTAAGGCTTCCGTAGTCTTTCCGTTGTTGTCCATAATTTTTAACTCCTGTAGTCTTTCATAGTAACCTAGTTCTGCCTCTTCCATGAAGCATTTGTAAAACCATTTTCGTACAATTATTTATGAGTAAAATGCAGCACAGATCCATTAACTTTTGGAGGGGTGTCATATAGGTCCATCAACTCTCAAAATGTATTTTTGAGTTCCTAAACTTTTAATGTTGTGCACTCCAGGTCCATATTGGTTGGGGAGCTTAGTAAATTTTCATTGAGCACCTTCCTTTCTATATATATCTCTCTCTCTCTCTCAAAATGGCCCCCACAAAGAGAATGTGAGCAAATGTCTGCGCTAGCTGCCCCGTCGTTGCCGAGCGAGCGGACCAGCAGCAATGTTGCTGTCACATGAGCGAGCAGTGGGCCGCGGGCAAGAACCCAAGCGAGTGTCCTCACCGGGCAGCCATGCGGCCACGCCATCGCCAAGCGGGCTGGTAGCCGTGCCAGGCAGCCACACCGGCGGCCATTAGTCGAGCGGGCAGCTAATAGAGCACGATCACAAGACTAGATGTCACGTTTGCCAGGTTTCGCATCACCTACGTTGTCCATGCCAGGCTCACCACTAGCCCTAGGATGGTCAGCCTAGAGAAGCGGAACCGCACCGATCACCGCCATGCACCACACGGAGATCCACACGAATCCCACCGCCACCATCAGGTATGTGGGGTTGTTGAGCCCGGAACTTGTCCACCAGCTGCACCACACGCTCAAACACTAGCTTGACCACCCGCTACCATCTCTGTTGAGCACACGCTTGTAGCACAACGTGGACATCGAGGACACAACCACCAGCACTGTGTCGGACACCGACGAGAGGCATTGCCTTGGGGAGGCGCGCTCTGTGACTGCGCCGACACACGATGTTGGCGCCGCGTGATGACGCCGTGTTGGCCATGTAGTTCAAGACGGTGCCGCTAATGTGCATAAGCTCGACATCGGATTTGGAGGTGAAGCAGTAAGCACGTGTCGCCAAACCGGCCACTTCTGCCACACCGAGATCCACACTGACAGGCCACGTGGCAGCCGGTAGGTGAGGCCACCGGCGAAGACGATGTCATATATCAAAGACCATCCGAGGCAGCAGCGACGCCGGTGGGTACAGCCGCAACGTCCCGTGGATGAAAGTAGAGCACGGACGGGCGACGTCAGAACAATTTTCTGCTCCACCTCGCTGCTACAGCATTCACCATGAGGTTCTTCGTGTTCAAGACCAGGAGATCAGCCAACACCCATGATCTGGTCCAGCTTTGGCATGACTCACTACTACATGATTGATTTTGTGAGGCGCCTTGGTTTATTTAACAGAGGTGGGCACATATTTTTCCTGCCACCGTTATTCTCAGGCCGGCCGCGGCCGGCTAGCCCCCAAATGACTACCTCAGTTAAAGGTTAATGTAAGATGACCACCTCGGTTAATCGATATTAACCGATGTAGTCGCTTTACAATAACCGCCTCAGTTAAAAGATTAAAGGAGGCGGTCACTTTATAACAACTGCCTTGGTTAATGACGATTAACCGAGGCGGTCGTCCGTTATTTGCCCATCTCCGTTATTCATGTGCCTATAAATGCACAGCTGCCACACCTTCCTCCATGGGACTTCCTCTTCCATCTTGTAGGGGGGGTGCCCTATAAATTGAGCAAATCATTGAGGAGAGGTTTGGCCCTTGGATTTGGGGATGGAGGACACCCCAAGAGGTAGATAAAGGGCTCTCCAATCCTCATTCTCCTCTCTTCTTCATTATTTTGGGTGCTCTAGATCTAGATGTAGATCCATTTTTATGGAGGATAGAGAAAACTTCTATTTTCTTTAGATCTAGATCTATTCTTGGCCCCGGCGCTATTTCTTTCTAATTCTGCTTTTTCGCTGCTTGTGTATAAGTTCACAGGTATGGACATATCTGAATGGATGTACCAGTGGTCGAGACTGGAACCGTAGTACTGGTTGAAGTAAAGTAAGGAAGTTTGTTGCCGCTGCGAAAACTCACAATGAGAGTCTAAATCGGACGACAACCATATGCCCATGTTCTCACTGTAGAAATACGTCATGTCCTGGTCATGTACGGTTAGCTGTATAAGGAGTTCTATTCTATTTGGTCATATGTATTACCATGTGTGCTATGAAGTCCGAGTTGGTCATATGTATTACCGTGTGTGCTATGAAGTCCTACTCGGACTCTATATTAGCTTGTACGGATCCTATCCTATATAATGAGAATAGTAGGCTGCGTGAAGGCTAAGCTGTTCCATACAATTTACATGGTATTAGAGCCTCTTCCTCCGAAGAACATCTAGTCGCAAATTGTGAGTTTTTTTTCCTGCATCGACGCTGGACATGGCTTCGACAACTTTGACGGCTTCTCCTTCTTTCACAATCCCGGTGTCTGAGAAACTCACTTGGGACAATTTCCTGTGTGGCGAGCCCAGGTCATGCCTGCCGTGCGTGATGCTCGGCTAGTTGGCATTCTAGATGGATCTGCTGTTCAGCCTTCGTTGACGATCCAAGTTGAGAAGGCTGACAAGATTACAGAAGATGTTGAAAATCCTGCTTTTGTGCAATGGATAGCACATGATCACCAGGTTCTATCGTACCTTCTATCATCAATGACCATGGAAATCTTGGTCCAAGTATCTTCCTTTGAGCATGCTGCTGAGGTCTGGGCTGCTGTGTCAGAGAAGTTTGCTTCTCAATCCAAGTCTCGGATCCTCCAGCTTCGTTCACAATTGTCTCAAGAAAAGAAGGGGATGCTTCTGCAGCTGCATACTACACCAAGATGAAAAATCTTGCGTATGAGATGGCTGCTGCTGGGAAGAAATTAGACGATGATGATATCATCAGTTATATCCTGAATGGATTGGATTCAGATTATAATCCATTTGTGTCTTCTATGGCTGTCAAAGATAAACTAACTTTGAGTGATCTGTATGCTCAATTTCTTGCATATGAATCTCGGCTTAACCAACAACATGCAGATAGAGGCCGGTTCTATTCTTCAGCTAATCTTGCCTCTCGTGGTTGTGGTCGTGGCTCATCTCGAACTCGCGGTCAAGGCTTCAGCTATGGGCATAATGTGAGCTCTAGAGGCCGTGGCAATGATGATCATGATGTGGGACCTATTTGTCAGTTATGTGAAAGGACAGGTCACACAGTACATAATTGTTGGTACCGGTTCAACAAGAAATATGTTTCACCCCGAGACAATGGTACTAAGCACTCCAGATCAAATTCACAGATGTTAGCCTCTGCTATTGTTCCATCTTATGGTGTAGATACAAATTGGTATATGGACTCTGGAGCAACGATCATATTACTAGTGAGTTGGATAATCTTACTACTCGTGAGAAGTACAATGGTCGTGATCAGATCCAAGTTGCTAACGACAAAGGTATGAGTATAAGTCATATTGGTAAAACTATTATTCATACCCCAAACGTGATTTTTCTGTTAATGATGTCCTTCACGTGCCAGCTTCTAAGAAAAACCTTGTTTCTGTTCACAAGTTCACTACTGACAATGATGTTTATCTTGAATTTAATCCTACCTATTTCTGTGTCAAGGATTTGGAAACCAAGAATCTTCTTCTTCACGATAGATGCCACAATGGTCTTTATCGCCTATGCCGCCACCAGCTATCCTTCAAGTTCGTCACATCACCAAGACCACGACTTCTAGATGGCATCATCGTTTGGGACATCCTTCATCTACCATTGTTAGTAGAGTTCTTAGAGACAATGATTTGCATGTCAGTAGTGAGTCTAGTGATTCAGTTTGTGATGCTTGTCAACAAGCTAAGAGTCATTAGTTACCTTACCCTCGGTCTACAAGTGTTTCCTCTTCTCCTTTAGAGTTAATATTTTTAGATGTATGGGGCCTGCCCCTAAGTCAGTTGGTCGGTTTCAATATTATATCAGCTTTATTGATGATTATAGTAAATTTACATGGATTTATCTCCTCAAAAATAGATTGGAAGTGTTTCAAGTTTTCCGTAATTTTCAACAGTACGTTGAGAGAATCTTGAATACGAAAATTCTTACCGTCCAAACTGATTGGGGTGGTGAATATCAGAAATTAAATTCTTTTTTTCAAGAGACAGGAATAGTACATCATGTCTCCTGCCCACATGCCCATCAACAAAATGGTTCAGCTGAGTGTAAACACCGACATTTTGTTGAAGTAGGTCTTTTGCTTTTAGCTCAAGCTTGTATGCCATTAAAATTTTGGGACGAAGCTTTTCTCATGGCTACCTATCTTATCAATCGCACACCTAGTCGTGTTATTTATTATTCTACGCCTTTGACCATTTTATTTAATGAAAAACCAAACTACTCCTTCCTTCGAGTGTTCGGTTGTGCTTGCTGGCCTAATCTTCGTCCCTACAATAATCATAAACTGTAGTTTCGGTCCAAGCGTTGTGCTTTTCTTGGCTATAGCAATCTTCACAAAGGTTATAAGTGTCTTGACATCTCTACGGGTCGTGTCTATATTTCTAGAGATGTTGTTTTTGATGAGAGTATTTTTCCCTTCGATACTCTTCACCCAAATGCAGGCACCACTCTTAAATCTGATTTTTTTGTGTTACCATCTCATCTTTTGACCTCTAATGGGGATTTGAATAATAGTACTAACCATATGGCTAATACTTCATGTGAGCTGTTTCAGTCTGGTGATAATCATGATACATGAACATCTCAAGGTGGGCGGTTTGCTGCTCGCTCTGATTTTGATACAAATCTGGACCTCATCCACGTGTTGTCTCATCCAATCAGTGGTCCTTCCCTTTTTGGACAACCAGTGCCCCCGCCGCCTGTCTCCTCTTCTGTATGTACTGATTCACCATCTGTCCCTGGCGTGGCCAAGGTGCCCTTATTTGCTTCGACATCTGGAGTTGCTGAGGTGTCTCTATCTAACACCTATGAGGGCGCAGGTTCTGTTGTGCCACATTCTGTTCCAGCTGCTTTGTCAATTGCGGACTCTTCTGCGGTTCCATCCTGCTCCTATGGCCACTGCACCTCCTCTATAGGTTTACGAAAGACGACCAAGACAGATACCGTCTGCCCCTCCTGGACCTCCTAGGCCCGTCCTTGGTCCGATCCGACCTTCATCGCCATTTACTGGACCGAGAACTCGGTTGCAAGATGGGATACGAAAACCCAAGACTTTTACTGATGGGACGATACGTTATGGTTTGATCAGCGAGGCGAAAGAACCGAACTCTTTAACAAACACACTTCAATCTGATAAATGGAAGAATGCAATGGATGCTGAGTTTGATGCTCTTATGAAAAACAAGACTTGGCATCTTGTGTCGTCGTAGGCTGGATAAAATATCATTGATTGTAAGTGGGTTTATAAAGTCAAGACAAAGGTTGATGTCACTATTGATCGATATAAAGCTCGCTTAGTAGCTAAAGATTTCAAACAGCGCTACGGCTTAGACTATGAAGATACTTTTAGTCCAGTTGTGAAGGCTGCAACTATCAAATTGGTTTTGTCCTTGGCTGTTACACATCATTGGAGTATTCGACAACTAGATGTTCAGAACGCGTTTCTCCATGGTGTTCTGGAGGAGCGATGTATATATGAAACAACCCCGTGGGTATGAAGACAAAAATTTGCCACAACATGTGTGCAAGCTAGACAAATCATTGTATGGTCTTAAACAAGCTCCTCGAGCATGGTATTCTCGTCTCAGTACTAAGCTTCAACAACTTGGCTTTCGTGCATCAAAAGCTGATACATCTCTATTCTTCTTCAAACAAGGTGATGTTGTCATATATTTTCTAGTCTATGTTGATGACATCATAGTTGTGAGCTCAAATAACGGTGCGGTTGAGACATTGCTGAGTCGTCTTCGTGCTGATTTTGCACTCGAAGATCTTGGTAATTTGCACTATTTCTTGGGCATTGATGTCTCGGATTGTGACGATGGATTACTGCTAACACAATCTAAATATGCTCGAGAATTGATTCTTAAGGCTGATTTAAAAGATTGTAAACCAGTAGCTACTCCACTCTCGGTTTCTGAGAAACTGGCAGCCGGTCTTGGTGATTTGTTGGATGCTAATTTTGCTACACGGTACAGAAGTATTATAGGGGGCTTACAATACTTAACTCTCACTCGTCCTGATTTGGCTTTTGCACTAAATAAAGTGTGTCAATATCTTCATGCTCCTACATCAGTTCATTACACTGCCATGAAAAGAATTCTAAGATATGTGAGTGGTACCATCGACTATGGTATAAAATTATCAAGTCTAGTTCCAATGTGGTGAGTGCATTCTCAGTCTCTCAGATGCGGATTGGGCAGGCACTACAAGAAATGGTTGGCTTTTTGACAAAATCCATTTGTGATACTGACTTTTTGACGTTAATTATGTATGGTTTATGACATAATACATTAGTTATGACATGAGTTTATGTCATAATACGTTAGTTATGACATGAGTTGAAGGACAATCATCTTTTGATATTGCACTTTGTCATAATACACATAACTGATGTCATAATTCACATAACTAATGTCATAATTTACATAACTATGTCATAATTAACGTCAAAAAGCCAGTGTCACAAATGGATTTTATGTCAAAAAGCCAACCATTTCTTGTAGTGAGGTTGTTCTAATGATAGGAGATCTACCGGTGGTTTTGTTGTATTCCTTGGTTCAAATATCATATCACACTACTGGAAACTTGAAATTCCCTGACCAACGTCAGTGAAAACTGGAATTACCCTGTCGAGCTAGCCCTGACGGTATTTTTATTTTCCCTGACGGTAAGTGCACCGTCAGAAATTTCATGGCGATATTTTTATTTTTTATGACGATACGTACATTTTCATGATAATATTTTTATTTTCCCTGACGGTAGTGCACCGTGAGGGAATTTCAAGTTTCCAGTAGTGTCATGGAGTGCTAGAAAACAAGCAACCATCTCAAGGTCATGCACGGAAGCAGAACATAAAGCATTGGCTAATGCTACGGTAGAAATCATTTGGGTGCAAACCCTTCTTCATGAATTGGGAATTTCGCAGCCCCGAGCAGCTATACTTTGGTGTGATAATATAGGAGCGACTTACTTGTCAGCAAATCCTGTGTTTCATTCTAGAACAAAGCATGTAGAGGTGGATTATCACTTTGTAAGAGAAAGGGTTGCACAGAAGTGCTTGACATCAAAATTATCTCAACAAATGACCAAGTAGCTGATGGTTTCACTAAAGCTCAACGAGTAAAGAAATTACATGAGTTCAGAAACAATCTCAACTTGTGCAAGTTGTGATTGTGGGAGACTGTAGAAATACGTCATGTCCTGGTCATGTATGGTTAGCTGTATAAGGAGTTCTATTCTATTTGGTCATATGTATTACTGTATGTGCTATGAAGTCCGAGTTGGTCATATGTATTACCGTGTGTGCTATGAAGTCCTACTCGGACTCTATATTAGCTTGTACGGATCCTGTCCTATATAATGAGAATAGTAGGTTGTCTGAAGGCCCACGAAGTCAAAGAGGTGCAATCTCACTTGATTAGGTTTGGTTTTGTCAAGGATTACGCGGTCTGGACTTTTCGCTGCGAAGTAGATGCGGGCTGTGGGCACGCTGCTCATGTGCTTTCCATGCTCGCCACCAACCACTGTCAGGCTGGGCGTTGCGATTGTGGTGTTCTCGTTCTCCATCGGCACAGGGCTGTACCCGCGCTAGGTAACGCGCTGCATGGGCTTTACCGCGCTGGTGTTCGAGTAAAACCCGGTTCACTGCTTAGCACGGCGTGATGCCATTGGTGTACTTGCGTGAGTTGAGCGACGGAAGCGGCGCATGCCCAGCATTGACAAACAACAAGTTATTCAGATAGGATGTCGCTTGTAGCTACAGCTTGTCAGCTTCAGGCTTAGATTAGCACCATGTCATATTAAGCGCGGTGGAGGATTGGGCCTAACCGCTCGGCTAGCGGCGGCATGGCTGCCCGCTCGAACTGCGATGACATGGCTAGCCCCGCACGGCCGCCGCTCGCTCGGTGACGGCGTGATCACATGGCTACCTGGTGCGGTCACCCATCCAGGTTCTTGCTCGCCCTGCGTGGGCGGCCGACCGGCCGACCGCTCGCTTGTGTGGCCTCAGGCAGCGTGGCTGGTCCGCTCGCCTGGCAACTACAGGGCTGCCGGCAGTCATCCGCTCATGTGTACCCTTTGTGGAGAATTATAGAAGGGAAGGTGCTCAATGAAAATTTACTAAGCTCCCCAACCGTTATGGACATGCAGTGCACAATATTAAAAGTTGAGGGATCTAAAACTGCACTTTGTTGAGAGATGATGGACCCAGATGATAGCCCACCAAAAATATAATAATAACACAAAATGATCAGAAAAATCTATGATTTTTTTGGGCCATAGTACTTTGGGTCCAAATGCTTGCAAAAAAATTTCAAGACATTTGGACAGATCAGAACACACATGCTTCACAAACCGAATGCGCCATTTCATCATGGAACCCTGACTACAGTTCCTGGGTTTCCAGGGGTCTTATGGATTTCAGAGTCGTATTCGTCTCAAACTTTTTCTTAGCCTTGCATGCTCCATATGTTAAGGAAACACCAAGTTTTGGATTTTTCGGAGATGGTTTGCTACTTTCTACGGTTTAAATGAATTTCCGTGCGACCGGATGAAGTAATTAGAGGTTGAACTGAGTCTATCCCTAAAATGATCCGAAATGGTACCAAACTTTACACTGGGTCTCATATGGCCCAATGAACCTGTTTTGGTGGAGGTAGATGCAAAAATATATTAGTTCGAAGGGGTAATTCAACCTTCTTTTAGGCCAAACGGCATCATTCTATCTGTTAGGCCGAAAGGCATCATTGCCTACTCCGAGGATCTATCCCATCGGTGATAAGACCTGACAGATAGAATGATGGCGTTTGGCCGGCCTTCCACGCAAAGCAGAGGATATGATTCCTTTTATAGTGGAAAATCCATACAAAGCGGGTGTTCAGTTCCCAAATTTTTTTGTTCTCATCTATAATACTTTTGTTGTTATATGACAAACTTTATCTAAATATGGACTAACTAGGCTTAAAAGATTCGTCTCGATATGTACAGACATAAAATACAATTACTTATTTTTTTACCTATATTTAATCCTTCATGTATACGTCTAAAGATTCGACGTAACAGAAAATATTGAAAATTTTTGAGGCCAAAGCCAGGAATCATATACGACCGAGATGCTAGCTAAAGGCATAGCCAGCCGCGCGCACAAAATGCTTTACTGTGTTCCCATGTCCACTAGCATCATGCACGGCATCTTCCAAGGTACTTTATTGTGTAACTATCCCATCGTTTTGCACGGACCTGATGATATGACCATCTATATCTATGTCGTACGTGAGCAGGCACCTATAACTCAGAATTTCCGCAATCCTTTGAGCATATCATAGTCTTACACCGCCGAGGAGCTGTACGTACTGTATGTATTGCGATCAAGTCCAGAAGCCAGCAACATGGTAAAGTAGTCCACATTTGGATATACATATGCACATACTTTTGTTTGTTGTACGTATTTAAGTCTTTATTAGTTCCATTACATACGTTCATCATGATGCACGAATTTTTCCCTATCTATTTTCTTTGCTTTAAGGTATGTAAACTTTTTGTTTCCTTGTTGTTGCTGATCACGCCACGTATAACATAACATGATGATTGGAGATAGTATACACATGGCTATATAGCTAGCGCGCTTATCGTGCCACGTTTGATTCACGCAGGGCCATGAGCAGAAGAACACCGACGTTCCGTTCTGGAAACGTTGGTTGCTAAGAGGTGCGGCGCTAGTGGGAGTAGCGGCATATTACGGCGGCGGAGATAAAAAGAACGAGCAACCCCAAAAGCCATGAAGCAGGCGGCGTACATTATTATACTAAATAAAAAGGGATGAATCACAAAGGACGGAAGCGCTGCTAAGGGACCACGAGTGGTATGATATACATGCTGTATCTATATATCTTCGAGATATAACTATATATATGATGTATGTATACGGATGGATATTAGTAGTAGTGGTAATAATAGTAGTAGTGAGATCGAGTTTCTGTACACGTACGTAATTCGTATAACTCTCTATATATTTTGTCACAACACACATATCATCATTACATAAAATATTGTTTGAGACGTACACCTTTATTAGAATGATTTTATGGAGGCAGTTGGTTCGTCGGCCTCTAGCTTATTGTGTGTCTTGATTTCTAGATATGGGCCGAAATCTAGCTGTCAAAACATGGGCTACAATCCAGCTGCATGCCTTTAGAAATCGTTTCATAGGATGTGTAAATTGAGCCTAAAAGATATATAGCAAAAAGAAGTTTCTTAACGCTCGGAGAATTGAAGTCACACGATCATGCCGGCCTCGCGCTTTGTTTCATTATTACTATTGTGTCTTATTGGAGTCATGCATGGTTGATACAATTCGTTTGTATTCACTTCACCGAAGTAATGAATATTTAAGACTCTAAACAAATCAAAATAGAAAAAGCTTGAACTCAAAAGTTTAAGATCTCCTCAAGTACTACAAATTTGATTTAATTAGGTACTTTCTCCATCCAAGGTCATTTGAAAAACTAAAAAGAAATCAATGTCTGAAAAAATTAAAATAGAATTTCTAGACAATAGATGATTACTATAATTAAAAAGTCTACAATATAATGGAAAAAGTTATAGATATCTTTGAGTACTAGAAATTTGGTTTAGGTTGTGTATCTATCTGAGATCATTTCAAAAATTTAAAAATTTAAAATAGAATTTATAACCATAACTGATTTCAAATAAAAAAGTATTCAACGTACTATAAAGTTATATTACGGATCCCTTTGATTATAATGTTTGCCTTCATTTTTCAACTTCATTTAGAAAAGTTATAGATTTTACTGTGCAGCACCAACTTTTTAAGGCGAGCCAAATTTTCAGCCCCCTCTATAAATTCATTTCTAGAGATGGATGAAATTTCTAGCTATCTCTACAATTTCATTTGTAGAGGTGGCTGGAAAGCCTAGTCGTCAATGGAAATGACATTTTTAGAACATATTTTGTGTATATGTGTGTGGATGGGAGGGAACGAGAGCGCTAGGGCAGCAGGGAAGGTGTGCATGGCGACTGCCAATCGTCTACCATGGGGAGACTGTGGTAAAGGACCTTATGGAGAGCTGCAGATCTCCCGGTGGGCAGCGGAGGATGATAACACAGGCAGTTGTGAACCACTGCCATGACCTATGGGTGGGTGGGTGGTGGTGCACTACTAAAAACTAGAATAGCCCCATGTGTTTTTGTATTTTTCTATCAGGATTTTCTATACCGACACAGTAATCATAATTTTTTTCTATTGGAATGGCCAAAAAATGCAAAGAAAATTCATCGCTCACAAGGTAATTCGAGTTTCCAGTAGTGGTGGAGGATGAGCACACACGGGAGGCGGTGGGGAACTTTGGCAACGTTTCATTAGGGAAGAAGAAATTAAGGCAGCAGGCAGTTACAGTGGGATATCACTAGTTGACATAGGTTGAATGTTAACCTAAATGCCAAATGGTAAACACTCAGTCAAATGTTGTTTAACCTTTATTCAGGCTAAATGGTCACTTAATGGACGTAACAATAATTGTTTAAATGAGATAATCAATTGAACGAAAATTACGTACCACCATCGTGTAATGTTTAAACGGTGTGTAAATGGGCTAAACGACCATGTAATTGGAATAGTGGGTTGAAGTACCAAGGCATTCACACAACTAAAAAACTTATTATGGAGATGAAACCTGCAGAAGACTGTAAAGTGAAAAAGAAATGTTGGTAGTTTTATCTTCTTATATCTACTAGTTATATACCCGTATATCGGTATGGGACAATATATAATCATAGTTGGTTGATACATTCAGGTGATATGAAAAAAATCACATAAACTACTCATGATTATCACCCCCCTCCAAACTAGGGTGTATATATATATTTGGATAGTACATTTGTATCATCAATCTCCAGAGGCACGGTGGGAGGGAGTTTATGATTCTTAACTCCATTACAATGTACAGAATTTTAAATTAATTGTAGAAGGACGTACTAGCCTATTAAGTGGATTCTTCACCCTGAAAATCATGATGAATTTTTAAGCCGAATAATGTTATCTCAAAAGAAAATCTTCAAGAAAGCTAAAGGAATCCAGTTCGTTCAGCTCTATACAGCAACATTCTCCAACTCTCTTTAAAAGGTATATACCGGTCCATGATCACTGACAAAACACTCACAATGTCATGATCTTCAAGCATTTAAATCCACTCTACCACAACCAAGCCACTATATAGCAGCTCATGATCACTTGATATAACATTTTACCATCCGATGCCATCTGTCGCTGCAAGTGGCGTTGGTTTAAAACTATACTGATCGATATAGTTTATACAGACCAATAATTAGATGCCAATATGTATGCTGACCAAAAATCTATTATTAGTCTTACCAACCAATGGTTTGATGACATAAAAACATTTTACGAACCAACAATCTATTGCTGCGAATTGGTATAATTATATATAATTATTTGAATTAACCGCATGATTTCAAGCCTGATTAATAGGGTTGGAAAATGGAAATAGATATCCGAATTATCTGACATTCGTATCCGCTAAGACTTGTAATATGAATATCTATCTAGTGTCCGTTTCTAATATGGACACTGAATGGATGCATTCGAATTCATTTTTAAATATGTTTCTCTATCTAATCCAAGATCTGTATTCAACAAAAAGATATGAAATATCTGAGACATAAATTAATTTATGTTCATAAATATGTAAAATAATTCATATAATTTAAGATTTTATGACAAACATTATGTAAATAATGATTGATTAATTGTTATGTTTAAATTAAATATTCAATGATAACTATATATTTTGATGAGATATTCTTGTATATGTTATGTACCACATACTTTACTATCTACTTGTGAAATAATTTTGTAATTACAAAATTTTTTGATAAAGCAAAATGACTGCTTGTTGCCTACCATTCTTTTTGAATTTCTTCACTTGACCAATCATTTTATTAAATATTATCCATTATAATTTAGTTCACTTGGATATTAGAGATTATTGGAAGTGTACTTTGATTTTATTTCACTTTGGTTATCGTTTAACTTTATAGTAAATTTCTATTCATGTATATTGAATTTAACAAGATGCACTTTGTGTTGAATTGAGTAAATATTTTGAATAGAAATCCGAAACCACATCTGTTTTGTATTCGTATTTGGAAATATTTGTATCCGTATTTGAATTAAAATGTGGTAAAAGGTGATATTCAGAACTGACTCCATGCGAATCCAATCCTTTTCCATCTCTACTAATCAACATCTATAGCATTTCGCATTACCCATCAACCACATAACTAATCCTCAAGGCGATCTAGCCCCTACCGTGTTGTAGACCCAAACTGGTGTCAACAAGAATGTATAGCCATGATAAGACTTTCAGTTAGTAAGAGAGATTAGAGATTAAACATTGCAAAGTGTATATAGAGCAAAGCGTTAATGTGAGACGGGGATGAGGAAGATCAATTTGTAGCACATAATCCGGAAATCCAACCAAGGATTTTTCGAAACATCAATTTGACATACATTTCAGATGGTTGTACACAGAGTTAGAGGAGAATACTTTGGTATTTTGCATTTATGCTAAGGACACGAAGCAACCAACATTCAGCAATGCTGCGAGAAGATACCAAATCAAATGTTACACAAACATATATAACCTGTTATACTTTTCGAAGAACAAAAAATGAATTTTGAAGATATGTGAATGCATATATTAAACTATCTCAGGAGGTATTATTTTTTCGTAGCTGATTTTGAGATTAGGTAATCATTAGTTATTATACCAAACAAAACAAAATACAACAAAAAAAAGGTGAGGACAGCATATATTCCACATCAGATCCTAAGTGCAGGAAAAGAATATATCATCATTGCAATAGCATAAGATTCGCAAGCATAGTATGCTTCTAATTCAAAAGTTATGTGCATTACACACAAATGCCATTGTGAGATTGTTGTTGCCTTAAACTACAATGTGTACCACAAATTATAGAGGGATCTAATGTAAGAGATACAATCTGTACGAGAATCCATAAAGCACATTCAAGTATTAAACCATATGTTGTATGAAAACTTGAATTGTCAAGCACAAGTTCAACACACAGATCTCATCCCTTAACCTATCCCTCACATATGTTATATGCATCTTTGGTATGTCATATGCAGGATGAGAAACACTCTAGTTAAACAGGACATTTCATCCCTCTGCGCAATGGTCTTTTAAGCCTGATGTTAAGAAGGAGAGGGCCGATTTGGAGAGTGCTGCGGCCAGGTTGCTACTGTCGAGATCGGCTGTGGGCCGGCGGTGCCACTGCCATCACCGCTACACGGCGAGGAGGAGGAGGAGATGTGGGCGCCGGCTCGTCGTCGTCCTCCGCATCCAGGTTGGTGTCGGGGGTGAATAGTTCGGGCGAGGGGAGGGGGAGCAGTCCGCGGCGGCATTAGGGGTGAACGGGTGCAGGTGAAGGGCGAGGGAGCAAGGGTCCAGAGGTGAGGGCATGGGCGAGGGAGCAGGGAGCAGGCCAGGGACAAGAGGTGAGGGAAGTTGAGGCAGAGCAGGGAGCAGGGGCAGCTGTCGGAAGCACGGTAAATCGTGGCATTGATGATTCCTCGTGAGCCTTTTTAGTAGCAGAAGATCGAGACAATATCCAGTTCGGCCCTTGCTCCTCCTGTAGTCCTGTTGCCCCAAGAAAATCTGGAGAACATTAGTGTCAAATCAAATTGTTTCAAATCTGCAATATGTAGATTATGCATATCATAAACCTTTGGATTTAGTCTAGTACGTGGTATGATATCCAGTTAGGATTTAGGAAGCAACGGGGTCCCAACTCCCAAGTACAATTAAAGTCTGAGAATCCCCAATCTGGAACAAAACCCTTTTGCATCTTCACGTGAAGTACAGAACACATAATCTTCAGATGATGAGAATTTAGGTCCCCATAGTCTGGACCACTGAATCTAGACCACAGATTCAGGACTTGTAGATAAGGGATTGACACAACCTCACAAATGTCAGGCTTTCATTGATGCATATCGAAAGTAACTGCCAAAGTCAGCTCAATGCTATTTTTGTCAAAATTTAAAACTGTACAAGTAAAAAAAGTCACATATATTTTTCAAAGCAGGAAACAGCGGGGAAGGGACCATTTTGGATCCAATGGAATTCATCAATGATTTGACCAGATGTAAACAATATTACATATCAACACTAACCAAAACCACCTAACACTTTACATACTATAATGCTCTTTAGTGCCATCTTTCTTGATAGGTGATAAAACTCTTGTTTTCCTTAATTGTGCTGCTGAATTAGCAGTAGAATCTTGTACACTGGTATTATAATTGTTGTTTTAGGGCCGGAACCCTAAAACAGCAGGTCGTGCTCCGAACCGAAAAACTCACACACAACGAGACGAATGTAAACTTGCGAATGCAATTGAACAGTAGAACCAAAGGGAATGAACAGTAATCCTCCTCCCCCTCTCACAAAGGGGCGAGGTCTATTTATATTAATCAAAGCCTGCTTACAAGTACGGAATTGCCCTTCCAACCACTCTTTGTTACAATTACTTCAGTGCCCTATTCTAACCACCCTTCCAGGGTAGCCTTCCATGTGGACCCGAGGGGCATTTCTGCGACTCAACGCCGCGATGGTCCCGGGCGCTAGGACGCTCCCGAAGCATCCAGCTCCTCCTGACATGAGGGGCCATTTTTTTAGCTCCGGACCTATGGACCTGCGAGAAAACACTTAGAGGCTCGAGCATAAAACAAAAACCTGCTCGGGCGAAAATCTGCACTCCCCCCGACTCAGACGCAAACACATCCGTCCGAAAAGTCAAAGAACGCTCAAGCTCGTGCACACTCGCTTTAGCTACCATTCGCTCGATAGATCTATCGCTCCAGCGCCCTCTCAACCGAAAGCACTTTCTCCTGACAACACATTCAGCTGGTCCATGCACACCCCGTCCTTGGAGGACACACGTACGCCTTCGATCGGAAACTTCTTTCGATCGGAAACTGCTTTCGCTCGGAAACTACTTTCGCTAGGAAACAACTTTCCGGTAGTTGCGCTCACCCGAGTGCTTTCACACCGAAAACGCATTCGCGCGAGGGGCGGGGGTGGCTACATGTCGGCTACCACCCCAACATTAGCCCCTCACGGTCGATCCGCGTGCTGGCATGGTTCGACATTGCACTAGCTATAGCCAGTACGCCCGCTCGCGAAAGGTCCGCGTCGTATTTGCTTTGACACACGCGGTGCCTTGATGCTAATAACATTAGTATTTTTTTTGAACAGTAATGTTTTCTGTAATTATTTTTTATTATTTTTTTTCATATATATGCGTTTTTAGCTGTCAATTTGTTTTTTTTGGACAACTACCGAAAAGCAGTTACATTGCTTCGCGCGAAGCGCGCAACCGTCGCGATGTTTCGTTTGCAAACCACCACGACGCTTCGTTTTTTGTGCAGGTACGGCTGTTCAGTTTCTCGAATCGTGCGCCCGCCTACCTCATATAAAAAGGGGAGGGTGATGACCATTTGAAGGACCACGCCAAGACTGATCTGATTTCTGCCATCCGGAGCTTCTGCCTCTTTCGCCTTGGACTCATTTGCCGAACCAGAATCGGCTACATTCGCTTCACCGTCTTCGCTTCTTAGAGTTTGTTAAGTTTACTCTCCGTCTTTCGCTCTCTGTTCGCTACTCATTGTACGTTTTTTTGTTATATATCAAAACTTTCGCATGCTCTTTTGTCCATTTCATTTCGTCGCCATGTTAGATGGCGTCGTCAAGTTCCACGTCTACTACCAACTCATCTAGCGAAAGCGGTGGAACTTCCCGGTCCTCGCATCACGAATCTAGCCATGTTATCTCTATTGGTTCTGGGATAGCTCCAAGAGTCCAAGATCGTAGCGGCAGCTTATCTGACGATGGTGATTCCGTTTCTGTGCTAGTACCATCCGATTGCTCATTTTATCTCGGACCCTCGCGAATGTCATCAGCTGTGCTGCAGTCCTTGGTTGAGAACGGGCCAATGCAAAAAAATCATCTCCCGTCTTGTCGCATTCCTGGGGATGAGGAGGTTCCGATGCCAAGGCCCCATGAAGCTGTTGTATTTCGCGATTATTTTGTGGCTGGGTTGGACTTTCCACTCGAAGAATTCGTTTCTGATGTCTTGAGCGGATTCAAAATTCAAATCCACCAACTGACGCCCAACGCATTCGTGAGGCTCAGCGTGTTCGCCATGGCGATGAAAATGCTCGGGTGCACTCCTCGCACTGATGTATTCATCCGCTTCTATGACATTCATCGCCGAAGATCAGAGATATTGGACCCTCTTCTTCAGAAGAAGCTACCGAGCAAAATTGGTTGCATCAATTTTGTCCCTAGGAAGACAAGAGGTAGCGTTTAGATATCACTGACTTATCGTAACAAGTGGCCATAGTGGATGCCACATTGGTTTTACTACCGAGTTTGCTCGGACGAAATGGTTGTTGCTGGACGAGAGAAAGGAGAAAGGAAAGCCTCTCCGCTTGTATCGATCTTGGAGATGTATCCTAGCAGACACCTTCCACCTGTTGTTTTGGCTGACGAGGCAGGTGTGCGTTGCGGTGATGCTTTCGCACTTGCATCTCGATTTCAGATTAGTCAAGACTTGGTTGAGGAATGGGTTGCCATCGGCATGAATCCGCTGTGCTGCGAAACCACTTTCGAAAGCATTGCAGATCGCAATGGGTACCGCGGTCCACTACTGATGATTAAACACCCACGAAATTTTCATGATGATGCCTCATACGAGGAATATGTCGAAAAAGAAACCAACAAGATTTGTGGCGCCTACTTACAAAAAGAGAGTGAATTTCAACTTGGCACTCTGGGCGGCCGCCGTCGCGTGAACCGAGCATTCGACGCAATGGGTGTCGAGTATGGCGAGAGGCCTTTATTGGACGAAAGCAAAGATGCTGGACCTTCCTGCGTGAAAGGTAAAGCTCCTGTGCAAAGTCGTGGCCGAAAGGGGGTTGTTCCCAGGCGCAGGTCCTCTGAAATTGATGACATTCGGATCGGACGTCTTATTGCAAAACCCTTAAAGAAAAGTCGAGGGGGCGCCCTCGAGTCGATTCCTGATGTGGGCCCTTTCGATTGCCCTAGGGTGGTTAGTTTCTGTGTTTCCATGGTTCTTTGTTCTTTTGCGTGCATTTTCATTTCGCGCGAAAGGAAGAAACTTATCATGCTTTTAAATTTTGTGCAGAGTTCGTCGCGTTCTACTGAAATGGCACCAAAGAAGACCACCCTGCATGCTTCACTCTCAGCTTTCGATGATGATGCCTCTGTCGTCAACCTTCCCACCTTTGCTAAGGTGGGTGCGCGAAAGGCAGCGCGCCCTCTTGAGCAGACGGACCGCGACGGGAAACGACAGAAGGTCCATCGCCCTGAGGTGGTAGCACGGGCGCCCAACGAAAAGGATGCCCCTATTGAAAAGGCTCCATCGTCTTCAAGGATGGCCGCTCCCGCGGCTATCGAGAAAGGTAAGTCACGGGTTTACCAGAAATCTATTTGCTTGACGCAGAGAATGGTGGAAGGACAACTTCTAGGCCATGGCCGGCTAATTCTTGAAGCCGAACCCAAGGATTACAAAAACCCTTACACTGGGTTGAGCTCGTCGAGCGAAACAGACGATGCAAGGGAGGAGTCTTATCGGATTGCTCGTTCTTTGGGTGCAGTCTCAGATGCTCAACTTGCCTGCCGCCTTGACTATCGCCAAGTGGGAATTCTCCCTGGCGAGAGTGAAGAAGCTTCAAAGTTTGTTGACTTTGCTCAAAAGGCGTTCGTTGCTCCGGAGGTGGAGCGGGACCTTCTTAAAGTTGGCAGCGAAAAGCTTGGGGATGCCCTCTCCTTTCATCTGGCCAGCGTGAGTGCCTCTTTTGCCCTTTGCTGATTTTTGGCTTATTTTCGCCGCCCTTGTTTTCACTGGTTTCGCTCGCTCTTTTCGCAGTCTGCTGTGATCGCTTGCAGCCAAACTCAGCAGAGCGATCTATACTGTCAAAAGCTAGAGCGTGACCAGCAGGAAAAAGATCAACAGCTGAAAAACCTTGGAGTGGAGGTGGAGTGTTTGAAGAAGAAAGCGGAAGATGAACGCTCGTCCCGAAAGATGGCCCAACGGGAGGTCAAGAAACTGAAGAAGGAACTGCCGGAACTTCGTGCCGCTCAAGCCGAAAGAGAGAGATCTCTTTTGGCTTCTACTACCAGCATAGCCGGTCGCTTCCGCGAATGCCTCCGCAGCATCGGCCTAGAAGTCGATGGCCCTAGCGAGAACACCATCGAAGATTTCATTGAATGGCTTCGGGCGGAGATGGAATCTTTGGAGGGGCATATGGCTCTGGGTCGTGATTACGCTGCTATCACTAGTATCAAGGCTATTGGTCACAGCCTTGTCGATGCTGGATGCACGCACATTGCTGACCTTCGAGTAAAAGAAGTCGACTATTACTGGCGCATCCCAGAAGAGGCGAAAGCACTTGGAAAAAGATTCTTCGATGAGTTCTGGCTTGCTGGCGGGAACGACATGTACTTGATGCAGGCTGCAATGGGCCGCGACCAGGTAAGTTTTATTTTAATCGGGCTTATGCTTTCGCTTAATCTCATTTTCCACTGTAAATCCGTTGT
This sequence comes from Coix lacryma-jobi var. lacryma-jobi, assembly GCA_009763385.1. Lineage (NCBI taxonomy): Eukaryota > Viridiplantae > Streptophyta > Magnoliopsida > Poales > Poaceae > Coix > Coix lacryma-jobi. Next base: position 13,315,737 of record CM019831.1, on the reverse strand, counting down.
CTATTTGGGTCGATAACATAACTGTCGTGTGACTTCAGACTCCTGAAGAAAAAGCTCGCATCAAGGCCATCTTCGCCGCTTTCATCTCAGACTGGCGCAGGCGCGAAGCTGAACGCAAAGGCGAGGAGACCCCCAACCGCTCACATGAAGAGATACCGGAAAGCTCCGCTGCTGCTGCCGCTCGCGATGAAAGCAACGCTCGAGAGGGGGTAGATGCTTAAGCGAACAGCGTTTCAATTGGGCGTTGATTGTGCATGTAATGGATATGTTTGTCGTTGACTATGGCACTTAAGTTGGATTATTCTATTGAACAGGCTGCGGATGCAGGAACGCCGGATGTTCTCGATATTTGCCCCTTAATGATTAGATCCGGCGATCTCTGTGTTGGTGGTGACTTGTGGAGGAGCTACCATTCTAAATTTCCATCAAGGATGCTTTCGTCTTATTTGAAAAAATGTGTTAAGAAAATTCGGCGTACCGAGGAGCAGCTACGAGTTTTTTATGATAACTTTGACCCTTGGAAGCTCGAGGACAGGCAAAAGAGATGAATGTCTTCCCGCGCGCCATCAACTTCCGAAGATGGCCCATCGATCAAGATGGAACCCGAAGACTACGCATTTTCGCCGGATGAACATAGATACATCGTGTTCTTGGGTTCAAGGGATGACTTTTGAACTTTGCTCTTTCGAGAGGCATGTACAATTTTTCCACAGAATAAAGCATCGTATTTCCTTGAACATCAACTGTGTGTTTAAAATTGCGCCAAGGTCCAAAAAAACGTTAGTCTTTGAATTTCGCTGAAAACGCTGATTTTCGCCCGAGGATGTTATCGAAACGAGTCCTTTGGCGCACTTTTTGAAAACGTCCGCCCTTAAACTCTTTTCGTCGAGGGGCGAAAACATACGCTCGAGGGTACTTTCGGTGCGAGCCCCTCAGCGTAATTTTGAAAACACCCGCCCCCAAACTCCTTTCGTCGAGGGGGCAGAAACATTCACCCGAGGGTGATTTCGATGCGAACCCCTCGGCTCACTTTTTGAAAATGCCCGCCCCCAAACTCCTTTCATCGCGGGGAGAAAACAATCAGGGTGCTTTCAATGCGAGCCCCTCAACGTAATTTTTGAAAACACCCGCCCCCAAACTCTTTTCGTCAAGGGTGCGGAAACATTCGCCCGAGGTTGCTTTCGATGCGAGCCCCTCGGCACACTTTTTGAAAATGCCCGCCCCCAAACTCTTTTCATCGAGGGGCGGAAACATTCGCCCGAGGGTGCTTTCGATGTGAGCCCCTCAGCATAATTTTTGAAAACGCCCGCCCCAAACTCTTTTCGTTGAGGGGGGCGGAAACATTCGCTCGAGGATGCTTTCGATGCGAGCCCCTTGGTGCACTTTTTGAAAACACCCACCCCCAAACTCTTTTCGTCGAGGGGGCTGAAACATTCGCCCGAGGGTGTTTTCGATGCGAGCCCCTCAGCGTAATTTTTAAAAACTATTGGCGGTGCTTACCGACAACTTTTATGAGCCAACCAAGGACAAAACAAAGCACACTTACATACATATGTTATAACCTTGACCTATTTCCACTTGTATTGGAGAATCATTGTTTTACAGGTAACATAAGTGAATACAGTGGAAAAGGCAAGAAGAATAAGCTTTCCGGCAAAGCGTAAAACCAAGGAATAAGGAAGAAGCCCACCTAAAGATCAAATATGGGTAACAACCCACATGGGAGGCATCCAGGCCCAGCCAAGGACCCACAGGAGAAGGTCGGTGGCCAGAGGCGGTGCCAGGGGTGCGCCCGCACCCCTGGTGCGGCCACACCGCCACGGGCGCCCCTCGGGCCCACCTTTTGCAGTCAGTTGCATGCCTCCATGCATAGGTCGGTTATGTGGGTTTCCATACTTACATCATCCGAACCGACCTTGTTGTAGTATAAAAGTAGGGGTAGAGCTCCCTCTCAAGGAGGTCATCACACATCGACACATTTCTTAGTCATTCCACTTTGTATTTGGAGCTCTCTACCTTAGTTTAGTTCCTCTAGTAGTTGGAGCAAGTGCTACTTGCAAGAGAGGAGAAATTGTAAGGATCAACTTGGTATGAATACTAAGTTCCTCTTTTCATACTTGTTCTTGTTCTCTTATGATCAACATTGTTATGTTCTTGAATTGGAGCTATGTTCTTGTTCATCGTTCATCGTTCATCGTTCTAGGACTAGTTCATAGTTTTAGATCTACGTTCATCATGAACACAAACACTGTTCTTCATTCAACATGTTTAGATCTTGATAGCTTAGTGTTATGTGTTGGGTGGTGTTTTGCCATGCCTTCGGGTGCGCTTGTGCCCTTTTCCTGTCAATCCGTAGGGTTGGGGACCGGAGGGGGTGCAAGTGTTCTCTTATATACATGAGAGTGGTTCTCGGGTATATGGAGATGGGTGAATACCTGGCTTAGTCCACGGTTGAGGGGTAGGCGGCAGGTGGTGACAGCCCTGTCCGTCCCTTGTAATCCCCCACGTTCGGCTTTGGGGTAGGAGTCTAAATTGCCCAGTGTATCCTGCTAGCAGACCAGTGTTCCCGGGTCTCCTAATCCATCCAATATCTAACATTAACGTTAACATGATTACAACATGTATGCTTGATTCATTAACATGACCTTGTTCAGATCCATGCTCTGTAGGACATTCTTTATTCTTTTATTCTTTCTTCTATCCCTGTGGAAGCTCCATTTATCTTAAGGATGTGTGTGTGATGATCCTATCCAAATTACCATTTATCCTCCTGCTATGGTTAATTGGTCAACTATGCATGTATTATGTTCTTGTCATGAGTATATCTTGAATCCTTCGCATCTAGCCTTCCGTATGGTAAAATATAAATAACGATACCGGGAATACTCCCAGTGAAATGCTACAACAGTAACCCCGTGCGCTTGCGGACCTTGTCTGTAAATAAATTGGCTTACCAGGCCAGCCTCTTAGGCCATCGCTAAAGTCATACGTCTTGGTATATGAAGTGCCATCGCACTTCGGCGCCGATACCGGATGTGTAGCTAGAGCGGCTGCGTCTGAGGCTGACACTGGCATCTTTTGGTGGCATCGCTAGGAACCAGCATACCCGGTGTATGTCATTAAGGAATGTCAACAGGCATTCCTGGCGCCGTTACCGGGAATGATGGCTTATCCTAGTGATGACACTAAGAGATGTCAGTAAGTATTTCTGGCGCGATTGCCGAGGATGGATCATAAACCTATCCTCCGGTGGTTGTGCTAAGAAATGCCAACAAGCATTTCTAACGCCGTTGCCTGGGAAGGCATAGATACAAAAGATTCAGATAGAACATGATCATGAACTAATATTTGTATAATTGCTAATTGATCATGTAGGATAATCTTTTACTTTTTTGTTCTATTGTGGATGAAAACAGGATAGTGTATGCGTGGTTTCTCTCTGCTGGAAAACTTCACCGATAACCCAAAAGCTATCGGTAGGAGAAAGAAGAAATCTTCTTCCTCCTTCGCAGCTCCGCCCCCGACAGAAGAGCCACCAGTTTCTGCACCAAGCTCAACTCTCGCCATGGCCAAGACCCTGTGTGACTTCTCCGTCCCCGTTGTTGCCAACGTGCCCACTAGGCCCGTTATCAACACCGGCGACAAGACTTTTGAGCTGAGGACTGGCCTCATCACGATGGTGCAGGCAAACCCATTCTATGGTTTGCCAAGCGAGGACGCAAATGGACACCTACAGAACTTCCTGGAGCTCTGTGACACCATCGTCATCAAGGACATCACGCTAGATGTCATCAGGCTCCGACTGTTTCCTTTCTCCCTCGTGGGGAAGGTGAAACAGTGGTTCTACAAGAACCTGACAGATGTCACCACGTGGGACAAATGTTCGGTGGTGTTCCTTGCGAAATTCTTCCCCTTGGGCAAAACAACTGCCCTGAGGGGACGAATTACCAGCTTCCAGCAGAACTCAACCAAATCCATGCCCGAGGCATGGGAACGACTGCAAGAATACATTGCAGCCTGTCCCCATCATGGGATGGAAGAATGGCTGGTGCTCCAAACCTTCTATGAGGGGCTCACGCCCATGTCAACGGGGCACCTGGACGCTGCGGCTGGAGGGGCATTCATGTCCCTGACTGTCAACGGGGCTAAGGCCCTGATTGACAAGGTGATGGTGAACCAAGCTTGGGGGGATGGAAGACCCCAAGCTAAGTCACAAAAAGGTATGCATACCGTAAAGGAGGCGGATATGCTTACCGAAAAAATAGATTTTCTACTCAAGAGGCTGGACGAGAAGACGGCGACAAGAAAAGAAAGAGGTACCGTCCAAGCCATGGATGCACACATGACGTGCGAAGTGTGTGGAGAAACCGGGCCCTCGGGGAATGATTGCCCCGAGACCCGCGAAGATGTTGCGTACATCAACAACGGGTTTCGCCCGCAGGGCGGAAACTTGTGGAACAATCAGCATCGGCCCCCATATCAAGGAGGTAACCAGGGCTACAACTCCAACAACTCCAACACACCTACCTTCAAGGATCTTGTGCTAGGACAAGCAAAGATCAACGAATGCATCTCCAAGAGGCTTGCCCACAACAATAAGACCCTAGAAGGAATGAACTCCAAAATTTAGGGCTTGGCCTCGCAGTGAAGAATCAACTGAGCTTCAACAAAATGATCGAGACACAACTAGCTCAGATTGCGACGACAATCCCAGTTAACGACTCAGGGAAATTCCCAGGGCAACCTGAGACCCCCTGTCACACCCCAATTTTAAGAACAAAATTGGAGCACAATATGTATGCCAGGATCAATGTTCATACATATATCGACATCATAGTAAATATCATAACAATGCTTTATTAATAATATCAAACTTTATTACATAAATGACCCTCGGGTCTGAAAGAAAAGTACAGACTCTGATGAAATTGACTCTGAGGTAAACTCTGATGAAGACGCGCAACTCTGGACTCCATCTCCATAGGAAGGTCGACCGGGGGTAGCGCCATCCTAGTACAGGTCATCAGGGTTGAAGCCGCCGTCCTCGGGGCACTCCTGCTCCTCGTACGCGTAGTCTCCAATGTCTGGGTGGGGTAGCAGGGGGGACAAAGAGGAAGGGTGAGTACATCGAAATGTACTCCGCAAGTATAGGAAATATATGCTTATGAGGCTATTATCAAAGGTAGGCTGACTCAGTTTGGCTCAAGCGCCTAAAGCGACACATCCTATTAATCCTATTAGTCCTATGCACCTATTTACTGGGTCATAAACACAGACACTGTAGAGAAGTAACAACACTCGGAGTCACACCGAGCAAAACCACACTCGGAGTCACACCGAGCAACCGACACTTGGAGTCACACCAAGAAACCACACTTGGAGTCCACCAAGCAAACCCACACCTGAAGTCCATCAGGCAAACCGCACCTGAAGTCCATCAGATGACCCGAACTAGTAACCAGTAACCAACTAATCCCGAAGAAGTCCAAGCCGCTCATGACCGTGAGCACGACTGATATATCAGTTTATTACTCTGCAGAGTTTGCACATTGTTACCCATGAGTCATGCATTCCCCGTCACGCTAAACACTGCCAAGGTGCATAGCGGGGTCACACTACAAGGCCTTTACAAAGCCCCCTCCAAGTCCGTTCCACACGTACCTCTAAGGTTTCACCCCGTACAAAGGTCTACGACCCCCAGGGCCCCCTCTTGAGCCACTAAAACAAACCCCGTGTAGACCCTCAACTTAGAGGTAACTAATTAATTAGCCAGGTCCAGCCCATCCAGACCTCATGGTTGCGCTGTTAAGCCGGGTTACAGGCTTTGAGAACCGGGTCCTAGGGATCCAGGCAGGATAAATCTAGCACAAGCCCAGAACCAAAAACCAAAACCGGCTGTCGAGTCCCATGGCACAAAACCACCAGTACGGTCCATCCTGCCAGATTTACCTAAACACCATGTTGCTACAAAAAAATACCATGTCCACATTGTTTCAAAGTCCATTAATCAAGATTATTAATATTGGACCACCATCCCATCCCGATATGACTGCAGGGCTAAGCAAACACCTAACCAACATTCCCAAAACCAGGTGACAAGGAAAATGATACAAATACTGTAAAACCCTAACATGGGATTCATATTAGACATTGCATGCATCTACTGGGTCTAACTACTCTAATACCAAAAGTAAAATAAAGTAAGGGTGCAAGATGTTCAAGAACACTTGCCTGTGGGCTGGTTCGAATTTGCAGGGTCAAAGGAAAAATCAGGAACGTCCTCGAACTCCGCACTCTCTGACCAAATCAACATACATGGCACATACAAAGCAAAATAAATAACATTACACCAACAGTAATAAAACAGTAAACTAACAGATCTACTGCGTAGAGAACGAAATTATGAAACTAACGCAAGTTGAATGGGTTGAATCGGAGTTAAAATGAGCAAGTTATGAGCATTTGAATTTCAGTGGCATTCTTGTAATTAGACTGAACTCGAATTTGTAATTTCAATAAATAACAACTGAAAATGGACAGCTTCTGGACCGCGCCTCAATTCTTCCATTCCTAAGGGGCTAAACCGCAAGTTTTGCAAGACCCATCGAATAGTGCAAGCGTATCGCGGGTTGTTTCCATGAAAAATCGAGGGTTTTTGTGCAAAGATGCCGGGGATGGTCTGCGCCGGTGTCAGGTGTCGTGTTCTGGTGATTCCGGCGTATAACTATGCTATGGGCAAGGCACTACCGTGCGGTGGACCGGGTGCATGGCGCGGGGGCGGTGGACCTGAGGACTGTGCCTCATTTACCCTATACTAGAGGGGCTTGGTTGCAAGTTTCTCTAAGCTCAGCGAACAGTAGGATGGGAGCGCGGGTTAGTTCTAGGAAACTACGGGGGTTCTTTTGTAAAACTGCCAATGCGCTGGCGTGGATGCTGGTGTGGATCCGACCTGGCGCCACGTGGCATGAGCCAAATGGCGCGACGTGCCGCGTGACTGGTGGACCGCTGGCACGGCGTAGGTGGACTGCGTCCACGACCCTGGTGAACCCAGCCTATGCCGGTTGGGTCGACATTCTAATCTGGGCCCTTAGATCCAGATCTGATGGCATGAAATAAAAGGGAGAGGGCGTGCTTGCCGCCGGCGGTGTGGGGCGCGGCGGCGCTAGAAGCATAGCGGCGGTGCCATGGCCTCACGCTCAGAAACTGCCCTAGGGTACGGTAGGGGCTCTAGAATTAGAAGGGATCGGAAGAGGAGCTCACCCCGGTTCGATGGGTGGGGTCAGTGGCGTCGGCCAGGGTTAAAACGCGGCGGCGCCATGGAAGTTGAGCGTGAGCTCGCGGGCGTGCGCAGAGAGACCCCTACGGGCCACGAGAGGACCTGATCTAGGGATGGGGAGGGAGCGGAGAGAATGGGGAGCTCACCAAAGTCCTTGCTACGGTTGGAGATGGCTCCGTTGGGGTAGACGTCGGGGAAGGTGACATGCATTGCGGTCGGAGCCCCGGCGTAGTCAATGTCGTGGGGTTTCTCGGTGTCGATTCACGTCGGGTTTGAGTCCCGCGGAGGCGCCGTGCGACTGCGACGCCGAAGGAGGCGAGGACGTGCCCGGGGTGGCTCGCCCGTGGGGCGACTAGCTGGAACTGAGCCACTTAGTGGAGATGCAGTGGCGCTCGAAAAGAAGGAAAGGGGGAGGTCAGGGTGCGAGCGGAGCCTCTTGTAGGTAGAGAGGAGGGCGGCGGCGTCATCCAAACTAGTGGGAGAGAGCCGGAGGGTTCGGGGAAGGAAGTTGGAGGCGAGCGGTGGCGGCGTAGGCGCTGCGGCGGGTGCGGGAGCATCGGGGGAGATAGACCCGACAGGTCTGGCCCGCCTGTCGATGAGAGAGGGGGGTGTGTGGCGGCACGTGACCAGGCCGAGCGGGGTTTGGGCTGGAGCGCGGAAAGGGAAGGGGAACGGGCCAGAGTGGGGGCGCGTGGGTGTTGACGGTCACTAACTCATATCTTATACCGTCAATAAGTCACCTAAAAGAGAATAAAAGTGACCATCAACCTAGGAATAGAGTTTGATTCTAATGAATTTCACGAGTTGTGTCGTTCTCACTTGTTTTGCAGGAATACCAACATTTCACTACATAAAAGTATCCCAAGTGATGAATCAGAGGACACCATTGCAAAGAGCTCGTCGAGACGATCGAAACAGATATATGGTTTACCACAATTGGAGTCCCGACGAGAGAGTCCTCATTGGTTACAACTTGGAAGCTTCTAGAAGAAACTTGGAGTGATCACCAAGCAACATAATTCAAGGGCTAAACTGACAGATCCAACAGCTATGGTGAATTCCAGTTCTCCAGGGTCTTTTCCAGTAGATGGAAAGAGATAGATTCCTTCTCCAACACGATAGATTCCGCAACAAGATTGAAAGTCACGCTAGGGCAACTAGGAGGCCTCCAGAAGACAACTCGGCGAAGACGGCGCCTGGCGGCTGCCAGGTGGGGCCGGCTGGCCCCACCCCTAGGTGCGGATACATGGAGTGTATTCTGGATCTTGAGATGATGAGTGATTGTCAACTGGTTTGATGCGCATGTTCTTTGTCTTGTGTTGTGCAGGTGTCTAGCACGGAGACGGTGATCAAAGGCAAGGTGAAGGTCAAGTAGACACGTGCCGTGCCGATGGACCCAAAGCGGTGAAGGGCGGACGTGAGGCTTGGACTGACGGACCAGAGGCCGGAGGATCAGCCGTGGTGGTCGACAGCCTGGGACAGCGATGAGCGGAGACTTGCGGGTGGACGGGGTGCACGGGCAGTGCATCTCTCTACGACATCGGTTTGGCGGTAGAGCCCAGAAAAACCACCGGGTGGATGGTTTCCAGGTTTGGGCCTCAAAACCTGGGCGGTGGCCGATTTCTGAGTTTGGGCCTCAAAACTCGGGCTGAGGACGGTTTCCAGGTTTGGGCCTCAAAACCTGGGCGCTGGCGGGTTTCCGAGTTTGGGCCACAAAACTCGGGGCGGACGGTTTGCTGGTTTGGGCCACAAAACCAGCGGCGGAGTTCACGAGGTGGACGTCCGGAAGTGGTGATGGCACGTGGCGGCATCTGGTGAGGTCGCGTCGAGGCGAAGCTACCGGATGTGCGGGCGTGGCCGTCGGATCAACATCGACATCGAGTTGGACAGGAATACCTTTAGGGTTAGCCTGCTTGCTCATTACCAGTAGGGTTAGAAGGGGAATAATGTATTAGGCTATATATGGAGAGGACACCCCTCCCTCCAAACCATCTCAGTAAACTCAGTCATTTGCCATTTTTCACTTAGAGTTTTCTGTTCCCCATTCCCTGCTGTAGCTACTGAGATCCGCAGAGTGTCACACCACCTCTGTGTACTTGGAGACCTTTAGGAAATGGAATTGGGGACATAGTTCCAGTTGGAATTGAGATCGTCTCGCGTCTTTGTGCTGAGTTTTTGGCGGTTTTCGTTTTGCCCTCTCGATCATTTGCTTCGTTCTCCCTCACCGAGTGTTGGTTTTTGATTTCGTTTGAACTGAGTTGTTCTAGATTGTTAGGCGCATCTTTCCACCGAAGGAATTCTTCCCTCGTCTCACGGACTAGCAGATCGAGATGATTTTTGGTTTGGATCGGTTTCTTTTTCCTTTGCCCCGAATTCTTCCGATTCATTGATTTGGAGTTAGGTTCGAGCCATGATATCTTAGGAGTAGCTCACTAACCTCCTTGGAACTCCTCATACCAAGTCTAAGCCTTAGAGCTTTTGGTTCGGAGGAGATCGAGTTGAATCCGCGGAAGAACTGTGCTGTCTTGGGGGCATCGGACGCTGAGCACGGGGGCATCAGACGCTGAGTTCATCACATCGGACGCACCGGTGCCACGTGTCGAAGAACAGCATTTTTAAGTGAGCATCGGACGCAGGGCATCAGACGCTCCGTTGACCATCGGACGCGTCGAGGCCTGAGCATCGAACGCTGAGCTTTCACTGTAGCAGCGTCCAATGCTAGTCCAGTAAGGTTCCAGAACCGTCCATTTGGCATCGGACGCTGGCCAGCGTCCGATGTAGTGACTTTTGCACTGTTTCGTTCGTGGTTCGTTCGTCCGACCTCGGATTTGGTTTTAGTCTTTTGCGTTGGACTTCTTGGGCTGTGTAGTATTCCGCTGTGCTTCTAGAAAGCATCCACCCTACATCTAGGGTCGTGGATACTTGCAAGTCCGGGTTTTGCTTTTGGGGTTAGCTTTTGGGACAGAGGCCAAAGTTTCTGAGAAGAAATTTTTAGGCTCCCATTCAACCCCCCTCTGGTCGCCTCTATTTAGCATTCTCGGTCCTTCAATTGGTATCAGAGCGGGTTAAGGATCTTCCACCTTAGCCGGTTCCAGATCCACAGAAGGCAACATGGATCACGGCGTGGGCAAACCGCCATTTTTCGATGGGACGAACTATGCGTATTGGAAGATACGTATGTCGGCCTATCTTCAGAGCATGAGTGCTTCAGTTTGGGAGATTTGCAACAATGCCAATTACGTGGTCTTGGCTGCTCGTGTGACTCAACAGCAAATCGATGAGCATGATGCCGATTGCCGAGCCCGTAATGCTCTTTTCTCGTGTTTGAGTATGTCCGAATTTGATCGCGTTTCTCACCTCACTATGGCTCGGGAGATTTGGGAGGCTCTCATGCGTTTTCATGAGGGCACCACTCAAGTCAAAACCCGTCTCTACGAGTCGCATAAGCGTTAGTATGAGAACTTTCGACACATGCCTGGCGAGAGCATTGAAAGTCTATTCGCTCGCTTTCAGGTAATTGTCAACAGGATGAGGGCTAACAAAGAGCTGTTGCCGTACGACGATCATGAGAGAGCTCTTAAGCTACTCCATACTCTTGATCGATCGGTGTGGGATTCCAAGGTTCAGGCGATCATCGAATCACCTAACTATGAGACTCTCACTTGCGACGTGCTTTTTAGTAAGCTCAAGTCTAGTGAGATTGACGCCATGACGAGGGCATCATATGAGAATCCTTCTGGCCCGTCTATGGCTTTGGTTTCTGGCTCTTCTGCTAACCCCTCTGGAGGCTTTGCACTTTCTTCTCTTCTTTCTGTCACAGAGGAGCAGCTAGAGTTTATGGCGGACGATGAGTTGGCTTTGCTTGCCAACCGGTTCTCGCGGTTCCATAACAATCGCATGAACCGTCGCCGCGGAGGAGGACGAGCTGGGTGCTTCGAGTGCGGCGACCCCGATCACTTCATCGACGATTGCCCCAAGAAGAGCAAGCAGGCGTTTGGCAAGGGCGATCATGGCCACAAGTACAACTCCGACAAGCGCAAGGAGAAGTACACCCCCGCCAAGCACAAGCGGAAGGGTGGCTTTGACAAGGAGTACATCAAGAAGAAGTACTTGGAGAAGGCCAAGGCTGAGCAGCGTGCTTTCTTCGCCACGCCCAGCGACGTCGACAACTCGAACAACGACTCCATTGCGTCAAGCGACGACGAGTCTGAGAAGAAGAAGATCGAGGACCAGCTGAACGACCTCTCCTTCTTCGCCGACAATGAGGATTTCTGTACCATGGCCCTCGGCGATGAGGTCGATAGCAAGATGGAGGAGATCCCTCGGAACGACGACGACGACGACACCTCCCAGGTATCACAAACTGCCGATGAACTTGCTGCCGAGGTTGAGACCCTTACTGCTGCTATAGTTAGTCAGGATAAGCTGCTAAAACGTGCTGCTAGGGAGCAGAAGAAGTTTAGGCAGAAGTGGGAGGATGCGGTGAAGGAGCTTGAGTTTGCCAAGTCCACCGTTTTAGTCATCGAGGAGGTTGAGTGTGAGATGTGCTCCAAGCACATGACTGACCTTCTCACTTTGAGAGGGAAGTATGTTGCTTTGGTTGGAGAGGTGGATGAGCTTAGGGCTAGACCCGTGTTGCTTGGTGCGTGCAAGCCTTGTGCAGGCTTGCAATCCGAGTTGGCAGAGAAGAATGCCAAGATTGTGTCTCTTGAGAAGGCCAGCTCAGATAGCACTTGTGTGGCTAGGTGTGCGCTGTGCGAAGGCTTGGAGATGGAGATTGCGAATGTGAAGCATGACAAGATGCAAACCGAGGAAGAAAACACATACCTTCAGACCATCTTGTCATGGGTTTCTAGTGGTGAGCCACAGCTTGGCATGATGATTGCCCAATTCAAGCGTGCTGCTGGAGGTCTAGGTGTTGGCTTTGCTCAGGGTGTGGAGAGTGCTGCTTCTTTCGGGAAGGTTGGTGAGTTTAGTGGTCTTAACCCGTGTGAGAAGCCCAACTCCACCACTACTCCCAAGCTAACCAAGATTCCACCCAAAGAGCCTCTCAGGCCTAACACCAAAGATGGAGTGTATGAGGAACCTCCAAGAGCTCCACCAAAGAAACAAGTGTGGTCTCCTAAGCCCAACCACCTAAGGAACAAGCTAGACATCATGCCACCAATTCAAGAGGAGCTCATGCCTCAAAAGAACCAAGTGATCCACACCCAATACCGTGAGTACCAACAACCCCCTATGAGAGCGGTGAGGTACCACTGTGAGCACTGTGGGAGAGATGGACACTTGAGGGAGTTCTGCTTTCGACGCAAGAGAGAGGAGCGTCGTGTAAGGGAGATGAACAACTCAGACCTGTATCATCCTCACCATGATATACATGTGCCGAATGTTCAAAGGAGAGTTGCTAGGCCTAGAGGTCCACTGCCTCAAGGTCCTAGGCCACGTAGAGGTTTTGCCCGGTGGGATCCTAGTTTTATAGACTACGGACCTCGTGGCAGTGGTGTTGGCTTTGAGCGTTACCCCCAACCGTGTTTTGGCTATCGCGGTGAGCGCTCTCTCCCTAGCGGACCACGTTTTCCTGTGCGTGGTGATCGCTTCCCCCGTAGGCGTGCTAGGAATTGTTTTTCTGCTGACCATTCTTTTGAGCATCCGGGACAACACTGGTACTCTTCTTACTTTACTCACCCCAGTGTTGGACCGTATGCTCACCCTATGTCTTTTTATTGATGTAGGTAAGACGATTGGAGGACGTTTGGTTGGTGGATTCCGGGTGTTCAAGGCACATGACCGGAAACTCCAAGTGGTTCTCCGGTCTTAGTCCAGTCATCGGCAAGGAGTTTATCACCTTCGGTGACAATAGCAAAGGTAAAGTGCTATCCCGTGGTTCTGTGCGAGTTAATGAGCATTTTGTGTTACGTGATGTTGCTCTTGTTTTGAACTTGCATTTTAACCTTCTCTCTGTTTCTCAACTTTTTGAGGATGACTATGAGATTCGTTTTAAGCCGAATCTCAGTCGTATTTTGGATCCTCAGGGCAATCTTGTATGTTTGATTTCACCCTTTGGGAAAGTCTTTCGTGCAAATTTCTCGGAGTCTTTTGGCATTTCTCGTTGTCTTGTGGCTGGATCCTCCTCTGATCTTTGGAAATGGCATAGGAGACTTGGTCATCTGAGCTTCGACTTGCTTGCAAGACTTAGTTCACTTGGATTAATCCAAGGATTGCCTAAGTTACACATGGAGAAGGATCTTGTTTGCCATTCTTGTAGACATGAGAAAATGGTTGCCGCTCCCCACCATCCAGTGAATCAAGTTATGACCAAACGCCCGGGAGAGCTTTTGCATATGGACCTTGTAGGTCCGGCTCGGGTGAGCTCGGTTGGTGGGAAGTGGTATGTGCTTGTTGTTGTTGACGACTTCTCGAGATATTCTTGGGTTTTCTTTTTAGCTGAGAAAACTGAGACTTTCTCTTTTGTACGCAATTTGATTTTGCGTCTTCAGAACGAGTTCCCTAAGAACTCGATGAGAGCTATTCGTAGCGATAATGGTTCCGAGTTCAAAAACTCAGATTTTGAGAAGTTTTGTAACTCTTTGGGCTTAGTGCATCAGTTTTCTTCCCCCTACACACCACCACAAAATGGTGTTGTAGAGAGGAAAAATCGGACCCTTGTTGAGATGGCCAGGACGATGCTCGATGAGCATAGGACTCCTGACACCCCCTTTTGCAACGCAAATATGCGTTGCTAAAAGTCCATATATACGTTGGCAGGGTCTATACCAACGCATCTAATATGCGTTGCCTAAAGTGGTGTTGCAAGGATCTGTTGTAACACTTATTTATGTGTTGGTAACACATACTAATAACCGTTGCAAAGTTACAACGCATAATGATGAGTTATGGCAACACTTATATGTGTTTGTACAGGTCATGGGTGAATGGTCTAAATGGTTTATTGTAACATATCGATTTGGTCTGTTGCAACACTTATATATGTTGTAAGGAATAAACCATTATTTAGTCATTAATATAATATTTATTTAATTTTTGAAACAAATATAATATAATCTCGGTATAACTTAATAAAAAAATGCAATACCATCCAAGACATAGAAAATAAGCACACTCAGCCATATATATATATAATAAAGAATTTGTTGCATTACAAAGAGCACCATCCACATAATGCATAACACAATTTTGGTTCAGATTACAAATTGCTATGCGAGCAAACTATAAAACATATAAAGGGATTCATCTAAGCATGCCTATAGTCCTCCTTTCTTCTTCCCTCAGCACGTTCCATTGATGTGATCATATATTTATCTTCTTGATCTACAGATAAAAAAGTTGGATTAATTTAATATGACACTAATAAAAACTAAAATCATATTAGGTTATAGGAAAAACCGTACAAAAGTTGAAGGCCATGCAACAATAACTCCTCCTTCTACGTCTCCAAGAACCTTGTAGCCTTTGTATGGTCGTATCAATGGTTCACCATCTACCGTTGAAAAACTAACGGAAACCATCCAAAATTCTTTACCTAGTGGAACACCGTCAATTTTCTGTGTTGGATCATAACTTACTATTGTACCCATTGCAACAGTCTTATTTTGATTTTTACAACTCTGTAAGTATACTTTGGTGCCAACCTGGTTCACATATACAGGGTGCAATAAAATAAGTACATAACAGATCACACTACCTGCAAGAAATCAAACTGTCATACCATCATTGAATTGCCAGTTGACCAATTTGTTGTGCCACGATGATGTTTCTACAAAAGTATATAATAGACTCTAGCTATAAGAACAATGAAGAAAAAGATAATATAAAGTTTTAAGAGATGTGTTCTATACACTAGCAGTTTGGTGTGCAAGAACTGATATATTGCTTTGCATCCATATGTTAAGTTTGGTGTGCAAACCTTATCTTTAGTACAATTATATCTGTACTGTACAGACAAATCTTCATGGTCCACATAATCATCTCGCTGCGCCTATAGAAAATAAGAATAAATTAATATTTTCTTTCACTAACAAAATGGAATCAAAACTGATATAGGTTATTCATGCCATGTGCCACTTGTAAATAAATAAATAGATATTATCATTTTGGCCTAATGAAAATTCCTGAGTTTTTTCTGAGTAATTGATTATGTCAACAAGGTAGAAGTCACAAGTACAATATGAAGTAAACACTAATGACTAAAGTTGAAACAAGGATCACAGAAATTTGTCTAGAAAAAAAAAATCTTCAGCTGCTTGTACTTCATGAATAGTTACCTGTAAGCTCATATTTATTGTGGTCGGGGTAGATGAGTCCATATTTGCGACTTCATATGAGCGCTCAACCACCTTTTTATAGAGGAACCAAAATAATCTTTAACTAAAAATAATACCATACAATGATTAATCACTGAAGAAATAACCAATCTTGCCAGTTTCTTTGAGTTAACATCTATTTTTCTCTGCTTAATAACATTCTGACTCTGCAAGTGCAAGGCACAGGTAACAATTAAGTGACAACATAAAATTCTGTCAAAGCGGCAACCATTACTAGCTTTCCAGTGTCAACCATAGTAAAATGCTCTCATCCATATTAGTGTGCATACCTTCTCTGTAAGACTAGCATATTTGTTATGTGGCTGCAAATCATCATCCCCCATATTATCACTTTGTCCATTCTGCAGTGAACTAAAACAAATAAGTATTTGGCATAAACCTGGTATAAAAAGTCCAATTCTATTGTACCATACTACCATTGTATTATTCAGCTGCCCATCCATGTCGGAATCATGACTTTGAGCATCACTATATACTCGCTGTTGATATACAAAAGACTAAAAATTAGAACCAGCTATTAAAATAAAAATTTGTAGCATATTATTTTTTATATCAATATTTCAAAGAGGTACATACTTTTCGTTTTGTATTTGGCACATCAGCACAATAGTCATCTTTAGGTGCATAGGCAGGATCATCTAAGCATCCCTATGTCAAGAAAACAAAGGTTTAGTGTAGCAAACGCATAGAATTGAATTTTTAAAAATTTACCATTTGGATTTGTTTTTGTTCCAAGGTTCTTGTCTTTTGTTGCAGCTGTTGTATAGTGACATCTTGATTACGGACATGCTGTCCAAGCTTCTCCAGTTGAAGTCTCAAAGATACTACATCTTCACTTGATGTTTCATCCAGTGAAGTCAAATTTACATTCTTAAGACGCTTACTAGATATGTCAAACACTTGATTAGGATTTGGAACAAGTCCCAAGCCATGCACATGGCCAGACTTTTCTTCTCCTAATATTTTACTAAGTGCATTTCCTTTCCATGCAACCTTTCCTTGACTGGTATCTGCTAAACCTGGTTGTTGTACTATAAGTTCCTTCAAATCCCCCTACGCATAGCACCAATATGAATTAAAATAATGTGAAGAAATAATCATTTAAACAATTAACGATGAAGGTTTCACAAATAATGTACCACATGTGCATTTGTGTTCTTCTCAGTTTTAGTCTGGTGTGTATGGACATATAAAACAGCCCTGTGAGGGTATTTCTTTTCAGGATCTTTTTCCCTCTGTGAACATGAAAATGAAAAATAGATATAAAGAACTTAATAATCAATACAATATAAATCCAACAGGAGTATACAGTTAGGTTGTAAAAAATTTACCAACTCCTCTCTATTTCGAGCAAAACTCTTTGTTCCAGCTGTATGTGTTGACTTCTTCTTTGTACAGTTTACTCTGTTTTTCTTACTTATATCCTATCATATAATGATGAAATAGAGAAAAGCATTTAAGTTTCGTAAATGTTTACAAAATCTAATAGGCATGGAAAGCACATAAATATAAAACCAACAATATACATGTACCAGTGCTTTTTGTGTCATCCAATTATCAACAAGCGCAATCCACTGATCAGGAATTACACCATTAGGAACATTACTATGGTTAGCTTTTGTGCTCTTATGCTCATCAAAATATATTGATTTCAGATTAGACTTGTGCTGCCTCCATCTCTCTCCAATGGTTCGAAGTATCCATTTTTCCATGCGAGAAGGGTACAAGAATCTCATCTGTATATACCAATACAAAAGGGATAAGTAACAAAGAAAAGTAAATTATTAAAAGTTACCAACAAGGTTATACTGTCTAGCTAAACTACGTACCTTCACTTGCTTAAGTATATCCTTTTTATTTTTTTGTTCATCTGTATTTTTTCCTTTCTTTCCAATTAGAAGTCTCCAATCCTTGTAGCTCAAGCTACACAAGCAACCATTTCTAGCCACCATGCCAAGAAATTTTCCTAGAAATCCAGCCTCTACTCCAATTGGTTGATCGAACTCATTGCATCTAACAACAATTCTATGACCTTTTGGAAGGTTCCAAATATCTTTCAATTTTGTCTTTCCACGCTTTACCTTATCCTCAGTTTCATCTAAGCAGTGTTACATTGCACAAAATATTCAATGATAAACACTTCCACAGTAACACTTTATGTTAGTAACAAAAATAATTTAAAGTGGGTTAGTAAGTACCATGGAAATTAACCTCAATATCACCATCAATATCGATCAGATCTCCTGTAGCACTTGAATGAGGTTCAGATGCCTCAGTATTTTGTCCATGGCTCTCTTGTCCAATATGCTCTTCCGACAAATATTCATCATGACTCTGAATTATCTGTTTTCTTCTACCTCTTGCCATAGCCGCTGCACAACATGAATTGGAGTAGAGCATTACTAGTATTAGTAAGTAGAGCATTACTAGTATTAGTAATTAGCGCTGTTGCATTCAGAAATAGATGACACAAACACATCATAAATTAGAGAACATTAATGATATTAGTAATTAGCCCCGTTGTGCTATCTGGTCCTGCTCTGTTTTATATGCACTCAAAAAACACAGAACAGGGCGCAGCCGCACAGGCAAAGCTTCAGACTTTTAAAATAGAACAGAAGTGGAGAGAGCTGGCAACAAGGCAGGGCAGAGCTGGGCACCGGTGAGAAGGAGGACATGGTTTCTGTCTGGTGACAGGCAGGCCCGAGCAGTACTCCAGTCGTCAGCGTGCTGGGTCTGTGCGCACGAGCAGGCAGGCGGACATCCAATCGACATGCGGGAGGATCGGGAGACGGCGTAAAATTGACTCGCAGAGTGGATTGTGTCGGAAATCAACGAGCCCCATATGGAATTGATGAGCCACGCAGGGCACGGCGGCGCGAACTCATCGCAAGGGGCGAAGAAGCGAAAGTAGATAGAAGGGGGAAGAGTGCTACGAACCTGCGGCCAAGAAGTGAGCTCTAGTTCATCGCCGTGCTACACGGAAGAAGGGATCGATCCAACGCCCTTCTCTTGTGGCGGCAACAGGGACCACTGACGGTGACCACTTGAGGCGGCGGCAGGGACCCTCAAGGGTGCGGGGGCACGTGCGCGTTGTCCTGCGGCGGCGCGGTGCAGCCACTGGCTGTGGAGACGCAGCGCCGCTGCTGCGTCGGCGGTGGCGTAGGGACGGAGTGGCCTGAGGTAGGATGCAGCAGGGAGATGAGATGTTTGGAGTTGTGCGTTTGATAAAGAAAAATGGAAGGGAACCACGATTGAGAGTTGGGATAACTAACGAGATCCACAATTAGGAGGAGGCTCCACGAAATAAAAATTAGAGGGAAAGAGGAGCGGGAGCAAAAAAAAATGGAGGGAAAAAATAGCGGTGCCACAATTTAGCTGACAAAAAAAAAATTCCTAAACTGAATTTACGTTAT
Source organism: Coix lacryma-jobi var. lacryma-jobi (assembly GCA_009763385.1). Classification (NCBI taxonomy): domain Eukaryota; kingdom Viridiplantae; phylum Streptophyta; class Magnoliopsida; order Poales; family Poaceae; genus Coix; species Coix lacryma-jobi. The sequence continues at coordinate 13,296,703 of CM019831.1, read as the reverse complement.
CTTATCGGGGGAAAGGAAGGGTGATCCAAAAAAGGGCAAGAAAAAAACTTAGACACGCTGAATTATTATTTGCTACAAAGTATTAGCATTTAAATGTGATAGCTTATAAAGTAAGACAAATTGATACTTTCTATCAAGTAAATTAAATTAAATGGGTCCTCAAAAATAAATTAAAAACATGAAAATTAACCAAGCACTTAATTAAGGATGGCAACGGATAAAATACCCGCGGATATTGGTATCACGGATCCGAACCGACTAGGATATTTTTGTGCCCATGTCCGCTTGCAACAATCACCACGGGCAACACTATGCGCCCACACCCACTATCCGCGAGGCATGCCCACAACCCACCGGTCTGTAGAACGCAGACAGACAAACGACGGCCTGGGCCGGAGCTTCACAACCACGAGTGGAGGAGCCACGACGCCGCGAGTGGAGGTCCGAGTGGGGACGATGGTGGGAGGCTTGACCGTCAGACCGCGAGTGGAGAAGACACCACCACCGTGAGACAGGAGGTGCAACGCCACCGACCTGTCGAGACCGCAAGTAGGGAGGCACGACGCCGTCGGGCCACCGCGAGCGCAAGTTAGGAGGCACGATACTGCTCGTCTGCTGAGACCGTGAGTGGGGAGGCACGACATCGCCAGCCCCACACGACCACGAGTAGGGACTTAGGAGGCACAACACCGCCGATCTACCACGACTGCGAATTAGGAGGCGTGACACCGCCGATCTGTCGAGACCGCAAGTGGGGAGGCGCGACGCCCTCGTCCCGCCGTGAGCGCAAGTTAGGAGGCACGACAGTGCTCGTTTGCTAAGACCGTGAGTGGGGAGGCACGACATCGCTAGCCCCCCCCCCCCCCCCCGCGACCACGAGTAGGGACTTAGGAAGCGCGACGCCGCCGGTCCACCGTGACCGCAAATTAGGAGGTGTGACGCTGCCGACCTGTTGAGACCGCAAGTGGGGAGGCGTGACGCCGTCAGCCGGCCGCGAGCGCAAGTTAGGAGGCGCTACACTGCTCATTTGCTGAGACCGTGAGTGGGGAGGCACGACATCGACAACCCCGACCACCGTGACCACGAGTAGGGACTTAGGAGGCGTGACGCAGCCAGTCCACCACGACTGCGAATTAGGAGGCGTGACGTCGCCGGCCTGTCGAGACCGCAATTGGGGAGGCGCGACGCCGTCGGCCCACCGCGAGCGCAAGTTAGGAGGCACGACATCGCCAGCCCAGCGCGACCACAAGTAGGGACTTAGGAGGCGCGACGCCACCGGCTTGCTGCACCGCGAGGTGTCAATCGTCCATTATGCCCCTAGGTGTTCCTACAATTAACAAAGGCTCACTTCTTAAAATGACTACCTTTGAAAATGACTATTAGTTGAGATGGACATTCTAAAGGCTGGTCACTAGAGATCGATTAAGAGAAGTGGGCCAATCCTTGAATATCTTTGATGAAGACACTTTTTGAAAGACAACTCTAGAGCTTGAAAAGATTTAAAACTTTGTAGTTGAAACTTTTTCATTTGTTATGATTTAGGATTTAGGGGCTTCAAACTTTGTAGAGCTTAATGATATTCAAAACAATTTAACGAATTGTTGATAAAAAATTAATGTCCTATCTGTACTAACAAATAAATCTGTGGTCTAATGGTACAGAGGTGTTTAGTTTGTTGAGGGTTGTCGGTTCAAATCTTGAAGGGCATTTTTTTTGTTTTTTCGAAATAGCGCATTTTTTGTTTTTTTGGAACCGCACCTGTGGCGCAGCTGTAGTCATTTGATTTCACTCTTATACCTTCACAGTGTTAATATTTTTATAGGTTTTTGAATATATTTCCTGCTGATAGAGATGATGTGCCTGTTGCCACTGGATCAATGATGGACATATAATAAACAATTATATTTTGAAATCTCAAATTTCAAATGTGATCTCTTTTTGCCAACGTCATACAACTTGTGACCCCATACAATTATATTATGAATTCCCAAATCTATAATTGTCAAACACTGAACCTCTTGCTTATTGAAGCTTTCTAGAGTAAAAACTCAGAGGAATGACACAAAATTACAACCTGGCAAACAGGTAAAAATGCTCATGTGTTGCAGCCATGATGTCGCTTTCTGGACCATGATGACCTGCAGTTGAAAAGAAACTTGTCAGCTGGTACATAATCTTAAGTACAACTATACAATATTGAACAGTAGAAAAAATCAAACATATCTGACCTTTAATTTTGTTGACCTATTAATCTTCTTGATCAGAACCTGTATTAGCAATTGTTCCCTCTACAGTTGTACCATCTACATCTCTTCTAGTCCATGAATGACTATTATGTGCATTCACAAAAATATCCTCAAGAGTACTGACATGATAAGGTTCATATTCTACATCATTCCATTCTTCTCCCATTTCAAATACATCTCTAGGCTTCATCTTCAATGCAACTGACCATCCTGGGTTGTTATACTCATCTTCGACATACAACACTTGGTCAACTTGATTGGCAAATACGAAAGGCTCATGCTCAATCCTGTCACCCTTGTGAATTTGCTGTGAGAAATTCACAAGCATACAACCAAACTTATCTGTTTTCACTCCCTTTCCTCGAGTGACATCAACCCATTCACATTTAAACAACACTACAGAGAATCTTCCATAATAGTCTAACTCAACTATACTAAGTATCCTTCCGTAGTAGGTAATATCTCCAAGGATAGGGTTAGTATCACCTCTAGAAGAATAACTTGACGTTTTTGCAGTCACAACAACTCCACTATTTTGTGTCGCCTTGTCATAACATTTAGCTCTAAATCTGAAACCACGGATGCTAAAGGCTCTATGTCTTCTTGCTGCATCCAATGGGCCTCGAGCCAACCATCTAATGTCCTCATCGATGCTATCGCTGCCATTTTTTTGCTCCAACTGCATGATCTGTATCATCACAAAATATAATTAAGTCAATTTTCCTTTTATTGAAGAAAAAACAAACCATGACACATACATGTTCTCTGAACCAATTAGGAAACTCTTTGTTCTGCATATTCTCAATTTGTTTCCAAGATAGACGACGTTGATGATTTCTTCTTCTGAGATGATCACGATGCTCTCTAAAATGGAAATTAACAAGGATTCAGTTTCAAAGGAATATATGTAATATGTTGATAGGTGTCAGTAACACTTACTTCAAGTACGGAATGACAGCTTCACAATTGTATAGTACATATCTATGTGCTTGCAGTTTCTCTAGATCGGTTAAAATAAAACTGGATGGTCTTCCCAATGGTTTTCCTCTAGGAGGAAACAAAGAGGAATCATGTCCATATAAGTTAGATTCAAGATGATCCTGGTTCTCATCATTCCTTGATGGTTTGTTATGCTTTGTGGAGAAACCTTCCAGGTACCTAGAACAAAACACCATACACTCATCTGCCAAAAATGAATTTGCTATTGAAGCCTCTGGATGAGCTTTATTACGAACATATGACTTCAGTTTACATAGGTACCTGCAACATATGGAAAAGCATCAATTTAGTAGGTTATATATAATAAATGATCCAAACAATGAACTTGTATTAGTTAGATCAGTCCTTTCAAAAAAAATTAGTTCGATCAGTACCTTTCAATGAAGTACATCCATCGATAACAAACTGGTCCACCCATCTTACATTCAGTTGCTAAATGTACTACTACGTGAACCATAACCGTAAAAAATCTAGGAGGAAATATCATCTCCATTCTACATAGTGTAACTTTAATTGATTGTTCCAAACGGTCAAGGTCATCAACACAAAGCACTTTTGAACATATTCCTCGAAAATATGCAGACAGCTCAAACATTACTGCTGTGATATCATATGGAATAATGCCCCTTAGAGCAATAGGCTTGAGCTGTTGAAGTAGAACATGGCAGTCATGTGTTTTGAGACCAATAAGTTTTCCTTCAGCATAATTTACAGATTTTGATATGTTTCTAGAGTAGCCATCAGGAACTTTTATGTCTCGAAGCACTTTACAAAATGCTTGCCTCTCACTTTTAGACATAGCAAACCTTGCAGGTGGCAGGTAGAACTTGCCTGAAGGTTTTTCTTGTGGGTGAAGATCCTCCCTTATGTTCATCTCTTTGAGATCTTGACGAGCTTGTAAATTATCTTTTGACTTTCCATCTAAACCAGATAGTGTACCATAACAATTTTCAAAAACATTCTTCTCTATATGCATTACATCAAGATTGTATCGAAGAATATTATCATCCCAGTATGGCAATGTGAAAAGACTACTTAATGCCTTATAAGTTTTTGACTCCTTGAAATTACCTAATGCAGTGATTTCATCCAAAATTGGACGGTCATAATAAGTTTGAGGCTCTGTTCCAAGCTCCACTGTTCCATCAAATGAATTCGCATCCAAACGAAAAGGATGATCAAGAGGAAGAAATCGACGATGACCCATAAAACAAGATTTACGACCATGCTTCAGACGTTTGGTCCATGCATTTTCACCGCAAGGTGGACATGCAAAATTTCCATGAACCATATGAGAAGCAAGCATTCCCAAGCCCGGTAGGTCACTAATGGTCATTAGCACCGCTGCTTTCGAATTAAAAGGTTCATTTCTTGATGCATCATATGTTGACATACCATTTTGAAATAAATCTTTTAGGTCCTCCAAAAGTGGTTCAAGGAAAACATGAAGTTTCTCCCCAGGACTAGTAGAACCAGGAATTATTAAAGACAACATTAGATAATGCTCTTTCATGCAAAACCATGGAGGTAAGTTATATATAACCAAAACAACTGGTCAACAACTATATCTAGAACTCAACATTCCATATGGATTAAACCCATCAATAGCTAAGCCAAATCTAATATTCCGTGGATCTGATTTAATTTGTGGAAACTTTTCATTAAAGTCTGTCCATGCTCGGGAGTCAGCTGGATGTCGTAGTGCACCATCCTTGATGCGCTCTTCATCATGCCATCTTAGGAGAGGTGCTGTTTCTTTGCACATAAACAGTCTTTTTAGCCTGTCTTTAATAGGAAAGTATCTTAATACTTTACAAGGCATTGCTTTCCTTCTTTCCTTCTTTGTTAGTTTGGTTTCAGGTTCCATACCTTTCCACCTAGAAGCCTTGCACTTTGAGCAAAAATCATTATTTTCCTTGTCTTTCCAAAATAGTTCACAATCATTTGGACATGCATGAATACTTTCATAGCCCAAGCCAAATTTGGAAATAATTTTCTTAGCCTCATAAAAATTTTTAGGCAGTTCCTTTCCATTTGGAATAGCCTTCTGCAAAATACCAAGTAGATCACCTAATGATTTATCTGACCATTTGTTCATGGATTTTACATTGAACAAAAGCACAAGTAAAGTTAGCGGCGTTAATTCACATCCTTCCCATAAAGGCTTTTTTGAATCTTCAACCAATTTATAGAACTCTTCTGCTTCTAAATTTGGACCGCTGACAGGTGGACTTGGAAGATTTCCGGGATCTGTCATAGGTATGTCATCATACATGTGATAAAATGCATCATGAAGCAGCTGACTGATGTTACCATGCCTTTCTTCATTATGAGATTGTGGTTGTTGTCCAACGGTGTGCTGCACTGAAGGGTCACTGTGAAAATCCCATCCTTCATGCACGGAAGGGTCACTGTGAAAATCCCATTGTTCATAATTCTCAAGTATCCCATTGCAGACCAAATGTTCATATATTTCATCCCTGGATAGGAGACTAGTATACACGCATGCATGACATGGACAATAAATCTTGGTATCCTCAGGCTTATTTTTAAATGCAAATTCAACAAATTCTTCTACACCAGCTATGTAGCGAGTAGAATCTTTAGGACAGCCCAAAAGAACCTTGATGATTTTTAAATCCATTGTGAAACCATAAAAAGCTCTTGCTGTATAAATAAATAGCATATGTAAGTTCATATTTATTTATCATCAAATAATTTGGATCCCTTTAAGTTACATTGTCCCAACTATTTTGCTTAAGGCTTTAAAGATCAGAAAATTATAAACCGCCAACTCTAAAAGGTTAACCAAAAGGAAAGAAGAATTCTAGCTTCTAGGGAGGAAGATTGCTAGTCAGATAATTATTAGGAGACTTCACAACTATAGTAGAAAATGAGTCTGAGCAAATCATACATATTTCAGATTTAGAAAATGAGTCTAGCTGGTGTAAGAAATTTCAATTTCAGTTAGCAGAATGCTCCAGCTCTTTAAGTTTCAGCAAATCACAGGTGTACTAAGTAAAAAAATATATCACTACATATTGTGAGCATTACAAAAATCCCATATAGACTTGAGCATTACAAACACTAGTATGCTGTGACTGAATTTTAACATTACTGCTTCAGTAAAGAGCTAGCAGGACATAACAGCTAAGTCCGTGCGGACAAGCCTGACACTTGATTTCGTTTTAATTAATTGAATGGGGTACTTGCAACTCATGATTTGGGGTCAATTGCATGATCTCAATAACAAAGAGGGTGCAGGTTGATTGGCTTAATCAGTTGGAGAATTCAGGGCATACCTAATGGCCTGCTGCTCGACGCTCGCAACCTCTGTCTCACCGATGGCCGTGTCCACCGCTGCTGCTGCTGTTGTGGTGTCGCCCAGCTACACGTGCACGGAGCTACGAAGAACACATAATAAGATGGAGCGATGCGGCATGGATATAGAGGGGATTTGGGGCATGGAGCCGTGGACAGTGGCGGATCCTAAAACGAACCAAGACCGAGGCTAAATAATAGAAAGCTTGGAACGGTGCTAGCCATATACTAATGGATATAACAAGCTTAAATCATGATATATTAATTCAAAATGCATCTTTCTACCAATATATTTTTTCCATTCTAATAACCTACAATATGACTGAAGTGATTCACTGAATACTTAAAATCAAAAAAACGAATGAAGCAGGACTACAGGAGTATCACCAAGTCTAGCAGGGGGCACCTCGCACCTGGATAGCACCTGGCCGGTTGGTCCTGTCTGACTGGACAGCTGCTGCTCCCGCTGCCGATCTAGCCTGGGCCGCTGGGTGGCTCCGCAGCTGGGGGCGCTGGGCAGCCGCGCACCGGCCGTGGGAGCACTGCGCACCTGCAGGGGCCGCGCCGCCGCAGGGGTCGGGCGGCGAGGGCCGACGGTGGGACTGAAGCGGCCGGACGACGGGAGTATGGGATACAGGAGGCTGGTTCCTGATGCGTCCAATTTCTGAAGGCCTGTGGGGAGATTTGATCTAGGCCGCTAAAGGCGTGAGTACTGATTAGTGTGTGTACAGGACGAGGGAGGAGCTATAAAGTTCTGCATCCGGTCTTGTTCTTTTCTTAGTATAATTAAGGTTTCATGATGAGTTTAAACATAAATTCCGCTGGTTACGTGGGAGTGGGGTCTTCCCTCTGCTATATCATGAGGTCACGGGTTCGAACCTCTAATCCCCTTTTTTGTCGCTTATTAAATACAGAGTAGCACCTGTGTGTGCTAGATGAAATTTGCACCTGCGCATAAAAAACAAAAGTACCGCGTACTAGCTGAAATTTGCACCTGTCAAAAAAACAAGTACGCATACTAGAGCCTGGTATAATAAACGTTGCCAAATTATTCCTCGCAGAATACGGATATGTTTCCAACGGTATAATAAACGTTGCCATATTATTGCTATATTTCCAATCGCATTTTCCTCCGTGCTTTCTTGAAAAAGACCTCTTATAAGTTGCGTTTTGGAAGACAGCCCAAAGTGAGTTATTTTAGAGTGTTTGGTTGCCACTGTTTTATACTTAAGAAAGGCAACTTGAACAAGTTTGAGTCTCGTTCTTCTAACGGTGTCTTTTTGGGTTATGGTAACCATACTCGTGCATATCGCGTGATTAATCTTGATACTAACCGAGTCATGAAGACATCCAATGTCACCTTCGATGAGACCATGCTTTGTCCTTCTTCTAGATTTGATCGTGCAAGTGTTCACGAGGTCGGGGAACCTCTTTTTGATGATGAGGAAGAGGGTGCTGAAGGGATTGATGACCCAGCACCACCTCCACCTGTTGTGCCGTTAGGATCGGCATCTACTACATCGACTCACGGCCCCGACCCCACTTCGTCGACTACTTGGGGCCGTGTGATCCACTACCTCAGGCTGTACCACTTGTACATGAGGAGGCACCAGCTACTGTTGAGGGGGAGGTCACATCAGCTAGAGAGGCGCTACGATACATTCAGCGCCAGCACCCTCCTCAACACATGATCGACAACATAAACGAACGCGTCACTCGGTCAAGGTCACAACAAATCTCTCACTTTGCTCATTCTGCATTTGTTGCTGATTTTGAACCCCGAGATGTTGGACATGTTTTATCTTATCCGGATTGGGTTAATGCCATGCATGAGGAGTTAGAAAATTTTGAAAGAAATCGGGTTTGGGTTCTAGTTCCACCTCCTCCTGAGTGTCACCCTATTAGGACAAAATGGGTTTTCAAAAACAAACAAGGAGAGGATGACCACATTGTGAGAAACAAGGCCAGACTTGTAGCCTAGGGGTATAGTCAGAAGGAGGGGATAGACTATGAGGAGACTTTTGCTCCCGTAGCCCGTTTGGAGACAATTAGGATCCTCTTGGCTTTTGCTGCATCCAAGGGATTTAAACTTTTTCAAATGGATGTCAAGAGTGCCTTCCTAAATGGCTACATAGAAGAAAACATGTATGTGAAACAACCCCACGGTTTTGAAAATCCCAAGTTTCCAAACCATGTTTTTAAACTTCACAAAGCTTTGTATGGTTTGAAACAAGCCCCTAGAGCCTAGTATGATAGGTTGAAAGCCTTTTTGCTTGCTAAAGGTTTTAAAATGGGATGTGTTGATAAAACTCTCTTTCTCCTCAAGCAAGGCAATGACACTCTCTTTGTTCAGATTTACGTGGATGATATCATTTTCGGTGGTTCTTCTCATGCTTTGGTTGCCAAGTTTGCAGATACTATGAGCAGGGAATTTGAGATGAGCATGATGGGCGAGTTGACTTTCTTTCTCGGGTTGCAAATCAAGCAATCCCGAGAAGAGATGTTTGTGCACCAGGGCAAGTACACTAAGGACATAGTGAAGAAGTTCGATATGGGTGAGGCCAAGCCTCTTCCAACACCCATGTCGACCACGATGGCCCTGGATGCGGACGAGGATGGAGAAGCCGTGGACCAGAAGGAGTACCGGAGTATGATCGGATCGCTGCTGTACCTGAGGGTGACACGCCCGGACATTCAGTTCGTGGTGTGTCTTGGTGCACGCTTTCAGACGTCTCCGCGCACCTCTCACCGTCAGGCGGTCAAGCGCATTATGAGGTACCTTCGTTTCACACCTGAGTTTGGGATTTGGTATTCTGCTTCTTCCACCCTCTCCCTTTGCAGTTACTCTGATGCTGATTTTGCTGGTTGCCGACTTGATCGCAAGTCCACTTCTGGGACTTGTCAGTTTTTGGGCTCTTCTCTTGTTTCTTGGTCTTCTCGCAAGCAGTCTAGTGTCGCCCAGTATACCACAGAGGCTGAGTATGTTGTTGCGGCTAGCTGTTGTTCCCAGTTGTTATGGATGATGGCCACTTTGCGTGATTTTGGTCTGAGCTTTTATCGAATACCTATACTTTGTGACGGCACGAGTGCGATTAGCGTTGCTAAGAACCCCGTGTTGCATTCTAAGACCAAACACATAGATGTGTGCTTTCATTTTCTGCGAGACCATTATGAGAAGGGTGATATCGACCTTAGGCATGTTGATACTCATAATCAGCTGGCCGATATCTTTACCAAGCCTTTGGGCCAATCAACCTTTGCTAGGTTGAGAGGTGAGCTTGGTGTGTGCTTCCCATTTTAGATGTGGGATCACTTTGTTGTATCATATGATGTATAATCTAGGTTTGTTTCATAGCTTTTCTGCATTTGCATATGTATCATACTTGCATTTTGAGCTTCAATTATAATCTGTCTAGATTGATACTATGCTCTGTTTCACATGCTTGTATGATACTTAGTTATGCAGTTTAAGCTCTTTATGATCATGTGACTTAACTTGCTAGGCTAAGTATGGCTTTTGCAATGATGAACTTGTCTAATAACTGTCAAATCTAAAAATAGTTCACCATTTGCTTTAGCAACTAGTATGAGTAGGCTATGTCACTCTTGAGCTTGCTTTGCTATACTAGGTTGCTATGTCTCTGGCTTGGAGTTAAATCGCTTCCATCATATATACTCTGATATGCTAAAATGTTAAAATCTGAATTCCGAGCTAAGAGATAATGAAAAGATCGAGGTGGGATTGCACTACAACACCTCACTGTATCGAGACTGCTTCCCTTTGTACTTTGGGATGAACTTGAGCAGTGTAGTGTATGACCGAAACCATTGCCTTAAGCTTCTTATAGTCTTTTGACTTAGGCTTTGCTTGGTTGAAAAGTAAGGCTTTGTGGTGCTTTCAACCCCTTGCAGTCACTTGACATGTATAACTCTTGTATAAATTGCTTAATTCGAAATGAAATGAGTTGTATATGGCTTGTTGATTGGCACTTGCTATGAGGTAGTTCACCAGTGTAGGTTTGCTAGCTCTTTGTGATGACATGTCTATATACATGCTAGATGTTATACCTGTGGTGAACTTGACCTTTCTGCTTATAATACATATCTAAAACTGCTTTGCCAGTCTTGTTCAGTTATATGATCATGATGAGCTTGTGCTAGCATTAGGGCTCTTTTCTCGTTAGCTTGTGCAAATAGAGCATTTTATCACTCTGGATAGTCTATCTTTGAAGCTTTTACATTCATCTAGCTCGTTTTAGGCTCCCATGTTTTGTTCTTGATATGTGCATTATCAACTAAGGGGGAGAATAATTGACAAATCATAACTTAGTTATGTGCATTATCTAAGGGGGAGTTGGTTATGTCCAGGGGGAGTTTGCTCGCTTTGGTTGACGAGTTTTCAGCTTGAGTGCTTTTCTTTTCGTTTGGTGTTTTCAATTGGTTTGGAGCTAGTTGTGTTGAGCCTTTGCCTCTTTCTGGAGGGACTAGCTGGTTTACTCAGTTTTTGGTTCTTTTGCTCCAACTTTCTTGCTAGCGGTGTTGAGCGCGTTCTGCCTCTTCTTGAGGGCTAGCTTTGCTTTGCTTGGTTGCGTCGAGCCGTTGCCCATGTCTTTGGAGACAAAGTTGTTCTGCTCTTTCCACTTGACCTTTCCTTGGCCTTGGCTTGCTTTTGGTCATTTGGATGAGTTCTCTCTTCGCTCTATCTTCCTTCTTCCTTCTTTCTATTCTGTATTATTTGTGTTGGTAGTTGACATTGCACTCATCTAGGGGGAGATTGCGGATACATGGAGTGTATTCTGGATCTTGAGATGACGAGTGATTGTCAACTGGTTTGATGCGCATGTTCTTTGGCTTGTGTTGTGCAGGTGTCGAGCACGGAGACGGTGATCAAAGGCAAGGTGAAGGTCAAGTAGAGACGTGCCGTGCCAATGGATCTGGAGCGATGAAGGGCGGACGTGAGGCTTGGACTGACGGATCGGTGGCCGGAGGATCAGCCGTGGTGGCTGACAGCCTGGGACAGCGATGAGCGGAGACTTGCGGGTGGACGGGGTGCACGGGCGGTGCATCCCTCTACGGCGTCGGTTTGGTGGTAGAGCCCCAGAAAAACCACCGGCTGGATGGTTTCCTGGTTTGGGCCTCAAAACCTGGGCGGTGGCCGGTTTTCGAGTTTGGGCCTCAAAACTCGGGCTGAGGATGGCTTCCAGGTTTGGGCCTCAAAACCTTGGCGCGGGCGGGTTTCCGAGTTTGGGCCACAAAACTTGGGGCGGACGGTTTGCTGGTTTGGGCCACAAAACCAGCGGCGGAGTTCACGAGGTGGACGTCCGGAAGCGGTGACGACACGTGGCGGCATCTGGTGAGGTCGCGTTGAGGCGAAGCTACCGGATGTGCGCTTGGTCGTCGGATCAACATCGACATCGAGTTGGACAGGAATACCTTTAGGGTTACCCTGCTCGCTCATTACCAGTAGGGTTAGAAGGGGAATAATGTATTAGGCTATATATGGAGAGGACACCCCTCCCTTCAAACCATCTCAGTAAACTCAGTCATTTGCCATTTTTCACTTAGGGTTTTCTGTTCCCCATTCCCTGCTGTAGCTACTGAGATCCGCAGAGTGTCACACCACCTCTGTGTACTTGGAGACCTTGAGGAAATGGAATTGGGGACATAGTTCCAGTTGGAATTGAGATCGTCTCGCATCTTTGTGCTGAGTTCTTCGCGGTTTTCATTTTGCCCTCTCGGTGATTTGCTTCGTTCTCCCTCACCGAGTGTTGGTTTTTGATAACATTTGAACTGAGTTGTTCTAGATTGTGAGGCGCATCTTTCCACTGAAGGAATTCTTCCCTCATCTCACGGACTAGCAGATCGAGGTGATTTTTGGTTTGGATCAGTTTCTTTTTCCTTTGCCCCGAATTCTTCCGATTCATCGATTTGGAGTTAGGTTCGAGCCATGATCTCTTAGGAGTAGCTCACTAACCTCCTTGGAACTCCTCATACCAAGTCTAAGCCTTAGAGCTTTTGATTCGGAGGAGATCGAGTTGAATCCGTGGAAGAACTGTGCTGTTTCGGGGGCATCAGACGCTGAGCACGGGGGCATCGGACGCTGAGTTCATCACATCGGACGCACCGGTGCCACGTGTCGAAGAACAGCGTTTTTAAGTGAGCATCGAACGCAGGGCATAGGATGCTCCGTTGACCATCGGATGCGCCGAGGCCTGAGCATCGGACGCTGAGCTTTCACTGTAGTAGCGTCTGATGCCAGTCCAGTAAGGTTCTAGAACCGTCCATTTGGCATCGGACGCGTCCGACGCTTGGACATCGGACGCTGGCCAGCGTCCGATGCAGTGACTTCTGCACTGTTTCGTTCGTGGTTCGTTCGTCCGACCTCGAATTTGGTTTCCGTCTTTTGCGTTGGTCTTCTTGGGCTGTGTAGTATCCCGCTGTGCTTCTAGGAAGCATCCACCCTACATCTAGGGTTGTGGATACTTGCAAGTCCGGGTTTTGCTTTTGGGGTTGACTTTCGGGACAGAGGCCAAAGTTTCTGAGAAGAAATTTTTAGGCTCCCATTCACCCCCCTCTGGTCGCCTCTATTTAACATTCTCGGTCCTTCAATTGGTATCGGAGCGAGTTAAGGATCTTCCACCTTAGCCGGTTCCAGATCCACAGAAGGCGACATGGATCGCGGCGTGGGCAAACCGCCATTTTTCGATGGGACGAACTATGTGTATTGGAAGATACGTATGTTGGCCTATCATCAGAGCATGAGTGCTTCGGTTTGGGAGATTTGCAACAATGCCAATTACGTGGTCTTGGCTGCTCGTGTGACTCAACAGCAAATCAATGAGCACGATGCCAATAGTCGAGCCCATAATGCTCTTTTCTCGTGTTTGAGTATGTTCGAATTTGATCGCGTTTCTCACCTCACTACAGCTCCGGAGATTTGGGAGACTCTCATGCATTTTCATGAGGGCACCTCTCAAGTCAAAACCCATCTCTACGAGTCGCATAAGCGTGAGTATGAGAACTTTCGACACATGCGTGACGAGAGCATTGAAAGTCTATTCGCTCACTTTCAGGTAATTGTCAACAGGATGAGGGCTAACAAAGAGCTGTTGCCGTACGACGATCATGAGAGAGCTCTTAAGCTACTCCATACTCTTGGTCGATCGGTGTGGGATTCCAAGGTTCAGGCGATCATCGAATCGCCTAACTATGAGACTCTCACTTGCGACGTGCTTTTTAGTAAGCTCAAGTCTAGTGAGATTGATGCCATGACGAGGGCATCATATGAGAATCCTTCTGACCCGTCTATGGCTTTGGTTTCTGGCTCTTCTGCTAACCCATCTGGAGGCTTTGCACTTTCTTCTCTTCTTTCTGTCATAGACGAGCAGCGGGAGTTTATGGCGGACGATGAGTTGGCTTTGCTTGCCAACTGGTTCTCGCGGTTCCACAACAACCGCATGAACCGTCGCCGCGGAGGAGGACGAGCTGGGTGCTTCGAGTGCGGCGACCCCGACCACTTCATCGCCGACTGCCCCAAGAAGAGCAAGCAGGCGTTTGGCAAGGGCGATCATGGCCACAAGTACGACTCCGGCAAGCGCAAGGAGAAGTACACCCCCGCCAAGCACAAGCGGAAGGGTGGCTTCGACAAGGAGTACATCAAGAAGAAGTACTTGGAGAAGGCCAAGGCTGAGCAGCGTGCTTTCTTTGCCACGCTCAGTGACGTCGATAACTCGGACAATGACTCCATTGCGTCAAGCGACGACGAGTCAGAGAAGAAGAAGATCGAGGACCAGCTGAACGGCCTCTGCTTCTTCGTCGACAATGAGGGTTTCTGTACCATGGCCCTCGGCGATGAGGTCGACAGCAAGATGGAGGAGATCCCTCGGAACGACGACGATGACGACACCTCCCAGGTATCACAAACTGCTGATGAACTTGTTGCCGAGGTTGAGACCCTTACTGCTGCTCTAGTTAGTCAGGATAAGCTGCTAAAACGTGCTGCTAGAGAGCAGAAAGAGTTTAGGCAGAAGTGGGAGGATGCGGTGAAGGAGCTTGAGTTTGCCAAGTCCACCATTTTAGTCACCGAGGAGGTTGAGTGTGAGATGTGCTCCAAGCACATGACTGACCTTCTCACTTTGAGAGGGAAGTATGTTGCTTTGGTTGGAGAGGTGGATGAGCTTAGGGCTAGACCCGTGTTGCTTGGTGCATGCAAGTCTTGTGCAGGCTTGCAATCCGAGTTGGTAGAGAAGAATGCCAAGATTGTGTCTCTTGAGAAGGCCAGCTTGGATAGCACTTGTGTGGCTAGGTGTGCGCTGTGTGAAGGCTTGGAGATGGAGATTGCGAATGTGAAGCATGACAAGATGCAAACCGAGGAAGAAAACACATACCTTCGGACCATCTTGTCATGGGTTTCTAGTGGCAAGCCACAGCTTGGCCTGATGATTTCCCAATTCAAGCGTGCTGCTGGAGGTCCAGGTGTTGGCTTTGCTCAGGGTGTGGAGAGTGCTGCTTTTTTCAGGAAGGTTGGTGAGTTTAGTGGTCTTAACCCGTGTGGGAAGCCCAACTCCACCACTACTCCCAAGCTAACCAAGATTCCACCCAAAGAGCCTCTCAAGCCTAACACCAAAGATGGAGTGTATGAGGAACCTCCAAGAGCTCCACCAAAGAAACAAGTGTGGTGTCCTAAGCCCAACCACCTAAGGAACAAGCTAGACACCATGCCACCAATTCAAGAGGAGCTAATGCCTCAAAAGAACCAAGTGATCCACACCCAATACCGTGAGTACCAACAACCCCCTATGAGAGCGGTGAGGTACCACTGTGAGCACTGTGAGAGAGATGGACACTTGAGGGAGTTCTGCTTTCGACGCAAGAGAGAGGTGCGTCGTGTAAGGGAGATGAACAACTCAGACATGTATCATCCTCACCATGATATACATGCGCCGAATGTTCAAAGGAGAGTTGCTAGGCCTAGAGGTCCACTGCCTCAAGGTCCTAGGCCACGTAGAGGTTTTGCCCAGCGGGATCGTAGCTTTATAGACTACAGACCTCGTGGCAGTGGCGTTGGCTTTGAGCGTTACCCCCAATCGCGTTTTGGCTATCCCGGTGAGCGCTCTCTCCCTAGCGGACCACGTTTTCCTGTGCGTGGTGATCACTTCCCCCGTAGGCGTGCTAGGAATTGTTTTTCTGCTGACCGTTCTTTTGAGCATCCGGGACAACACTGGTACTCTTCTTACTTTACTCACCCCAGTGTTGGACCCTATGCTCACCCTATGTCTTTTTATTGATATAGGTAAGACGATTGGAGGACGTTTGGTTGCTGGATTCCGGGTGTTCAAGGCACATTACCGGAAACTCCAAGTGGTTCTCCAGTCTTAGTCCAGTCACCGGCAAGGAGTTTATCACCTTCGGTGACAATAGCAAAGGTAAAGTGCTATCCCGTGGTTCTGTGTGAGTTAATGAGCATTTTGTGTTATGTGATGTTGCTCTTGTTTCGAACTTGCATTTTAACCTTCTCTCTGTTTCTCAACTTTTTGAGGATGACTATGAGATTCGTTTTAAGCCGAATCTCAGTCGTATTTTGGATCCTCAGGGCAATCTTGTATGTTTGATTTCACCCTTTGGGAAAGTCTTTCATGCAAATTTCTCAGAGTCTTTTGGCATTTCTCGTTGTCTTGTGGCTGGATCCTCCTCTGATATTTGGAAATGGCATAGGAGACTTGGTCATCTGAGCTTCGACTTGCTTGCAAGACTTAGTTCACTTGGATTAATCCAAGGATTGCCTAAGTTACACATGGAGAAGGATCTTTTTTGCCATTCTTGTAGACATGGGAAAATGGTTGCCGCTCCCCACCATCCAGTGAATCAAGTTATGACCAAACGCCCGGGAGAGCTTTTGCATATGGACCTTGTAGGTCCGTCTCGGGTGAGCTCGGTTGGTGGGAAGTGGTATGTGCTTGTTGTTGTTGACGACTTCTCGAGATATTCTTGGGTTTTCTTTTTAGCTGAGAAAACTGAGACTTTCTCTTTTGTACGCAATTTGATTTTGCGTCTTCAGAACGAGTTCCCTAAGAACTCGATGAGAGCTATTCGTAGCGATAATGGTTCCGAGTTCAAAAACTTAGATTTTGAGAAGTTTTGTAACTCTTTGGGCTTAGAGCATCAGTTTTCTTCCCCCTACACACCGCCACAAAATTTTGTTGTAGAGAGGAAAAATCGGACCCTTGTTGAGATGGCCAGGACGATGCTCAATGAGCATAGGACTCCTAGGCGGTTTTGGGCCGAGGCTATAAACACTGCACGCTATATTTCCAATCGCATTTTCCTCCGTGCTTTCTTGAAAAAGACCTCTTATGAGTTGCGTTTTGGAAGGCAGCCCAAAGTGAGTTATTTTAGAGTGTTTGGTTGTCACTGTTTTATACTTAAGAAAGACAACTTGGACAAGTTTGAGTCTCATTCTTCTAACGGTGTCTTTTTGGGTTATGGTAACCATACTCGTGCATATCGCGTGCTTAATCTTGATACTAACCGAGTCATGGAGACATCCAATGTCACCTTCGATGAGACCATGCTTTGTCCTTCTTCTAGATTTGATCGTGCAGGTGTTCACGAGGTCGGGGAACCTCTTTTTGATGATGAGGAAGAGGGTGCTGAAGGGATTGATGACCCAGCACCACCTCCACCTGCTGTGCCATTAGGATCGGCATCCACTACATCGACTCACGGCCCTGACCCCACTTCGTCGACTACTTGGGGGCCGTGTGATCCACTACCTCAGGTTGTACCACTTGTACCTGAGGAGGCACCAGCTACTGTTGAGGTGGAGGTCACATCAGCTAGAGAGGCGCTATGACACATTCAGCGCCAGCACCCTCCTCAACAGATGATCGGCAACATAAACGAATGCGTCACTCGGTCAAGGTCACAACAAATCTCTTACTTTGCTCATTCTGCATTTGTTGCTGATTTTGAACCCCGAGATGTTGGACATGCTTTATCTGATCCGGATTGGGTTAATGCCATGCATGAGGAGTTAGAAAATTTTGAAAGAAATGAGGTTTGGGTTCTAGTTCCACCTCCTCCTGAGTGTCACCCTATTGGGACAAAATGGGTTTTCAAAACAAACAAGGAGAGGATGGCCACATTGTGAGAAACAAGGCCAGACTTGTAGCCCAGGGGTATAGTCAGAAGGAGGGGATAGACTATGAGAAGACTTTTGCTCCCATAGCCCGTTTGGAGGCAATTAGGATCCTCTTGGCTTTTGCTGCATCCAAGGGTTTTAAACTTTTTCAAATGGATGTGAAGAGTGCCTTCCTAAACGGCTACATAGAAGAAGAGGTGTATGTGAAACAACCCACCGGTTTTGAAAATCCCAAGTTTCCAAACCATGTTTTTAAACTTCACAAAGCTTTGTATGGTTTGAAACAAGCCCCTAGAGCCTAGTATGATAGGTTGAAAGCCTTTTTGCTTGCTAAGGGTTTTAAAATGAGATGTGTTGATAAAACTCTCTTTCTCCTCAAGCAAGGCAATGACACTCTCTTGGTTCAGATTTACGTGGATGATATCATTTTCGGTTGTTCTTCTCTTGCTTTGGTTGCCAAGTTTGCAGATACTATGAGCAGGGAATTTGAGATGAGCATGATGGGCGAGTTGACTTTCTTTCTCAGGATGCAAATCAAGCAATCCCGAGAAGGGACGTTTGTGCACCAGGGCAAGTACACTAAGGACATAGTGAAGAAGTTCGATATGGGTGAGGCCAAGCCTCTTCCAACACCCATGTTGACCACGACGGCCCTGGATGCGGACGAGGATGGAGAAGCCGTGGACCAGAAGGAGTACCGGAGTATGATTGGATCGCTGCTGTACCTGACGGCGACACGCCCGGACATTCAGTTCGCGGTGTGTCTTTGTGCACGCTTTCAGGCGTCTCCGTGCACCTCTCACCGTCAGGCGGTCAAGCGCATTATGAGGTACCTTCATTTCACACCTGAGTTTGGGATTTGGTATTCTGCTTCTTCCACCCTCTCCCTTTGCGGTTACTCTGATGCTGATTTTACTGGTTGCCGACTTGATCGCAAGTCCACTTCTGGGACTTGTCAGTTTTGGGGCTCTTCTCTTGTTTCTTGGTCTTCTCGCAAGCAGTCTAGTGTCGCCCAGTCTACCACAGAGGCTGAGTATGTTGCTGCGGCTAGCTACTGTTCCCAGTTGTTGTGGATGATGGCCACTTTGCGTGATTTTGGTCTGAGCTTTTATCGAGTACCTTTACTTTTTGACAGCACGAGTGCGATTAGCGTTGCTAAGAACCCCGTGTTGCATTCTAAGACAAAACACATAGATGTGCGCTTTCATTTTCTGCGAGACCGTTATGAGAAGGGTGATATCGACCTTAGGCATGTTGATACTCATAATCAGCTGGCCGATATCTTTACCAAGCCTTTGGACCAATCAACCTTTGCTAGGTTGAGAGGTGAGCTTGGTGTGTGCTTCCCATTTTAGATGTGGGATCACTTTGTTGTATCATATGATGTACAGTCTAGGTTTCTTTCATAGCTTTTCTGCATTTGCATATGTATCATACTTGCATTTTGAGCTTCAATTATAATCTGTCTAGATTGATACTATGCTCTGTTTCACATGCTTGTATGATACTTAGTTATGCAGTTTAAGCTCTTTATGATCATGTGACTTAACTTGCTAGGCTAAGTATGGCTTTTGCAATGATGAACTTGTCTAATAACTGTCAAATCTAAAAACAGTTCACCATTTGCTTTAGCAACTAGTATGAGTAGGCTATGTCACTCTTGAGCTTGCTTTGCTATACTAGGTTGCTATGTCTCTGGCTTGGAGTTAAATCGCTTCCATCATATATACTCTGATATGCTAAAATGTTAAAATCTGAATTCCGAGCTAAGAGATAATGAAAAGATCGAGGTGGGATTGCACTACAACACCTCACTGTATCGAGACTGCTTCCCTTTGTACTTTGGGATGAACTTGAGCAGTGTAGTGTATGACCGAAACCATTGCCTTAAGCTTCTTATAGTCTTTTGACTTAGGGTTCGCTTGGTTGAAAAGTAAGGCTTTGTGGTGCTTTCAACCCCTCGTAGTCACTTGACATGTATAACTCTTGTATAAATTGCTTAATTCAAAATGAAATGAGTTGTATATGGCTTGTTGATTGGCACTTGCTATGAGGTAGTTCACCGGTGTAGGTTTGCTAGCTCTTTGTGATGACATGTCTATTTACATGCTAGATGCAATACCTGTGGTGAACTTGACCTTTCTGCTTTAATACATATCTAAAACTACTTTGCCACTCTTGTTCAGTTATATGATCATGATGAGCTTGTGCTAGCATTAGGGCTCTTTTCTCGTTAACTTGTGCAAATAGAGCATTTTATCACTCTGGATAGTCTATCTTTGAAGCTTTTGCATTCATCTAGCTCGTTTTAGGCTCCCATGTTTTGTTCTTGATATGTGCATTGTCAACTAAGGGGGAGAATAATTGACAAATCATAACTTAGTTATGCGCATTATCTAAGGGGGAGTTGGTTATGTCCAGGGGGAGTTTGCTCGCTTTGCTTGATGAGTTTTGAGCTTGAGTGCTTTCCTTTTCGTTTGGTGTTTTCAATTGGTTTGGAGCGGTTTGGAGCTAGTTGTGTTGAGCCTTTGCCTCTTTCTAGAGGGACTAGCTGGTTTACTCAGTTTTTGGTTCTTTTGCTCCGACTTTCTTGCTAGCGGTGTTGAGCGCGTTCTGCCACTTCTTGAGGGCTAGCTTTGCTTTGCTTGGTTGCGTCGAGCCGTTGCCCATGTCTTTGGGGACCAAGTTGTTCTGCTCTTTCCACTTGACCTTTCCTTGGCTTTGTCTTGCTTCTGGTCATTTGGATGAGTTCTCTCTTCGCTCTATCTTCCTTCTTCCTTCTTTCTATTCTGTATGATTTGTGTTGGTAGTTGACAATGCACTCATCAAGGGGGAGATTGCGTATACATGGAGTGTATTCCAGATCTTGAGATGATGAGTGATTGTCAACTGGTTTTATGCGCATGTTCTTTGGCTTGTGTTGTGCAGGTGTCGGGCACAGAGACGGTGATCAAAGGCATGGTGAAGGTCAAGTAGAGACGTGACGTGCCGATGGACCCAGAGCGGTGAAGGGCGGACATGAGGCTTGGACTGACAGATCGGTGGCCGGAGGATCAGCCATGGTGGCTGACAGCCTGGGACAGCGATGAGCGGAGACTTGCGGGTGGACGGGGTGCACGGGCGGTGCATCCCTCTACGGCATCGGTTTGGTGGTAGAGCCCCAGAAAAACCACCGGGTGGATGGTTTCCAGGTTTGGGCCTCAAATCCTGGGCGGTGGCCGGTTTCCGAGTTTGGGCCTCAAAACTCGGGCTGAGGACGGTTTCCAGGTTTGGGCCTCAAAACCTGGGCGCTTGCGCGTTTCCGAGTTTGGGCCACAAAACTCGGGGCGGACGGTTTGCTGGTTTAGGCCACAAAACCAGTGGCGGAGTTCACGAGGTGGACGTCCGGAAGCGGTGACGGCACGTGGTGGCATCTGGTGAGGTCGCATCGAGGCGAAGCTACCGGATGTGCGGGCGTGGCCGTCGGATCAACATCGATATCGAGTTGGACAGGAATACCTTTAGGGTTAGCCTGCTCGCTCATTACCAGTAGGGTTAGAAGGGGAATAATGTATTAGGCTATATATGGAGAGGACACCCCTCCCTCCAAACCATCTCAGTAAACTCAGTCATTTGCCATTTTTCACTTAGGGTTTTCTGTTCCCCATTCCCTGCTGTAGCTACTGAGATCCGTAGAGTGTCACACCACCTCTGTGTACTTGGAGACCTTGAGGAAATGGAATTAGGGACATAGTTCCAGTTGGAATTGAGATCGTCTCGCGTCTTTGTGTTGAGTTCTTCGCGGTTTTCGTTTTGCCCTCTTGGTGATTTGCTTCGTTCTCCCCCACCGAGTGTTGGTTTTTGATTCCGTTTGAACTGAGTTGTTCTAGATTGTGAGGCGCATCTTTCCACCGAAGAAATTCTTCCCTCATCTCACGGACTAGCAGATCGAGATGATTTTTGGATTGGATCGGTTTCTTTTTCCTTTGCCTCGAATTCTTTCGATTCATTGATTTGGAGTTAGGTTCGAGCCATGATCTCTTAGGAGTAGCTCACTAACCTCCTTGGAACTCCTCATACCAAGTCTAAGCCTTAGAGCTTTTGATTTGGAGGAGATCGAGTTGAATCCGTGGAAGAACTGTGCTGTTTTGGGGGCATCAGACGCTGAGCACGGGGGCATCGGACGCTGAGTTCATCACATCGGACGCACCGGTGCCACGTGTGGAAGAACAACGTTTTTAAGTGAGCATTGGATGCAGGGCATCGGACGCTCCGTTGACCATCGGACGCGCCGAGGCCTGAGCATCGGACGCTGAGCTTTCACTGTAGCAGCGTCCGATGCTAGTCCAGTAAGGTTCCAGAACCGTGCATTTGGCATCGGACGCGTCCGACGCTTGGACATCGGACGCTGGCCAGCGTCCGATGCAGTGACTTCTGCACTGTTTCGTTCGTGGTTCATTCATCCGACCTCGGATTTGGTTTCCGTCTTTTGCGTTGGACTTCTTGGGCTGTATAGTATCCTGCTGTGCTTCTAGGAAGCATCCACCCTACATCTAGGGTCGTGGATACTTGCAAGTCCGGGTTTTGCTTTTGGGGTTGGCTTTTGGGACAGAGGCCAAAGTTTCTGAGAAGAAATTTTTAGGCAACCATTCACCACCCCTCTGGTCACCACTGTTTAGCATTCTCGGTCCTTCAATTGGTATCGGAGCGGGTTAAGGATCTTCCACCTTAGTCGGTTCCATATCCACAGAAGGCGACATAGATCGCGGCGTGGGCAAACCGTCGTTTTTCGATGGGACGAACTATGCATATTGGAAGATACGTATGTTGGCCTATCTTCAGAGCATGAGTGCTTCGGTTTGGGAGATTTGCCACAATGCCAATTACGTGGTCTTTGCTGCTCATGTGACTCAACAGCAAATCAATGAGCACAATGCCAATAGCCGAGCCCGTAATGCTCTTTTCTCGTGTTTGAGTATGTCCAAATTTGATCGTGTTTCTCACCTCACTACGGCTCGAGAGATTTGGGAGACTCTCATGCATTTTCATGAGGGCACCACTCAAGTCAAAACCCGTCTCTACGAGTCGCATAAGCGTGAGTATGAGAACTTTCGACACATGCCTGGCGAGAGCATTGAAAGTCTATTCGCTCGCTTTCAGGTAATTGTCAACAGGATGAGGGCTAACAAAGAGCTATTGACGTACGACGATCATGAGAGAGCTCTTAAGCTACTCCATACTCTTGGTTGATCGATGTGGGATTCCAAGGTTCAGGCGATCATTGAATTGCATAACTATGAGACTCTCTCTTGCGACGTGATTTTTAGTAAGCTCAAGTCTAGTGAAATTGACGCCATGACGAGGGCATCATATGAGAATCCTTCTGGCCCGTCTATGGCTTTGGTTTCTGGCTCTTCTGCTAACCCCTCTGGAGGCTTTGCACTTTCTTCTCTTCTTTCTATCACAGAGGAGCAGTGGGAGTTTATGGCGTACGATGAGTTGGCTTTGCTTGCCAACCGATTCTCGCGGTTCCACAACAACCGCATGAACCGTCGCCACGGAGGAGGACGAGCTGGGTGCTTCGAGTGCGGCGACCCCGACCACTTCATCGCCGACTGCCCCAAGAAGAGCAAGAAGGCGTTTGGCAAGGGTGATCATGGCCACAAGTACGACTCCGGCAAGCGCAAGGAGAAGTACACCCCCGCCAAGCACAAGCGGAAGGGTGGCTCCGACAAGGGGTACATCAGGAAGAAGTACTTGGAGAAGGCCAAGGCTGAGCAGTGTGCTTTCTTCGCCACGCTCAGCGACATCGACAACTCGGACAACGACTCCATTGCGTCAAGCGACGACGAGTCCGAGAAGAAGAAGATCGAGGACCAGCTGAACGACCTCTGCTTCTTCGCCGACAATGAGGGTTTCTGTACCATGGCCCTTAGCGATGAGGTTGACAGCATGATGGAGGAGATCCCTCGGAACGACGATGACTCCTCCCAGGTATCACAAACTGCTGATGAACTTGCTGCCGAGGTTGAGACCCTTACTGCTGCTCTAGTTAGTCAGGATAAGCTGCTAAAATGTGCTGCTAGAGAGCGGAAGGAGTATAGGCAGAAGTGGGAGGATGTGGTGAAGGAGCTTGAGTTTGCCAAGTCCACCGTTTTAGTCACCGAGGAGGTTGAGTGTGAGATGTGCTCCAAGCACATGACTGACCTTCTCACTTTAAGAGGGAAGTATGTTGCTTTGGTTGGAGAGGTGGATGAGCTTAGGGCTAGACCCGTGTTGCTTGGTGCGTGCAAGTCTTGTGCAGGCTTGCAATCCGAGTTGGCCGAGAAGAATGCCAAGATTGTGTCTCTTGAGAAGGCCAGCTCGGATAGCACTTGTGTGGCTAGGTGTGCGCTGTGTGAACGCTTGGAGATGGAGATTGCGAATGTGAAGCATGACAAGATGTTAACCGAGGAAGAAAACACATACCTTCGGACCATCTTGTGAAGGACCGAGAAAGCACTAGCAAGGCGACCAGAGGGGGGGTGAATGGGAGCTCAAAAATTTCTTTCAAAACTTTGGCCGATTGTCCCAAAATGAACCCCCAAGAGCTACGACCGAGAAGGTGATGCCCACGACCCTTGGAAGAGGGTGGATGATCCCTAGGATCACAGCGAGGCACCACAAGGTGATTGCGAGCCAAACGGCAAAATCACTCAAACAAGTTCGACCCTTAAAAAACCAAGTTTCGAACGTAGATAGACGGCTACGTCGAGAAATCTCCAAATATCGATGCTAACAAGTAGCAAAGATACCTAGAGAGGTTCCTTGGTTAACTACAAGGTCAAACGAGAAGTCCGAAAACCAAGCGAGGAAGCCGGGAGAGCAAACGCACAAAACCGGAAGCTTCAGGCTAGTCCCGGACTGTCTGCCCAGTGGCGGACTGTCCGGGCTTAGGTCACGGACTGTCCGCCGGCCAAACGAGCAAAACCACAGTGCTGCTGCAAGTCCACTAGACGTTCTCGGACTGTCCGCGAGACCCAACGGCGGACTGTCCGCCGGTCAAATGCCAAAACAGCGAAGATGCTGAACAGTCCCTGGACGACTCCTGGACTATCCGCGAGTTCCTTCGGCGGACTGTCCACCGGTCAAGGAACAGTAACGCGACCGAGACCCGCAGCCACTGACCTGGCTCGATTCCGACGCGCGGACTGTCCGCGGGTCCAACGACGGACTGTCCGCGGATGAACAGAGAGGGCAATTTCAGTCGCCCCTCTCACGAATCTCTCCAAAATCGATCCAAATCAAAATCCCACGTTCTCCAACTTGGAGAAGATGATCACGGGGTAGTTAGGAGACTATCCCCAAGAAATCATCTGCTCAAATCGATTCAATCACCGGGGAATCAAAAGAGGAAGATCAAGAACGAAAAAGCGCCACGAAAATGAAATCAACCCGATCTACTTGTTCGTAAGGAGTTAGATAAATTCCTTCGGTGGAAATGATCTCCTTTCAAATACAAACAAGTTGATTCAAACGGATTTTGCAAAGACGCAGTAGGGAGAGAGATCGAGTGACGGGAAAATCATGGAGAAACGAAGAACGCAAAGAACACGAACCAAAACGCGAATCAACACATCGATCTGCAACCGTGTGGCTAGCACACGGTACAACAGTGAGGTTACGGCCTCACTTCCTCGGAATCAACAGTACACAGAGGCAAGTCTCTCTGCGGATCTCAGCTAGCTACAGCAGGGAATAGGAGAGCAGGAAACCCTAAGTGCGAAAGAGCAAATGACTGAGATAGATGGGAGGAGGGTGTCTCCCGACTACTTATCCTACTACTAGCCTAAGTCTATTTCCTACTCTACCCCTCTCTATTCTAATTACAGAGTGAACCAGTTAAACCCTAGGGTTATTCTGGACCAACTCGGTGGTAGGTGTATCCGACGGCCACGCCCGCACAAACTGAAGCGTTGCCTCGACGCAACCTCCGGATCTCCGCCACGTGCCGCCCTCGCTCTGCACCCCCGGTTTTGTGGCCCAATCCGGGAAACCAGCCCACCAGCATCTGAGTTTTGAGGCCAAACTCAGCAAACCTTCAGAGCCCAGGTTTTGAGGCCCAAACCTGGAAACCGTCCTCAGCCTGAGTTTTGTGGCCAAACTCGAAAACCCTCAGCCCGAGTTTTGTGGCCAAACTCGGAAACCGACCACGCCCAGGTTTTGAGGCCCAAACCTGGAAACTGTCCATCCGATGGTTTTTCCCTGGCTCTACCACCAAACCGACGTCGTAGATGGGATGCACCTCCCGTGCACCCCGTCCACCGACATGTGTCCCCGAGTCCACGACTCAGACAACACATGACCGCACTTCTTCACTTGTCGTCGTCATAGGCTGCCAGCCACCACAGCTGATCCTCGGGCCTCTGGTCCCTCAGTCCAAGCCTCACGTCCGCCCTTTGCCACTCTCGGTCCATCGGCACAGCACGTCTCTACTTGACCATCACCTCGCCTTCGATCACTGCATCCGTGCTCGACACCTGCACATCACAAGCCAAAGAACATGCGCATCATCCCAGTTGACAATCACTCATCACTCAGAGACCCGGCATACACCCATGTATCCGCATCTTGTCATGGGTTTCTAGTGCTGAGCCACAACTTGGCATGATGATTGCCCAATTCAAGCGTGCTGCTGGAGGTCCAGGTGTTGGCTTTGCTCATGGTGTGGAGAGTGCTGGTTCTTTCAGGAAGGTTGGTGAGTTTAGTGGTCTTAACCCATGTGAGAAGCCCAACTCCACCACTACTCCCAAGCTAACCAAGATTCCACTCAAAGAGCCTCTCAAGCCTAACACCAAAGATGGAGTGTAGGAGGAGCCTCCAAGAGCTCCACCAAAGAAACAAGTGTGGTCTACTAAGCCCAACCACCTAAGGAACAAGCTAGACACCATGCCACCAATTCAAGAGGAGCTCATGCCTCAAAAGAACCAAGTGATCCACACCCAATACCGTGAGTACCAACAACCCCCTATGAGAGCGGTGAGGTACCACTATGAGCACTATGGGAGAGATGGACACTTGAGGGAGTTCTGCTTTCGACGCAAGAGAGAGAAGCGTCGTGTAAGGGAGATGAACAACTCAGACATGTATCATCCTCACCATGATATACATGCGCTGAATGTTCAAAGGAGAGTTGCTAGGCCTAGAGGTCCACTGCCTCAAGGTCCTAGGCCACGTAGAGGTTTTGCCCGGCGGGATCCTAGCTTTATAGACTACAGACCTCGTGGCAGTGGCGTTGGCTTTGAGCGTTACCCCCAACCGCGTTTTGGCTATCGCGGTGAGCGCTCTCTCCCTAGCGGGCCACGTTTTCTTGTGCGTGGTGATCACTTCCCCCGTAGGCGTGCTAGGAATTGTTTTTCTGCTGACCGTTCTTTTGAGCATTCGGGACAACACTGGTACTCTTCTTACTTTACTCACCCCAGTGTTGGAACGTATGCTCACCCTACGTGCTAGGGATGATCTGACATTCTCTGAGCCACTTGTCAGATCATCTCTCAGATCAAGCTCCTCAAGTGGCAACTGCTCCTCTGGAACTCTCAGGCATCTCTTCAGCTGGGAAACATGGAACACATCATGAATACCTGCCAGCCATGCAGGCAACTCCAGCTGATAAGCAACTGCGCCTTTCTTGTCAATCACCTTGAAAGGTCCAATGAATCTCGGAGACAACTTGCCTTTGACATTAAACCTCCGGAGACCTCTGAAGGGTGACACCTTCAGATAGACATAGTCCCCAATCTGGAACTCCAGCTCTCGTCATCTAACATCTGCATAGCTCTTCTGCCTAGACTGAGCTATCTTTTGGTTGCCTCTGATTTCCCTAACTTGCTCTTCAGCTGCTTCTATAGATTCAGGGCCAAAGACTTTCCTTTCTCCAACCTGATTCCAGAACAGAGGAGTTCTGCACTTCCTGCCATATAGTGCCTCGAATGGTGACATCTTCAGGCTGGCCTGATAGCTGTTGTTATAAGAGAACTCTGCATATGGCAGACTCAAGTCCCAACTATGACTGTTCTGGAGTGCACTGGCTCTCAACATGTCCTCCAGAATCTGATTCACCCTTTCTGTCTGGCCATCTGTCTGAGGGTGATATGCTGAGCTGAAACTGAGGCGGGTGTCCATAGACTCATGCAACCACTTCCAGAATCTGGATGTGAACTGTGTGCCTCTGTCAGATACTATGATCTTGGGCACTCCATGCAAACACACAATGCGAGACATGTACAGCTCTGCAAGCCTATCTCCCTTATATGTTTCCTTGACAGGAATGAAATGAGCCACCTTGGTCAATCGATCAACTATGACCCAGATAGAATCATATCCCGACTGTGTCTTGGGCAAACCAGTGATGAAATCCATGCTGATCTCTTCCCATTTCCACTCCAGAATATGCAGAGGTTGAAGCAAACCAGCTGGTCTCTGATGTTGGGCCTTAACCCTCTGACGCCATGACGAGGGCATCATATGAGAATCCTTCTGGCCCGTCTATGGCTTTGGTTTCTGGCTCTTCTGCTAACCCCTCTGGAGGCTTTGCACTTTCTTCTCTTCTTTCTGTCACAGAGGAGCAGCTGGAGTTTATGGCGGACGATGAGTTGGCTTTGCTTGCCAACCGGTTCTCGTGGTTCCACAACAATCGCATGAACCGTCGCCGTGGAGGAGGACGAGTTGGGTGCTTCGAGTGTGGCGACCCCGACCACTTCATTGCCGACTGCCCCAAGAAGAGCAAGCAGGCATTTGGCAAGGGCGATCATGGCCACAAGTATGACTCTGGCAAGCGCAAGGAGAAGTACACCCCCGCCAAGCACAAGTGAAAGTGTGGCTTCGACAAGGAGTACATCAAGAAGAAGTACTTGAGAAGGCCAAGCTGAGCAGCTTGCTTCTTCGCCACGCCCAGCGACATCGACAACTCGACAATGACTCATTGCGTTCAGACGACGAGTCCGAGAAGAAGATCGAGGACCAGCTGAACGGCCTCTGCTTCTTCACCGACAATGAGGGTTTCTGTACCATGGCCCTCGGCGATGAGGTCGACAGCAAGATGGAGGAGATCCCTCGGAACGACGACGATGATGACACCTCTCAGGTATCACAAACTGCTGATGAACTTGCTGCCGAGGTTGAGACCCTTACTTCTGCTCTAGTTAGTCAGGATAAGCTGCTAAAACGTGCTGCTAGAGAGCGGAAGGAGTTTAGGCAGAAGTGGGAGGATGTGGTGAAGGAGCTTGAGTTTGCCAAGTCCACCGTTTTAGTCACAGAGGAGGTTGAGTGTGAGATGTGCTCCAAGCACATGACTGACCTTCTCACTTTGAGAGGGAAGTATGTTGCTTTGGTTGGAGAGGTGGATGAGCTTAGGGCTAGACCCGTGTTGCTTGGTGCATGCAAGTCTTGTGTGTGGCAACTAGCTCGAACCGAGCCGCTTAGTGGAGATGCAGTGGCACTCGGAAAGAAGGAAAGGGGGAGGTCAGAGTGCGAGCAGAGCCTCTTGTAGGCAGAGAGGAGGGCGGCGGCGTGATCTGAACTATTGGGAGAGAGCCGGAGGGTTCGGGGAAGGAAGTTGGAGGCTAGCGGTGGAGGCGTAGGCGCTGCGGCGGGTGCGGGAGCGTCGGGGGAGATAGACCCGATAGGTCTGGCCCGCCTGTCGGTGAGAGAGAGGAAGGGTGTGGCGGCGCGTGACCAGGATGAGCGGGGTTTGGGCTGGAGCGCGGAAATGGAAGGGGAACGGGCCAGAGCGGGGGCGCGTGGGCTGGCCTTCCTGGGCCGCGGCGGTGAGGTGGGGGAGCCGGGCCAGGTAGGGAGGGACCCGGGTGGAGCTGTGTGGGCCGGGGCTGCGGGCTGCGGGCTGAGGGGAGGGAAGGTCCAGTTGCCCTGTTTGCTTTTTTTCTCTTCAAACCTTTGTAAAACCAGATTTCAAAATCCATTTCAAAACCTCTTTGAAATCAATTTGGTTTAAAGAATTTTGAAAACACTTTCCCTAGGTTTTGAAAATAAAACTTTTAATTTGATTTGGTAAAACTTTTATAAATCTTTTATTTCTTTTCTAAATAGAATAAATTCGATTCGCCCTAAACGGGTTTAATAAATTTATTTTCCACGCAACAAAAATATGCATTGGCATGAATGCAACATGACAATAATAAATAAATTTTATTTTCCTCCTCTAATTAAATAGCCAACCTAAAGTCTAATTATTTTAATTAAATTGGGGAAAAATTAAATCAGGGTGTTACACCCCCCTCGAGTCCGTCAAGCTCATCACTACGAAGTACAGTAAGCCCCCAAGTTGGCCTGTCTATCATTACTATCTTGATCCACCCTTCATGGCGAAGAAGGAAGATCCGGGCCGACCCACCATTGAGTGTGCCATAGGGGCACACAAGTTTCGCAATGCATATTGTGACCTTGGAGCCAGCGCCAACATCCTCTCCAAGGCGGTATACGAGAAGATCCGTGGTGGTCCGTTGTCGGCCACCAACATCACGCTCCAGATGGCCAACAACACGATCTGCAGGCCAGAGGGGGTAGCTAAGGACATCCTGTTCCGCATCAAAGATAGCTACATCCCCGTAGACCTCATCATCCTGGACACCGGAAAAGATGACGATGTCCCGCTCCTCCTTGAACGACCGTTCCTAAACACGGCCAACGCTGTGATATTCGTCTCTGGAGGACGGATCCACTTTCAGCTTCCAGAGAAGATCATCAGATGTCGGTTCAATGGATACTTCTGCCGTGAACCTGCATGGAAGCCACAGAAAGTGAAAACCCCGAAGCTGATCATGCCTACTCCACCACCATCGGCCAAAACTCGGCCGGCATGGCGGAAGAAGAAGCAACCACCTCCAACTCCTGGGTCGGAAGCTTCCACTTTGGGAAAATAGAGGAGGTATAGCCTTACTACCAGGCTATAAAAGGTACGTTCTCCGCCAGAGGTAAAATGACAGTTATCTCTTTCATAAAAAAAATTGGTACCTAAAATATTCTATCCGGCAAATTCTAAAACTCATCAATTGCAATTCATCATCCCACTTGAGCGCTTTATACACTTGGAGGCATACTGTATGCTGACTCTGTTCCTAGTCATGACTTCTAGTCGACTTCGCTTTATTAGAAATGATGAATTGAGATTACTTTTTGTGATGGTCCACAAAATTAAAATTGCTCCTGTTCGTGAAATGTTTTTACACATGCTAGAGATGTTTCGGGTTTCCACTTCTATATCCTGCACATCACTTGTAACTCGTATTGTCGAGAGCGTTGGTGCATTGGAAGGACATGATGTTTCATACATCCCCATCCCACGCATCATCATCAATGAAGCATACTTGATACAAGGACATAACTTAAAAGTGAAAGAAGATAGAACAATTGTATACTTTTTCCCTGGATTTATCAACGAGTATTCGTTACCTAACCCAGAACTCGCTTTATATAAATGCTAGGAATTCACCCTTCCTCTTGTTTCACAAGAGGAAGCCCGAAAAAGTACATCTTCTCACAGGTCAACACGGAGCAGAACAAGGCAGGAAGCCGGATCAAGCTCGCAGGCACCCCCAATGCCTGCTCCTCAGCCAACCATGTAGGGATGGTATCCCGTCGGGCAGGCACCTAGGTTCACACCTGGATATCAGCCTGGCTGGGACGACCTACCCCGGCAGTCTCCGACAAGTACGGAGTGGCCTGAAGGGAGCCAAGCAGCTTGGGCCCAAGGAACATAGGCCGAGTCATCAGATTCCGAAGGGCTACCACCTTCAGTCCCACCAAGGCAATCTATCACCTTGGAAGGCCTGAACATGAGGATTGAAGGGCTGGAGATCTACATAGACAACATTCAGGGCTCCTTGAATGAACAAGCCCAATGGAACCAACACTAGGATGCCAGATAGGACCAGTTCAACGCCAGGCAAGCAGAATCACTCGAAGAAATGCGCAAGGTCCATGCACTGCTACGACAACAACAAGAGCAACAGCTGGCGTACTGGGCGTCGCTGGGGTACTATCCCCGGGGTCCGTAGCTTCTAGCTTGGGGGGAGGAGCCCCCAGGTACCTTGTATCTTGTATCTGCATTGCATATTTCCCTTTCTAAAATCTTGCATTGCATGTTTAATTCCGAATTTCTAATTTCAAAAAAATAATAATAATGATTCCACTCACATCTGTATGATAAACATGTTTTTGCTATGTTCTTGTTGAAATGATGAATAGTTGCTCTGTTTCATGTTTTAACCTTGCTTAGTTTATAATTTTGAATTCCCTGACATTTAAGTTTATTGGCTAAAACTATTCATCCTATAAAACTTGAAACTCTTGGGTAGCATAAGCATGATCCTTGTCTAAGTTGTTGCTTGATTTGATTCGAAAATAGACTTTACTATGACTTTGTTCTAAGTGACACTTGACATCTGGAGTTTTCATTTTCAAAATATTAAAATTGCAAGTTCCTCAATGATCATACATCCTACCAAAGCCATATGAGTTATTCATTTGAAAAACCTTCCACTCATGTGCTACTTGTAATTACATTGAGCTTTGTCAAATTGTTTGTGACCTATGTTGAGATTCTTGTCATACACCCATGATCCGAGATTCACGTACACTCCACAAACATCGCTAACTCTTACACCAAGAGTTACGCACAACATGCCATCCATCCACCCACCAAATAAAAGCTCCATCCACTTGTCACTTCTCTCTCACACAAAAAGTCCAGAAAGAGTTACGGGCTATGAAAATAATAATAAGATAATACATGCCAAAAGGCATGTTGAAAAAAATGGGCAAGTGCCCGACGTAGAATTAGGGGTATGCTCAATACCCACCTGAAAAAAAGAGAAAAGAAAAAAAAAGAAAAAAAATAGCCCATACTCTCAAAATTCCAAAAGAGGGAGAGATTTGACCAAAGGAGCCCAAAACAAAACAAAAATATTTCCACACACCAGCACATCTCGATTAAGGTATATGACTTGGATCTCCATGTGGTTCAGTTTTTGACATAGCAACATATGTAATACAAGTATGCCTCACTTTTTCTCTACCTAAAAGATCCACATAAAGCCTTCATAGTTGGTAGGGAAAAAGAAAGGCAACTTCCAAGAATGCCAATACACAATGAGCGATCGAGTGTATCATTTGAGGAACTGCCTTTTTTGAATTTGAAAATATTTAGAACCCTCCGGATTCATAGTTGATCAAAGAATAAAAGTCAAGCAGGTCTATGAAAATTGGTCGGTCTCGCAACCGCCAAAGACTTGGAGATTGCTACAACGCCCCACAGGTAACACGGTAAAAGGGTGAGTCGAATGCCAATTCATTTAAATCAAAGAAGAATTGTCAATTATAAGCATAGCAACTTTGAAAGATGATCGACATTACAGCAACTCCTGATCAACAACCTAAAGTTGTACTACTTGCTCGGGACGAGCAAGGGGTAAGCTTGGGGGGTTTGTTGGTGGTGCTTACCGACAACTTTTATGAGCCAACCATGGACAAAACAAAGCACACTTACATACATATGTTATCAACTTGACCTATTTCCACTTGTATTGGAGAATCATTGTTTTACAGGTAGCAGAAGTGAATACAGTGGAAAAGGCAAGAAGAACACACTTTCAGCAAAGCGTAAAACTAAGGAATAAGGAAGAAGCCCACCTAAAGATCAAATATGGGCTAACAACCCACATGGGAGGCATCCAGGCCCAGCCAAGGACCCACAAGAGAAGGTCGGTGGCCAGAGGCGGTGCCAGGGGTGCACCCGCACACCTGGTGCGGCCGCACCGCATGCCTCCATGCATAGATCGGTTATGTGGGTTTCCATACTTACATCATTCGAACCGACCTTGTTGTAGTATAAAAGTAGGGGTGGAGCTCCCTCTCAAGGAGGTCATCACACATCAACACATTTCTTAGTCATTCCACTTTGTATTTAGAGCTCTCTACCTTAGTTTAGTTCCTCTAGTAGTTGGAGCAAGTGCTACTTGCAAGAGAGGAGAAGTTGTAAGGATCAACTTGGTATGAATACTAAGTTCCTCTTTTCATACTTGTTCTTGTTCTCTTATGATCAACATTGTTATGTTCTTGAATTAGAGCTATGTTCTTGTTCATCATTCATTGTTCTAGGACTAGTTCATAGTTTTAGATCTATGTTCATCATGAACACAAACACTGTTCTTCATTCAACATGTTTAGATCTTGATAGCTTAGTGTTATGTGTTGGGTGGTGTTTTGTCGTGCCTTCGGTGCGCTTGTGCCCTTTTCCTGTCAATCCATAGGGTTGGGGACCCGAGGGGGTGCTAGTGTTCTCTTATATACACGAGAGTGGTTCTCGGGTATATGGAGATGGGTGAATGCCTGGCTTAGTCCACGGTTGAGGGGTAGGCGGTAGGTGGTGACAGCCCTATCCGTCCCTTGTAATCCCCCACGTTTAGCTTTGGGGTAGGAGTCTAAATTGCCGGTGTATCCTGCTGGCAGACCAGTGTTCTCGGGTCTCCTAATCCATCCAATACCTAACATTAATGTTAACATGATTATAACATGTATGCTTGATTCATTAACATGACCTTGTTCAAATCCATGCTTCGTAGGACATTCTTTATTCTTTTATTCATTCTTCTATCCCTGTAGAAGCTCTATTTATCTTAAGGATGTGTGTGTGATGATCCTACTATCCAAATTACCGTTTATCCTCCTGCTATGGTTAATTGGTCAACTATGCATGTATTATGTTCTTGTCATGAGTATATCTTGAATCCTTCGCATCTAGCCTTCCCTGTGGTGAAATATAAATAACGATACCTAGAATACTCCCAGTGAAATGCTACAACGGTAACCCCGTGCGCTTGCGGACCTTGTCTATAAATGAATTGGTTTACCAGGCCAGCCTCTCAGGCCGTCGCTAAAGTCATATGTCTTGGTATATGAAGTGCCATCGCACTTCGGCGCCAATACCAGATGTGTAGCTAGAGTGGCTGCGTTTGAGGCTGACACTGGCATCTTTTGGTAGCATCGCTAGGAACCAGCATACTCAGTGTATGTTCTTAAGGAATATCAATAGGCATTCCTGGCGCTGTTACCGGGAATGATGGCTTATGCTAGTGATGATGCTAACAGATGTCAGAAAGTATTTCTGGCACGATTACCGAGGATGGATCCTAAACCTATCCTCTGGTGGTTGCGCTAAGAAATGCCAACAAAAATGCCCCTGAAGGACCGAATTGGCGACCAGAGGGGGGGGTGAATGGGAGCCTCAAAATTCTTTTCAAAAATATTAGACCGTTATCCCAATTTCCACAACGCCAAGAGAAAAGATCACAAAACGTGATGTCCACGACCCAAAAGATTGGGTGGATGTTCCCTAAGAACACAGTGGGACAACACACACGCAATCTACCAAGCAAACCATCGAAATCGGAGCTCCAAAAAGAAGCACTACACTCCTATGGAGAAAAAGCAAGTGCCCAACCAAAAATACTTAAGCCAACTGGTGACAAAAGTACTTTAGAATGTTCCTTACAAAGTTAGGAAACCAACGTAACAAACGGAACTCAAATCGGAGCTCAAACGCAAAAACTACGGATGAAATAGCGCGAAAACAGCACTGACCGGACGCTGTCTCTAGCGACACTGTAGCGTCCGGTCGCTGCACTGTAGCGTCCGATACTGTTACTGTAGCACCAGACGCATGAACAGTAACAACGCAGAGTCCGGTCAAAAAGCAACACTGAGTCCGGTCGGTACTATAGCAGCTACTGTAGCACCAGACGCACTGTACCAAATTACTGCAGTGTCCGGTCGTACTGTATCAGCGTCCGGTCACCCCGACCAGCCCACTGTTCGTCCACCGAATCGACCCGATCTCCATCAAATCAAAAGCACTAGGGCTCTAACTTTGTGTGAGGGGTCACAAGGATGTTAGTGAGCTACTCCTAAGAGATCATGGCTCGAACCTAACTCCAAATAGGTAAATCGAAGAAAACGGTGAAGAACGGGCAAGAACTCGATCCCAAAACTAAATCCGACCAATCTATGAGTTCGTGAGGTATTAGAGAAATTCTTTCGGTAGAAAGAAGACTCTCACGAAACTACACAAGATGGTTCAAATGGATTTGCAAAACATCCCTCGAAACAACCGATTTCATGAAGAGCAAAAGAGGGGAAAAACGTGCAACGCGAAGAACAAAATCGCAACACAAAGTAAGAAACACAAATTTGATCCTTGGATTCAGCGAGATGGATGATTGATTAAGCACTCGGTGTCGGGCTACAAGCCACTCCTAGCAACAGAAAGCTTGGACGGCAAAAAGCTCAAGAACAAGAGCCAAACTCTCCTCTAACCCTAGCCTTCTCTCACAAGCACAAAATGAGAGAGACACCGTCCAGGATGGGCTGCCCTAACCAGCCCCCTTCATATATATAGGCGCACGTCCAAAGACCAAAAACGCCCTCACATGAAGCACTGACCCAAATACCCCCCAGGGGTAAAACTGTCCAACCCTAGTAGTTTTCATCCGACGGCCACGCGCCTTCTCATCCTTTGCTTTGCCTCGACGCAAGCTTCAGGATGCCGCCACGTGCCGTCACCGTAGACCACTGCGCCTTCCTCGTGGATAGCTTCGCCGCCGCGCCAGCCTCTCCACGCCACCACGCGTCGACCGTTCCGCATAGGAACCTCCGCCCGGTTTTGAGGCCCAAACCGGTAAACCCGCCTGCCCAGGTTTTGAGGCCCAAACCTGGCAAACCGTCCACCTCGAGTTTTGAGGCCCAAACTCGGAAACCGGCCACCCAGGTTTTGAGGCCCAAACCTGGAAACCGTCCACCCCGAGTTTTGAGGCCCAAACTCGGAAACCGGCCACCCAGGTTTTGAGGCCCAAACCTGGAAACCGTCCACCCCGAGTTTTGAGGCCCAAATTCGGAAACCCGCAGCACCCAGGTTTTGAGGCCCAAACCTGGAAATCATCCACCCGGTGGTTTTTTTGTGGCTCAACCACCAAACCGACGCCGTAGACGGGATGTGGTTCGCACACCCCAACCACCGGCACCGATGCCGATGCATGTCCAGCCTCCACGCCAGGCACAACGCCTTCGCCTTCCTTCTTGACTCGGCCGACGGCACTTGCGCCGCACGCAAGCCCGTGTCCGACCTCCCGCCAAGTGCCACGACGCCATCGTCTTCCTCCCGACTCGGCCGATGCATCGCACATCCCCATGTGCTCCTGCTCGTCGATGCCATGTGCCAGCTACGACAGCTGGTCCTCCGGCCTCTCGGTTCGTCGGTCCAAGCCTCACGTCCGCCCTTCACCGCTCTGGGTCCATCGGCATGGCACGTCCGCCGCACGGCACGCCCATCCTTCACCACTCCTGGTCCGTCGGCACGACACGTCTCTACTTGACCTTCACCTCGCCATCGACCACTGTCTCCGAGCTCCACACCTGCACATCAACACAGCCAAGAGACACATGTTGCACACACACACCAACACAAGTAACACGCCACAACTCAACACCACCGGTTAGTCATAAACATTAAGCACATAGCGAGATATGGACTAAACCGGGAAAAGCCTCAAACCTTCCTCATCAATGTCAATCATTCATCATATATGTTCTCAATCTCCCCCTTGATGAATGCATTGACTAAAAATGAAACCACAAAGGAAGGGTTTGAAGGCAAGCCTCATTCAAGTGCCCAAAAGCCAAGTAAAAGCAAACACAAGGCCACTTGATATGAGAAAGGATCATGAAAACTCCCAATAAAAGCTCTCGGTCCCGAAAGAAACGGGAAAAGCGGGCAAAGCCTCCACACAACCGAAGAGTCAAGAGAAACAAGAGTTCCATGAATCCCAAAAGGCACTCAAAAGCCAATCTCAATTAAATTGTCAAACAATCATCACAAAGAAACCAAGGTTCTTATCAACTTGGAAGGTTCTTATCCACTTGGGTTTCAAAATTTCTCCCCCTTGATGATTGAATTGATAAAAACTAAGCACAAGAGATGGTTTGAGATGCCAAAACCGAAAACTTGGTCCCCAAAGACATGGGCAATGGCTCAACGCAACCAAGCAAAGTTCGAGCCAATCTCCACAAAAGAGTAGACAAAGAGCGAAAGACTTGGTTCCCAAAGACATGGGCAACAGCTCGACGCAACCAAATCAAAAATGAGCTAGCCCTCAAGAAAAGGCAGAAAAGGGCTCAACACCACTAGCTCAAGGCTCGATACCAATTGAGGCTGAATCAACGCATAAGGATGCAAAACTGCTAGTCCCTCAAGATAGAGGCACAGAGGCTCAACACAACTAGCAGAAAACTCGATACCAATCACAAGCAGCCAAAAATTGGTGAAAACAGCTAGTTCCTCAAGACAGAGGCAAAGAGGCTCGACACAACTAGCTGAAGGCTCCATACCAATCGAAAATACCAAGCAAAAACTGCTAGTCCCTCAAGAGAGAGGCAAAATGGCTCAACATGACTAGCAGGCTCGATACCGACTGAGAAAAACACAAAGAGAAGCTCAAAACTAAATGGAGCACAAACACTCGGAGCACGCGGAGAAGCAGCAAAGCAAAAGCGGCTCCCCCTGAAAGCAAGCCTACACATAAAAGCTATGCAACAAAGCTCAGGACACCAAAAGCACTCCATACCAAAAGATGGATACCAATTGAAATACATAAAAGAGCCAAACTCCCCCTAGCTCAAAGCTCTCCCCAAAATGCACGACTCTCCCCTTTGTGCCAACACCTAAACTCCCCCTTGCAAACAGCTTCTCCCCCTTGACAAAAGGGAACATGCTGAGGGGTTTTGACATTACTTCACAAAGTTGACACAAGCACAAGATGAGTCATCAATCAAAAGCATATGAGGGTGGTGAAAAGCATTGAAAGTGACCATGAAGTGTATCAGAGCTGGGGGTATGTATACTAAGCTAAAAATGCATGATATGCACAATGCAATAGCTTCAAGTGTATAGCAATCAAAATGAAAAGATGTTCAAAAGGGTGCTGCCCTGAAAATGTAGCAATCAATACAAATGCTAGCAAAGGCTCAAACTGATCAAATGAATACAAAATATGAACAATTGAGCATATGAACAGTTTTAAGCCATTTGAAAAGGAGTTCACCACTAAAATAGCACTAAGCATGAATAGACAGGAAATCAACCAAGTGCTAACTCAAGTATAAAAGGTGAACTACCCCTAGCAAAGTTCAATCATCATGCCATAGAATGAAGCATAGACTTGTGTTATTTTTATATTTTATCAGAATTTGCAGCGGTATTAACACAAGTTCAAAATCAAAGCATGTGATTGCGAGAGGTTGAAAGCATGGTCATTGCCTAACTTTTCAAATGGGCTAAGCCTATGCAAGAAAAGCAATCGGAAGCTTAAAGCACCGGTTTTGGTCTTACACTACACGGCTCAAGTTTAACTCAATAGTGCAATGAGAAACAGTCTCGATACCGTGAGGTGCTGACACATGCAATCCCATCTTGATCTTTTCATTTTACTTAGACTTGGATCAAATTTTAAGCACAAGGTAAATATGAACAATCCAAGCAAGTGAATGTCTCAGTGCAAGAGACATAGCAACCTAGCATACAAAAGATAGCACAAGTGATCTCAACACATCCTACCCATGCTAGTTGCCAATCTCAATGGTGAACAAATTAAAGGTTTCATAGTTGATTAGTCATGTTCACCATTTGCAAAAATAGCTTAGCTCATAACATGTATCAAGTGATCAAAAAGAGCCTAAGCTACAAGCATCATCATGAATAAGCAGGGCATACCAAAAAGAGCATAATCTCATTCTCATTGCTCTAAACATGAAGCTCTAAAATGCACTAGAATACATGATGAAATGCATGCAAAACTAGTCTAGCAAAAACAAAGCAAAAACTAGCCTAAAAAGGAAGACCCAAAACAAAAGGGAATTGGAGAAGTCCAACTAAGATACAACAAGTAAAATGCTTCCCCAACTAAAAGGGAAACACACACCAAAATTCACAAGCAAAGAGCCAAGAAACACTCAAGCGAACAGCCAGTAAAAATCCACATCCGAAAAACCACATAGCAAAAAGAAGTCAAGGAAGAAGAGTACCAAAACGCGAACTCAGAAGTGTATCGGAGGTACCTCATGAAGCTCATGACCGCCTGCTGGTGTGATACCCGAGGAGACGCCAACCATGCCAAAGTCATCTCCCCCTCGCCAGATGTTGTCGCTCCCTCAGGTGCAGCTAGTGCTCGCTGGAGAGCTGCTCGAACAGAACCCCAAGTCATGGAAGAAGTGGGATCAGGTCCATGAGCCGAAATGCCCTCTCCAGGCTCCTGTTCTCCTGCACACTCAAAAGCAGAAGAAACACAAGGCATTGTCTTGTCCAGTGTGACCTCAAGGTCTCCACAAAACGGTTAGTCACATGATAAGCATAAGGTGAACTCTCAACAAAAAGAGATCTACCTATGAAAGATACCGCAAGGAGATCTAAACTCAAACTAGTCAAGACTACCATGCAACAGGATAAAGCACTATATAGCAAAATACAACCTAGTGACATGATCAATCCAAACACAGCCTAAACCTCAACACATGCTACTATGCAAGATAATGATAGCAATAGATCCAGAAGCATGTAACATGATAAAATTGTGGAAAGGCTAGTGCTCAAACTAAACATATCAACAGGGTACATGTAGCTAACCAAAACTAGCACCTGAAAAATGACACCTAATGAACATCATACCACTACAAATCAAGCTCATGGAGAATTATGGTAAAACATGGCATAATGTTCATGAGGATCACAAACTAGCATGAAAAGTGGAATAGCCACCAAACCTGTACACAAGACTAGCATGACATGATATACAAGATAGCACATGCTAGACTAAAACAAAACATGATACAAAAGAAAATGTACATGCAAAAACTATACAAGTGAGCACATGAAGGACCATCTCTTATCACAAGACATAAATCATGGATGTACAAGGTATGAGTGTATGAGAAAGCTCACCAAGCTACAAAAACCTCTTTGGAGGCAATTCTAAGCGGGGTGTAGAGAACCATCAAACCTTAGTCACTTCTAAAAGACCAAGTTCCATCAAGCGCGTGTTCTCCACCCTGCGTCCTCATATCTACACACAAGAGGACAGAATAACCCGAGTCTTGGATCCCGAAGGGTTAGCAAGCATGTACTTGGGAATCCAAGACTTGGTCACAACTCTCAAAGGAGCACTCAACTTATCATGTGGGTTAGCATGATGCAAATGTTGGTTCAAATGCAGTTTTGAAACATCCTTGGAAGCATTCCTCAAAAGGACAACTCGAGGAGAAGAACGAGTCATACCACGGGAAAAGAGGCAAACATCTTCCAAGGTTTTTGTAGAAGAACCAATAGAAGCACCATGAGAAGCATGACGTGGACCAACACAAGAAGCATTAGAAGCATGTCCACGACCATGACCTAACCCACTAGAAAAGGAGTCATAAAACCCATCAACAAATACGGGCTTCTTACTAGGAGCACAAGCGTTCATGCCATGAGAAGGTCTATGAACCACCATCTTCCTAGAAGAGTGAGCTTGGCGCAAGCATTTGGCACGCCGATAGCAAAAGCTTTCTTGATGCCCATCTTTCTCACAAAAAGAGCAATGGTACAAAGGCCTATCGGAGGGCACACCATTCTCCGACAAGTGAGAAGTCCCTTGGGACTTAGTACAAGAAGCATCAACATTCAACTTTGTGCCAACATTTGGAGCACACGTGCCATGGGAAAGGCTATGTGGTTTCCTAAAAGCCTTAGCTCGAATACGTCGCTTGTGTTTGACACGGCGGAAACAAAAATCGAATGAGTGTCCATTTTTCTTGCAAAAGGTGCAATGGAAAATTGGATTGGGAACTCGTGTTCCAAAAATGTGAGAAGCACCCTTGCCATGAGAAATCCCTTGGACATCACTCGAAGAGACAACAAGGTTAGGAGGAGCTATGACAGAGCTATCCAAAACCTTGGCACAAGTGCTATCGTCAAAAGACTCACGCGCAACATAAGAACTCAACTCCGGTTGCAAAGAAGCAATTTTAGAAGCATCAACATCGGAGTTGCAAGAAATGCGTGACTCAAAAGACTTAGCACAAAGACTCTTGCATCTTTTGGCTAAAACCTCATTTTCAAACATGAGGCGATCACAAGTACCACAAGGAGTGTTTCTCAAATTTTCCATCTCCTTTTGAATACACTCGGCATATGTGGTACACAAGAGCTCAATTTCTTTCTCAAGGTTGGCACTCATATCATTGTGCTCAACCAACTTGGCGCTCATATCATCGCGCAAAGCTTTCAAGGCCAAAACTTCTTTTTCTAAATCAATGCATGATGTGCACATGAGATTTGTGGAAGAAACATCACCATTCACATCAAGCAAGGAATCATGAATAGCACAAGAAGTAGGGCAAGCATTTTTATTCAAAGAGCATGAGCTACAAGGCCTAGAATTTATTTCAACAATTTCAGCCCTAGCATGCTCAAGTTCATCTACACATGTGGTGTGAGTCAATTTTAATTTATTGATTTCAGCAAGCAAAGACTCACAAGAACCACATGGTTCAACAGCTTTTGACCTAAGCAAGGCTATTTCAGATTTAGCACGAACAAGATCCTTGCGCAAGTCAAAGCATACAAGACATGGTATGGAAGCATTTGATTTCAACATTTCATTTTCAGATTTTAAGCTAGCAAGAGAAAAGCATAGCTCATCATTCTTCCTAACCATGTCACTACAAGAGGTGCAAGGTAAAGATGCACTAGACTTCCAATGAAAAAGACCACATTTTAACCTAGTGATGGAGCAATTCAATTTCTTGATCTTTCTACGCAAGGTATCACAAAGCTCATCATATCTCATGTTCTCATCACAGCAAGCTTCAAATTGTTGGGACAAAATCCCAAGACAAGCAACAAGAATACCTTTCTTGGCCTTGCCAAGTTCGCGTATACGATCCTCTGTTGAATGCTCATCATCTCCTAGGAAGCCCAGCAAAGCATCCACCTCACGTTCCGCCTCAAGATCCGCACTCTTCCTTCTTGCCAAAATGTCGTCCTCAATCATATGTCCCAGACTCAAACCTAAGGACAAAGACACACTGGAAGAAGAACTTGGTGCCATTTCCAAAAGCACGGTTAGTGTTAGCCAAACAAAAGCTCAACACCTCGGCAAACCACGTCAGAAGCAAAACCACTCTAAAAGGTCACCTTCGCGGATCCAGAACCGGTTAAGGTAGAGAGATCCTTAACTGGCTCTGATACCAATTGAAGGACCGAATTGGCGACCAGAGGGGGGTGAATGGGAGCCTCCAAATTCTTTTCAAAAATATTAGACCGTTATCCCAATTTCCACAACCCCAAGAGAAAAGATCACAAAATGTGATGTCCACAACCCAAAAGATTGGGTGGATGTTCCCTAAGAACACAGTGGGACAACACACACGCAATCTACCAAGCAAACCATCGAAATCGGAGCTCCAAAAAGAAGCACTGCACTCCTATGGAGAAAAAGCAAGTGCCCAACCAAAAATACTTAAGCCAACTGATGACAAAAGTACTTTAGAATGTTCCTTACAAAGTTAGGAAACCAACGTAACAAACGGAACTCAAATCGGAGCTCAAACGCAAAAACTACGGATGAAACAGCGCGAAAACAGCACTGACCGAACGCTGTCTGTAGCGACACTGTAGCGTCCGGTCGCTGCATTGTAGCATCCGATCCTGTTACTGTAGCACCAGACGCATGAACAGTAACAGCGCAGAGTCCGGTCGAAAAGCAACACTGAGTCCGGTCGGTACTGTAGCACCCGACGCACTGTACCAAATTACTGTAGCGTCCGGTCGTACTGTATCAGCGTCCGGTCACCCCGACCAGCCCACTGTTCGTCCACCGAATCGACCCGATCTCCCTCAAATCAAAAGCACTAGGGCTCTAACTTTGCCTGAGGTCCGAGTACTATAGTACCCGGTACTCGGGATCTGACAAAATGTACGACTGGATAATCTATAAAGGTTTTGAGTAGCCGGGTCATGTTACCAGTTTGTTGCTTAAACTCTCCGAGTAATAATTATACAGCTTCAGGTGGGAAATGTTTTCAACAAACATCCCGTATCACCCCCCACTGAATAAAAATAACTGTGAGTCCAGCAATAATTGACTGGTGACTGTTCCAGCTGTACATAGTAATGATGTTTGTCGTTTTCTGCAACTACAAACTCTGTAGTCTTCATCTTGATGTGCGGGTGAGTGTTGGTTCTGTTACCTATGCTGAGCTTCACATGCACCACAGTACATTGGTTGAATTATTGCTTCAGCAGTCACTTTTGTTGGTAGACCATGTCCATAGACCAAGGAGGAACTGCCTATAAATACCCTGCCTGGGAAGCGAAGGACTCTCATCCTTTTGAGTGTAGAACTTCTCTTGGTCCCATGAGTATTGTAGTAGCAGTATCAGAGATGGCCGAGCCCCCGGGTGTCTTCCTTCTGTAGAATAGATGAGGTGCCCAGAAGAACTCTTGTGAATGGACCATCCGTTAAGGTGGTTTCCAAGTGGTCGCGAGCAAAGGGACACAGAGGTGCGCCTAGAAGAACTCTTGTGACTACCACTCGTAGATAACCTCGGAGTCACAGGTTGTCAAAAGGGGCAGCGAGGGTGATGGTCTTGCCCGAGTTCCTTGAGTACTGGGGTGGTACCAAAGACCCACCTTGGGATGCACTGAAAAGATAGTGTCTACCCAAGGTTCTGTGTCTGCTTTACTGCGTCTCACTGAACCCGGTCCTTGGTGCAATAGGCATCAAGGCTATGTACCTTGAATTCACTAGAGTAGCGTTTTACACCTTGATTGTACTTCTATTGAAAGTTGTTGTACCTCAAGATGCTTCCATGTATCTCTATTGTAATTCCGAGTAATAATAACAAAGATCCGGGTACTTGGAATTTTTCCGAGTCCTCTGTCTTGTTATCCGAGTACTATCTGTATCTTGCAA
Source organism: Coix lacryma-jobi var. lacryma-jobi (assembly GCA_009763385.1). Classification (NCBI taxonomy): domain Eukaryota; kingdom Viridiplantae; phylum Streptophyta; class Magnoliopsida; order Poales; family Poaceae; genus Coix; species Coix lacryma-jobi. The sequence goes on along the minus strand of CM019831.1, from coordinate 13,251,965 downwards.
ATGGAAAACTTGTCTGTTTACCGCTTCTGTCCTCCGTCTCTGACGCCATCTGACACGTACTCCCAGCCGTTAGGGTTACTAACGTTGCCATGACGCCGTTTACGAAAGTCGAACGGTTATTAAAACAGATCTATAATAAGCCGCCACCAGGCTTCTGCTTTCCTCGTGCTTTCATCAAGCTCTTGCCTTCAAACCACAAATCCCTTAGCCAACTGTTAGTTGATGCGTAGAAAATCTCTCGTCACCAACATGGGTCCCAAGAGGCAGTCTGCGGCTGAGAAGAAGAAGCCCAAGATCACCATCACTGGAAAGCCTAGGCATCCAAACCCGCCAACTGATGTCTTGGCGTGGAAGAAGCTGGACACCACCTTAGCGGAACTGGCCTTCCTGGCGCAGCAAGGATACCTGCGAGCGCAGCCACTCGATGGCTGGAGGGTACCCATCGACCATCGAGCTCCCGCTCCCAACACTACGGAGATCGTGATGTTCAAATCCTTCGTAAAGCGGGGATTGGGGCTTCCTGCGTCGGATTTCTTTCGTGGACTGCTGCATTATTATGGTTTGACTCTAAACCATATTACTCCCAATGCAGTTCTTCATATTGCAATCTTTGCCCACCTTTGCGAGGCTATCTTGGGGATTTGTCCCAATTTTACCCTTTTCCGCTACTTTTTCTGGTTCAAGTGTCAACCTAGTGACGCTAAGACCGAAGTAGTCGGAGGAGCTAGTCTTCAGGTTAGGCTAGAAGTAGCCAATCAGTACATAACTGTTGACTTATCGGAGTCTGTAAAAGACTGGGCTAGCGGGTGGTTTTACATGGGTAACCCACCCCCAGCTCTTCGTCGTCATGATGGATGGCCACCACAGAAGTGCCGTGAGTGGAAGGAGAAGCTCACGATTGAAGAGCTCGGAACTATTCAACCCCTCCTCATGATGATAGATGCTTTGATAATCGACGGACTGACTGGATTCAACGTCGTCCAAGACTTTGTTGCCCGGCGCATCCATCCTCTTGAGCAGCGAGCTAACTTTGGGTTCGAGTACCTGGGTAAGGATGATCCGGGTCATCACGCTGTTGAACAGTTGTCGGATTATGAGGTCTTATGGAGAGTGAACCGGCTACTTAAGAGCCGTGAACACTTGGCTCCTGTGATGATGACATTCTCCGCCATTAATCCTCCTCCTTCGGTGAGTAACTGAGCTGTAGCATCGTTGGTGTTCTGAATAGATATCCTTCTGTCCTGACTGTATGCTTCTTGCGTGTAGGGTCAGGGGAGAGAAAACAATGACTGCCCTCCCCTGCCTCCACCGACTGAAGAAGGCGGAGGCATAGCCTTGGAGGGTCCTATCCGAAGTGAGGACTTGCCTACCAAACCAAGCTCGCCTGAAGATCTTGACTGGCTTGACACAGATTCAACTGACTCTGATGTCCTGCTTATAGACCCAGAAACCGGAGGTAGCCGGAAACGGTCACCAACTCCTCAGCTGGAAGTTGGAGGCCCCATCCATAAGAAGGCTCGCACTGGTAATCGCCGTGCTTGTCGCAAAGTACTTTTATCACCAGAATTGGCTGAAAAGCATTGTAAGCCGGGTCCTCCTGGTAAGGGAAAACCCGAGTACTTTGTAGTCCTTTTGATTGTTGATAACCTCTTATCTTATATGTAATACTGTATCGGACATCGGAGTAGATCAAGGTACTTCAGGTAGTGCGGTTGCTGAGGACTCTTCTGCTTCAGACCTGCAGCTGCTCTTGAAGTTACCAAAGCCCTTAAAGCTCACAAAGTAAGTCACGTCTTCATACTTGTAGGAAAACTCACAAGCTTCTGATGCTAACACAGATACTCGTCTGTTTGTAGGAAAGCGAAGCCGGCTGCAACAATTTTCAACGAAGGTACGATGTAGTTGTAATACCTTACGTCCAGTGCGGCGTGTGCCTTGTGTATTGTTATGACTCAATATTCGATTATTTAGGACTTGCGCCCGGCTCCCCTTATATATCCGGGTGAGCCTCGGCACAGTCCGAGTCCTAGCCGGTTACAAAGATAGAGTCCTATTCTAATTACGGGACTCCTTTTTACAACTCGGCTAAGTTACAGATTAGAGTCCTAGTCCAAGTATATTTCATTACAAGTCTTCGGATCTCTAAAGCCGTCCTAGATTAGTCAGAGTAATCATCGATAGATGATATCTCTGACATCTTGGTCCGTCAGTGAGCTACTCCTAAGAGATCATGGCTCGAACCTAACTCCAAATAGGTAAATCGAAGAAAACGGTGAAGAACGGGCAAGAACTCGATCCCAAAACTAAATCCGACCGATCTATGAGTTCGTGAGGTATTAGAGAAATTCCTTCGGTAGAAAGAAGACTCTCATGGAACTACACAAGATGGTTCAAATGGATTTGCAAAACATCCCTCGAAACAACCGATTTCGTGAAGAGCAAAAGAGGGGAAAAACGTGCAACGCGAAGAACAAAATTGCAACACAAAGTAAAGCACGAATTTGATCCTTGGATTCAGCGAGATGGATGATTGATTAAGCACTCGGTGTCGGGCTACACGCCACTCCTAGCAACAGAAAGCTTGGATGGCAAAAAGCTCAAGAACAAGAGCCAAACTCTCCTCTAACCCTAGCCTTCTCTCACAAGCACAAAATGAGAGAGACACCGTCCAGGATGGGCTGCCCTAACCAGCCCCCTTCATATATATAGGCGCACGTCCGAAGACCAAAAACGCCCTCACATGAAGCACTGACCCAAATACCCCCCAGGGGTAAAACTGTCCAACCCTAGCAGTTTTCAACCGACGGCCACGCGCCTTCTCATCCTTTGCTTTGCCTCGACGCAAGCTTCAGGATGCCGCCACGTGCCGTCACCGTCGACCACCGCGCCTTCCTCATGGATAGCTTCGCCGCCACGCGTCGACCGTTCCGCATAGGAACTTCCGCCCGGTTTTGAGGCCCAAACCGGTAAACCCGCCAGCCTAGGTTTTGAGGCCCAAACCTGGGAAACCGTCCACCCCAAGTTTTGAGGCCCAAACTCAGAAACCGGCCACCCAGGTTTTGAGGCCCAAACCTGGAAACCGTCCACCCCGAGTTTTGAGGCCCAAACTCGAAAACCGGCCACCCAGGTTTTGAGGCCCGAACCTGGAAACCGTCCACCCCGAGTTTTGAGGCCCAAACTCGGAAACCCGCAGCACCCAGGTTTTGAGGCCCAAACCTGGAAACCATCCACCTGGTGGTTTTTCTGTGGCTCAACCACCAAACCAACGCCGTAGACGGGATGCGGTTCGCACACCCCGACCACCGGCACTAATGTCGATGCATGTCCAACCTCCACGCCGGGCACAACGCCTTCGCCTTCCTTCTTGACTCGGCCGACGGCACTTGCGCTGCACGCAAGCCCGTGCCCGACCTCCCGCCAAGTGCCACGACGCCATCGTCTTCCTCCCGACTCGGCCGATGCATCGCACATCCCCATGTGCTCCTGCTTGTCGATGCCATGTGCCAGCTACCACAGCTGGTCCTCCGGCCTCTCGGTCCGTCGGTCCAAGCCTCACGTCCGCCCTTCACCGCTCTGAGTCCATCGGCATGACACGTCCGCCGCACGGCACGCCCATCCTTCACTGCTCCCGGTCCGTCGGCACGACACGTTTCTACTTGACCTTCCTCATCAATGTCAATCATTCATCATATATGTTCTCAGCCCCCCACCAAACTCTTTTCATCGAGGGGGTGGAAACATTCGCTTGAGGATCCCTTCGATGCGAGCCCCTCGGCGCACTTTTGGAAACACCCGCCCCCAAACTCTTTTTGTCAAGGGGGCGGAAACATTTGCCCGAGGGTGCTTTCAATGTGAGCCTCGGCGCACTTTTTAAATACGCCCGCCCTCAAACTCCTTTCGTCGAGGGGCGGAAACATTCGCTCGAGGATGCTTTCGATGCGAGCCCCTCGGCGCACTTTTGAAAACGCCCGCCCCCAAACTCTTTTCGTCGAGGGGGCGGAAACATTCGCCCGAGGATGCTTTCGAAGTGAGCCCCTCGGCGCACTTTTTGAAAATGCCCACCCCCAAACTCTTTTCATTGAGGTGGCTGAAACGTTCGCCCGAAGGTGCTTTCGATGCGAGCCCCTCAGCGTAATTTTTGAAAACGCCCGCCCCCAAACTCTTTTCGTCGAGGGGGCAGAAACATTCGCCCGAGGATGCTTTCGATGCGAGCCCCTCGGCGCACTTTTTGAAAACACCCGCCCCCAAACTCTTTTCATCGAGGTGGCTGAAACGTTCGCCCGAGGGTGCTTTCGATGCAAGCCCCTTAGCGTAATTTTTGAAAACGCCCGCCCCCAAACTCTTTTCGTCGAGGGACGGTAACATTCGAGCGATGCTTTTAGGATTAACGATTCTACTAAGGTAAATTTTTATAACAAAACACTTTTCTTGGGTCACGAAAATCGTACACACACTGCTTAGACAGAAACCCTACTGCCTTCAGAGGAAAGGTTAAGGGTTTTTGTTGCGGAAACTTTGGCGAAAGCGACTATTTTGGGATTTGAAACTTAATTTCCTGAAGACGTTGTACTTGTTGTCTTCTCGTGGCATGCTCTCTTACATCTTAATTTGGCCATGTCCTTGTGAATTTCTCCCGGGTGTTCGATGTTTTTAACTTCGAATCTTGCATTCGCGCTTTTTGGTATGTCATATCCCAGTACGTCGGCTAGTGCTGCAACACTCGCTCTCCTGACGCTTCTCATTCGCCACTAGCGACTTATATGTTGCCTCCCATTTGAGCGCTCCACTTTGATTGGCTTGCTTAGAAGCGGGTCTCTGGTGCTACTTAGGGCACGTACAACGGGCTCCCGAGAGCCGTCTTCGTACTGGTATTTTCGCAAAAACCACCCTCCCTAACAGCAATGAATGAAGAGAGAGAGCGAAGTCGTCGTCTCACGAGTCGACAGCAACGGCCCGTGCTCCAAGGTTGAGGAGATGGCCGAAGCGCCGTTGTACGGAATCGCCTTCCCCTGGCAACACGCACCGGATCCAAGTGCGGCAGGGAGATGACGACGAGTTTCTTCCATTCGCATCCAAATCTATCCGCTGCAGGCTGCCACCATGTATGTTCCTCTGTACTCCTTCTCTCGCAGAGGTTTGACGCGGCGGCGGCGGAAGAACACATGTGTCGCCGGCTCGAAAGAGGACGGGTGTGGCACCGTACAAGAACTGGACGCCGTGCGGGCACTGCGACGGCAACGAGGGCCTCAGTTTCCGGCGGTCGCGGCAAGGGCGCGGTGGTTTGATGTCGTCTCCACCTTGCTGGTCACCGTCGTGGCGTTGCCTTGACCTCCTCATGCTCCCCTCCCCGATGCGTTGAGATGGCAGCACCCGCTGCCTGGTCGATGGGCGTAGTAGCACTAGGATTACACGACCCTGGTTTTGCATCTCGAAGTCTTTCTATCCTGTATCAATGATTGTTCTCAGCCTAGCACAAGCGCTTCCATGCCAATCAGAATGTGCTTGCGACAAAAGGGCTAGATCTAGTCTATTCAATAAAATTCTCTGATGGAAATGTATAGGATTCAAAATCTAGTAGTACTCCATTTGCAGGAGAAGACAGAGTATTACGCAAAACATGAGCCAAGAAATTTCAACCGAAGATTCTCAGTCCTAACATATATTACTGAAAATTGAATGACTCTAGAATTATCCATTGTTCAGATAGTAGTTTCAGCTTTGGATATTAGCATTGAAGATCCTTTTTGCTTCCTTGTGGATGTGAACTATAGTAAAGCTTCTTTGTGTAGTCGTATCATGTTTTATTGATTTATGGAATTTTTGTTCTATTACATTATTATATATAAATATATTAATATGTCGTGTGTCATTTATATTCATGGTTCTCAAAAATATTATAGCCATGATCATCTTATTTGTATTTTGATCTTTATTTATTAACAAGCAACATAATGATATACATGAATCATATTTACGCTTGATCAGGACTACATACAAGCATTAAAGATTTAACAGACAACCAAATAGATAGCCATTGTAGGTGTTGTCTGTTTAGCTGTCTGTATGTGATGTGATATCATCATATAGAACAAGCTGTCTATGTGTTGTACATGCCCTTATAGTTCTTTTTGGAGCCCTTATAGTTCTTTTTGGAGCGCTAGAGTCTTTACTTCTATTAAATGTGATGGTTGTGTGGTGATTGAGCTATTAATGCTGTTAGCTGATGAATTTGATTCAGCGACTCCTTAGGTGGGTGCAATTAAATCATGTTTGGTCGCCTTTTGTGGGACAGAGTCCCCGGGTACTCCGCAAGGAAGGGCGAAGACCTAGTTCAACTAGGACTCCCTGTATGTAATCCTAGTAGTATTGCTACTTTGTAATTCTACTAGGACTCCTAAGATATAACCGACTAGGACTCTAGCCTCCTGGACTATATAAAGAGAGGCAGAGCTCCCTAGATCGGGCCATAAGATAGACAACAGACAGAGACACACAGGGGTCATGGTACACAACCAGACACCCAATAGCGCAGGGCGCAAGATATTATTCCCTCTAAACTGGACATAGGCATGCTATTCAGCAGACCGAACCAGTATAAATCCTTGTCTCTGTGTTTACCATCGAGTTCTGCATACGTCGATCGCCATCGAACAATCGCCCGAGTACCCCCAAGACGAGTTGCCGGTTAATAAACATCGACAGCTGGCGCGCCAGGTAGGGGATTTTCGGCGTAATTGTGATCAAGAGCTCGACGGACCTAAAGACCAATGTCGCCCATAGCGACTCGACGATCCTTTGCAACTCGCCGTAACACCCGGACGCGGCTCGTGATAAGTTTCAGCATGCGCGGCGTGGCTCGGCTCTACGCCACGAAGATCAGCACAGTAACGACACTGGTGGGTCACAGCTGCAGCAGCGCACGAGCAACACGACGACGTGAGCTGGATCAGCGGCGGGAAGCAACTCGGCGTAGCAATCTGCGAGTGCTGTTGTCATGAGGCTTTGTTCAATCGGACAATAGGAAGACGCATGCCGAACGAATTCAAATCGATCTGTAATCAGCACATGGAATCCGACTAGACCACATGCAAGCTTGATTGGACGTTGCGGCAAATTCTAGTTGGAATCAGCCAAGGAGAACCGATATACTATTATTGGAAGCAAGGACACGTATATGATTTCCAAAACCATGCAAGCTATCTCCGTTTGAGACAAATCCGGTGCATGCTGGTGATCGGCCACAGAGCCACAAGCCAGCTGGGAACTAGCAAAGCAATTAGCTAGGACCAAAAATAGCATCAGAGGATACTTGTGCATCGGGCAACAAACAAGACTCCGCGCGTACTTTCGACTACCCGGACTCGACCGACTACTCCACTCGGATCTAATATGTTAGTCGGGAACGAGATCCAGATGATCAAGAATTACTCGGCAACAACCCGGCTAGATCAAGAATCTGCTGAGGAGCTGTTCCGACTAATCGACTTCATCAACGACCAACTACTCGTATATCCACAATGTCTGGGTACCGAGTTATCGAGCCATCATGCTGCCGTAAAGCTACAAGTGAGCCGTGAGCCGCATGTAAGCCCTTGAGCTACTGTTGAGCTGCGAAGCGAACCATCAAGCTGTCGTTGAGCCGCAAGTAAGCGGGCCCTCGAGCTGCTGTTGAGCCGCGAGCGAGCCATCAAGCTGTCGTTGAGCCGCAAAAGCGAGCCTTCGAGTTGCTGTTGAGCCGCAAGCGAGCCATCAAGCCGTCGTTGAGCCGCAAGCAAGCGAGCCCTCAAGCTGCTGATGAGCCGTGAGCAAGCCATCAAGTTGCCGTTGAGCCACGAGCGAGCCGTCGAGCCACAAGTGAGCTGTCGAGCAGGCGTTGAACCATCAAGCCGTTATCGAGCTGCAAACAAGTCGTCCGAGTAATAAGCGAGTCGTCCAAGTACCAAGTCATCCATTACTCGGATATCTCGACGGTGTCGACTACTCCACTCGGCGGTGCTGACCACTCAACTCGGCATCAACTAAGCTAAGTCATGCTTTAATATTTTTAATATTTCCAAATATTAATCTTGAGCCGCTGCGGCCACATCATAATTGCATTCTCGGCTACTCATATACTCCGGCTTTGTAGTCGGGACAACACCTCACTGGTGTACAATGTACACTCAGACTGTGCTCTTTTTTTCGCACAGCATGACTCACTACTGGAAACGGTGGCTTTGCCGAGTGCCTGTAGCACTCGGCAAAGGCCATTCGACACTCGGCGTAGCCTATGCCGAGAGCAGCCCTCGGCATAGAGCTCTCGGCAAAAAAACCTCACGGCAAAGGATCCTTTGCCGAGGGCCATTTATCGGGCTCTCGGCAAACCTTTTGCCGAGGGTCCCGACCGGCTCTCGGCAAAGAAAAGTGGCCGTTAACGGCTGTCCCTATTGACGGTAGGTTTGCCGAGGGCTAAGCCGGCTCTCGGCAAAGGCGTTACGTTGCCGAGAGCCGGACTCTCGGCAAAGCGATAAATTTTTTTATTATTATTTTTCTGTGCCGAGGGTTACCCGGGGTCAGCTCTCGGCAAAAAAATTTCGAATATTTTTTTGGTCCTCTTCGCCGAGGGCTATATTAGCCGGCTCTCGGCAAACCTCGGATTTGCCGAGGGCTATGACCAAAGCCCTCGGCAAAGCCATGGAAATTACGTTCTGCCTCCCCAGCTTTGCCGAGGGCTATGGCCAAAACCCTCGGCAAAGGGCAACTTTGCCGAGAGCAACCCTCGGCAAAGCTGGGTAAATTTTGATTTTTTGTTTTCCAGTTCTGTTTTTTCCTTTTCTCCGACAATATCACACAGATATATATCACATTCATCACATCACATATATATCACATTTCACGTCACAGAACATATATATATATATCACATCACATAGTTCAATAACATATATGTCATCAAATCACATAGTTCACATCACATAGTTCAACAACATGAGACTTCAGTGACACACGAGGAGATCTACTACACCCCCGGCCAACCGGGCCACCCCTGAGAACTGTCGCCTGCTTGACCCCCGGTCGGGTTCCATCCAGGAGCGTGGCGGTTGTTCGAACCTTCTGACGGAGGAGGCTGCAAAAGGTCATGTTAGACAAGAAAATGAAATAAATGAAACACTGAAGTATTGATACTCACAGGAGCAACTCCGGGGTCCAGAGGCGGCGGTGGAGGAGCCATGAGCGTCTGAGGCACGGCCATGCCCTGGGAGGCCATGAAGGCGATGAGGTCCGCCATCTGCTTTGCTTGAGCCTCCATCTGGGCCGACATCTGTGACCGCATCTGGGTCTCAGACACCTGGCGCTCCTGCCTTTCTATTTCCAGGCGGGCCTGCGATAATACAAAGTGAATGTTAGAACAATGCAAACATTTAAAGATCAATGTACGATGAGTTAAATAGAAATAACCTCGAGCTCGGCGACCCGCGACTGCGCAGGCGACGGGCGTGGGCGTATGGGGACGCTCCCGCTCGTGCTCTGTGCTCGGAGCTGGGACAGAGTGGGAGTGGAGGCCGTGTCGATGACGCCGTCGCCAAGCCAGAACCGCCCGTGCTTCTTCCCTCCTCCAATCCTCATGACGATGCTCCCGTCCAGGTCCGCGTGGCGGGATCAAAGTCGTCCCCATGGACCGCCCTTGCCGCCTCTGAGTAGTCAGTGAGGCGGGAGTGGACGCTGGAGTTGGTGTACGCGTCGGCGGGATCGTCGGGGTTGTAGGAGGTCTCCGCTGCCGTGGCCTTGCCCTTGTGGGACATGGCGTATGCCGCCACCGTGCCGCAAGGCTGGCCACCGTGTGCCTCCGACTGCGAGGAAGACAACAAGATGATTAGCAATCAGGCAACATTTGATCGAGAATTGATAAAGTCTTTCACGTACCCAAGCTTGTGCGTACTCGGCGAGGTTGCGGTTGCCCTGGTGGTGTGGTACACCTGGCATCTGCAGACGCGCCTCCCGGGCCTCGGCGTGGTGGGCCGCCCACTCTTCAGAGAGCCACCGTCCACGATCATCTCCCAGCACTCGGGAAACGACTGGCACCATTGGGGGATCATCTGCACATCATCAAGTATTTCACGTCTAAGCGTTAGATGAAAAGTACCAAAAGCTTAATCTCAAAAGAAAACACTTACCTGCAAGAACTGCGCCCGGCCCAGCGTCATGCCTCTCGCCTGGGCCTTCGTCACCCTCGTGGCCAGGACCGTGGCGTTGTAGGTGATGATGGCCTGCAGTCTCGCCTCGTAGATCATGTCGGTGACGAGCTTCCTACAGGCCCGGGTAGCCGTCACCTCCGCCACTGCCTCCTTCCCCGGCTCGCACCTGAAGTAGTTCTGCATACAGACACAATACGAGGCGAGACAGTAATTAAAGAGAAATATGATGAATTTGATATTGTTTGACGAAGACTTACCCACAGCTCCGCTCTAACCCGCGCCGCCTTGTTGGGGAAGTCTGGGTCTGGGGCGACGCTGTAGTGGTCAAAGGTGTAGGCCGGCTCGTGCCTCCCGGCATACTGTACTATGCCGGGGTAGTGCTCGCGGCACAGGAGACCCAGGACGCCGTTGGGTTTGCGGCCTTTAGGCCCCACAAAGTCCCATCCCCTGCACAAGTGATTAAAAAAGATTATTAGCTTCTATTTCTATTTTGAGTCTCATCGTACGAACAGGTAGTTAGAACATGTACTTTTGTCCGATGGGCGTGATCACTGGGCGTCGGGCACGTGCCGGCAACGCCGGGAGGCTGGCGGGGCCTCTCAAGTAGGGCGTGGACACCCCTGAGGCACCCGAACACCCGTCCGCCTCGTCCTCCTCCTGCTCGTCCTCCTCCTCTGCCTCCTCGGCCAATGGTGCCTCCTCCTGCCGCTGGGCCTCGGGCGTGGCCGGCACCTCCTCCTCGACCTCCTCCTCCTCCTCCTGTGGAGACGGCTCCCTCCGGCGGCGGCCACTCCTCGTCGAGGGCCCGTCGGCCTGCGAGCTGCGGTACAACCAACTCAACCGCCTCTGACGTCCTCCCGGCATCTTGCCTCGACCTCCTGCATTTAAAAAGAACAAGCAATGTTGTATTAGAAATAACATAACCAAATATGTGCAATATAAATAAAACAATAGATCCTAAAAATATAACATAATATTACATGTATTAGAAATAATCTGGATCATCCGGATTAGCCGGAGCATGAGTCTCCTCATCACTGTCAACCATGTCTAAGTACTCCTCAGTATCCGAAGACAGGTCGTCGTCTTCATTTGCTTGGCCTAAACGGAATCGTTCTAGCATTTCTATGTCCTTCTCATTTACCACCTCATCCCCAGCGTCCTCGTCATCATTCTCTACTTCCATTTCCATCGCTTCGGTTAAGTCTATCGTGAACGTCCCTTGCAACCCAGATTCTTGAAAGAACTCACCGTCATACGTGTTTGTGTTAAGTTATAATCCTCATCATTGGGGAGAGGTAGTTTACCATGTGGTGATATCTTGTGCACAATATACCAACCCAAGAGATGCTCTTTGCTTTTGCACGCGTATGGCGTGTAATAAACCTGCGTGGCCTGTTGAGCCACAATATACACATCGGAGCCTGGATAGACAGAATCCTGTCGAATTTCGGCTAGCCCAAGATTAGGTGTCAGCCTCGTTCTTCCAGGATCAACCAATGGCATTTGAACATGACAGGATTCAAAGGCTTTTCACCATGAAATGAAAGTTCGTATATTTCTTCAATTCTTCCATAGTAGTCACGGTTGTCATTGCCTGGAGTACAAACACCGCTATTTGTGGTTTTTCGATTGGGCCGACTCTGCTCGTAGCTTGATGTGTGGAAGCGAAATCCATTCACGTCGTAACCGTTAAATGACTTGACCCTACGGTCAAAGCCTTTTGCAACCTGTCTCAGCTCTTGACTCATAGACGCATCGGTTTGAGCCTGCAAGGCGACGCAAGATATATCGTTATACGGTCAGAACGTAAGAGCAAGTTGGAACGTCAGACTAAGTACGACCTTGGTAGGACGGTACCTTTTGTCGGAACCAAGAAATGAAATCAGGCCTCCCTTGCCCCACACCATTTGCAATTAGGGTTTCAGCTGCCGCATCAGAAAGAGGCCTTGGTCCATTCGAGAACAAATGAAGAAATTCACTGTACGAAACAAAAAGAATGGTGTTGGAAGTGACGATGAATTGGATGAAGATAGATAACAACTTACCCCATGTACGGGTCCAGCTCATCAAGGTTGGTAAGCACGTATAGCATGATCTTTCGCCACTCTTCATAGTTCAACTGCTTAACTGTGGATCCACTTGCCGTGCCGAGTTGGCCTCGAAAAAGGCTAAGACTCGATTCATTTTCTCCAGCATTGTAACGAGGGGGTGGATTATGCACGCTAGGAAGGTTCTCGGAGTAGTATTCTTCAGTGAAGTTGGACACCTCCTCCAGAATGGATGCCTCTGCAATGGAAGCCTCAATTTTGGCTTTGTTTCTACATTTCTTGCGAAGAGTCTTCATATTTCTCTCGACTGGAAAGCACCAACGCCATTGCACAGGCCCTCCCATTCGAACCTCATTTGGGAGGTGTACGATCAAATGAAGCATCGGAGTGAAGAAGCCTGGTGGAAAGATTTTCTCCAGCTTACAGAGCAACACAGGTGCAGCTTTCTCCAAGTCATCAATGACGGACCGAGATATCTCCTTGGCACATAGCTGGCGGAAGAAATAGCTCAACTCTGCCAGGACAACCCACATAGGCTCAGGAACATAGCCTCGAACCATCGCCGGAAGAAGCCGTTCGATCCATACGTGGAAGTCATGACTCTTCATCCCTAGGACTCGCAGAGTAGATAAGTTGACTCCTCTCGTTAGATTCGCTGCATATCCATCAGGGAATGTCAATGTCTGGATCCACTGAAGTATTTCTTTCCTTTGTGGCCTGCCCAAGACGAAATCGACCTTGGGCCGTGTCCATCTCCTGCCGGGCTGAGGAGGCAGCATCTCTTGCTTTGGTCTATCGCACAACAGTGCCAGGTCTAGTCTAGCCTTAGGGTTGTCCTTAGACTTTTCAGTGTCCATGAGTGTTCCCCAAAGCGACTCAGCGATGTTCTTTTCAGTGTGCATTACATCAATGTTATGTGGCAGAAGAAGATCGTCATAATAAGGGAGTCTTTCCAAGCCTGACTTATGAGTCCACATATGCTCCTGACCATACCCCGCAAAACGACCGTCTGTTTCGTTGAACTGGAGAGCATCTATCTGAGCATGAACCTCGGCACCGGTCAGCATCCGAGGTGGAGGATCTCTCACCACGACACCTTTGGTAAAGTTCTTGGTGTCCCGTCTGAAAGGATGGTCAAGAGGCAGGAATTGTCGATGTTGGTCGAACGCCGAATACTTGCCACCCTTCTTCAACCAGATAAATCTCGTAGCTGTCTTACAAACGGGCATGAGAACTTGCCATGGACACACCAGGCACAGAATATCCCATATGCCAGGTAGTCATGCAGTGAGTACTGGTACCAGATGTGCATTGTGAAGTTAGACCTTGAAGCTCGGTCGTATGTCAATACCCCTTCATTCCAAGCAGTTTCCAATTCATCAATCAGAGGCTCCATGTACACACCCATGTTATTCCCCGGGTGTCCAGGAATTATCAACGACAAGAAGACAGTATGACGTTGAAATAGGACGCCGGGGGGGAGATTGAGGGGGATAACGAAGACGGGCCAACAGGTGTACGGGACAGCCATGAGTCCATAGGGATTGAAACCGTCCGTTGCAAACGCAACACGAACATTACGAGCCTCTCTAGCTTTGTCATGATGGATGCCATCGAAATGGGCCCATGCTTCACCATCGGCGGGATGTACCAACTTCTCAGGATTGTATCGGGTACCCTGTTTGTGCCATGTCATCTGTTTCGCGGATTCCTCGGTCATGTAGAGACGTTGGATCCTCGGTGTGAACGGCAGGTAACGCAGGACTTTCATGGGGATAGAAAGCTGCCTCTTTGGGCCTTCACCATCGTCTACCTCCATGTATCTCGACGCTTTACACTTCGGACAGTAACCTGCATCCGTGAGATCTTTCCTGAAGAGGACGCACCCATTTGGACAAGCATGTATCTGCTCATACGGCATCTTCAGGGCACGAAGCAGTTTCTGTGACTCGTACAGGCTCTTTGGCAATATGTGGCCGTCCGGAAGCATGCTACCAAATAGGGCCAACATACCATCGAACGCATCTCGACTCAGGTTGAACTGGGACTTGAACCCCATCACACGGCCAATGGCATCCAGTTGAGAACCGTTGTCCGCTCGTGAAGGGTTTCTGTGCCGAAGACATCATCTCGTAAAACGCCTTTGCGGTCTTCTCCATCTCCTCCTCCGTACGTCCTTCAGCGTACTGTGCTTCTTGGAAGTCATCTAACATGTCTGCTACCCCCGCATCAGCATCAAAGTCCTCCAGACGTGGTCGCACTGCCTCCGCTCTCAAACGATGTGCTTCACCATGGTAGATCCACCGGGTGTAGTCCGGCGTGAATCCATTGTTCACAAGATGTTTAGCCATGTTCTCCTTGTCTTGCCTTCTCCGGTTCCCACATCTGCTGCATGGGCACAACACTTTGATCTCTCCTCGCCGAGCCGCGCCAAATGCATTGTTCACGAAAGCATCTGTCTTGCGCAACCATTCATCGGTGAAATCACTTCTGCTTCTACGGCCCGAGTACATCCACTGACGGTCATCCATCCTACTGTCATGCATCCGAGTACTTACATATCTACCTCCGAGTACTTCCATCCTACTATCATCTAATAGGTGAGGATAGGTCCTAATCCCACCCGCGGATACGTACATGAGGCCAGTTCCCATTGTCTGCCCCGAGCCGAGACAGAATTTCGGCAGCACCTCCCCGATGTTCTCAAGATACACGTCCCTATAGGGAGAGTGTGTATCCGGAGAACAACAGGGAGGTGATGCTGAAACTCCATCTCGAATCGGGGCAGACCATGGGAACTAGCCTCATCGACGCATCTGCGGGCTGTCCAAGTAACGTGGACAATCCGAAACAGATACGGTTATCGATATGCAGAGACCTGCATACCTCCAGCCGTATCTCTTTCGGACGGGAGACACCTAACTGGGTTCAATGACCTAACCCTTTTCTGGGAAGAGACGTTATTTATACCTAGGGTGCCGGTGGAGTCAGGCTAGCGGCGCAGTGGTGAGTCGGTGCAGTGGCGAGGTGAAGCGGTGCAGGCAGACCCGCGACGACGACGAAGACGATCGAGGTCGCCGAGGATCTCCGGCTTGGCCCCGACAGGTCCTCCTCCTACAGAAAAGACAAAAAGATAGTATCAATTAGAATTTCGGCAGAACCTCCCCTGCACGGTGAGGTTTCATAACCTGCAAGAAAAGACGGCACGATGGCCGACATCCACATATATGCGGCACGATGGCCGACATCACATACATACACTACTACTATCAACTACTACCTACTACTACAACATTACTTACTACTACTACATACTACACAGGCCATGTGCAATGACGATGGGGCGATCGAGGACGACTTACAACAGCCCAATCGACGACGACCGATGAGCGAACAAAGGGCACAGCGAGGCGGTCGTCTTCTTCCTCCTATCCAACCGGTGGAGTGGCCGGGCGAGCGGGGACGCAGCAGGACAGGCCGGCGGGGGCTCCTCCTCCTCTTCCTCCTCTTCTCTTCCTCCTCTCCTCCTCCTCCTCTTCCTCTCCTCCTCCTCCTCCTCTCTTCTCCTCTAATCTTCTCCCTCCTCGTCCCTCTACCTCGAGGCGGCGGTGTGGCTGACGGCGCAGGCGGCCGGGTGCGGACGCGGACGGCCGGCTGTGGGTGGGCGGCCGGGGGCGGGCGGCTGGGGCGGTGGCGCGGCGGCCGGGGGCGGGAGGCTGGGGCGTGGCGCGGGCGCCGGGGGCGGGGGCCGGGGGCGGGCGGCCTGAGGCGGCGGCGTAGGCGCCGGTGCGGTCAGGCGGGCCGGGGGCGCGGCCGCGGCGGCGTCCTTGCGCACCTGGCGGCTAGGGCAGCCACCGGGGGCGGCCGCAGCGGCGGCGGCGGGGCGGGCCGACCGAGGCTAGCGGGAGAGGAGGGGGGGGGGGGGGGGGGGGGCGGAGCGAGCGAGCGGGCGGCGCTGGAGCGGCGAGCGGCGTCGCTGGAGCGAGCGAGCGGGCGACTGGACGTGTGCGCGCGCGCGGCGCGGCGGGCTCGGCGGCGTCGGATGCGGCTCTGTGGCGGGCGGGCTCTTGCGTGGCGCTGGCGCTTGCGAGGGCGGCCGGCTTTCGGCTCGGATGCGGTCTTGCTTGTGGCAGCCTTGCGGTTCTGCCTCGGGGCGGCGGAGGCGGCGCGGCGGCAGGGCGGCCGGGCGTGCGTGTGCGTTCGGTGCGCGACCGTTTTTATTTTTTTCATTTGCCTGCTTTGCCGAGAGCCCGCGATCCGGCTCTCGGCATATACCGCCCTTTGCCGAGAGCCCCCTGATCCGGCTCTCGGCAAAGGATTTTGTTTTTTATTTTTTTACAATATTTCTTTGCCGAGAGCCCTGGCCTTGGCTCTCGGCATAGGTGCCCTTTGCCGAGGGCTTTAGGAAGCTCTCGGCAAAGCATATTATTATTTTTTTGTTTTTTTGCTCCCAATTTTTCCTGTGGCCTTGCTACAGTACTATAAGCCAAGATTTCAAATTTGAAGTGTTTTCCATAAATCTTGCTATATTTCGCGCATTTTTTTTAATTTGATGATTTTTTCCGCGGGACGCACGTTTGAACTGCAGGTGCATGAAATAATGAAACTCAGCGATTCGAAAAATGGTATTCATTCTTCAGAGGGTATTTCGACACCGATACCGTATCCAGGGACAGGTGCGGAGACTCGACCGTCTCGTGCACGAGAAACGGCGACCAAGTTGCGTGATATTGGATTTAAAATTATTAAAATACAAACGAAGTCAGAAAATCATGAAAATGGACGAGTGACCTTGACATCGCATGTAGAGGCTATGAAAAAAATTTGGGAATGTTTGGAGCAAGTGGTGACGCAAGATGGTTAAAACCCTGAGATCATCGCATATCATCACATGTGAGATCTTGCGGAGATCTCAGGGTTTTAACCATCTTGCGTCACCACGCTCCAAACATTCCCAATTTTTTCAGAGCCTCTACATGCGATGTCAAGGTCACTCGTCCATTTTCATGATTTTCTGACTTCGTTTGTATTTTTAATAATTTTAAATCCAATATCACGCAACTTGGTCGCCGTTTCTCGTGCACGAGACGGTCGAGTCTCCGCACCTGTCCCTGGATACGGTGTCGAAATACCCTCTGAAGAATGAATACCATTTTTCGAATCGCTGAGTTTCATTATTTCATGCACCTGCAGTTCAAACGTGCGTCCCGCGGAAAAATCATCAAATTAAAAAAATGCGCGAAATATAGCAAGATTTATGGAAAACACTTCAAATTTGAAATCTTGGCTTGTAGTACTGTAGCAAGGCCACAGGAAAATTGGGAGCAAAAAAACAAAAAAAAATAATATGCTTTGCCGAGAGCTTCCTAAAGCCCTCGGCAAAGGGCACCTATGCCGAGAGCCAGGGCCAGGGCTCTCGGCATAGAATTTACCAAAAAAAAATTCAACCCTTGCCGAGAGCCTAACAGATGGCTCTCGGCAAAGGTAACGGCGCAGGGGAGCCGTTCGCGAGGGTTCGTTTGCCGACGAGTATTCTACGCCGAGGGTTCGGCTCTCGGCATAGGGTCCCTTTGCCGAGAGCCTGACTTCGCCGAGAGTCGGACCCTCGGCGTAGGAATCGTCGCCGAGTTTCTTATGGTGCCGAGGGCTGGCTCTCGGCAAAGAGCCCTTTGCCGAGTGCCCGTGTTTTAGCTCTCGGCAAAGAGCCGGACACTCGGCAAAGAGCCCGTCTCCGGTAGTGACTGCTATCATCTTCTCTTAGCAAGTTGTTAAATTACTTGAGTAAGTGCAAGCCTTAATCCGTGAAGCCTGTACCTCACGCTCGACAATGCTCGACACGCAGGACAGGTGCTTAAACGTCACAGGCCCACTACTCGGGTGATTTAAACAACCTAGCAAGAGCAAGATGCGAAAAATTTCATACGCATTTGATAATGCTGGGACCTGCTCCTGACTTGATATCATGAATATCAGTTACTACATATTTTTGTATGTCTTCTTTACAGGGAAAAGATATGGACTACAACATCGGTTGAGGTACGCCCCTGAGGGCTGCCTCACTCGGACACCATGCTGTTGCGACGAGCCTTCAAACATGGTTATGATGATTGGGAGTTCCGAGGTGGGGGTGATACGGGGTCTCCGGTGAGGAGACTACCCCCCGAAGCCTTGGGCTCACCAATATTCTATTTCCATCGCTTCAATCAAGCTTCATCACCTCCATGGCTTAGTCGACACTAAGCTCGGGGGCTCGATCATTGCCTCTGCTTAGTCAGCTTCACTTCGACTACGTTCGGGGGCTAGGATTCAAGGATGAAATCAAACTTACAAGCATTCAACCTCTCGGCGACAAGCATATGTTTATCCTTGTCTTCGGGAGATTACTTGACTGCACCCTTGAGGATGTCTATAAGATCCTACAATCGACTCCGAGTAGTCGATTTTAGGCTCGGGGGCTGCGGGATACATATCCTCAAATGATGCATCCAAATTTCTTTGAAAGGAATTGGAGCAATTTCAGACAAGACCCTCCAGCTCTTTATGCTAAACAGCAAGAGGCTCGGGGGCTACACCCAATGGGTGCGCTTTTCAGAAAGCGCACACCATTAGAAGACTTCAAGAGCACTTATGGTTTCTCTCAGAAGGTACTCGGATGACACTTGATCAAGGCCAAGGTCTCAAGATGACTTCACCGATAAACCATGAAGAGCTCGTGGGCTTGTGGGACAGAGTCCCCGGGTACTCCGCAAGGAAGGGCGAAGACCTAGTCCAACTAGGACTCCCCGTATGTAATCCTAGTAGTATTGCTACCTTGTAATCCTACTAGGACTCCTAAGATGTAACCGACTAGGACTCTAGTCTCCTGGACTATGTAAAGAGAGACAGAGCTCCCTAGATCGGGCCATAAGATAGACAACAGACAGAGACACACAGGGGTCATGGTACACAACCAGACACCCAATAGCGCAGGGCGCAAGATATTATTCCCCCTAAACTAGACGTAGGGATGCTATTCAGCAGACCGAACCAGTATAAATCCTTGTCTCTGTGTTTACCATCGAGTTCTGCTTACGTCGATCCCCATCGAACAATCATCCGAGTACCCCTGAGACGAGTTGCCGGTTAATAAACACCGACACCTTTGATTCTGGCGCTGAAGCTGATTAAAATGTTTGATGGCGCGATGACTAAATTTCTCTTTCGTCCTTTTATCATTTGGGCGTATGAAAAATCCCTAGGTCCGTAGCCTCTCTCCTGCCCTCTCGGTTTGTCGGAGGGTTGGATTACATTCGCCCATAGGCCTCCTTCTGCCCTCTCGTTTTGTCGGAGGGTCGGATTACATTCGCCCGTAGGCCACATTCCGCCCTCTCGTTTTGTCGGAGGGTCGTATTACATTCGCCCGTAGGCCTCCTTCCGCCCTCTCGTTTTGTCGGAGGGTCAGATTACATTCGCCCATAGGCCTCCTTCCGCCCTCTCGCTTTGTCGGAGGGTCGGATTACATTCGCCCGTAGGCCTCCTTCTGCCCTCTCGTTTTGTCGGAGGGTCGGAATGCTTTCGCCCATAGGCTTCTTTCCGCCCTCTCATTTTGTCGGAGGGTCAGAATACATTTCGCTCACAGGCTTCTTGAGATTGCCGAGCCTTGTTGAAGATGATTTCCATCTAACAGGCCGACATTCTCTTACAATGCATAAATTTTAACAAATGTCTCAACCCCTAGCTTGGTTGATTTTGTCGATGAACTCACAAGCAAATACGGGGAATATCGGTTGCCTTAATATTATCAAGGTTACATTTGGCTGTCTCATTAAAAAACCTCGCACCCCAGTGAAGGGCTTTCCCGGCGAGGAAAAAGAGTGCAACTGCCATTGCTTACAATAAAACTAAAAAACAAGAAAAAAGGAATTACAATGAAAGAGAAAAGTCCTATGGGTAGAAACGACGTGAATTGCATGCATTCCAAGTGTGAGCTATTTCTTCTCCCTTTTCGTTCAGTAAACGGAACACTCCGGGAGCTGCCATGCTTGCGACGATGAAAGGACCAAACCACTGCGAACGCAGCTTGCCTTGCTTGTCTGGCTGTCGAATGATAACCATGTCACCCGGCTTGATGTCCTTGCGAACTATGGTCTTGTCTCTGGCCTGCTTGGTTTCTGCATGATATTTCTCAAGGTTCTCAACAGCCTGCAGTCTTGTCTCTTCGATGGTATCCAATTCAACATACCTCTGTTCTTGAGTAACCGGCAACATTTCGGTTCGAAAGGA
Organism: Coix lacryma-jobi var. lacryma-jobi; assembly: GCA_009763385.1. NCBI lineage: Eukaryota > Viridiplantae > Streptophyta > Magnoliopsida > Poales > Poaceae > Coix > Coix lacryma-jobi. The sequence continues at coordinate 13,231,477 of CM019831.1, read as the reverse complement.
CCCTAATTTCACTTCTTCCGGGTTGACTGCATCCTCGCCATACAATAGACAAAAAGGGGTGAAACCAGTGGCTCTTGAGCGGGAAATGTTATGTCCCCATACTGCCGTGGTTAAAGCTTTCGCCCATTTTCCTTTTGAGGCATCAAATAGGGTCTTTGATATTGCTGAAAAAATCAACTCGTTCGCCCTTTCGACGGCCCCGTTGGCTTGCGGGTAATTGACCGACGCAAAGTTGAGCTTGATCTTGATTTCATCACAGAAACTCCTAAATTATGCACAATCAAACTGCTTTCCATTATCACAAGTAATGAATGACGGTATGCCGAAAAGACAGATCACTCTTTGCCATATGAAATTCGTTATGGAAGTAGAAGTTATGCTTGCCAAAGCCTTTGCCTCCACCCATTTGGTGAAGTATTCAAGAGCAACTACTGCAAAACGTAAATTTCCCGAAGCTGGTGGGGGTAGTGGTCCGACTATGTCAATTCCCCATCTTTGCAAGGGCCACATTGGCACTACCGGTGAAGTTGGGTTTGCAGGCACCTTCTGGTTGTTAGCAAACATTTGTCAACCGTTGCAGTGTTTGACTAACTCCTTAGCGTCTGTAGCGGCCGTGGGCCAATAAAAGCCTTGTCTCATTGCTCTATGTGCTATCTCATGGGGCCCTCGGTGTGCTCCACACATTCCGACATGCATTTCTTGAAGTAGCTGGATGCCCTCTTGCCTGCTGATGCATTTCAACAACGGAGCCACCATTCCACTTTTGTACAATTGCTACCCTATCGCCGAGTAACTTTTAGCTCTGCTAGCCATCCTTTCGGCTTCTTTTCTGGATTCCGGTTCGTATGCCCCGGTCAAGTATGAGTATACCTGTGATCTCGAATCTTCGCTGGTGATGCTATGTACGGAGCCTGGGTGATCTTCTTCTTCTTTGATCGCCTTGGCTGTAAGGATCTAGTAAAACACATCTACCGGAAGTGGCAAATTTTGAGCAGTTGCCTTTGCTAGTTCGTCGGCATCTGTGTTTTCGGCTCTCGGAATGTGTCGTAAACTGAAACTTGTGAAGTGCTTTTCCATTCTTCTGATTGCAGCGAGGTACTTTGCTAGTTCTGGTTCTTTCGCTGAAAATTCTTTTTCAGCCTATCCCACAACTACATGTGAATCGGATTTGATCATGCATCTTCTTGCCCTGATTGCTCGGAGCTTTCGTTGCCCAAGCAATACTGCCTCGTATTCGGCTGTGTTGTTTGTTGTCAAAAACTGTAGTCTTGCGGCAAACCTAACTTTCGGTCCTTTTGGAGGGGTTAGAATCTTCGAGATTCCGGCTCCAGCCATGCCCCATGCTCCATCATAGTGTACTCTCCATACCAGTTCTTCGAACTCAAGCGTGGTGTCGAAAACCGAAGGTGTCCAATCTGCAATGAAATCGGCCAAAGCTTGCGACTTGATCGCTGACCTGTGCTGGAAATCAATCACGTATTCATTCAACTCCGCTGCCCACTTGCCTATTTGGCCGATAGCTTCACTGTTTCGGAATAAAGCTTCCAATGGCTGAGCAGATAGGACTATGATATGGTGTGATTGGAAATAGTGTTTTAACTTTCTGGATGCCATGACCACTGTGTATGCTATCTTTTCTAACTCAAAATAATTCAGCTTTGCTCCAGACAATGCCTCCGAGACAAAATATATAGGAAATTGTTTCATCTTATTGTCATGCTCCCTTTCTTTGACTAACATCGCGCTTACCATTGACTGGGAAGCGGCCAGATACAACAAAAGTGTAGCTTTCAGCGATGGTTTTGACAATGTTGTCAATTTCGTCAGATAATCTTTCAGCTGCTGAAAAGCTTGTCGTTGCTCCTCCCCCGATTCGAACGGGTCGAAACTACGCAATGCTCTGAAGAACGGAAGCCCTTTCTCGGCAGACCTGGCTATGAACCTATTCAAAGATGCCAGTCTACCTGCCAACTTCTATACTTGCTTTCGGCTTGTTGGTGGCTGCATGTTCATGATTGTTGTTATTTTGTCAGGGTTGGCTTCAATCCCCCGTGCAGATACTAGACAACCCAAGAGCTTCCCTTTCCGAATGCCGAATATGCACTTTTCTGGATTGAGCTTGAGCCCGCTCTTCCACAGATTGACAAAAGTCTCGAGCAAGTCTGCCTGGTGGTCTTCTTTCTTGTTACTCTTGACTACTATATCATCGACATAGGCCAGCAGATTCTTCTTTTGCTTCTGGTTCTCGAAAACCTTGTCCGTCATTCGGGAAAAGGTTGGGCCTGCATTTCTGAGCCCTTTCGGCATTCGCCGATAGCAATATGTGCCGGTAGGGGTGATAAAGCTTGTCTTTTCCTCATCATCGGGATGCAACCATATTTGATGGTAACCAGAAAAGCAATCCAACAAACTCATTATTTCGCAACCTGCTAAGATGTCGACAAGCTTGTCGATCCACGGCAAAGGATAAGGGTCTTTCGGGCAACACTTGTTGAGGTCGGTGAAGTCAACGCACATTCTCCACTTCCCATTTTTCGTTTTTACCAAGACAACATTCGCTAGCCATTCTGGATACTGGGCCGGCTGAATTACACTGGCATCAAGCAGCCTTTGCACCTTTGTCTTTGCTGCATCGGCCCTTTCAGTTGACATTTTCCTCAACTTCTGTTTTTGAGGTTTTGAGCCTTCTGTGACATTCAAGCAATGTTGAGCTAAGTCTCTGCTAACTCCCTGCAAGTCGTTGCTGACTAGGCAAAAATGTCACCGTTATCGGCTAAAAAGGATACCAACGCCTTCTTTTCGTCTTTCGGCATACTCGTGCCCACGTGCACGCTCCTTTCTGGCATGGGGCCGATAGCATGTTCATTCACGTTGGGCTCCTCTGCACCCTTGTTTGCCACCTCATTTATGAGGCTATAACCTAGGGTTGGTTTGCCTTCGATTCTCCTGGAAGCTTGCTGGTCACCATGCACAGTTATTATGCTGAAAGGGGAGGGCATCTTCATGCACAAGTTGCTTTGCTTTATTACCACATTGAATCTGTTGGTGAAGCCTCTACCAAAAATGGCGGTATACAGATAGTCCATGTTGACTATATCAAAAGTCACTGTTTCTGTTCGTACCCTTTCACCCTCGGCGAAAGAGATCGATATCTATTTTTTGCCGATAGCATCAATTTTCCTACGGCCGAAACCGTACAATGAGTTACCGACTGGATCCAAACTCTGCCTGTCCATGCCCATTGCTTCAAAAGCCTTGACAAATAATATATCAGCTGAACTGCCAGTATCTATCAGGATGTTGTGCAGTGTGAACCCAGCCACATTAGCGGTAGCCACGAATGCATCGCAATGGGGATAGTCGCGAACCTTGAAATCCGACTCGTCGAAGGTTATTGGCATTAGTGACCATGCTGGTCTATTCAAAGGGAGCCTTGGTGACACCGTTTGCACTCTTCGGTGACAATCTCTTCTGGCTCTCTTGCTCTCGTGTTCCAAATTGGATCCACCAGTGATAGCAAATATGTGTTCGCGAGATGGAAGGATGTTGTTGACTGCATTGGGTTCATTCTCGCCATCCTGCCCTTGTTGGAATGGATGTGACGTTGCCTGGCTTTGCGGATGAGCTTGAACTGGAACTATCAGTGGTGGCGTCGGCTGATTATGATACTGTGCCGGCGAAGATACTGCTACCGACTGAGCTGAGAAGTGTGGAAGCTGATAATTCTAAAATGCCAGATTGAACCATGGCATAGTTTGGGCTGGCAAGTATTGAGGGGGATGCTGAGGCATATTTATGTAGCTACCACCGAATACGGCCGCTGACATCGGGTCATGCGAATTATGGAAGACATGCTTGGAACTTTCGCCAAAAGCTAAGGTTTGATCCTTGTCTTTCAACTCCTTGGCCATCTTGCTATATTTGCAATCTCTGGTGCTATGCCCGACATTTCCATCACAAATGACACAATATGGGGCCTTGCTTCCTCTTCCGTGACCCCTTCCATCACGGCCGCCTCGACCCGTCCTTCCACCTCGGCCTCCGCAAAATGCTTGGTCGAAAATCCTTTGTTGCTGGCAGTTGCCTGAATTGGATCTTTCCGGATCCATGCCCGATTGAGCAAGCTCTTCTTGCAAAGTGTTGATTGACCGAAAAGGTCTGACAATCCTTTCACTTGGCACCTGTGGTGAGCGCATCGCCTTCGCAATTTGCCTCTACACCATGCGAGCAACATTTCATCGCCGAAAATTATCGTCCGATCTTGCATACCCATTCATTACCTCAAACAATTCTTTGACCGAATTTGGCGGGTGCCTAGATAAGTGTGTTGCGCACTGCCCTGTGCCCAAGCCTTCTATGGCTGCTGCAATTACTGCCGCTTCCGGCACATTCGGGGCTTGAGCCTTTAGTTGGATGAAGTGCCTGAGATATTCGAACAATGGCTCGTCATCCTGCTGTGTGCAATTCATGAGATCATGGGTGGTCTTGACATCCGCCCGAAAGCCTTGAAAAGTTGCGAGCAGTTCTGCTTTCAGCTGAGCCCATGAGTAAATAGATAACGACTTGAGGGACGTATATCAATCGTGCGCTACATCTTCGACTGCCAGGGTGAGAGATTTAGCCAATGCCTGATTATCGCCACCTGCCGAAAACACGATCGTCTCATAACTTGCCAAAAACTTGTGTGGGTTAGTCTTTCCGTCGAACGTTGGGATTCGGGGTTTGTAGTTGAGTGACCAAGGATGCACTTGCAACTCTCTCGAGAGCAGAGAGGTTTCATCTATGACATTATCGAATGCAAGGGGTTGTTCATGTTGTGGTAGGACTATGTTTTCTGGAACTCTTAGAAATGGGGCACCATCGGCTCTTTGCAACTCTTGCACCTCTCTTGCCAACAGCCTTCTCTGTGCTTCTGCTTCCGTCTGACGAATGACGTTCTGGGTTTCTTCTGCTCTCGCTCTAGCTGTGATCTGCTGCTGAAGCTGATCCCTTTGAGCCAGCGTCTTGAGCGCTAGAGTGTGCCTGGTGACTTCCGCATCATCATCTTCATCTTCATCTGTTGCGTTCTGGACATGACCATCCGGCGTTCCCTCCCTGCCGAAAGGCTGCTGGAGTAACAGCGATACGTCCTAGCTTGAGGATCCTCCCGCCGGTAGCTGAGTTCCATGCGGAACTGTGCCAGCGAAAGCTGTGGGATTTAGGATGTTGGTGTTTGGTGGAATTTGGGCTGTGGGAGCGGATGCTGCAACTGTGCCAGTGGCATTTGCTGCCGCAGTAGCCACCCTTTCGGTTTCCTGAGGATCTACTGCCTTCGACACCTTCCTTGGTGCCATGATAAATTCGGGCAACAACCACGGTGGGCGCCAATGGTGTTTTAGGGCCGGAACCCTAAAACAGCAGGTCGCTGACCGAACGAAAACTCACACACAAGGAGACGAATGTAAACTTGTGAATGCAATTGAATAGTAGAACCAAAGGGAATGAACAGTAATCCTCCTCCCCCTCTCACAAAGGGGCAAGGTCTATTTATATTAATCAAAGCCTGCTTACAAGTACGGAATTGCCCTTCCAACCACTCTTTGTTACAATTACTTCAGTGCCCTATTCTAACCACCCTTCCGGGGTAGCCTTCCATGTGGACCCGAGGGGCATTTCCACGACTCAACGCGGCGATGGTCCCGGGCGCTAGGACGCTCCCGAAGCATCCAGTTCCTCCTGACATGTGGGCCATCTTTTTCAGCTCCGAACCTGTGGACCTGCGAGAAAACACTTAGAGGCTTGAGCATAAAATAAAAAGCTTCTCGGGCAAAAACCTGCACCCCCCCCGACTCAGATGCAAACACATCTGTCCCAAAAGTCAAAGAACGCTCAAGCTCGTGCACACTCGCTTTAGCTACCATTCACTCGATAGATCTATCGCTCCAGCGCCCTCTCAACCGAAAGCACTTTCTCCTAACAACACATTCAGCTGGTCCATGCACAGCCCGTCCTTGGAGGACACACGTACGCCTTCGATCGGAAACTTCTTTCGATCGGAAACTACTTTCGCTCGGAAACAACTTTCCGGTAGTCGCGCTCACCCGAGTGCTTTCGCACCGAAAACGCATTTGCGCGAGGGGCGGGGGTGCCTACATATCGGCTACCACCCCAACAATAATATAGTTACTGAATAAAAAAGTACATTACATTGTTCTCTCTTTCCTAGACATACTCATGCTTTCAGAACCAGACTAGCATGTGTTCAGCAATTTCTACCTGCACTATGGTCAAGACAAAGTAACTAAAAAATTAACCACTGTACTAACAATCAGAAGGCCGAATGTTAAGAATGTAAATGTTGTATCATGTTTTTGTCTGAAATTATGCAGATACACAAACAGGACAAACCTGGGGATTTAGTCTATTGGTAAGATGTACGCTTAGGGAGCGTAAGGTCCCCAGTTCAATTAAGGTCCCCAGTTCAATTCTCGGAATCCCCAACCTGAAATGCTTTTTGAATTTCAATGCCAAGGGCAGATTGTCATGAGAAGTATATACAGACAATGAAATCTGGACCACCATCATGATGTGAAGATAAGGTGTTGGGTACAGCCTTAGGACCTGCTAGCCGTTAGACTGTACATGCATGTGGAAAGCAAATGGCACAATGTTTGTCAAAACTACAGGCTATTTAAGTAATTAATATTTGCTATCAACACTGAACTATTTATTTTATCATACAGAACCAATACAGCTAATAATATATTACAATGGTGCTGTGGAACAGAACAAAACTTTCATTACTGACATTGCTCAGAAACATCTTCGCTGAGAAGTCACTGAAACCTTTGTTTTGCTTATGCTGTTGAATTCAGAAATAGAAACTTGCACATTACCATTTAGGCTCTGTTCGCTTGAGCTATAATCCGGCTTTAATCCGTACAAATCAGCCGTGAAACAGTATTTTTCTCTCACAACAAATCAGTCGTTTCAGCTCATCAGTCAGCTTCTTCCTTGCCATCAGAACTGCATAAAGCAATTTTTAAATCTGCGGATACCGAGTCTTACTCGGTAAGCATCTGGCTGACAAAGTAAATTGACCGCTAGACCAACAAGATGTGTCCCTCCTCCTTTGTTTCGACCACCACGACGGCACTAACCACCTCATAGATGCTGCTATGTAGAGTAGCAGAGGCTCATTGTCGAGTGGAGCGACTTAGATAGGAGGCTTCATGAGGAATCTCTCGATGTTGTGGAGAGCCTCCTCAGCTTCTTGGTTCCATTGCAGCTTCTGAGATTTCTGGAGGAGCTTGAACAGGGGTAGCCCCCATTTGCCCAACTTCGAGAATCAAGATGAGGCAACTTAGAGCTGCTAAAGCACCCAGTTAACTTCTATGTGCTCTTCTGTCTTGGATAGGCACCATATCGATTATGTCCTTTATCTTGGTCGAGCTAACCTCGCGATGCCTCCAGCTGAGACGATATTCCATACCTGTGGTGGAGCTCGCATCAAAATGTAGGAGGTGCAATTTTTGCCTAATCTATGCACACAAGCTGCCTCGGAGGGTCAAAGTTCATCTACAGACCTGGTAAGCCACTGCCACCGAGGCGCCGCCTACGACAACTCTTCTCTTGCTACTGCCGTCGCACCTAGGGTCCCTCTTCTTCTTCCTCTCCGGTGGGTCTGTCTAGGACAAGAAGGGGAGGGGACCCATCCTTTTTCTGGCAGTTTTATATCTAATTTCTTAGGGTTTAGTCCAAATAAATATTTCAGTGAAATCAGATTATTTTTAGTCAGGATCGTGTTTCCTACGATGACATCGGTGATTGCCCGATAGGCGTCGATTTCATCGGCATGCAGCCAATTTGTAGCCTTTATCTGCAAGGGGAGAGGTGCTTCTAGGCGCTCCCAACGAGGACAGCTACTCTGGAACATCGATCTCATTGTCGATGGTCTTGGAGAGAAACTCAAGATTTGAACGTGATGAATCTGTGTGTAACACCCCGGTTTTTAATTAATTAAAATTAATTAGAATTTAATTAATAAATGGCAAAATCTTAGATGGAGGAAAAATTTTTACCAATTGTTTGTTGCATTCATGTTGTTGCATATTTTTATTGGGTGAAAAAAAATATTAAACCCAAGAAGGGTGAATCGATTTTTATTCTATTTAGAAAATAAATAAAAGGGTTTACAAAAATTTTATCAAAATAAACTCAAGTTTTATTTTCAAAACCTAGGAAAATATTTTCCAAAACCTTGCAAAATTTATTTTGTTTCAAAATGATTTGAATTCAAATTTTCAAATGGAATTTACAAAAGAAAAGAGAAAAAGGAAATGGAAAGGACTTCTTCCTCCCTCCTTCAGCTTGGGCGGCCTACTTTCGCAAGCCCAACCGCCCACCCCGGCCTGCTTCCCCAGCTGCACCCCTCTCCCCTTCTTCCAGCCAGCCAGCAGGCCGGCCCAGCAGCACCGCCCGCTTCACTCTCCCTGCGGCCTGCCCTTCTCCTCTGGGCCAAAGCCCAATTCCACCCTCTTTCCCCACTTAGGCCGAGACCCCACTCCCCGGCCCAAACTCCCCTTTCCCTCCTCTCTTGCACAGCCCGTGCACACGCTCACTCCGCTAGGCTGCGCTCCTGTCCCCGCACGTCGGCCCAACCCTGCAATCCCCCCTCCAGTCACTGCCTTGTGCCCCCCACTCGTCAGAGCTCTCCCTTACCTCGCGCCGCCGCTCGACCGCGCAGGTCGTGTCCCCTGCGTTGTTGCAAACCGAACTAGGGTGAGTTTCTCGCACCGCCGCCACCCCGAAGACTGCGGCCATCCGCGCCCTAGCGAGCCGCAACCACCCGACCTCTCCTCTCGAGCCGGAGCCCTCGGATCACGCCCCGCCCCTTTCCCAATCTCACCGCCATGAGTGCTTTGCGCCGAACTTCCCGGAGCTCCACTCCTTTCCTCCACGCTACCCTATAGAACCCCCCGAGCCCCGCAATAGAAAGCCGCATCCGCCGTTCCACTTCTCTTGCCCTCTCCTCTCCCTAGGACCACAACACTGCCACTACCGCATCCCGAGCATCGAGCTCGCCCACCGCTCACCCTCCTCTCTTTCCCTATCTTCTGCACCGATAAAACCCACCAGAGCACTCCCACCATCGCACTGCCTCCAAACCGCCCTTCACCGAGCTCTCTCCTCGCCTCCAGTCACCACTACTGCCTTCACCGAAGTCCCCGCGCCGCCCCACCGCATCGCCCTCCCTCTCCGGCCTCCAATAGGCGCCGAGGACATCACCATCATCCCCGCAGTAAGCTCTGCGTCAATTCCCACCTTTCCCTGAAGTCTCTAGCGCACCCCTGCAATGTTTCGAGCAGCTCCGGCGAGTCGTGCGGCGTCGCCAATGGCGCTCCGCCGCCTCCATCTCACCTGCTGTCTGACTACACCACCCCTCTCCCCTTCAAACTTCCCAGCGCCGTCCATCCGACAATCAACGGCCGTGATTAGATCGCCCAACGAACAGGTATATACATAGACCAGACAATATATTGAATATTTTATTAGATATATGATTTTGTATTCCGTACATCTGTACATAGACCCGAATAGCACAAATTGTAATTGTGAACAATGTTTGACTAATTACAATGTCCACTAAAAATAAAGTACACACTATATCTAAAAAATTGTTCCCAGGAGAATTTTTGTTCTTGGTCCTTCAATCATCCCTTCAATCATCTGAGCATCCCAAAATATTATGTACTTGTCCTCTGTCAAAATATAGAGTGCATTTGTAAGAACATATATTTTTAGAAAATACATGCTATTTTTTTCCAATGAATGTATATATCTCACAGAAGGAAAATACAAAGTCAATGTGTATATACCTGTTCCTAGGTAGCTCCATGACACTAAATATTCATTTAGGCAGCTCTCACAGAACTAAGGATTCATTCATATTCTTCAGCTACAACCCTGCCATAAAAGTAGATGAACTGAATTTGCACTTAAGCGTGAGATAATAAACAGCTAGTACCTGTGTTGATCCAGTTCTAGATATGATCGCATTTGCTTGATTTACCTAGACATAAGAAACTAGAAAAATTTGATCAAAGTACAAAAGATTAGAAGTTTTGCACAGTAAAATCAGTAATTTAATAAAAAACCATCTATAGAAACAAAAAAAACATAGAACTCATCTACAAAAAAATGAAATATTACAGGAGAAGGCAAAACTATGGAATTGAGATAGCTGACCTACCAAACCATTCGCCTCATCTATGCACGTGCAGAGTATGAGGCAGTGCACCTCTGATATGCTACTCTATCATGCGACCATGCAGCGACTTCCCTGCGTGTTGGCATATAGGCTACTGCAAATACCACATGCATGAACAAACTAATGAAAAGGGATCATTGGACCAAAGTCCAAAACAGATGAGTAATTTTCACAAGTATGTACTACTGTCGATGGGAAGCTCATTCAGATCCTTCTTTCAGTCATCAATTATTCCTATAAAGAAAACAGTAAGGAAATCATAAGTACATGTCAACAACTGAAACAGGAAGCAGATGGTATGATATATGTATCACCAATCCAGCTATTGATCTCTAATTTAAGAAAGCTAGTAAGTAAAAATTTTACACCAACAAGAAACGAATGCCTCTAAACACTTCTGCTTCCTAGCATGGCTTCTGAAAATAGATAGTACATGATTAAAACAATTGTTCGGTGGATCTCCGAGTATGGTTTTGCTTGGTGGACTCCATGTGTTGGTTTTGGTTTTATGGAGATGGTGATTAAAACCTAGTAAATAGGTGCATAGGAAAATAGGATCAATAGGGTGTATCGCTTTAGGTGCTCGTGCCAAACTGAGTCAGCCTACCTTTGTTATTTAGCCCATGTCACATTTTTCCTACGCTTGCGGAGTACATTTCGATCTACTCACCCTTCCTCTTTGTCCCCCCTGCTACCCCACCCAGACGCTGGAGACTACGTCGAGGAGTAGGAGTATCCAGAAGATGGTTGCTTCGACCCAGTCGAGTTGTACTAGGCTGGTGCTACCCCCGGTCGATGTTCCTATGGAGACGGCGTCCAATTTCTGCGAGTCTTCATTGGAGTTTTCATTAGAGTCTGTTTGGGAGTCTGTACTTTTCTTTTGGACCCGAGGGTCATTTTTGTAATAATGTTTGATATATTAATAAAACATTGTTCTTGATACTATTATGATGTCAGTATATGTATGAATATTGATCCTGACATACATATATTGTGCCCTCGATTTTGTTTCTAAAATCGGGGTGCGACAGAGTGGTATCAAAGCCGTGTTGATCGTAGGACGCTAGCCTAGTCAGTCATGTTGTTTACAAAACTATTTGAAAGGACCATGACTCCTAAGAGGGGGGGTGAATTAGGCAACTAAAAACTTTTACTCTAAACTATGACCTCTAATTTGCACCTAGTCAAAACTTATGCAAGAAAGTAAGCTATCTAAAGTGCAACTAAGGTTTTGCTAGATTTGTTGCTGTCTCTACCGCAAAAGGAGTTATGCAACCTAGGTTCCAAACCTATCAACTAGCCTATCAACTAAGCTAGGAAAGGTAAAGCACATAACCAAGGTAGCAAAGTAAATGCGGAAGCTAAAGAGTAAGGTAGAGATGCAAACTTCCGTCGACGACTCCGGTATTTTTACCGAGGTATCGAGAAGTGCGCAAGCTTCCCCCTAGTCCTCGTTGGAGCCCCTTGCAAGGAATCCCTCGCAAGGGCCAAGCTCCCAGTCGGGTAACTCCGTGGATAGCTCCGGGCCTTCCCCACGCGCAAGTGGGTCTCCAGTTAAGCCACTCGTGGCAAAGCCTTTCCCGTACCGCTCCCCGCCGTCTTCACTATCAAGCTTCTGGCCGAAATGTCGTGGGCCTTGTTCCCTTCGGTACAAGGTGGCGGCCACACCACAAACGCGGTTGGTGTGATCTCGCAAGACTACAAGCCCCTCCGATGTGCAACAACGATGCACGCAAGCACCGGTAGGTAAGAGGTATGCAAACCTCACTAAACACTAGGCCTAACACCTAGAGCAAGCGCAAAGCGATGGTCTAACTAACCTAAGCACTTCACAAAGCACCTACACTAATCACCTAGTATATCACTAAGCACTTTGGTGGCTAGAGAAACTAAATATGGGTCCAAACACTTGGTATACTTCCTTGAGCTCCAACCATTATATTTTGGCTGACCATGGGGGTATTTATAGAGCCCCAAGCAAATAGTGCCATTGGGCAAGGTGATGGGCTTTTCTGCCATCGACCGGACGCACCCTTCGAACTGACCGGATGCAACCGGTCACTCACAACGGCTAGTTGGCCGGCTGTGCAGGCACTGATCGGGCTCTGCATGAGTCCGGTCACATATGATTGGACGCGTCCGGTCATGTCTGCACGTCTCTGGAACATCTTTGTATATGACCGGACTTGACTGAGATTCAGCGTCCGATCAAAGTCGTAGCGTCCGGTCACTGAGGAACAGTTGCATCCGTGCATTCGATTGCAACTAACGCAGCATCTAGTCCCACGAACGTGGCGCTGCCGGCTGGAAATACTGACCGGACGCATCCTGGCCAGCGTCCGGTCGATACTGAGCAGCGGCTGGTCACTTTAGTTTCCCGCCTTTCACTTGTTCTTTGTGCCCGACTTGGTTCCAATCTTGTGCCTTGGACTTTGCTTGACCTTGAGAGTCTTCTACTGAGCTTCGAATGACTTGCTTGAGGTGTTGATCATCGGATCACTACGTTGCCTTTGTCCAAGTCACCTTTTGCACCCTATTAGACTACAAAACAAACACATTAGTCCAATTTGGTTATGTTGATCATCAAACACCAAAATCCAAGGTTAAATGGGCCGAATTCAATTTTCCTTACACTATTTTTATAAAAGCCTCACCCCATTTCCCACTTCTGTAGTCTTTCTATGCTGAAAATTTAACTTTTGTTCAAAAGTAGGTCCTCCAATCCTAGGATACCCACCATAATTGTATGATCTCGTAGGTCATTGTATGACATGTACTTGTGCACTTGTTTGATTTGGCTCTTTGTAATGAGTGTCTTTTGGGGTTCTCTTTCTCATCCATCCTTCTTCCCACCTATACCAGATAATGGATCCATGGAAAGGTGAAGAAAGCAACTTGAACAACAAGGCATATCAAGTTTTCTAGATATCGGCTTCCCAAGGCAAGAGGAACAAATACCAAAAATATGTTGAAAATAGTTCTCGTCCAAGACCTACATCTCAAGCAAAAGTCCAGAAGCATCCAGAGAACCAACATGGAAGCTCAAGTGAAGCTCCTCCTCAACTCTACCAAATAGAAGCACCTCATCAAGCCCCACAAGATGACAATCAAGTGATATCCACCCGACGGGATGTCAAGGCAAGAGGACTATGTTTCTACTGCAAGCATGGTGGACACTTCATCAGCAAATGCCCAAACAAGCGATTGGATCACATAGATCGAGCAAAGAGAAAAGCCCTCACACAGCACCCTAAAACCAAAGATGCAAATCAAGTGATGAACATGAGAAATTTCAAGCTTCCAAAGTTCCTTGGTATGTCCCACGAGCTCCCCAACAACCCTTCTTTCTAGCCTCGAATCTCAGGAGGAGATTCTTCTTAAGGGGGTAGGTTTGTAACACCCCGGTTTTTAATTAATTAAAATTAATTAGAATTTAATTAGGAAATGGCAAAATCTTAGATCGAGGAAAAACTTTTACTAATTGTTTGTTGCATTCATGCTGTTGCATATTTGTATTGGGTGAAATTTTTTTTTATTAAACCCAAGAAGGGTGAATCGATTTTTATTCTATTTAGAAAATAAATAAAAGGGTTTACAAAAATTTTATCAAAATAAACTCAAGTTTTATTTTCAAAACCTAGGAAAATATTTTCCAAAACCTTGCAAAATTTATTTGGTTTCCAAATGATTTGAATTCAAATTTTCAAATGGAATTTACAAAAGAAAAGAGAAAAAGGAAATGGGAAGGGCTTCTTCCTCCCTCCTTCAGCTTGTGCCGAGCCCTCTCTATCGGCCTGCTTCCGCAAACCCAACCGCCCACCCAGCCTGCTTCCCCAGCTGCACCCCTCTCCTCTTCTTCCAGCCGGCCCAGCAGCGCCGCCCGCTCCACTCTCCCTGCGGCCTACCCTTCTCCTCTGGGCCGAAGCCCACTTCCACCCCCTTTCCCCACTCAGGCCAAGACCCCACTCCTCGGCCCAAACTCCCTTTCCCTCCTTCCTCGCACAGCCCGTGCACACGCTCACTCCACCAGGCCGCGCTCTCGTCCCCGCGCGCTGGCCCAACCCTGCAATCCCCCCTCCAGTCGTTGCCTTGTGGCCCCCACTCATCAAAGCTCTCTCGTACCTTGCGCACGCCGCGTTCGCCGCGCAGTTGCAGACCAAACTAGGGCGAGTTTCTCGCACCGCCGCCACCCCGAAGACTGCGGCCATCCGCACCCTAGCGAGCCATAACCACCCAACCTCTCCTGTCGAGCCGGAGCCCTCGGATCACGCCCTACCCCTTTCCCAATCTCACAGTCATGAGCGCTTTGCGCCGAACTTCCCGGAGCTCCACTCCTTTCCTCCACGCTACCCCTATAGAACCCCCCGAACCCCGCAGTAGCATGTCGCATCCGTCATTCCGCTTCTCTTGCCCACTCCTCTCCCCAGGACCGCAACACCGCTGCCGCCGCATCCCGAGCACCGAGCTCGCCCTCCTCTCTTTCCCTCTCCTCTGCACCGATAAAACCCACCAGAGCACTCCCACCATCGCACCGCCGCCAAACTGCCCTTCACCGAGCTCTCTCCTCACCTCCAGTCACCACTACTGCCATCACCGAAGTCCCCGCGCTGCCCCACCGCATCGCCCTCCCTCTCTGGCCTCCAATAGGCGCCGAGGATGTCACCATCGACCCCGTAGTAAGCTCCGCATCAATTAATTCCCACCTTTCCCCGAAGTCTCTAGCGCACCCCTGCAATGTTCCGAGCAGCTCCGGCGAGTCATGTGGCGTCGCCAATGGTGCTCCGTCGCCTCCTTCTCTCCTGTCGGCTGACTGCACCGCCCCTCTCCCCCTCAAACTTCCCAGCACCGTCCATCCGACGATCAACGGCCGCGATTAGATCGCCCACCGAACTGGTATACACCGGTGGTGGATCCGATCCACAACACACACGCGCTCGTGTTTCACAGCCAACTGGCACACCGCTCCAGTGCGGTGATGACACGTGGCACCACGCGTCGCCACAACAGCGCCATGCCAGCCGTCGCGCAGCGTCGTGACAACTTTGCAAAAGAGACCCCAACCTTTCCCGAAATCAACCCGCGGTCCACATCTCTTATTCCCTGAGTCTGGTGAATCTTTTGGTTTAGCCCCTGGTCTTATGAGAAAATGAGGCCCTTTTCTTTTTCAGTTTTTATTTATTTTAAAACCAAAAATGACTTTGATTTAATTACATAATTGCCACTAAAATTCAAAAGCCCATAACTTTTGTGTTTTAACTCCTATTTGACCCGTTCAAGTCACATTTGATTCGTAGCAACGAGAGCTCTACGCAGTAGGTCTATTTATATTCTCTTTTATTATAGTATGATGTAGTGTTACTTATGTTGCTATGTTTGGGCCATGTTTGGTATTTGATCCAGAGAGTGCGAACTACGGGGAACCCTAGAATCGAGACTGTGCCTTTGTGGACCCCGCTCAGCCTAAAGGCAAGTGTCCTTGAACATCTTGCTCCTGTATTTTTTTTTACTTTTGAGTTCGAGTAGTTAGATCCAGTAGTTGCATGCAGAGTCTTAAATTAAACCCCATGTTAGGGTTTACGAGAACTTGTTATATTTTTCCTTGTCACCTGGTTTGGGAATATGGGTAGAAGTTGTGCTTAGCCTTGCAGTCATGGTTGGGATAGGATGGTTATACTTATTAATCTTGATTAATGATCTATGCAACATATTGGGTTGGTAATTTTTGTAGCAATATGGTGAGTAGTTAAATCCGGTAGGATGGACCGTTATGGTGGAGTTTGGTTGCCATGGACTTGGCGTATGGTTGCCATGGACTTGGCGGAGGATGTTTGTGGTTTGGGTTTGTTCTAGTTATCCTGCCTGGATCCCTAGGACCTGGTTCTTGAAGCATGTAACCCGGCTTAACAGTGCAACCACAGGGTTTGGAATGGGACGGACCTGGCTAATTAATTAGAGAAAGCCTTATGTGGTTATTAGTCTCATATGAACATGGGTATAGAAGGCTTCTTCTACGCAGGATGCCGCTTGGTACGGGAGACCGGCTCCCAGGCTCTGGTCCAGTCCTTGTGTGATTACGGGCGATAGCTTCTATGTCGTGACGTATGAGAACTAATACATATAGGAGGACTCTTTGTAACGGCCTTGTATTGCGACCCCGCTATGCACCTTGGCAGTATTTAGTGTGACAGGGAAATGCACGACTCGTGGGTAAAGATGTGCAACCTCTGCAGTGTAAAACTGATATATCAGCCGTGCTCACGGTCATGAGTGGCTTGGACTTCTTCGGGATTAGTTGGTTAGTTTTGGTTTTGGTTTTGGTTGCCTGATGGACTTCAGGTGTGGGTTGCCCGATGGACTTCAGGTGTGGGTTTGCTTGGTGGACTCCAAGTGTGGTTGCTTGGTGGATTACTTGTTTCGGTTGCTCGATGGATCTCCGAGTATAGTTTTGCTCGGTGGACTCCAAGTGTTGGTTCTGGTTATATGGACATGGTGATTAAAACCTAGTAAATAGACGCATAGGAAAATAGGATTAATAGGGTGTGTCGCTTTTGGTGCTCGTGTCAAACTGAGTCAGCCTACCTTTGCTATTTAGCCCTATGTCACATTTTTTTCTAGACTTGCGGAGTACATTTCGATCTACTCACCCTTCCTCTTTGTCCTCCCTGCTACCCACCCAGACGTTGGAGACTACGTCGAGGAGCAGGAGTATCCAGAAGATGGTGACATCGACCCAGATGAGTTGTACTAGGCTGGTGCTACCCCCGGTTGACGTTCCTATGGAGATGACATCCAGTTTCCGCGAGTCTTCATTGGAGTCTTCATTAGAGTCAGTTTGAGAGTCTGTACTTTTGTTTTGGACCCGAGGGTCATTTTTGTAATAATGTTCAATATATTAATAAAACATTGTTTTTGATACTATTATGATGTCGATATATGTATGAATATTGATCCTGGCATACATATATTGTGCCCTCAATTTTATTATTAAAATTAGGGTGCGACACTGCGCATCCTATATTGTATCCGACGATGCAACTGTCGATATTTTTTCATCGATTCAGATGCATTTTAGACTGGATTCGAAGTGTTATCTCGTGGCATGTCTAATGTGCTAAGGTTGGTCGTTGGATTCGGCATAAGAGTGCACTTTGGCTCTGGCGATCGAGGAAAGCCATTAGGGAAGAAGACGATGAAAGAATTAGGATAAAATATTATGTATTTTTTATTTTAGATTTTTTTCACGTGTAATTTGGGAATATATTGTGTCGAGTTTTAATACAATCCGCTTCCCTTCGAAAAGGTCTCGGAGTGGTGGGCAGGTCCAGAGGCTGATTGTTGCCATGTATTTGTGTGCGCTGTTGTAATTAGCTCCTTCCCAATCGAAAGTACAAGAGGCAAGAGAAACAGGCCAGCAGCTAGATCGTAGCAGGACTGGAATCACTAGAAACTATTTTGGACCCAGGGTGGGTGGGTGGAGGGGGGTGGGGGCATCGCCCAGGTTAGCCGAGCCATAGGTCCGCCAGTGTGTCCTACTAACTTTCCTTAATTAAGATACGCTGAAAGCGCACTTCTCTAGATTGAGCTTCATGTGGAATATTCAGATATTGTCCAAAGTCTCCAAAAGTCCACAATAAGATCTCTAGTCTTCTTCAACATGACGATGACATCATTGATGTTGGCTTCTACGTTTTGACCAACATGCACGCTATTATGTAGTGCAAGCGTTCCTCAATCCAAAAGGCATTGTAATGTAACAATATGAGCCAATATCATGGTGATGAATGATGTAACGAACTGATTAGACTCAATACTAATTTGGTGATATTGCGAACACAAGGTTAATATGTATCCTTGTGGTTCGACCTTTGTGTTGAGTGATTGTCAACAGGCTCATATTTTGGGTTGAATAGGTGCACTAACCATAGGCATGAATCTATGTGTGCAATATGTCTATTGGCTTGTGGTGCGCAGATGTGGAGCTCGGAGGCGGTGACCAATAGCGAGGTGAAGGTTAAGTAGAGACGTGCCGTGCCGACGGACCGAGAGCGGTGAATGGTGGACGTGAGGCTTGGACTGAGGGACTAGAGCGCCAGAGGATCAGCCGTGGTGGCTAACACCTGGGGACATCGACAAGTGCGAGTGTACATGGAGTGACCGTGTTGACCAAGTCAAGACGACAGACGTGCGAGTCGAGCAGAGGCTCCTAAGGACTTGTCGTGCCGGGTGGTCGAGGACGAGGTGACATGTGTCGGAATGAAGATGATGTAGCAGACACGCCTTCTTCAAACTCGGCTTGGTGGTTGAGCCACAGAAAACCACCGGTTTCTAGGTTCGTGTAATGGAACCGTCCAAATTATAAGAGCTCAAGTACAATCGCAGCGGATTTAACTGCCACTGACTTGCACTTGAACCCATATAATCGCGGTAGTCCGAAAATCTCGAAGGATTTCAAACAATTTACAACCATCCAAGATCGCATAGTTCAGGTACACACAATCGAGAGGATACAACAGTTCGAAACTTAAATAGATCAGAGTACAAAATTAAAGTTATTACAAACCATGTTCAAATAGCGGAAGGGGAAATAAGTTCAGTAGTACGACCACCACACACGTGGTCCAAATAAAATATTGTTTTTTTAAAACTCACGCCTCCTTTAAAATACTGTGCCATCAAAAGTCCAGTCCAGCAAAAGCACAAGGAGAGCTCATAGACCGCCTTGCCCAAGACCTACTCCTCATCTCCCTCAACGGGGCAGAGGCAGTGCTTACAATAGTCGTAGTATACCTAGCCATCTGCAACAACGGGATAAACCCTGAGTACGAGAAGGTACTCAGCTAGACTTACCCACCTAACTGAAAATAAAAGACACCAAGGATATGCAAGGCTTTATATGTGAAGTTGGCTAACTTTCTTTGCTAAAAGGAGCTCAAGTTAAAAGAGTTCATTACCAAATTGTATGAGCTTTTTATCCTATTCCTTAACTCTAGGTTTTGCACCTATACAAAAGCACTCACTTGAATCTAACAAACAATAAATAATACCATATCTTGTTTCCTTTATCAATATATTAGTTGAACCATCAATTGTCACATGGAGTTGTATCGTGAAGAAGCTCAACACAGTTTCCCACTAATCGGGGGAGACGGCGACTCGAATCGAATTGCAAACTAGCTGGCAGAAAACCTTTAATACAAACCCACATTTTCCCTGTCGGGTCCATGCATTGGTTCACCGCTCGATACTGTCCAGGTGGTAATCAACGCGGTTCAAGCACGGACCACCCAATTGGAGCTGACGATGGCCATCCGAGGCGGATTGAGTCTTCATACTAGAGGGTGCGACACCGGTTGAAACCGGCCCGAACAGCGTCTAACCGGCTTCAGGGTCGGGAATACGTCACCAGCACCCTAAGTAAAAGGGCGCTTTCAAAAATGACCGAGGACCATCATCGATACAAACCTACATGACCCAACGGACGGACTGCCCCCAAGTATCCTCACTTGGTGTCTTGCCCTCCAGTTGGCCGTATTTCATTACTACTCAAGGTTCTTTTCCACGATACCAAATATAGCCAACGATGTCTGGTAATCACCCATCTGGGGTGTTACGGTAACATAACATATTTACTATTATACGAAGCAGGCTAAGCAGTTTTACTTTACTTATTATTATCAGGATAACAAGGCAGGTGTAATCAATAGTCAAGAAGGATAATGCATCAAGTGGGATTCAATCAACTCCTATACCTAATACATCACAATATAAAATACTCAAGTAATTTAATTATAAACAAACTGAGAGTCTTAGAATGCTCCGGGGCTTGCCTCGGGAGAACACGGAAGCCTCGTGCGCAGGGCACTCGGGGAAGTTAGTGTCAGGGTCTGCTCCGGTGACTTCCTCTAACTGTTGAATCTCCTGGACTTCCGGCTCCTCGCTTTGGTCCTACTCCTGGTTGCTCTCTGGTGCTATCGATCGTGAATGTATGCGAGTAATTAAACAATGAATGCATACAGTGCATATGATGATTACCGATGATGACATGCAGAGCATTTAATTAGACCAACCAAAAAGGGTGGTTACTTTCCTTCTAGTGAAGAGATTAATTACCTAATTTATTACTCACTACACAATTCTACAAAACCAACTTGTTGAACCACTTTTGGTATAACAAAAGTAACTAATCAAGATTAAGTTATTTACCCAAAAACAAAGTCTGAAAACTCACTAATTACACAACAAGCCTTATTTATATTACTCAGAAAAATCTACAAAAACTACAGAAGCTACTGCATACACACTGGACACCACCATAAAATTTTCAACAAGAACTAATTTACCAAACAGCAGATATGAAAATATTAAGCAAACAGCCAAAAAGGCACTTTGAACTAACTCTACTTCAGAAAAGCGTGGAACATCAGATTTTACATTTTTCTCCTCAACTACAACACAACACAAGTCTACACAGAAAAATTTACTACTGGAACATGCATACTTTTATCTGTACAAATTTCCAAATATTTACTCAACATTTAACCTTTGAACTACAACATACATGGAAAAGGATGAAACAACAGATTTTATATTTTTCATAGGTTCTACACACTGATTTATTATTTATCAGAAAGTTTCATGAACAGAATTACAATATTATTTTCTATAAGAATTTTTAAAGAAAACTACAGGAAAACACATTTGAAATACAAGTCCTTTTTCTTCCATGCAACTGACCACATTTTATATTTTTTACATGTACAACAGAGTGTACTGAGGCTACACAAAAATCTACACATTTTAATTCTGCATATTTTTATCACAGGAATTATTCTAAAGAAACTGCTAAAAAGCCATTTAATTGCTTATAAACATTTTTATCATAGAAACAGTACCACATATATTTTTCCTAGCTTCAAAACATAGCAAAGAGCATACCCAAAATTTATCCCATTTTTCCCTAACCTAATTACACAGCAAAGCATTTATCTTCTATTTCAAGCAATAACTAAATAAATAAATGTAGTACAGCAAACATCATCAAAATAATACTTTAATATTTTTTGCAGATATATCTACTCATGCAAAGAATAACAAAAAATTTTCACATCATTTGGGTCAATAAAACTCGAGCTATAAATTAAACAAACATTGATAGTTTATAAAAACAATAAAAGAAAACGTTTTTCTGGAAAAACCCCTTGATCATAGCTCGGTGGACGCGGTCCATAGACCGGTGTGCGGCTGACGCACGGGACCTGTGGGTCAATGGGCCCACCTATCAGCAAGTGGAAATAGGGGAGGCGCGCTGACCGGCGTTTCCTCGCCGGCGGTGTGAGTGGTACGGGTGTGTTCGCCTTGATGATGCGGACTGAGTGGTGGTGATGGTTTGGCTAGCGGTGCACCGGAGATGGCCGACAGCGAGCGGTGGCAGAAAACAGCGGTGGTGAGGCGCGGTTGTGCCATTCCCGGCGATCGCCCGTCGAATGATCGTGCGCGTGAGCTCTAGTGAACCTACTAGTGAACCCTAGAGCACTTGGTTTGGCCGGAGAAGCCCCGACGAGGTCTGGCCTCGCGCGTGTGCGGCGGCGGCGGCCATGGCGGACGACGCTCTGTGATCGAGACGAAGAGGCCAAGAGAGAGCAAGCGGGGTGGGGTTCTCACCTTGCTTACTCGCGGCGAAGCTCGTCGGAGAAGGGGAAGGCTAGTGGTGGCTCGACAGAGGCAGAACGCGGTCGCGGACTCTACGGCGGCGACGGCGGCCGACAAAGGGCGCGACGTGCTCTAGCAAGGGCGGTGCTCCGGAGGTGGTGCTAGCGAGCACACGGTGTGTGCGGGAGTGAGGCGGAGCGGTGCCCGAAGTGAATCGACCAGTGAGGACAGATTGGAGGGCGGAGTGGTGGTGGCGTTGCTCGGCGGCGATGGCGAGCTCGTCGGTGAGCTCTTGGCCGAGCGGGTGCGAGCGATTGAGACGTGAGGAGTGGGCGAGGGCGAATGAGGTGCGTGTAGAGGGTCGGGGCGGAGTCTCTGCTTTGTCCCCGACCGCTCGGCGTGGGCAGTTGTGGCGGGGGGGCGAGCGCTGCGAGTGGGCGAGCCGGCGTGCGGCATGGGGTGAGTGGAGTGCCAGGCGCGAGATAGAGCGAGGCGCGGCGAGCAGCAGGCGGCTAAGGCCACGTGGCGGGAACACCGGTGTACGGCGCGGTGCGGGGCGCGAGCGCAGGGCGGCCTGGCCAGGCCGGCTGGGCCGAAAGGCCGAGTGGGCCGGCCGGGTTGCCCTGGGATTTTCCTGAGTTTTTCAAACATTTTTCCATTTTTCAAAATTGTCTTCAAACTTTCCCATTTCAAAACAGTTTCAAAAACTCAAAAGTAGGTTTTGGTCCAAAAACAAAAGCTGTTCAAAATAATTCTCTTCAACTTTTATTTAAGGCACAAACATAGAAAAACATTTTTGTTACTTATTCTAAATTAATGCCAATATTAGAGCTAGAAATTAATTTAGAACTTTCATTTTTAATTTCTAATCCAAACTTAATTAAGGCAGGTTATCAACATGAAAAGTGATCTACACATTATTCTGTATTTAATAAAATTATTTACCAGGACAAAACAACATTTAAACATGCAAGTCCTATTCAAACCCAATTTGCATTTAAATCACATGCAATCATAGCACTTTTATGGAACAATCAAATGCAATGCAATGAAATTCTCATGATTAGAAGTTAATGATGATCCTAATGCAAGCTTGACACCAGGGTGTCACAGTTCGGGCCTCAAAACCTATGGCAGACGGTTTCTAGGTTTGTCTCAAAACCCAGGGAGGATGGATTTCGGGTTTGGGCCTCAAAACCTGGGCGGAGGTTTCGAGGAGGAACGGGGTGGCATCACGAAGCTTGTGTCGAGGCGAAGCAAAGTGGCGAAGGACCCGTGGCCGTCAGATCATCAACAGAATTCGAGTTGGACCACAATACCCCTTCAGTTAGGTGGTTCACTCAAAATATGCAGGGGCATATTGGTAATGTGTAATAGCCTCTATAAATAAGAGGGGGGCTACCCCAATCAGCCCTATCACTCACACAACTATTTTCTACCTCTCTGTTAGGTTTCCCCTCCCTGTAGCCTGCTATAGTGATCCACAGATGAATCATTCATCTGTGTAATCTTTTGACTACGAAATCAAACATTTGTACTAGTGAGTTCTCAGGAAGGGTGGCCATAACCACCTTGTCTCGTTGTTTGGCAAACTTTGTATGATTTGCAACATTTTGTTCTCCACGTTCTTGTCTCCTGGTGCATCCCCCGTTCTTTTTCTTGATCGATCTCTTCACTTGGGGCATCTTTCTTCGATCCGTTTGTTTGTACTTGTGCTAGTATGTGTGTTGATGATTTCCACCAAAGGAATTTGAATGAATCCACATGATCACGTAGATCGGGTTGATTTTGTATTCGTGGCCAAAATTTTGCACTTGGCACAAGATCTGCGATTCACAGAGTTATAGTTGGATTTGACCCATGATCTCTTAGAAAGAGCTCACCAACATGGTTGTGATCCCCTGTGCAAAGTTTGGTAGCTTGAGATTTTGGGTTGGACGAGATCCGGTCAGATTTATGTTTTGGGTGTTGCTGTTTTCGTGCTGTATGCAGAGTCACAGACAGTCTGGACCTCAAGCCGGGACAGTTCGGGGGTCGGAGGTGAGCTCGGTAAGAACAGTGTTCGGCTGCTCGTTTTTCGGTTAGTGAATGGCAGACAGTCCGGTGTCAAACCGCGGATAGTCCGGCGTTCAGTCAAACCCAGAGCTTTTGGTACTGATTTACTATTTTGCTCGGACGAAGCCAGTCTGGGACAATCCAACGCCAAGTCGCGAACAGTCTGAGCTTGTGACCAGAACTGTTTTAGTGCAGTTCAATTTTGGACTTTTGACCGGCGGATAGTTCGAGACTGTAAACAAAACTATTTTGAGAACTTTGGTTTTGGTGTTTTGAACTGCGGAGAGTCTGGTGCAAACCCGGACAGTCCGATAGCTCTGGTCTAGACAATCCCCGGACAGTCCGGCGTTGTGCAGTCTTCTCCCATTTTGGTGTTTTGCTTTGGGCTTATTCTTGGTACTTCCCTAGTAGTCCCGTTGTACCTCTAGGTCATCACCTAAGGTATCCAACCACTTGTTGGCTCATGGACTTATCGGTTGCCAGTGTATTTGCTTTTGGGGTTTGAATTTGGGACAATGGCTAAATATTTCTACGAAGAAATTTGAGGCTTCCATTCACCTCTCCGCTAGTTATCGTATCTGGTTCTTCATTTGGTATTAGACCAGGTTAAGAATCTTTCTACCTTAACCGGTTCTAGATCCACGAAGACAACAAGGACCATGGTTCACACAACTGACCATTTTTCGATAGGATGAACTACCTGTACTGGAAGATCGGCATGTGCGCGTATGTCCACAGCATCAATCCACAGGTATGGGAGATTTGTGAGGATGAGAATTACATGGTGCTTAATGCTGGCATCGGTCAGGAGCAGACTGACCAGCATAATGCAAATTGCAAAGCCTGTAATGCTCTCTTTTCGTCATTCTCACTTCCAAAGTTCGATCGGGTTTCTCATCTCACCACGGCTTGAGAGATCTGGGTTAAGCTTTAGAGCTATCACGAGGGGACCACTCAGGTTAAGACCAGGCTATTTGAGATGTACAAGCATGAGTACTGTTGCTATTTCTTAATGCAAACATAAATAATTCACAAGCACACAGAATTACCGTTGTAGCACTTCACCCGGAAGTATTCAGGATATTGTATTTTCCACAGGGAACAGAGATATTCTTCTAGCTAGTTCGTCCAAGGAAAACACAAGGATAAAGTTGGTAATGGTAGAGAAGGTTTCCTATGGTCTTAGGGAGTAAGGATAGATAAACTCTACTTCTACTTGCTTACTTCAAGCGTCGGCTTACACCTGGTCTGCCAAGTGATACTGACCTCAGCTCTACGTTGAACCCGAATGTAGAGGATTACAAGAGACGAACAGGGCTTTGGTGGGTGGCCTCTTGTGATGTTCTTAAGTGGGCTTGCAGGGGTCACTCACCAATTTGAGGTTGCTTTGGTATTGGGCTTATTCTCCACTTGTTTCGGCCCTAATTTGACTGGTGAGTGGGCCGTCTCCTCTTGGGCTCATGTTAGGTGCTTGTAAATATCATTTTTCATGTTTACTCTAAGCACATTTTGTATGTAATTCTGACATGTCCTCCTGTAAAAGATGAATCACCAAAACTTGTGGAACATGTTAGTTATAAGCCCTAATTTTAAGTTTGGTGTTCATATGAGTTGATTTTATGTGAAAGTTGGTGGTTGGAAATAGGAGTTATGGACCACCAACAAGTATGTGAACTTTTCTCATTTGGATGGAGACTTGGTCGATGTTATGTTCACTCATTTCCAGACGATTGTGAATAAGATGTGTGCCAACAAGCCGCAGCTATCTTATGACGATCATGAGAGGGCTCTCAAGCTTCTATATGCCCTTGATCGGAAGGTGTAGGATGTGAAGGTGTCCGATATCAATAAGTCTCCGAACTACGACACCCTTACCTTGGATGAGCTATTCAACAAGCTCAAGTCCAATGAGATCGACTTCCAGACCCAGGCCAAACTCAAGAATCCTTCTACACCCACTATGGCCTAGGTCTCAGGTATGCATGGTTCGAGTTATTCTGCTAACTCTTTGCATATGGATTTTTCTTTGTCTTCTTTGGTCTCTATCACAGAGGAGCAGATGGAGGCGCTCAGAGATGATGAGCTGACATTAGTCACCAGCCGGTTCTCGCAGTTCCATAACAACTGCATGAACCGCTAACGTGATGGTGCCAAGGATGGATGCTTTGGGTGTGGAGACCCCAACCACTTCATTATGAACTACCCCAAGAAGGACAAGCACTTTATTGGCAAGAACGACTACTCCAAGTGCAAGGACAAGCGCGAGTACACCACTAGCAAGAAGAAGGGCAAAGGCAAGTTCGACAAGGTGGCCATCAAGAAGAAGTACTTGAAGAAGGACAAAGCCCAGGAGCATGCCTTTCTTGCCTCCCTCAGTGACCTCGACGTTGACTCCGATGATCACTATTCTTCTCTCTCCTATGATAATGAGTCCGAGAGGAAGGTGGAGGACAAGCTGAATGGCCTATGCTTCTTCACCGACTCCTTACACATAGGCTTCTACACCATGGCGCTTAGCGACGAGGCTAGCAGCCTCAAGGATGAGCTAAATGGTGATGACACTTCTTCTAACGTATCTACTCCTCCTACCGCTGATGCGCTTTCTGCCGAGATTGAGTCTTTGAGTGCCACTTTGCTTAGCTAGGACAAGCTGCTCAAGCGTGCTGCTAGAGATAGAAAGGAGTATAAGGAGAGACTAGAAGTTGCGCTTAGAGAGCTTGAGTTTGACAAGTCTTCTATGGTTGTGATAGAGGAGAAGGAGTGCGATAAGTGTGTGATCCACATGTCCAACTTTGCCACCCTCTAGGACAAGTATGCCTCTTTGCTTGATGAAGTAGATGAGTTGAAGTCGAGGCATAACTTGTTGGGTGTTTGCAAAGTGTGTCCCGCTTTGTAAGGATCTTGAGGAAGTGAAGGCTAGGCCTATGTTGTTGGGTGCGTGCAAGTATTGCTCAGGCTTGCATTCTGAGATGGCAGAGAAGAATGCCAAGATCTCTGTTCTTGAGAAGGCTAGTTCAGATAGCACAAGAGCTGCTAGATGTGACCTTTGTGAGGCATTGGTGTTGGAGCTTGTGAACTGCAGGCAGAACAAGATGAGATCTGAGGAGAAAAACATATACCTTTGGAGCATCTTGAGCTAGGTGTCGTGCAATGAGCCAGGGTTGGGCATGATGGTTAACCAGTTCAGGCGGGGAACCAGTGGACTGGGTGTAGGCTTTGCTTTAGGTGGTAAGGGTAAAAATCTCTTTGGCAAGATTGGTGAGTGCAGTGGTATGAGCCTAAGTGAGAAACCTTCCACTTCTCCCAAATTGACCAAGATGAACCCACTTAAGCCTTTCATGCCTGCCACCAAAGATGGAGTGTTTGAAGAACCTCAAGGAGCTCCACCCCAGAAACATGTGTGGGTACCTAAAATGAACAATCTCAAGAACCCACTTGACACTCTACCTGACATCTCTGAGGATCCTCTTCCCAAAGCCAAACAGCCAGTAAGAGTGAACCATCCCCACAAGAGAGTGAACCAGCCACCCAAGAGAGAGGTGAGGTATCACTATGAATATTGGCATCGAGAGGGTCACCTTGTTGAATTTTGCTTTAGGAGGAAGCGAGATGAGCGGCAAGAGTATGAGTTGAACAACTGGGACATGTACCGCCCACCCTATGGCGTACATGCACCGCCTGTTCAGAGGCATAGATCTAGACCTTGAGGTGTAATGCCTCAAGGTGCTAGGCCTCAGGGTTGCGAGACCATGAGATGGCGGTCGTGCCCGGCGAGGTTCAGGTCATGGTCGATATGATCATGAGCCTCGTAGTGGTGGCTGCGCTTTTCCATCCCACAACTTTAGCGGATGACGTTTTGATAGTCGTGGTGATCACTACCCCTAAATGGGACGTGTTGGCTTTGGTGTTTTTCCTAACACTTTTCTAGGGCAAATGACACAACACTGGTATCCTTCACAGTTTACTAACCCCAATGTTGTGCCATTTGCTCATCCCCTGCCTTTCTATTGAGTAGGATGTAGGACTAGAGAACACATGTCTTCTTGATTCTGGCTATTAGCGCCACATGACCAGAAATTTAAAATGGTTCTCCATCCTAGACCTTGTGCAGCACAAGGAGTTAATACACATTAGCTAGTAGCTGCTATTTCTTTCTTTCCTCCTCAAATGCTCTATGCCTCATCGAATAAGAGTGTTTCCGGATCATATCTATTCTTCTCGGGTACTCTTTCTTAATGATAAAATCATAACTTGATTTGACCTTTATGTCGCACAGTGGTGTCCCAGGCACATCACTTTTAGGGACAATAGCAAAGGTAAGGTAGTTTTTCATGGGTCCATTCGACTTAACGAGAATTTTGTTCTCAAGGATGTTGCTTTGGTTTCCAATTTGCATTTCAATTTGCTTTCGGTTTTGCAACTCCTTGGGGACGGCTTTGAAGTGCACTTTTAGACTGGCTTGTGTCGAGTTTTGGATACTCAGGGGGATATTGTTTGTCAGATTACCCCATTTGGCTGAGTCTTTCGAGGTGATTTCTCTCAGTCTTTTGGATCTTCTTGCTGTTAAATGTTTCTCACTTGCTCTGATGTTGTTTTTTAGGATACAACCCAATGATGTTTATCTCGTCCATTCCACCTCATTTTTTGCAAAGTTCTTACACATTCTGCCTCTCAATGGAAGCAACTATGGAATATGATGAGAGAAGCTTGAGATGGCACTTGTGATGTCCGACGATGACCTAGCACTCACATCTCTGTGTCCCACTAAGCCTGTGGACCCGGTGTGGACAGACAATGAGACTGATGCAACATTCATTACTTAGGAGCCTGACCATGCAACAGTAAG
This sequence comes from Coix lacryma-jobi var. lacryma-jobi, assembly GCA_009763385.1. Lineage (NCBI taxonomy): Eukaryota > Viridiplantae > Streptophyta > Magnoliopsida > Poales > Poaceae > Coix > Coix lacryma-jobi. Next base: position 13,202,678 of record CM019831.1, on the reverse strand, counting down.
AATGAAGTATGACCTTGATCGTGCAAAGTGGGATAGTCCGAACCGCAAGTGTTTCATGGTGATTAAGACCTCCATTGAAGATCCTATAAGGGGAGCAATCCCAGAATGTACCACCTCCACTGAGTATCTCAAGAATGTGGAGAACCAGTTTACTTGCCCTTTGAAGGCTTATGTAAGCACTGTTATTAAGAGGTTAGTCAATGAGAAATACACTGGTGGAGGGATAAGAGAGCACATATTGAGGATGAGCAACACGACATTCAAGCTCAAGCCAATGGACATGGGGCTCAAGGATGAGTGCCTAGTTCATTTGATTTTTGCTTCTTTGCCCAAAGAGTATGAAACCTTTGTTGTTAACTACAACTTATAGATAGATAAGTGAAACATTGAAAAGCTCATTGCAATGTGTGTGCAAGAAGAGGAGAGGCTTAAGAGCTAACATGATGACTCCATCAACCATGTGAAGGAAAATAAAAGAAAAAAATTTAAGAATGCTAAACCACAAGGGAAACCTCAGTGGGACAGTAGCTCCTCTTCTATGTCACAAGGAAATCCCCCATAGAATGATCACCATCAGAAAATCAACCATGTTGAAGTGGGCAGGGACACCTACAAATGGTGCAAGAAGAAGGAATATTACCGGAAGGACTGTCCAGAGTTCTTGATGAAAAGAGGTGAGGACATTATTACATTTATAGATGAGTCCTTGTATTTAAGTTATGCAAAATCTACTTAGTGGATTAATTCAGGTGAAACTATTCATGTTGCAAATTCATTACAAGGATTCCATACGAGGAGAACCCTGCAAAGAGGAGAAAGAACAATTAGAGTATCAAATGGAGTCGAAGGTGAAGTTGAAGCCATTAGAGAACTCCCATTAGAACTAAAAGATGGATGTGTACTTAAGCTCACAGATGTCCTTTATGTACCCTCTTTGCATAGAAACTTAATAAGTGTCTCACGTTTAAATGATGATGGATTTGATTGCAATTTTGGTATTGGCTAATGTAAGATTATGTTTAATCATAAGTGTGTTGGTCTTGCCTTCCGACAAGATGAGCTTTATTTGTTATCACTTTGTGAGAATGTGAATGTTGTGAGCACTAATAATGAGAATGTCTTCTCGTCCATCAATGCAAGAAATAAGAGGAAGAGAATTCATGATGTATCATCAAAACGATTGCAAGACTGGAAGAATAGAACAATTGATTAAGAAATTAATTCTTCCTCCATTAGAATTTTAAGATTTAGAACAATGAATTGATTGCATTAAAGGAAAGTATGTTAAGAAAATAAAGAAAAACGTCAAACAAAGCACATGAATTTTAGAAATAATTCACATAGATATCTGTGGTCAGTTTCTTATGAAAAGTGTGGATGGCTATGATTCATTTATAACATTCACCGATGATTATCTTGTTATGGCTATATTTATATCCAATTAAGGATAGATGAGAAGCATTGGAAAAATTTAAGATATTTAAGGCTAAAGTATAAACTCAGCACAACTTAAAGATTAAATAGTAAGATCCAACTGTAGGGGGAGTAATAAGGTAGACATACCCCATATGGCCAAGTTCATGGACCTTTTTGCAAAGTTCTTACAAAAAAATGACATAGTTGCCTAGTACTCTACACCGGGCGAGTCTCAGCACAATGGAGTAGCTGAAAGATGCAACCGTATATTATTGGATATGGTGAGATGTATGATAAGTTACCCTACTTTATCGATAAGTTTGTAGATGGATGTGTTATAAACCACCATTCATATTCTCAATCGAGTACCAAGCAAGTCGATGCCCAAAACACCATATGAATTGTGGATAGGAAGGGAACCCTCACTTAACCATTTACATGTGTGGGGTTGTCCTGCTGAGGCTAAAGTATTTAACCCAAACATTGGGAAGCTAGACTCCAAGAGAGTCAGTTGCCATTTCATTGGGTATCCAGATAAGTCAAAAGGTTATCGTTTCTATTGTCCTGACTGACATAAGAAATTTGTAGAAACAAGACATGTTGTGTTCTTAGAGGATGAGATGGTCAAGAGGAGCATGGTAGCACTAGAAATTAACTTTTTAGGAGAAGCAGGTATACATGCCCACTCAAATGGTTCAGGAGCCATTTTTCTCACTACACGTTGTTGCTACACCAACAGTGCAGGACACTATAGTGACAACACCTGTTGTTTGTTCTCCCGTGGTGACTGTAAATGAACATGATGAACCTGTCCTTCAAGATCCTATAGCACCCGTTGTCGCACATGAGGAAGAGCAACAACATCCCCACATGGAACAAGTGCCAACTAATGAGGCCCCCAGAAGATCTCAAAGAGCCAGAAAATTAGCTATTCCTGATGACTACGAAGTCTATGTTAGTGAAGAATTTCAAATGGAGAGTGATCCCACCTAATTTGAAGAAGCCATGAGAAGCGCTCCCTCATCGAAGTGGATTGAAGCCATGAAAGATGAAATGAGACCAATGAGCAACAACGATGTTTGGGACTTAGAAAGAATTCCTAAAGGAGCCAAAATAGTAGGATGTAAATAGGTCTACAAAACTAAATACGATTCCAAAGGGAATGTGGAAAGGTTTAAAGTGTGACTTGTGGCGAAAGGCTTCACACAAAGAGAAGGAATAGATTACAATGAGACATTTTCTCCAGTCTCAAGTAAGGATTCTTTTAGAATCATAATGGCATTAGTGGCACATTATGATTTAGAATTACATCAGATGGATCTAATAAAGATGACTTTCCTCAATGGGGATCTAGATGAAAATGTTTATATAGCACAACCAAAAGGTTTTATCATGAAAAGAAAAGAACATATGTGATGCCGCAGATAGTGGTATTTAAAGTTTGAAGAAAGTTTGGGATTAAAGAGAATGTGGAGGATAATTGCATTTATGCAAAGTTCCAGATGCAGAAATTCATTTTCCTAATCATGTATGTGAATAACATCTTACTCGTTAGTAGTGATGTTAATCTACTACTCGAGATGAACTTCTTGTCCTCAAATTGATATGAAAGATCTCTATGAAGCTTCTTCCGTTTTTAGGAATTTAGATTCACTGAGATAGAAGCATGGGGGTTTTAGGATTATCACAAAATGCATACATAGAAAAGTTTCTAAAGAAATACAGTATGTATGTGTTTAAGCCTTCACCTGCTCCCATAGTCAAGGGCAATAGTTTTGAGGAATTCCAATGTCCAAACAACCAATATGAGATCGATCGAATGAAAGTGGTTTCATATGCTTCAATTGTCAGAAGCTTATAGTATGCTCAAGTATGTACACGCCCTGACTTAGCTTTTGTTACCGAGATACTTGGCAGATATCAGAGTAATCCAGGAATAGAACACTAGAGAATGATAAAGAAAGCTTTACATTATTTGGAAAGCATAAAAGGCCTCATGCTAACGTACAGAAGATCTGATTCCCGTCATATAAAGGGGTATTCAGATTCAGATTTTGTGGGAGATGTAGATGATAGAAAATCCACATTAGGCTATGTATTTACTCTCATAGGAGGAGCTATATCGTGGAAAAGCTCCAAGCAAACCATCACATCATCGTCCACGATGTATGACGAGTTTGTAGCATGTTATGAGACCACGCGGCAGGTGAACTGGCTAAAGAAATTTATGCTCGAGTTGAAAGTGGTCGGTGACATCCACAAACTCAAGTCGTACTGCGACAACGAGCCAACATTATGTTATGCTCACATCAATAAGTCAAGTGGTGCTGCCGAACACATTGACATAAAGTTTTATGTTGTGAAAGACGAAGTCTGGGATCATTCAATTAGTCTCGAGCATGTAAGTACAAAGAAAGTGCTTGTGGATCCGCTTACAAAACGCTTATCGCCCAATGTGTTCAGAGAACACTTAGTCAGCATGGGTTTACAGGAAAGCCTATGATCCCTGGACAATAAAGGCCTAGTTGAGAATCTAATTCAAAACAGAGTGGTGTATTGTAGCTATTAATCTAATGGTTGAAAACCCTAGTTTGGTTTTGGATAATTGATGAAACCTATTTGGTCCAATCTTATGGCTAAACATGTGTGTAGCTAATGAGAAGGGATTAAGACCAAGTCAAGTGGTGGAGCTAGCAAGGTGGCAACCATGATGGAGATGGTGATGACCACATGCAATCAAGTGATCAAGGGCTCTACACTTAGTGGAATGAAGAGAGAAAAAGAGAAGAGGAGGAACAAAGAGGCCTGAAGGCAAAGGTATAAACCAATAGGGCTCTTTGTTTTGGTGATTAAGACACTTAGCGAGTGTGATCACATTTAGGATAGATAGTCATACTATCAAGAGGAGAATATTCACGGCATATGCGGTGTTCAAGTGCCACTAGGTGATCATTGACATGTTGAAGCGTTAGACCTAGTGTGTGACTAACAAAACCCTTGGAAAATGCTTTAGAAAATGCTAACACACATGCTCAAGTGGTAGAAGACTTTAGTGTTGGCGCATGGAAGCAAGGGCGAAAGTTAGAAGGCAAGAGGTACTGAGATAGGGGCATCAGACGCTCTCTGTGGGAGCATCGGACGCTCCCCAGCTGCGTCCGATGGCAAACCCTAAGTGCTGTTAGATGCTGCAGTAGCATCAGACGCAGCACCGGACACACAGGCAAAACTGTGTGTGCGTCCGGTGCTGATGACATGGTGCAAACAGCGCAGACCTGAGAGCATCGGACGCTCCCTAGTGTCCGATGGGGTCCCAGTTGACGCGTCCGATGTGTTCAGGTGCTCTCTGGAACCACTTTGGACACCAATCGGACGCTGGCTTCGGTGCGTCCGGTGTGAGACCAGTAAGGTGCTAATGAGAGGCAGAGGGCATCGAACGCTTCCGATGCCAGGCATCGATGCATACGATGCCACATTAACCAGCATGGGAAAGTTATAGCCGTTGGGATCAGGCGGATCACATTCAAAGGTTGAGGACACGTGGCTCTGATCTGAGCATCGGACGCTTAGCGATGGCCCCGATCAGGCGCGTCTGATGCCTGCGTTTTTAGCCCAACGGCTAGCCCTTGTGTGTGAGTGCTATTTAAAGGGGACGATCGGCTTGTGGTTACTCTCTCTTGCACATTTTGATCCTCTAGCATCCTTGTGAGCATTGACAAGCCTCCCTACTCATCTCTTGACTTGAATTCTTGATTCCAAGTGAGATTGAGTGATCTAGTGCTAAGATTTAATTGTGATTCAATCTAGTGGCACTAGTTCTTCGCATCGGCTGCGGGTTTCTTATTACTCTTGGCATTTGTCGGTGCCTAGACGGCTTGGACGTGATTGGTGTAGTTGGCAAGAGTTGGAGATTGTTCTTGGCCACCACCGACCGAGTTGTGAGGGGTTTTTCGGGCCTATTCCCCGCCGGAGTGGCGAAAGTTACCCCTAGTGGATTGCTTGTGCCATTGAGCTACCTCTCTTGTGGTAGATTATTGAGGTGCTTGTGTAGCTTGGCGTAGTGCCAATTAGCCACCGAATCACCAAGAGTTGGTCGACACAACGGGGAGTAGCGTGTCGGCAAGCATCACCAAATGCATGCTCCAAGAAAGCATTGGTCTTAGTAATCCATTCTGTGCTCTTACTTGCGTGGCCTGTGCACATCCAGTCAAGGTTATCCATCCTCTAGCATATACATATGTGAGCGAGTAATAAAACTAGCAATTGCATCTACACGGCGTTCCTACCATCTAAAAGGTGAAGGATAGGTCCTAATCCCACCCAAGGATGAGAAGATGGGTCAGTTTCCATGCTCTCCTCCTATCCGAGACGGAATTTCGACAGCACCTCCCCGCTGTTCTCCCAATACACGTCCTGGCAGGGAGAGTGTGTATTCGGAGAACAACGGGGAGGTGGTGCTGAAACTCCGACTCGGACAGGAGAAGAACATGGAAACTAACCCATCTACGCATCCGCGGGCTGTCCAAAAAACGTGGACAATCCGAAAGAGATACGGTTGGAACCATATCTCTTGCGAACGAGAGACGTCTAACTGGGTGACGAGACCTATGACCAAGGTACGCGTACAAGGGTTATACCTAGGGTGGCGGTGCAGACAGGCTAGCGGGGCGGTGGCGAGTCACTGCAGTGGTGAGGCGACGCTATGCAGGCAGACCGGCACGGTGCGGGGCTACTCCGGATCCACTCTTCTTTGGAAGACAAGAAAATACTGTCATTTCAAAAAAAAAATTGGCAGAACCTTCCTTGCACGGTGAGGTTCCCAAAACCTGAAAAAAAAACATCAGCACGATGGCGGCCAACCACAGAAACATCCACCACAAGCATATACTTTAATTATAAAGTCATACACTACCACCACCTCCTTCATAACCACCGCCACCTTCACCTACACCTTCTCCTCCACCACAACCACACCACCACCACCACATTCACCACCATCCATAACAACATTTGACACAAGAAAGGGGGAGGGTGGAGATGGCCATACCTACGGAGAGGATGCCCGCGGTCGCCGACGAGAGTCACCGGAGCGGGGCGGGGCCGGGGCGTGTGACGAAGCCGGCAAGGGGCGGCGCATGGGGCGAAATCGGCGATCCTCCTCCTCCTATTCTTCCTCCTCCTCCTCTCCTCCTCTCCACTCGCCACAGTCCTGAGCGGCAGCGCGCGGCGGTTGGGGCGGTGCGGTCCGGTGCGGGGGAGGCACGGGCCGGGGTGGGACCGCTGGCCGGGCCAGGGCGGGCGCTGGCCGGGGCGGCGTGGCGGCGGGGGTTCGCAGCGGCGGCAGGCGGACACGCGGGTCTGTCTGTGTCTGGTGGTGTGTGTGTGTGTGCGTGTGTGGCAGTTGACCGTGTTTTTATTTTGTTTAGGTGAAACGGCTTTGCCGAGTGCCAGATCGGGTGGCACTCGGCAAAGAGGCAAACCCCGCACGTAAGTTGGTGGCGTTGCCCCGTGAGCACGTTGATCGAAATTTCGAGTCAGTTCCTGGATTTGGCCTAACCATACACTCAAGAACAAGAATCACATTTTTTGAATCATTGAAATGCATTATTCCATGCACCCGCAGTTCAAACTTACATTTTCCGAAAAAATTCAACAAAAAGAAATAAAATTGAGAAATATACCAAAAGGCTTTCAAAATATGCCAAATTTAAACATGTTGACCATGGTACCGTGGGAATGTTTCACAAAAAAATTGGTGGCCAAAATAAAAAAAACTTTGCCGAGTGCTAGATGGCCGGCTCTCGGCAAAGAGGACGGCGATGGATGCCGTTTTCCCCTGGCATTTTTAGCCGAGTGACGTACTTTGCTGAGTGTCAGACACTCGTCAAAGACTTTCTTTGCCGAGTGGCTACATTTGCCGAGTGCCAGACTCTCGATAAACAAGGCTTTGTCGAGTGCCATATTTTGTCGACTGCGGCACTCAACGAAGAAGCTCTTTGCCGAGTGTCCGAGATTTGGCACTCGGCAAACTCTCAGGCACTCGGCAAAGTCCTGGTTTCCCGTAGTGTCACAACCGGACATGGCCTCTTTGCCGAGTGCCTAAGGCACTCGACAAAGTCCCTTTTGTACTCGGCAAAGGCTTTGCCGAGTGCAGCTCTCGACAAAAGCCACACGGCAAAAAATGGATCGGCAAAGAGCTCTTTGTCGAGAGCCTTTTATCGGGAACTCGGCAAAGCCTTTGCCGAGCGCCCAGGTGGCACTCGGCAAAGAAAAGGCCTCGGCAAAGAAAAAAACGAAAAAATCCAGAAAAACAGTGAAGGAGGAGCCCACTGGGTAGCACCCGCCCGTTTCCGTTGAAATCGCAAGTTGTGGTATTTTTCACACAATTTTGTTTCACACAGCCAGCAGGATTCGAACCAACGACCTCTCGCTCACGCGAAGCTTCCTCTATCACTGCACTACACACTCACATACGTTCTATCTTTGTTTCGGTTCCCCGTATATTATACTAAACCTAGTGTAATTTGCTTATTTGAGGCTCTAAACAAATTCAAATCAAAAAGTTGTCAACTATAAAGTTTTATAACTTTTTGAGATCTACAACTTTTATTTTGGTAGTTTTTCCATCCGATGTCGTTTATAAAAATTTGAATTTCAAATTTGACAATTTGAAACGTAGTTTTCGTTGACAAGATGATTTCAAATCAAAAAGTTGTCAACTACAAAGTTTCATAACTTTTTGAGATCTACATCTTTCATCTTGGTCGTTTCTCCATCCAAGATATTTTTAAAAATTCAAATTTCAAAATTTTTAAATTCAAATACAGTTTTGCAAGAGAAGATGATTTCAAATCAAAAAGTTGTCAACTACAAAGTTTCTTAACTTTTTGAGATCTACAACTTTTATTTTGGTCATTTCTCCATCCGAGGTCTTTTGAAAAATTCGAATTTTAAATTTTTCAAATTCGAACGCAGTTTTGCATAACTAGATGACTTCAAATTAAAAAGTTATCAACTACAAACTTTCGTAACTTTTCAAGATCTACAAAATTTATTTTGGTTGTTTGACCATTTATGCATCCGACATTATAGTTCTAATATTATTCGCAAACATTATTATCACTCTTGTAGTTTCGTAAACTGCCGAGATACGTAAGATTTTGTGAACAAATTTATTTTAAGTTTGTCAAATGAAGAAATCACCACAGCAAAAATTGTTCATTTTGATAAGTTAAACAACTTTGTAGTTGAATTTTTTTTATTTAAATTAATTTATTGCTTCAAAATGTGATTTAAAAATTAGCTTTGCCGAGTGTAAAAAAAACACTCGGTAAAGAACTCTTTGCCGAGAGCCAATAAAAAAACGCTCGGCAAAGAAATTCTTTGCCGAGAGCCAAAAAAACGCTCGGCATCGGCAAAGAATTTCTTTGCCGAGCGTTTTTTAGTGGCTCTCGGCAAATAGCTCTTTGCGGAGCCTCCGAAAATATACTCTCAAAGGATGTGGCGCTCGGCAAAGTGAGTTTTTCCGGTAGTGTGTGTGGTGCAACGAAGTCGTAGAAGCATGAATATCCAACCAGTTCTGCCTCGATCCGTCATAGCGGAACTCGGTGCACTAGGTATGGCCGCCGACGGTGAAGTCGGCGGAGCTGGTCGACTTCCGGCGGTGGTCGTTGCTTTCCATGAACCGCGAGTAGCCGTCGACGGTGAGCGTGTGCGCCCCTGCCGCGGTCTTGGCGACGATGCACGACGCGCTCTGCTCTGCCGGTGTGCCGCCTGTGGCAGCAATTGCGCCGCTTCCTGCGGCAGACGCGGTGGAGATCGCCATACCACGAATCGCGTTGGAACGCGACAGGTTAGTTAGGTTCGACGGCAAAACCCGACACGTACGGATGCTGGTTATACATGTCAAGGTGCCGAGATGCGGGAAGCTAGTTGCCGTCGTGTCAGCAACAAATTTGGAAATCCGATCCATATTTTGTTTTGACACGTTATGGACAACAAATTTTGAAATCCGATCCATATTTTGTTTTGACACGTTATGGACACGATGAATCCCGATGGGATCCGAGTTCTCGTACGTGGAGATGTAAACTACAACTACCTGCCACGAGTCCACGACATCCCTCTTCCTTTGTTATTAGACGAACAAGGAGTTGCAGCACCAGCTCGTCTGGATCGCCTTCGACAAACCGTGCTCGCCGCCGTCATGCTTGGACGCCTGTTCGCCGCTCTCGGCCTGGCCGACAAGAAGCCGACGACCCCTTCGCCTGCCGGGGAGCAGAGCGCGTCTGCTCTCGTCGCCGGGTCCGTGGCCGGGTGGCACGTGGTCACCATCGACGGATACTCCAACGCCAAGGCACCCGTCGGCACAGGCAAATTCGTCACGACCCGCCCGTTCACCGTCGGCAGCCACCGCTGGTACATCAAGTACTTCCCGAACGGCGAAGACCCGGACACCGCCGACTACATCAGCATCTACCTGATGCGCGAGCAAGTTGACGCCGGCGGCGCCGACGTGTCGGCGTGGTTCAGGTTCAGCCTGCTCGCGACCGACGACGACGGCGATCAGGACGCGGCGGAGTCCGAGCCGTGGCAGGGTTTCCACAAAAGCAAGCTACACACGTGGAAGGCCGACGGCTCATCGGCATGGGGATACCGGTTGATGCACAGGAGCAGCCAGCTCGAGGGCTCGGTCTACCTCAGGGACGACTGCATCAGGATCAGGTGCGACGTCGTCGTCTCGACGGAGATCCGCACCGAGGAGCGAGGCGACGCCGACGGCACGGTAGGGCACGTCATCGTGCCGCCGGCCGACGTGGGCCTCGACATTCTCCAGCTCCTCTGGGAAGGAGACGGGTCGGACGTCTCCTTCGAGGTCGCCGGCGAGACGTTCCACGCGCACAGGTACATATATACTCGCTGCCCGGTCGCCGGTGTTCATGGCGGAGCTCTACGGCCCGATGAAGGAGACGACTCAAACTTGCGTACGGATTCACGACATGGAGGCAGGAGTGTTCAGACTCCTGCTGCACTTCGTCTACACGGACTGGCTTCCTGAGATGGACGAGGGTGTTGTCGTAGCCATGTCGCAGCATTTACTCGTTGCTGCAGACAGATATGGCCTCGAGAGGTTGAAGCTCATCTGCGAGCACAACCTTTGCTGCCGTATCAAGGCAAGCACTGTCGCAACTACGTTGGAATTGGCTGAGCAGCATGGTTGCCAGGGCCTTAAGAAAGCGTGCGTCCAATTTCTGAAGACAGGGAGCAATTTGAAGGCTGCAATGGCGACTGATGGCTTTGAGCATTTGACGAGCAGTTGTCCTAACGTTCTTGAGGAGCTGCTAGCCATGGTTGCTCCATGATCTCCTCAACTTCAACTTCTACATAGCAAAAAAAAAAAAGTTCTTGTACTCCTACTGAATTTTTCTGAAAGTGGCTGTCCTAACTTTGTCTAAAGTCATTTCTTTCTATTTTTGACAGTTAATTTCTAGAAATATGTATAGCTTAACATCATAAGGTTTATGCTTTAGATTTGCTATCACAGATGCTTTTGGAATATACAATTCACATGTTTTTAAACTATATATAGATTTATAAGAATTGATGGTCAACTACAGTTATATTGTGCAATTCCTTCCCTTTTTTTATAGTGAGGCTACGTTTACATTGTAACTGTGGTGTAAAATTGTACATTTAGTGATTGGTTAATGCTCAGAGCATATGTGCATTCAAACATGACTATACACTTTCTCTGTCCCTGAATAAATAGATTCCTAAAGTTATCTTAATTAAGTCAAAAAATTTAAACTTTGACTGATTTTCTACAAAAACCTGTCAAGATTTATGCTATCAAATTAGTATCATCCGATATATCATAGAATATATTTTCATAATATACTTATATATCATCCTTATAAGGATTGAGTGTATGACAAGTGGACCGTAACTAAACACGTCAGGGAAAAGGCCCACGTTGCAGCCGCACAATCCGCACTAGATTCGTATAGGGATGGTCCATATCCTATTTTTTTCCTGCCACGAGCCGTGGCCACGTGTGCCTGGCCGCGAGCCCGCCGCCCTGGTCTCTCCTTCCTCGAGCGCAAATGGGCAGCGACACAGGGAGGCTGGCAGCCCACTCGCAAGGCCGACCACGAGCCTTGGCCGTGCGCTGTATGCCGCGAGCCTAGCCTCGAGTCCGCCCCCGACCACCTTTGTCGGTCGTGAATGGAAGGTCCCGAGAAAGTGTATAGTCAGACCTGACACTCCGCAAAGTTTTTAATTTTTATTTCATTTTTGCCACCAAATGTTTTTTGAAGCACTTCCACGGTCAACATGTTTTACTTTTGGACATTTTCAAATTCTTTTGGTATATTTTCTAACATATTTTCGTTTTGTTGAATTATTCGGAACACCTAAATTGAATTGCGGGTGTATCGAATAATGAATTTTAATGATTCAAAAAATATTATTCTTGTTCTTGAGTGTATGGTTCGACCAAATCTAAGAACTGACCTGAAATTTCGATCAACGTGCTCATGGAGCAACGCCACCAACTTACGTGAGGATGGTTTTTTAATTCTAAAAAATGCAAACAAACTCCAAAAATCGTGAAATTAATCGAGATGTCGTGATATTTTATGCGTATGCTTTGGTAAAAATTTGAAAAAGTTTCTAATACGTTGTCACGTACTATGCTCACAAACTAGTACATCTCCACATGGGGCAAAATTAAATAGGGTATTCCAATGAAATTGCCTTTGCATGTATCTGAATTTGCTACGTTAGTCAAACAGTTTTACGTAAGGATGGCAACGGGTCTCGGATTCGGATCGGATGTAGTCTCCGTGCACCCAAACCCGAAACCCGAACTCAAAACCCGAAACCGCCCCGAAAACCGATTCGGGTGATAATCCATAACCAAAACCAAACCCGCGGATACCTGAAACCCGATTAGATAGCCGAAACCCGCTTCATATGGCACCAAAATAAGAGAAATAAGTATTTATAAATTTATACGCGATATATATACATATTCACATTCATAAACAAGAGACAATAAATAGTAAATAATTTCATGGGTCAACTTAGAACACATTTAATAATTTAAGTAAACAAGTTATCATTTTTATATTATAAAACATGAGTTCTAGTTCTAAACGGATATCCATTGGATATTCACGGGTAAAAAACCAAACCTGAAACCAAACCCGATTGGTTTCGGGGCCCCGAGCCCGAAAACCGTGGGCGAGAAATCGTACCCAAACTGGAACCCGCTAACCCCAAAACCCGCGGATATCTGACCCGAAACCGAACCATTGTCATCGTTAGTTTTACGGTGGATGTCATATCCACGGTATCCGTCGAGAGTACGAATCGGCTTCCATCGGCACACGCTTCAACATAATAAGCGTCCATATGTATGTCGAGTTATACTTGTACGGCCGAAGCCGAGAGTTCCTATTTGTTCGCACGTAGCCATCGATCTAATAAACCTCTCGCCCCTGCTGTACTCGCCGTGGTTCGTTCCCGGCCAGCACCGTGATTCCGTCGTCGCGCGCTATCGTACGGTACGGCACATATGCCGATCTCCTCCGCATTTGCCGTCTCATCAGCACTAGTAGAGAGACATACTATACAGGCGGTTGAAAACCCATTTTCACAGGCGGTTTCTAGCACCGCCTGCGCTGGGGGCTAGTGAAAATGGAACAACAGCATAGACGGTTATTTGTGAACCGTCTGTGGAAATCTATTTCCACAGGCGGTTCACTTAAGAAACCGCCAGTGTAAATGGTCTATTTACACTAGGCGGTTGTTTAAGTGAACCGCCTGTGGAAATCGATTTCCACAGGCGGTTCACAACTAACCGCCTGTGCTGTTGTAGACCAGTTTTATATATATATTATTAATTATAATTATTATATTATTAAATTAAATATATACATTAATATAGGAACATGCAATTATATTGTTAGATTAAATATATGCATATACATTAATATAGCAACATGCAATTTACATATTTCATACATACACTTATATACATCAAAGTTTCTTGCTCACAAACATAGAGTTGCAAGTTTGCACATTACATACATCCAAGTTTGCATAGGTGGTCTAATAACCATTCCGAGATAGTTTTAGCCTAGAAATCTCTGTTAGCACTCGGTACTCTGGCTTCGATAATTCACTCTCATGATCATGATACCTCCCTTCTGTTGAAATGACGTGCTTCAATAGAAAAAGGCTCAGGTCCTCAACTATGTTGTACAAAGTACGTTCGGTGATGCGCTTTGCCTTGTCTTCCTTATATTCCTGCAAAGAAAGTTTGTCAATACCTTATATTCCTGCATATACATAGTTTGTCAATACTATGGTGTACAATACTACATAGATGACTATTAGTTGTATTACCTCGGAAGGGTTGCTGACGTATCGACCGGTCTCTCTCATGTGCTCGCACACGTAGTATCCACAGAGGACAGATCCAGGTGGTTGCTTGTGGCACTATATAATGGGAAAGTGGATATTTATACATGCAACCATGGTCCTATGTATAGTACATATATGCTTTGTATTCATAAGAGTAAATTTTGCACCAACTTACCGGCCAGTCATAAAAAACTTGCAATGGCTGCCCTTGAATGTTGGACTCGCATTTTCCACCTTTTATCTTATAAAACCTATATGCCCTATGATCTCGAATAGAATCACTATGTTAATTATACACAAACTCTCAAAATACAAAAGTAAGAATGCATATCTCGACTTACAGCTCTAACATTTCAATGAATTTTGCATAGCTTGATGGCGGGTAATTTGCGGAGTCTAGTACAAGCACCCTTCCGTCCCTAGGATAAATGAAAAAGCAGATCCAGTGGTCCCTGCACGAATCAAATTCATGATGCATTTGTGTATTGGAATCAAATTCATGATGCATCTATGGAAACTTCAACTTACCCAAAGTGGTACGGGGCCACTACCGATTCCCTATGTTGATACTTCAGCAATGACATTCCAATGTAGAAGGCGTACTGGGATTCATACGCCAACTTCAACTTTGCGATTTTCTTGTCCCGTTCCTCACCTTCTAAGCCCAGTAACTCTATGTTGTCATCTCCGATTCTGAAAGTGTGTCGTTCTTCGCATATATCAATTGGGTTTAGATAGCCAATCCTTTCATTGGCACAATAATTGAAATCTTGCCCATAATACAACTCCTGTTGATCATATAGCATTCTGCAAGGCACATGTGCAAGTCAGATATTCAACATTGACTGCAACTATAATGCATTTTAAACTATGTAACACTTACAGTGCAAACGTCGTTACGATCTGTACGTCCAGTCTCTCGAGGTTCATCATCAACCAAATGTCTTCAAAGTTAATGATGCACATATTATTTTCACTTAGAAATGCCTTTTGGGGGATACACACGTTGATGGTGTCGATGCCAACAGAAGCGGCTCTCATATACCAGTCATGCAACCTTTTTATATTGCTTGGAATCTTTAAGAGTGTCTGCCGCTTGAGTAGAGGCCTTCCCAACACAAAATTTTTAGGGATAGACTTGTAATCTTCTGCAGTTGGGAGACTTGATAGTGCAAGGAATCACCTTAGGCACTGGCTTCGCTGACTTCTGAAGCTCAGACAACTCAACGACTTCTGAAGTGCGTTTCTGTCCAATTCCTTTTAAAAATTTGGCTGTCCCAGCTATTTTCTTCTTTGGCTCGTAGGGAGAAACCAACTTGGGTACCGGAAATTTCTTTTTTGGCGGTGGTGGTGGCTCCTTGCTTTGTGGCAGAGGATCTTCGGGTTGTGGGGAAGGTGGGGAATTCAATGGTGGTGTCTGTGGCAAAGGCGATGACTGTGGCGGGGATGGTGCTGACTGTGGCGGAGGAGACGACTGTGGTGGAGATGGTGCTGACTGTGGTGGAGGCGATGACTGTGGCGGGGATGGTGCTGACTGTGGCGGAGGAGACGACTGTGGTGGAGATGGTGCTGACTGTGGTGGAGGAGATGCCTGTGGCGGAGATGGTGCTGACTGTGGCGGAGGTGATGATTGTGGCGGAGATGGTGCTGACTTTGGCGGAGGTGATGATTGAGGCTCGGGAATAGACTGGGGAGGTGATGGTGGGTGGTCATGAAGAGGATCGGTAGGTCTTGATGACTCCTGAGTGGGTTGCTCCATCAGCTGGACGTCCCGCCTAGGCCAAAGAATGAAATTGTTTATAGCCTGTCCGAGTTTCTCAATGTCCTCTGGACCGGGGATGTCTAGAATCTCATCCTCATATCCTTGAACCACGGTCGATACTTCTACTCTGCAGTAGTCTTCAGGAATGTCAGCTCCATGGTATTTGCGTCCTGGGATTGCTTTGCCCTTGGCTACTTCCCTTGTACGATGATTGTTAATGCCATATCTTATGACCAGGGAGCACGACATGGGACCAACAATGTCGTCAACCGGATAGTGAACCTTGTTCGCCGTAGACGCAACACTGCTTGGAATGTTGGTTGCACATTGTGACACCACTGGTACTAGCTGCATCTGTGGTGCCTGAACGCTAATCTGTTGATTTGAAACCGCACTCGCTAGTTTTTGCATCAACTCAGGAGGAGGATTTTCTAGCAATTTTGCCATCATCTCCGTGAACTCTTTCCTAGCCTCTTGCTTTAAATAACTTGTCATTTCTTCCTTGTATCGATCACGTTTCTTATACTCACCTTGCCACTGAGGGCCGAATCCATCCTTCCATCCCTCTTTGGATGAGATGCCCCGAACACGGCCAGGATGCTCAGGGTTACCAAGGCCCGCAGTAAGGATGTCCCTCTCCCTTCGTGGCTTGAATTTCCCTTCCTGCGTCTTGGCCGCCACCGCAAAGATGCTCTTTGTTGCTTCTTCAAACATTGGGTCATCAAAGGACACACCGCTCTCAGTTTCCTTTGGTTTTCGAGCAAGAATCCAATTTGCCGACCTTTCACCAACTTGCTCGGACAGCGCTGGCAACCCTGCCGCCTTCTTCGCAGCCTTCTTCTTGCCTCCATTTGGGAACCTAACGCTGGTAACCACCTGTGCCTAGACGGTGGTGGTACTTGTTCTTCTTAGCGAGAGCAGAGTTGGCTTCGCTGATAGTTAAGAACTCTGGCTCTCTCCTCTGCTCTAAAAAGACCGCCCACTGTCCTTTAGTAATCTTGTATCTGCTTGTAGGGTCCAACCCTCTCTTTGCAAACTTGGTATTCATCTCCGACCTCCAGTTTCGGAAACTGATTGCACACTGCTTCATTGTGTATTCCTTTATCAGTGCCTCTGGTGTGTTTCGAGGAAACAGGAACCTCGTCTTGATTTTATCCCAAATTTTTGTCTTGTCATCATCTGACACACTGGACCACTGTCGAATAGTGATGTCAAGAATGTCCCTAACACAGAAACCAATGGTGTTCCGGTACTTAGGTAGGGCCTCCTCAGGAGCTAGGGGTTGTCCGATCGGGCTAACATCTGAGATGGCATATACGTCGTCTGGAAACTTGTTTAATCCTCTCTCGCCTCGTTTCAAATTCCTCCGCTTTCTTTTCCTTGATCTCTCAGTGGTCGGGGTCGTGGTCGGTTCCGGTGCATCTTCGGCTAGTGCCACTTCGTGTTGCCAAATCAGTTCTTGCATTTGAGACATTGCCTCCTGAGTATAGACATTGTGAATCGTATAGATGGGTTTATATATAGACATTATGGTGTAATTACATACAAACATTATAGATCCAAATCATGTATAATAGACAAGGATTACCTCATCGGCTTGTGGATTATAATTAGGGTCACGTTCCAATTCACGACGAGCCTTCCTCACTTCGGGAGGCTCCATGTCATCGCTAACACTTTCATATTCCGGAGTTTCGTCCCCCGTGGCTTCACCCGTTTCGTGGGTCCCTTCTACCTTCTCCGTGGGGTCGGACGACCCCAGGACTTTACTTGTTTGGTGGGTCACTTCTTTCATCATGGGGTCGGACTCTGGGGCTTGTTCCGTATGTTCAGATCCTGGGGCTTGGTCCTTGCGCGGAGAACTCATCGCGACAAACTGACATAAATATATAATAATATCACAAGGAGATTTATAAAAGAAAAAAGAAAAAACATGGTATTTCATATTTTTCATAGCTTCTACATAGTTCAATAAAGCTAACAAAATTGGATTCATATTTTTTTGGTATTCCTAGAATTATCTATGTATTAAACAAACTATGAGGCATATATTGAATTTAAATCATTTTAAATATATATTTCACGAGAGAAACAAACTATTTTTGGACCAATATTTCCTAGGATATGAATTTTATTAGAATGATTATATAAAAGAAAAAAGAAAAAAAAACATGGTATTTCATATTTTTCACAGCTTCTACATAGTTCAATAAAGCTAACAAAATTGGATTCACATTTTTTTGGTATTCCTAGAATTATCTATGTATTAAACAAACTATGAGGCATATATTGAATTTAAATCATTTTAAATATATATTTCACGAGAGAAACAAAATAAAATTTATTTTCAATTATTTATGTATACATCTTGTCGAGGGAAACAAAACAAAATTTATTACATTATTTGTGGACCAATATTTCTCAGGATATCAATATTTCAATTTTTTTGAATGATTATACAAAAGAAAAAAGAAAAAGAAAAAAAGAAAAAAAAAACCGGCCAAACTCCCGGCCCACGCCCCTCCTCCTCTCTCTCTCTCCCTCTGCGGCCCAATTCCCGGCCCAATTCCCCTCTCCCTCTCTCTCCCGGCCGGCCCACGCCCCTCCTCCTATCTGCCGCCGCCCGCCGCCACAAGACCGCCGCCGCCTGCCGCCCGCGGCCGCCTTGCGCGCCCGCCATCGCAGTGCGCCCGCCACCACCGTGCCGCCGAAGTCCCCTCTCCCTCTCTCTCCCGTCCCACGCTCTCCTCGTCTCTTCCTCCACGCGCGCTGCCGTCGCCGCCCGCTGCGGCCATGCCGCCGCCGCCGCTGAATGCGTAGAGAGAGAGGAGGAGGAGGAGGAGGAGGAGGAGGAGGAGGAGGAGAGGACTCACAACGGCGAGCGCAACGGAGAGAGGACTCACAACGGCGAGCGCGACGGATGGAGGAAAAATTCGGCAGCCTGCCGGCGTCTGTTTGAAATGAACTGGCGCCAGGACTTAGAAAAATTTTCGGGGTGACGAGTTGACCTATATAGGGACGCCATTTCTACAGGCGGTGGTCAATACCAACCGCCTGTAGAAACATGGTTCTACAGGCGGTTGGTATTGACCACCGCCTAGTATTAACCAATTTTCATTTTTTTAATGCAATTTGCCAGATATTGTTTAAATTCTTAAAAAATCAATATCTTAAAAGATATTGCTCCAAAAATTATGAAATAAATTTTGTGTTGTTTCTCTATAAAAGATCTACATGTTAAAAATATTGTTCCACAAATTTTGTGCATCAGAATCTTTTATGATCAAAGATTTGAAATTCAAAATTCGCAGATGACATATGGCACACTTAATGACCTCTAGTGAGGAACTGTTGAATACCAAAGTTGTAGGTAATCAACATAGTGCACATCTTTTGTATAGGACATCCCTTCATTTTTTATCTTTTTGATGTTCGGAGTTTTGAAATTCAAATTTTGAGAGAGTTTTGTGCGGCTTAGGGATTTAAAAATGGCTCTAATGAGAAAGTTTTGAATACCAAAGTTGAAGAGGGACTCATGATTTGAATACATAAAAGTGGCTCTAATGTGGCATAAAGATTACATAAATGGATTACAAGGCAAATAACAAAAATAATCTAGGCAGCTACTATTCTTCCTTCTCCATCATGTCGCACCCAGGGCAATGATTTCTGTGGGATGGTTCGCTCAACATTCCTTATCCTTACTGGATGGTCGTCTACAAAGAGAGACATATCGCTGAACTCGTTAAATTCATCCAGGTCAGATACACCATCAACTCCTATAGCTTGTTGGTTTCCAGGAAAAACTACATGCCTCGGCTTGTCAGTACTTTTCTTCTCATTACGAGAAAGGATTTGTTCGACATAGAAGACCTGTGCAGCACGGTTAGCCATTATCCACGGATCATCTTTGTAGCCAACCTTACTTAGATCAAGAACTCTGACCTCATAGTTGTCCACTGTAACATGTTTGTCTTCAACCCATTGACATCGAAACACAGGGATCTGAAATGAACCATAGTCAAGTTCCCATATGTCCTCAACGAAGCCAAAGTATGTAGTCTCATTACCAGTTTCAGAGTCTAAGGCCTCACATCGAACACCACTATTCTGTGCCATGCTCTTGTTGTCCTTGGACTTCGTACAGAACGTGAAACCACTAATGTCATAAGTTTGCCATGTCGTGACTTGGCGTGATGGTCCAGATGCCAACACCTTGATGGTGCGTTCCTCAGTTGTTTCCCCATCTGGTATGTCATGCTCCCGAAGCCCTGAGGTGAACTTTTTTTTGTGTTCCTTCGTTAACCAATCATTGGTGCACCCATGATTATGTTCGTGAAGCTCATTAATGTGTTTCTCGATCCAAGGCTCCATTATCGAGAGCTGATGTAGGATGCTGTGATGTGCCTCGAGGATTGTATTGTAATCAAGAGGGACGATTGTTTTCTTTCCCATCCTCCCTCTTCCATTCAGCCTGCCCTCATGTCTTGACGGAGGTAAACCTATTGCAACCTGGTCTTTTAGGACCTTCTTGCAGAAAGGACCTCCGGACTCAATTGCCTCTTCGGTTAAGTACCCCTCTACCATGGACGCCTCAGGACGAGCACGAGTTGATACATAGCCATTTAGTATTGACATGAAACGCTCATATGTCCACATCTCATGGAAGTACATGGGACCCAGAGCCTCTATTTGTGGAACCAAGTGGACCACAAGGTGAACCATAATATCAAAGAATGCTGGAGGGAAACACATCTCAAACTGTGACACTGTCTCCACTGCGAATTCCTTAAGGGACGCCAACTCATCACGGTTAATCACTTTTTGTGAGATCCTGTTGAAGAAGTAGCACAACCGTGTGACAGCAACCTTGATCCACACTGGATTTATAGCCCTGATGGCAATAGGGAGGAAAGTAGTCAGCATGACATGACAATCATGTGAGTTGTAGTTGGTGAGTGTAAGGTCTTTCATTGACACAATACTCCGTATGCTAGAGCAGAACCCAGATGGGACTTTCAAATGCTTGAACCACGCACACATCGCATGTTTTTCTTCATTGTTGAGGTTGTAGCTTGCTGCCGGGAGGTGGTACTTCCCATTTTCTTGAAGCACAGGGTGAAGTTCATTTTTTATGTGTAACTGTACCATGTCCATGCGTGATTTCAGTCCTTCCTTTGTCTTCCCCTTCATGTCTAGTAAGGTTCCAATTAGGCTTTCAAACACGTTCTTCTGGACATGCATACCATCGATTGCGTGGCGAACGTCTAACTCTGGCCAATATGACAAATACTCAAAGAAAATAGACTTTTTCTTGAATGTAGCCCCTGGAGTTGGTTTGACATCCTTTCTTGGTTTTCCGTCTTTTGTCTTCTTCCCAAAAACAAAATTGAGTTTGCTGACTAGGTTGAAAACTCTTTTGCCTTTACTGTTACCTGTTGGAGCAGTAGACTGTAGTTCAACATTATTGTCGAAATACTTATCCATCTTTTTCTGACGGTACCTGTGTCCTTTCGATAAGAAGCGTCTGTGTCTCATGTACACTATCTTCTTAGATGCATTAAGGGACACGTAAGCGGTTTCATCTATGCATACCACACAACCAACCTTTCCCTTGAACTGCCCTGATAATGTGAAGAGAGCAGGGTAATCGTTGATCGTAACAAAGATAATTGCTCTCAGTGTGAATGATTCTTTGCGGTACTCATCGAACATTTTAACACCTATTTCCCACAATATCTTCATGTCCTCCATTAAGGGCTCCAAGAAAACATTCATGTCAACTCCAGGCTGTGTAGGTCCAGAGATTAGGATGGTTAGTAAAAGGTACTTTCGCTTCTGCATCAACCATGGAGGAAGGTTGTAGATGGTGAGGATCACCGGCCATGTGCTGTGCTTGCTGCTCCTCTCAGCAAATGGATTCATTCCGTCAGTACTCAATGCGAACCTAACATTTCTTGGTTCCTTTGCAAAGTCCATGTGGTTTTCATTGAAATCTTTCCACTGCTGGCCATCGGCTGGGTGCCGAAGCTTCCCATCATCTTTGTGGTCATCGCAAGCATGCCAGCTCATAAGTTTGACATCCTCTGGGTTAGCGAACAAACACCTCAAACGATCGACCACAGGTAGGTACCACATCACCAAAGCAGGAATCTTTTTCTGGGCATAATAGTCTACTTCTTGTTTTTCTTTCCTGGTGGATTTTGAACTACTCTTTAGGGTCTTTTGTTGGGTCCTCTTTCGCTTGGTTTCTTTACACACGGAGGCAGCACACTCTTCCTCTCTGTAGTCTTTATTCGTCTTGTATCTACTTGCACCACAATTTGGACAGCTATCCAAATCCTTATAATCAGCACCTCGATACAGGATACAATGATTTCTGCACGCGTGGATCTTCTCAACACCCATCGTCAGTGGACTGATTAGCTTCTTGGCATAGTATGTGTTAGCAGGCACTTTGGTCTCCTTAGGAAGCATGTCTGCAATAATACTCAAGAACGCATCGAAGCCAGCATCAGAAAGACCATACCTAGCTTTGCACACCAACAACTTAAGCACAGATCGCAGTGTCGTGAACTCTTTGGTGCAACCCTTAGACTCATCATACAAAGGCTCTTCTGCTGCCTTCATCAAGGTCTCCATACCTTTCATGAAGAACATTGATGGATCTTCCATATGACGACGCAACATTGCCTCTAGAAATTCTGTATCTTCCGCAGCCATATTATTTGGCAGCACATTAGTTCTGACATCTTTATTTCCTCCTGCGAAACCATGATCTCCAACATTTGGCACAACATGTTCGATGTCAGGTTGTTGTGTCTCCTGTACAAACTGAAACCCACCATCGACCATATCTTCACCATCGACGTCGATGTTTGCAGGGTTTTCAGTTGTATAAGGCGCAGAGCTACCCTCTCCATGCTTTGTCCAAATCAAGTAATAATTCATAAATCCTCGGCGGACCAGATGAGAAAGGATTTGTTGAGTGTTATCAAATACAACAACATTTCTGCAGTCCATGCATGGACAATATATGTGCGTCTTCTTTGTTCTCCAAGCATGATTCTTAGCGGCATCAACAAACCTTTGGACCTCGGGTATGTATAATGGATCTAGTCTTGATAACTTATACATCCAGAATGACCTCTCCATCATTACCTGTAAAAAACAATAAATTGATTGAAATCAATGTAAAAAAGTAACCATATCTAGAGATTATATATTTGCTAGGTGAAACCCTAGATCTAAAAAGTGAATCATAAAATTGAGCAAATTGAGGCAAGAGGGACACAAACTAACCTTTCCTGTTAATCTCCTTCCAACAAATGAAGATCAAAACCTCTCCCCTTGTATTTTGTAAAATCTTAACCTCCAAAATCGCCTACAATGTAAGGTGGCGGCGAGAAACAGTGCTACTCGGGGAGGAAGAGGGGGTATTTATACCAGAGATAGCACAGGTGATTAGCTAGGAATTATTATTACCTAGTGTTTAGTGTTTATTGGGGTTTAAAGTAAAAAAAATAAGTACCATAATTTAAAATACCTAAGTATCATTATTAAATAAAAAACACAATATTCATAAAACATAAAAATATAGTGAAAAACAATTGATAAATAAACAACATAATAAAAAACATAAATATTATATAAAAACCTACATTTCCCTCTCTACATAAATACTCAAGAACACACCATTATACATGCAAATAAGGAATGATATCATGCATAAACAAAATTAAAAAGTAAACACAAAGCAGTATAGATGAGAGTCATTATTTAACCATCTTAAGGAAGCTCACTCATTAACCTAGGTATTCTTGTCTCTTAGCTCACTCATGGGTGAAACCCTAGATCTAAAAAGTGAATCATCAAATTGAGGAAGAATGAGCAAATTGAGGCAAGAGGGTACAAACTAACCTTTCTTGTTAATCTCCTTCCAAGAAATGAAGATCAAAACCTCTCCCCTTGTATTTTGTAAAATCTGGACCTCCAAAATCGCCTCCAATGGAAGGTGGCGGCGAGAAACAGTGCTGCTCGGAGAGGGAGAGGGGGTATTTATACCAGAGATAGCACAGACGGTTGGCTTAACCCAACCGCCAGTGAAAATGGTGGTATTTCCACTGGCGGTTGAGTTAAGACAACCGCCTGTGTAAAACCATTTCCACTGGCGGTTGGCTTAGCCAACCGCCTGTATAAATGATCCATTTACACTGGCGGTTGGTTTAGTCCAACCGCCAGTGCAAATGTATTTCCACTGGCGGTTGTCAACTGTTCACTGTCCCCTTTTATATCACAGGCGCGTGATAACTACAACCGCCTGTGCTATGAATAGGGGGCGCCAGCTATGAGCAGTATTCTACTAGTGCAGGCGGCAGCGCGCCGGCAGAGCAGAGTGCGTGGTGCGTAATCGCCAGGGCCGAGTCGGGGTCGCACACGCTCACCATAGACGGCTACTCGCGGATCAAGAAAGAAAGCGGCCGGTCCTGGGGTAACTGGATCAGCTCTGCCACCTTCACCGCCGGCGGCCACAGCTGGTCCGCCGACTTCCTTTTCGACTGGGACCCGTACGACCGCGCCTGTAAGATCTTCATGCTTCTACGGCTTCGCTGCACCGACACCGACTGCTGCAGCCACGCGGCGGGGGAGGAGGTCTCAGCGGCGTACAAGTTCAGCTTGCTTGACCGGAACGGGCGGCCATCCTACGTCCAGTCCAGCGGCGAGGTAGACACGTTCAGCGCAGCTCACTCGTGCGGAGCTCGGCGCGCGATCAGCTGCGCGTTCCTTGATTCACGGGCCACGGCGACGGCGGCGACCTACCTGCACGGCGACGGCGACGGCGACTGCCTCAGGGTCAGGTGCGACGTCACCGTCTACAGGGCGCTCCGCTGCGAGGACCGCGTCGTGCCGGCGCGCCTCGTCGCCGTGCCGCCGCCCGACATGGGCGAGCAGCTCGGCCGCCTCCTCTCCAGCCGTGTCGGGGCCGACCTCACGTTCGAGGTCGCCGGGGAGATGTTCGCCGCGCACAGGTACATACTCGCCGTCCGGTCGCCGGTCTTTCTGGAGGAGATCGTTTCTGGTGGTCTGACGAAGTCGGAGACAATGGAAGCAGCCGCAGCAACCTGCGGCGGCGGCATAGAGATCATCAGTGGCGTGGAAGCGAGGGTGTTCAAGGCCTTGCTCCACTACATCTACACCGACTCGCTGCCGGAGATAGACGAGGGCGAGACGACGGACATGGCAAGGCGTCTGATCGGTGCGGCGGACAGATATGGCCTTGACAGGCTCAGGCTGCTTTGTGTGGACATGCTTCGCCGCCGTGTTGACACGAGTACGGTGGCGGATACACTGGCAGTTTCTGAAGAGTATAATTGCCATGGGCTTAAGAAGGCATGCGTCCAATTTCTCGTGTCTGGTAGTAATCTGAAGGCTGCCATGGCGGCCGGCGGCTTTGAGCGTTTGAGAAGCAGCTGCCCATCCGTTCTCAAGGATCTGATGCTCGCCACCGTTGGCTGAACTGTTCAGCTCTGAGCGAGGCAGTTAAATTTGAGACCATGGTTGTTTTAGTTTCCTTCTTTCAATCATAATTCAGATGGTAGTCTAATTGTAACTGCATGTTGCAGAAGGTTTCGGGTCGAGCTATTGATTGATGGCACCTATATCAGCCCACAAGTTTAGCTCCATGTGGTCCCAAGAAACTATCAGAAGAACTTTATAGGGCTATATTTTCATAATTTATCATATATATACACCTAGAAATACATTTAATCTAAGACGGAGGGAGTAGGTGGGAATAGCATCAGAAGTTTCTATAATCTTTATTATTTAACCAGGGTACGGTAGTAAATTTGATGCGGCTATATATGGGGGCAGACAATAAGGATGACAACGGGTACATCCCCGTCGGGTATATTGGCATCCCGTCCCCATCCCCGCGAACTAAAATCCATCCCCGTCCCTATCCCCGTTTTTGCTCGCGGGGATAGAATGTTCCCCGTCCCCATCCCCGACAGGGATTTCATACCCATCGGATACCTGTACCCGTGTATGCACTCATGTATAATCATATATTACATGCCACAATAACACAATGGATAAGTAAATGTATAGATACTGATCATAGATTATGGTTAGCATCATTTTTATATGATTCTAATTGGGCTAGGGCTATCATATGTGCACTAGTCCTATTTTATATTATATATATACACATATATACACACTATAATAGCAATAGCGGGTTCCCCAACGGGTAACGGGGACGGGTATATAGGGAACGTCCCCAACCCCGCCATCCCCGTTGGGGATGGGTTCTTGCCCATTTAAATTTCCGCGGGTACAAATAACGTCTCATCTCCGTCCCCCTGATGGATCAAATACCCGTCGGGTATCGGGTACCCGTAGCCATCTTTAGCAGACAACAACAGTGATGATGCCGCCTACGGTAACCCTGGGACTGGATCGTATAAATCCGAGGGCCGAACGGAGCCCCAAACTTGTGGGAATCCTTTTAAGGGCTGTATAATAGAAAGAGCGAGTTATAGTTGGATTCTACGATGAAGGGCTGGATTCTAGAGTTGGCCCGAGTCGATATCAACCGAGTCGGCCCGCGGAGCGTGAGTAGGATCCTCTGATTGGGGCCAACTCTCAAAGCCCTCGCGTTCGCAAGCAGCAGGCGTAGGTGACGGCGGCGGCGCAGGCGGCAGGCGGCGACAACGGCGCGCGGGCGGCAGCTGCGAGCCTTGTTCTCGAGTGCGCCAAGATCCGTCCTCCGGTGCGCTTCTCCGCCACCAAGCCTCTCCGGTGCGCCGATCCGTCCTCCGGTGCCGAGATCTCCATGCCCGCACCGTCCAAGAAGAGGAAGAAGCCCTCCTCGTCCTAGCGGATTTGAAGAAGAACCGAGAGACGAAGCAGAGCTGAGCACTCGGCAGCATCCTTCAATCTCGTTCCTCTCCTTTTCTCACAGGAAAAAATGCAAGCTGTTCATGTCTGTTCTTGAACAGTGCAGAGGCCGAGTGTGCAGACGAAGCAGAGGCCGAGTGTGCAGTGGTGGCCGGCCTGCAGCTGGCTGTGCCGCCGCGGTGCACTGGGTGATCCAGTGGTGATGTGAACACTCAGCCTCTTATCCTGTTCTCTATCATTCCAGTTACGACCTCCCCAGGTCAGTGCTTCTCCTGCAGCATCATTTCTCACCTCTTATTTTCCTTATCCCTTCTTTTGAAAGTACCAGATATATTCCTTCATGGCGAAATGAAATTAAAGTACTAAAGTCTTACAATTTGGAATGGGGGAGCAACTTACTGTATTATCAGATTATCAAAGAATTCTACTTTACCTTAGTGAACTTATTATAGTTGTACATTATTTCAGGACATTGCGGATTGCGGATACATGGGTGTATGCCGAGTCTCTGAGTGATGAGTGATTGTCAACTGGGATAATGCGCATGTTCTTTGGCTTGTGTTGTGCAGGTGTCGAGCACTGATACAGTGATCAGAGGCAAGGTGAAGGTCAAGTAGAGACGTGCCGTGCCGATGGACCGAGAGTGGCGAAGGGCGGACGTGAGGCTTGGACTGAGGGACCGGTGGCCCGAGGATCAGCTGTGGTGGCTGGCAGCCTGGGACAGCGACGAGCGAAGACTTGCGGGACATGGTGTTGCTCGGGTCGAGGACCTGGGGACACGTGTCGGTGGACGGGGTGCACGGGCGGTGCATCCCCTTTACAGCTTCGGTTTGGTGGCAGAGCCAGAGAAAAACCATCGAGTGGACGGTTTCTAGGTTTGGGCCTCAAAACCTGGGCGCCGATGGTTTCCGAGTTTGGGCCACAAAACTCGGGCTGAGGACGGTTTCCAGGTTTGGGCCTCAAAACCTGGGTGCTGCGAGTTTGCTGAGTTTGGGCCACAAAACTCAGGCTACGGTCGGCTGGTTTCCCGGTTTGGGCCTCAAAACCGGGGATGGCTGTGAAGGCTGGTTTCCCGGTTTGGGCCTCAAAACCGGGGGATGGCTGTGAAGGCTGGTTTCCCGGTTTAGGCCACAAAACCGGGGGTGCGACGTCCGGGAAAAGGACAAGCAGAGCGGTGGCGGCACATGGCGACAATCGGTGAGGTTGCGTCGAGGCAACGCTACCAGTTGTGCGGGCGTGGCCGTCGGATCCACCTACCATCGAGTTGGTCCAGAATAACCCTAGGGTTTAGCTGGTTCGCTCTGTAAGTAGTTAGGGGTAGAGTGGGAATTAGGAATAGTTAGAATTAGGATAAGTAGGGGGAGACACCCACCTCCCCATCATCTCAGTCATTTGCTATTTTGCCTTCTAGGTTTTCCTGCTCTCCCTCCCCCCTACTGTAGCGAACTGAGATCCATAGAGAAGAGAACCATACCTCTGTGTCCGTAAGATTTCGAGGAAGTGAGACCGTAATCTCACTATTGTAGCGTGTGGTAGCCACACAGTTGCAAATTTGTGGTTGTGATTCGCGTTTTGTTCTTGTTCTTCGCGGGTTGCTTTTCTCCACGTTTTTCCCATCGATCGATATCTTTGCTTGGTGCGTTGTTTGCAAATCCGTTTGAACCAAGTTGTTCTAGATCATGAGGCACTTCTTTCCACCGAAGGAATTCATCTCTAACCTCACGAGCTAGTAGATCGGTTGATTTTCGTTTCGGGTCAAGTTTTTCCTTCTTTCCCAAACTTCTTCGATTCATCGATTTGGAGATAGGTTCGAGCCATGATCTCGTAGAGTTAGCTCACTATCCTCCTTGTGACTCTTCTCACCAAGTTTGATCCCTAGAGGATTCGTTTTGGGTGAGATTGAGTCAAATCGGTGGACAAACAGTGCTGCTGTGGGGTGACCGGACGCTAGCGTCGTGCGGACCGGACGCTAGGTCTCACAGTCCGGTCGTTGAACACAGAATGCTCTATTTCAGAGTTTGACCGGACGCTCTGTTCACAGTCGACCGGACGCCTACTGTTCATATGGCTTGGCCTTTGTGACCGGACGCTCGGTTACTAACCGGACGCTTCCCTTCAGTGAGTCCGGTCAGAAACAGAGAGGTCCCATTTCGGCTTTTGTGTGACCGGACGCGTCCGGTGCCTCTCGACTGGACACAGGCAGAGTCCGGTCAATTGCAGTTTGCACGTTTTCGTCCGCAGTTTGCTCGTCTGACTTTCGATTTGAGATCCGCTTGTTGCGTTGGATTCCTGACTTCGTGCTCTTCAGAAATTGGGCTTCTCGCTTTACAAAATAGCCTGAATCCCCCGAGCAACGATTTGAGATCCGCTTGTTGCGTTGGATTCCTGACTTCGTGCTCTTCAGAAATTGGGCTTCTCGCTTTACAAAATAGCCTGAATCCCCCTCGCGTTGCTCGGGGGAGGTTGAGGTTACCCAAAGTTCATCTTGTCACCAGTTGACCTGCGTGAACTTGGGCGAGGGAATTTTTGTGGTGTCCCGCTGTGTTCCTAGGGAACATCCACCCACTCTCTTGGGTCGTGGACATCACGCGCATCGGTTTTGCTCTTGGGGTTGATTTTTTGGACAGTGGCTTAAAGTTTCCGAAAGGAAAATTTAAAGCTCCCATTCACCCCCCTCTGGTCGCTTTCTAGTTGCACTCTCGGTCCTTCAATTGGTATCGGAGCAGGTTAAGGATCTTCCACCTTAGCCGGTTCCAGATCCATAGAAGGCGACATGGATCGCGGCGTGGGCAAACCGCCGTTCTTTGATGGGACGAACTATGCGTATTGGAAGATACACATGTCGGCCTTTCTCCAGAGCATGGGCTCTTCTGTTTGGGAGATTTGCAACAGGGATGATTACGTTTTTTTGGCTGCTCGTGTTACTCAGCTTCAGATGGATGAGCACGATGCCAATAGCCGAGCGCGTAATGCTCTTTTCTCCTGTTTGAGCATGTCCGAGTTTGATCGCGTTTCTCACCTCCCCACGGCTCGTGAGATTTGGGCGACCCTCACGCGCTTCCATGAGGGAACCACTCAAGTCAAATCCCGTCTCTACAAGTCGCACAAGCGGGAGTACGAGAACTTTCGACACATGCCTGGCGAGAGCATAGAGAGTTTATTCGCTCGCTTTCAGGTCATTGTCAACAAGATGAGAGCGAACAAAGAGCTGTTGCCTTTTGACGATCATGAGAGGGCGTTGAAGCTTTTGCACACTCTTGATCGGTCGGTGTGGGACTCAAAGGTACAGGCGATCATCGAATCGTCTAACTATGAGACCCTCACTTGCGACGAGCTCTTTAGTAAGCTCAAGTCTAGTGAGATTGACGCCATGTCGAGGGCTTCTTATGAAAATCCTTCCAGCCCGACTATGGCTTTGGTTTCTGGCTCTTCTGCTAACCCCTCTGCAGGATTTGCACTTTCTTCACTCTTTTCTGTCACAGAAGACCAGCTGGAGTCTTTGGGGGATGACGAGTTGGCATTGCTCGCCAACCGGTTCTCGCAGTTCCACAACAACCGCATGAACCGTCGCCACGGAGGAGGACGCTCAGGATGCTTTGAGTGCGGCGACCCCGACCACTTCATCGCCAACTGTCCCAAGAAGAAGCACACATCTGGGAAGGGCGATCATGGGCACAAGTACGACTCTGGCAAGCGCAAGGAGAAGTACGTCCCTGCGAGGCACAAGCGGAGGGGCAGCTTCGACAAGGAGTACATCAAGAAGAAGTACTTGGAGAAGGCCCAGGCTGAGCAGCGTGCGTTCTTCGCCACGCTCAGCGACGTCGACGGCTCGGATGACGACTCCGCTTGCTCAAGCGATGACGAGTCCGAGAAGAAGAAGAGGATCGAGGACAAGCTGAACGGCATCTGCTTCTTCGCCGATGACGATGGCCTCTGCACCATGGCCCTTGGTGATGAGTTCGACGGCAAGCTGGAGGACACCCCTCGGAACGACGACGACGACGACGACACCTCTCAGGTATCTCTCACCCACGACGAGCTTTCTGCTGAGGTCGAGAAGCTTACTGCCGCCTTGCTTAGTGAAGATAAGTTGCTTAGGCGTGCTGCTAGAGAGCACAAGGAGTTTAAGCAGAAGTGGGAGGACACGGTGAGGGAGCTTGAGTTCGCTAAGTCCACCATGGTCGTGGCTGAGGAGGCTGAGTGTGAGATGTGCACCAAGCACATGACTGACCTTCTCACCTTGAGAGGTAAGTATGCTGCTTTGGTTGGAGAGGTGGATGAGCTCCGGGCTAGACCCCTGTTGTTGGGTGCGTGCAAGTCTTGTCCAGTCTTGCAAACCGAGTTGGCAGAGAAGGATGCCAAGATTGAGTCTCTTGAGAAGACCAGCTCGGGTAGCACTTGTGTGACTAGGTGCGCTTTGTGTGAGGGTTTGGAGATGGAGTTCGCTAATGTGAAGCATGACAAGATGCAAACTAAGGAGGAAAACACATACCTTCGGACCATCTTGTCATGGGTGTCTAGCGGTGAGCCACAGCTCGGGATGATGATCTCCCAATTCAAGCGAGCTGCTGGAGGTCCTGGTGTAGGTTTTGCTCCGAGCGTTGATGTTTCTGCTTTTGGGAAGATTGGAGAGTCGAGTGGTTTGAACCCAAGTGAGAAGCCCAACTCCACCACTACTCCCAAACTTACCAAGCTTCCACCCAAAGAGCCTCTCAAGCCTAACACCAAGGATGGGGTGTTTGAAGAACCTCCACGAGCTCCACCCAAGAACCATCAATGGGCTCCTAAACCCAATCACATGAAAAACAAGCTGGACACAATGCCACCTATCCAGGAGGAGCTTATGCCACAGAAGGGCAAAGTGATCCACACCCACAACCGTGTGTACCAACAACCCCCTTTGAGAGCGGTGAGGTACCATTGTGAGCACTGTGGGAGAGATGGACACTTGAGTGAGTTCTGCTTTCGGCGCAAGCGAGAGGCGCGCCGTGCTAGAGAGATGAACAATGCGGACATGTACCATCCTTTCCATGATGTACATGCGCCGAATGTTCAGAGGCGTGCTGCTAGGCCTAGAGGTCCAGAACCTCCAGTTCCCAGGCCTAGGCAGCAGAGAGGACGTGCCCGGCGGGAGCCTGCAGTTGTAGGCTATGGACCCCGTGGCGGTGGCTTTGTTGTAGAGCGTTTTCCTCCACCGCGTTTTGAGTATCGCGATGGACGCTCCTCCCTTAGCGGACCACGTTTTCCTCTACGTGGTGATCGCTCCTCTCGTAGGCATGCTAGGAATGGTTTTTCTGCTAAACGTTCTTTTGAGCAGCCGGCCCAACACTGGTATTCTCCCTACTTCACTAACCCCAGTGTTGGACCGTATGCTCACCCTATGTCTTTTTATTGATGTAGGTAAAACGATTGGAGGACATTTGGTTGGTGGATTCCGGTTGCTCGAGGCACATGACCGGAAACGCCAAGTGGTTCTCCAGTCTTAGCCCTATCACCGGAAAGGAGTTTATCACCTTCGGCGACAATAGCAAAGGTAAAGTGTTGTCTCGTGGGTCGGTGCGAGTTAATGAGCACTTTGTGTTGCGGGATGTTGCTCTTGTTTCTAACTTGCATTTTAACCTTCTTTCTGTTTCGCAACTCTTTGATGACGACTATGAGATTCGTTTTAAGCCGAATCTCAGTCATATTTTGGATCCTCAGGGCAATCTTGTTTGTGTGATTTTGCCCTTTGGGAAAGTCTTTCGTGTGGATTTCTCGGAGTTGTTTGGAGTTTCTCGTTGTCTTTTGGCTGGACCTTTCTCCTCTGATCTTTGGAAGTGGCATAGGAGACTAGGACATTTGAGCTTCGACTTGCTTGCAAGACTTAGCTCACTTGGCCTAATCCGAGGATTGCCCAAGTTGTCGATGGAGAAGGATCTTGTTTGCCATTCTTGTAGACATGGGAAGATGGTTGCCGCTCCCCACCATCCAGTGACTCAGGTCATGACACAGCGCCCTGGAGAGCTTTTACACATGGACCTTGTTGGTCCAACTCGGGTGAGCTCGGTTGGGGGGAAGTGGTATGTGCTTGTTGTTGTTGACGACTTTTCAAGGTATTCGTGGGTCTTCTTTTTGTCTGAAAAGACCGAGACTTTCTCTTTTGCTCGCAATCTGATTTTGCGTCTTCAGAACGAGTACCCTTTGAACTCGATGCGAGCTATTAGGAGTGATAATGGTTCCGAATTCAAGAATTTGGATTTTGAGAAGTTTTGTAACTCCTTGGGTTTAGAGCATCAGTTTTCTTCTCCCTACACACCGCCCCAAAATGGTGTTGTAGAGAGGAAGAATCAGACCCTTGTAGAGATGGCCAGGACGATGCTCGATGAGCATAGGACTCCTAGGCGATATTGGGCCGAAGCTATGAACACTGCATGCTATATTTCCAATCACATTTTTCTCGAGCTTTCTTGAAAAAGACTTCTTATGAGTTGCCTTTTGGAAAATTGCCCAAGGTGAGTTACTTTCGAGTTTTTGGTTGCCATTGTTTTATACTCAAAAAGGGCAACTTGGACAAGTTTGAGTCTCGTTCTTCTAACGGTGTGTTTTTGGGTTGTGGCACTCATACTCGAGCTTATCGTGTACTTAACCTTGACACTAACCGAGTCATGGAGACATCAGATGTCACCTTCGACGAGACCATGGTTTGTCCTTCTTCTCGTTTTGAGCGTGCAGGTGATCATGAGGTTGGTGAGCCTCTTTTTGATGATGAGGATGAGGGTGCTGAAGGTATGGATGATCCAGCACCCCCTCCACCTGCTGTGCCGCAAGGAGCGGCTTCTACTACGACTCACGGCCCCGACACTTCTTCCTGGGGGCCGTGGGATCCGCCACCCCGAGCGGTACCTCTTGTACCCGGGGAGGCACCAGCTGCTGTTGAGGGGGAGATCACTTCTGCACGGGAGGCGCCACGACACATCCAGCGCCAACACCCCCTCAGCAGATGATCGGCAACATTGACGAACGTGTCACTCGGTCCAGGTCTCAAATCTCTCACTTTGCTCATTCTGCTTTTGTTGCTGATTTTGAGCCCCGAGATGTTGGACACGCTTTGACAGATCCGGATTGGGTCAATGCCATGCATGAGGAGTTAGAGAATTTTGAGCGAAATCAGGTTTGGGTTTTAGTTCCACCTCCTCCAGACTGTAAGCCTATTGGGACAAAATGGGTTTTCAAAAACAAGCAAGGAGAGGATGGCCACGTTGTTAGAAACAAGGCCAGGCTTGTAGCGAAGGGCTATAGTCAGAAGGAGGGGATAGACTATGAGGAGACTTTTGCTCATGTAGCTCGTTTGGAGGCTATCAGGATACTATTGGCATTTGCAGCATCCAAAGGTTTCAAAAATTTTCAAATGGATGTCAAGAGTGCCTTCTTAAACGGCTACATAGAAGAAGAGGTTTATGTTGAACAACCCCCCGGTTTTGAAAATCCCAAGTTTCCAAACCATGTTTTCAAACTCCACAAAGCTTTATATGGTTTGAAACAAGCCCCTAGAGCCTGGTATGATAGGTTGAGAACCTTTTTGCTTGCTAAGGGTTTTAAAATGGGATGTGTGGATAAAACGCTCTTTCTCCTCAAGCAAGACAAAGACACTCTCTTGGTCCAGATTTACATGGATGATATCATTTTCGGTGGTTCTTCTCATGCTTTGGTTGCCAAGTTTGCAG
This sequence comes from Coix lacryma-jobi var. lacryma-jobi, assembly GCA_009763385.1. Lineage (NCBI taxonomy): Eukaryota > Viridiplantae > Streptophyta > Magnoliopsida > Poales > Poaceae > Coix > Coix lacryma-jobi. Next base: position 13,168,469 of record CM019831.1, on the reverse strand, counting down.
ATACTATGAGCAGGGAGTTCGAGATGAGTATGATGGGCGAGCTGACTTTCTTTCTCGGATTGCAAATTAAGCAATCCCGAGAAGGGACGTTTGTGCACCAGGGCAAGTATACCAAGGACTTGCTAAAGAGGTTCGATATGGGTGAGGCCAAGCCTCTTCCAACACCCATGTCGACCACGACGGCCCTGGATGCGGACAAGGATGGAGAAGCTTTGGACCAGAAGGAGTACCGAAACATGATCGGGTCGCTGCTCTACCTGACGGCGACACGCCCGGACATCTAGTTCGCGGTGTGCCTGTGTGTGCGCTTTCAGGCGTCACCGCGCACTTCTCACCGTCAGGCGGTGAAGCGCATTTTCTGGTACCTTCATTTCACACCTGAGTTCGGGATTTGGTATTCAGCTTCCTCCACCCTCTCCCTTTGCGGTTATTCTAATGCCGATTTTGCTGGTTGTCGCATTGAGCGCAAGTCCACTTCTGGGACTTGTCAATTTATTGGTTCTTCTCTTGTATCGTGGTCCTCTCGCAAGCAGTCTAGTGTCGCCCAGTCTACCACGGAGGCTGAGTATGTTGCTGCGGCTAGCTGCTGTTCCCAGTTGCTTTGGATGATGGCCACTTTGCGTGATTTTGGTCTGAGCTTTTCTCGTGTTCCTTTGCTTTGTGACAGCACGAGTGCGATTAGCGTTGCTAAGAACCCCGTGCTTCACTCGAAGACTAAACACATTGATGTGCGCTTTCACTTTTTGCGAGACCACTATGAGAAGGGTGATATCGACCTTCGCCATGTCGATACTCATCATCAGTTAGCTGATATTTTCACCAAGCCTTTGGACGAATCGGCCTTTAATCGGTTGAGGGGTGAGCTTGGTGTGTGTTTCCCCTTTTAGATGGGGGAAACATTTTGGATCTTGTATCATAGACTGACTATTTTCTCGTTTGCTTTGTTTTTCTTTTGCATTTCAGCATACGCTTTTACATTCTGAGCTTCATGTATATAATCTTTAAAATATAATTATGCTCTGTTTAGTGTGCGCCGATGTTATATGCTGATGCTAGTAGCTTATGCTCTTTCTGATCACTAATACATGTTGTGAGCTGAGCTATTTTTTGAATGGTGAATCTGTTTAACAAACATCAAACTTGAAAATGTTCACCATTGAGAGATGCAACTAGCATGTGTAGGATTTGTTGAATTCACTCGTGCTTTTCATATATGCTAGGTTGCTATGTCTCTGGTTCTGAGTCTATCACTTGCTTGGTCTGTTCATATTCTGCCAATAAAATCTGAACCAAGTTTTAAGTGAATTGAAAAGATCGAGATGGGATTGCTTGTCAACACATCACAGTTTCGAGACTGTTTCTCATTGCACTTTGGGTTAAACTTGAGCTGTGTAGTGTATGACCGAAACTGTTGCTTTAAGCTTCTGATTGCTTCTGCATAGGCTTCGCACAGTTGAAAAGTTAGGCAATGACAAGCTTTCAACCTCTCGCAATCACATGCTGAAATTATAACTTGTGTAATCTTACAACTCCGATAAAATTTGGATACACAAGACTATGTTTCACTCTATAGCATGATGATTGAACTATGCTAGGGGTAGTTCACCTTGTATACATGTTTAGCACTTGACTGATTTCATGTCTATACATGTTTTGTGCCATTTTGATGGTGAATACATTTTTGGCTAAAAACTGCTCACCTTGCTCATATGTTCATAATTCATATTTGGTGATCAGTTTGAGCCTTTGCTAGCTTGTATGCTTTCCAGTGAGTCGTTGGAGCTATACTGTTTAGAGCATCTTTGCATTTTCTTGACTATATTCCTGAAGCTGCTAACGTGCATTATGACTCATATGCATTTTGGAAGGGGGAGAACTTCTCTTGTTGGCACATTTGATGGTGCATTTTCCCAGGGGGAGGCCTTGCTTGCGACTTATTGTTGCATTTTTCACTTGATGGTGCATTTTCAACTAAGGGGGAGAATTTGAAAAAATCCTGCCTCCCAAGTTCAACTAAGGGGAGAGGAATCGGTTGTGTGCACCATGCAAGGGGGAGTTTGCTCCTGATAAATTTTTGAAATTCCAATTGGTTCGGAGTGCTTTGCTAGTTATGTTGAGCCTTTGCCTCTATCTTGAGGGTCTAGCAGTCGCATCTTTGCTTCAGTTGGTTTCGGGCTTTTTCAGTTGATGTCAAGCTTTCTGCTAGTTGTGTTGAGCCTCTATGCCTCTGTCTTGAGGGACTAGCATTTTGCTTTGATTTTTCAATTGGTGTCTGCTAGCGGTGTTGAGCCTATTCTACCTCTTCTTGAGGGCTAGTTTTGTTTTGCTTGGTTGCGTCGAGCCATTGCCCATGTTTTTGGGGACCAAGTTGTCTTGCTCTTTTCACTTGACCTTCTTTGGCTTTGCTATGCTTTTGGGTCATTTGGTCGAGTTCTCTCCTCTCCCTTCTTCCTTCATTCTGTTTCCATTATGATTTGTGTTGGTAGTTGACAATGCACTCATCAAGGGGGAGATTGCGGATACATGGGTGTATGCCGAGTCTCTGAGTGATGAGTGATTGTCAACTGGGATAATGCACATGTTCTTTGGCTTGTGTTGTGCAGGTGTCGAGCACGGATACAGTGATCAGAGGCAAGGTGAAGGTCAAGTAGAGACGTGCCGTGCCGATGGACCGAGAGTGGCGAAGGGCGGACGTGAGGCTTGGACTGAGGGACCGGTGGCCCGAGGATCAGCTGTGGTGGCTGGCAGCCTGGGACAGCGACGAGCGAAGACTTGCGGGACATGGTGTTGCTCGGGTCGAGGACCTGGGGACACATGTCGGTGGACAGGGTGCACGGGCGGTGCATCCCCTCTACAGCTTCAGTTTGGTGGTAGAGCCAGAGAAAAACCATCGAGTGGACGGTTTCCAGGTTTGGGCCTCAAAACCTGGGCGCCGATGGTTTCCGAGTTTGGGCCACAAAACTCGGGCTGAGGACAGTTTCCAGGTTTGGGCCTCAAAACCTGGGTGCTACGGGTTTGCTGAATTTGGGCCACAAAACTCAGGCTACGGTCGGCTGGTTTCCCAGTTTGGGCCTCAAAACCGGGGGATGGCTATGAAGGCTGGTTTTCCGGTTTGGGCCTCAAAACCGGGGGATGGCTGGTTTCCCGGTTTGGGCCACAAAACCGGGGGTGCGACGTCCGGGAAAAGGACAAGCAGAGCGGTGGCGGCACGTGGCGGCAATCGGTGAGGTTGCGTCGAGGCAACGCTACCAGTTGTGCGGGCGTGGCCATCGGATCCACCTACCATCGAGTTGGTCCAGAATAACCCTAGGATTTAGCTGGTTCGCTCTGTAAGTAGTTAGGGGTAGAGTGGGAATTAGAATTTGTTAGAATTAGGATAAGTAGGGGGAGACACCCACCTTCCCATCATTTCAGTCATTTGCTATTTTGCCTTCCCGGTTTTCCTGCTCTCCCTCCCTCCTGCTATAGCGAACTGAGATCCACAGAGAAGAGAACCATACCTCTGTGTCCGTAAGATTTTGAGGAAGTGAGACCGTAATCTCACTATTGTAGCGTGTGGTAGCCACACGGTTGCAAATTTGTGGTTGTGATTCACGTTTTGTTCTTGTTCTTCGCGGGTTGCTTTTCTCCACGTTTTTCCCGTCGATCGATCTCTTTGCTTGGTGCGTTGTTTGCAAATCCGTTTGAACCAAGTTGTTCTAGATCGTGAGGCACTTCTTTCCACCGAAGGAATTCATCTCTAACCTCACGAGCTAGTAGATCGGTTGATTTTTGTTTTGGGTCAAGTTTTTCCTTCTTTCCCAAACTTCTTCGATTCATCGATTTGGAGATAGGTTCGAGCCATGATCTCGTAGAGTTAGCTCACTATCCTCCTTGTGACTCTTCTCACCAAGTTTGATCCCTAGAGGATTCGTTTTGGGTGAGATTGAGTCAAATCAGTGGACGAACAGTGCTGCTGCGGGGTGACCGGACTCCTTTTGATAACTTTTTCAAAATTCAAAAGGGGTTACTCCGAAACTCGTTTTGATAACTTTTTCAAAATTCAATCAGTGCCACAAATCAGAGTACGGTCGTTGAACATAGAATTCTCTGTTTCGGAGTTTGACCGGACGCTCTGTTCATAGTTGACCGGACGCACCCATCCTACTGTTCATCTGGCTTGGCCTTTGTGACCGGACGCTCGGTTACTGACCGGACGCTTCCCTTCAGTGAATCCGGTCAGAAACAGAGAGGTCCCATTTCGGCTTTTGTGTGACCGGACGCGTCCGGTGCCTCTCGACCGGACGCAGGCAGAGTCCGGTCAATTGAAGTTTGCACGTTTTCGTCCGCAGTTTGCTCGTCCGACTTTCGATTTGAGATCCGCTTGTTGCGTTGGATTCCTGACTTCGTGCTCTTCAGAAATTGGGCTTCTCGCTTTACAAAATAGCCTGAATCCCCCGAGCAACGATTTGAGATCCGCTTGTTGCGTTGGATTCCTGACTTCGTGCTCTTCAGAAATTGGGCTTCTCGCTTTACAAAATAGCCCGAATCCCCCTTGCGTTGCTCGGGGGAGGTTGAGGTTACCCAAAGTTCATCCTGTCACCAGTTGACCTGCGTGAACTTGGGCGAGGGAATTTTTGTGGTGTCCCGCTGTGTTCCTAGGGAACATTCACCCACTCTCTTGGGTCGTGGACATCACGTGTGATGGAACGACCCTAATCTCATGGCCCACGTGTCCCTGTCAACCTCTGATAGCCGAACCCATGTTCCATGTGATTAAGACCTGTTCGCCACCGGGCTACATCAGTGCCCAATGTCCGCAGGATCATCTCACAATTCGGTTACAGCATTGCATACTTTTATAAATAACATCGGAATAAAGAGCGGAAGACTTAAATAACATTAGTTTTACAAACCGAGGTTTCAAATGAGGTAAGGAGTACGATTATTACAAACCATTGTTCGGGAAATTCAAAGTAGACAACGTAGCGGAAACATAAAGATACATGTAACACCCAGCCCGAGGGTGCACATTTACTCATCGGCCTCATCGGCCTCTTCCTGGACGAAGGTCACGCAACAGGGTGCGAGACACATCGGGGTCTCAGGCATACCTGCAACATGGGTAACAAACCCTGAGTACTGGGGTACTCAACAAGACTTACCCGACTAAAGAAAAAGGGAGAAGACTCAGGAATGAAAGGCTTAGGGTAGTCAAGGTAAGGCTTAAGCAAGATCAAGTATTTTGCAGAAAAGCACTTTTGTAAACCTTATTTTATTTTGGAAAGATTCAGTATTCCTCAATTCTTCATCGTTCATGATTCATTTTACATTTCAAAACATTCCTAGTTGAGAACCACTCTCCGTTGACAGTCAGTGGACCAAGTCTCCATAACCGAGGAGCAACGTTAATCCGGATAAATAATACTCAGCTGAGGATCCCTATCCACACTGCATATGTAGCACCCAAGCTTGCATATGCCAACTCGTCTACCACGATTCCTCCAAGATTGGGCCCGGTCCTACGCCACCCGGAAGTACAGTACACCACACCAATCCGGGACTTTAACCCACGTGGGTACATGCTACTTCCGCCATCTCTCCACTCCCAGTGCGCGGTTGTCGGTCCAATAAAGGATTCCTCGGAGCCAGAGCTTTCCGAAGTATGTGAATAGTTACAAGTCTTGACCAGCAGGCCCCCATACGGATGGTCCCTAATTTTCCAGCCAGAACTATACCTTGGTCATATCTCACCCAAGCGTAATAGTCCTGTCAGTTTTTCAACCCTGTCCCGGTCGGTGTCAACTGTTGAGTCCCGGACTACGACATGACGGCACCGTACGCTCGGACAACCTCTCCACGCTATTGACTAGGTACGGATCAGGTAACTAGCCAGTAGACGGGAGTAAAGCCAAATTCCCATAAACATTCCTTAAGGTGATCACACTTTTGAAATTGACATTTTTTATTGCAAATCTATTGAATAGCATGGCTAAGCATTTTGCAAATAGTTTTGTAACAAGGGTAAGTGTATCTTTTGGTGGGGGTAGATAATGCAAGTAATAGGTCATCACACAACTCCTATTACCTAATGCAATAGTTTAACTCAAAACATTTAAAGAAAACATTTATAAAAGCAAGGTAGGGTTAAATGCACCGGGGCTTGCCTTGGATGGCAAAAAGAGCAGACTCGGGGTAGGTATAGGTGTCGGAGCTCGGGGTCGCCTCGGGAGTTGGTTCGCCAACAGCGGCCTCGACTCTGGTACCTTCTTCGTCAACTATACGGATGTAATGATGAATGCTCATGAGAATGATGATATGGACTTATGGTGCAAGACAATTCCACTGATTCTAGATTACTCTTAAACAAGGCATAATCGAAATCTAAGTTGAGCATAAAAGGTAACCATTTCTTCCTTAAGCAATATTGATTAAACTAGCCCTTATTATAATTATCCTAAGCATCATCAAATCATAGCATCACAACCATCATAGACCAAAGGGTAAGGGTCTATGAACATCAATCAACCCAAAGATCACATCATCAAACACTTATTACCAACCCTAATCCACCTTTTCTATTTTCTTAATTTATTTAAAAGGTCATTTTATGAAGTTGCTCCAAAAATTACCAAATTAATCACATAAGTTCATTATGACTTAAATAGATGGCAAAACAAATTTCATAATTTTTGGAGGTCATTAAGGTGCTCAATTAAATCTAGACATTTAATTAACAAAAGGCACTATTTAAGAATTAAAATAAATGCTCAAAAATCAACTTGCTCCAAATGACTTCAAAATTTTTACCAGAGACTCAGCATGACACCACAAGGTTACAAAAGTTTATCTCAAGATTTTTGGAGCTATAGATCACTCTCCAAAAATCCCAAAACCTTCATTTTTCAATTAAAAGGGGAATTTTACATTTTCAAATTTTTGCACAAAACTCAAGTTTCATATTTTTATAAAATACTTCAGAGCATAAAGAGTCTACCACAAAAATTTCAGAATTTTTGGATCAACACAGAAAATCATACAAAAAGGAGAAAACAGAACACTATTCACATCTTAAAAATAAAAAGAAAAAGACACACGGCGGTGGGAGCTCGTCGCCGGCGACCATAAACGGGCGGCGCTCGGCACGCCGGCCACGCTGGGCGCTCCGCGGCGAAGCTGAGGGCACGAGAGTGATCAGAGGGCTCACCCGCGTCGATCAAGGGACTCGGCGAGGTGAGAGGATGAACGGAGGTGGATGAACGGCGATGACCGGCGGGGAGGTTGCGGCGGCGATCGTCGCGCCGGCGGTTCTGCGCAAGATAAGCGACCACGAGGGCCGGGTTAGAGTCGCACGGAGTCAAGGAACACGACACGGGGTCGGTGAGGGATGATCATGGCCGGAGACGGCGAATTTCACGAACCCGAGTTCGCCGGGTTCTCGCAGGAGATGACAACGGCGAGCTACGCCGGACGATTGAGGGCGGTAGAGGTGAAATTGGAGGGTGGGGAAGCGGCACAAGAACACGGCGGAGCTTCGGAGCTAGGTGGTTGAGCACGGGAGGCTCTGGAGTGAGGTGGCGACGGCGGCGGAGCTGAGGAAGAAGCTCGGGCTCCGGCGGCCGTTTTATAGCCGCGGCCAGAGGCCGGTAGAGAGCTCGAGGGTGGGTGGATAAGCTCGGCGGACGCGTGCGCTCTCGATTGCGCGCAGGCGGAGGTGATGGCGTGCAGCCGGGGCTCGGGCGCAGGCAGCGCCGGCAATGGCCACGCGGCGGCGGCGAGCAGGAGCAGTAGGGGACGGGAGCGGGGTCAACTGTGCGCGTGCGGGCGCGAAATGATGGTGGCGACAACGGCGGCAGGTTGGTGGCGCGTGGGGAGCAGCCAGACGCGCTGCAGGCGCAGCGCCGGCGCCATGGCCGGGCCCCCCCCCTTCCCCTGGCCCTACGGGGAAGAAGAACAGTGCTAGGGGGTAGGGTTTGACTTTGCTGGTTTCTGTATTTTGCAAATTTCTCCCAAAATTTGAACTGTACAGGAAAAACTCGAAATACCAAAGTTGTTCAGAAAAAAGAGATCTACAACTTTGTAAATATGAACATTTTCAAATTCCAAATAGTTTTTGAACTATATTCAAAAACAGAAAAGGGAACACTTTTCAAATTTGATTCAAATCAAAATTACTTTGGATTTCAAACTGAAACTTGAAAATCTTTATATATGAAAGTTGTTCCATTTGTCAAAACCTACAACTTTGCTAATATACACTTTTTCTGAAACTCAATAGTTTTTGAATAACTTTTGAAAACTCAAAAAGGGACAAAAACTGGAGTTTGAATGGATTTGAAATTACTTCAAATTTTATATAGAAACTTGGAAATCTGTAAACACCAAAGTTGTTCCTCTAGGTCAGATTCACAACTTTGCTTTTTGAACCAACCCAAAATTTTGAATTTTGAAAAAGTTATCAAAAAGGGAATAAATCCAGGATTTGGGAATTTTAGGGTTTTGCAAAAGGAAAATCAAATCAAATCTGATTTTTGAACTTTGATCAATGCAACAAACATCAGGGCACTAGAATTAGAACAAGAATTACATAGAACTAGGCACAGAGATGAAATTACCATTTTGCCCTTATAGGAAGAATTGGGCTTTTAAGGTTTTTAAAAAGGGACTTAAGCATAGCAATTAAGCAATCCAAATGCATCACAAAAATGATTAATGCTTAAGATGATGACATGTCAAGTTAATTACATTAGTAACACCAGGGGTGTTACATCACGCGCATCGGTTTTGCTCTTGGGGTTGATTTTTGGGACAGTGGCTTAAAGTTTCCGAAAGGAAAATTTAAAGCTCTCATTCACCCTCCCTCTGGTCGCTTTCTGGTTGCACTCTCGGTCCTTCAATCATGTACTCGATGCTATCTTAATAAAAAGATTAACCTGTACTTTATGTATAACTATTTGTCTTACGGCCGCATGTCTTTTTTTCCAATGGAACCGTACTCCATTATCCATCCTAAAAGCTAAGCATTGAATATTTGATTGTGATATAGCGGACACAGTAAGCAGTTTATTATGGTGCTGCAACATCAATTCCATATTTTGCTTTAGGTCCGGTGCTAGCTGTAACTTGCATTAATAAGTATAGTTACTTGTGATATGTTGTATAGAAGCACCAGTTGTTTGCAGCTCTGTCACCAGAGCATAAAGCAATTTTTTACATGAATGGTGCTAGCTTTAAGTTGTAATTGTATCTTCAGAGCTACTATGTGTTTATTGAATTTTCAGAGCTATTATGGAGAGAGTTTCATCAGCGACAACAGCAGAAGTTGAGGATGCTGTCTCCACGGATTAGTCAGGCAGAACAGGGAAGAAGAGAGCGAAAGTTTGGGCAAATTTTGACACAGAAGTCATTGATGGAGTCGAAAAGGCTGTCTGCAAATACTATAAGCTCCAGTTATCTTCTGTGTCTGGGAAAGGGACAATTCATCTGAATAGACACATCTCCAGTTATTGCCATCATATTCCTCAAGAAGACAGGGATAGATTCTTATCATCTGTGAAGAGCACGTTGGATAGAGATAATTCGGTATTTGATCCTGTCGTATCCAGAGGCCTCGTTGCAAAGTACTTTATTCATGGTGAGGTTGCTTTTTGAAAAGCGGATGATCCCACCTGGAAAGAAATGATAAACTATTACCAACCTTCATTCAGGGTGGTCGGTCGACAATCCGTTCGTGAAGATTGTATGATGGTGTATGAAGAAGAAAAATTGCAGTTATAAGAAAAGATGGTAAACTTGAAGTCTCATATAAGTTTAATAGCCGATATGTGGACATCCAACCAAAATTTGGGGTATCTTGGAGTTACTGCCCATTACATCGATGCGAGTTTGAGCTCCAGAAGAAGATAATTGCATTCAAGTAGATCTTCTACCCCCATAACACATTTGCTGTTCAAGATGGGATCACTGCTTGCTTAGTGGAGTGGGGTTTGGTCGTTGATCGTGTGTTCTCAGTGACTCTAGACAATTAATGCAAGTGTTAACAATAGAGCAATTAGAGATTTGTGTGCCGCTCTAGGTTCGCAGATGTTCTTTAAGGGTGAACATCTACATGTGAGATGTGCTGCTCATGTGCTGAATATAATAGTTCAAGCAGGGTTGGAAGTCATTCCAGATGCAATTAAGAGGATAAGAGACATTATCAAGGTTGCCACCTCTACGCCTTCACGACTCCAAACATTCAACTCAATAGTTCAGACATTAGGTCTCAAAGGCAAGTCAGGGCTGGTTCTAGATGTTCCACACCGTTGGAATGCTACGTATGATATGTTGAGTGAAGGCCTGAAGTACAAAGCAGCTTTGAACAGATTTGCAGTTGAGCAATTTCAGGATTGTCCTAGTGACCTAGACTGGCAGGACACTGCATCACTTCATGAATTTCTAGAACAGTTCAGTGATGCCACCAAGGCATTTTCTGTGGATAGGCATCCAACAGCTCACTTGTTTCTGCGGATGATGATGGCAATCCGAGATGTATTGCTTGATGAGACGTGGAATGCCAATTCATTGCTCAATGCGTTGGCAGAATCTATGTATACCAAGTTTCAGAAGTATTGGGATGCACCTAGTATGATACTTCTCACAGCTGCTATCCTAGATCCATCCATGAAAGCTGACTTTGTCAAGTTCTATTTCATGACTATTGAGAGTGTAGAAGCAGAAGAGAAAATGAGAGAGGCTCAGAAAATATTTGAATCAATATTATCTGGAGTATGAGAGGATTGTGAGGAACATCGCCGGTCCTGTCTTCATTTTTTAGGCATCCGACATCTGGGTTTTTAGGTTGCTACCACAGGTAGAAACTTGTGATAACACGTGGAGATGTCTGGATTTTAGGCATCCGATGTTGCAACTTACTCGAAACTTTCTCATTTTTTACCATAGCCTCTACATGTGATAGTATGACTTCCTGACAAGTTTCGTAATTTTCAGATTTCGTTCAAATTTTATATAATTTAATACACTTTTCTCGTAAGTTGGTCGTCATGTTACGACAACAAGATGCTCGATATTTCGTGTGACTTCCGGGATACGACCTCAACATACACCAAATATCATGAATATCATTGTTTGAATCACTAAATTTTATTATTTCATGCACCTGCAGTTCAAATTTAAAGTATGCAAAAAAAAATTCATCGAAACGAAAAAACTAACGAAATATACCAAACAAAGTCAAATTTGTCCCAAATTTGAACAAGAAGTTTTAAATAATGTGGGAAGAGCTCACAAAAAAATGGGGCCAAAAAAACAAAAAAAAAATTCTTTCCTCGAGAGTCATAGCTTGGCACTCGGGGAAGTTTTTTTTAAAAAAAATTATAACGGCGTGGAAGGGTTGGCCGTCAAGTTACAGTTTTCTTTCTCGAGTGCCGCTCTTCCCCGAGTGTTGCACTCGGGGAAGAGGGCCTTCCCCGAGTGCCGATCTTTATCGAGTGCCGGGCACTATGCGGCACTTGGGAAAGAGCTCTTCTCCGAGTGCAATTCTTCCCTGAGTGCAACACTCGGGGGCCTGATTTTTGGTACTCGGGAAAGCCTACGATACTCGGGAAATTTTGCCTCTTCCGTAGTGTATGAACAACACCAACTTTGTGACCCCCACCATGGACCTAGAGCAGGAACACGTACCACAGTCCCACGTGCTCACAACAGCCCGCGGCGCTAGCGGGGGACGCCAGGAAGCTGTTGACACTGCCTAGTCATAGTTGTAGGGTATATTGGCGAATGCCTTAGAGGCCGTTTGGTTTGCGGGTCGGCTATGTCCGGAATTATCCAAACCTACAACCGAACCTGTCTTTCTTGTTTGGTTTGCTGCGTGAGTTCAACTGGTCTGTCACGACAACGTTCCACGCAGGGCATCCGCAAAGCCAATATGACAGACGAGTGACGGTTGGGTTCATGCCCGGTCAACGAATGCCGGATGAGATCAGTCTGTGAACCAAACATGCTGTTAGTGTGTTCTATTGGCTTTAACACGTGAAGGTGTTGCTCAACGTAGCATTCTTGACAGAACATACCTATACAAGCCATAGTGTAATACGTTAGTCTATGAGATTTGGTGATCTCTACTCTGCTTACGAAGAGACTTGGGAGTACGACGTCTATGCTCGACTTACGGTGATGTGAACAAGGGTGTCCGATCTGCTGAAAGGTTCTGGTAACTATCGATTTGGCGGAGATGAGACACAAGTCGATCCGGCTTCCGAACAACACGACGATCTGAAACCTTGCAATCGCAGCACCACGTTTCCTCTGGTTATCAATCGGCGTTGCACGGTTGACCTCGCCAAGAAGGCTAATCCTTGCCTGCGAATCGAAGAACACAAGCAAGAACAAGAAGAATACATCCAAATTGCAGATGAATGATTAATCTCACGAGTTGGGGTCTCACAAACCGTAGAAACGGCAAAACTGTTGTAGACAGAATAATCTAAGCAAAACACAAAACCCCAATGACGACGGTGGCTACTGTTTATAGCCCCTAAGAGTCATCATACATACCCCCTGGACGCGCCCTCCTAATGGGCTCAAAGACGATACAAGACCCAACAGACCTAATACAGTGACGCAGCACCGGGACAGTTTCTAGACGCTGTCTTATTTTGATGATTCCTGCTGACTCAGGATGAATTTTGATGTGAGATTAGATCCATTGGTTATTTTATCAAATTATCTTTCCAACAATATCTAGTTCATCAAAAACAGAGTCCATACGCGCCCGTATGACCAGTTTTATGGCAGACTTGTCCTGTAGTCCGAAGTTGAGTCGAATTCCTGTTGGATTGGGCCTCCAGCTTTAGTTGGACGTTCTCGCTGGTCCTCCATACCTCCAAGCCATTGTTTATGCATCTCCTAGTCCTCTCCAAGGTTCCTAACTAAAATATAATCATAAGATAGCAATCTATTCTCAAAATCATATAAAGAGTTGCTTAGGAATGAGCTCACCTCTAAATTCAGTTGTCGTGCGCGAACTGTTGGCAATGGACCATGGTAACTTAACGGAGGATCATTGTGTGTATCCAAAGGAGTGATGTCCTCCTCATCCTCCCCCTCTTGAATTGGAGTCGTCCTCGACTCAAGCTCATCATCTTCTCTCAAGTAAGGTTTTAAATCTGCAATGTTAAAAGTAGGACTAACCCTGAAATCGGGTGGCAACTTAAGTTTATATGTATTATCATTTATTTTCTCAAGATATGTGGGATGATAACTCAAGTTAAAAGGCTATGGCAAGCAGCTAATGAAGGACCGAAAGTGCTTAGAGCAAGGCGACCAGAGGGGGGGGAGGGTGAATAGGAGCTTTAAATTTCTTTTCAGAAACTTATCGCAACTGTCCCAAGAATCAACCCCAAGAGCAAACCTAGAGCTTGATAGTGTCCACGACCCTAGATGTAGGGTGGATGCTTTCGAGAAGCACAGCGAGACACTACAAAACTCAAGATACCCAACACAAAAGCTGGAAACTAAAACCGACAACGAACGAACGAACCACGGACGAAAACGTGCGAAGCAGCACTGATCAGACTCAGGGGTGCGTCCGGTTAGTACTGATCGGACGCGTCCGGTCAGTCAAAATCCCTTCTGGACCCTTACTATGTTGGACAGGACTCACGGTAGGGAGCCTCCGGTCAAAACGTGAAGAGCGTCCGGTCAGTACAAACACGTAAACAGTGCAACAGTCGAGTCCGGTCACAGAGAGAAGAAGCGTCCGGTCAAAAACAGAATGAAAACCGTGAAAGCGTTCAATGACCGGACTCACACCCGAGCGTCCGGTCGGTTCAACGCCAGCGTCCGGTCACCCCGACGCAGTGTTGTTCGTCCACCGATTCGACTCAATCTCTCCCAAAACGAAACCTCTAGGGCTCAAACTTGGAGAGAAGAATCACAAGGAGGATAGTGAGCTACTCCTAGGAGGTCATGGCTCGAACTTATCTCCAAATCGATGAATCAAAGAACTTCGGGGGAAAAGAGGAGAAAAGTTGATCCAAAACGAAAACCGATCGATCTACTTGTTCATGAGGTTTGAGTTGAATTCCTTTGGTGAAAATGATCCCCTCATAGTAAAGAACAAGTTGATTCAAATAGTTTCGCAAACGGAGCAACGTAGAGAGAGAACGATCGACGGGAAAAGCGAGGAGAAAAGATGAACGCGAAGAACAACTTAAGAACGCAAATCACAATCACGAATTCGAGCCGAAACTTCTCCACACGAGGAGACAACGAGATTACGGTCTCGTTTCCTCAAAAAGCAAATACACAGAGGTATTGTTCACCGTCTCTGTGGATCTCAGTAGCTACAACAGGGAATGGGAAGTAGGAAACCGTATAATGAAAATAGCAATGGCTGAGATAGTCTGGAGGGAGGGGTTGCCTCTCCATATATAGCGTAATACAATTATTCCCCTTTTACCCCTACTGCTAATGAGCGAGCAGGCTAACCCTAAGGGTATTCCTGACCATCTCAAAGTTGATGGTGATCCGACGGCCATGCCCGCACAACTGGTAGCTTCGCCTCGACGCGACCTCACCGATTGCCGCCACGTGCCGCTACCGCTTTGCTCGTCCTTTTCATGAACCTCGCCCCCTGTTTTGAGGCCAAAACCGGGAAACCTGGGCCATCCCCCAGTTTTGAGGCCGAAACCGGGAAACCTGTCGTCCGTCGCCTGAGTTTTGTGGCCCAAACTCAGAAACCCGCCAGCACCCAGGTTTTGAGGCCCAAACCTGGAAACCGTCCTCAGCCCGAGTTTTGTGGCCCAAACTCAGAAACCGACCGCGCCCAGGTTTTGAGGCCCAAACCTGGAAACCATCCACTCGGTGGTTCTTCTGTGGCTCAACCACCAAACCGAACTGTAGAGGGGATGCACCGCCCGTGCACCCCATCCACACACAAGTCTTCACTTGTCGCTGTCCCAGGCTGTTAGCCACCACGGCCGATCCTCAGGCCACCGGTCCGTCAGTCCAAGCCTCACGTCCGCCCTTCACCGCTCCGGGTCCATCGGCACAACACATATCTACTTGACCTTCACCTTGCCTTTGATCACCGTATCCGTGCTCAACACCTGCACAACACAAGCCAAAGAACAGCGCATTATCCCAGTTGACAATCACTCATCACTCAAGATCCGGCATACACTCATGTATCCGCAATCTCCTCCTTGATGACTGCATTGTCAACTACCAACACAAATCGTATGAAGGAAGAAGAAGGATAGAGGAGGGAGGAAGCGAACTCAACCAAATGACCAAAGCGAAACAAAGCCAATAAAAGTCAAAAGGAGTGAGCAAGACAACTTGGTTCCCAAGGACATGGGCAACGGCTCGACGCAACCAAGCAAAGCAAAGCTCGCCCTCAAGAAGAGGTAGAACAGGCTCAACACCGCTAGCGAGAAGGTCAGAGCAAGAAAGACAAAGACAGGCTAGTCCCTCTAGAAAGAGGCAAAGGCTCAACACAACTAGCCAAAACCGCTCCAAACCAATTGAAAAACCACATATGGGCTGAAAGTCTCTCCAAACCAATTGAATAACTCGTCAAGGCAAAAATCGAGCAAACTCCCCCTAAACATGAACTCCCCCTTCAAAAGTGCATACAACTAGGGACATGATTTGTCAAAATTTCTCCCCCTTAGTTGAAAATGCACACAACAAGGCACAATGCATATGAGAGACAATATGCAAGTTAGCAGCTTCGGGTATATAGTCCATAGAGTGAATAGATGCTCTAAAGAGTGCTGATCCAATGAGTCAACAAAAAGCACAAATGCCAGCAAAGGCTCAAACTGATCACAGAATACGAAATATCAACATATGAGCACAGTGAGCAGTTTCAAGCCTTTCAGAAAAGAGGTTCACCACCAAAATAGCACTAAACATGTATAGACTGGAAGTTACACAAGTGCTAAACATGTATACAAGGTGAACTACCCCTAGCAAAGTTCAATCATCATGCTATAGAAAGAAACATAACCTTGTGTTTTCAGAATTTTATCAGAGTTGCAGCGGTGATTACACAAGTTTGAAAATTCAGCATGTGATTGCGAGAGGTTGAAAACTTGACATTTCCTAACTTTTCAACCGAGCTAAACCTATGCATAAGCAATCAGAATCTTGAAGCAAATGGTTTCGGTCTTACACTACACGGCTCAAGTTTAACTCAATGTGCAATGAGAAACAGTCTCGATACCGTGATGTGCTGTCAAGTGATCCCATCTCGATCTTTCCAATTCACTTCAACTTGGTTCAAATTTTAGCAAAATATGAACATACCAAGCAAGTGAAAGACTCAAAACTAGAGACATAGCAATCTAGCATATATGAAAAGCACAAGTAACTTCAACACGTTCTACACATGCTAGTTGCCAGAATCAATGGTGAACATGTTTCAAATTTTATGTTGAATTAAACATCTTCATAGTTCTGAAAAGTAGCTCAGCTCACAACATTTATCAGTGATCAAAAAGAGCCTAAGCTACAAGCATCATCATGTATCATCCGTGCATACACTAATCAGAGCATAGATTCATTCTACAGATTATAGACATGAAGCTCGAAAAGATAAAGATGCAAAAATGATGAAATGCAGAAATTGAACAAGAACAAAAAGAAGTCAGTCTTTGATACAAGTACCAAAATGTTTCCCCCAACTAAAAGGGGAAACACACACCAAGCTCACCTCTCAACCTAGCAAAGGTTGATTGGTCCAAAGGCTTGGTGAAAATATCAGCCAACTGAAGATGAGTATCGACATGGTGAAGGTCGATATCACCCTTCTCATAGTGGTCTCGCAAGAAATGAAAGCGCACATCAATGTGTTTGGTCTTAGAATGAAGCACGGGGTTCTTAGCAACGCTAATTGCACTCGTGTTGTCACAAAGCAATGGAACTCGAGAAAAGCTCAGACCAAAATCACGCAAAGTGGCCATCATCCACAACAACTGAGAACAGCAGCTAGCCGTAGCAACATATTCAGCCTCTGTGGTAGACTGAGCGACACTGGACTGCTTGCGAGAAGACCAAGACACAAGAGAAGAACCAATAAACTGACAAGTCCCAAAAGTGGACTTGCGATCAAGTCGGCAACCAGCAAAATTAGCATCCGAGTAACCGCAAAGGGAGAGGGTGGAAGAAGCAGAATACCAAATCCCAAACTCGGGTGTGAAGCATAAGTACCTCATAATGCGCTTGACCGCCTGATGGTGAGAGGTGCGTGGCGACGACTGAAATCGCGCGCAAAGGCACACCGCGAACTGGATGTCCGGGCGTGTCGCCGTTAGGTACAGCAGCGACCCGATCATACTCCGATACTCCTTTTGGTCCATAGCTTCTCCATCCTTGTCCGCATCCAGGGCCGTCGTGGTCGACATGGGTGTTGGAAGAGGCTTGGCCTCACCCATATCGAACTTCTTCAAAATTTCCTTGGTGTACTTGCCCTGGTGCACGAACGTCCCCTCTCGGGATTGCTTGATTTGCTACCTGAGGAAAAACGTCAACTCGCCCATCATGCTCATCTCAAATTCCCAGCTCATAGTATCTGCAAACTTGGCAACCAAAGCATGAGAAGAACCACCGAAAATGATATCATCCACGTAAATCTGAACCAACAAAGTGTCATTGCCTAGCTTGAGGAGAAAAAGCGTTTTATCTACACATCCCATTTTAAAACCCTTAGCAAGCAAAAAGGTTTTTAACCTATCGTACCAGGCTCTAGGGGCTTGTTTCAAACCATACAAAGCTTTGTGAAGTTTAAAAACATGGTTTGGAAACTTGGGATTTTCAAAACCGGGGGGTTGTTTCACATACACCTCCTCTTCTATGTAGCCATTTAGGAAGGCACTCTTGACATCCATTTGAAAAAGTTTGAAACCTTTGGATGCAGCAAAAGCCAGGAGGATCCTAATTGCCTCCAAACGAGCTACAGGAGCAAAAGTCTCCTCATAGTCTATCCCCTCCTTCTAACTATACCCCTGGGCTACAAGTCTGGCCTTGTTTCTCACAACATGGCCATCTTCTCCTTGTTTGTTTTTGAAAACCCATTTTGTCCCAATAGGGTGACACTCAGGAGGAAGAGGAAGAAGAACCCAAACCCGATTTCTCTCAAAATTTTCGAGCTCCTCATGCATGGCATTGATCCAATCCGGATCAGATAAAGCGTGTCCAACATCTCGGGGTTCAAAATCAGCAACAAATGCAGAATGACCAAAGTGAGAGATTTGTTGTGACCTTGACCGAATGACACGTTCGTCGATGCTGCCGATCATCTGTTGAGGTGGGTGTTGGCGCTGAATGTGTCATGGCGCCTCCCGAGCTGAAGAAACCTCCCACTCAACAGCAGCTGGTGCCCCCTTGGGTACAAACGGTACAACTCGAGGTGGCAGATCCCTCGGCCCCCCGAAGTAGTCGAAGAATAGGGATCGGGGCCGTGAGTTGATGTAGTAGAAGCCGATCCTAGCGGCATAGAAGGTGGAGGGGTGCTAGGTCATCCATCCCTTCAGCACCCTCGTCCTCATCATCAAAAAGAGGTTCGCCAACCTCATGATCAGCTGCACGCTCAAATCTAGAAGAAGGACAAACCATGGTCTTGTCGAAGGTGACATGGGATGTCTCCATGACTCGGTTAGTATCAAGGTTAAGTACACGATATGCGCAAGTATGATTTCCATAACCCAAAAATACACCGTCAAAAGAGCGAGACTCAAATTTGTCCAAATTGCCTTTCTTGAGTATAAAACAGTGGCAACCAAACACTCTAAAATAACTCATGTTGGGTTGTTTTCCAAAATGCAACTCATAAGAGGTCTTTTTCAAGAAAGCACGGAGAAAAATGTGATTGGAAATATAGCAAGCAGTGTTCATAGCTTTGGCCCAATACCGCCTAGGAGTCCTATGCTCATCGAGCATCGTCCTGGCCATCTCAACAAGGGTCTGATTCTTCCTTTCTACAACACCATTCTGTGGCGGTGTGTAGGGAGAAGAAAACTGATGCTCTAAACCCAAAGAGTTACAAAACTTCTCAAAATCCGAGTTCTTAAGCTCGGAACCATTATCGCTACGAATAGCTCTCATCGAGTTCTTAGGGAACTCGTTCTGAAGTCGCAAGATCAAATTGCGAGCAAAAGTGAAAGTCTCGGTTTCCTCAGCTAAAAAGAAAACCCACGAATATCTCGAAAAGTCGTCAACAACAACAAGCACATACCACTTCCCACCAACCGAGCTCACCCGAGCCGGACCAACAAGGTCCATATGTAAAAGCTCTCTAGGGCTCTTGGTCATAACTTGATTCACAGGATGGTGGGGAGCGGCAACCATTTTCCCATGTCTACAAGAGTGGCAAACAAGATCCTTCTCCATGTGTAACTTGGGCAATCCTCGGATTAAGCCAAGTGAGCTAAGCCTTGCAAGCAAGTCGAAACTCAAATGGTCGAGTCTCCTATGCCATTTCCAAAGATCAGAGGAGGAGGTTCCAGCCAAAAGACAGCGAGAAATGCCAAATGGCTCCGATATCAATTGAAGGACCGAAAGTGCTTAGAGCAAGGCGACTAGAGGGGGGGGGGGGTGAATGGGAGCTTTAAATTTATTTTCAGAAACTTATCGCAACTGTCCCAAGAATCAACCCCAAGAGCAAACCTAGAGCTTGATAGTGTCCACGACCCTAGATGTAGGGTGGATGCTTCCGAGAAGCACAGCGAGACACTACACAACTCTAGATACCCAACACAAAAGCCGGAAACTAAAATCGACAACGAACGAACGAACCACGGACGAAAACGTGCGAAGCAGCACTGACCGGACTCAGGGGTGCGTCCGGTCAGTACTTATCGGACGCGTCCGATCAGTCAAAATCCCTTTTGGACCCTTACTGTGTTGGACCGGACTCACGGTAGGGAGCGTCCGGTCAAAACGTGAAGAGCGTCCGGTCAGTACAAACAAACACATAAACAGTGCAACAGTCGAGTCCGATCACAGATAGAAGAAGCGTCCGATCAAAAACAGAACAAAAACAGTGAAAGCGTTCAACGACCGGACTCACACCTGAGCGTCCGGTCGGTTCAACGCCAGTGTCCGGTCACCCCGACGCAGTGTTGTTCGTCCACCGATTCGACTCGATCTCTACCAAAACGAAACCTCTAGGGCTCAAACTTGGAGAGAAGAATCACAAGGAGGATAGTGAGCTACTCCTAGGAGGTCATGGCTCGAACCTATCTCCAAATCGATGAATCAAAGAACTTCGGGGGAAAAGAGGAGAAAAGTTAATCCAAAACGAAAACTGATCGATCTACTTTTTCATGAGGTTTGAGTTGAATTCCTTCGGTGAAAATGATCCCCTCATAGTAAAGAATAAGTTGATTCAAATAGTTTTGCAAACGGAGCAACGTAGAGAGAGAACGATCGATGGGAAAAGCGAGGAGAAAAGATGAACGCGAAGAACAACTTAAGAACGCGAATCACAATAACAAATTCCAACTGAAACTTCTCCACACGAGGAGACAATGAGATTACGGTCTCGTTTCCTCAAAAAGAAAATACACAGAGGTATTGTTCACCGTCTCTGCGGATCTCAGTAGCTACAACAGGGAATGGGAAGTAGGAAGAAACCCTAGAATGAAAATAGCAATGGCTGAGATAGTCTGGAGGGATTTATGTGAATTTGTTCAGACGTTCACACAAAATAAACATACAATTCAAGGTTTACTCCATTGTTTAAGTTGTGGATGGATGTAGCTTGATCTTAACGGTCTTTACTGAAACACTAGTATACCAAACAACAGTGGGATAAAACACTTTAATCTTGCACATTTGAGATCTTGTGGAGGATTGTTGGAATATATGTGGGATGGGTGCCCGAATAAGAAATTCTAAAATTTCTAGGAAAATCTCAAAGCCCATTTATTTGTGCAAAGAGGGAAAGTGAACTCTTTAGTTCCATCTTACGTGTGGAAGTAGAGGTAGACACACTTAAATATGGATGTCCTCTCCACTTCCTTATGTCTAGTACCCTAGTGTGAGGAGGAGAAATGAAGCCCATCTGCGCACTCACTCCCCCTCACTGGGCGGGTGGAGCGCGCGGGCGTGCGTCACCCGTGAGAATGGTAAGACGAAATCCGACCCCTCGACTTGCGCGGGTGTGGCCTCTTTTTGCAATTTTAGTTTTTAGTTGCTCGGCTTTAATTTTGCGGATAGTAGTCCTAAATGGTATGGATCAAGATCACACACGAAATCGGGTATGGATCATGATTGCACATGAAATCAGGTTGGACAGGCCTATATAAATAGCCTAGCGGTCCACGCCCAAAACACATCTAATTGAGCTTGGGTTTCTCCATCCTGAGCATCTGCATGCATCAGCGATCAGGAGAGCATGTCTCTAAAACCCTGTCCTTGCGACCCTGTACCGGTAGAGGACGAATAAATTTTTTAGGAAACACTCGTCGCACCACTGCTCTCAACCTCCACGACAGGTCGACTTCCATCCGAATCAGGCATCCCTATGTCCAAATGTTTTCGTTGTCAACTGTTCCGAGCTCTTCCTCCACCTCTCATCGTCGACTTCTTCATACCACTACCAGGGATGTCAACTCATTCAACATAAGAAAGGTACACTCCCTGTGATACATTCTGTTATTGCAATATGTGTACTGCCTTGATCGCGTTGTTGTTTACCATGTTGCTATTCAGTTGTTCAATATCTAGTATGTTAGGGATTATGGCAGTATTAGCTCCCAGACGTCTGGACAGACGCATGTGTCCAAATGCAGGTGCCTGCACTCTGTCTGGCCATGCAACTACATCTCGAGCCTCCATAGAGGGCCCGTGCTGCCCATACGTTACCCGCACGCTCTTAACTGCATGTGGGGAGCTCCCTGCACGCCCTCCGTTGCTTACGTGCATGCACGTGGCCAACAACTACAGCAGGTGGCTACCACCAGCATCGTATAAGAGGGAGAGGTGCGGTGGATCCCCAACCAACACCTAGAGGAGGAGACATTGCGGCGAAGGGAAAAGAACAGAACAATGGAGACAAAGATGCAACACTCGATCTAGTTTTGAAACATCCGAATGCACAAATTGCAATGTAGATCCAAAGGCAGAAGAAACACATGAAATTTGCATATGAAACACTAGATGCAACACTAGATCTACTTGTGAAAAATCGAGATGAAACAATTGCAACATATGTACTAACACAGTTGAAACAGTCAAAACATGTGTATATAACACAAGCAAAAACAACACTAAAAACACTTGAAAAACCAGTTGCAAATATACACAACATTCAAAATAAAACACTTGCAACATATGTGTACAACCACTACAACATGTGTTACATTCCGATCTACTTTTGTAACATCAAGGAAAAACAATTGCAATATCCAGATGAAACATCTCAAACAATTGAAACATACTATTGTACCATATAGACTTTCAGCGCAACATCTCAAGCTTGGAGATGGTGAGGAAGCTCGCGAGGAGGCTAGGGAGGCGCGGAGTTGGCGAGCAGCGGTACCTCGGTGTTGAGTGCGATGCGAAGGCGGGAGGTAGCCTTTACGGCTAGCTAGCGGCAGCACACGAGGGGAGCAAAGCTTGAGGAGAGCAGCGTTGTGGTCCTTCCCGGCGGGCTCGGTGGGGGAGGTGAGGAGCAGTAGCTACGGGGAGAGAGAGAGAGAGAGCGGGGAATGGAGGCAAGGGAGGGGGTGTTCGGTGGCGCAAGCAGAGGGGCACGGGCGGCGATAGATCTACCATGGAAGGGGAGGAAAATGGGGAGAGTAATAGGTGGATGGGGAAAGTTACGATGTTGTGGAGGTATTTTGGACAACCGGCGCGTGTGTGGAGGGAGGCGTCCGGACAGACGGACGTATTAATTGTATTATTCACTATCGGATTTCTATTTTGTGCCGAGTGCCTCCAAAAACACTCGGCAAAGCCTTTGCCGAGTGCCACACCACTACACCACAACACTGAGATTAGCGCCAGACAATCTGACGCGAAAAGCCGATACAGCGCCGGACGATCTGACGCTAAAAACTTATAGCGTCAGACTTCAGCAGACGTTGTAAGTCGTGACGCTAAAAGTCTTTAGCGTCAGACAACACTTTTACCGTCAGTTCGTTTGTTACCGTGAATATATATAGCGTCAGATTGTCCATTGCTAACTTATAGCGTCAGACAACACCTTTAGCGTCAGATAGTCGGTTGTCATGTACTTATAGCGTCAGATTGTTCAACAGGACAATATAAATATGTCAAAATAAATAAATAAATACAATTAAAATACATTTGGCACATACATACCTAGATTCAAACACATACCATACTCTGTAATGTTCATCACATACAGGTCACACACATACATCACATGAAGGTCAATTTAAATACAATCTTATCTTGCTGTCATCCAACAAAGGTAGACACCAAAAGATTACATGAATGCACATCCTAGCAAACAACACTAGTAGTTTGTGTTTGAGATAATAAGGTTTGTGCATACAATCATTTCTAGAAACTTAAAAACCAAAAGTAATGGTTTCCATCACACTAGAGCACTCCATCAGGTTATATGTGGACAATCATTTTCCAGGAACATTAGGTGATAGACTTGTGCCCAGCAATTCGTGAAAAAATATAAGCATGTAATTAGGAAAGTGGAGACAATATGTAAAGGTGTTGTGTAATACAAGTTTGTAATAAACCAAATATAGACATGCTGATCCTAATTCTGGATATTAAATAAGTGGCTAACAGTCATGCATATCAAATCTGCAACTCTATTTTCAGTAAGTCAGTATTTTGTACATCTAGCCTCTAGATAAATAGAGCACGGGTAAATGTCATCCCTATTTCCACTAATCAGCATCAACAATCAAATCTAAGAAGTGCACTGAGTGTCGATCTTATCATTTTCTTATAGTTGTCAGCAGGACACTACTCACACTACCTACAGGGACTCCACGAGTGAAGGGACCTTGTTCAGTTCTGCTCATTTGATAAGTAAACAAGCAGCTCCTATTAAACTAAACAACTACTAAACACATACAACAACTCTGTTTGTTTCATAAGTAAACAAGCAGCTCCTAAACTAATAGTGCAGTGAATATTGCGCCTCTGCTTCCAGAAACTCAAGCTGAACGACAACCCTGAACTGATTAAGATTTTTTACAAATTATTTGTGCTCAGATGTACAACCATCAAGCAACTATCAATTCTGAACTCAAAATAAGTTCTGCAAGCAATCTGGGTTGACCCCTTGCAAGTATGTCTTTGTGTGCCTAGCATCAATATTGATCCATGATTTATCCATGAGTCTATGGGGAGTAGCTGAAAAATTATATTTGTTCAGACTACAAATTTTCATAATAGAGAGCAACTAGAAATTAGATAAACAACTGGCAGCAAGCAATTGCATTGCCCACAACAAGCAACACAACTATAAAGCAGCAGCTACACATATACAAAGATAAATGTGGAAGCCAAGTCTGATCTAGCAGGAAGACAGTGACACATGAATTTTTCTAGACATAGAACCCACAAATGTTAAGTGAATACCTACAATACTTCAATTTGTAGGCTGCAAACAATGTGTGGACAATGTCGGTGGAGCAGATTTTGCAACTTGTTGGGGTCTATCGGGGAGCACCACGTGCACCCTTGTCTTGAGTTGTTGAAGATCTTATGTTAGCCTTGTTGTGTTTGGTGCAGCATAATCCTTGCTGCAGTCAGTGCAGTAGTCACACGTTCGCAAGACCTACTAGAGTTTGAAGCACCAAGTACATAGCTTAAGCATGCATGTATCAAATAATACAGTTAGCAAGTAATAATAGTGTGAAACATGAATCCAGGAAAATTCTTTTTGGTTAATAAAAATAATGGGTTATAATCATGTATAAGTTTTTCACAGATTTTGCAGAAGATATGTCAAACGACATGATTTTGCAGCAACTTATTATCAATAACCAGATTATGTGAATGAATAGAATAATCAACATACACTGGCCTAACCAATTTAGCATCGACTATTTTTTCAAAGCTAACAGTTTTTGAAACTATTTTTCCAATACATCAAAATAGGAGCCTTGAGTGATATGTATGTCTGTATGTATCAGTATATTGGTAATCAAGAGCAGAAATTATTTTAGTCCAATTATCTGGGGCCGAAAAATTGATAGGGTGAAACAATGATTTAGCTACCAAATCTCCATTACTTCTACTAGCGCCCAGAATTTTTTTTACCAAAATATTAAGTATTTAAATCATCACACAAGTCACGCCTTGCTAGAGAAATAAAAAAATAAAGAAATCGACACCTCTACTGCAGATCTAGCAACTGCTACTCTAATAATCTGCTCGTACGAACACATGGCTGGGTACTACACATGGTCGTATGTGGATCCAACCCATCCTGTACGAATGAGCAATAGAGAGAAGGGAGCAGCTAGCAGGGATGGAAGGGAAGAGAACGACTATGCTATTGTTATTGTTCGACGGTGACTTGCCTGCTCATGTACACTCCTGTTCGCCTACTCATGTATGCAGGATGGGGACGAAGCTGCTGCGGCTTGGGCAAGTACGACGAACCGGACAGCGAGATCTGGGCATGGACGAGGATGGGGGGAGCAGGATCTGTTGGCGACAAGGAGAATGGCGGCAGGGCGGGGGGCGAGCGCACGACAATGAAGGAGCAGCAATGGAGGATTGGGGAGCGGGAGGAACATACTCAGAATGCGAGGCGGAGGATTGGGGACGGCGCAGACGCGATTTGGATAGAGCAGCGGTGGAGGACGAGATTTCGGGCTCGGCGCGATTTGGAGGGAGAGGGCGGCGGCGGCGCGTGAGGCTGATGGATTTGGGATTCATGGGAACGGGCTAGGGTTCCTGACCGGTGGCCCAACTCTAAATTTGCGCGGATCTGAATAAGCGGGCGCGCGGAAATTTTTTTCGTTAGCTAGGTGGGGCCCATTTATTTTTGTCGTCAGACAGTCTAACAGTGTATATAGTTTTAGCGTCAGATTGTTCGACACTAAAGATGAATATCTATAGCGTCAGATTGTAGGTCCCTAAATAAGGATTTAGCGTCAGTTAGTCTCTCAATTATGTTTAGCGTCAGATCATCCATCTATATAAAAAAGTTTTAGCGTCAGATGTGTGATGGTGATGCGGTGTTGTGGTGTAGTGCACTCAGCAAAGAGCTCTCGGCAAAAAACCTCTCGACAGAGAGCTCTTTGTTGAGTGCCAAGATTGCACTCAGCAAAGAAAAACACTTTTAAAACCGAAAAATAGAGAAAAAGTTTTATTTAATCGGTGGAGGGCCCCACTAGACAACACCTACATGTGGGCATTTTTTGCGCAAGTCGCGGTATTTTTCAAGCAATTTTGTATAACGCAGCTAGCATGATTCGAACTTACGACCTCTCCCTCGCACGGAACCTTCTCTATCACTACACAACTCACTCACATATGTTCATTCTCCGTTTCGGTTCCCCACATATTATACTAAATTAAGTGTAAATTGCTTATTTGAGGCCCTAAACAAATTCAAATAAAAAAGTTGCCAACTACAAAGTTTTTCTAAATTTTCAAGATCTACATCTTTTTTTGTAGTTTTTCCATCCGAGGTCGTGTATAAAAATTTGAATTTCAAATTTAAGAATTTGAAACATAGTTTTCGTTAACAAGATGATTTCAAATTAAAAAGTTGTCAACTACAAAGTTTCGTAACTTTTCGAGATCTACAACTTTCATTTTGACCATTTTGCCATACGAGGTACTTTTAAAATTTCAAAATTCAAAATTTTTAAATACAAATACAGTTTTGGAAGACAAGATGATTTCAAATTTAAAAGTTGTCAACTACAAAGTTTCATAACTCTTTGAGATCTACAACTTTCATTTTGGTCATTTTTTCATCTGAGGTCTTTTGAAAAATTCGAATTTTAAAAATTTCAAATTCGGACGCAGTTTTGCATGATAAGATGACTTCAAATTAAAAAGATGTCAACTACGAACTTTCACAACTTGTCAACATCTACAAAGTTTATTTTGGTTGTTTGACCATTTGTGCATCTGAAATTATGGTTCTAATATTATTCACAAATCTTATAATCACATTCAAGAGAGATATAAGATTTGTGAACAAATTTATTTTAAGTTTGTCAAATGAAGAAATGACCAAAACAAAAATTGTTCATCTTGATAAGTTAAATAACTTTGTAGTTGAATTTTTTCATTTGGATTAATTTACTACTTTAAAATTTGAATTAAAAATTAGCTTTGTCGAGTGTCAAAGAAACACTTGGCAAAAAAATTTCTTTGCCGAGTGTATTTTTCAGGCACTCGGCAAAGAATTTCTTTGCCGAGTGTTTTTTATTTGGCTCTCGGCAAAAAGCTTCTTTGCCGAGTGCCCGAAAAATTGCACTCGGCAAAGAACGTGGTACTCGGCAAAGTTGAGTTTTTCGGTAGTGATTATCGCAGGGATTAACATATGGTAGTTACATGACTTATGGTAGTTATTACATGGCAGTCGGGAGCAACATGATGTTAGCGCCGAGGAAAAAAATAGATAGGTTATCCATTGGATAGTTTTTTTCCATCATGCTAAAAAATAAGATTGGGAGTTTAGTTTACTTGTTGGAGATGTTCTTATTAGTTGGTATGCGGTACGTTTGGGTTTTTTTTTGGGGGGAATCAGGGGGGTTCATCAGTGTCCTTCTGCCCCAAGCGGTGTTAATTTGACAAGCCAACAACAACCAACTGGGCCTTCCGGCCGGGGTTCAATATGCTCGTTGCAAGCTACAGATATAGCTTGTCCCGGGAAGGATATAACGGGAACGGCACGAGCAGCAACTGACTTGTCGTGTCGGTCTCTGGCTCGATCCTTTGTGACCGAGCATAAAAGTAGAGAGAGTTATCGACCCAGCCCCAGATCGATTATTGCGCGCGCACCTTCTTCTCTCTGAATCCCACGGATGCAGAGCCAGGGATACGTACTCTTGTCGTCTTCCAGCTCCAGCGACATGGCGTTCTGTTCCATGCGTACCGCTGCCGCCGCCGCCGCCGCCGCCGCCGCCAAAGCCGACGACCACACCAGCACGTCGGAGATCGTCGCCGTGGAACTGTCCGGGTCGCACGTGCTCACCATCGACGGCTACTCGAGGACCACGAGAGTTGGCCGCAACGAATTCATCACTTCGTCCTCCTTCACAGCCGCAGGCCACTGCTGGTCTCTCCTGTACTACCCCAATGGCTACTCCAGGCCACATGTCGAAGACGCATCCGATTACATATCCATCTTTCTCACATGCGATACCGAGGTCAAAGCACGATGCACGTTCAGTTTGCTCGACAAGGACGGGAAGCCCGCCCACAGCTGCAGCTTCGGCAGCAGCACGGCGTACCTGTGCATGCCTAAATGTGCCCCACGGGGGATCACAAAGTTCATCAAGAGGAAGCAGGCGTTGGGTCATGCCACGGACGACGACCGCCTCAGGATCCGGTGCGACATCAGCGTCCTCAGTCTGGTCATCCGGAAAGAGGAGCACGACGCCGCCGCTGCCGTCGCCAAGTTCGTCGACGTGCCGCCGTCCGACATCCTCCAGCACGTCGGCGGTCTCCTCTCGAGCGGCGACGGGGCGGACGTCATGTTCGAGGTCGACGGCGAGAGCTTCCGCGCGCACCGGAGCATCCTCGCCGCCCGGTCGCCGGTTTTCAAGGCCGAGCTGTTTAGCCCCGTGGAGCACGGCGCCGCGACGTGCGTGTGGGTGCAGGACGTGGAGCCCAGGGTGTTCAAGGCCCTGCTTCACTTCGTGTACAACGACGCGCTGCCTGAGATAGACGAGAGCGAGATGATGGCCATGGCGCAGGGTTTGCTCGCCGCGGCGGATAGGTACTCTCTGGAGAGGCTCAAGCTGATCTGCGAGGAGAAGCTCTGCGGCTACATCGACACCAGCAGTGTTGGGACAATGTTGGCGTTGGCTGAGCGGCATGGCTGCCATGGGCTTAAGAAGGCGTGCTTGAGTTTTCTCATGTCCGGTGGCAATCTGATGGCAGCGATAGTGACCAGTGGCTTGGAGAACGTGATGAGCAGCTACCCCGCCGTCGTCAAGGCCGGAGTTGCTTAATTATGTGACAGGTTGCTCATAATAATCATTATGTGGCATCTTTAATTTATTATATACTCTCTCCATATCGAAAATAGATGTCGTTTTAGACAAGGTTTGAGTCAAACATTAAGAATATATATTATCAATAACTTTTAAATTATTAAGTTTATTTAGAGATGTAAAAATCATATAAATAAATTTATGTTAAGAAGTACTTTTATGAAAATATACATATACCCCTTTAAAATAAATATTTTTTAAAATATAAGTAGAAAAATATACTTAGACCGTGTCGCTGTCCTAAACAACATCTAAAAGAGATGATATGGAAACCTACGGGGTTATTTGGTTATACTTTGGAGACAGCGTCGCTGTCCTAAACACCCACATACATTTTTATTCTCTTTCGGTCCCCAAATATTATATTAAACCGAGTGTAATTTGCTTATTTGAGACCCTAAACGAATTCAAATTAAAAGGTTCATAACTTTTTTAAGATCTACAACTTTTATTTTGGTAGTTTTTTCAACCGAGGTCGTTCATAAAAAATTGAATTTAAAATTTTAGAATTTGAAACGTAGTTTTCGTTCACAAGATTATTTCAAATAAAAAAGTTGTCACCTACAAAGTTTCAGAACTTTTTGAGATCTATAACTTTCATATTAGTCGTTTCTTCATCTGAGGTCTTTCAAAAAAAATCAAAATTTTAAGTTTTAGCGGCTGGATATTAGTCGTTTCATAACCCAACCATGTTGTTTCTACTAGCGGTAGGATATCCCACCGCTTGCCTGTGTTAAATAGACCGTTGATTTAAGACAACTAGCGGTTGGTAGCTCTAGATGGGCCTTTCATACACTACTGGAGACGACAGCTTTGCCGAGTGCCTCTAGCACTCGGCAAAGATCATCTGGCACTCGGCGAAGCCTATGCCGAGAGCAGTCCTCGGCATAGAGCTCTCGGCAAAAAACCTCACGGCAAAGGATCCTTTGCCGAGGGCCATTTATCGGGCTCTCGGCAAACCTTTTACCGAGCGTCCCGACCGGCTCTCGGCAAAGAAAAGTGGCCGTTAACGACGGTCCCTATTGACGATGGGTTTGCCGAGGGCTAAGTCAACTCTCGGCAAAGGCGTTGCGTGTGCCGAGAGCCGGGCCCTCGGCAAATCGATAATTTTTTTTTATTATTATTTTTCTGTGCCGAGGGTTATCCGGGGTCAGCTCTCGGCAAAGAAATTTCGAATATTTTTTTTTGGGACCTCTTCGCCGAGGGCTATCTTAGCCGGCTCTCGGCAAAACCTCGAACTTTGCCGAGGGCTATGACCAAAGCCCTCGGCAAAGCTGTGGAAATTACGTTATGTGTCCCTAGCTTTGCCGAGGGCTATGGCCAAAACCCTCGGCAAAGGGCCTCTTTGCCGAGAGCAACCCTCGGCAAATCTGGGTAAATTTTGATTTTTTGTTTTCCAGTTCTGTTTTTCCTTTTCTCCGACAATATCACACAGATATATATCACATTCATCACATGTATATCACATTTCACGTCACAGAACATATATATATATATCACATCACATAGTTCAATAACATATATGTCCTCAAATCACATAGTCCACATCACATAGTTCAACAACATGAGACTTCAGTGACACACGAGGAGATCTACTACACCCCCGGCCAACCGGGCCACCCCTGAGAACTGTCGCCTGCTTGACCCCCGGTCGGGTTCCATCCAGGAGCATGGCGGTTGTTCGAACCTTCTGACGGAGGAGGCTGCAAAAGGTCATGTTAGACAAGAAAATGAAATAAATGAAACACTGAAGTATTGATACTCACAGGAGCAACTCCGGGGTCCAGAGGCGGCGGTGGAGGAGCCATGAGCGTCTGAGGCACGGCCATGCCCTGGGAGGCCATGAAGGCGATGAGCTCCGCCATCTGCTTAGCTTGAGCCTCCATCTGGGCCGACATCTGTGACCGCATCTGGGTCTCAGACACCTGGCGCTCTTGCCTTTCTCTTTCCAGGCGGGCCTGCGATAATACAAAGTGAATGTTAGAACAATGCAAACATTTAAAGATCAATGTACGATGAGTTAAATAGAAATAACCTCGAGCTCGGCGACCCGCGACTGCGCAGGCGACGGGCGTGGGCGTATGGGGACGCTCCCGCTCGTGCTCTGTGCTCGGAGCTGGGACAGAGTGGGAGTGGAGGCCGTGTCGATGACGCCGTCGCCAAGCCAGAACCGCCCATGCTTCTTCCCTCCTCCAATCCTCATGACGATGCTCCCGTCC
Source organism: Coix lacryma-jobi var. lacryma-jobi (assembly GCA_009763385.1). NCBI lineage: Eukaryota > Viridiplantae > Streptophyta > Magnoliopsida > Poales > Poaceae > Coix > Coix lacryma-jobi. The sequence continues at coordinate 13,137,076 of CM019831.1, read as the reverse complement.
AGGTCCGCGGTGGCGGGATCAAAGTCGTCCCCATGGACCGCCCTTGCCGCCTCTGAGTAGTCAGTGAGGCGGGAGTGGACGCTGGAGTTGGTGTACGCGTCGGCGGGATCGTCGGGGTTGTAGGAGGTCTCCGCTGTCGTGGCCTTGCCCTTGTGGGACATGGCGTATGCCGCCACCGTGCCGCAAGGCTGGCCACCGTGTGCCTCCGACTGCGAGGAAGACAACAAGATGATTAGCAATCAGGCAACATTTGATCGAGAAATTGATAAAGTCTTTCACGTACCCAAGCTTGTGCGTACTCGGTGAGGTTGCGGTTGCCCTGGTGGTGTGGTACACCTGGCATCTGCAGACGCGCCTCCCGGGCCTCGGCGTGGTGGGCCGCCCACTCTTCAGAGAGCCACCGGTCCACGATCATCTCCCAGCACTCGGGAAACGACTGGCACCATTGGGGGATCATCTGCACATCATCAAGTATTTTACGTCTAAGCGTCAGATGAAAAGTACCAAAAGCTTAATCTCAAAAGAAAACACTTACCTGCAAGAACTGCGCCCGGCCCAGCGTCATGCCTCTCGCCTGGGCCTTCGTCACCCTCGTGGCCAAGACCGTGGCATTGTAGGTGATGATGGCCTGCAGTCTCGCCTCGTAGATCATGTCGGTGACGAGCTTCCTACAGGCCCGGGTAGTCGTCACCTCCGCCACTGCCTCCTTCCCCGGCTCGCACTTGAAGTAGTTCTGCATACAGACACAATACGAGGCGAGACAGTAATTAAAGAGAAAATATGATGAATTTGATATTGTTTGACGAAGACTTACCCACAGCTCCGCTCTAACCCACGCCGCCTTGTTGGGGAAGTCTGGGTCTGGGGCGACGCTGTAGTGGTCAAAGGTGTAGGCCGGCTCGTGCCTCCCGGCATACTGTACTATGCCGGGGTAGTGCTCGCGGCACAGGAGACCCAGGACGCCGTTGGGTTTGCGGCCTTTAGGCCCCAAAAAGTCCCATCCCCTGCACAAGTGATTAAAAAAGATTATTAGCTTCTATTTCTATTTTGAGTCTCATCGTACAAACAGGTAGTTAGAACATGTACTTTTGTCCGATGGGCGTGATCACTGGGCGTCGGGCACGTGCCGGCAACGCCGGGAGGCTGGCGGGGCCTCTCAAGTAGGGCGTGGACACCCCTGAGGCACCCGAACACCCGTCCGCCTCGTCCTCCTCCTGCTCGTCCTCCTCCTCTGCCTCCTCGGCCAATGGTGCCTCCTCCTGCCGCTGGGCCTCGGGCGTGGCCGGCACCTCCTCCTCGACCTCCTCCTCCTCCTCCTCCTCCTGTGGAGACGGCTCCCTCCGGCGGCGGCCACTCCTCGTCGAGGGCCCGTCGGCCTGCGCGCTGCGGTACAACCAACTCAACCGCCTCTGACGTCCTCCCGGCATCTTGCCTCGACCTCCTGCATTTAAAAAGAACAAGCAATGTTGTATTAGAAATAACATAACCAAATATATGCAATATAAATAAAACAATAGATCCTAAAAAAATAACATAATATTACATGTATTAGAAATAATCTGGATCATCCGGATTAGCCGGAGCATGAGTCTCCTCATCACTGTCAACCATGTCTAAGTACTCCTCAGTATCCGAAGACAGGTCGTCGTCTTCATTTGCATGGCCTAAACGGAATCGTTCTAGCATTTCTATGTCCTTCTCATTTAACACCTCATCCCCAGCGTCCTCGTCATCATTCTCTACTTCCATTTCCATCGCTTCGGTTAAGTCTATCGTGAACGTCCCTTGCAACCCAGATTCTTGAAAGAACTCACCGTCATACGTGTTTGTGTTGAAGTTATAATCCTCATCATTGGGGAGAGGTAGTTTAGCATGTGGTGATATCTTGTGCACAATATACCAACCCAAGAGATGCTCTTTGCTTTTGCACGCGTATGGTGTGTAATAAACCTGCGTGGCTTGTTGAGCCACAATATACACATCAGAGCCTGGATAGACAGAATCCTGTCGAAATTCGGCTAGCCCAAGATTAGGTGTCAGCCTCGTTCTTCCAGGATCGAACCAATGGCATTTGAACATGACAGGATTCAAAGGCTTTTCACCGTGAAATGAAAGTTCGTATATTTCTTCAATTCTTCCATAGTAGTCACGGTTGTCATTGCCTGGAGTACAAACTCCGCTATTTGTGGTTTTTCGATTGGGCCGACTCTGCTCGTAGCTTGATGTGTGGAAGCGAAATCCATTCACGTCGTAACCGTTAAATGACTTGACCCTACGGTCAAAGCCTTTTGCAACCTGTCTTAGCTCTTGACTAATAGACGCATCGGTTTGAGCCTGCAAGGTGGCGCAAGATATATCGTTATACGGTCAGAACGTAAGAGCAAGTTGGAACGTCAGACTAAGTACGACCTTGGTAGGACGGTACCTTTTGTCGGAACCAAGAAATGAAATCAGGCCTCCCTTGCCCCACACCATTTGCAATTAGGGTTTCAGCTGCCGCATCAGAAAGAGGCCTTGGTCCATTCGAGAACAAATGAAGAAATTCACTGTACGAAACAAAAAGAATGGTGTTGGAAAGTGACGATGAATTGGATGAAGATAGATAACAACTTACCCCATGTACGGGTCCAGCTCATCAAGGTTGGTAAGCACGTATAGCATGATCTTTCGCCACTCTTCATAGTTCAACTGCTTAACTGTGGATCCACTTGCCGTGCCGAGTTGGCCTCGAAAAAGGCTAAGACTCGATTCATTTTCTCCAGCATTGTAACGAGGGGGTGGATTATGCACGCTAGGAAGGTTCTCGGAGTAGTATTCTTCAGTGAAGTTGGACACCTCCTCCAGAATGGATGCCTCTGCAATGGAAGCCTCAATTTTGGCTTTGTTTCTACATTTCTTGCGAAGAGTCTTCATATTTCTCTCGACTGGAAAGCACCAACGCCATTGCACAGGCCCTCCCATTCGAACCTCATTTGGGAGGTGTACGATCAAATGAAGCATCGGAGTGAAGAAGCCTGGTGGAAAGATTTTCTCCAGCTTACAGAGCAACATAGGTGCAGCTTTCTCCAAGTCATCAACGACGGACCGAGATATCTCCTTGGCACATAGCTAGCGGAAGAAATAGCTCAACTCTGCCAGGACAACCCACATAGGCTCAGGAAGATAGCCTTGAACCATCGCCGGAAGAAGCCATTCGATCCATACGTGGAAGTCATGACTCTTCATCCCTAGGACTCGCAGAGTAGATAAGTTGACTCCTCTCGTTAGATTCGCTGCATATCCATCAGGGAATGTCAATGTCTGGATCCACTGAAGTATTTCTTTCCTTTGTGGCCTGCCCAAGACGAAATCGACCTTGGGCCGTGTCCATCTCCTGCCGGGCTGAGGAGGCAGCATCTCTTACTTTGGTCTATCGCACAACAGTGCCAGGTCTAGTCTAGCCTTAGGGTTGTCCTTAGACTTTTCAGTGTCCATGAGTGTTCCCCAAAGCGACTCAGCGATGTTCTTTTCAGTGTGCATTACATCAATGTTATGTGGCAGAAGAAGATCGTCATAATAAGGGAGTCTTTCCAAGCCTGACTTATGAGTCCACATATGCTCCTGACCATACCCCGCAAAACGACCGTCTGTTTCGTTGAACTGGAGAGCATCTATCTGAGCATGAACCTCGGCACCGGTCAGCATCCGAGGTGGAGGATCTCTCACCACGACACCTTTGGTAAAGTTCTTGGTGTCCCGTCTGAAAGGATGGTCAAGAGGTAGGAATTGTCGATGTTGGTCGAACGCCGAATACTTGCCACCCTTCTTCAACCAGATAAATCTCGTAGCTGTCTTACAAACCGGGCATGAGAACTTGCCATGGACACACCAGGCACAGAATATCCCATATGCCAGGTAGTCATGCAGTGAGTACTGGTACCAAATGTGCATTGTGAAGTTAGACCTTGAAGCTCGGTCGTATGTCAATACCCCTTCATTCCAAGCAGTTTCCAATTCATCAATCAGAGGCTCCATGTACACACCCATGTTATTCCCCGGGTGTCCAGGAATTATCAACGACAAGAAGACAGTATGACGTTGAAATAGGACGCCGGGGGGGAGATTGAGGGGGATAACGAAGACGGGCCAACACGTGTACGGGACAGCCATGAGTCCATAGGGATTGAAACCGTCCGTTGCAAACGCAACACGAACATTATGAGCCTCTCTAGCTTTGTCATGATGGATGCGGTCGAAGTGGGCCCATGCTTCACCATCGGCGGGATGTACCAACTTCTCAGGATTGTATCGGGTACCCTGCTTGTGCCATGTCATCTGTTTCGCGGATTCCTCGGTCATGTAGAGACGTTGGATCCTCGGTGTGAACGGCAGGTAACGCAGGACTTTCATGGGGATAGAAAGCTGCCTCTTCGGGCCTTCACCATCGTCTACCTCCATGTATCTCGACGCTTTACACTTCGGACAGTAACCTGCATCTGTGAGATCTTTCCTGAAGAGGACGCACCCATTTGGACAAGCATGTATCTGCTCATACGGCATCTTCAGTGCACGAAGCAGTTTCTGTGACTCGTACAGGCTCTTTGGCAATATGTGGCCGTCCGAAAGCATGCTACCAAATAGGGCCAACATACCATCGAACGCATCTCGACTCAGGTTGAACTGGGACTTGAACCCCATCACACGGCCAATGGCATCCAGTTGAGAAACCGTTGTCCGATCATGAAGGGGTTTCTGTGCTGAAGACATCATCTCGTAAAACGCCTTTGCGGTCTTCTCCATCTCCTCCTCCGTACGTCCTTCAGCGTACTGTGCTTCTTGGAAGTCATCTAACATGTCTGCTACCCCCGCATCAGCATCAAAGTCCTCAGACGTGGTCGCACTGCCTCCGCTCTCAAACGATGTGCTTCACCATGGTAGATCCACCGGGTGTAGTCCGGCGTGAATCCATTGTTCACAAGATGTTTAGCCATGTTCTCCTTGTCTTGCCTTCTCCGGTTCCCACATCTGCTGCATGGGCACAACACTTTGATCTCTCCTCGCCGAGCCGCGCCAAATGCATTGTTCACGAAAGCATCTGTCTTGCGCAACCATTCATCGGTGAAATCACTTCCGCATCAGCATCAAACCCGGATATCTCTGCATATCATCGCATGTGAGGCTATCCGGATATCTCAGGGTTTCAACCATCTTGCGCCACCACTTGCTCCAAACATTCCCAAATTTTTTTCATAGCCTCTACATGCGATGTCAAGGTCACCCGTCCATTTTCATGATTTTCTGACTTCGTTTGGATTTTTAATAATTTTAAATCCAATATCACGCAACTTGGTCGCCGTTTCTCGTGCACGAGACGGTCGAGTCTGCACGCCTGTCCCTGGATACGGTGTCAAAATACCCTCTGAAGAATGAATACCATTTTTCGAATCGCTGAGTTTCATTATTTCATGCACCTGCAGTTCAAACGTGCGTCCCGCGGAAAAAATCATCAAATTAAAGAAAATTCGTGAAATATAGCAAGATTTATGGAAAACACTTCAAATTTGAAATCTTGGCTTGTAGTACTGTAGCAAGGCCACAGAAAAAATTAGGAGCAAAAAAACAAAAAAAAAATATATATGCTTTGCCGAGAGCTTCCTAAAGCCCTCGGCAAAGAGCACCTATGCCGAGAGCCAGGGCCAGGGCTCTCGGCATAGAGTTTACCAACAAAAAATGCAAAGCCTTTGCCGAGAGCCTAACAGAGGGCTCTCGGCAAATGTAACGGCGGAGGGGGAGCCATTCGCGAGGGTTCCGGCCGATGGCTCGGCTCTCGGCATAGGGTATCTTTGCCGAGAGCCAGACTTCGCTGAGAGTCGGACCCTCGGCGTAGTAATCGTCGCCGAGTTTCGTATGGTGCCGAGGGTTGGCTCTTGGCAAAGAGCTCTTTGCCGAGTGCCCGTGTTTTAGCCCTCGGCAAAGCGACGGGCGCTCGGCAAAGAGCCCGTCTCCGGTAGTGATACCACAGATGTGTGATAACTAAAACCGCCAGCTATGAGCCTGTGATTGTTGCTAGTGTTGCTATTTTGGTTCCTGAAAATGCAATATAAAATAGACAACCAAACACACCATTTCTGACACTACTACAGAAACGGTCTTTCTTTAGCTACCAATTCGGTGCTCCTAACCGGGGCTAAAGGCTTCCACGAGAAAACATAAAGGCTTCCACGAGAAAAGATAAATGTGCGTCCGTGAGATTTGAACTCAGCACCTCTTAGCTCCCGCACAACTCACTTACCAACTGAGCTACACAACCTACGTGATATAGTTCTGGGCGTTTTCCTTTTGAATCCACTCATAAAGGACCTTTAGCCCCGGTTGATAACACCAACCGAGGCTAAAAGGACCTTTAGTCCCGGTTGGTAACACCAACCGGGGCTAAAGGGTCACCCTTTTACCAACCGGGACTAAAGGTCTAGGACCTTTAGATTCTAGGACCTTTAGTCCGGGTTGGTAATACCAACCGGGACTAAAGATTCACCTTTAGTCTCGGTTGGTGTTATCAACCGGGACTAAAAGTCTTTAATCCCGGACATAATATTTTACCAAAACTAAAGCTCAATTGATAGATCGTCCAAAGGCTTGTTCTCTAGTAGTAGTTGAAAGCCCTAGTTTGGTTTTGGTTAATTGATGAAACATATATGGTCTAATCCTATTGCTAAGCATGTGTGTAGCTTATAAGAGAGGATTGTGACCAAGCCAAGTGGTGGAGCTAGCAAGGTGGCAACCATGGAGGATGGTGATGGCCACACGCACTCAAGAAATCAAGTGCTCTACCATTGGTGAAACTTGAGAAGAAGAGAAGAGATGTAGCAAAGAGGCCCGAAGACAAAGGTATAACCTATAGGGCTCTTTGTTTTAGTGATCAAGACACTTAGCGAGTGTGATCACATTTAGGATACATAGCCGTACTATTAAGAGGAGATTATTCACGGCTTATGCGGTGTTCAAGTGCCACTAGGTGTTCTCTAACATATCGATACTATAGACCTAGTGAGTGACTAACTAAACCCTTGGTAAATGCTTTGAAAAATGCTAACACACGTGCACAAGTGGTGAAACACTTTGGTGTTGGCACATGGAGCAAGGGTAGAAGTTAGAGATGAAAAGTTGTCAAGTTAGGGGCATCGGACGCTGGCGTCGGCAGCATCGGACGCTGGCCGAGCGTCCGATGGCAAACCCTAACTGCTGTCAGAAGTCGAGGTAGCATCGGACGCTGGCAACGGACGCAGGCGAAACACTGTTGCAGAGTCCGATGGCTATGACGTGGCGCAAGCTAGTTTTCCAGGGAGCATCGGACGCTGGCCTGCGTCCGATGCAGGACCATCGGACGAGTCCGATGCGTTTTGGCCCTCTCTGGAACCTCTCTGCATGGTCATCGGACGCTGGGGTTGAGCGTCCGATGTGATAGTGCCGGAGCGTCCGGTGTGACGCAGAATAGTGCTGAATTGAGCAGAGGCATCGGAGCGTCCGATGCTAGGCATCGGCGCGTCCGATGCCACTTTAACCAACGCGGGAAAGAATATGACCGTTGGGATCTAACGGGCTGAATTCATAGCAGGGGGACACGTGGTGCTCATCGGAGCATCGGACGCTGGGGCAGCGTCCGATGGCCCCGACACCGGCGCGTCCGATGGTTCTGTTTCGGGCCCAACGGCTAGGCCGACTTGTGTGGCCTATTTAAGGGGCTTGGCCGGCTTGCTAGGTTTCCCCCTTGCACATTTTGTTTCGTAAGCATTCTAGTGAGCCTTGGCAAGCCTCCCAACTCATCTCCCAAGTTGATTTGATCAAACCAAGTGAGATTGAGTGATCTAGTGCGTGATTTGAAAGAGTTCAATCTAGTGGCACTAGTTCTTCGCATCGGCATTGAGTTTTCTTGTTACCCTTGGCATTTGTCGGTGCCTAGACGGCTTGGAGGTGTTGAGGTGGTTGTTGGCAAGATTGGTGATTGTTCTTGGCCACCACCGATTGTGATTGTGAGAGGTCTTTGGAGCCTCACCTCGCCGGAGCGGCAAAAGACATCCTTAGTGGATTGCTCGTGTCATTGAGCTACCTCACTAGTGGTAGATTCTTGTGGCGCTCTTTGTGAGCTTGGCTTTGCGCCGATTAGCCACCGGATCACCTAGTGTTGGTCGACACAACGGGGAGTAGCGTGCCGGCAAGCACGTGAACCTCGGGATAAATCTTTGTCTCCCGAGTGCTTATTGTGATTGTGTCCCCATCTTGGTGATTGGTCTCCATCTACACATTCTTGGTGATTGGCTTCACAAGTGGATTTCACCGGTGATTGGCTCTCTATGTGGCGATCCCGAAGGCTCGGTGAAATTCCCTCTATCTAGCTTATTTACTTTGTGTATTTACTTTGAGCTACTTCATTTGTGTAGATATCTTTTCTTGTTGTATATCTTTTGTCATATACCTTGTGTAGCTAGTTGTGAGTAGCTTGCTTAGTTTGTCTATTGCACACACTTGTCTCATATACATTTTTGTATATCATACTTGTGCTAGAGCTATATTGTTTTATTCCGCATTTGTTATTAGCTCTAGTTGATTGTGTGACATAGAAATATTAGGTAGAATTGTTGGATAGGTGGCTTGCAACACACTATTAGGCTAGCGCAAAAAGCTTCGCCATTTGTTATACTAATAGTGTTTGCCTAAGTAATTTTGTAGATTTTTAATTAGGCTATTCACCCCCCCTCTAGCCAACTTGGACCTTTCAAGTGGTATCGGAGCCGTGGTCACCGTTTGTTTTGAGGCTTAACATCCTCCGGTGTTAAAAATGGCTCAAATCAACTATATGGGGAAGCCACCACATTTTGACGGCACCAACTTCGATTGTTGGAAGAGGAAGATGTGTGCATTCACAAGAGGAATGAATAGAAAGATTTGGGAAGTAATTGAGCATGACTTTGCGATAATTGATCCCACAAGTCTCACTCCTAGAGAAGAAGAGAAGCTTCAATGGAATGATGTAGCAATCAACTTGTTCTATGAAGCATTTGATACAAAAGTCTTTGAGCAAATCAAGGACCTTGAAAGAGCAAGTAAGATATGGGAAAGATTGGAAGAAACATATGAAGGCACCAAGGCGGTCAAGGGAGCCAAGCTATATATCCTCAAGGACAAGCTCGCCATGTTCAAAATGCAAGACGATGAAAGCATACCAGAGATGTTTCACCGGTTGCAAGTGATCATCAATGACTTGAAGGCTTTAGGAGAGAAGGTGGAGGACAAGGACTTCTCTCACAAGTTCTTGAGATGCTTACCACCAAGGTTTGATACTTTGGTGACTATCCTAGTGAGGGAAGGATTGGATACGGTAACCCCAAACCAAGTACTAGGTGATGTGGTCACACAAGACACATATCGTGTGGAAAGGGATTGGGGAGCCCAAGAGGAAGAGAAGAAGAAGAAGACCGTGGCATTCAAGGCTTCATCCTCCAAAAACAAGAGCAAGGGTAAAGCTAAGAAGGAGGAAAGTGATGATGAAGCAAACACAAGCTTGAGTGAAATGGATGATGAAGAAATGGCTCTATTTGTCAAGAGATTTGGCAAGTTCATGAAGAATAAGGGCTATGGAGCTAGAAAGAGAAGAGATGCAAACAAGAGCACTACCAAAAGGTGCTATAGATGCAAGAGCAAGGATCATTTCATTGCGGATTGTCCATACTCTAGTGATGAAGATGATGATGACCGCAAGAAGAGCAAGAAGAAGGACAAGAAGGAAAAGAAAGAAAAGAAGGAGAAGAAGAAGGAGAATAAGAAGGGTGGATCCTATGTTGTGACATGGGATAGTGATGCTTCCTCAAGCGATGATGATGATTCTAGTGATGATGAAAGGAAGACCACCAAGAAGAAGGCTATGGCTAGTCTTGCTATCTCAAGCAAGTCTTCTATCTTCAACACTCCATCGTCATGCTTCGTGGCTAAGGCCACTAAGGTATCATCCGATGAGAGTGAAAGTGAGAGTGAGAGTGATGATGATGAGGAGTACTCAAAGGAGGACCTCTTGAGCATGCTACAAGATGCTCACTCTTACATTGAGACTAAGAGGAAGGAGTGCAAAGAATTGCGCAAGGCCAACAAGGCTCTTGAGCAATCCTTTGATGAGCTCAAGTCCACTCATGAGAGGCTAGAGGAAGCCCATGAGAAGCTTGGCCAAGCTCACACTAGGCTTAAGGAAGCCCACTCCTCCCTCCTTGATCAAAGTAAGATTGAGGATGTTGTAGAGACATGCAACATAGGAGTAACATGTGATATTCTTGATGAATCTTTTTATGCTCCTATTGTTGTTGCTCCCACAAATGCATCATCATCATCTAGCTCAACTAAAATGCCTACTTCTACTACATGTGATTCATCATTAGTGGTAGAAAATGAGAACCTTAAGAATAAGGTGTATGAGCTCACTCATGCTTTAGGCAATGCCTATGGTGGAGATGCCCGCTTGCTTAAGTGCTTGGGTAGCCAAAGGTGTCCACTCAACAAGGAGGGACTTGGCTATACCCCCAAGAAGGGCAAGGCGGCCTTTGCTACTCACAAGACTAGTTTTGTGAAGAGCAATGGTCGGTATTGCCATAATTGCAAGCAATCCGGGCACATAGAGCAAAATTGCTTTAACAAGAACAAGATCAAGAACAATGCTCATGTTTTATCCATTAGACTTGATTCTTGTTATATGCTTACAAAGGGCACTAATGGTGTGAAGGCTAAGTACATTGGTGCACCCATAGTTGGCCCAAAGAAGAAGGCAATTTGGGTGCCCAAGAGCTTGGTAACTAACCTTGGAGGACCCAAAAAGGTTTGGATACCTAAAAAGAATTGATCTCTTTTGTAGGTGAATTATAAAGCGGGAGGAAGGCATTGGGTGCTTGATAGTGGGTGCACTCAACACATGACCGGAGATGGTAGAATGTTCAAATCAATCAACACTAATGGCAATGATCATGCGGATGCTATCACATTTGGTGACAACAAGAAAGGCAAGGTCAAAGGCTTGGGCAAGATTGCTATATCCAATGACTTGAGCATCTCCAATGTGCTTTTAGTGGAATCTCTCAACTTCAACCTATTGTCCGTGGCACAATTGTGTGACTTGGGTTTCAAATGCATATTTGGTGTTGATGATGTGGAGATAGTAAGTGTTGATGGAAGTGATTTGGTCTTCAAAGGATTTAGACATGAGAACCTCTATTTGGTGGACTTTGATGCTAGTGAAGCTCAATTGACAACATGCTTATTCACCAAATCAAGTATGGGTTGGCTATGGCATAGGCGCTTGGGACATGTTGGAATGAAGCAACTAAAAAGGCTAGTAAAGCATGACATGGTTAGAGGACTAAAAGATGTTCACTTTGAAAAGGACAAGCTTTGTAGTGCATGCCAAATGGGAAAGCAAGTTGGAAACACCCATCCTAACAAAGGAATGATGAGCACTACACATGCACTTGAGTTGTTGCACATGGACTTGTTTGGACCAACTACATATACAAGCATTGGGGGAAACAAGTATGGCTTTGTGATAGTGGATGATTATACAAGATACACATGGGTCTTCTTTCTCGTTGACAAGAGTGAAGTGTTTGCCATATTCAAAACCTTTGTCAAGAGAAGTCAAAATGAGTTTGATAGAAGAATCAAGAAAGTGAGAAGTGACAATGGAAGTGAGTTTAGGAACACAAGAGTTGATGAGCTATGTGATGAATTTGGAATCAAACATCAATTCTCGGCTAAGTATACACCTCAATCCAATGGGATAGTTGAAAGGAAGAATAGGACACTCATTGATATGTCAAGATCTATGCTTAGTGAATACAAAGTGAGTGATTCCTTTTGGGCCGAAGCAATCAACACGGCTTGCTACTATAGCAACCGACTCTATTGTCACCCTCTATTGAAGAAGACACCATATGAGCTCCTCAATGATAGAAAGCCCAACATTGCTTATTTCCGGGTCTTTGGGTGCAAGTGCTACATATTGAAGAAGGGCACAAGACTTGGCAAGTTTGAGAAGAAATGTGATGAAGGGTTTCTACTTGGTTATTCCACTACAAGCAAAGCATATAGAGTGTGGAACGACACAACAAGAATAGTTGAAGAAGTCCATGATGTTGAGTTTGATGAAACCAATGGCTCTCATAAAGAACAAGATAATCTAGATGATGTGAGAGGAACACAATTGGTGGAAGCAATGAAGAACATGGACATTGGTGATATAAGGCCGAAGCAAGTGATTGACATTGAAGATGACAAAGATCAAGTGCTCTCTCCTCCAACCATACATGGCAATGATGTTGCGAGCTCTAGCAGTTCTCATGATCAACAAGATGCTAGTAGCTCTCAAGTGGCTCATCCAAGTGCAAGTACAAGTGCCCAACCACAACAAGTGCTCCAACCAACACACATTGCAAGAGATCATCCTTTAGATCAAATTGTTGGTGACATAAGAAGAGGTGTGCAAACAAGATCAAGATTGGCTTCATTTTGTGAACACTACTCATTTGTATCATCAATTGAGCCAACCAAGATTGATGAAGCTTTGATGGATGTTGATTGGGTAAATGCAATGCATGAAGAGTTAAACAACTTCACCCGCAATGATGTTTGGGAGTTAGTGGAAAGACCAAAGAACACAAATGTTATTGGCACAAGATGGGTCTTCCGGAACAAGCAAGATGAAGATGGCATAGTTGTAAGGAACAAAGCAAGATTGGTTGCACAAGGGTACACTCAATTAGAAGGCATTGACTTTGGAGAAACCTATGCACCGGTTGCTAGATTGGAGGCCATTAGAATCCTACTTGCATATGCTTGTTCACATAACATCAAGCTCTATCAAATGGATGTCAAAAGTGCTTTTCTCAATGGATTCATTAATGAGCTAGTGTATGTTGAGCAACCTCCCGGATTTGAAGACTTGAAGAAGCCCAACCATGTGTACAAGCTCAAGAAAGCATTATATGGGTTGAAGCAAGCACCTAGAGCATGGTATGAAAGATTGAGGGATTTCTTGCTATCAAAGAGTTTGAAGATGGGGAAGGTTGACACCACTCTCTTCACCAAAAGGATTGGAAGTGACTTGTTTGTGTTGCAAATCTATGTGGATGACATAATATTTGGATCAACCAACCAAGACTTTTGTGAAGAGTTTGGAGAAATGTTGGCTAAAGAGTTTGAGATGTCTATGATTGGAGAGCTTAGTTACTTCCTTGGTCTACAAATCAAGCAAATGAAGAAAGGCACATTTGTTAGTCAAGGCAAGTACATCAAGGACATGCTCAAGAAGTTTGGGTTAGATGAAGCAAAAGCAATAACCACTCCAATGGGCACAAATGGACATTTGGATAGTGATTCTAGTGGTGACATGGTGGATCAAAAGCTATATCGGTCAATGATTGGAAGCCTACTCTATGTGACCGCATCAAGGCCGGATGTCATGTTTAGTGTGTGCATGTGTGCAAGGTTCCAAGCTTCACCAAGAGAAAGTCATTTGAAGGCAACCAAAAGAGTATTGAGATATTTGAATCACACTCCTAATGTTGGACTATGGTATCCCAAGGGCTCTCAATTTGAATTGATTGGATACTCGGATTCTGATTATGTGGGATGCAAGGTGGATAGGAAGAGCACATCGGGCACTTGTCAATTGCTTGGAAGATCACTTGTCTCATGGTCATCAAAGAAGCAAAACAGTGTTGCACTCTCTACCGCCGAAGCCGAATACATATCCGCAGGTAGTTGTTGTGCACAATTGCTATGGATGAAAGCAACATTGCAAGATTATGGATTCAAGTTTGGACAAGTTCCATTGCTATGTGATAATGAGAGCGCCGTCAAAATAGCCACCAACCCGGTTCAACACTCAAGGACAAAGCACATTGATATAAGGCATCACTTCATTAGAGATCATCAAGCAAAGAAAGACATATCTATTGAAAGTGTGGGCACCGATGATCAACATGTCGATGTCTTCACCAAGCCACTAGATGAGAGAAGGTTTTGCAAGCTAAGGAATGAATTGAATATCCTAGACTTCTCCAACATGAGTTGAATGCACCCCCACTTATGACATGCCTCTCCTCCAAGCAAGCAAAGGTGAAATTGTTTGGCATGTGCATTCATTCTTATTAGGTTGTGATCTAGTTCATATAGCCATCACATGGCTTATTTAGGCTCATTCATGATAAATCAAATGAATTTGAAGTATATATGGTACCACTATTGCTTCTATGTTTGACTTGATCTAGTGGTAGCATATAACTTGTTTGTGAGTTTGTAACTCTAGTGTTTTTATCTAGTTTGTGAGCAATAGGTGTCTAACCAACGTGAGTAAGATAACCATTGTACGATGTGTGAAGAAGCTTACTCTAGAGCAAACCGTGTTAGATATCCTATGCTCATGAGCTAGATTAAGCCATAACTTGACTTAGTTTGATCCCTACACATGTACCTCATGTTAAAAGCTTGTCTCCTTTCTTTAAAAACTTGCCCCTCTTTTTATGATAATTGTTGACAAAGGGGGAGAAAATGATGCAACAAAGATATGCTAGAAAGGGGGAGATAACCAAGAGTGGGAGATAACCAAGAGTGTAAGTTTCAAGTGGGATTGGAGCATACAAATAGGGGGAGCAAGCTCATAAACATGTATGATGCATTTGAAATGCATTTGAAATGTGCATATTCGTATGTTTGTTGCTTATGTGGTGAATGCTAGTGATAGGTTATGTTTGATGAATTGATTTACTAGCATGTACATAATAGCAACTAGACATACTTGTATTTTAAGTGGTTCAAGAGCCTTATTATAATGTTGATCTCACGAGGTTCTTGAGTTTTGATGTATGTCTAGTGATAAAATGGTGCTAAGGATGGTTTAACATGTGCACTCCGATTGGTATCACGCTTCAAAGGTCCATTCTTATGCCTTAGCATCATCATTGATAGTATTGCTCACCCACATTTTATATCCATACATATGTGTCAAATCTAGTACCAAACTCTATAGCACATATGTAGGGGGAGCTAATACTATCAATGTGGTTACTCAAATTTAAATCACATATCTTTTTATAGGTTGTCATCAATTACCAAAAAGGGGGAGATTGAAAGCCCTAGTTTGGTTTTGGTTAATTGATGAAACCTATTTGGTCTAATCCTATTGCTAAGCATGTGTGTAGCTTATAAGAGAGGATTGTGACCAAGCCAAGTGGTGGAGCTAGCAAGGTGGCAACCATGGAGGATGGTGATGGCCACACGCACTCAAGAAATCAAGTGCTCTACCATTGGTGAAACTTGAGAAGAAGAGAAGAGATGTAGCAAAGAGGCCCGAAGACAAAGGTATAACCTATAGGGCTCTTTGTTTTAGTGATCAAGACACTTAGCGAGTGTGATCACATTTAGGATACATAGCCGTACTATTAAGAGGAGATTATTCACGGCTTATGCGGTGTTCAAGTGCCACTAGGTGTTCTCTAACATATCGATACTATAGACCTAGTGAGTGACTAACTAAACCCTTGGTAAATGCTTTGAAAAATGCTAACACACGTGCACAAGTGGTGAAACACTTTGGTGTTGGCACATGGGAGCAAGGGTAGAAGTTAGAGATGAAAAGTTGTCAAGTTAGGGGCATCGGACGCTGGCGTCGGCAGCATCGGACGCTGGCCGAGCGTTCGATGGCAAACCCTAACTGTTGTCAGAAGTCGAGGTAGCATTGGACGCTGGCAACGGACGCAGGCGAAACACTGTTGCAGAGTCCGATGGCTATGACGTGGCGCAAGCTAGTTTTCCAGGGAGCATCGGACGCTGGCTTGCGTCCGATGTAGGACCATCGGACGCGTCCGATGCGTTTTGGCCCTCTCTGGAACCTCTCTGCATGGTCATCGGACGCTGGGGTTGAGCGTCCAATGTGATAGTGCCGGAGCGTCCGGTGTGACGCAGAATAGTGCTGAATTGAGCAGAGGCATCGGAGCGTCCGATGCTAGGCATCGGCGTGTCCGATGCCACTTTAACCAGCGCGGGAAAGAATATGACCGTTGGGATCTAACGGGCTGAATTCATAGCAGGGGGACACGTGGTGCTCATCGGAGCATCGGACGCTGCGGCAGCGTCCGATGGCCCCGACACCGGCGCGTCCGATGGTTCTGTTTCGGGCCCAACGGCTAGGCCGACTTGTGTGGCCTATTTAAGGGGCTTGGCCGGCTTGCTAGGTTTCCCCCTTGCACATTTTGTTTCCTAAGCATTCTAGTGAGCCTTGGCAAGCCTCCCAACTCATCTCCCAAGTTGATTTGATCAAACCAAGTGAGATTGAGTGATCTAGTGCGTGATTTGAAAGAGTTCAATCTAGTGGCACTAGTTCTTCGCATCGGCATTGAGTTTTCTTGTTACCCTTGGCATTTGCCGGTGCCTAGACGACTTGGAGGTGTTGAGGTGGTTGTTGGCAAGATTGGTGATTGTTCTTGGCCACCACCGATTGTGATTGTGAGAGGTCTTTGGAGCCTCACCTCGCCGGAGCGGCAAGAGACATCCTTAGTGGATTGCTCGTGTCATTGAGCTACCTCACTAGTGGTAGATTCTTGTGGCGCTCTTTGTGAGCTTGGCCTTGCGCCGATTAGCCACCGGATCACCTAGTGTTGGTCGACACAACGGGGAGTAGCGTGCCGGCAAGCACGTGAACCTCGGGATAAATCTTTGTCTCCCGAGTGCTTATTGTGATTGTGTCCCCATCTTGGTGATTGGTCTCCATCTACACATTCTTGGTGATTGGCTTCACAAGTGGATTTCAGCGGTGATTGGCTCTCTACGTGGCGATCCCGAAGGCTCGGTGAAATTCCCTCCATCTAGCTTATTTACTTTGTGTATTTACTTTGAGCTACTTCATTTGTGTAGATATCTTTTCTTGTTGTATATCTTTTGTCATATACCTTGTGTAGCTAGTTGTGAGTAGCTTGCTTAGTTTGTCTATTGCACACACTTGTCTCATATACATTTTTGTATATCATACTTGTGTGCTAGAGCTATATTGTTTTATTCCGCATTTGTTATTAGCTCTAGTTGATTGTGTGACATAGAAATATTAGGTAGAATTATTGGATAGGTGGCTTGCAACACACTATTAGGCTAGCGCAAAAAGCTTCGCCATTTGTTATACTAATAGTGTTTGCCTAAGTAATTTTATAGATTTTTAATTAGGCTATTCACCCCCCCTCTAGCCAACTTGGACCTTTCAGTAGTGTGATACAGGCTAAGCTGATCTACTTAACTAAACAAATGTATCTTGTATTATTGAAACTAGACTTTACCTGTCATGGCTTGGTTGGCTAGCCAGGTCAGGGTTTAGATATGAACCAAACATACCCATATTAGCTCCTGTTAGCTCAAAAAAACAATAATATATATATAATTAAGTTCGACACGGAAAAGAAGTCTAATGACACGCGGAGCAGAAATTATTATGGCCAAATTTTTATGGAAAAGAAGTATGTACACGTGTGAGGGACGCACTCACCCTCAGTATGCATGGTTCAGACTCGGGACCGTTGAGTGCTTGAGGTATTCGGCAAAACCTTAAATACACTCGGTAAATACTTTGCCGAGTGTCACATTCGGCAAAAACACTCGGCAAAGAAACTAACGACAAAGAGCTATTTGTCGAGTGTCTTTTATCGGGCACTCGACAAAGGCTTTGCCTAGTGCTGACGTGGCACTCGGCAAAGAAAAGCACTTGGCAAAGAAAAAAACGAAAAACCCAAAAAAATAGGGAATTTTTTTTTATTTAATCAGGGAAGGGGCCCACTAGGCAGCGCTCACGCCATGAAGATTCGAACTCACGACCTTTCGCTCGCGCGGAACATTCTCTACCACTACAATACACACTCACATCCGTTCCATACCGGGTTCGGTTCCCCATATATTATACTAAACTGTGTATAATTTGCTTATTTGAGACCCTAAAAAATTCAAAATAAAAAGTTCTCAACTACAAACTTTTCTAAATTTCCGAGATCTACAACTTTTATTTTGGTACTTTTTGCATCCGAGGTCGTTTATAAAAAATTGAATTTCAAATTTGATAATTTGAAACGTCGTTTCCGTTGACAAGATGATTTCAAATTAAAAAATTATCAACGATAAAGTTTCATAACTTTTTGAGATCTATAACTTTTATTTTGACCATTTTTCTATCCGAGGTATTTTTAAAAATTCAAATTTCAAATTTTTTAAATACAAGTTTTGCAAGACAAGCTGATTTCAAATCAAAAAGTTGTCAACTACAAAGTTTCATAACTTTTTGAGATCCACAACTTTTGTTTTGGTCATTTCTCCATCCGAGGTCTTTTGAAAAAATTCAAATTTTAAATTTTTCAAATTCGAACGCAGTTTTGCATAACTAGATGACTTCAAATTAAAAAGTTATCAACTACAAACTTTCATAACTTGTCAAGATCTACAAAGTTTATTTTGGATGTTTGACCATTTATGCATCTGACATTATGGTTCTAATATTATTCACAAACATTATATATCACTCTTGGAGTTCCGTAAAACTACCGGAGAGATATGTAAGATTTGCGAACAAATTTATTTTAAGTTTGTCAAATGAAGACATCACCAAATTAAAAATTGTTCAACTGGATAAGTTAAACTGAATGTAAATTGTTTGTTCTCCACATATTATACTAAACTGAATGTAAATTGTTTGACTATCACTTGTGCTTAAATTTCGTTTTTGTTCTCCACATATTATACTAAACTGAATGTAAATTGTTTGTTTGAGGCATATGATGAGTTTTTTTTGTCTTGAAAGTGGAATCTGGACCATATTCTGCTGTGTTTATATTGGGCTACGTCTCAATCCTTGTGCAATACCAGCAGGATCAAAACAACACATGGTTCAGTACATAGAGTGGGTTTGGGCATCTCTCATGCGCCATCTGCACCACGCCACCACACACAGTTAACTGCCTGATCCTGTAAGCATAGACTCAGTTGAACTTCAAAGTCCTTAAACCAAAACTGAAAGAGTTTAAAGACATGCAGCTGTTAACAAACATTATCTAGACTCTGGAGTACATATGGACCACGTTCTGACGTTCATATAGTGACTGATTAATGTGTGACCACAATTTCACAAGGCATATTTTATAATAACGCTCCTCAAAATGTCAAAGTAATTTTTTTTAGAGTTCAAGGGACCAGCCCCAGCCTTTCGATTAAAATCAAAAGACCAAACAGTTTACAGCACCGAGAAGATTTTTCGCCCCAAGCTAGCACCAACCAGACAAGGAACAAGGCCAAAGAGAAAACAGAAAGCTCTAGACAGAGGTCAACATAACCACTACTGAACGACAACTGAAACCTATTACAGATCATTAAGAACCGCATCCAGCTCCATCCACCATGGCAAAACAGACTTCCTCTTTATGATCGGCAGTCCAGCCACAACACGATCTTCACCAGCCACGTCTTCAGCAGCACCATGATTCATCATCCATCGGAGCTTTGGCTGGAAGGAAGCCACAGCACCATCCTCGCAGCATCCTCTAGCCTCTGCACGACCCCAGTTAGAGCCGTTTGTTTCTCCGGTGAGCACAGAACTTTCCAGTTCTGAATATTAATAGATTCTGAATTTTTTAGTAGTACTGTCAAAGTAATTGCAGCATTGTTCAGGCCACAAATTCACAAGTTTTTTGCTAGGCTCATACCTGTAACTTCAATACATCTAGCATGGTCAATAACTCAATTCCCTGCCGTGTATCTACTAGTTTTAACAGGAGTAATATTTTTTTAGTAGTACTGTCACAATATTAATAGATTCTGAATTTTTACTATATGGCCGTAGGATGAGGTAGAGGAGCTGTTCTGTGCTGCCATCAGAATAGCGAAGCATCATGCTTATTCATCTGCCATGACACATCAGTCATGCTGGTAATGAACATGCCACCAGAAGCTTCAGAGGTCCTTTGCTATTGTTCCATTTTCCAGCTTCACTTTGCAGTCCTACATTCCCCGTGCAGTTTCATTTTGTGTATAAAGTGCATGGATCTTCACCATTACAGAGAATAACTTCTCGGTGACATGAAACACATGGACTTTCTGGTTGAAATCCACCGCCCATTCATCGGTCCTAAAGAAGTGAGCCTCACAGAAAAAATGGATAAAAGCAAATCATCTGAATTTGCTGTTTTCTTCCTTTATGAAATGGTGCAGGCATACATAGAGCATATAGTTGGGGATTTAGTCTAGTGGTAAGATGTACGCTTAGGGAGCGTAAGGTCCCGAGTTCAATTCTCGGAATCCCCAATTGAAACCCTTTTTTGACAATGCAAATTCAGAGCTCTGGCTTATCCTGAATGTCCTGCGGATGAGGCTTTGGTTTTGGACCACAAGTATGCCTGATGAGGTTCAGAGCTTGTGTGCTCATGTGAGGCTGTTTTTGTTGTGTGTGAAGGACTAGCGCTCTGGGGTGTATGTCAGATTACAGGTGTGTGTAGCTGTGAATTACATGTAGTGTGCCACTTTGTGTTTCTTTTTGAATAACTGAATTACATTTACTGCTATTACTGTGATGCCGAGACTAACCATAAAATCGTTTTGGCCAAATAGATGTCATGAAACAAACAGGGCATTTGGTCTAGTGGTATGATTCTCGCTTAGGGTGCGAGAGGTCCCGAGTTCAATTCTCGGAATGCCCCTATTCCTTTTTGCTTTTTATATATTTTTTCCCTGTTAGAGAGAGATTGATTTAGATTTTCTGGTCCAATTTTTTTTCCTTGACAGAGTAAGAGAATGGATCAGCTCCGCAGCCTTGTTTTTTCAATTCAATACACACTTCGACCTGCGGCTGTGTTTTTACCGAGTGTTAAGATTTGCTAAGAGCGAGGCATTCGGCAAAGCGGTCCTTTACCGAGTGTAGCTCTCGGCAAACCACGTTGTTACCGATTGCGGTTCTCCGCAAACTGCGCTTTCACCGAGTGCCCGACGTTTGATCCCCAACAAAGTCTTTGACACTCGGCAAAGAGCAAGTTTCCGATAGTGCGGCCTACCTGAGATGCGGCGACTCCTCAAGCTCAGGGTCAGGTGCGACATCACAGTTTACAGGGTGCTCCGCTGCAAGGACCGCGACGTGCCCGCGACATTTCAGTGGTAGATGACGATGTGCTTGCTTATTTTGTTGGTTTCCTTGGGATGGTACAGGGTGGGCAGAGAGTCCTTGCTATATTTTCTTCTAAAATTTCTTGCAGTGTGAACCGGCTGAAATTTCTTCCTGTGCGAAGCAGCCGTTTGGAGAAGAGGTGCTGGCTAATAATAAACTGATATCTATGTTTTCTTCAGATATATTCTTTCAAAAGAAAAGTGTTCTTCAGATGTTATTATGTGACAACCGACAACATAGCAACACTACTACCATATACTCCCTCTGTATAACAAATAGAGTTCGTTTTGGAAAAGGTTTCGGTCAAACATTGGGAATATAAATCATGAATAACTTTTAAATTATTGAGTTTAGAAATGTAAAAATCATATAAATAAATTTATTTTGAAAAGTACTTTCATAAAAGTATATATATATATATCACTTTATAACAAATATTTTTAAAGAAATAAGTGGTCAAAGTTATGCTTTAGAGACCGTGTCGCTGTCCAAAACGAACTCTATTTTTGATACGGAGGGAGTATTGTACTTTGGTAGTTCCTGGCAGCATGTATCTGAAGATATTGGCGCTCTGCTTGTTCTCGGTGATTGCCCAGTTGAAATAACTGTATGTGGCTTATTAGCTGTACATTGGTTTATTTAGTGGAGATTTGTACACCGAGCTTGCATTGCTAACTTTGTAAAGTACATCTGATAGAATATCAGAAGCTCATAACAGATTCACTACAGGAGACGTTGGCTTTGCCGAGTGCTGGCTGCACTCGGCGAAGGCCCTTTCGCACTCGGCGAAGCCTTCGCCGAGTGCCGCACTCGGCGAAAGGCACTCGGCAAAGAAGTTGTCGGCAACGATTTCTTCGCCGAGTGCCAAATATCGGGCACTCGGCGAAGCCTTCGCCGAGTGCCAGGTCAGCACTCGACGAAGCAAACGGGAGCCGTCACCTGACGGTCTCTTCGCCGAGTGGCCACGTGGACGACACTCGGCGAAGAGGGTCCCTTCGCCGAGTGCCACGCAATCCGGCACTCGGCGAAGAGGGTCCCTTCGCCGAGTGCCACGCAATCCGGCACTCGGCGAAGAGGGCCCCTTCGCCCAGCGCCACGCAGTCCGGCACTCGGCGAAGAGGGCCCCTTCGCCGAGTGCCAAGCAGTCCGGCACTCGGCGAAGAGGGCCTCTTTGCCGAGTGTCACGCAGGCCGGCACTCGGCGAAGAGGGCCCTTTGCCGAGTGTCAGGGTCAAGGCACTCGGCGAAGAGGCCGAGCTGAACAAAAATTTGCCCAGCTTTGCCGAGTGCCATGACCTCTTTGCCGAGTGTGGCACTCGGCAAAGCTGGGAAAAAAGGAAATTTTTTTCCTTGTTTTCATTTCCCTACACAGAGAACATATCACACATTCATATTCCATTTCAGACAAATATCACATGCATATATATCACACATCCATAACATACATATCCATTTCAAACAAATATCACATGTTCAGTCTCCATGCATCACAAGCTAACAAGTTTATCACAAGTCCACAAGTCCGGCACTCGGCACTCCTCAACAAATCCACAAGTTCACAAGTCCATCACAAATATAAGTCGGCCATCACTGCTCACCTTGGTGCTCAGATTGTGAAGAACCCCCACCTTGCCACGCGTCCCACGACCCGCCCGAAGGACCACCTTGCCAACCTTGCCACCCAGGCGGCGGAGGTCCAGATGGCCACCCGGTGTACCCTGACTGCGGAGTAGGGTAACCTGGCCACCCATAGGGCGGAGGAGGGCCACCGGGGAGCCACCCAGGCTGCGGAGGAGGGCCACCAGTGATGTGCAGAGTGTGCGGAGGAAGGCCAGGTGCAGGAGTCGGTGCCGAACCCTCCGACTGTGAGTGCACAAAGGAGAAGCAAATTCGTTAGCACCTGGAGGACAGCCGTAAAAGTTAAAGAAATATAAACAACCATATATACTCACCGGAGTCTCTGTCGTAGGAGTAACAGGAGGCACAAAAGGAGTGAGCAGCGAGGGAGGCACGACAACACCCGGGATGTTCAGGCTCCCAAAGAAGTGAGCTATGTCCTGCGTCCTCTGCGCCTCCCGCTGTTGGACGGCCAGTAAGTCGCGACGATGGGCCGCCGCCTCGGCCTCGTGCATGGCCTGCAACCTCTGCATCTGGTCCGCCTGGGCTTGCATCTGGGCCTGCAAAATTCGTCCCGTAAGGTTTAAACAATGCAAAGACAAGGTATATGTGTAAAAGCAATGAACGACGAATAGAACAAGTACTTACCTGAAGTGCTGCCATCATCTGCTGTGAGGTCGGCTGCCGAGGTCATATGGGGACGGAGGAGCTCGTGCTGGCAGCTCGAATCTCAGTGAGGTTGGGAACAGAGGACGAGTCAACTGCGCTGTTGGCTATCCAGTACCGGCCGTGCTGCTTCCCTCCTCCCAGCCTCATCACCAGGTCTGTATCTAGGGGCTGGGTGACCGGATCGAAGTCCTCCCCATGGCGCTCACGAGCCGCAGTGGTGTACTCGGTGACCTTGGTGTAGGCGTTCGTGTTGGTGAACGTCTCGGGCCCGGCGTCTGGGTTGTACTGGGTGCTCGCGGCAGTCGCCTTGCCCTGGTGCGACAAGTGGTACGCCTTGAAAGGGAGGCACTCCTCACCACCATGCGACTGGGACTGCGAGGAAAACACAGATGATTACAAGTAATGAGTAATTGAGTGTTACAATAAAAAAATCAGTAGAGCATACCCATCTGTCGGCGTACGCAGCGAGGCTAAGGTTGCCTTGGTGGTGTGCCACCCCAGGCATCTGCAGGCGGCAGTCTCGGCGGGCACTGTGCCTCTCATACCACTCGTTCGATCTCCACTTGTCCACAATGGCCACCCAGCAGTCTAGGTGATTGGCGCACCAACCAGGACAGAACTGCAAGACAATAAGTATTTAATATGTTAGAAGAGCCGCTAAGTGATGGACGGACCAATCAGTATTACTGTGTTTGTACGTACCTGGATGTACTGCTCCCTAGTGAGGTCGGTCTCCCTGGTGAGCATCATCTGCCTAGCGTCCGTCTTCTTCACCGCCTTCCCTAACACGTCGGCGTTGTAGTTGATGACGCACTGGATCCGCGCCTCGTGGTACATATCCGCGAGCCGGGACCTGCAGACCTTGTCCTGCACGTGCAACACCTCGGCCTCTCTCCCCGCCTCGCATGCAAAGTACTCCTGCATAAAGACAACATGTACCCTTTCATTATTTCAGGAACTTCCAACAAATACGTATCATTGAGAAATGTTGTGCGAGCAAGACTGACCCAGAACTCGGCCCTAATCCGCGCTGCAACGGTGGTGTACGTGGGGTCCGGAGCGGCACCAAAGTGGTCCCACGTCCAGGGCGGTGAGCTGACCCCAGCGTAGGTGACCAAGCCCGGGTAGTTCTTCCGAATCAGAAGACTTAACGTGCCATTGATATGGCGTGTCTTGCCCCCTGCCACAAGTTCCCAGTTCCTGCATGAGTCATTAAGAACAACTGTTAGTCGGAAGTTCAATTTTGAACATGCCATGTGAACAAGTAGTGAAAACATTAATGGTAACTTACTTGTCGCCGGACGGTCGAATCACCGGACGACGGCTAGGTGCGAGACGCTGCTGCGGGAGCTGCGAGGGGCCGCGCAAGTACACTCTGCTCGAAGCAGAGGAAGTGGAACCCCCTCCGGAGGCACCGATGATCTCGGCACCCTCGTCCCCCTGGCCACCCGTCGAGTCCGAGGAAGTGGTGTCGTCGTCCGACATCCTCCTGGACGTCCCTCTAGCGTCCCCCTGGTCGTCGTCCGAGCTCTGCGCCGGGTCGGGAGTCGGGTCGGGAGTCGGATCCGGAGTCGGGTCAGGAGTCGGCTCCCTCCTAGGACGTCCACGGGGGCGGCCGGACCTCGCCCTCCTCGTGGATGGCTCCTCGGCTGCGGTGGGTGGTGAGCTGGACCTCCGGTAGAGCGAGTTGACCCGCCGCTGCTGCCGCCTTCCGCCCGGCATTTTGTCGAGTGCCTGTCATTACAAATATAAAATCAATTAGCATATATAAACGATAAGTCTTTATAAAGAGATACAAAATGAACAAAACATAATTGCAAAATAATTATAACAATATAGCATTACATGAATTAAAAATTATCTCCGCGATTGTCAGTGGCTAGTGCCCCTCGTGTGTTGGCATGTGGCACACGTGTGTCGTCATCACTGTCAATATTGTCAAAACAATCGGCGTCGTCTCCATCATCCTCATCACCCTCGTCCTCACCACCAAACCGTAATCGCTCAAGCATTCTTAAGTCCTTGGCATTGTGCACCTCATCACCCTCGTCCTCATCAATATCATTGTCATCGTCTTCTTCCATGTCCATCAGCTCAAAAATGTTAATGTCAAACCTCCCTTCTAGCCCCTCAGGTTGAAAGAACTCTCCGCTATATGTGTTTGGGTCGAAGTTGTAATCATCATCGTTTGGGAGAGGCGCTTTACCGTGCGGCGATACTAACTGCACAAGGTACCAACCCATAAGATTGTTGTCTTCTTGACACGCCCATGGGAGATAATAAACTTGTGTGGCCTGTTGAGCCACAATATAGACATCGTCTCCCTTGTAAACGGAGTCATGTCGAATTTCGACTAGCCCAATCTCAGGGGCTCTTCTCGTGACATCAGGATCGAACCAATGACATTTGAATACCACTGGATTAATAGCTTTGGTACCCTCAAAGTTGAGCTCATATATTTCTTCGACTATGCCGTAATAGTCGCGCTCATCGGTGCCGGGCGTACGAACTCCGGTATTCGTGGTCTTTCGATTGGGCCGACTCTGCTCGTAGCTACTTGTGTGAAAGCGATAGCCATTCACATCATAAACGGTGAATGACTTGACCCTATAGTCGAAGCCATTGCCAACCTGTTTCAACTCATCTATCATTTCCGCATCTGTGCGGGCCTGTAAGTTGAGATAGGGTAGATCATTTCATCAAATGAAACAAGAAATGAAATGAAATACAAGGTTAGTTCAGTGGTACCTTCGTACTAAACCACGAAATGAAATCGGGCACACCATTTTTGAGAAGATGGTCTTGTTCTTCAGAGGAAGGTTCCCTATCCTCTCTCCAGTATTCATCAATAAATTTCCTTAAAAACAAGGAGGTCGAATCAATAGATTGAAGATAGTGACGGCGCATGTAACAAGCTCATTGAGAACTTACTGCACATAAGGAGTCACTTCGTCAAGGTTCAACAACACGTACAACATGATAGTGTGCCACTCATCATGCCGCAACATCTTGGTCCTCGATGCGCTTGCTCTTCCGAGTTGGCCTTTGAAAAGGCTGAGGTTCGATAAACTCTCGTCGATGTTGTAATGAGAGGGTGGATTGTGCACGCTAGGAAGGTTATCCTTATAATATGTTGTTGTGAAGTTGGACACCTCCTCCACAATAAATGCTTCTGCCACGGAAGCCTCTATTTTGGCTTTATTTCTACACTTTTTCCGAAGAACCTTTAGACATCTCTCGACTGGAAAGCACCAATGGCACTGCACGGGCCCCCCCATCCGTGCCTCGTACGGTAGGTGCAAAATCAGATGCTGCATCGGCAGGAAGAAGCCGGGTGGAAAGATCATCTCCAACTTGCAGATCAACACAGGTGCCACTTCCTCTAGGTTAGCAATCACGTCATAAGATAGCTCCTTGGCACAAAGCTGGCGAAAGAAGTAGCTCAACTCTGCCAGCACGCGCCACACAGGCTCAGGGAGGTATCCTCGGGTCATCGCAGGAAGGAGCCGCTCAATCCATATGTGGTAGTCATGACTCTTCATCCCTAACACTCGCATAGTAGACAAGTTCACTCCCCTCCTCAGATTCGCCGCATACCCATCAGGGAACCTTAACGCCTGGATCCACTGTAGGACTTTCTTCCTATGGTCTCTTTTCAATATATAATCGGCCGGACCTCTTTTCCATTTCTTGCCAGCACCAGGAGCCCTCATCACTAGCTTTGGTCTATCGCACATCTCTTGCAGGTCCAGTCTGGCCTTAACGTTGTCCTTTGACTTTTCTGTGTCCATGAGTGTTGCAAAGAGTGCCTCAGCGATATTCTTTTCTGTGTGCATTACATCGATGTAGTGCGGACAAAGAAGGTCATTGAAATAGGGGAGTCTAGTCAAGCCCGATTTATGGGTCCACATGTGTTCCTCTCCGTACCCGAAAAAACGACCCTTGTCTTCATCAAACTTCAGAGCCTCTATTTCGGCACGGACCTCGGAACCGCTCTTGAACTGAGGAATGGGGTTGGTGACTTGAACACCTTTCCTGAAGTGCTTGATGTCACTTCTGAACGGATGGTCAAGAGGCAAGAATTGACGATGCTGGTCGAATGAAGAATACTTTCCTCCCTTCTTCAGCCAAGTGAACTTCACAGCTGCCTTGCATATTGGGCATGGGAACTTCCCGTGAACACACCAAGCGCTGAATAAGCCATACGCCAGGAAGTCATGCAGGGAGTACTGGTACCACACATGCATTTTGAAGTTCTTCATTGTTGCTCGGTCATATGTCAGTACCGGGTTTTCCCAAGCTTCGAACAATTCATCCAACAAAGGCTCCATGAACACACCCATATTGTTCCCCGGGTGTCCAGGAATTATCAGTGACAAGAATATGTTCTTAGGGTCAAACATAACACCGGGAGGGAGATTGAGGGGGATCACGAACACAGGCCAACAAGTGTACGGGGCCGCCATCATTCCATACGGGTTGAATCCATCTGTCGCCAGCGCCACACGTACATTTCGAGCCTCCATAGCTTTGCCAGGATGCATGGCATCGAAGTGCTTCCATGCTTCACCATCCGATGGGTGTACCATCTTGTCAGGATTGTATCTCTTGCCATTCTTGTGCCATGTGATCTGTTTCGCAGAGTCCTCTGTCATGTACAGTCGTTGGATCCTAGGTATGAAAGGAAGGTACCGTAGGACCATCTCGGGGATATTAAGTTGTTCCTTCTTGCCATCTCCATGGTCTACCTCCACATACCTAGAGGCTTTGCACTTTGGACAGTGTGTTGCTTTCTCGTGATCTTTCCTGAATAGGACGCACCCTTTTGGACAAGCATGGATCTGCTCGTACGGCATCTTAAGTGCACGAAGAAGTTTCTGTGACTCGTACGTGTTCTTCGGCAGAATGTGACCCTCCGGCAACAGGGTGCCCAAAATTGCCAACATGCCATCGAAAGCGTCTCGACTCAAGCTATACTGGGACTTGAACCCCATTAGGCGTCCAATGGCATCCAGTTGTGAAACCATTGTCTTTTCATGAAGGGGCTTCTGTGCCGAAGACATCATGTCATAGAACGCCTTTGCGGTGTCCTCTGGCTCCTCCAATCCTTCACCGAATTGAGCCTCTTGAAAGTCTCCCATCATGTCTGCTACCCCGGCATCTCCATCATACTCCTCGAGACGTTGTCTCACCACCTCCTCTCTAATCCGATCGGCTTCACCATGGTGGACCCAACAAGTATAGTTTTCAACGAATCCGTACTTGTAAAGATCTATCCCCACGTTATTCTTATATTTTCTTTTCTTGTTCCCACATTTGCTGCAGGGACACGGCATCCGACTCGACCCTTTAGCAGCCAGACCAAACGCATGCTCTAAGAAAGCATTGGTCTTAGTAACCCATTTTGTGCTCTTACTTGCGTGGCCCGTGCACATCCAGTCACGGTTATCCATCCTCTGGCATATACATATGTAAGCGAGTAATAAAACCAGCAATTGCATCTACACTGCGTTCCTACCATCTAATAGGAGAAGGATAGGTCCTAATCCCACCCGAGGATGCGCAGATGGGTTAGTTTCCATGTGTACTCCTACCCGAGACAGAATTTCGGCAGCACCTCCTCGCTGTTCTCCCGATACACGTCCTGGCAGGGAGAGTGTGTATCCGGAGAACAACGAGGAGGCGGTGCCGAAACTTTGACTCTGAGAGGAGCAGAACATGGAAACTAGCTCATCTACGCATCCGCGGGCTGTCCAAAATACGTGGACAATTCGAAAGAGATACGGTCGCAGATATGCAAAGGACTGAATATCTAAGACTGTATCTCTTTCGAACGGGAGACGTGTAACTAGTTTACGCGACCAAAGATCAGATACCTAAGGATACGGATAGAGGGGTTATACCTAAGGTGTCGGTGAGGTCAGGGTAGCGGGGCAGTGGTGAGTCGGGGCAGTGGCGACACGACGCGGTGCAGGCAGCCCCGCAACGCCGACGAAGACGATCGGGGTTGCCGAGTCCCTCCGACGGGTCCTCCTCCTGCCAAAAAAAAGCATATGGTTAGTCTCGACCAAAAATTTCGGCAGCACCTCCCCTGCACGGCGAGGTTCCCAAAACCTGCAGAAAACGTCGGCACGAAGGCCAACAACCACATGTATAGCAGACATAGTCACGAAGACCAACAATCACAATAGTATCAAGATGAGCCATGTACTTTACTTCTACTTCCATGCAGATGATAGTATCGAAGTAGTACAACTACTACTAACACTAACACTAACACTACTAACTACTACTAACACTACTAACTACTACTAACACTACTACTAACTACTAACTACTAACTACTAACTTGTAAGTACTAACTATTTAGTAACTACATAGGGCATACCTTCGTGATGAGAATAGCAAGAACGAGCTTCGGCGACGACGACGGGGACGACCGAAGCGGCTTGAGGGTCGACGGACCTAAGCCGGCACCTTCCTCCTCTCTTCTCCTTGTCCTTCTCCTCCTCTCTTCTCCACTCCTCCTTCTCCTCCCTCTCTTCTCCACTCCTCTTCCTCCTCTCCTCCTCCACCTCCTCCTCCTCTTCCTCCTCTCCTCCTCCACTCCTCTTCTCCTCCACTGCGCGGCCAGGGGGCACGGCTGGGCGGCCGGCCGGGAGGGCGGCCGAGCGTGGGCAGGCGGCGCGGCTTGGGCGGGCGGCCGGCCGGGGCCGGGCGGGCGGCGCGGCCGAGGGGCGCGGCTGGGGCGGCCGGGGGCGGCCGGCGCAGGGAAGGCGGCCGGGCGGGCGGCGCGGCCGGGGGCGGCCGGGGGGCGCGACTAGGGCGGCCGGGGGCGGCCGGCGGCACCGCGGTCAGCGGCGGCGGGCGGCGGCGGGCGGGTGGAGGCCGGTGAGGGTGTGTGCGTGTGTGTCTGCGGGTGTGTGGAGCGGCCGGGTGTTTATATTTTTTTTATTTTTGAACGGCTTTGCCGAGTGCCAGATCGGCTGACACTCGGCAAAGAGGGGCACTTTGCCGAGTGCCAGCAGATCTGGCACTCGGCAAAGAGGGGCCATGTGGCAGCCAACCCGCGCCCAGCTGGCAAATCTTTGCCGAGTGCCAGCTGGCACGTCACTCGGCAAAGAAGTACCCTTTGCCGAGTGCCAGCTGGCCTGACACTCGGCGAAGTATTTTGTTTTTTTTGATTTTGACACCAATTTTTTTGTGGGTCATCCCCACACTACCGGTGTCAATATGTTCAAATTTGACAGTTTTTCAAAACATTTCGTTATATTTTTTGACTTTATTTCATTTTCTTGAATTTTCCCGAAAGACGCAAGTTTGAACTGCGGATGCATCGAATAATGGATTTTCATGATTTAAAAAATATTATTCTTGTTCTTAACCGTATGTTGAGGCCAAATCCAAAAAGTGACCCTAGGTTTCGATCAACGTGCTCACGGGGCAACGCCTCCAAATTACGTGCGGACGGTTTTTTAATTATAGAAAATGCAAATGAATTCCGAAAATCGCGAAACTTGGCGAGATGTTGTTACATCATATGCGTATGCCGTGAAAAAAATTTGAGAAAGTTTCGAGCAAGTTGTCACGTACGATGCTTACAAACCTGGACATCTCAACCTGTGATATCTGATATCACAGGTTGAGATGTCCAGGTTTGTAAGCATCGTACGTGACAACTTGCTCGAAACTTTCTCAAATTTTTTTCACGGCATACGCATATGATGTAACAACATCTCGCCAAGTTTCGCGATTTTCGGAATTCATTTGCATTTTCTATAATTAAAAAACCGTTCGCACGTAATTTGGAGGCGTTGCCCCGTGAGCACGTTGATCGAAACCTAGGGTCACTTTTTGGATTTGGCCTCAACATACGGTTAAGAACAAGAATAATATTTTTTAAATCATGAAAATCCATTATTCGATGCACCCGCAGTTCAAACTTGCGTCTTTCGGGAAAATTCAAGAAAATGAAATAAAGTCAAAAAATATAACGAAAAGTTTTGAAAAACTGTCAAATTTGAACATATTGACACCGGTAGTGTGGGGATGACCCACAAAAAAATTGGTGTCAAAATCAAAAAAAAAACAAAATACTTTGCCGAGTGCCACTTAGACTGACACTCGGCAAAGAGCAGCACTTCGCCGAGTGCCAGCCATGTGGCACTCGGTAAAGCACAGCTTACGTGGCATAGCCCAGGCCCGCACTCTTCGCCGAGTGCCACGTGGGCCGGCACTCGGCAAAGAGATGGTCTTCGCCGAGTGCCAGACGGCGGACACTCGGCAAAGCTAACGGGCCCGGATGCCGTCTGGTCAGCGAGACTTTGCCGAGTGCTCATCGTTGCCGAGTGTTCGGCACTCGGCAAAGAGGTGTATTCGCCGAGTGCTTTTCTTTGCCGAGTGTTGGGCACTCGGCAAAGCTGGCTTTGCCTTGTGCTCATTCTTCGCCGAGTGCCATATTTCCGGCACTCGGCAAAGAGGCTCTTCGCCGAGTGCCCAAAATTTGGCACTCGGTGAACTCGCAGGCACTCGGCGAAGATCGTGTTTCTTGTAGTGATTCTTCATGCAGCTTGAAGGAGCTTGGAAATCCCTCACCTGGGATGAAAAGACAAAGCTACTAATCTCATTGTTCCACAAAATTAGTTTGAAAAATCCCAGTAAGTACTTTTATTTATTTTGTCTCAGTGTTCCACAGAATAGCTGAAGCAAGAATTAGTTTGAAGCGGCAGGATTTCCAAGCTACTAATCTCAGTGTTAATTGTACTAATCTAATTTTTTTATTGTCGTCTGATGACATTCTTGCTTGATTAGTACAAAAGCAGGATGGAACTATGTGACTGTTAATTGCACCAAACTTTGCAGGATAGTTGAATCATCCTTGCTCCTAACAATTCAGTTAATCTTCTTATGCTTTCTTGCAGTTACTTGCAACTTGCATGGTCGCTGAAGAGGACCAAGGCTGTGAACAAGAGCAAAACTGTTGTCAGAGTTGTAGGGAAGGGGCACATTAATGGCATTGTGCGCTGATCTCTGGTCAGGGGGCTTTTAGATTCTGAGACCTTGTTGGTAGAGCGTCATCTGATTCATGGGTTTTAGCTCACTCATCAAGGGCAGGGTAAGGGACACTGTAATAGGATTGGTCCTCTAAACCTTGTATGAACAGCTGCAGGTTGTGGTTCAGACTTCCTAAACTCAACAAATATGCATTTTTATGCTTGATGAGTGTGTTTCCTTGCTCCTCTCCTTTTAATATAATATCAGACTGGTGTTAGTTGATTTGGAGGGCAGAGGTGAATATCTCGAAATGAATCTCTGACAATAGAAAACCAATTCCAAGAAGCATAGCTCATTTTCCTTTTCAAGTGTCTCCTGGCCTCTGGTGTTCAGGCCAAATAGACGGCCTGGACGTTCTAGACATGCGTTTCTTTGGATATGCACTCAGGCTCAGGTGGAAGTGGCTTGGAAGAACGTCGCCGACATGTGCTGGGCGGGTCTCCCCTCCAAGCCTGACAAAATTGTCTCCACCATGGCCTCCATCAGCATGCACGTGCGGGTTGGAGATGGAGGTTCTTGCTTGTTGTAAACAGATTCTTGGGCCTCAGTCGGACCTTTGCACATGTTTTTGATAGAAATCACAGGATCACTAGGAGTAGATCTAGCCAGGAAAAAACAGTAGCAGTGTATAAACAAGTCCTATGAACTACGAGGGAGTAGATCCGAGGTGAAGGAGTGATCAGGAGTTCATACCTAGGTTGTTCGAACCTGAAGAAGTAGTGGAAGATGTAGATCCGTCTCCCGCCATGTCGGTCGGCGTCCCGGGGTCGACGACGGCGTGGGGAGGAGATGGAGGAGTCGGAGTCCGGCGGTGATGGCGTAGCCGGACGTGGTCCAGAGCTGCAGGGATGAAGAATGGCGGCGGCGGGGCTTCCCGTCGCTGGCTGCGCCCCCTTCCGGATTGGGTCTAGGGTTTGTCGGTGGGGAGTGCGGCTCACGGTGAACCTCGTACTGAGAGCCGCCGGCCCCCACCCTCTTTATATGCGCAGTAAGACGGGGGCCCACCAGCCATTAAGTGGGCTGGGCGCCCCCGATCAGGGCGCGAGGTCAAGCCCAGTGACCGTTGGGTCACTGGTGAGAGATCAGTCTAACAATCTCCCCCTTGATCTCACCAGTTTCTTTTACTTTTACTTTTCTCATTCCATTACAGATTTGCGCAAAAGGCATGCCTCATCGTCACGGTCTTTTGCCGATAGACTTGACAACCATAATGTTCATCTCTGTTCTGAAATAGATACTTTTACTTTTGGGCCCTTTAGTCCAGGAATCATAGGCTTTCCATTAACCCCATGCTGGCAACGTGTTCCTTGAACACAGTGGGTGGTAAGCCTTTCGTTAGCGGATCCGCGAGCATCTTACTCGTACTGATATGCTCGAGACTTATGGTTTGATCCCGGACTTTATCTTTCACAACATAAAACTTTATGTCAATGTGTTTGGCAACCTATTGTTGTGAGCATATTGTACTGCCAGATTATTATCGCAGTACAATTTCAGTGGCCTATATAGATGTCGTCAACCACTTTCAAACCGGGTATGAATTTTTTCAGCCAATTCACCTGCCCAGTTGCCTCATAACATGCTACAAACTCGGCATACATTGTGGACGATGTAGTGACGGTTTGTTTGGAGCTTTTCCACGATATTGCTCCCCCAGCGAGAGTGAACACATACCCTGATGTGGACTTTCTATCATCTCCCGCATAATCAGAATCCGAGAACCCCACTATGTTCAAGGAATCTGATTTTCTATATGTCAACACGAGGCATTTCGTGCCTTGCAAATAACGCAAGACCTTCTTTACCAACTTCCAGTGTTCTAGTCCTGGATTACTTTGAAATCTGCCAAGTAGCCCGGTAACAAATGCCAAGTCAGGGCGTGTGCACACCTATGCATACTGTAAGCTTCCGACAGCTGAAGCATATGGAACCGCTTTCATCTAATCAATTTCATATTGGTTCCTAGGGCACTGAAAATCCCCATATCTATCACCCTTGACTATCGGTGCAGGTGAAGGCTTACACGCATGCATACTATATCTTTTCAGAACCTTTTCCAAGTATGCCTTTTGCGATAATCCTATAACCCCCTTTCTTCTATCTCGCTGAATCTCGATGCCTAGAACAAAAGATGCTTCACCGAGATCTTTCATATCAAATTTTGAGGACAAGAAATCTTTTGTCTCCCTTAGTAGACTGATATCACTACTCGCGAGTAAGATATCATCTACGTACAAGATTAGAAAAATAAATTTTCCATTCTTGAACTTGGAGTACACACAGTTGTCCTCAACATTTTCCATAAACCCGAACTTCTTTATAGTGCCATCAAACTTTAAATACCACTGTCTGGATGCTTGTTTTAATCCATAAATGGATTTCTTCAAGCGACATCCCATCTGTTCTTTTCCTTTCACGATAAAACCTTTTGGTTGTGTCATGTAAACGTTTTCCTCCAACTCACCGTTGAGGAAAGCCATTTTCACATCCATCTGATGCAACTCCACATCATAATGTGCTACTAGAGCCATTATGATTCTGAAGGAATCTTTACATGAGACTGGAGAAAAGGTCTCATTGTAATCAATCCCTTCCCTTTGCGTAAAGCCTTTTGCCACAAGTCGCGCTTTGAACCTTTCTATATTCCCTTGGGAGTCATATTTCGTCTTGTAGACCCATTTGCAGCCTACCGTTTTGGCCCGTTTAGGAATTATCTCCAAGTCCCAAACACCGTTGGTACTCATTGACTTTATCTCATCTTCCATGGCTTCAAGCCACTTGGACGAGTGCTCGCTTCTCATGGCCTGTTCAAATGAGGTGGGATCATCCTCCATTTGAAACTCTTCAGTGTTATACACTTCATAATCTGCTGGAATGTCAGATCTTCTAACTCTTTGGGACCTCCTCGGTCCATCATTAGATGGCTCCTGTTCAATCGGAACTTGTTGTTGTTCTTCCTCATGCGCAACGCTAGTTTCAATGGGTTCCTGTGAAACAAGTTCCACATGTTCACTAGGTGTTGCCACAGGGACGTCAACAACAGGTTCTATCACTACAGTGTCTGGCACGGTAGGGACATTGGGAACAAGTAGTGTGAAGAATGATTCCTGAATCATCGGAGTGGGTACATATACCCGCTTCTCTTCAAGATCAATCTTGCGCACTGCCTGACTTCCCCTGATCATTTCATCCTCCAAGAACACGGCGTGTCTTGTTTCTACGAACTTTGTATATCTGTCTGAACAGTAGAAACGATAACCCTTGGACTTTTTAGGATAACCAATGAAATGGCAACTCACTGTTTTGGGATCCAGCTTCCCAATGTTCGGGTTAAACACTTTGGCTTCAGCGGGGCACCCCCACACACGTAAGTAGTTCAGTGAGGGTACTCGGCCTGTCCACAATTCATACGGTGTTTTAGGCACCGACTTACTTGGGACCCTATTTAGAATGTGAATAGCGGTTTTTAGCGCCTCTATCCACAGACTTAGTGGGAGAGATGAGTAACTCATCATGCTGCGCACCATATCCATCAGGGTACGGTTGCGCCTTTCAGCTACTCCATTTTGCTGAGGCTCCCCCGGTGTGGAGTACTGAGCAACTATGCCATTTTCCTGCAAGAACTTTGCAAAAGGACCAGGAATTTGGCCATATGGGGTATGTCGCCCACGCGATCGGAATGAACTATTTTAATCTTTAAGTTGTGCTGATTTTCAACCTCAAGCTTAAAGATCATAAATTTATCCAATACTTCCGATCTGTCTTTAATTGGATAAATATAGCCATAGCGAGAATAATCATCTGTGAATGTTATAAACGAGTCATAACCATCCATACTTTTAACGGGAAATGGTCCACAAATATTAGTGTAGACTATCTATAATATTCTCGCACTTCTTTTGGCATCTTTCTTTATTTTCTTTACATATTTTCCTTTGATGCAGTCGATGCACTGCTCAAAATCGGTGAACTCTAATGGAGGAAGAATCTCATTCTTTACTAATCTCTCTATTCTCCCCCTCGAAATATGGCCTAAACGACAGTGCCATAATTTCAACGACGCATCTTGAGTTCGCTTTCGCTTTCTATTCGGATTGTTCGACGAGGATACAATCTCATTCACATTCTCATTGCTGACAACATTCACATTATCACAAATAGATAACAAATAAAGATCTTCTTGCGTGAAGGCAAGACCAACACATTCATTATTAAATAGTATCTCACATTTGCCATCTCCAAAATGGCAACCATAACCATCTTTGTCTAGACGTGAAACACTAATCAAGTTTCTATGCAATGAAGGAATAAATAAAACATCTCTAAGAATCAAAATAAATCCATTATTAAGTTGTAGAGGAAGATCGCCAACAGCTTCAACATCAGCTCGAACTCCATTGGCGACTCTAACCCATCTTTCGCTTCTTTGCATAGTCCTTGTCGAACTGAATCCCTGTAAACAATTTGCAACATGAACCGTTGCACCAGAGTCAATCCACCAAGTAGATTTATCAAATTTAACATATAAAGTTTCATTTACAAATGTAATAACATTCTCACCATTGCTTGCCAAGATCTTCTTCGAAAAGACAGGGCAATCTTTCTTGTGGTGTCCCGGCTTCAAGCACTCAAGGCACTGATTAGGGTCCACCACCCTCCTTTGAGGTTGCTGTGGCTGTTGCTGTTGCTGTTGTTGAGGTCTGTACTGGTGCATTGGCTTCTTACCCTGAGCTTTCGCAATGGGGCTGCCATTGCCTTTCTTGTTATCCTTGACATAGTTGATTGCACCACCAGTTGCTCCCTTGATTCTTTCCTCCTCTTGGGCACACATGGCTATCAACTTGTCCAATGACCAATCCTCAGGATTATTGTTGTAAGATACAACAAAAGTTTCAAACTCTTTTGGCAGGGAAGCAAAAATTAGATGAATATGGAATTTCTGAGAAATAGCTAATTCCTTGTCCATTGGTTTAAGCTTAGATGCCATACTGTTCATTTTCAGGATATGGTCTCTTACACCACCACCAGCATATTTTTCAGTGATCAATTTCTTGATCACCTGAGTGGCATAAGTCTTTGAGGAACCAGTAAACTGGTTCTTCAACCTTTCCAGAATTTCAGTGACCGTGTCACATTCTGGTGGGAGCGAGTTCAGGATGGCAGGATCTACAGTGTTCTTAACAACTGCAACCAACTTCTTGTTGGCCTTTTCCCACCTAACCCGCTCCAGATCATGTCTCATCTTTTCTGGACCAAAGTCCAGTTCCCGCTGTTTCCAAGCGGCATCATCCTCACCTACCTCTCTCACAGGCTCCTTGAGCACTGTGGGACGAGGCTCAGTGAGGATCCAGTCAACCTCAGCCAACAGAAAAGCCAACTCAATTTTCATCTCCCACTCCAAGTGGTTATCTCCCTTGAGAGGTGGGATATCTTTAACCATGTTCATCAGAATGGAGCCTGAAAACATAGTTCAAAATAGTGAGAACAATATAAAACATAGTAAATGAGTTGCTTTTATGCATTATAACTAAATCACCATTGGGCAGAAATAGAAATAATGCATAAACCTTTAAACGAACATTGATTATAATATTATTATTTATCAACGTTGGTCAGAAAAATAATAATCATCATAATGACAAAAAACATGTTATTTTCAAAATTAAATTCTCCTGTTGGTTCGAATTTAACAGTGAAAATTAAAATCAAAGTACGCAGCGGAAACAATTAACAATTCTCTATATTTCATTTTTCCAGAAACAATTCATATACTTTAATATTCTCTGTGCAAAAATTTTGTTGGAATAAATTTACACAGAAAATATACAATAAAACAATTCAAATTGCATCAAAATGCAAACAAATCTGCTTCTGGAGATTAATAAAAACGCAAAAAAAAACAAAAGGCCAAATCGGCCCACGGCCAGCTGCTCGGCCCAGCTGGCCAGCAGCGCCTCGCGCGCGCGCACGGCCCATGCGGCCAGCACGGCCCAGCCGGCGGCGCGCGGCCCTCGCAACGGCCTCTCCCCCTCCCGGCCAGGCCGCAACCTGGGCCTGGGCCGGGGAAGCGGCCCACGCGGTCACCCCTCTTGGACCCAAAACGGTTCGTTCATTTTCGGTCGTTGGATCTAAGTTGTGGAGATCGGACGGCTGTGAGAATTTTTCGGAAGAACAAAACCCCCCAGCCGGCCTATCCTGTGAAACCCTAGCCATTTTCACTCCACCCGGCCGCCGCTCTTGCCTCCTTTCTCCCTTCTCTCCCGACAGCGGCGGCCGTCCGAGACACTCGCGCCACGGCGTGCCCGTTCGCCGGAGGAAGAAACGAAGGCGGCGCCGCCGCAGGGCCCCTAGCCGGCGAGCGCGTTCGCCCTTGGCGGAGCGCGCCGCCGTCTAGCGGCTCTGCGGTTGATGCCACGTGCCCAAGGCAGTGCACCGGCGATCCCAAGGCTCGGCCGGGCTCTTTCATGTTCGTCGGCGAGCCCAAGGCTCGGCCGTGACTGAGCCCTCGCGCGAGCGCGGTTGCCTTGTTCCTCTTTTTTTTTGTTTCGATCCGATCTGATCGGATGCAATCTTTTCTTGCTGTTTGCATGTCTTTAGGGTGTGGATCCCTTGGATCGTCCCTCTTTTCTCTCATCTCCTTTCTCCCCCGATCTGGATCTAGGGTTTGATTAACGGGATAGTGTTTGCTACTGTTCGGATCAAAAGAACCGACTGAACTTTGCCCTCTTAGGGTTCGGCCCGAAGCCAGATCCACTTCCTAGAGTGGCTCTGATACCATTGATATAATACTCAGGATCACTAGGAGTAGATCTAGCCGGGTAAGGAGAAAAATAGTGCATAGTACATGGTCCTATGAGCTACTAGGGATTAGATCGGAAGGGAAGAGGAGACTGGGAAACAATACCTAAGTTGTTTGAACCAGAGGACGTAGTAGAGGAGGTGGAGCCGTCGCCCGCCATTGGCTTCGGGCTCCTGGGAACATCACCGCCGTCGAGCGGCCTTGGAGTGGCGCCCTAGGCCTGAGCCCCGAGACAGAGCAAGACGACCGACGGCTCGCGTCGGTGGGGCCCTTCATCCCCACCTCTCATCCCGTTCTACGGCGGTAGCACGGACGGTGAGGAGTGGCCCAAGGAGTCGCTCCACTCCACCAAGGTTGATCTGTTAGGGTTAGGATTTGATCCCTCTTTTTGGAAACAGAATCGAGTCCTCCCCCTCTTTTCTGCTATTCGGATAAAATCCGACCTTTCTTTACCCTCTTAGAGTTCATCCGAGACGGATGGTAACGATCTTTTACCCTCTTAGGGTTTGGGTTTACTTTTCCGATTTGAAATCGGTTGCATTTCACTTTTACCCTCTTAGGGTTAAACCCGAATCCAGATCCACTCACTAACCGAGCTCTGATACCATTGATAGAAATCACAGGATCACTAGGAGTAGATCTAGCCGGGAAAAAACAGTAGCAGTGTATAAACAAGTCCTATGAACTACGAGGGAGTAGATCCGAGGTGAAGGAGTGATCAGGAGTTCATACCTAGGTTGTTCGAACCTGAAGAAGTAGTGGAAGATGTAGATCCGTCTCCCGCCATGTCGGTCGGCGTCCTGGGGTCGACGACGGCGTGGGGAGGAGATGGAGGAGTCGGAGTCTGGCGGTGATGGCGTAGCCGGACGTGGTCCAGAGCTGCAGGGATGAAGAACGGCAGCGGCGGGGCTTCCCGTCGCTGGCTGCGCCCCCTTCCGGATCGGGTCTAGGGTTTGTTGGTGGGGAGTGCGGCTCACTGTGAACCTCGTACTGAGAGCCGCCGGCCCCCACCCTCTTTATATGCGTAGTGCGACGGGGGCCCGCCAGCCATTAAGTGGGCTGGGCGCCCCCGATCAGGGCGCGAGGTCAAGCCCAGTGACCGTTGGGTCACTGGTGAGAGATCAGTCTAACAGTTTTCTCCCGACCTGTACAGGGTCGTGTCTCGCATAGACAGAAAATGTACCTTGAAGGATGGAAAGCTCAACAATCGATGGGCTATGGACATCTCCGGGGCACTGATCGTTCAGGTGATCTGCCATGATCGTTCAGGTGATCTGCCAGTACTGTAGAGTTTGGCGGATTATTCAAAGTGTGCACCTCGACCACTCCCAGGTTGATCGCTTTGTTTGGAATTGGACGACGGATGGCTCCTACTCCGCGTTCTCAGCCCACTGTTCCTTCTTCAATGGTTCGGTTCAGCTGCTGGGAGCCCAAGAGTTGTGGAGAACCAAGGCGCTTGCACGCGCCAAGTTCTTCTGGCTCGTTCTTCACAGTCATCTCTGGACGGCGAGCGGAGGAAGAGACACAGGTTACAGGATGATGACGCCTGCACTCTCTGTGCTCAAGACTCCGAGTCGGCAGAGCATCTCTTCCTAGGTTGTGTCTTCTCTCGTGAGGTGTGGTTTCGGCTTCTACAGCCTCTGGGCCTCGTCGGCCTTGCACCGGCCGTGACGGATGACATTGTCCAGTGGTGGAAAGGTACGCGCACGCTCATGGCAAGGCACCTCAGGCCGGCTTTTGACACTCTGATGCTGCTCGTCGCTTGGATGATTTGGATGGAGCATAATGCCCGCATGTTCTAGAGGTCTGCCTCTGACACCACCCAGCTACTTCGACACATTCTTCTTGAGGCCGAGGCATGGACGGAGCGGGGTTTGGTACTCTCAGGGAGGTGATCCCGTTTTGCTTGCAAAGCTTCGTTGCGATGTAATATTTATCCTTTCTCTAGCTCGCTCTTTCTGTCGGACGACCGCTCGCCTTCGTGACTTAGTCTGTAGTGTTTAAACCCTTCCTCTTAATGAAATACGGGTGAATAGCCTGATCACGGAAAAAAAGTTTTAATTGCAAACGAGTGATTGGTCCAACCACAACGAGTAGGCTTAATTAAAGGAGCACAAGCCACCAAAACAGTGACACGTCATTATTTTGTTGGATTTCTGTAACTTATTTTAAGTAGATGTATCATTACTTTTGTTTCTGATTGTATCTTATTTTGTACATCTGTTTCTGTTATCTACGTAACATGCAAGATAAGACGATGGATCTTATGAATGTGAGCAATTAACTTTTAACTTTGTTATATAAATTGTCATTGGCAAAAAAAAATTATCAGTGCAAAAACACATTATACATTTTTAGTTTTTATTGTTTTTTCAAATGTAGTAGCGTTAGCACAGATAAATTAAATATACTAGTTACATGTAGTGTACCACTTTGTGTTTCTTTTTGAATAAATGACTTACATTAGGGCCCGTTTGGATTCCTTCATTTTGGAGGAATTGGAATTCACTCAATAAACTAGGCTATTTGTCTTAGAATTTGACATTCCACCACTTTCCAAAGTCCACATATAAGCTTATCTCAAATTCATAGGGTGTGAGAGGAAAATGGATTCTATAGATCACTATGCTATATTTCTACTTTGCAACTTATAACACACTCTTCAACTCACTCCCTCCCCTACGGTAAAAAAGTAACACATGGGTATCTCTATCGTATAAGTAATAATAATATACAAATATAATCCATATATAATCATATTAACTTAATTAATATGTGTTTAAATTATGATTCTTACAATAAATTTAATTCCAAGCATCCAAATGGGGCCTTACTGCTGCTATTACTGTGATGCCAAGACTAACCATAAAATCGTTTTCGCCAAATAGATGTCATGAAACAAACAGGGCATTTGGTCTAGTGGTATGATTCTCGCTTAGGGTGCGACAGGTCCCGAGTTCAATTCTCGGAATGCCCCTATTTTGCTTTTTATATATTTTTTCCCTGTTAGAGAGAGATTGATTTACATTTTCTTTGTCCAATTTTTTTCCCTGACAGAGAAAGAGAATGGATCAGCTCCGCAGCCTTGTTTTTTCAATTCAATACACACTTCGACTTGCGGCTGTTTTTTTACCTAGTGTTAATATTTGCTAAGAGCGAGGCATTCGGCAAAGCGGTTCTTTACCTAGTGTAGCTCTCGGCAAACCACGTTTTTACCGATTGCGGCTCTCCGCAAACTGTGCTTTCGCCGAGTGCCCGACGTTTGATCCCCGACAAAGTCTTTGACACTCGGCAAAGAGTAAGTTTCCGGTAGTGTGGCCTACCTGAGATGCGGCGACTCCTCAAGCTCGGGGTCAGGTGCGACATCACAATTTACAGGGTGCTCTGCTACAAGGACCGCGACGTGGCCGCGCACCTAGTCGTCGGGCCACCACCTGACATGGGCGAGCAGCTCTCGGCCACCTCCTATCCATCTTTGTCAGTGCCGACCTCACATTGGAGGTTGCCGGCGAGTCGCGCACAAATACATTGCAGATACAAGGGTGTATGCCGGATCTTGAGATGCTGAGTGATTGTCAACTGGTATGATGCACATGTTCTTTGGCTTGTGTTGTGCAGGTGTCGAGCACAGAGACGGTGATCGAACGCAAGGTGAAGGTCAAGTAGAGACGTGCCGTGTCGATGGACCCAGAGCAGTGAAGGGCGGACGTGAGGCTTGGACTGACGGACCGGTGGCCTGAGGATCGACCGTGGTGGCTGACAGCCTGGGACAGCGACAAGTGAAGACTTGCGGGTGGACGGGGTGCACGAGCGGTGGATCCCTCTACGACGTCGGTTTGGTGGTTGAGCCACAGAAAAACCACCGAGTGGACGGTTTCCAGGTTTGGGCCTCAAAACCTGGGTGCTGCCGGTTTCTGAGTTTGGGCCATAAAACTCGGGCTGAGGACAGTGGCTTGGGCCTCAAAACCTGGGCACTGGCGGGTTTCTGAGTTTGGGCCACAAAACTCAGGCGACGGACGACAGGTTTCCCGAATTCGGCCTCAAAACCAGGGGATGGCCCAGGTTTCCCGGTTTCGGCCTCAAAATCGGGGGGAGGTCCGTGAAAAGGACGAGCAGCGTGAGGCGGCACGTGGCGGCATCCGGTGAGGTCGCGTCAAGGCGAAGCTACCCGATGTGCGGGCGTGGTCGTTGGATCAACATCAACTCAAGTTGGTCAGGAATACCCTTAGGGTTAGCCTGCTCGCTCATTAGCAGTAGGGGTAGAAGGGGAATAATTGTATTAGGCTATATTA
The DNA here is from genome assembly GCA_009763385.1 of Coix lacryma-jobi var. lacryma-jobi. NCBI lineage: Eukaryota > Viridiplantae > Streptophyta > Magnoliopsida > Poales > Poaceae > Coix > Coix lacryma-jobi. The sequence goes on along the minus strand of CM019831.1, from coordinate 13,093,456 downwards.
GGAGAGGCAACCCCTCCCTCCAGACTATCTCAGCCATTGCTATTTTCATTCTAGGGTTTCCTGCTCTCCCAGTCCCTGCTGTAGCTAATGAGATCCACAGAGACGGTGAATCATACCTCTGTGTATTTGGATTTTGCGGAAACGGGACCGGATTCCCGTTGTCTCCTCGTGGGGATGAATTTCGGCTAGCAATCGTGATTGTGATTCGCGTTTTGAACTTGTTCTTCGCGTTCTTCATTTCTCCATGATTTTCCCGTCACTCGATCTACCTCCTCGCTGCGTCTTTTTAGAATCCACTTGAATCAACTTGTTCTTTGATGTGAGGAGAACATTTCCACCGAAGGAATTTATCTCTACCCTCACGAACAAGTAGATCGGATCCATTCAAGTTTTGTGGCGCTTTTTCGGTTCTTGCACCTTCCCTTTCGATTTCCCGGAGTTTGAGTTGATTTGAGCGGATGATTTCTTGGGGATAGTCTCCTAACTGTCTTGTGATCATCTTCTCCGATTTTGGGATCGAGGGATTTTGATTTGGATCAAATTTGGGATGGTTTGGGAGAAGGGCGACTGAAATCGCCCTCCCTGAGTGGTCGCAGACAGTCTGCCATTCAGGGCGAGGACAGTCCGCGCGTCGGGCTCGAGCCAGACCAGTGGCTCTGCGGCTCGGTTGTTTGGGTTCGGGTTGACCGACGGACAGTCCGCCGTAGTAACCCGCTGACAGTCCGGGACTGTCCAGGGGCTATTCAGCAACAGTGCGGTTTTGAGGAATTTGTCGGCGGACAGTCCGCTAGTGGGCCGCGGACAGTCCGTAGTAGGCCCGGACAGTCCGGCACCAGGAGCCCGGACAGTCCGGCAACCTGCTGTAGGTTGTGATTTAGTGCGTTTGCTGTCCCGGTTTTTTCGTTTGGTTTTTGGACTTTTCGTTTGCACTTAGAGTTCACCTAGGAACCTCTCTAGGTATCTTTGCTACTTGTTAGCATAGGTATTTGGAGATTTCTTGACGTAGCCTTCCATTTATGTTCGGGAGTCGGTTTTTGGGGTTGAACATGAGTCAGAGTTTTCAGTGTTTTGTTTGCTCTTGTTTGGTGGTGCCTTGCTGTGATCCTAGGGATCATCCACCCTCTTCCAAGGGTCGTGGGCATCACGTTTGCACTCAAAGCTTTTGGGGGTTGATTTGTCAGGACAGAGTCCAGAGTTTCAAAAGAAATTTTTAGGCTCTCATTCACCCCCCTCTGGTCACTTTCTGGTAGCGTTCTCGGTCCTTCAATTGGTATCGGACCGGGTCAAGGATCTTCCACCTTAGTCGGTTCCAGATCCATAGAAGGAGACATGGATCGCGGCATGGGCAAACCGTCATTTTTCGATGGGACGAACTATGCGTATTGGAAGATACACATGTCAGCCTATCTTCAGAGCATGGGTGCTTCCATTTGGGATATTTGCAACTCTGCTGATTACGTGATCTTGGCTGCTTGTGTGACTCACCATCAGATCGATGAGCACGATGCCAATATCCGAGCCCGTAATGCTCATTTTTCCTGTTTGAGCATGTCTGAGTTTGATCGAGTTTCTCACCTCGCTATGGCTCCGGAGAGTTTGGCGACTCATGCGTTTCATGAGGGAAGCACTCAAGTCAAAACCCGTCTCTATGAGTCGCACAAGGAAGAGTATGAGAACCTTCGACACATGCCTGACGAGAGCATAGAAAGTTTATTCGCTCGCTTTCAGGTGATTGTCAACATGATGAGGGCTAACAAGGAGCTGTTGCCTTTCGACGATCATGAGAGGGCGCTCAAGCTTTTACACACTCTCAATCGGTCGGTGTGGGACTCCAAGGTTCAGGCGATCATCGAATCGCCTAACTATGAGACTCTCACGTGCGACGAGCTCTTTAGTAAGCTCAAGTCCAGTGAGATTGACGCCATGGCGAGGGATTCTTATGAAAATCCTTCTGGCCCGTCGATGGCTTTGGTTTCTGGCTCTTCTGCTAACCCCTCTGGAGGCTTTGCTTTGTCATCTTTTCTTTCTGTCACAGAGGAGCAGCTGGAGTTCATGGTGGACGACGAGTTGGCATTGCTGAAAGGTCCAAATTGGCTAGAGGGGGGTGAATAACCTAATTAAAAATCTACAAAACACTTAGGCAAACACTATTAGTGTGACAAACGACAAAGCTTTTTGCGCTAGCCTAATTGTGTGTTGCAAGCCACCTATCCAACAATTCTACCTAATAAAGCTATATCACACAAACAATTAGAGCTAGAAACTAATGCGGAATAAACATACTAGCTCTAGCACAACTATGATCAAGATGATCTAAGATAAACAAGTGCGTGCAAAAGATGAACTATGAAAATCAATTACAACTAGCTACACAAGGCAAATAACTCAAAGTAAATGCACAAAGTAAATGAGCTAGATAGAGGTGGTTTCACTGAGCCTTTGGGATCGCCTAGTGGAGAGCCAATCACCGGGGAAATCCACTCATGAAGCCAATCACCAAGAAAGATGCACAATCACAATAAGCACATGGGACACCAATATTTATCCCGAGGTTCACGTGCTTGCCGGCACGCTACTCCCCATTGTGTCGACCAACACTAGGTGACCCGGTGGCTAATCGACACAAAGACAAGCTCACAAAGAGCGCCACAAGAATCTACCGCTAGTGAAGTAGCCCAATGACACGAGCAATCCACTAAGGATGCCTCTTGCCGCTCCGGCGAGGTGAGGCTCTAAAACCTCTCACAATCACGATCGGTGGTGGCCAAGAACAATCTCCTTCTGTTGCCAACAACACCACAACGCCTCCAAGCCATCTAGGCACTGGCAAATGCCAAGAGTAACAAGAAACTCAAAGCCGATGCGAAGAACTAGTGCCACTAAATTGAACTCTTTCAAATCACCGCACTAGATCACTCAATCTCACTTGGTTTAATCAAATTGACTTGGGAGATGAGTTGGGAGGCTTGCCAAAGCTCACTAGAATGCTTAGGAATTAAAATGTGCAAGAGGGAATCCAAGTGAGCCGGCCAAGCCCCTTAAATAGGCCACTCAAGTCGGCCCAGCCGTTGGGCTGAAATCACGACCATCGAACGCTGCCCCAGCGTCCGATGCTCCAGATGGAGCCACGTGTCCCCTGAGACGAATTCAGTCTGTTAGATCCCAATGGTCAAATTTCTTCGCACCACGGTTAAAGTGACATCGGACGCACCGATGCCAGGCATCGGACGCTTCGATGCCACTGCACGATTCAGCTCTTTTCTACGCCACATCAGACGCTGCGGCACCTTCACATCAGACACTTAACCCCTACGTCCGATGATCATGCAGAGAGGTTCCAGACAGGGTCAAATCACATTGGACACGTCTGATGGATTGGCATCGGACGCAGGCCATCTCCGATGCTTCCTGGAAAACACGCTCGCGCCACGTCACCTGCATCGGACTCTGCAACAGTGATTCCGCAGTATCCGTTGCCAGCGTCCGATGCTCCTTCAACTTCTGTCAGAAACTAGGGTTAACCATCGGACGCTCAGCCCAGCGTCCGATGCTCCTCGGAGCAGCGTCCGATGCTTCTGAACACACTACTTCTCTTCCAAAAAACTATACACTAGTTTCTCCCACTTCTCCACAACTCCTTAACACCCCCTTATCCCAAAAGTGCCAACACCACCAAGTGTACATCATTATATGCTAGTGTGTTAGCATTTTGCAAAGCATTTTCCAAGGGGTTTTGTTAGTCACTCACTAGGTCTATAGCATCAATATGTTAGAGAACTCCTAGTGGCACTTGAACATCGCATAAGCTGTGAATTATCTCTTCTTAATAGTACGACTATGTATCCTAAATGTGATCACACTTACTAAGTGTCTTGATCACTAAAACAAAGAGCCCTATAGGTTATACCTTTGCCTTCAGGACTCTTTGTTCCATCTCTTCTCTTCTTCATTTCGCCAATGGTAGAGCACTTGATCTCTTGAGTGCTTGTGGCCATCACCATCCTCCATGGTTGCCAACTTGCTAGCTCCACCACTTGGCTTGGTCTCAATCCTTTCTTATAAGCTACACACATGCTTAGCAATAGGATTAGACCAAATAGGTTTTATCAATTAACCAAAACCAAACTAGGGCTTTCACCTGCTTGCCAACCGGTTCTCGTGGTTTCACAAGAACCGCATGAATCGTCACCGTGGAGGAGGACGAGGTGGCTGCTACGAGTGTGGAGGCTCGGACCACTTCATCGCAAATTGCCCGAAGAAGAACAAGCAAGCTTTCGACAAGGCGGATCATGGCCACAAGTACGACTCCGGCAAGCGCAAGGAGAAGTACGTCCCCGTCAAGCACAAGCGGAGGGGCGGCTTCAACAAGGAGTACATCAAGGAGAAGTACTTGGAGAAGGCCCAGGCTGAGCAGCGTGCCTTCTTCGCCACGCTCAGCGACGTCGACGACTCAGATGATGACTCTGCTGCATCAAGCGATGATGAGTCCGAGAAGAAGAAGAAGATCGAGGACAAGCTGAACGGTCTCTATTTCTTCGCCGACAACGAGGGCTTCTGCACCATGGCCCTCGGCGATGAGGTCAACAGCGAGATGGAGGAGATCCCTCGGAACGACGACGACACCTCCTAGGTATCACAAACCCCTGATGATCTCTCTGCTGAGGTTGATAAACTTACTGCTGCCCTCCTTAGTCAAGATAAGCTGCTTAGGCGTGCTGCTAGAGAGAGGAAGGAGTTTAGGCAGAAGTGGGAGGATGCGGTGAAGGAGCTTGAATCTGTCAAGTCCACCGTTGTCGTGACTGAGGAGGATGAGTGTGAGATGTGCTCCAAGCACATGACTGACCTTCTCACTTTAAGGGGGAAGTATGTTGCTTTGGTTGGAGAGGTGGATGAGCTTAGGGCTAGACCCGTGTTGCTCGGTGCGTGCAAGTCTTATGCAGGCTTGCAATCCGAGTTGGCAGAGAAGAATGCCAAGATTGTGTCTCTTGAGAAGGCTAGCTCGGATAGCACTTGTGTGTCTATGTGTGCTTTGTGTGAGAGCTTGGAGATTGCTAATGTGAAGCATGACAAGATGCAAACCGAGGAAGAAAACACATACCTTCGGACCATCTTGTCATGGGTGTCTAGTAGTGAGTGTTGATGGTGCTTAAAGCATCATTTCACCATCAACATTTCACCCAAAACCAAGGTAAAACAACATAAAAAGTAGAAGATTTGGTTTATAACTAACCTATTTCCACATGTGAATAGTTTCTTATCATAATGCAGGAAATGATGGAATTTGGGCCAAACAAGTATACCAGGAGCAAGGCCAAGTCACTCTGGCCCATTTGGGCCTAAGTAGGGTGGCGACCGCCACCTATTACTGGCGGCCGCCAGGTCCATCTTGCCAAAAGTGGCCCAAGCCACGTCATCGATCCGTGGGAGTCACCTCCAGCTCAAATCCTGGCCATTGCACACTAAGACGGTTTGACCCAAGGGCCAAGAAGAGTATCACCTGGATAGTGGGCTTTGGACACGAGTCCAAACCCTAACCGACCCTCAAACCGAATTAGGAGAGCAAGTGAAGACCGTTGGATGAATGACGGTTGCAATGGACGGCAGAGAGGTGGCGGGCGCCAGGGTTTAGTGGCGGGCGCCACCCCCTAAACCATAACCGACCTCCCCATCACTCTATAAGTACCCCCTAGCTTCCTAGCACTATAAATAGGCCCCTAGAGCTCTCATTCGGGGAGCCTCACATTAGTATTCACCATTTGGTTAGAATAGCACACTTGCTATGCTAGAGAGATTAGAGAGAGTGTGAGTGCCTCACTAGAAGAGGAGCTGGAGAGGAGAAGAGTAGAAGCCTGGAGAGTTCCGGAGTTGTCGGAGACCTCTGCTTCTCTCTGCTCTGCGCTTCAACTTTGGTAACTTAGTATTTATTTTATCTTCAAGTATTTATTTTCAGTACTTGTGTGTTTGTTCCATTGCTTGATATTAGTTTCAAGTGCTCTAGTTCTAGTACAGGGCTAGTAGTAGTAATATATATATTAAGTGTGGTACTTAGGCTATATATTGCCAGTGAATACGGCTAGGCCCCCGGATAGCTGTGGTAGCAAGCAGGTGGTGACAGCCCTGTGCGCCTTGAATTCCACCACGTAGTTGGTCTAGTTTAATAGTAGGGCTCGTTGTGCTAGCATTCAACCTGTCAGTGGTAAAGGCTAGTACGCCCACAGTACACTAGTAAAGAACTTAAATCACTAGAAGTCTAATAGAACTAGGATCTACCCCAGTAGATAGTGCCCGTTCCCTTCATCTATCCTAGATATCCTTATCCCCCTAGTTTTCTCAAAATCACTTCGCGTTCCTCGTGGATTCGATACCCCGGAATACTCTGAGGTCAAAAGCTACAACTGACAGCCGTGAGCTTGCGGTTTCTTCTGCGTGCCACCTGAGGTGTCAACAAGCTTTTCTGGCGCCGTTGTGGGGGAACGGTAGCTGATTTTTGAGACTAGAGTTAGGATCATCTTTACCCTCTCCGCATGGAGAATCAATCTATCTTACAATTCGCAGCTCCTAAGAGTTCACGATTAGAGCCACATTTATCATCACAACCTATATATGCCGATAGTTACGAATTGCGCCCTGACTTTATTAACAAAGTTCAGGGGGCATGTTTACGGGATCAAAAAATCCCTACACACATCTACGTGAGTTTGAGCAAGTCTGTGCATGCTTGAACATTTCGGGCATTTCACCCGACACTGTCAAGTGGAAGCTGTTTCCGTTCACTTTGACGGGAGCAGCTAAAACATGGCATGCTCGAACTGTGGGAAGTCCAGAGGAGACTGGGGAACTTTACGGACCAAGTTTATCTTGACATATTTCCCTGTCCACCGAGTGGTACGACTACGAGTAGAAGTGTTGACCTTTAGACAAAATGATAAGGAGACATTAGGGGAGGCTTGAGACCGCTTTATTGGTTTAATCAATTCAGGACCCGATTTAGCCATACCCGATCCAGTGCTCCTTCAACATTTTTATGTCGGTCTAGAGAAAGAGAGCGCTCTTCACCTTGATCATTCGTCAGGTGGAGCATTTCTTCATCTTTCTCCACGAGGTGAAAAGGAGGTTCTTGATAGAATTCTCGAGAACACTCCTTATACTGGAGTTTCCGATGAAATCCCTGAGGAAGAAGTCGTAGAAACTCAAGTTTTGACCGTAGAACAACAAGAAGAGCCCGAGTCTAGCTCGCTATGGACTTAGCGGCGCCTATTCAGTCCACATCTGAAGAGAGAAATTCTTTCGGAATTTTTGGGCAAGATAGCGGGATGATGTGTTTGAGGATTACGGAAATGCTATGAACTACTCGTTCAAGCTCTCCCATCCGACAAACCACTTCCTGAGTATTCTTCTGATGGAATCTATAGCCGAGAGCGTCTTTTGGAACTTTCAGTGTCATGAGTCATGAATGGACAATGGAAGCCGAAGTGACAGAAAACATCCCTCGCATAGATAAAGTACCTAGCATAATAGATTGTCGAATTAGGGGAGAAAGGGCCTTTGCCTTTTACGACCCTGTCATGGGAATTTAATGTTCTTGCTAGTAATTACGTATCCAGAACATTCCCCGACCTTCAACGACAACAACTAAACGGTGTTTAAGAGACCCAAATGGTGACATCTTGGAAAGTGAAGGAATCCAAAAGATGGTCCCCATCCAAGTAGATGGAGCGGACATGGTCTTAGATTTCTACATTTTGATGTAGTCCTTTTTGACGTCTTCTTAGGACAACCGTTGGTCCATACTTGCCTTGCAAGGACCATGTCAAGAGAACTTTAATGCTCAAATTGGTGGAAAAGAGTACTCAGTACCTTTCGTTCGCGCATTAAAATCTATTGCCGAACAACCACCAGAACCAGATCTTCTCGATCAAGCTAGAACCTCTACTCTTCATGAGTTGGCTCAGCCTGATTTTGAAGAAGATTCTGATTTCTTTGTCGAAGAAGAAGCCGAGACAGATGAACCGTTTTGCTTAGATGAATCAGAAAAGCCATCTCGACCTTCCATACAGCTAAAACCTCTGCCTGAAGGCCTAAGATACATTTTTCTAAACAATGACCCCGAGACTCCCGTAATCATTAGCAGTAAGCTATCAGAAGAGGAAGTCCGTAGGTTGACCCTTGTCTTAGAAAAAAACACTGATCTGTCTTTGGCTATTCACTTCAAGATTTGAAGGGAATTAGTCCAAATCTCTGCACCCATCGTATCCCTCTCGATCCTGAGATACCCCCTTCAAGAGAGCCCCAAAGACAACTTAATAACGCTATGCGTGAAGTTGTGAAAAAGGAGGTTATGAAACTCTTGCACGCGGGAATTATTTATCCAGTTCCTTATAGTGAATGGGTAAGTCCCGTGCAAGTAGTTCCAAAGAAAGGAGGCATGACAGTCGTTAAGAATGAGAAAAATGAGTTAATCCCTCAGCGCACTGTCACTAGATGGAGGATGTGTATAGACTATAGGAAGCTGAATAAAGCCACAAAGAAAGATAATTTCCCTCTTCCTTTTATAGATGAGATGCTAGAGAGATTGGCAAACCATTCCTTCTTTTGCTTCCTGGATGGATATTCCGGTTATCACCAAATCTCAATCCATCCAGATGACCAATGTAAGACCACTTTCACATGCCCGTATGGAACTTATGCCTATAGACGCATGTCCTTTGGACTTTGCAATGCGCCGGCATCTTTCCAACAGTGTATGATGTCCATCTTTTCCAACATGATTGAACAAATCATGGAGGTATTCATGGACCACTTTTCGGTCTATGGGAAAACCTTTGACGATTGCCTAGCCAATTTAGACAAAGTCCTCCAACGCTGTGAAGAGAAGGACCTAGTTCTTAACTGGGAAAAGTGTCACTTCATGGTGCGGGAAGGAATTGTCCTAGGCCATCGAATTTCAGAACGTGGGATAGAAGTGGATAAAGCCAAAATCGATGTAATTGAACAATTGCCACCACCCACTAATGTGAGAGGAATCCAAAGCTTCTTGGCTATGCCGGCTTTTATAGAAGGTTTATTAAGGATTTCTCACAGGTCGCTAGACCCTTAACGAGCCTGTTAGCAAAAGACGTCCCGTTCAAATTGGACGAGGATTGTCTACAAGCTTTCAATATTTTGAAAAAGGCTCTAACCTCTGCACCAATCATCCAACCCCCAGATTGGAATTTGCCGTTCGAAATCATGTGTGATGCTAGTGATTATGCTATGGGAGCCGTCCTTGGTCAAACTAAAGATAAGAAGCATTATGCTATTTCTTATGCTAGTAAGACCCTGACTGGCCCCCAGCTAAACTATGCAACCACAGAAAAGGAACTTTTGGCCGTAGTCTTTGCCATAGACAAGTTTAGATCTTACTTAGTGGGAGCTAAGGTGATTGTTTATACCGATCACTCTACTCTGAAATATCTCTTCACTAAGAAAGATGCTAAGCCAAGGTTGATCCGCTGGATGGATCCTACTCCTTCAAGAATTTGACCTGGAAATAAGAGACAAGAAAGGAGTAGAGAATTCAGTAGCCGATCACTTGTCTAGACTACAAGTCAATAATTCGGACAATCTCCCAATAAATGACTTTCTTCGCGATGATACCCTTTTAAAAGTCACGTATACCAACCCTTGGTATGCAAACATCGTGAATTTTATAGTCGCCGGCTATGTCCCGCCGGGGGAGAATAAAAAGAAACTGCGATATCAAAGCAGAACGCACCTATGGGATGAACCATATCTCTATAAGGTCTGTGCAGATGGACTCTTGAGAAAATGTGTCCCCATAGAAGAAGCAACAAAAATCATAGATAGATGTCACTCCGCCGAATATGGAGCTTTTCGGACACATGCTAAAATATGGCAAAGTGGTTTTTATTGGCCATCCATGTACGAGGACACAAAGAATTTTGTGAGACGTTGTCCTCGTTGCCAAAAGCATGGTAACATTAATACCCGAGATGCTATGCCTCTCGTGAACAATCTGCAAGTTGAGTTGTTCGATGTTTGGGGTATAGATTTCATGGGCCCCATTCCTAAATCCTATGACGCCGAGTACATTCTTGTGGTTGTGGATTATGTCTCGAAATGGGTAGAAGCCATACCCTGTCGAGCAGCAGATTCTAAACATTCGAAGAAAATGTTCAAAGAAAACATCTTTCCTCGTTTTGGAGTTCCTAGACTAGTCATTAGTGATGGAGTCCCGCATTTCATAGATAAGAGCTTCCGACATTTCTTAGCTAGTCAAGGAGTCCAACATAATGTAGCTACTGCATACCACCCCCAGACAAGTGGACAGGCCGAAACATCCAATAAACAAATAAAGAATATCTTGCAAAAGACAGAAGAAATAGGGAAATGGGAAAGGGATGGAAACATAAGTTACCCGAAGTGTGGGCCTATCGGACCGCCTATAAGACCCCAATTGGAATGTCCCCATACCAACTAGTTTATGGGAAAACTTGTCATCTTCCTGTTGAGCTTGAGTTCAAAGCTCATTAGGCCATTAAGAAATGGAACATGGACCTTGACCAAGTTGGCCAAAATAGGAAGATGCAAATTTCCGAACTAGAAGAATGGCGAGAGAAAGCCTATCATAGTGTCAAGCTCTATAAGGAGAGGACTAAGAGATGGCACAATAAACGGATCAAAAAGAAAGAGTTCGAAGTAGGAGATAAAGTTTTACTCTTTAACTCTCGTGTTTGACTTTTCGGACATGGTAAACTCCGAAGCAAATGGGAAGGACCTTTCAAGGTTGTTGCAACCTCGTCCCATGGAGCCGTCACATTGGAAAGTGACGATGGGCAAATCTTCAAAGTCAATGGACAAAGATTAAAAATGTTTTATGACTTTGATAAAAATGAGCTAAATGAATTTGATATAATTGATTTTGAGGTAGCTCAAGCCCATGACCATTAATAGATGGACCTAGTTTATCCTTTGTCCATTTCATGCACCTAGTCCATCCAAAACCCCGAGAAAGGCCTCTTTAGGACCAACCATGCCATTTCAACCTCAGGACTTTGATTTTTAGGAGGCTTACCTTCTCCCGCTCGATGCCCAACGAAGGAGGAGTGGTGGCCGCCACGCTAGGCGGCGGTTTAGAGGCCCCCCCCTCCACGTGGCAACCAATCCCGAGCTCGGGAGAGTGAAATAAGGAGAAGATGAGGGAGTTAGTTCATCTAAGGCCTATCCCTCCACTTCTTCCCCCTTCTTAAAAGGAGAACTCCTTCCTCTTCGTCCATCCATCCGGGAGAAGTTGAGGACGCCCACCAGGCCGACCACGGGGAGATCACCACGAGGAAAGTCTCTGGCCGTCAAGACCAGGGGCGATGAGACGCCCACGCATCATCAAAGGTGAAATCTCCGGGTCAGCTTAGCTCGGATAGACGCACCGTAGTTACAGCCCCAATCCTAAGAGGGCTAAACTGGAGGTGTGTATGGCATGAGGATGCCCGATGGGCATTATGAGAAGGTGCTGCGTGAGTGCGAGGCGAGCACTCATGACTCCAATGGGTCGCTCTCCGCGCCATCCGTGCACCGCCGTCTTAACCCATCGCCGGCAGGAGTCCCCGGCGAGATGGAACACAGCGGTGGTGAGGAGGGGTTAACCCTCGAAAAACTCGCCGCCGAGGTGAAGAAGCTGCGCAAGGAGAAGAGTGCCTTGGAGGATCAGGTCGCAGAGATAGCCATGTGGCGGATGGATATGGAGGATCGGTTCACCATCCTCCGGAAGGGCTGCACCTCGAAGATCAAGCGTCTCTTCAAAGAAACGGGCTTCGAGGATCTCTACGAGACTCCTTCAGTAGATTAGATTAGGTTTAGGGTGTCTAGTTAGGTTCTTAGTTAGATTAAGTTTAATTTTTAGTTTGCTTGATTTAAATTTTAGTTGTTTAAATTTCAATTTAGAATATTTGTTTAGGAAATTCTTATAATGAATAATAAAAAAAAGAGACACCCTTATTTTTTCCCTTCATCAAGATTGTTCAAATAAAAAGTGCCAAAAACTTCTAGTGTGGGGGAAATCCCCTCTTTAAACACTTCTGTAAAACGTGCTAAAATATTCAAAATAGTAACCTGTTCTTAGCAAGGTAGCTACCACGCTGTTTGCAAGCCGTTTGGGCAAAAGCCCATGGCGGCCGCCACTTATTACTGGCGGCCGCCAGGCCACTCTGCACCGAAACACCCCAGGTGAACCCCTAAACCTGTGTTTTAAATTCTGTACAATTTGGATCATTGGATGTCTCCGTTTGAACTAAAAATGCAGCTAGGAAATAAAAATGCTGAAAACAATTTCTTTTGAATTGAGTGTTTACACGACATGTTATTCTACCTTTTATTCATGTGTAGTAGCCTACTCATTTTGATAGGGAAATCAACCTAGGTTGTTGCTTGATAAGATATAGAAGTAGTAATTGAAATTGCATTAGTACTCTGCTACAACCTTGGGAGTTTTATTTTGAAAACCAAAATTTCCATGGTTCATGATCTTTCTTTCCTATCCACCTACCAAAGCCAAAATATTAGAGTATAGGAGAACATCCCATAAAGCCTTCTAAATCAATCTTTGAGCCTTGTCAAGAATAGTGTGATCTAGGTAGAAGAGTTTAGTCATGCTCTAAAAGCCAAGGCAAACCATGCCTTTTTTGAGACAACTCTCACACTGAGAGTATACTCATGTAGTTCTCCAAAATTTTGTTCTAAAAGAATGATGAATAAATTTTCTCTTCCTTCAAAGGACATGGCTATATAGTATCTAAAAAAAAGAGAGAGAGAGAGCAAATGCTCTAAAAAGGACAAGTGTCCAAGTATTCAAAAAAGAAAGAAAGAGAAAAAGCTCTAAAAAGGACAAGTGTCCAAGTATTCAAAAAAAAGAGAGATGCATATAGCCATGATCCTTGGTAAGAGAAGAGTTTCAAAAGAACAAAGGAGTTGAGTTAGTCCACCCTATACCTTGGCTAGTGCATGACTATACTCTCCATGATCCTAAACTTGACTTAGCAATAAAAGAGAGATAGAAGTGTCTTACATTCCTTCCTTCCCTATAAACTCCACAAAACCATAGGTTAGACTCTGGCATTTTCTTTTGCCATAAAGTGAGGATATACACCACGAGTGCCTTGAGATTTAAAGAGAGATTCAATGAACCATGATTTTCTTTTGAAAATATCCCAAAACCCCAAGGTATGTAAAAGAGGAAAGTGTGTTTCTCTTATTTGCAAGCTATTCTATCTTTCAACCGCCATAGGTATGATTTATTAGCCACTTGGAAAGGTTACTAACATTAGTATAGGTAGTTGAACATCTTGTGTGAATGCTTAGTTCAATTAAAATTGTTGCAATTCTTAAAGTCCATGCTTGCTCGGGACAAGCAAGAGGTTAGTGTGGGGGAGCTTGTTGATGGTGCTTAAAGCATCATTTCACCATCAACATTTCACCCAAAACCAAGGTAAAACAACATAAAAAGTAGAAGATTTGGTTTATAACTAACCTATTTCCACATGTGCATAGTTTCTTATCTTAATGCATGAAATGATGGAATTTGGGCCAAACAAGTATACCAGGAGCAAGGCCAAGCCACTCTGGCCCATTTGGGCCTGAGTAGGGTGGCGGCCGCCACCTATTACTGGCGGCCGCCAGGTCCATCTTGCCAAAAGTGGTCCAAGACACATCATCGATCCGTGGGAGTCACCTCAAGCTCAAATCCTGGCCATTGCACACTAAGACGGTTTGATCAAGGGCCAAAGAAGAGTATCACCTGGACAGTGGGCTTTCGACACGAGTCCAAACCCTAGCCGACCCTCAAACCGACTTAGGAGAGCAAGTGAAGACCGTTGGATGAATGGCGGTTGCAATGGACGACAGAGAGGTGACGGGCGCCAGGGGTTAGTGGCGGGCGCCACCCCCTAAACCCTAACCGACCTCCCCTTCACTCTATAAGTACCCCCTAGCTTCCTAGCACTATAAATAGGCCCCTAGAGCTCTCATTTGAGGAGCCTCACATTAGTATTCACCATTTGGTTAGAATAGCACACTTGCTATGCTAGAGAGATTAGAGAGAGTGTGAGTGCCTCACTAGAAGAGGAGCTGGAGAGGAGAAGAGTAGAAGCTTGGAGAGTTCCGGAGTTGTCGAAGACCTCTGCTTCTCTCTGCTCTGCGCTTCATCTTTGGTAACTTAGTATTTATTTTATCTTCAAGTATTTATTTTCAGTACTTGTGTGTTTGTTTCATTGCTTGATATTAGTTTCAAGTGCTCTAGTTCTAGTACAGGGCTAGTAGTAGTAATATATAGATTAAGTGTGGTACTTAGGCTATATATTGCCAGTGAATACGCCTAGGCCCCCGGATAGCTATGGTAGCAAGCAGGTGGTGACAGCCCTGTGCGCCTTGAATTTCACCACGTAGTTGGTCTAGTTTAACAGTAGGGCTCGTTGTGCTAGTGTTCAACCTAAGTCAGTGGTAAAGGCTAGTACACCCACAGTACACTAGTAAAGAACTTAAATCACTAGAAGTCTAATAGAACTAGCATCTACCCCAGTAGATAGTGCCCGTTCCCTTCATCTATCCTAGATATCCTTATCCCCCTAGTTTTCTCAAAATCACTTCGCGTTCCTCGTGGATTCGATACCCCGGAATACTTTGAGGTCAAAAGCTACAACTGACAGTCGTGCGCTTGCGGTTTCTTCTGCGTGCCACCCGAGGTGTCAACAAGCTTTTCTGGCGCCGTTGCGGGGGAAACAAACATGGGCTCCAAGGATGGAGTGTTTGTAGAACCTCCAAGAGCTCCACCCAAGAAACAAACATGGGCTCCAAAACCAAACCAATTTAGGAACAAGCTAGACACTATGCCACCAATCCATGAGGAGCTCATGCCACAAAAGATCCAAGTGATCCACACCCACTACCGTGAGTACCAACAACCCCCTATGAGAGCGGTTGTGACACCCTAGTGTCAAGCACTGCATTAGGAACTACATTTAGCTACTAAATGCATAAGCAATGCATTGCATCATTTCATGTGCATCAAAGTGCTTTTGTCTCTAATTTATTTATCTGGATTTTGGTCTCTTTTGGGCTTGATTGTTTAAATGGATTTCTGTCTTGGCAAATGGTTTTATAAGATAAAGAATATGAAGTATAATACTTTGCATGTTAACATTTTGACCTAGTTCAAAGTTGTTAGCAAATAAAAACAAGGAAAGCAATGTCTCAGAATTGGCTTTGTTTCTGTGGAGGTTTAAAATGCTTTTCAGCAAAAATGTTCTATACGAAAGTTGTAGAGAAAATTATTTTGAGCAACTTATTTTTGGGTCAAAACCTAGTTTGGAGTTTATGAAACTGTTTTTGAATGGTCAAAGTTTGAAAAGTTTTTGGGAAAAAGAAAAAGGAAAAGATTTTTTTCCCGCGTCCTCACTTCCGGCCCAGTTGGCCTTTCGGCCCAGCCCACGCCAGCCGCTCGCTCCCCCGCGCCCGCTCCCGTCCGCGCTCGCCCCCGCGCGCGCGCCGCGCGACGCGCCGGTCAGCCTGACACGGTCGCGCCGTACGCCGGCCGCAACCGCCGCGTGCCGCCTTTGCCTGCGCCGTATCCGCTCGCCCACTCCTCGCTCGATCTTTGCCCGCTCGATCACGCCACGATCGTGTGCGGCCATGCCACTCCGCCTCGCCTGCCGCGCCCGCTCGCCGCGCACGCCAGCGCCTGCCGCAACCGCGCGCGCCGCACGCCGGCAATGGCCCCCGCCACGACCCCCGGCCGGTCATGACCAAGCAAACCCCGAGCACCACCTCTCACTCCCTCACTCACCCGCACACACACTCCCTCGCCCTCACCCTCACTTCTCCTCTCCGTGACCGAACGCGAAGCACGAACGCTCGTGCGATCGCCGTTCGACACCGCGAGGACACCACCGCCGTTCCGACCTCACCCGGCCACCACCATCCAATCCCTCTCGCCAGCCTCTCCGCCTACGCCGTGCACACGCCGTGCGCGAGCCATCTTCCCCGGCTAAGCTCCACCGTCGCTGGAGGACAAGGTGCCCCCTGCGGTCCCCGTTCACCGCCGAAAATAGCTCGAGCCCGTGCTGCACCAACGTGAGCTTCGCCACCCCTCTCCTTCACCGTCGAGCTTCATCAGGCCAAGGCAAGGTGAGAACACTAGTTCGCGAGCTCTCTACCGCCCCATAGTTCTCCCTCCACCTCCGACTGAGCACCATGGCCGCGCCCGAGGCCAAGCTTCTCTGGAGCTTTGCAGGCCAAACCAAGCCCTCCGATAGCCTCCCTAGGGTTCGCTAGTTCTCCCCCTCCCATCAATTTGGTCCGGCGACCGCCAGAAATGGCGTAGCCGCGCGTCCCGCCGCCGTCGTCCGCCACCGCTCGCCGCCGGCGAGCTACGGCCATGTGCTAGCCAAACCAACCCCACCTCTCGGTCCGCCTCGTCAAGGGGAGCACGATGAGCCCGGTCCCATCGCCGGTGACCTCGCCGTCGGCGAGCAAGCCGCGGTCAACCCTCTCCCCTGCTCCGCCCTCTCTGACCGGTGGGCCTCGTTGACCAGCGGGCCCGCGCGTCAGTCTCACCCGGTCTATGGGCCGAGTCCACGAAGCCAGGCCGGGAGATTCAAATGTTTTTCCTTTTTGTTTTTAATTCCAGAAAGGCTTGTTATTTTTGTGTAGCACGTTTTAAAAGTCCAAATGAAGTGCTTTAGTTTTGTTAGCTTGTTTATGAGTAGATCTATCATGGAAAAAAATGAAAGTATTTTGGTAGATGGTTTGTTACTGTTTTTATTTAATCCAGTTTACATGCTTTTGTTGAGATAAATGGTTATATATGTTTTCTGGTCGAGTTAATTCATGGAAATTTTTTTGTGAAAGTTTATTATCATGTGATGTACCTGTGAAAAATATATGAGGCCCTGTTTATGTGGAAAAAGTTTCTGTTATGGTTTAAAGTTCTTTTTGGCTCTTTTCTTGAAATAAGTGTTAAGGTATTTATATGTCAAAATAAAATATGGAAAAATTGTGCAGTCTCTGCGTGTGATGTTCAGGCTAAGAAAAATGTTAAGAATAGGTTGTTGTATGGAAAAGTGTGAAGTTAGTTTACAAATGTACTTTTCTGTGTGTTTTCTTTGGAAATTCGTGTAAGAAATAATATAATGTTTCTGTTCATGGAACTTCCTTGATAAATATGAAATGCGGAGTAGAATCTGGGAAAAATATGAAACTGAGTTTAGCACCCACTTCCAGTAGGGTTGTAGTTCAATTGGGTTATTTTGGAATAAAATTGTTTATTTTGTGTAGGGTGATATATTTATGTTTTGGCAGTGCACTTCCTGGAGTAGAGTGTTTATGTGTAGATGAAGCAAGAAAAATTATGAAACCTGCTGTTTGACACTTTTTAGGAGAAGAGTTAGTTCAAAATACCTTTTGAGCAGTTTTTTCATCTTTTTGTGGCCATCGTTCTATAATTGATCTCTTGCTGAAAATTGGTCAGTGAAGTCCAGCTAGTGTCAGTTATCTGCTGGAATTTTTGTGGATTTTTCTGAGTTAAGAAAAATACACTTACAGTTCAAACTTGAGTTCTTTTGAATTTCTAAATAGGAATAGTGGAAATAATGATTTTGTTTTATGAAGTATTTACCTCAATGTCAAAAGTGGTTCAACAAGTTGGTTTTGTTGGTTTGCAAGAAGCATTGCTTTTATCCCACCACATCTCGCACCCGCATTTTTAATTATTTATTATTCGCCGCACACAATAGGATCGACACTCCCGGAGCCCGACCAGGAACAGGAGGCAAGCGCCGAACAAGAGATCCCGGAACTGCATCAAGCCGAGGAGGAGGTCGACCGGACAGGAAACTAACCTGCCCGAGTGCCCCTCCCACGAGGCCTCGGTCTTCGCTCAAGGCAAGCCCCGGAGCATTCTAAGTCTCCCAGTTTTATAATTAAGTTATTGAGTATTTTTATATTGTGATGCATTAGGTATAGGAGTTGATTGAATCCTACCTGCTGCATTACCCTTCCTTGAGTATTGGTTATACCTGCCTTGTTATCCTGTTCCTTATTTTATATGTAGAATTGCTTAGTTGCTTAATAAAAGTTGTAGTTAAGGATGTTTCCGTGGTACCCCTGGTGGGTATTTATGGGTCACGGTTGGCTATATTTGCTATCGTGGAAAAGAACCTGAGTAGTAATGAAATACGGTCAATTGGAAGGCAAGGCACCAAGTTGGAACTTGGGGGCAGTCCGTCCGTTGGATCGTGTAGGTTTGTATCGATGTTGGCCCTCGTTCATTTTTGAACGCGCCCTTTTACTTAGGGATATGTCGGTGCCGTAATCAACGACCCCAAAGCCGGTTAGAAGCTGTTCGGGCCGGTTTCGACCCGTGTCGCGCCCTCTAGTATGGAAATGTCATCTGCCATGAGAGGCCATCACCAGGTTCCAATTGGGCGGTTCGTGCTTGAACCGCGACGATTACCACCACGAACAAGCATCGAGCGGTTGCCCAATGCATGGACCCGACGGGGAAAGTGTGGGCTGGTATTAAGGTAAAGGTTCACCAGCTGGTTTGGAATTCGATTCGAGTCGCCGTCTCCCCCGGTTAGTGGGAAACTTTGGCGAGCTTCACCACGATACAACTCATGTGATGTTTAAAGGTTAACTAAAATGGATAAGTCAACTGGATATGGTTATATTATTGCTTGTTAGACTCAAGTGTGTGGAGTAGTTCAGGTGCAAAACCTAGGAAATGAGATAGGACTAAAAACTGACAGCTCATCTATGTCATTAATACTCCTTATCTTAATTTTGAGCTTTTCGCAACTAAAAATCCCAGCTCCACCACAAAGGCCATGCATACCCTTGGTGTCTTTATTTTCAGTTGGACGGGTAAGTCTAGCTGAGTACATTCCTGTACTCAGGGTTTATCCCGTTTGTTGCAGATGGCCAGGTGTACTATGGCTATTGTAAGCACTGCCTCTACCCAGTGGAAGGTGATGAGGAGTAGGCCCAGGGCAGGGTCGTCCAGAAGCTTCCCCTTTTCTTTTGCTGGTCTGAGACTTCTAGTGGCACATTACTTGAAAAAGGAGGAGTGAGTTGTGTTGAGTTGGAGTTATCAAACAATGTTTTATTTGGACCACATGTGTGGTGGTCATGTTTCAAAACTTATTTAAGCTTCCGCACTTAAATTTCGGTTGTAATAACTCTGTCTTAAATTCGCACTCTGATGTTTTAAATCCGATCTCGTTTATCTGTGTTGTATCCTTTCGAATGTAATACTCTAACGATGCGATCCTGTATGTTGTACGATGTTGAAATCCTTCGAGATTTCCAGACTACCGGGGTTATATGGCTTCAAGTGCGGGTCGATGTCAGACGTAATTGACTAAGACGGTACTTGAGTCCTTATAATCAGGACGGTTCCGCGACAACTGGTATCGGAGCATGGTTCAAGTTATTGCATCCGCAAGGAGCTATTTTCGAACTAAAATGGGTATTTCAAAACTATTTTCAAAACTATTTTAAATACTAAGTGTGCCCAGTCTCGTCCTTAAAAGCCTATACTAGGAATCTGGTGGCTTAACTGCTAACAGGGTTCAGGTTTTTGCTTCATGCTGGGTCTTTATTTGCTGGTCCATTCTCGGGAAAAAGAGAATGCGTCGATCGCGAAAACATGCATAAAATGATTTTGTGAGGTATGAGAGGATGACTGTCCAATCGTCGGTCTAGGTGAGAGTTCTTATACCAAGTATGTGCGAGCTCCACGCAGACACATACGAGGGTATCAATGTTTTAAGGGTGTTTTCTCTATTGGTGCATAGTGTTTAGTGTTGGCTTCTATGTATTTTGCGCATATTAGCCAATACTCAGTTGTTTTACCATTGGGATTGCTTTGGGCTGAAATGGATCTTCTGCAGGTACACTAACTATGCGATCGAGTAGAACGTGTAGATAACGCATGAGAGATCGTTCTTGCCACCGACTAGAACGTTAGGACTTACGAGTCATGTTAGTGAGTGAGAACGTAAGTACGATCATGCATCATGTTTAAATTCTTGCATTTACATTACCTCCCCTTAATTAAAAGTTGTCTCCTTTATATAAAAATTTGCCAACTTAATACCCGTCTCATGAGAGTTCGAAACCCTTTTGTTTCTACAGATGGCCCGGACTAAGCTGACCGCTCGCAAGGCCACCGGAGGAAGAGGGGTTCCGCGTCACCGCTTGGCCACCAAGCTGACCCAGAAGACGTTCTTGTCCTACTTTGGATTGCCGACAATCCTATGGAGGATTCTGCAGGCCGTGGGCTATGAGGAGGGACAGGAGCCCAAGTACTCTTGGTAGAAGGAGATTTATGGACAGGATTCGTTGGTCATGGTGCAGATCAAGGTCAAAGCCTTGTCTGCCAAGCCTCACTGGACAGGATGGACTGAGATCACCAGAGGCATGTGTGCCAAGGATGGAGCTAACAGGGCAGCATACCTGGTGCTGAAGGACATCATCGCCCATTTCCCCGCCGACCTAGCTAGTGCTATGGCAGGAGTGTTCCCTCGTGGATCACTTTTTCCATTGCGCTGGGGGCAGACTTTGGAGTCAGTCTTGACAGGGAGCCCTGAGGAGAGGTTCTACTGCGAGACGCCGGCGATGAGCGCCACCGGAGCTTTGTTAGGTGTATGTGAGAGTTTGGAGCGCACTCTCGAGAGCGTGTCCTTCACCCTCACCGCCACCTACCAGAGCAAGAGGAAGCTACAGGAAGAGTTTGATGCTGAGGTAGCCCGTCTTCAGGAGAAGATTCACCAGATCACTATCGAGCGTGACGATGCACGTGCTATCGCAAGTGCAGAGACCACTGCCAGGACCATAGCTGAGCAGATGTACCTAACTACCGCCCTTCAGAGGGATGAGGCCCGCACCGCACTCGACCAGCTCAGAGAGGGAGCTCACCTCTTGATACAGCAGATCCATGGCCAGCAGGCCTATATCGACCAGCTCCACGAGGCAGTCCATCAGATGCACCACGCCGCACAGGAGGCCGCCGCCCCAGCAGCTGTCGAGGTTCCCGCAGCCGAGGCCCAGGACCCCCAGGACGGAGAAGTCCTTGGTCCCGACGTTCCCCCGGAGGAGGCTCACGCTGATGAGCCTATGATCGACGCTGACATAGAGGACGCCGCATCCGCCGCCGGAGACGACTGAGCGTTAGTTTCGTTAGGAGTCGTTTCTTTTGTACAACTTGAGCATGCTCGCTGATGATGTAACCCCCAGACATGAGTTGGTTTTATGTTTAAGTTGTATGGTGGTATGTATGGCTTTTGGACAAAAGTCCAGACTTCGATCTGGCGCCTTTTTATGGAAGTTCCGTCGTTTGCTTGTCTAATTTTGAGCAATTATTCTGTGATGTTGTATGGAAATGAATAATTATACTTGGTCGTGTGCTAATTTTTTTTGTACAGCGCAGTATTTATTCATGATCAATGTGACATCACCTAATGACTGCTTATTAATGGGATATGCAGATGCCGGCACACACTCGCAGCCAACGTGGACAGGGGTCTGGACAGGAGGAGAATCTGCCACCACCCCCACAGGCACCGATGACGCCGGAAGCATTTTTCGGCCAGTTTCTGGGAAGTCAGAGGAACATGGAAGAGATGCAGAGGCACATGGAGGCCACCCTCCGCAACATCGCTAACAACACTGCGCAGCAGCATCACCAGCGCCAAGGCCCGGAGCCCAGCCAGTACAGTACATACCGTGACTTCCTGGACACTCGTCCCCCTGTGTTCAAGGAAGTCACCGAGCCGCTGGAGGCAAATGAGTGGCTCAACTCCATCAACCAGAAGTTTCGCCTGCTTCGCCTGACGGAAGAGCTTAAGGCGGAATATGCCGCCCACATGTTGGAAGGACCCACAGGTTTGTGGTGGGCCCAGTACCGTGCATCCCTACCTGCAAATGCACGATTCACTTGGGATCAGTTCTCGACTGCTATGCATAACCACTACATCCCTAGTGGTCTGATGGAAATGAAGACTACAGAGTTCATGATACTGTCTCAGGGAACCAGGTCTATGTCAGAGTATCTCCATAGCTTCAACAATCTATCTCGCTATGCCCCCGACTTTGTCAATACAGAGGCCAAGAAGATTGCAAGTTTCAAGCGTGGCATGAGTGCCACCATGCTTTCTAAGATGGGCAACAGTCACCGCACCACCTTCAGTGACTTTGTCAGTGATTGTCTGAATCAGGAAGCGAATGACAGCAGGCTGGCGACAGAGACTCGTCGTCGTGCGAACGAAGGAGGTTCGTCTCAATAGAGGACCCCTTTCGGAGCACGCACCCCGTATCGCCCGCCGGTTGCAGGAGCAAGATTCCGCCCTCCGCAGAGAAAGATAACGAACAACCGCTCCCGCCCGAGTTTCCAGAAGACCTACACCGCTCCTCTGATGCAGAACAAAGCTAAGGCAGGAAATGCAGGAGGACCCAAGACCCCGTACATGATCGGACCGTGCTACAACTATGGTCAGACCGGACACCTGTCACGTCAGTGCCCTCGTCCAAAGAAGCAGTACACCCAGCCTCCACCTCGCGCAGGTCATGTGCATTACACCACCATGGAGGAAGTGCCTGAAGGAGAACCTGTCACTGCTGGTATGTTTCTTGTTAATCAGTACCCCGCAGTTGTGTTGTTTGATTCTGGAGCATCGCATTCTTTCATAAGTGAGAATTTTGCTATAAGAAGTAATCTCGGGTTAGTAGAGTTGGATCGGGGATATCAGATAAGTTTCGCCGGAGCTGTTATATCTGCCCGTAAAATGGCGAAAGGAGTGGAGATGGCTTTTGGGGATAAGCAGGCCTTAGTGGATCCCATAGTCATCCCTGGTCTAGGTTTGGATGTAATCTTGGGTATGGGTTGGATGAAACTCTGGAAGGTCAGTCTTGACAATTCAGCGCGAGTAGTTTCCATGGTCAGTCCCCAGAATGGGACTTCTTTTCGGTTTAAGTTACCCCGAAACCCCCATGAGATCGGAGTATTGTTCAATATCACAGCCAAGCAGATAGCTGAGATCCCAGTAGTGTGTGAGTTTCCAGATGTCTTTCCTGATGAGTTGCCAGGGCAACCACCAGATAGGGATGTGGAGTTTGCTATAGAGTTGATCCCTAGAACGGCACCCATTTCTCGTAGGCCGTATAGGATGCCAGCTAATGAGTTAGCAGAGCTCAAGGCTCAGTTGCAAGAACTTTTGAATAAAGGCTTGATACGTCCTAGTTCGTCACCTTGGGGATGTCCCGCCATCTTCGTAAAGAAGAAGGATAAAACTTTACGGATGTGCGTGGATTACAGACCTTTGAATGCAGTAACCATAAAGAATAAATATCCCTTACCCCGAATCGATGTCTTGTTTGATCAGTTATCCAAGGCAAAGGTGTTCTCCAAGATCGACTTGAGGTCTGGATACCATCAGATTAAGATCAGAAGAGAGGATATACCAAAAACAGCCTTCTCCACCAGATATGGACTTTATGAGTATCTAGTTATGTCCTTCGGGTTAACCAATGCACCGGCACATTTCATGTACCTGATGAATTCGATCTTCATGCTCGAGTTGGATAAGTTTGTGGTGGTGTTCATTGATGACATTTTGGTATACTCTAAAAATAAAGAGGATCATACTGAACATCTACGAGTCGTCTTAGCTCGACTTCGAGAGCACAAGTTGTATGCTAAGTTTAGCAAGTGCGAGTTTTGGTTAAAGATGGTACCCTTTCTTGGACATGTCCTTTCAGAGGAAGGAATTTCTGTGGATCCCACGAAGGTACAGGAAGTCATGGATTGGCAAGCACCCACTAACGTACATGAAGTACGCAGTTTTCTAGGATTGGCCGGATACTACCGTCAGTTCATTCCGGATTTCTCAAGGATCGCAAAGCCTATGACTCGTCTAACTCAGAAAAACAAGAAGTTTGAATGGACTCCAGAGTGTGAGGCAGCTTTTCGCACTCTGCGAACATTGTTGACTTCTGCACCCGTTTTGGCGCAACCAGATTTGGAGGAACCTTTTGATGTGTTTTGTGACGCATCCAAGATTGGACTTGGATGTGTGCTTATGCAGAATGAGAGAGTTATAGCATATGCTTCACGTCAGTTACGACCACATGAAGAGAATTACCCGACTCATGATTTGGAGTTGGCAGCCGTGGTTTATGCACTCAAGATACGGAGGCATTATCTTATGGGTAACCTATGTCATATATACACAGATCACAGAAGTTTGAAATGTATCTTCACCCAGCCAGAGTTGAATTTGAGGCAGAGGAGATGGTTAGAGTTGATTAAAGATTACAACCTGGAAGTGCATTACCACCCTAGAAAAGCGAATGTTGTAGCAGATGCCTTGAGTCGCAAGACTCATTGAAACTCTCTACAACCACTTTTGGAGGATGGATTCAACCTTATGCACCCCGTTATGCTAAATGACATCACCATACAGTGCACCCTGGAGAGTGACATCATCGAAGGACAAAAGACCGATGAAGAAATTGGCCAGATCAAGATGAGATTGGAAGCCAATAGTTCGTTGAACTTCAGAACAGATGAACAGGGAATTTGGTGGATTAACCAGAGGTTGGTTGTTCCAAAGAACACGGAGCTGAAAGAAAGAATTCTGAATGAAGCTCATAATTCCAAGTTATCTATCCATCCAGGAAGTAGTAAGATGTACCAAGATCTGAGAACAAGGTATTGGTGGTCAAAGATGAGGAAAGAAGTCGCAGCTTATGTCACAAGGTGTGATACTTGTTGCAGGATAAAAGCTATACACTTGAGACCTGCCGGACTGTTACAGCCGTTATCGGTCCCAAAGTGGAAGTGGGAAGAGATTAGTATGGATTTCATCACAGGTCTTCCCACCACTCAAAAAGGAAATGATTCTATCTGGGTTATCGTGGATCGGTTATCTAAAGTGGCTCACTTCATCCCGGTTAAGACTACCCACCGACCTCATCAGTATGCAGACTTGTACATTCAAAACATCTTGAGGTTACATGGAGTTCCTAAGAGGATTGTTTCTGATAGAGGACCCCAGTTCATAGCGCGTTTTTAGGAACAGTTGCACAAGGAACTAGGGACTAAGTTGGTAAGAAGTTCCGCTTATCACCCCAAACCGCAGGACAAACAGAAAGAGTGAATCAAATTCTGGAAGATATCCTCAGAGCTTGTGTTTTATCCTCAGGAGAATCATGGGAGAAGTGGTTACCCCTCGCCGAGTTTTCATATAACAATAGCTACCAGGAAAGTATAAAGATGGCACCGTTCGAAGTCTTATATGGACGAAGATGCAGAACCCCGGTTAATTGGGTTGAATCAGGGGATCGAGGATTTTATGGATCAGATTACTTAAAGGATGCTGAAGAGATTGTGCAAACAGTACAATAACATATCAAGGCAGCACAATCCCGACAAAAGAGCTATGCAGACACACGAAGGAGACCCTTGGAATTCCAAGTAGGAGATTACGTCTACCTTAAGGTCTCACCCATGAGAAAGGTCCAACGTTTTGGAATTAAGAAAAAGTTAGCACCACGATACGTGGGACCATACCAGATCATAGCTAAAAAGGGAGAAGTAGCCTATGAAGTGCAGTTGCCCCAGAGATGAGCGCAGTCTTTCCCGTGTTCCATGTGTCCCAGTTGAAGAAGTGTCTTCGAGTTCCAGAACGGGAAGAAGTTCAGATCCCGGATATCTCCATCAGATCAGATCTGGAATACTATGAACAGCCCAAAGAGATATTGGACACCAAAACCCGAGAGACTCGCAACCGAACAGTGAAGACTTACAAGATTCTCTGGAGCAACCATGGACCCAACGATGCAACTTGGGAAACCGATGAATACTTACGCGTAAACTATCCCGCTTTTTGTAAAGATTGGTACGTAACTCAAATCTCGGGACGAGATTTCTTTAAGGGGGGGAGGGCTGTGACACCCTAGTGTCAAGCACTACATTAGGAACTACATTTAGCTACTAAATGCATAAGCAATGCATTGCATCATTTCATGTGCATCAAAGTGCTTTTGTCTCTGATTTATTTATCTGGATTTTGGTCTCTTTTGGGCTTGATTGTTTAAATGGATTTCTGTCTTAGCAAATGGTTTATAAGATAAAGAATATGAAGTATAATACTTTGCATGTTAACATTTTGACCTAGTTCAAAGTTGTTTAGCAAATAAAAAACAAGGAAAGCAATGTCTCAGAATTGGCTTTGTTTCTGTGGAGGTTTTAAAAGTGCTTTTCAGCAAAAATGTTCTATATGAAATGTTGTAGAGAAAATTATTTTGAGCAACTTTTATTTTTGGTTCAAAACCTAGTTTGGAGTTTTTGAAACTGTTTTTGAATGGTCAAAGTTTGAAAAGTTTTTGGGAAAAAGAAAAAGGAAAAGATTTTTTTCCCGCGTCCTCACTTCCGGCCCAGTTGGCCTTTCGGCCCAGCCCACGCCAGCCCGCCCGCTCCCCCGCCCCGCTCCCGTCCGCGCTCGCCACCGCGCGCGCGCCGCGCGACGCGCCGGTCAGCCTGACACGGCCACGCCGTACGCCGCCGGCCAACCGCGCCGTGGCCGCCTTTGCCTGCGCCGTATCCCGCTCGCCCACTCCTCGCTCGATCTTTGCCTGCTCGATCATGCCACGATCGCGCGGGCACTCCCTCTCCGCCTCGCCTGCCACGCCTGCCCGCTCGCCGCGCACGCCAGCGCCTACTGCAACCGCGCGCGCCGCACGCCGGCAGTGGCCCCCGCCATGACCCCGGCCTATCATGACCAAGCAAACCCCGAGCACCACCTCTCACTCCCTCACTCACCCGCACGCACACTCCCTCGCCCTCACGCTCACTTCTCCTCTCCGCGACCGAACGCGAAGCACGAACGCTCGTGTCGTCGCCGTTCGACACCGTGAGGACACCACCGCCGTTCCGACATCACCCGGCCACCACCATCCAATCCCTCTCGCCAGCGTCTCCGCCTACGCCGTGCACACGCCGTGCGCGCGCCATCTTCCCCGGCCAAGCTCCACCGTCGCCGGAGGACGAGGTGCCCCCTACGGTCCCCGTTCACCGCCGAAAAGAGCTCGAGCCCTTTCCGCACCAACCTGAGCTTCGCCACCCCTCTCCTTCACCGTCGAGCTTCATCAGGCCAAGGCAAGGTGAGAACACTAGTTCGCGAGCTCTCTACTGCCCCGTAGTTCTCCCTCCACCTCCGACCGAGCACCATGGCCGCCGCCATGGCCGCGCCCGAGGCCAAGCTTCTCTGAAGCTTCGCAGGCCAAACCAAGCCCTCCGATAACCTCCCTAGGGTTTGCTAGTTCTCCCCCTCCCATCAATTTGGTCGGCGACCGCCGGAAACGGCGTAGCCGCGCGTCCCGCCGCCGCCGTCCGCCACCGCTCGCCGCTGGCGAGCTACGGCCTTGCGCTAGCCAAACCAACCCCACCTCTCGGTCCGCCTCGTCAAAGGGAGCACGATGAGCCCGGTCCCACCGCCGGTGACCTCGCCGT
Source organism: Coix lacryma-jobi var. lacryma-jobi (assembly GCA_009763385.1). Taxonomy (NCBI): domain Eukaryota; kingdom Viridiplantae; phylum Streptophyta; class Magnoliopsida; order Poales; family Poaceae; genus Coix; species Coix lacryma-jobi. The sequence continues at coordinate 13,065,900 of CM019831.1, read as the reverse complement.
CGGCGAGCAAGCCGCGGTCAACCCTCTCCCCTGCTCCGTCCTCTTTGACCGGTGGGCCTCATTGACCAGCGGGCCCCGGGCGTTAGTCTCACCCGGTCTATGGGCCGAGTCCACGAAGCCGGGCCGGGAGATTCAAATGTTTTTCCTTTTTGTTTTTAATTCTAGAAAGGCTTGTTATTTTTGTGTAGCACGTTTTAAAAGTCCAAATGAAGTGCTTTCAGTTTTGTTAGCTTGTTTATGAGTAGATCTGTGTCGGTGGTACGAAAAGGGGTACCCCCAATCAACGCACACACCCGAACGCTCCGTCTCCGTCTCGCCCGAGCCCTCCCAGCCAGGCCTCGGGCGAACGCTCCGTCTCCGTCTCGCCCGAGCCCTCCCAGCCAGGCCTCGGGCGAACGCTCCGTCTCCGTCTCGCCCGAGCCCTCCCAGCAAGGCCTCGGGCGAACGCTCTGTCTCCGTCTCGCCCGAGCCCTCCAAGCCTCGGGGGCGAGCGCGCCCACACCTCGAGCCTTAACGCGCGGACCTCGAGCTGCACAGACAGCTGTAGCAGCCCATACCACGCATTTAATGCCTTCACTACTCCGGTCATGTCCACTAGTGCACAGCATGTACCACAGTGACTCGGTGTAAAGGTCAAGTCTCGTTTTCACCACAAGCATGGGCAAAAGGGCACCAGTACAGCACTGTTCGGCCAAGCCAGGTACTGCAACTCCTCGAGGTCGGCTACGCGACCCTCGAGCCCTACACTGTAACCCCTCGAGGTCGGCTACGCGCCCCTCGAGCCCTACACTGTAACCCCTCGAGGTCGGCTACGCGCCCCTCGAGCCCTACACTGTAACCCCTCGAGGCGGCTACGCGCCCCTTGAGCCCTGCACTGTAACGCCTCGAGGCCGGCTCCGCGCCCCTCGAGCCCCCGTGGCACCACCTCGAAGCCGGCTCCGCGCCCTTCGAGCCCTAACTACTTTCGTGCTATTGAGGACAGGTACCCCAAGACCCGGAGGGACCCCGCCGCGTACTGTACATTCCGGGATGGGTGCTGTACGGCTCTCGCCTTGTCGCACCACCACGTCCGCGCTCAGGATGGAAGCCACGACTCAAGGACGCCTCAACAGCGACGATCACATCGGCTCCAGTGGCCCCGACAAGACAGGGTTCCAACCCTTCTCCGTATGGGGCGCCATACGCCCCGACACCTGTAATACCTTTATGTAACCCTGGCCTCCCCTTGCTCTATAAAAGGGGACACTAGGGCCCTCATTCAGAGGGACGGACAAAACACACGAGTCCACACACAGGCACGAGTCCGGACTCCGGTCCACGCTCGCTGAGCTTGTATTCTCCCCTGTACAAGCACTTAGGTGCAAGTAATACAAGAACATCCCCCCCCGCTGGACATAGGGCTTCTTTTGCCCGAACCAGGATAAATCCTTGTGTCCTCTTGCATCACCATCCAGGAAGAGAAGCACGCGATCATATCACTCGTTGGTGTCATACCCCCGGGTACGAAACACCGACAGTTGGCGCGCCAGATAGGGGACTTCGCATGTCCGAGCCGATTTCTCGTTGATTCCTGGATGGCTTCATCCCCTCTTCCGTTCTCGGCTGGTGCGTCGTCGCCTCGAGTCCTCCACAGGCAGCGCAACGTTGCTCGGCTGCGGAGTGCGTGTCGCCAGCGCGGGGGCTGACGCGTCCCCCGACACGTCGCCACATCGCCTGAGCTCTGCTCACCGCCTGCGCGGGCGTGAGCGGTCACGTCCCAGCCCACCGCGCGGGGGCGCGACGCGCCCCCGCACCACCCCACGTCGCCACATCGAGCGGCGCGTCGTCCCGTCGTCGCCGGGCGCATCCCCGCGGCAAACACCTACGCCCCGTAGCCAGTGCAGGGCCCCAAGGGGAAACCAGCCCGGCGCGCGGCGGGAGACCTCCAGGGCGCACCCGCGCCCGCCTGCGACTTCGCATTCATCATGCGTACGGACCAGGAACCAAGCCAGAGGCCTCCGAGCCGTGCGCCATCGACGCCGCTCAGCCTCCTCCCGCACGGGTCGCGCCGCGCTCGACGCCAGCGGTTCCCGGTTCGCCTCGACAACCCTGCGGCTGTACACGCCCACCGCCTCGACGAGCGCCATCAGGACCAGACGGCGGCGGACCGGGAGCAGCGTTCGGACGCGCTGCTGCAGGCCATGGCCAGCCTGGAAATCGTCCACCCCGCGTGCGTCGACCGCGACTTCTTGCGACCCTTCGAGCCACCTCGGCGAGCCACCGTCGGAGAATGGTACCGCGAGCGCGGTCCCAGCATCGGTCAAGGCGGCGTGCCGTCAACAGCTCCGACTCCGACGAATACGACTACCACGACCCCGACCTCTGGGATCCCACCAGGGAGTGCTTCCAACTCGAGGGAGTCGTATGCGATACCGAGGACGAAGGCGACGACGACAGGCCGGCCCTCGACCTAGAGGGACCTAGCGACGTGGCCGCGGCAGGCGGATCACGCGTTCAGAGAAGGGACGAACCTCCGGCACCGGCTGTGCCGCCTAAGCACGACGATGGTCGGGCGGCGCAACTCGCCCAAGTGCAAGAGGCAATCACCAAAGCCGAGGAGGAACGGCGACACCTGCTGCAGCTCCGGCAAACCCTGATGCAGGAACCACCCCAGCCCCGAGGAGCCGAAGCTCGAGGTCGGGCTCGAGAGGTCCACCGGCGGATCCTCGAGGACGGGGCACCAGCACGCCCCGAGGTATGTTTCCCGCGAGCTGGGCAGAACGTGGTGGCCGCGGCTATGATGCTCCGTGACCTGCCCGCCGTCTCCAACCCCGATGCCAGGCGCATGCTCGGAGAAATGAAAAAACCTCCTCGAGACAGCCGCGGTGCAACAGGCCGAGAGCTCGGCATCACGCCGACGCGGAGCAGCCTCGGGGAGACCGACGGACACACCCCACGACGCTCGCGAGGCATCCGTCCACCAGCCGGACGCCTCTCGAGCCAGGCCAGTCCGCGAACGGATCGTCGACAACCGGCCACCTCGAGACCCCAACGACGCCCGCAACGACATCAACCGACGGCGCAAGGACAAGGGGGCCCAAGAGCGTGGCTATAGCGCCCATCGAGGGGGGCGCTACGACAGCGACGAGGACCGGCAGGTCCTCGAGCCCCCGGGCCCCCGAGTCTTCAGCCGGGCCATCCGCAGCTCGACCCTCCCCGACCGCTTCCGACCGCCGACCAACATCGTGAAGTATGACGGGGAGGTCGAGCCCAAGCTCTGGCTCTCGGACTTCCGCCTTGGCTGTCAACTAGGCGGAGCAAAGAGCGACGACCGCGTGATCATACGTCAACTCCCACTTTACTTCTCGGACACCGCCCGCCGGTGGCTCGAGGGGCTCCCGCCGGATCGGATCCATGACTGGGCCGACCTAGTCAGGGTCTTGACGGGAACTTCAAGGGGACCTGCGTGCGTCCAGGCAACCCCTGGGACCTACGGCGTTGCAGGCAGGCGGCGGACGAGCCCCTCCGTGACTTTGCTCGACGATTCTCGAAGCAGCGTCTCGAGCTCCCCCACGTACCTGACGAGGACGTCATCTCAGCGTTCCTCGCAGGCACGACATGCCAAGAGCTTGTTCATGAGCTAGGACGCTACCGTCCCGGGACGGTCGAGGACCTGATGGATCGCGTCACCAGCTTTGCTTCGGGCGACGAAGCAGTGGGGGCCTTCTTTGGCCGTTCCACGGACAAAGGCAAGGCGGTGATCGCGCCGGAGGGCTCCAACAAGGACAACGACGCCAAGAACAACAACAATGACGGTAACAAAAAAAGGAAGAAAAAAAAACGCAAGGGCCAGAAGGCGAAGCATGGCGCCGATGACGACGACGACAAAGAGGTGCTCGCGGGCGCCCTCGAGCCTAAGAAGCCCCGAGCCCCCCCGATGGGGCTGTTTTCGACCAGATGCTCGAGGATCCCTGTACCTACCACAGGGGCCCCGTAAACCACAAGTTGAAAGACTGCCGACTGTTGAAGGGCTACTACTCCAAGCTCGGCGATAAGAGGGAAGATGCGCCAAGGGAAAGGATATCGATCGACGCGGCGGGAAGAAACGCAGATGGCGACTTCCCCCGGTGCGTGACTGCTACATGATCTAGGGGGGCCGACCGTCGGTCTCTCAGCTCGAGAAAGAAAGAAGGAGCGCCGGAAATCTTTTCGCTTGGCCACGACGCCCCCCGGTATCTTGACTGGTCCGATGCGCCAATCACGTTCGACCGTGACGACCATCCGGACCGGGTCATAAACCCGGGGGCTTACCCCCTCGTCGTCGACCCCATCATAGTCGACGTTCGGTTCTCCAAGGTGTTGATGGATGGGGGCTCGAGCCTCAATATCATATACCTCGAGACCCTTGACCTCCTGGGGATTTCAGAGGGACAGCTTCGACCCAGCGTCGGGGGGTTCCACGGAGTAGTACCAGGAAAGAAAGCCCACCCCCTTGGGCGCATCGACCTGCCGGTCTGCTTCGGCACGCCGGCAAACTTCCGTCAGGAAACGCTCACCTTCGAGGTGGTCAGCTTCCAAGGGACCTACCACGCCATCATCGGCCGGCCAGGCTACGCCAAGTTCATGGCGATTCCTAACTACGCGTACTTAAAGCTCAAGATGCCGGGGCCAAAAGGGGTCATCACCGTTGACACCTCCTACGAGCACGCATACCACTGCGACGTGGAGTGCGTCGAGCGGGGGGAGGCCAACGTCCACCTCGACTCGCTCGAGGCCTTGGCGGCTCTGGCCCCGAGGGGGCCCCAGAAGCAAAGCGTCATGCCGGCACCTTCGAGCCGGCTGAGCACACCAAGCAAATACCCGTCGACCCGACCTCGGCCAATGGCAAGACGCTGACCATCAGTACCAGCCTCGAGCCCAAATAGGAAGCAGTGCTCGTCGACTTTCTTCGCGCGAACATCGACATGTTTGCGTGGAACCCCTCGGACATGCCGGGCATACCGAGGGAAGTCGCCGAGCACGCCTTGGAGATCCAGGCCGGGTCCAGACCAGTGAAGCAACGCCTGCGCCGCTTCGACGAGGAAAAGCGCAGGATCATCGGCGAGGAGGTGCACAAGCTTTTGGCGGCCGGATTCATCAAGGAGGTATTTTACCCAGAGTGGCTAGCTAACCCTGTACTAGTTAGGAAAAAGAATGGAAAAATGCGGATGTGTGTAGATTACACTGGTCTGAATAAAGCATGTCCAAAAGTTCCATTTCCTTTACCTAGAATTGACCAGATCGTCGATTCCACTGCTGGGTGCGAAGTGCTTTCGTTCCTTGATGCATATTCCGGCTACCACCAAATTAGGATGAGAAAATCCGATGAGCTCGCGACCTCTTTTATCACGCCATTTGGTATGTATTGCTATGTTACGATGCCCTTCGGCCTTCGAAACGCCGGGGCAACGTACCAACGATGTATGCAGCACATCTTTGGCGAGCACATAGGCAAGACCGTCGAGGCCTACGTCGACGACATCGTGGTTAAAACTAAAAAAGTAGGGAACCTCATCAGCAACCTCGAGACCACGTTCGAGTGCCTCCGGGCCAAGAATGTGAAGCTCAACCCCGAGAAATGTGTCTTTGGTGTGCCTCGAGGCATGCTACTTGGCTACATCGTCTCGCACACGGGGGATCGAGGCAAACCCTGAAAAAATCTCAGCAGTCACGAGGATGGGCCCGATTCGTGACCTCAAGGGTGTGTGCAGAAAGTAACAGGCTGCCTAGCCGCTCTCAGCAGATTCATCTCGAGGCTGGGGGAAAAAGCACTACCTCTCTACCGCCTGCTAAAAAAGACGGAACACTTTGCGTGGACCGCCGAAGCCGAGGAGGCCTTAACCAAGTTGAAGGGGCTGCTGACTTCTGCACCAATTCTCGTGCCCCCGCGACCGGCCGAAGTTGACGATACCCCCGAGCCCCTCCTCCTCTATGTGGCCGCAACCACTCAGGTGGTTAGCGCGGTCATAGCCGTCGAGAGGCACGAGGAGGGTCATACATTGCCGGTCCAGCGACCGGTATACTTCACCAGTGAGGGTACTCTCCGAGGCCAAGGTCCGGTACCCGCACATCCAAAATCTGCTCTACGGCATCATCGTCACAAGGCGCAAGCTCCAGCACTACTTCCTCGCTCATCCCGTGACGGTGGTGTCGTCCTTCCCCCTCGGAGAGATCGTCAACAATCGGGAGGCCACGGGGCGCATCGCCAAGTGGTCCCGCCGAACTAATGGGGGAGACCATCACCTATGCCCCGCGAAAGGCCATCAAGTCGCAAGCGTTGGCGGACTTCGTTGCTGAATGGACCGACACACAGCTCCCGCCGGCACAGATTCAAGCCGAACTCTGGACCATGTACTTCGATGGATCCCTCACGAAGACGGGGGCAGGAGCAGGCCTGCTCTTCATCTCACCCCTCGGAGTACACATGCGCTACCTGCTACGCTTGCACTTCCCCGCCTCCAACAACGTCGCCGAGTACGAGGCCCTCGTCAATGGGCTGCGCATCGCCCTCGAGCTCGGGGTCCGACGCCTCGACGCCCGAGGAGACTCGCAGCTCGTCGTCAACCAGGTTATGAAGGCTTCAAGCTGCATCGATCCCAAGATGGAGGCATACTGCGGGGAGGTGCGCAAGCTGGAAGACAAGTTTTACGGCCTCGAGCTCAACCACGTAGCTCGGAAGTACAACGAGGCCGCAGACGAGCTGGCAAAGTTGGCGTCCACGCGCCGTCACGGTACCCGCCAGACGTCTTCTCGAGGGACGTCTTCGAGCCATCCGTCGAAATCGACCCGGGGGCTGGCCCCTCGACGCCACCCCTCGAGCAAGACACACGGGCTCGACTCTCAACCAACCCCTCGAGAAGGACCCCCTCGACGTCCGCAGAGGCGATGCAGGTCGACGCACACGCCTCTTCGTCATCACGGCCCCTCGACTGCGGACGCCCTCCCTACCTCGACTACCTGACGCGAGGCGAGCTACCAGAAGACAAGACGGAGGCCCGACGCATCGCTCGGAGGGCCAAGACCTACGTCATCTACGGCGACGAACGGGAGCTATACCGACGAAGTCCGACTGGATCCTTCAACGCTGCATCCCACTCGAGGAAGGGCGCAAGCTCCTCGACGATATGCACTCGGGGCTTGCGGCCACCACGCAGCGCCGAGGGCCCTGGTTGGGAACGCTTTCCGTCAAGGCTTCTATTGGCCGACCGCCATTGGGGACGCCAAGCATTTGGTCCGAGCGTGCCATGGGTGTCAATTCTACGCCAAGCAAACGCACCAGCCCCCAACGCCCTGCAGATGATCCCAATCACTTGGCCATCATTGGCCATTTCCGTTTGGGGGCTCGACCTCGTGGGTCCCCTCAAAAGGACAAGTGGAGGGTACAACACACATGCTCGTGGCCGTCGACAAGTTCACCAAGTGGATCGAGGCTAAGCCGATAGGAGACCCCACCTCCGAGAGGGCTGTCGAGTTCATCGCCAACATCATGTACCGGTTCGGGGTGCCTAATGTCATCATCACACCGACACGGCACCCAATTCACGGGCAAAAAGTTCACCAACTTCTGCGATGGCAACAACATTCGCGTAACCTGGGCCTCGGTCGCATACCCCCAATGCAACGGGCAGGTCGAGCGCGCCAACGGCATGATACTCCATGGGCTAAAGCCGAGGCTGTTCAAGACCCTCGAGAATTTCGGAAAGGGGTGGGCTAACAGAACTCCCCTCGGTGCTGTGGGGCCTCAGGACTACGCCGAGTCGAGCCACCGGGTTCACTCCGTTTTTCCTACCTACGGCGCCGAGGCCGTCTTACCTACGGACCTCGAGTACGGCTCACCTCGACTTCGAGCCTACAACGAGCAAACCAGCGACGAAAGGCTCGCCAACGCCAAGGACCAGCTCGAGGAGGCCCGAGACGTGGCGCTCATCAACTCTGCACGCTACCAGCAAACACTTCGATGCTACCACGACAAGCACGTGCGCAAAGGGACCTGGCGGTGGGGGACCTCGTGCTTCGACGGCTGCAAGATAATCGAGGGCGCCATAAGCTCACCCTCCGTGGGAAGGCCCATACACCGTGGCCAGTGCTCAAGCCAGGCACATACAAGCTCTACGACGACCAAGGCAGGATCCTGGCAACGCGTGGAACATATCTCAGCTACGTCGCTTCTACCCTTAAGGGCCTCGAGGCCTTGTTCATTTTATTGCTTTGTACAAACACGTTGAATATGAATGGGCCAACTCGTGCTCCATCTTTCATATTCCTTAGCAACTCAAGGTAGCCTCGACCCTGCCTAGCTCAGGGTCGAGCCTCCCTCGGGGGCTGACAAGGGGGTAAACGACGCCCCCCAGACTCCGGAAAAAACGCGTGTTTTCTTTTCAAAAATTTGACCCTCGTCTCGACTCGCGCCTCGAGTGAACTAGCGACGTCTAAATCTTAAAGTACCTCGAGCCTCCAGGTCGGGGGCGTCGACGTAGACGGCCACCTACGCCCCCGGGCTACGGTGCCCTACCTACGCCTCCCCTCGAGGGGCTCGCGACGTATCGAAGGAACACAGACTAAGTTAGCAGAAACTCGAGCTTGCGACAAAGAGAAGCGGTCAAACGCATTTGAAAAGAAAACAACTCTTTTCATAAACAAATCACATATACATTCGGGTCTCGACGTACCCTCATTTATGTCATAGAATTCTTACAAGGGCCTCGACGCCCAAATTTGGCACGCAGGCCTCAGTCCTCGTCGGTGCGGTACTCCTCCCCGAGGTCCACGACGGCAGGCTCGACCTCGACGCCCGAGCTCGAAGGAGGAGGGCTCCCGACACCGCTGCTGGCGTCAGGAGGCAGCACGTCCTCCTCGAAGATCTTCGCGAGCGACGTCCCCGCCTCTCCATCTTCTCCAAAATTTTGTCGACACGGCGGTTGTTCCACTCCTCATCCTTCCCCTCGATCTCGATGAAGCCATTCGCGACAACGTGGACCGGGAAGCGGAAACCAGAGCGAACAACCGCGAGTGTCTGCTTGACGCCGTGATGGAGAGCTTGCCGGACACGGTCCCGCGCGGCTGCGTCGAAGAAGCACAAGGCGTCGACCAAGGCATCGCCCCGAGCCATTGCACCTTCTGCCGCGGTCACAGGAGGAGCACCCCACATGGGCCGAGCCGGTCGAGAGAGGAGCGAGCCCGCTCGCCCGCCACCATCGTCTCATCTTGGAGTTGGTCCAAGAGAGCCTGGTTCGTCCCACGAAGCTCCTCAACCGTCTTCTCGACCCCTGCGCAACAAACAAGGAATAGTGAGACGGCGGCGTAACAAAAAACTTCGAGACCCAAACAAGAACAAGGTGTAAGCCTCACCGTCGCAGTGTTGCCCCAGTGCGGCAGGTCGCTGGTCAGGCCCTCAGCACGCTGCTCGCCAGCCTGCGCTTCTCGGCCAGCGTGAGGAGCTTCTCGGACCTAAGGTCCTCGATCAGCCGGCCCGCCTCCACCAGGGCCAGATCCTTGCGGATCACCTCCTGCCGCGCCGCCCCCTCGGCAGCTCGGGCGGTGGCGGCACCACTCCCACGGCGTCTTCGGTCTCTTTTTCTCCTCGCCGCCTCCGCTGCGGTTCGGGCAGCGGCGGCCTCGCCACGGGCGTCAGCAGCCTCCTGCTTCGCCGCCTCGGCTTCAGCCCGGGCAGAGGTGGCCTCGCTTCGGGCGTCCGTGGCCTCCTTCCTCGACGCTTCGAGAACGGCGGCGGCCTCCTCCTTGGATCGAGCGACCTCGCCTCGAGCCACCCGGACCTCCGCCTCCGCCTCGTTAAGCCGGCTCGCCATCTGGGCGTTCCGGCTCAGCTCCGCGCGGAGATCTCGAAGCTCCGCCTTAGCCCGCGCGAGGGCGGCTGACACCTGTGCGGACCGGCCCGCCTCCTCGGAGCAGGACCGCTCCGCCTCCGCCATAAGCACGGCCACCTCCCGGAAGATGGACCGCACCTCGCGCGGGGCCCCCCGCTGGCCGGCTGCTCGATGGGAACCACGGCAAGGGGCGGGCTCGATGGGACGGGAAACGGCCATACCGGTCGGTCGAGCTCGATGTCGGGCAGATCCTCCTCCGCCTCGAGCTGCCCCGACAGCGACCCGCCGCCCGACGGCACGGGCCCCGACTCCCTCCGTCCCTCCACCGGTTTCCTGTTGCGGATCGGTCGGGGAAGGCTCGACCCCGGGCCCTCTTCCCCGACCGGGCCCTCCGGCGCCTTGTCGGCGCTAGCCGGCACCTCGGGCGCCTCCACCGTCATCAAGCCCGCGGCGAGGAGCGGCCCCTGCTCCAGCTCGTTCAGGAGGTCCTCCACCGTCGGCTCCTTCTCCGCCGACGCCTCTTCCCCCCTTCCCTCCTCCGCAGCCTGGCCCGTGCTGGTCGGAGCCACAAGGGGCGCAACTCCTCAGCCCCAGACGCCGTGGGCCGTGCTCGCCCCAGGCGCTTCTCCCGAACACCGTCGTGGTGAGGGGAAGGATGGCGCTCCCAGTTGGCACCATCGCGGGAGGAGGAGGAGAGGGAGGAGGCAGCGCCTCGGCAGAGATACGTGGCGCAGGCTCGATGCCATGAGCTGAGGCCCCTGCAATACGAGATGACGGAGATGTCAGAACCAGGAAGAGTACCTCGACCCCCCCGTGGTCGATGGCGACGGCCTCACCAAAATTCGCGACGATCATCCGGCCCCCTCGAGCCATGGCAGCTCGGGCCTTCTCCAGCCAAGCGGCTTCTCTAGCGGAGGAAGGTGCCATACCTCGAGGTGCCTGTGCCTCGACGGGGCTCAAGGTCTTGGCCCGCTTGGACGAAGCAAGGTCCACCTCCTGGTAGGAGCGCTTCCCCCTGAGAAGATGGAGATGGCACGCGTCATCAAAGCAAAGAGGTGAAGCCTCACTACCGACGAGACCCAAGGAAACTACTCACCCGAAGCGGCGGCTGGGCTTCTTCCCGGAATCGCCGGACCCACTCGGGGCTTCGAGCCCACCCCACGGCTCGAGCCCTGCGCCTGGGCCGTCTCCACAGGGCTGGGATGGGGGGAGGGCTCCCGACGCCTCCCATGGCTCGACCTCGAGGGAGAGCCCTCCTTCCGCCCCACATCGCGGGAGGCGACCGTCGTACCGCCCTCGTGCTGACGTCGTGGCGCTCGCCCCGGCGCGGGCTCCGGGACCTGCTCCGGCGCCCGCGCTGGTGGTCGCGCCCTCCCGCGTCCGCTTCCGTGTCCCGGCGGCGGTACGACGATGGGCTCCGGGGACGCTCGCGCCCCTGGTCACGAGACGCTCGGGGGCTCCCTCCCCGACGCTGTGATGGCGCGGGCTCGACGCCTCTTCTTGGCGCCCGCCCCTCCGCGGGCTCGACGGCGCCCTTGACGGCCTGCGGGGGTCGGGCCCGAAACCCTTCTCAACCTGTCGACGCCTCCCCTCGAGGCCGGACCCCTCTCGAGACCCCCCGTCTGGGCTGACGCGGGGGCGGCCTCCGTTGGCGCTGTGGCGGAGGCGCTCCGGGTCCGGGGCTTCCTTACGACCGGGGGCACATCCGGCGCGGAGCTCGACGGACCTCGGCCCCCGACGAGGCAGGGATCGGCGCCGCCTTCCGCGGCTGCGTCCCGCGCGACCCTTTTGTCGGTGGGACCTCCATGTACCCACCCTCCTGCACAGAGGAGCGGTCAGCCCTGTCATCGACGAGCCCCGCGCGCATCAAGCGCACATCCATCCCCTCGTCGTCGCCCTCCTCCTCATCACCACTCTCCTCCTCCGAGCTCGAGGAGCTCAGCTCAGGGGACCCGTCCCAGGCTGACGGTTACGACGAGCCTTCGCCAGTCTCTGCTCCCGAGCTAAGCGACGCAAGTTTTTATTTTTCTCTTTCTTCTTTTTGGCATCCTTGCTCTCCTTGTCCTTCTGAGCAGAGAGGCGCCTCACCTGAGAACCCGCGGCGTCCTCCCTCACCGGGGGCCTCGACGCGCGACAAGTAAATGCCCCCTGAAGAAAGAATAAGCGTGATGAGACAAACTACAAAACGGATGCAATGGATCGAAGGGAGGAAGAAGGGGAGGAGGAGGCTCGAGATAGCTCGACTCGAGGAAGGCTTACCAAATCGAGACACCCCTCGTCGGGTGCCATCGCAACCAGGTTGGAGAGTTCAGGGACGAACGGCCCCTGGATCGTGATTGACACCCGGGAGACGCCCTCGTTCCGGGACAGCCTCTCTTCGGCCATCCTCGAGTGATTGTGCGCCTCGAGCTGAGCATGCGGGCCCATCTCGTGCATAAGAAGGGGGCAGTCCGCCAGCGGAAGAACTCTTCGCTGGTGGAACGCCCAAATGACCGCTTGCACGGTCAGCTTCTTCTCATCCACCAGCGTCTTCATCATCTCCATCAGCGGGGCCAGGTGGCGTTGCCTGTCCGCCGCAATGCCCCAGGTCCACTTCTCCGGCGTTGGGTGAGGACCCTGCCGGTGTACTGCGGAAGGAGGCCGCCTTCATTCCGCAGATAGAACCAATGGTCGTCCCACCCGACCTGGTTGGTGGAAAGCTTGTATCGCAGGTACTCGCGGGGGACATTGGCCGACGAGGTCCCCGCCCTCGCGGTAATGGCAAGGGAGCCCATGCGCACGGGCCGCCTCCCGCTGGGCTTCAGGGACTTGATGAAGAGCTCGCCCCGGAAGAGACGGACGAACATCTCCCAGTGCGGCTCCATCTTCAGGTACCCCTCGCACACCGCGGCGAATATGGCGGCGTGCGAGATGGAGTTGGGGGAGAAGTGTTGCAGCTGCAGCTCCACCTCGAAATGGTGGGCCAGCCCTCGCAAGAAGCGGCTCGGCGGGACGCCGAGCCCCATACGGTGGTAGCGCGTGAAGCTCACCACGTACCCCTCCGGCGGGTGCGGCTCCCGATGCTCCGCCGACGGGATAACCCACCATGCGGATCCCTCCTCCGGGTTGGGGCGCAGAAGCCCCTGGGCCACCAGCGAGTCCATTTCGCTCTGCGTCACCTTCGACGGGCTCCAGTCCTCGGCCGCAGCATCTGTGTCTGGGTGGCCATGACGGTGGCGCGGCGCGGATCCGAGCAGCGGACGGGCGGCCGGAAATCCCCAATCGACTAGCTCGACGGAGAGGGCGCGTAAAGGCTACGGCGGCGGCGAAGGCAAAGGCAAAGTAAAGGGTTCTTTTTCCCCTCTTTCGATATTTATAGGGGGAAATCCAGACGGGCGGGATCTCCCACGATGTAAAAAGGTAACCGAATGCATTCAATGCGCCCACCTAACCACGTCTCGAGCCGGATGCAGGGCACACGCGTTACCTCTCCATTTGCTCCACTACCCGGGCCCACCACGACCGTCGCTCCGGCTTCGCGCCCGCCGCTCTCCCCGACGGTTTCCGCCTAAAAAGGCATGCCCAACGGGCAGAAGGATTCCCAGACGACGAAGGCTTCTTCATAAAGGTAAAAACGAGCCCGGCCCTAAGTCTCGAAGCAGCGAAGGCTGGCCCTCGAAAAGGGTTCGACAGCCGGCTTCGAGCACCCGAGTCAGGGACACCAAGGGGCGCCACTCGCGGCATTACTCGAGGGCCGAGCCCTCGAGGCCCCTCACGTGTATCCAAGGCGGGGAGCTCGACGTGCAGTGAGATCCCCTCGGAGGGAGGCATCGAGCCACCGGGTCCTATCGAATGGACCCGGCACTCCTGCAGACTGAGCCCCCATGCTTTATGAGACCGCCTCCGGGCCACAGTCGACCCCTAACGAACGGGGCACGAGCTCTCACTTGGATTCCCGTTACCAGCTCACCGGGAACCTCGATACTCGCCCACTCAGGGTAGTACGAGGCATCCCCCCTCGCATCCGATCGAAAGGACTCGCGGGAGGACAAGCCAGGGCAATCGGCATGCCGGACAGCTCGAGGAGCCGGCCAGTCGGTTCAGCCTGGCACCCCTCGACGAAAGAGGGTCTAAAAACTCGGACAGTTACGACTAATCTCTTTTCTTGGTGTATACATGAGATTTTCAGGCCTCGGGCGAAAGCTCGACCTCCATCGCGCCGAGCCCTCGAGGCCAGACCTCGAACGATCGCTCGTTCTCCATCTCGCTCGAGCCCTCCGAGCCAAGCCTCGGACGGAGTCTCTCACGACAAAGGAAAGGTAACCGCAAATATTTAATGAGACTACCGAACCACATTTCGAGCCTGTTGACAGGTACACACCGCGCCGCGCCGCTATCTCCGCCCCTGACGATTTCCGCCTAAAAAGGCGCGCCCGCTGGGCAGAAGGTTCCCAAACGACGGAGGATTCTTCAGGAAGCCCACGAGGGGGTTCTAACCACTCCCCCACGGTCTCGGAGGCTACACCCACGAATTAAATCGATAAAACCCTCGAGACCCATTAGCTATCCATCGAGATCCCAATCTGGAGCCCCTACTCGAATGCAAGCACTCAAACAAGGGCTCGGGGGCTACTGTCGGTGGTACGAAAAGGGGTACCCCCAATCAACGCACACACCCGAACGCTCCATCTCCGTCTCGCCCGAGCCCTCCCAGCCAGGCCTCGGGCGAACGCTCCGTCTTCGTCTCGCCCGAGCCCTCCCAGCCAGGCCTCGAGCGAACGCTCCATCTCCGTCTCGCCCGAGCCCTCCCAGCCAGGCCTCGGGCGAACGCTCCGTCTCTGTCTCGCCCGAGCCCTCCCAGCAAGGCCTCGGCGAACGCTCCGTCTCCGTCTCGCCCGAGCCCTCCAAGCCTCGGGCGAGCGCGCCCCACACCTCGAGCCTTAACGCGCGGACCTCGAGCTGCACAGACAGCTGTACCAGCCCATACCACGCATTTAATGCCTTCACCTACTCCGGTCATGTCCACTAGTGCACAGCATGTACCACAGTGACTCGGTGTAAAGGTCAAGTCTCGTTTTTCACCACAAGCATGGGCAAAAGGGCACCAGTACAGCACTGTTCGGCCAAGCCAGGTACTGCAACTCCTCGAGGTCGGCTACGCGCCCCTCGAGCCCTACACTGTAACCCCTCGAGGTCGGCTACGCGCCCCTCGAGCCCTACACTGTAACCCCTCGAGGTCGGCTACGCGCCCCTCGAGCCCTACACTGTAACCCCTCGAGGCCGGCTACGCGCCCCTCGAGCCCTGCACTGTAACGCCTCGAGGCCGGCTCCGCGCCCCTCGAGCCCCCGTGGCACCACCTCGAAGCCGGCTCCGCGCCCTTCGAGCCCTAACTACTTTCGTGCTATTGGAGGACAGGTACCCCAAGACCCGAAGGGACCCCGCCGCGTACTGTACATTCCGGGATGGGTGCTGTACGGCTCCCGCCTTGTCGCACCACCACGTCCGCGCTCAGGATGGAAGCCACGACTCAAGGACGCCTCAACAGCGACGATCACATCGGCTCCAGTGGCCCCGACAAGACAGGGTTCCAACCCTTCTCCGTATGGGGCGTCATACGCCCCGACACCTGTAATACCTTTATGTAACCCTGGCCTCCCCTTGCTCTATAAAAGGGGACACTAGGGCCCTCATTCAGAGGGACGGACAGAACACACGAGTCCACACACAGGCACAAGTCCGGACTCCGGTCCACGCTCGCTGAGCTTGTATTCTCCCCTGTACAAGCACTTAGGTGCAAGTAATACAAGAACATCCCCCGCTGGACGTAGGGCCTTCTTTGCCCGAACCAGGATAAATCCTTGTGTCCTCTTGCATCACCATCCAGGAAGAGAAGCACGCGATCATATCACTCGTTGGTGTCATACCCCCGGGTACGAAACACCGACAATCTGTCATGGAAAAATATGAAAGTATTTTTGGTAGATGTTTTTGTTACTGTTTTTATTTAATCCAGTTTACATGCTTTTGTTGAGATAAATGGTTATATATGTTTTCTGGTAGAGTTAATTCATGGAAAAATTTTGTGAAAGTTTATTATCATGTTATGTACCTGTGAACAATATATGAGGCCCTATTTATGTGGAAAAAGTTTCTGTTATGGTTTAAAGTTCTTTTTGGCTATTTTCTTGAAATAAGTGTTAAGGTGTTTTATATGTCAAAATAAAATATGGGAAAATTTGTGCAGTCTCTGTGTGTGATGTTCAAGCTAAGAAAAATGTTAAGCATAGGTTGTTGTATGAAAAAGTGTGAAGTTACTTTACAAATGTACTTTTCTGTGTTTTTCTTTGGAAATTCGTGTAAGAAATAATATAATGTTTCTGTTCATGGAACTTCCTTGATAAATATAAAATGTGGAGTAGAATTTGGGAAAATATGAAACTGAGTTTAGCACCCTCTTCCAGTAGGGTTGTAGTTCAATTGAGTTATTTTGGAATAAAATTGTTTATTTTGTGTAGGGTGATATATTTATGTTTTGGCAATGCACTTCCTGCAGTAGAGTGTTTTTGTGTAGATGAAGCAAGAAAAATTATGAACCTACTGTTGGACACTTTTTAGGAGAAGAGTTAGTTCAAAATACCTTTTGAGCAGTTTGTTTCATCTTTTTGTGGCCGTCGTTCTGCAATTGATCTCTTGCTGAAAATTGGTCAGTGAAGTCCAGTTAGTGTCAGTTATCTGTTGGAATTTGTGTGGATTTTTCTGAGTTCAGAAAAATACACTTGCAGTTCAAACTTGAGTTTCTTTTGAATTTCTAAATAGGAAATGGTGGAAATAATGATTTTGTTTTATGAGGTAAATAAGTATTTACCTCAATGTCAAAAGTGGTTCAACAAGTTGGTTTTGTTGGTTTGCAAGAAGCATTGCTTTTATCCCACCACATCTCGCACCCGCATTTTTAATTATTTATTATTCGCCGCACGCAATAGGATCGACACTCCCGGAGCCCGACCAGGAGCAGGAGGCAAGCGCCGAACAAGAGATCCCGGAACTGCATCAAGCCGAGGAGGTCGACCCCGGACAGGAAACTAACCTGCCCGAGTGCCCCTCCCACGAGGCCTCGGTCTTCGCTCAAGGCAAGCCCCGGAGCATCCTTAAGTCTCCTAGTTTTTATAATTAAGTTACTTGAGTATTTTATATTGTGATGCATTAGGTATAGGAGTTGATTGAATCCTACCTGCTGCATTACCCTTCCTTGAGTATTGGTTATACCTGCCTTGTTATCCTGTTCCTTATTTATATTGTAGAATTGCTTAGTTGCTTAATAAAAGTAGTAGTTAAGGATGTTCCCGTGGTACCCCTGGTGGGTATTTATGGGTCACGGTTGGCTATATTTGCTATCGTGGAAAAGAACCTGAGTAGTAATGAAATACGGTCAATTGGAAGGCAAGGCACCAAGTTGGAACTTGGGGGCAGTCCGTCCGTTGGATCGTGTAGGTTTGTATCGATGCTGGCCCTCGTTCATTTTTGAACGCGCCCTTTTACTTAGGGATATGTCGGTGCCGTAATCATCGACCCCAAAGCCGGTTAGAAGCTGTTCGGGCCGGTTTTGACCTGTGTCGCGCCCTCTAGTATATGGAAATGTGATCTGCCGCGAGAGGCCATCACCAGGTTCCAATTGGGCGGTCCGTGCTTGAACCGCGACGATTACCACCATGAACAAGCATCGAGCGGTTGCCCAATGCATGGACCCGACGGGGAAAATGTGGGCTGGTATTAAAGGTCTTTCACCAGCTGGTTTGGAATTCGATTCGAGTTGCCGTCTCCCCCGTTAGTGGGAAACTATGGCGAGCTTCACCACGATACAACTTCATGTGATGTTTAAAGGTTCAACTAAAATGTGGATAAGTCAGCTGGATATGGTTATATTATTGCTTGTTAGACTCAAGTGTGTGGAGTAGTTCAGGTGCAAAACCTAGGAAATGAGATAGGACTAAAAACTGACAGCTCATCTATGTCATTAATACTCCTTATCTTAATTTTGAGCTTTTCGCAACTAAAAATCCCAGCTCCACCACAAAGGCCATGCATACCCTTGGTGTCTTTATTTTCAGTTGGACGGGTAAGTCTAGCTGAGTACATTCCCGTACTCAGGGTTTATCCCGTTTGATGCAGATGGCCAGGTGTACTATGGCTATTGTAAGCACTGCCTCTACCCAGTGGAAGGTGATGAGGAGTAGGCCTAGGGCAGGGTCGTCCAGAAGCTTCCCCTTTTCTTTTGTTGGTCTGAGACTTCTAGTGGCACATTACTTGAAAAAGGAGGAGTGAGTTGTGTTGAGTTGGAGTTATCAAACAATGTTTTATTTGGACCACATGTGTGGTGGTCATGTTTCAAAACTTATTTAAGCTTCCGCACTTAAATTTCGGATTTGTAATAACTCTGTCTTAAATTCGCACTCTGATGTTTTAAATCCGATCTCGTTTATCTGTGTTGTATCCTTTCGAATGTAATACATGAACGATGCGATCCTGTATGTTGTACGATGTTGAAATCCTTCGAGATTTCTGGACTACCGGGGTTACATGGGTTCAAGTGCGGGTCGATGTCAGACGTAATTGACTAAGACGGTACTTGAGTCCTTTATGTACCATCCTTTCCATGATGTACATGTGCCGAAGGTTCAAAGGAGGGTTGCTAGGCCTAGAGGTCCAATGCCTCAAGGTCCTAGGCCGCAAGGAGGACGTGCCCGATAGGATCCTAGTTTTGTAGGTATGGACCCCGTGACGGTGGATTTGTTGTTGAGCATTACCCCCACCGCGTTTTGACTATCGCGATGGACGCTCTTCCCTTAGCGGACCACAGTTTTCTATACGTGGTGATCGCTTTCCCCGTAGGCGTGTTAGGAATGGTTTTGCTACTAACCGTTCTTTTGAGCAGCCGACCCAACACTGGTACACTTCCCATTTTACTCACCCCAGTGTTGGACCGTATGCTCACCCTATGTCTTTTTATTGATGTAGGTAAGGCGATTGGAGAATGTTTGATTGGTGGATTCCGGGTGCTCAAGGCATATGACCGAAAATGCCATGTGGTTCTCCAGTCTTAGTCCAGTTGCTGAAAAGGAGTTTATCACCTTCGGCAATAATAGCAACGGTAAAGTGTTGTCTCATGGGTCGGTGCGAGTTAATGAGCACTTTGTGTTGCGTGATGTTGCTCTTGTTTCTAACTTGCATTTTAATCTTCTTTCTATTTCACAACTTTTTGATGATGACTATGAGATTCGTTTTAAGCCGAATCTCAGTCGTATTTTGGATCCTCAAGGCAATCTTGTGTGTTTGATTTCTCCCTTTAGTAAAGTCTTTCGTGCGAATTTCTCGGAGTCGTTTGGAATCTGTCGTTGTCTTGTGGCTGGGACCTTCCTCCTCTGATCTTTGGAAGTGGCATAGGAGACTCGGTCATTTGAGCTTTGACTTGCTTGCAAGGCTTAGTTCACTTGGCTTAATCCGAGGATTGCCCAAGTTGTGCATGGAGAAGGATCTTGTTTGTCATTCTTGTAGACACGGGAAAATGGTTGCTGCTCCCCATCATCCTGTGAATCAAGTTATGACTAAGCGCCCTGGAGAGCTTTTGCATATGGACCTTGTCGATCCGGCTCGGGTGAGCTCGGTTGGTGGGAAGTGGTATGTGCTTGTTGTTGTTGACGATTTTTTGAGATATTCGTGAGTTTTCTTTTTAGCTAAGAAAACTGAGACTTTCGCTTTTTCTCGCAATCTGATTTTGCGACTTCAGAACGAGTTCCCTAAGAACTCGATGAGAGCTATTCGTAGCGATAATGGTTCCGAGTTTAAGAACTCGGATTTTGAGAAGTTTTGTAACTCTTTGGGTTAGAGCATCAATTTTCTTCCCCCTACACACCTCCACAAAATGGTGTTGTAGAGAGGAAAAATTGGACCCTTGTTGGGATGGCTAGGATGATGCACGATGAGCATAGGACTCCTAGGCGGTATTGGGCCGAAGCTATAAACACTGCATGCTACATTTCCAATCGCATTTTTCTCCATGCTTTCTTGAAGAAGACATCTTATGAGTTGCGTTTTGGAAGGCAGCCCAAAGTAAGTTATTTTGAGTTTTTGGTTGCCACTGTTTTATTCTCAAGAAAGGCAATTTGGACAAGTTTGAGTCTCACTGTTCTGACGGTGTATTTTTGGGTTATGGTAATCATACTCGTGCATATCGTGTACTTAACCTTGATACTAACCGAGTCATGGAGACATCCGATGTCACCTTTGACGATACCATGCATTGTCCTTCTTCTAGATTTGAGCGTGCAGGTGATCATGAGGTTGGCGAACCTCTTTTTGATGATGAGGAAGAAGGTGCTGGAGGGATTGATGATCCACACTTCCTCCACCTGCTGTGTCGATTGGGTGGGTTGACTTCGACCATGACTGCTCGCGGCCCTGACCCGTCTTCTTCCACTACATGGGGGCCGTGTGATCCACCACCTCGGGCTGTACCACTTGTACCCGAGGAGGCACCAGCTACTGTTGAGGGAGAGGTTACTTCAGCGAGGGAGGCGCCACGACACATTCAGCGCCAACACCCACCTCAACAGATGATCGGCAACATCCACGAACGCGTCACTCAGTCAAGGTCACAACAAATCTCTCACTTTGCTCATTCTGCATTTGTTGCTGATTTTGAACCCCGAGATGTTGGACACGCTTTATCTGATCCGGATTGGGTCAATGCCATGCATGAGGAGTTAGAAAACTTTGAGAGAAATCGGGTTTGGGTTCTTGTTCCACCTCCTCCTGAGTGTCACCCTATTGGTACAAAATGGGTGTTCAAAAACAAACAAGGAGAGAATGGCCATATTGTGAGAAACAAGGCTAGACTTGTAGCCCAAGGGTATAGTCAGAAGGAGGGGATAGACTATGAGGAGTTGTTTGCTCCTGTAGCTCGTTTGGAGGCAATTAGGATCCTCTTGGCTTTTGCTGCATCTAAGGGTTTCAAACTTTTTCAAATGGATATCAAGAGTGCCTTCCTAAACGGCTACATAGAAGAAGAGGTGTATGTGAGACAACCCCCCAGTTTCAAAAATCCCAAGTTTCCAAACCATGTCTTTAAACTTCACAAAGCTTTGTATGGTTTGAAACAAGCCCCTAGAGTCTGGTATGATAGGTTGAAAACCTTTTTGCTTGCTAAGGGTTTTAAAATGGGATGTGTAGATAAAACTCTTTTTCTCCTCAAGCAAGGCAATGACACTTTGTTGGTTCAGATTTACGTGGATGATATCATTTTCGGTGGTTCTTCTCATGCTTTGGTTGCCAAGTTTGCAGATACTATGAGCAGGGAATTTGAGATGAGCATGATGGGCGAGTTGACGTTTTTCCTCGGGTTGCAAATCAAGCAATCCTGAGAAGGGACGTTTGTGCATCAGGGCAAGTACACCAAGGACATATTGAAGAAGTTCGATATGGGTGAGGCCAAGCCTCTTCCAACACCCATGTCGACCACGATGGCCCTGGATGCGGAGAAGGATGGAGAAGCTGTGGACCAGAAGGAGTACGGCAGTATGATCGAGTCACTACTGTACCTGACGACGACATGCCCGAACATTCAGTTCGTGATGTGTCTTTGCGCGCGCTTTCAGGCGTCGCCGCGCACTTCTCAGCGTCAGGCGGTCAAGCATATTATGAGGTACTTATGTTTCACACCTGAGTTCGAGATTTGGTATTCTGCTTCTTCCACCCTCTCCCTTTGCGGTTACTCGGATGCTGATTTTGCTGGTTGCTGACTTGAGCGCAAGTCTACTTCTGGGACTTGTCAGTTTTTTGGGTTCTTCTCTTGTATCTTGGTCTTCTCGCAAGCAGTCTAGTGTCGCTTAGTCTACCACAGAGGCTGGATATGTTGCTGTAGCTAGCTGATGTTCCCAGTTGTTGTGGATGTTGGCCACTTTGCGTGATTTTGGTCTGAGCTTTTCTCGAGTTCCATTGCTTTGTGACAGCACGAGTGCGATTAGCGTTGCTAAGAACCCTGTGCTGCATTCTAAGACCAAACACATTGATGTGCGCTTTCATTTCTTGCGAGACCATTATGAGAAGGGTGATATCGACCTTCACCATGTCGATACTCATCTTCAGTTGGCAGATTTTTTCACCAAGCCTTGGACCAATCAACCTTTGCTAGGTTGAGAGGTGAGCTTGGTGTGTGTTTCCCCTTTTAGTTGGCGAAACATTTTGGTTCTTGTATCTGTTGGTATAAATTAACGCACACTCTACTCTATCCGCAAGCGCACAGATAAAATCTACCGATGTAGCACTTCACCAGAGTAACCCAGTTTTAATATCGAACCCAAAGGAACGGATAGTGTTAAGCCTTAAAGTCTAACCTCTGAGTAGCTAACAAGGACGGAGAATCTAGAAGTATAGAGGGGATCACTAAGGTTGTCTAATTCCAATTAAGAGTGATATGTTTATATTATTCTTAGTGGGGAAGTTGCCATAAAAGGTCATAAACAGAGTATGAGTCTATGCAAATGTATAATCCTACCGAGCCTACACATGGGTAAGTGGACTATAGAAGAATCAACAAGGCTATAAGAGTCACCCTTGCGAACAACCACTACTCTCGGCGTTATAGGAGGCATTTATGAGCTATCAAGTCTAAGCACCACGCTTACACTATCCAACTACTCTAACTCTAGAATGACTAGAATTAAAGTACTCAAAAGAGAGTCATAAACCTTAAGAATAATAAGAACAATGGCTCAAACTTAAATATAGACGTTGATTACCGAAACAATCGCTGAAGTTGATGATGAACTTGAATCCGCAGGTACAAGATGAAGAAGTGGATCCGACAGGCCGGAGCTCCTTCTTGATCTCTTCCTCTCTCTCTCTATCTTCTAATTCTAGTATAAGACTAGGTTCTAAACCTAAACTAGAGGGGTATCTAGTCTTCTACTTGAAAGCTGGCTCTTGAAGTCTTCTTCTAGGGTTCTGAATGAGGCGTAGATTTTCTGAAGAGAGACTTGATCTTCCCTGGGGACTGGGGCCTGTTTATATTTCCCTGAGGGATCAACCGCGACCGTTAGATCAAACCGACTTCACATAGGGCTGAGATGGATCCTCAAAGGCGGTGGTGGAAGCTTCCAGAAGATGGAGTCCAGCGGGCCCAGGGGAGACCCACCGGTCCTAGGGTGGGACCGGTCGGTCCCACCTGGCGGCCTCTCGGGGTGTCCCGCCTCGTGGTGTCCTCTAGTCCTTCTAGAATATTCCTGACGTGCCAGTTCCGTAATCTTCTGTCGGTTTTCTTCTAGGAGAAGTAATCAGCGCTGGTTTTCCTATTTAGTCCCTGCTGAATCACAATTCACCAAAACTCGTGGAATATTGTCAATTAAAACCCTAACCTTATTGGTGATTAATTCATGCCCTTTTCATATTTATTTATCCTTTAATTTTGATAGATAACCAGCGTCAACAACTCCCCAAGCTTACCTTTTGCTAGTCCCTTAGCAAAACCAAAATTAACAATGGATCAGGAGTTGCTACAATAACTACACTTCCAACAAGTATACCTGCTGCTAAACAAAAATTCTCTA
Organism: Coix lacryma-jobi var. lacryma-jobi; assembly: GCA_009763385.1. NCBI lineage: Eukaryota > Viridiplantae > Streptophyta > Magnoliopsida > Poales > Poaceae > Coix > Coix lacryma-jobi. Next base: position 13,042,477 of record CM019831.1, on the reverse strand, counting down.
AATATATTATGTTATTCTTCATGGGGCTTATTACTTTTACCTTAGATCTTGAGTAATTGAAAGATTTAACGATCAAATCAAGCACTATGTTCTAGTTCTTTCACTTCACCTTTATCTGGAGTTTTAATTAATTTTCAAAAGCATTAATACATGTGTTGTCAAATTAAACAATGGATCCAAAGAGAAAGTCAACCAACCATTGAATCAAGAAGTGCATGTGTATGGAAAAATGGAGTCAAATGCTCTTTTGAATATGTCACTCTCTTTGTTTATCAGAGACATATGGCTATTAGGCTAATTCTACTATTGGGCACGTGCCCATTTTTTTCTGACATTTTTTTTCTTCGAGGTTCCGGACATTTGTCCCTTTTTATTTCCTCGGATCTATCTCTTTGAGGTTTTGGACACTTGTCCCTTTTTATTTCCTTGGATCTTTCTTTCTTTCTCTTTTTTCTTAATAGCCACATGATTGCAGCAAACTTCTGAGAGGGTAGCAGGAGATAATTATGAGCATTTATGCAGAAGATGGATGAAATGTGTAAGTGATCTCAATTCAATGACATGATAACTACTCTCATAGGGTCACAAAGCTTAATTTAACTCAATGCAATTATTAGTCACGTTTATATTTAGAAATCTCCAGAACTTTAGTGTTGTTTTAGAACAAGATACTAGCAGCTTAGATCATCACATGTCATATCCCAGTTACCTAGACCTTAGATTAAGTATTTGTCATCCATGTATTTAATTTTATTTTAAGGCATCATTATTAATGAGGAGAACTCATGCTTTGAAGACTAGGTACTTGAAAGAAATTAGATAGAGCAACTATTCATCATTTCCATGCAAAAGATTAGAGAGAGAGGGTTCTCTTTTAGTCATCAACTTCTTAAAAAACACTATTTTATTTATTTAATCTACACACTTTAAGATATAAAATAAAGCTAATAATATAATAATAGTAGTAGTAATAATAAAGACATACCTGAATCGCGAAGATAACGGGGTACGTCTCCCCCAAGCTCGTTCCCTTGATAGCGTTGAGCCTTCATGTGCCCATATATTTTTGTCTCTCTTTTTTTTAATTATGGTGAGCCTTCATGTGCTCACATGTTTTTGTTCTTTTTTTTTAATGGTGAGCCTTCATGTGCCCACATATTTTTGTTCTTTTTTGAATTGTGTATAGAATAAAAAACTTAAAAGGATAAAGATACTTACATAGTCCCCAAGCTGAAGGTTGACGTAGTCGTTTGATCTTGCAATGTAGCAGACTGGCAGTGGATATGTCCTTCCTCTATTAGAGCTTTGATTGATGTTGATGTTTGTTGAGACAGTGCTCCAACAGTGGATGGAGCATTCACTTGCTCATCAGCTTTTCTTGGCCTTTCAAATCCTGTGAAACTCAAATAGACAACAAAACTTGTGGAACAGATTAAGCATTAATGGTTGGCCACTCAAGTCTTAGTTGTCCAGAATTTCAGTAAGATCTCCTTCTCCATATTTTTTATTTTTATATTTTTATGATGCAAGAGAAAATGCACAGGATGAATGCATGCATATTTATTTTATTATTTTTATGCCACCACGATGAACATTCCCGTGGGTTTTTACACACCATAGAATTATTCACATGAGGCTTCATAGTTTATGATGTAGTGTAACAAATGCAATATTTTTATTTTCTTTTCTAATGCAATGTAGAAATTAAAATGTTTGTGAATTAAATATGATGATGCAAGAAATGGTTATGGATTAAATATGAGAAATATGCAGCAAAGTAAATATAAAGATAACTACCGATTTTTACCTTTTGGCGAAGGTTCGGATATTTAGGTCCGACGAACCGGACCTTCCCTTGGTTCAGACCTCCCAAGGTATGTCAGACGTTTGGAAATTGTTATTGATTGTACCTCTTAGGTGCAGACATTTTCTCCCATACTTTCTTGGTCTGAGTCTTCACTTCTTGTGGTTCACTGTCTTGAGGTTTCTCTCCTTTCTTTTCTGGGACAGTGTCGATAGCTTCTTCTTTGTGATTGGCCTCTCTATTCTTGATAGCTTGTCTTCTTTGGCTTTGAGAGCGGCGTCTTTCACTTCTATTCTTCTTGGGTGCTTCATTAGGCATTAGTTGATGAAGTTGCATCGTGCCTTTTCTCTAGGAAAGTGAAAATGGATTTCCTCTTGTAAATGATTGTACTTGTAGCGTAGAGGAATGGTCTTCCTAGGATGAGGTGGACATCATCGTCTTCTCATGTCGAGGATCAAGAAGTCTGTGGGGACTTCATGACCTCTAATTCTGACTACGACGTCTTCCATCATTCCTTCTTGTTTATGCCTCTTGATATGGTGTCACTCATGTCATTTGTTCGTCCAGCAGTTTGAAGTGAAGCGTTAATTGTGGACGCTGGCAGCATCTTGCTCAGTGTGCATGTTCTTGTAGATCTAGGACCTTCACTCTGTAGAATTTGGGAGTGATAAACTTCTCTCATGTTTGCTCAAGAGTGTGTCCTGCTCATAAAGATAAGGTACAAGAGATCAAGTGCATGGGCTCTGTTGGTGGAAAAACACCAACAGAACCAAAAGTTTTGTTTTATCCTCTCTAACCTTAGGCACATTGCACAAGATAAACTTTTGTTTATGTGTTCTATTCAATCTTAATATGAGTGATAGGATCAGAGGATGAGCATGAAAGTAGCATCTTAAAATATTTAACAGATCAAATTACTTAACCCAAGGAAGGATAATCTATGCATAAAGTGTTGATCTTTTCATGATTAAGATATATCATCTTCCAAAGGTTAGATGCACAACATTTTAGCTCATTTAGTTAAGATAGTGAGATTCAAGAGAGTAAAGCTAGGAACAAAGATCAAAGGACTGAACATGTTGAGTTGATTAGGTTGGATCAAGTGATGTGCAACTTAAACATGTTTAGTTCTTTATTTATGTTCATACTAGAATCAAGAAGAAGCTTTTAAATGATGGTCACTTACCTTGAAATGTTACTTTGTCATTGAAGAGTGATGTGTCGAACCACCTTGTGGAAGCTCTCTTGTTTAGCTGGTTGTTTATGAATGGCTTGTCTTCTCTTGTTTGTCTCACAGTATGCTTGAGAGGAGGAAGATCACAGTGGAATCATCCTTAGAGGTATCGACCTTCCTTCTCTATGTGTCGACTTATCAGTGAAGGCGTATTGTTCCTCGAGTATGTTGCCTAGGATCCTCTCTCTTCTCTTGTCAACCGTTCTGTTGTTTTCCCTTTAATTATTGGGTTGACAAGAGTCTTGAAATTAGAGCTGCTACTCGAGTGCCTCTATGATAGTCTTTGTCTTTTAATGTCACAACTGAGACTTGTCCTCTCAACAGTGTCTAGATGATGGAGATCTTATCGGTTGTTCTTCTTGATTTGCTGGCTCAGGTACTATCTCTCCATCTTCTAACATTGTGGTGCAGTGGCTTCATCCTTCATGATGCCCTCCTCAATTCTTGGCAGTTGGTTCTCCCTTCGACGTCTTCTCTTGGTTCTCTTTGGCTGCTCATAAGTGATGTAGATGTTGAAGATGCAGCAAAAGATCCAAAAGTTGACTTCTCCAGGTCCGATAAAGATGATAACATTGATGGTGTTCAAGAACGATCTTCCAAGAATGAGTGGTGGATCATACTCCTCTTCTTGACTGGGCAGCATCTAGTGGTTTGTACTGATCAAAGTGGTGAGTAATATATCTTGAAGCTAAGTTTCTCCTTCCTCCCTTTGATTGTGAAAACATCTAGACAACAGAATTGTCTCTCCCAGGCTGGCTTGTGATGTAGATGGACTCCCAACAACATGTTCATGTGTTTGACTTGTAGATCTTGCTATTGTTGTAGTGGTACCATCTTGTCTCCCAAGCTAGCTCTTGATTAGAAAAGAAGATAACTTCTCACTTCTTGTCTTGATGTCTTGGGCAATGATGGTTGCAGGCATAGGTTGTCTCATATGAGGTAAGTTGCATCCTGTTTGTCATCAGTGCCCAAGCAAGACTCAAAGCTAGGCTAGCACCATTTGTGATCTGAGAGTAGGTTTGTGTGTCTATGGTTTGAGTTTTGGATCTTCAATGTTCAGACCAAACCATGGATGAACAAAATCTCTCTCCTGCGTAATGTTAGTGGACATATACCCGAAGGATTGCAAGAATTTGAAGCATGGGTTATTATCCACAACTTATGTATTTTGCATCTATGCTAATAAAAAGATGTTTTTAGGATTATTTTAGCATAGACTAGTTTTTTATGTGTTGGTGCACTTTAACATGATTCAAGGCAAAAGATAACTTGCAGTAGAAGACAAAATAAATAAACTTTGATACTCACAGTTCTTTCATACCATGATGAATGAGCTGAGTCTTCATTGTGCAAGAGTTGTTGAAATTCATGTGTCTCTTCATCTCCGGACTTTCCCAAATTAATAATGAAAGTTTTCCTGCAGGGGTTAGTCCAACAAATATCCAATCATATCTACTATAGCATACTATCAATTTAAGAAATCAACCTAGATACCACGTCTCAATTTTGATCTAGGAAAGCATTTTACCTAAGCACCATACTAATTTAAAAGCCTTTTAGAGGTAAAATCAGCACACCTTTTAGCTCAAGATCAAACCAGACACCATGTCTTACTTTAATTCATGAAAACAGTTAAACTAAGCTCCATGCCTAATTTAAAAGGTGTATGATAATACTTCAAAACCAAAGATATACTATAGCAAATAAAGATAACATGAAAGCATTGTAGAGATTTATTCAGATGGTGATGAAAGAGTATGATTAATATATGAGCATATCCTAAAGGTAGGGACAACCAACATAGCAACATGGCAAAAAATATTCTTAGAAAGTCTATCCCTCAAGCTTGGATTTTGCACAAATCAAGATTGGATGAATGTATTCAATGTTGCATGATGATTGGTGGGACATACCTTGTGTTTTGTTCCTTCGTCTTTTTCTGCTAGACCTGGAAAGGTTAGTGACAAGAATACCCGAAGGAATATTTTCATAATTATATTTCTATTCTTACAAGGACAGTGCAGTAGAAGGTAGGCATAGCTCATAACCAGGTATTTATGATGGGGTATAAGGATTCTACTGATTATAGCTTGCTCATGGGTAGTGATAGATAAGAGTGGAATTCAAAAACAACATTCATAAGATGAAACAAAAATAATGAAAGACTGGGACAAAAGGAAAAAGATAAAAGTATGATTATAAGGTTAAACTAAGACTTAAGATGATCAACCGTTCCCCGGTAACGCGCCAGAAATGTTTGTTGTATAAATTAACGCACACTTACTCTATCCGCAAGCGCACAGATAAACTCTACTGATGTAGCACTTCACCAGAGTAAACCCAGTTTTAATATCGAGCCCAAAGGAACGGATAGTGTTAAGCCTTAAAGTCTAACCCTGAGTAGCTAACAAGGCGGAGAATCTAGAAGTATAGAGGGGATCACTAAGGTTGTCTAATTCCAATTTAAGAGTGATATGTTTATATTATTCTTAGTGGGGAAGTTGCCAAAAAGGTCATAAACAGAGTATGAGTCTTTTATGCAAATGTAATCCTACCGAGCCTACACACGGGTAAGTGGACTATAGAAGAATCAACAAGGCTATAATAGTCACCCTTGCGAACAACCACTACTATCGGCGTTATAGGAGACATTATGAGCTATCAAGTCTAAGCACCACGCTTACACTATCCAACTACTCTAACTCTAGAATGACTAGAATTAAAGTACTCAAAAGAGAGTCATAAACCTTAAGAATAATAAGAACAATGGCTCAAACTTAAATATAGACGTTGATTACCGAACAATCGCTGAAGTTGATGATGAACTTGAATCCGCAGGTACAAGATGAAGAAGTGGATCCGACAGGCCAGAGCTCCTTCTTGATCTCTTCCTCTCTCTCTCTCTATCTTCTAATTCTAGTATAAGACTAGGTTCTAAACCTAAACTAGGGGGTATCTAGTCATCTACTTGAAAGCTGGCTCTTGAAGTCTTCTTCTAGGGTTTCTGAATGAGGCGTAGACTTTTCTGAAGAGAGACTTGATCTTCCCTGGGGCCTGGGGGGCTTGTTTATATAGCCCTGAGGGATCAACCGCGGCCGTTAGATCAAACCAACTTCACGTAGGGCTGAGATGGATCCTCAAAGGCGGTGGAGGAAGCTTCCAGAAGACGGAGTCCAGCGGGCCAGAGGAGAGACCGACCGATCCCTAGGGTGGGACCGGTCGGTCCCACCTGGCGGCCTCTCGGGGTGTCCCGCCTCGTGGTGTCCTCTAGGTCCTTCTGGAATATTCCTGACGTGCCAGTTCCGTAATCTTCCATCGGTTTTCTTCTAGGAAGTAATCAGCGCTGGTTTCCTATTTAGTCCCTGCTGAATCAGAATTCACCAAAACTCGTGGAATATTGTCAATTAAAACCCTAACCTTATTGGTGATTGAATTCATGTCCTTTTCATATTTATTTATCCTTTAATTTTGATAGATAACCAGTGTCAACAGTATCATAGACTGACTTTTTTTTTGTTCTTGTTTAGTTTTTGCATTTCATCATATTTGCATCTTCATCTTTTCGAGCTTCATGTCTATAATACGTAGAATGAATCTATGCTCTGATTAGTGTATGCTCCGATGATATATGATGATGCTTGTAGCTTAGGCTCTCTTGATCACTGATACATGTTGTGAGCTGAGCTATTTTTCAGAACTGTGAATATGCTTAATTCAACATAAATTTTGAAACATGTTCACCATTAAGATTGACAACTAGCATGTGTAGAAATGTGTTGAAGTTGCTTGTGCTATTCCTATATGCTAGGTTGCTATGTCTCTAGTTTTGAGTCTTTCACTTGCTTGGTGTGTTCATATTCTGTTAAAATTTTGAACCAAGTCTAAGTAAATTAAAAAGATCGAGATGGGATTACTTGACAGCACATCACGGTATCGAGAATGTTTCTCATTGCACATTGAGTCAAACTTGAGCCGTGTAGTGTTAGACCGAAACCATTGCTTCAAGCTTCTGATTGCTTTTGCATAGGCTTAGCTCGGTTGAAAAGTTAAGCAGTGACAAGTTTTCAACCTCTCGCAATCACATGCTGAAAATTTGAACTTGTGTAATAATCACCGCTGCAACTCCGATAAAATTTGCAAACACAAGTCTATGTTTCATTCTATAGCATGATGATTGAACTTTGCTAGGGGTAGTTCACCATGTACACATGTTTAGCACTTGTGTAACTTCCTGTTTATACATGTTTGGTGCTATTTTGATGGTGCCCTTTCTGAATGGCTTACAAAAAACTGCTCACTTTGCGCATATGTTCATATTTCGTATTCTGTGATCAGTCTGAGCCTTTGTTGGCATTCTTACTTGTTGTTGAGTTGTCAGATCAACACTCTTTAGAGCATCTATGCTTTCTATCGACTATATACCTGAAGCTGCTAACCTGCATTTGTGACTCATATGCATTTGCCTTGTTTTGTGCATTTTCAACTAAGGGGAGAAATTTGACAAATCATGTCCCTAGTGTGTGCACTATTGAAGGGGAGTTTGCTCGCTTGTTTTATTTGACAAGTTTTATTGGTCAATTGGTTCGGGCGTTTTACAATTGGTTCGGTGTGTTTCTCAGCTAGTTGTGTTGAGCCTTTGCCTTTTCTGGAGGGACTAGTTGATTTACTCAGTTTTTGGCTTCCTTGCTCTGAACTTCTCGCTAGCGGTGTTGAGCTCGTTCTGCCTCTTCTTGAGGGCTAGCTTTGCTTTGCTTGGTTGCGTCGAGCCGTTGCCTATGTCTTTGGGAACCAAGTTGTTTCACTCACTCCATTCTACTTCTCTTGGCCTTGTTTGCTTCTGGTCGATCGTTGAGTTCGCTTCCCTCTTCTCTTTTCTCTCTACTTATATGATTTGTGTTGGTAGTTGACAATGCACTCATCAAGGGGAGATTGCGGATACAAGGGTGTATGCCGGATCTTGAGATGATGAGTGATTGTCAAACATGGTATGATGCGCATATTCTTTGGCTTGTGTTGTGCAGGTGTTCGAGCACAGAGACACGAGTGATCGAAGGCAAGGTGAAGGTCAAGTAGAGACGTGGTCGCTGATGGACCGGGAGCGGTGAAGGGCGGGACGTGAGGCTTGGACTGACAGCCTGGGACAACGACAAGTGAAGACTTGCAAGTGGACGGGGTGCACAGGGCGGTGCATCCCTCTATGGCGTCGGTTTGGTGGTTGAGCCACAAGAAAAACCACCGAGTGGATGGTTTCCAGGTTTGGGCCACAAAACCCGGGTGCTGCCGGTTCCGAGTTTGGGCCACAAAAACTCGGGCTGAGGACGGGTTTCCAGGCTTGGTCCCTAAAACCTGGGCATGGCGGGTTTCTGAGATGGGCCCACAAAACTCAGGCGACGGACGACAGGTTTCCCGATTCGGCCTCAAAACCGGGGATGGCCCAGGTTTCCCAGTTCCGGCCTCAAAACCGGGGGGAGGTCCGTGAAAAGGACGAGCGGTGCGATAAGACGTTGGATCTTATGAATGTGAGCAATTATCTTTTTAACTGTTATATAAATTGTCATTGGCAAAAAAAAATTATCACTGCAAAAAACACATTATACATTTTTAGTTTTTATTGGTTTTTCAAATGTAGTAGCGTTAGCACAGATAAAATACTAGTTACATGTAGTGTACCACTTTTGTGTTTCTTTTTGAATAAATGACTTACATTAGGGCCCGTTTGGATCCCTTCATTTTGGAGGAATTGGAATTCACTCAATAAACTAGGCTATTTGTCTTAGAATTTGACATTCGACCCTTTCCAAGTCCACATATAAGCTTATCTCAAATTCATAGGGTGTGAGAGGGAAATGGATTCTATAGATCACTATGCTATATTTCTACTTTGCAACTTATAACACTCTCTTCAACTCACTCCCTCCCTACGGAAAAAATGTAACACATGGGTATCTCTATCGTATAAGTATAATAATATACAAATATAATCATATATATTCATATTACTTAATTAATATGTGTTTAATTTATGATTCTTACAATAAATTTAATTCCAAGCATCCAAATGGGGCCTTACTGCTATTACTGTGATGTCGAGACTAACCATAAAATCGTTTTTTGCCAAATAGATGTCATGAAACAAACAAGGCATTTGGTCTAGTGGTATGATTCTCGCTTAGGGTGCGAGAGGTCCTGAGTTCAATTTCTTGAAATGACCCTATTTTGCTTTTTATGTATTTTTCCCCTGTTAGAGAGAGATTGATTTAGATTTTCTTTGTCCAAATTTTTTCCTGACAGAGAGAAAGAGAATGGATCAGCTCCGCAGCCTTGTTTTTTTCAATTCAATACACACTTCGACCTGCGCCTGTTTTTTACCTAGTGTTAAGATTTGCTAAGAGCGAGGCATTCGGCAAAGCGTTCTTTACCTAGTGTAGCTCTCGGCCAAACCACGTCTTACCGATTGTGGCTCTCCGCAAACTGTGCTTTCACCGACTGCCCGACGTTTGATCCCCGACAAAGTCTTTGACACTCGTCAAAGAGTAAGTTTCCGATAGTGCGGCCTACCTGAGATGCGGTGACCTCCTCAAGCTCGGGGTCAGGTGCAACATCACAGTTTACAGGGGCTCCACTACAAGGACCGCGACGTGGCCCGCGCACCTAGTCGTCGGGCCACCACCTGACATGGGCGAGCAGCTCTCAGCCACCTCCTATCCATCGTGTCAGTGCCGACCTCACGTTGGAGGTTGCCGGCGAGCCGGCACATATATACATTGCAGATACAAGGGCACGGTGTATGCCGGATCTTGAGATGCTGAGTGATTGTCAACTGGTATATGATGCACATGTTCTTTGGTTTGTGTTGTGCAGGTGTCGAGACAGAGACGGTGATCGAAGGCAAGGTGAAGGTCAAGTAGAGACGTGTCGTGCCGATGGACCCGGAGCGGTGGACGCGGACGTGAGGCTTGACCTGACGGACCGGTGGGCCTGAGGATCGGCCGTGGTGGCCGACAGCCCTGGGACAGCGACAAGTGAAGACTTGCGGGTGGACGGGGTGCACGGGCGGTGCATCCCTCTATGGCGTCGGTTTTGGTGGTTGAGCCACAGAAAAACCCGAGTGGACGGTTTCCAGGTTTGGGCCACAAAACTCGGGTGCTGCCGGTTTCTGAGTTTGGGCCAAAAACTCGGGCTGAGGACGGTTTCCAGGTTGGGCCTCAAAACCTGGGCGCTGGCGGTTTCTCAGTTTGGGCCACAAAACTTAGGCGACGGACGACAGGTTTCCCAGATTCGGCCTCAAAACCAGGGGATGGCCAGGTTTCCCGGTTTTAGCCTCAAAATCGGGGAGGTCCGTGAAAAGGACGAGCGGCGCGGCGGCACGTGGCGGCATCTGTGCAGGTCACGTCGAGGCGAAGGTACCCGATGTGCGGGCATGGTCGTCACATCGACATCAACTCGAGTTGGTCAGGAATACCCTTAGGGTTAGCCTGCTCGCTCATTAGCAGTAGGGGTAGAAGGGGAATAATTGTATTATGCTATATTAGGAGAGGCAACCCCTCCTCCAGACTATCTCAACCATTGCTATTTTCATTCTAGGGTTTCCTGCTCTCTCAGTCCCTGTTGTAGCTACTGAGATCCGCAGAGACGGTGAATCATAGCTCTGTGTATTTGGATTTGCGGAAACGGGACCGGATCCCCGTTGTCTCCTCATGGGGACGAATTTCGGCTAGCAATCGTGATTGTGATTCACGTTTTGAACTTGTTTCTTCGCGTTCTTCATTTCTTCACGATTTTCCCGTCACCGATCTCCCTCCTCGCTGTGTCTTTTTAGAATCACTTGAATCATCTTGTTCTTTGATGTGAGGAGAACATTTCCATCGAAGGAATTTATCTCTACCCTCACGAACAAGTAGATCGGGTCGATTCAGTTTCGTGGCGCTTTTTCAGTTCTTACACCTTCCCTTTCAATTTCCCGGATTTGAGTTGATTTGAGCGGATGATTTCTTGGGGATAGTCTCCTAACTATTTTGTGATCATCTTCCCAATTTTGGGATCAAGGGATTTTGATTTGGATCGAATTTGGGGAGATTTGGGAGAAGGGCGACTGAAATCGCCCTCCCCTGTGGTCGCGGAACAGTCAGCCACTCAGGGCGCGGACAGTCTGCGCGTCGGGCTACAGCCAGACCAGTGGCTCTGCAGCTCGGCTGTTGTGTTCGGGTTGACCGGCGGATAGTCCGCCATAGTAACCCGTGGACAGTTCGGGACTATCCAGGGGCGATTCAGCAGCAGTGCGGTTTTGAGGAATTTGTCGGTGTATAGTCCGTCAGTGGACCACGGACAGTCTGCAGTAGGCCCGGACAGTCCGGCACCAGGAGCCCGGACAGTCCGGCAACCTGCTGTAGGTTGTGGATTTAGTGCCTTTGCTCTCCCGATTTTTCCGTTTGGTTTTCGGACTTTTCGTTTGCTCCTAGAGTTCACCTAGGAACCTCTCTAGGTATCTTTGCTACTTGTTAGCATAGGTATTGGAGATTTCTTGACGTAGCCTTCCATCTATGTTTGGGAGTCGGTTTTTTGGGGTTGAACTTGAGTCGGAGTTTTCGGTTTTTGTTTGCTCTTGTTTGGTGGTGCCTCGCTGGGATCCTAGGGATCATCCACCCTCTTCTCCAAGGGTCGTGGGCATCACATTTCCACTCAAAGCTTTTGGGGGTTGATTTGTCGCCGACAAGGCCAGAGTTTCAAAATAAATTTTTAGGCTCCCATTCACCCCCTCATGGTCGCTTTTTTGGTAGCGTTCTCGGTCCTTCATACATACTCTTCGTCCGGTCGCCGGTCTTCAAGGAGATCCAGTCCGGGAAATTACATCTTTGTCGAGTGTCAAGCTCTTTATCGAGTGTTTTTTGGGCACTCGACAAAGAAACTCTTAGTCGAGTGCCAAATATCAGCAAAAAAGTACTCGACGAAGAAATTGTTTGCCGAGTAAAAAAAACACTCGACAAAAGAGCTCTTTAGTGAGTGTTTTTTAGCACTCGGCAAAGAAGCATCTTTACCGAGTGTTTTTTCTAACACTCGGCAAAAAGCCCTTTGTCGAGTGTCTTTTTTTGCATTCGACAAAAGCTAATTTTCAAATTATATTTTGAAGCAGTAAATAATTCAAATAAAAAAACAATTACAAAGTTATTTAACTCATAAAAAACCACAAATGTGTTGTAGGCACAGATGCACACTCTCATCGACGACTCCGGTATTTTACCAAGGTATCCACAACTATGCAAGCTTCTTCCTAGTCCTCGTTGGAGCCCTTCTCAAGGAATCTCTCGCAAGGGCCAAGCTCTCAGTCAGGTAACTCCGAGGATAGCTCCGGGCCTTCCCCACACGCCAGTGGGTCTCCGGTTTAAGCCACTCGTGGCAAAGCCTCTCCCGGACCGCTCCCTGCCGTCTTCACTATCAAGCTTTTGGCCGAACCATCACAGGCCTTGTTCCCTTCGGTACACGGTGGCAGCCACACCACAAACACGGTTGGTATGGTCTCGCAAGACTACAAGCCCCTCCGATGTACAACAATGGTACTTGCAAGCACCGAGTAGCAAGATATATGCAAACCTCACTAAACAGTAGGCCTAAACCCAGAGCAAGCGCATGAGCGGTGGTCTAACTAGCCTAAGCACTTCGCAAAGCACCTACACAAATCACCATGTGAATCACTAAGCACTATACATATGGAGGCACTAATATGATGTAGCAACACCCTTGGTGTCTTTTCTCACACCTTCACACCTCATTCGCCGGTTATAGGTGCTATATATAGGCCCCAAGCAAATAGAGCTGTTGGGGTTGAAAGCAGCTTTTCTGTATAGTATCAGACGCTACAGTAAAGATATCAGACGCGTTCTATGCTCATATGCTGAGTAGCTGTTGAAAAACTAGCCCTTACACTTGTTTTCTGGGAGCATCAAACGCTACAGTAGAGGCATCGAACACTGCACCGGACTCGCCTGTAACACTGTTCATTTTAGGTTGATTTTAGTGAGCATCGGACTCTGACATCGGAGCATTGTGGCTGTTTTTTTCAGCCGACATGATTTCGTATTTTGAAAATAACTCTTAGCTCTGAACACCGATTTCGATGATCTTAGACTATTTGGAAAACTAATGAAAAGCTCTACAACTTTATGCTAGTGTCATGCCAGTTTGAGCAGATCTAAAATCATAAGACAGTTCCTTCTTGTCTCGGCTTGAGCGGCTCAACTATGTTTGCGTCTGGGCCTCTGTTTCCTGTGTCTTGGACGTTGCTTGATCTTTGTAAGTCTTCAATACATCTTCTAAGGTCTTGTTTGAGCTGTTGATCATTGGATCACCATATGTTGTCTTTGTCCCAGTCACGTTTGCATCCTATTGAACTATAAAACAAACATTTACAAACACATTAGTCTAATTTAGTTGTGTTGATCATCAAACACCAAAATCCAAAGTTAAATGGGTCGAGGTCTATTTCCTTACAGAGGGTTGCTCTTGTCATGATCTGGCATCTTTGAGGGCACCATTTCGGGGTCCTTTGCAGATCGCTTGAAAGTGGGGGCTCTTGGGAGGACCCAAGCTACAGGAGGATGAGTCTAATATGGTTTTACACTTTTACCTTCTCATTTATACGAAAGCGCCATCATGTCCTTTTTATGAAGGATCTAACTAAGAAAAGAGGGCCAACTCGGTCCACCGACTGGGGCACTATAAATATAGAATCATCCCCTTGAGGCGCGGAGAGTGGTCTTGCATCTCCTATTCACATATTCACTCTCAGCCTTGGCTGAGAGCAACAATTTGCACCAACGGTGTTCTTTCGGGGACGAGATCCCGAAACAGCGGGTTGTCGCACGAACGAAAGCCCAAAGCGAAAGCGGAAACCGGACGGTAAAACAGGAAAATAGTTGAAGTGAAGTGAACAGTGTTCCTCTCCCCTCCCTTGGGAGGCTGGGAGCTTTTATATTAATCCAGATCGATTTGAAAGTACAAGAATGCCCTTCTAACCACTTTGTTACAATTACGATGATGCCCTACTCAACTACTCCATGGCTGCACGCCGCCTCTCCCGGCACGAGGGGCACCATCGTAACTTCGCCCTCTGTCGTGCTCAGCGTCCCCCGGCTCCTTTTCCTGACCGGTGGGCCTGCTCCCTTTGACCCAGGCTTCCGTCAACCTGCGAAAACCTATGAGAAGCCAAAGTCATGAATGACGAAAACTCTCGCCGGAAACGCCGGGCTCCTTCCGCGCGAATGCTTCCTTTCGCACGAAAGCTCCGCCTTCCTTGGTCCTTGAGCCGAAACGCGCGCTTCTGTGCGAATGCTTCCTTTCGCACGAAAGCTCCACCTTCCCTTGGCCTTGAGCCGAAACGCGCGCTTCCGTGCGAATGCTTCCTTTCGCACGAAAGCTCCGCCTTCCCTTGGCCCTTGAGCCGAAACGCGCGCTTCCGTGCGAATGCTTCCTTTCGCACGAAAGCTCCGCCTTCCCTTGGTCCTTGAGCCGAAACGCGTGTGCTTCCGCGCGAATGCTCCCTTTCGCACGAAAGCATCGTCATCTTTCGGTAATGCGGGTCGGAGGCGCCTGCGGTCTGGGTGCCGCCCCAACAATAGCCCCTTACGGTTGGAATCTGCAGCTCGCGAAGTTCGACCGTGTCCTTTCGCTAGGCGCCTACGCCCGCCCAAAAACCTTCGTTTCGTCCCGAAGCTGAGGTTTTTTTTTGAATATAGACGTGTATATTTTTATTATTATTATTATATTTTTGTTTTAAGTCGCGTTGCAAACGCCTTTTCGTCTTCCTCGAAAACCGTGTGTCATGATGTAAAACCTCTGCGACGCTTTGAAACCTGTGCCCGGGCGCCTCCGTCTTTCTCGGAAACCGTGTCGAGTCTGATCGTATAAAATCTTGGGCGCTTCGGGTCGGGAAGGCGGCTGGTCAGTCGACGCCTTCTTGCGCTCGTTGCCTCTGTCACGGGGTGTCTCGCTATTCGCTTCGCGCTATTCGCTGTCCTCGGCGAAAGCTGGTTTTTGTTTGCTTCGCATCATTCGCTGGCCGACAATTCGCGGTACGCGGCTCACTTTCTTCTCATTTCCTTCAGTCTTATGTCGTGCGAATTGGCTGCTTAAGCTTGTCTGCTTTCGTTTCATTTTTCGCCTTTTCCTTTCTTCCCTTCGCTTGCGTTGTTTGTTTATTTGTCTTTCGCGCCGTGTTAGATGGCGTCTTCCAGCTCGACGTCGACTTCGAGCTCGACTAGCGAAAGTACGGGTGGTACCGAATCTTCCCGCCGCAATGATAGCGAGGAAGTGTCCATCGGATCGGGGGTTTCTCCGCGAGTTCCAGAGCACAGCGGAAGCGTGTCGAATGATGGGGACTCCGGCTTGGTTTCGGTCCCGACGGATTGTTCTTTTTATCTTGGCGTATCGCGAATGACGGCTGCCCGCTTGCAAACAATGGCCGAAGAAGGGCCTTTAAGGAGAGATCATCTTGCGAACTGTCGTGTCCCTGGAGACGAGGAAGTGCCTATTCCGCGACAAAACAAAGCCATTGTCTTTCGCGACTACTTCGTAGCTGGTCTTGATTTTCCTCTCGAGGAATTCGTTTCAGATGTTCTGTCCGGGTTCGAGATACAGCTTCATCAGCTCACGCCGAATGCGTTTGCCAGGCTCAGTGTTTTCGCACATGCAATGAAGATGCTAGATTGCACCCCGCGGGCTGACGTTTTCGTGCGGTTCTACGACATTCACCGTCGCCCGACGAAAGTGAAGGATCCCCTTCTTGGAAGCGAGCTGCCCAGCGAGATTGGGTGCATCAATTTCGTTCCACGGAAAACACGAGGAAGTGTTTCCATATCGCTTACGTACCGGAACAAATGGCTGGACTGGAACCGCTTTTGGTTCTACTATCGCGTGTGCTCGGACGAAAGCGTTGCTGCCGAACTAAGTAATGGAGCGAAAAAAGGTTCTCCACTTGTTGTCGGTCTTGGAGAAATGCCCTGGGAGACACCTTCCGCCCGTCGTTCTGAAGGACCCGGAGGCCATTCGATCTGGGGATGCTTTGCGCTCACTGCACGGTTTCAGATTAGCCGGGATTGGTTGAAGAGTGGATGGCCATTGGGATGAATCCGCTCTACAGCGCCACTTCATTTGAAGATTTCGCGGAAAAAGACGGATATTGGGGGCCCACGCTGCTGCTGGAGAGGCCCGCGGATTACCATGATGACGGAGAATATGTTAAACATATCGAAAAGGAGACCAGGAAGATTTGTGGGCCATACTTACGGAAAGAGAGCGAATTTCAACTCGGCAACCTCGGCCGTAGTCGACGCCTGAACCGAGCTTTCGATGCTATGGGCGTTGAGTACGCCGAAAGGCCTCTAGTTGACGAAAGCAAGGATCAGGCCGAAAGTTCGAAAGCTAAAGGGAAAGGGATAACTCGCCGTGGTGGGCGGAGTGGTGTGGTCCCCCGGCGAAAGGTCACCGAAGCCGGGGACATTCGCATCGGGCGGTTGGTCGCCAAACCCTTGCTTACGAACCAAGGGGGGGCACTGGAGTCGATGCCCGACGTTGATCCCTTCGATCATCCGAGGGCGGTTAGTTTCTTTCCCTAAGGGGTTTTTTTTAGGTTTTCACTCCTCCTTTCGTGGAATCCTCCTTTATGGTATTGACGTTTTTGCGTGTGATTTTGGTTTTGCTTCCTTGTTTGTTTTGCAGAGCTCAATTTTCGCTGCTGGGATGGCGCCGAAAAAACCGCAAGCGCGCCTCTCCACGTCGGCTTTCGACGACGACGTCTCGGTGGCTGACCTTCCGACATTCGCGAAACCCGGTTCGCGAAAGGCCCTGGCGGACGCGGATCGGCCGGCGAAGAGGCAAAAGCACCGCGCGTCGAGTCTGCCGCTCGGAGCTCCGCCGAGCCTGCTGCTCGTGTTTCCGCCGCAGGGGCTGCCCCACGCGAAGGGAAGGCTAGATCCGCGGGATTGCTGGCTCTCCTGCTGCGGATAAAGGTAAGTTACACCTTGCGCCGAGACACATTCGTCTATCGCAGGAGATGGTGGAAGGACAGCTTCTTGGCTACGGGCGATTGATTGTCGATGGGGTGCCTTCGGACTACAAGAACCCTTGTTTTTACACCGGCTTGAGTTCGTCGGGCGAGACCGACGAGGCGAGAGAAGAATCTTATCGGATTGCACGTTTTTGTGGTGCAGCCTCACCGTCACGCCGGAGGCGCTCCTTGTCGGATCTTCGTCGGGCAGGGATCCTCCCCGGCGGAAGTGATGACGCCAGCAAGCTCGTGGAATTTTCGCATAGGGCTTTCGTCGCGCCAGAGGTCGAAAGGGACCTCCTCAAGGTCGACAGCGTAAAGCTTGACGATGCTCTGTCGTTTCACTTGCTAGCGTAAGTTACTCGGGTTTGTTTTGTTGCACGTTTGATGTTCGCCTTTCCGCAATGGGGCTATTGGTCTTTTGGAAAGTGCTAACCTTCGTCTTTTGATTTGATGCTATTCGCAGGCTGCCATCCTCGCCCGCAGCCGGCATAATCAAAACGACCTTTACATTCGCAAGATCGAGCGCGAAAAGGAGGACCTCGACATCTGGCAAAGAAACTTACAACCGACTTGGAGGTGCAAACGAAGAAAGCAGAAGATGAGCGCACCTCGCGGAAGGCGAGCCAAAAAGAGGCTGAAAAGTTGAAGCGCGAAGGTGAGGATCTCAGGCGGGAGCTTTCGCAGCTGCGAAATGCTCAAGCCGAGAAAGATGAAGTTCTAAGGACGTCTGCCGAGGAGGCTGTCTCCCGTTTCGCGAATGCCTTCGTAGCATTGGCATCGAAATGGAAGGTCCCTCGGAGGGAACTGCTAACGGCCTTATCCACTGGCTTCGTTCGGAAATGGAGTCACTTGAAAAACACATGGCTCTGGGCCGAGACTACGCCGCCGTCACCGGTATCAAGGCGATCGGCCACAACCTGGTCGATGCCGGATGCTCCCACATCGTTGACCTCCCGGTCAAAGAGGTGGATTATTATTGGCGAACTCCGGAGGCGGCGAAAGCTCTGGGCAAAAGATTTTTTGAAGAATTCTGGCTTGCGGGGGGGAACGACATGTCACTGATGCAGTCTGCCGTGGGTCGCGGAAAGGTGTTTTCTTCCTTCTGCTAGAGCTATCGCTTGACTTCCTGCTGGCTATCGTTTTTTTTATGCGGTGCCTTGTGACTTGAGTGGTGAATTTTCTGGGCTATCGCTTTTTTGTGCAGACTCCTGAGGAGAAAACGCGCATCCGGCAGTTGTTTTCGGAGTATATCTCCGCAAAGCAGGCGCGCGAAAACGAGCCGGAAGACGAGGCGAGTCCGCCCGAGCCGATGATGGGGCACCCGAAAGCTCGGCCGCTGCTGCTGCCCGCGACGCAAACGCCCCCCAAGACGCAGCGGTAGACGAGTGACCTTCTTAGGGCCCGCTTTTAATGTGTTGGCAACTTGTTGTTTTGGACCTCGTGTAATGCTCTGGAACTTAAATTCGGATGTTGTATCTTGAACAGGGCGCGGATGCGGGAACGCCGGACGTTCTCGACATCTGCCCGTTAATGATTAGATCTGGCGGTATCTGTGTTGGTGGTGATTTGTGGAGGAGCTATCGCTCTAGATTTCCGATGGCGTCGCTTTCGGCTTACATGAGAAAACGTGCTAAAAAACTTAGACGCACGGAAGAAAGATTACGAGCTTTTTATGAAAGCTTCGACCCGCGCGAACTTGAGTCGAGGCGAATGAGGCGTGAAGCTTCGCGCGCGCCACCAGGCTTCGAGGGTGCCACATTCGTTAAGTTGGAGCCCGAAGATGCCGTGCCTTCGCCGGACAAAAGGCGCTATAGCATTTCCTTGGCCGCGAAAATAGTTCGCGGCCCTGAATTGCAATGTACAACCTTTATCTTAAACCCGGTGTAATGAGAAGTGTCGCAGTGTGTTCCACCTTTCGGTGTTAATCGTTATTTGCGAATGTACGATTTTTTATTATTTCGCTTGACGGTTGAAGTTACTTGGCCGAATGATTTAGCTGTTGCCGGTTTACTAGTTTGCGCGATAGTGCTTTTGGTGCGGGCCTCTCGGTTGGTATTCGCGCGAGGGAGCTTTCGTTGCGAGTCCTTGGCCGATAGCAATGACGCGCCCGCCCCCACTTACTTAGGTGAGGGGCGGTAGCATTCGCGCGAGGTAGCTTTTGGTGCGAGCCCCTCGGCCGATAGCAAAGAAGGCCCGCCCCCACTTCCTTAGGCGAGGGGCGGTAGCATTCGTGCGAGGGACCCTTTCGGTGCGAGCCCCTCGGCCGATAGCAAAGAGCGCCCGCCCCCACTTACTTAGGCGAGGGGCGGGGGTAGCATTCGTGCGAGGGAGCTTTCGGTGCGAGCCCCTCGGCCGATAGCAAAGAAGCGCCCGCCCCACTTACTTAGGCGAGGGCGGTGGATGGTAGCATTCGCGCGAGGTAGCTTTCGGTGCGAGCCCCTCGGCCGATAGCAAAGAAGCGCCCGCCCCTACTTACTTAGGCGAGGGGCGGTAGCATTCGTGCGAGGGAGCTTTCGTGCGAGCCCCTCGGCCGATAGCAAAGAGCGCCCGCCCCACTTACTTAGTCGAGGGGCGTTAGCATTCGCGCGGGGGAGCTTTCGGTGCGAGCCCCTCGGCCGATAGCCAAGACGCGCCCGCCCCCGCACACTTAGGCGAGGGGCGTTAGCATTCGCGGGGGAGCTTT
The DNA here is from genome assembly GCA_009763385.1 of Coix lacryma-jobi var. lacryma-jobi. Taxonomy (NCBI): domain Eukaryota; kingdom Viridiplantae; phylum Streptophyta; class Magnoliopsida; order Poales; family Poaceae; genus Coix; species Coix lacryma-jobi. The sequence goes on along the minus strand of CM019831.1, from coordinate 13,022,715 downwards.
CGGTGCGAGCCCCTCGGCCGATAGCAAAGAAGCGCCCGCCCCCACTTACTTAGGCGAGGGGCGGTAGCATTCGTGCAAGGGAGCTTTCGGTGCGAGCCCCTCGGCCGATAGCAAAGAAGCGCCCGCCCCCACTTACTTAGGCGAGGGGCGGTTAGGGTAGCATTCGTGCGAGGGAGCTTTCAGTGCGAGCCCTCGGCCGATAGCAAAGGAGCGCCCGCCCACCACTTATTAGGGGAGGGCGGTAGCATTCGCGCGAGGTAGCTTTCGGTGCGAGCCCCTCGGCCGATAGCAAAGAAGCGCCCGCCCCCACTTACTTAGGCGAGGGGCGGTAGCATTCGTGCGAGGGAGCTTTCGGTGCGAGCCCTCGGCCGATAGCAAAGAAGCGCCCGCCCCACTTACTTAGGCGAGGGGCGGTAGCATTCGCGCGAGGTGGTTAGCTTCGGGCGAGCCCTCGGCCGATAGCGAAGGAGCGCCCGCCCCCACTTACTTAGGCGAGGGGCGGTAGCATTCGCGCGAGGTAGCTTTCGGTGCGAGCCCCTCGGCCGATAGCAAAGGAGCGCCCGCCCCCACTTACTTAGTCGAGGGGCGTTAGCATTCGCGCGGGGGAGCTTTCGGTGCGAGCCCCTCGGCCGATAGCCAAGACGCGCCCGCCCCCGCACACTTAGGCGAGGGGCGTTAGCATTCGCGCGGGGGAGCTTTCGTTGCGAGCCCCTCGGCCGATAGCCAAGACGCGCCCGCCCCCGCACACTTAGGCGAGGGGCGTTAGCATTCGCGCGAGGGAGCTTTCGGTGCGAGCCCCTCGGCCGATAGCAAAGACGCGCCCGCCCCCACACACTTAGGCGAGGGACGTTAGCATTCGCGCGAAGGCGCTTGATAATTCGGTTGACGTAAATGTCTTTATGAACGCAACATGGGGGGCATACAATCGACTATGATTATGATATTGCTCGTATTGCTGTCCAGCCGCATGCACAGCTTGGTTCATCTCCTATCTTTGGTTTGAGATGGGAAAGCCACTCGACAGTACTACCGCCTACAGTTACAGATTGGTGACGATAGGTGGACGCGATGCCGATGACACGATCATAAAGCGAAAGCGTAGCTCCTGATGCTTCCTACTCGCATTTTCGATAATGAGCTGACTACCTGGAACTAACATTTTGAAGAGCCTCGGTAGTTTAGGATGGATGGGAGGCTTGCACTTTGTTGCCTATTTATACTGCCTTGCCCGTGGTGCAGGACGGCCGCATTTACTCACCTGGCTATATTTGTGACCACTTGGTAGGTGAAAGGTTAATACAACATTTACGTTTTAGCGGCTGTAAATGCTTGCCAGCTGCCGTTTGTTTTGCCCTACTAGGGCTGATGGGCTTGGCCTCCGCTACCATTCTCCCCTTTCGGTGATGGGGGGCTGATTTTGCATAGCCCGCAAGCTTTCGTTCAGCCCTCGTTTTGTCGGAGGATCGGTTTGTTCATGGCCCGCAGGCTTCGTTCCGCCCTCGCATTCTGTCGGAGGGTCGGTTTTTTTCATAGCCCGCAGGCTTTCGTTCCGCCTCGCTTTTGTCGGAGGGTCGGTTTTTTCATAGCCCGCAGGCTTTCGTTCCGCCCTCGCATTTTGTCGGAGGGTCGCTTTCTTTCATAGCCCGCAGGCTTTCGTTCCGCCCTCGCATTTTGTCGGAGGGTCGGTTTTTTCATAGCCCGCAGGCTTTGGTCCACCCTCGCATTTTGTCGGAGGGTCGGTTTTTTTCATAGCCCGCAGGCTTTCGTTCCGCCCTCGCATTTTGTCGGAGGGTCGGTTTTTTCATAGCCCGCAGGCTTTCGTTCCGCCCTCGCATTTTGTCGGAGGGTCGGTTTCTTTCATAGCCCGCAGGCTTTTGGTCCGCCCTCGCATTTTGTCGGAGGGTCGGTTTCTTTCATAGCCCGCAGGCTTTTGGTTCGCCCTCGCATTTTGTCGGAGGGTCGGTTTTTTCCATAGCCCATAGGCTTTCGAGATTGTCAGTGGAGGTAAGGGGTCTCCTCCGCCTTAGCTCCCTGACATTCTCTTTTCATATTTTAATGACGAATGTCTCAACCCTATGTTTGGTTGACTTCGTCTGTTGTCGAGCCAGGTGATATCTTGGGGGAACTACACTTACTTTCGCAATGTAGCGATTACATTCGGTTGCCTCATTAAAAACCTCGCACCCCGATTCAGGGCTTCCCCGCGAGGAGGAAAAAGAGCGCAGCCGATTTTTTTATTACAAAAATGGTGATAGATGAAAAAGGAAATTATATCAAAATTCGACAGAGATAAATCATGGGTAGAAAACGGCGCAGGTTGCTCGCGTTCCATGTATGGGTTGATTCTTCGCCCTTGTCATTCATCAACCGGAATACACCCGGAGTCGCCATGCTTGCCACAACGAAAGGGCCTTGCCACTGTGATTGCAGCTTACCTTGCTTATCTGGCTGCCGAATGGTGACCATGTCACCAGGCTTGATATCCTTTCGGATTATCATCTTGTCCTTGTGATGCTTCGTTTCGGCGTGGTACTTTTCAAGGTTGTCTGCGGCCTGCAGTCTTACTTCTTCGACGTGTCGAGCTCGAGTGTCTTTGCTCTTCAGTAGTTGGGGTCATTTCGGTTCGGAAGGAACCCAGCTTTACTTCTTCGGGGTTACTGCTTCCTCGCCGTAAAGTAGCCTGAATGGGGTGAAGCCGGTAGCTCTGGACCGTGAAATGTTGTGTCCCCATACAGCTGTTGTTAGGGTGTTGGCCCACTTGCCTTTCGGCGAGTCGTACAGTGTTTTCGAAATTGCTGAAAAGATTAAGCCATTCGCTCTCTCGACGGCCCCGTTTGCTTGCGGGTAATTTACAGAAGCGAAATTGAGCTTGATGCTGAGTTCATCACAAAAATTCTGAATTCGGCGCAATCGAACTGCTTCCCATTGTCGCAGGTGATGAATGACGGAACACCGAAGCGACAGATTATCCTCTGCCAGACGAACTTGGTTAAAGAGGTGGAAGTTATGCTGGCAAGGGCCTTCGCTTCCACCCATTTGGTGAAATACTCAAGAGCTACCGCTGCAAAACGCAAGTTGCCCGGGGCTGCTGGTAGCGGACCAACTATGTCGATGCCCCACCTCTGCAATGGCCAGGTCGGCACTATCGGCGTGGTCTCATTGGCTGGGGCTTTCTGATTTTTGGCGAACATCTGGCAACCTTTGCAACATTTGACCAGCTCTTTGGCATCTGATGCAGCGGAAGGCCAGTAAAATCCTTGTCTCATTGCTCTGTGCGCTATCTCGTGAGGCCCTCTATGCGCTCCGCACATTCCGGCATGCATTTCTTCGAGTAGCTGAATGCCTTCGCGCTGACTTATGCATTTCAGAAGAGGTGCTGTTATTCCATTTTTGAACAACTGCTCTCCGATGATTGCGTTACCTTTCGCTCTGCTAGCCATTCTTTCGGCATCCTTCCTAGACTGCGGCTCGTAAGTCCTAGCTAAATAGGCGAATATCTGTGACCTCCAGTCATCACTGACGATAGCATGTATCGGGCTTGGATGTTCTTCCTCCTCTTTCACGGCCTTTGCCGAAAGGACCTGATAGAACACATCTGATGGCAGCGGTAGATTTTGTGCTGCGGCTTTGGCTAGCTCGTCTGCCTCTGCGTTTTCGGCCCTTGGGATGTGACGCAAGGTGAAACCAGTGAAATATTTCTCCATTCTTCTGATTGCCGCCAGATACTTGGCTAGCTCTGGTTCTCTTGCAGTGAAATCCTTTTCGGCATGATCGACAACCACTTGGGAATCCGACTTGACTATGCATCTTCTCGCTCCGATTGCTCGAAGCTTTCGTAAACTAGAAGCACGGCCTCGTATTCGGCAGTGTTGTTGGTTGTGAGGAACTGCAGCCTCGCGGCAAATCTGACCTTCGGTCCTTTTGGTGGTGTAAGGATCGCTGAGATTCCGGCTCCGGCCATTCCCCATGCGCCGTCACAATTTACTGTCCACACAGGCTCTTCGAATTCAAGCGTTGCGTCGAAAGCGGCGAGAGTCCAGTCTGCTATGAAATCCGCTAATGCCTGCGACTTGATTGCGGATCGGTGCTGGAAGTCGATCACGTATTCATTGAGCTCCGCCGCCCACTTGCCGATTCGGCCGATAGCTTCGTTGTTGCGGAATAGGGCTTCCAATGGCTGAGCCGAAAGTACTATGATGTGATGGGACTGAAAGTAGTGCTTCAGTTTTCTAGAGGCCATTACTAGTGTGTAAGCTATCTTCTCCAGCTCTGAGTAGTTCAGTTTTGCACCCGAGAGGGCCTCGGAGACGAAATAGATTGGGAACTGCGTCATCCTGTTTTCATGCTCCTTCTCTTCCACCAGTACTGCGCTTACTGTGGTGTGCGATGCTGCGAGATACAGCAAGAGTGTCGCTTCCGGCGACGGTTTGGATAGCGTGGTCAGCTTTGTAAATACTACTCCTTTAGCTGCTGAAAAGCTTGGTGCTGCTCTTCCCCCAATCGAAAGGGTCGGAGCTACGCAGAGTCCGGAAGAAAGGCAGCCCTCTTTCGGCGGACCTTGCGATGAATCTGTTCAAAGAAACCAGTCTTCCTGTCAACTTTTGCACTTGCTTTCGGTTTGAGGGTGCGGATACATGGGTGTATGCCGAGTCTCTGAGTGATGAGTGATTGTCAACGGGTTTGATGCGCATGTTCTTTGGCTTGTGTTGTGCAGGTGTCGAGCACGGAGACAGTGATCGAGGGCAAGGTGAAGGTCAAGTTGAGACGTGCCGTGCCGACGGACTGGGTGCGATGAAGGATGGGCGGGCGTGCCTTGCGGCGGACGTGCCATGCCGATGTATCGAGCAGTGAAGGGCGGACGTGAGGCTTGGACTGAGGGACCGGAGTGCCTGAGGATCAGCTGTGGTGGCTGGCAGCCTGGGACAGCGACGAGCGGAGACTTGCGGGGCACGGTGTTGCTCGGGTCGAGGACCTGGGGACACGTGTCGGTGGACGGGGGCACGGGAGGTGCATCCCTCTACAGCTCCGGTTTGGTGGTTGAGCCAGGGAAAAAACCACCGGGTGGACGGTTTCCGAGTTTGGGCCTCAAAACTCGGGTGCTCGGTTTCCAGGTTGAGCCACAAAACCTGGGCGCGGATGGTTTCCGAGTTTGGCCACAAAACTCGGGTGATGGGCCGGTTTCCGAGTTTGGGCCTCAAAACTCGGGCGCTGCGGGTTTCTGAGTTTGGGCCACAAAACTCAGGCTGGTGGGCTGGTTTCCCGGTTTGGGCCTCAAAACCGGGGGTTGCTGGAAAAGGCTGGTTTCCCGGTTTGGGCCACAAAACCGGGGTGCAGAGCGAGGACGGCACGTGGCGGCAATCGGAAGGTTGCGTGGAGGCAACGCGGACGAGTTGTGCGGGCGTGGCCGTTGGATCTACCTACCACCGAGTTGGTCCAGAATAACCCTAGGGTTTAGCTGGTTCGCTCTGTAATTAGAATAGAGAGGGGTAGAGTAGGAAATAGACTTAGACTAGAATAGGATAAGTAGTCAGGGGAGACACCCTCCTCCCCTATCTCAGTTATTTCAGTTTTAGCCATCTCATTTGCTTCCTGCACTTAGGGTTTCCTGCTCTCCCATCCCCTGCTGTAGCTGAGATCCGCAGAGAGACTTGCAACTCTGTGTACTGTTGATTTTGAGGAAAGGAGGCCGTAACCTCCTTGTCGTAGCGTGTGTTTGCGCTTCGGCTTGCAATTCGTGGTGTGATTCGCGTTTGTTCGTGTTCTTCGCGGAATCCTTTTTCCCCACGATTTCCCGTCGCTTGATCTCTTTGCTCGGTTCATTTTTTGCAATTCCGTTTGAACTGGTTTGTTCTAGATCGTGAGGCACTTCTTTCCACCGAAGGAATCATCCTCTAACCTCACGGTCTAGGAGATCGATCGATTTTTCATTTGGGTCAAGTTTTCTCCCCCCGAAATTCTTCGATTCATCGATTTGGAGATAGGTTCGAGCCATGATCTCTTAGAGATAGCTCACTATACTCTTTGTGACTCTTCTCACCAAGTTTGATCCCTAGAGGATTTGTTTTGGGTGAGATCGAGTCGAATCGGTGAACGAACAGCTGAATCGGGGTGACCGGACGCTGCCTGTTCAACGACCGGACGCTGTCAGTGAGTCCGGTCGATGAACACCTTCGCTGTGTTCGGTTCGTGACTTGACCGGACGCACCTTTCGCTAAGTGACCGGACTCGCTCATTGTACTGTTCACTTGGCTTGTATTTTGTGACCGGACGCACTGCTCTCGACCGGACGCTCGTCTCTGGTGAGTCCGGTCAGAAACAGTAAGCTCCGAAAACTGTTTTGCACGACCGGACGCGTCCGGTGATCAGCGACCGGACGCAGGCAGAGTCCGGTCAGTGCTGGTTCGACGCGTTTTCATCCGCAGTTTGTTCGTTCGTCTTTCGATTCGAGATTCGTTTGGTGCATTGGATTCCTAACTTCGTGCTCTACAGAATTTGGGCTTCCCGCTTTACAAAATAGCCTGAATCCCCTCGCGTTGCTCGGGGGAGGTTGAGGTTACCCAAAACCCATCCTGTCACTAGTTGACTTGCGTGAACTTGGGTGAGGAAGTTTTGTGGTGCCTCGCTGTGATCCTAGGGATCATCCACTCTCTTCCAAGGGTCGTGGGTATCACGTTTTCGGTAGTAGCTCTTGGGGATTGATTTTGGGACACTTGGCCAAAGTTTCGAGAGAAATTTTATTGGCTCCCATTCACCCCCCTCTGGTCGCCTTGCTTTTGCATTCTCGGTCCTTCAATTGGTATCGGAGCGGGTTAAGGATCTTCCACCTTAGCCGGTTCCAGATCCACAGGAGGCGACATGGATCGCGGCGTGGGCAAACCACCGTTCTTTGATGGGACGAACTATGCGTATTGGAAGATACGCATGTCGGCCTATCTGCAGAGTTTGGGTGCTTCTATTTGGGATATTTGCAACTCTGCTGATTACGTGGTCTTGGCTGCTCGTGTTTCTCAGCAACAGATCGATGAGCACGATGCCAATAGCCGAGCCCGTAATGCTCTCTTTTCTTGTTTGAGCATGGGTGAGTTTGATCGTGTTTCTCACCTTGCTACGGCTCGGGAGATCTGGGACACCCTCATGCGTTTCCATGAGGGCACCTCTCAAGTCAAAACCCGACTCTACGAGTCGTTCAAGCGTGAGTATGAGAACTTTCGACATCAGCCTGGCGAGAGCATAGAAAGTTTATTCGCTCGCTTTCAGGTGATTGTCAACAGGATGAGGGCTAACAAGGAGCAGTTGCCTTTTGACGATCATGAGCGTGCTTTGAAGCTCTTGCACACTCTTGATCGGTCGGTGTGGGATTCCAAGGTTCAGGCGATCATCGAATCGCCTAACTATGAGACCCTCACCTGCGACGAGCTCTTAGTAAGCTCAAGTCCAGTGAGATTGACGCCATGTCGAGGGCTTCTTATGCGAATCCTTCTGGCCCGACTATGGCTTTGGTTTCTGGCTCTTCTAACCCCTCTGCTGGCTTTGCACTTTCTTCACTCTTTCTGTCACAGAGGACCAGCTTGAGTCATTGGGGGATGACGAGTTGGCAATGCTCGCCAACCGGTTCACGCGGTTCCACAACAACCGCATGAACCGTCGCCGCGGTGGAGGACGCTCAGGATGCTATGAGTGCGGCGACCCGACCACTTCATCGCCAACTGCCCCAAGAAGAAGCATTCATCTGGGAAGGGCGATCATGGGCACAAGTACGACTCCGGCAAGCGCAAGGAGAAGTACGTCCCCGTGAGGCACAAGCGGAGGGGCGGCTTCGACAAGGAGTACATCAAGAAGAAGTACTTGGAGAAGGCCCAGGCTGAGCAGCGTGCGTTCTTCGCCACGCTCAGCGACGTCGATGGCTCGGATGACGACTCCGCTTGCTCAAGCGATGATGAGTCCGAGAAGAAGAAGAGAATCGAGGACAAGCTGAACGGTCTCTGCTTCTTCGCCGACGACGACGGCCTCTGCACCATGGCGCTTGGTGATGAAGTCGACGGCAAGCTGGAGCACATCCTCGGAACAACGACGACGACGACGACTCCTCCCAGGTATCTCTCACCCACGACGAGCTTTCTGCTGAGGTCGAGAAGCTTACTACCGCGCGCTCCTTAGTCAGGACAAGTTGCTTAGGCGTGCCGCTAGAGAACGCAAGGAGTTTAGGCAGAAGTGGGAAGACACGGTGAGGGAGCTTGAGTTTGCCAAGTCCACCGTGGTTGTGTCGGAAGAGGTTGAGTGTGAGTCTGCACCACGCACATGACTGACTTCTCACTTTGAGAGGAAAGTATGCTGCGTTGGTTGGAGAGCTGGATGAGATGAGGGCCAGACCCTCTTTGCTGGGTGCATGCAAGACCTGTCCCGTCTTGCAATCTGAGTTGGCAGAGAAGAATGCCAAGATTGTGTCTCTTGAGGAGGCCAGCTCAGGTAGCACTGGAGTGGCGAGGTGCGTTTTGTGCGAGGGCTTGGAGCTGGAGATTGCCAATGTGAAGCATGGCAAGATGCAAACCGAGGAAGAAAAACACATACCTTCGGACCATCTTGTCATGGGTCTCCTGTAGTGAGCCGCAGCTCGGGATGATGATCTCCCAATTCAAGCGAGCTGGGGCTCCTGGTGTAGGTTTTGCTCAGGGTGTTGATCTTTCTGCTTTGGGAAGATTGGAGAGTCGAGTGGTTTGAATCCATGTGAGAAGCCTAACTCCACCACTACTCCCAAGCTTGCCAAACTTCCACCCAAAGAGCCTGCCAAGCCTACCACCAAGATGGTGTGGTTGAGGAACCCCCGAGAGCTCCTCCCAAGAAACAAATTTGGGCACCCAAGCCAAACACCTCAAGAACAAGCTTGATGCTATGCCACCCATTAGAAAGGAGTGTTTGCCTCAGAAGGGCAAAGTGAACCACACCCACAGCCTTGGTCACCAACAACCCCCTTTGCGTGCGGTGATGAGGTACCAGTGTGATTTCTGTGGGAGGGATGGTCACTTGATCGAGTTCTGTTTCCGGCGCAAGCGAGAGGCGCGCCGTACTCGGGAGATGGAGAACCCGGACATGTACCATCCAACTCATGGTGGACATGTGCCGAAGGCTCAGGGGAGAGCTGCTAGGCCGGACGTCAAGGTCCCCGGCCTAGGCAGGAGATGAGAGCCCCTAGGAGGGAGACTAGGCCTAGAGGTCCAGCACCTCAGTTTGTTAGGCCTAGGCAGGAGAGAGCTCCGAGGAGAGACGCTAGAGCAGTTGAGCCCCAGGCTCCTAGGCGTAGATCTCGTAGAGAGCGTGCCCGACGGGGTCCTGCTTTGCAGGTAATGGACCCCGTGGCGGAGGCTTAGTTGAGCGCTTTCCCCACCGCAGTTTGAGTACCGCGGTGAGCGCTTCTTCCCCAGCGGACCACGTTTTCCTGTACGTGGTGATCGCTACCCCCGTAGACAGGCTAGGAATAGTTTTTACACTGACCGTTCTTTTGAGCAGCCGGCCCAACACTGGTATTCTCCTTACTTCACTAACCCCAGTGTTGGACCGTATGCTCACCCTATGTCTTTTTATTGATGTAGGTGAGACGGTTGGAGGACATTTGGTTGGTGGATTCTGGTTGCTCGAGGCACATGACCGGAAACGCCAAGTGGTTCTCCAGCCTTAGCCCGGTCGCCGGAAAGGAGTACATAACCTTCGGCGACAATAGTAAAGGTAAGGTATTGTCTCGTGGGACGGTGCGGGTTAATGAGCACTTTGTGTTGCGCGATGTTGCTCTTGTTTCTAACCTGCATTTTAACCTTCTTTCTGTTTCGCAACTTTTTGATGATGACTATGAGATTCGTTTTAAACCGAACCTTAGTCGCATCTTAGATCCTCAGGGCGATCTTGTATGTCTGATTTCGCCCTTTGGGAAAGTCTTTCGCGCGAATTTCTCGGAGTCGTTTGGTTCTTCTCGCTGTCTTTTGGCTAGTCCTTCTTCCTCCGATCTTTGGAAGTGGCATAGGAGGCTCGGTCATTTAAGCTTCGACTTGCTTGCAAGACTTAGCTCACTTGGCCTAATCCGAGGATTGCCCAAGCTTTCGATGGAGAAGGATCTAGTTTGCCATTCTTGCAGACATGGGAAGATGGTTGCCGCTCCCCACCATCCAGTGACTAAGGTCATGACCTCGCACCCCGGAGAGCTTTTACACATGGACCTTGTTGGTCCGGCTCGGGTGAGCTCGGTTGGTGGCAAGTGGTATGTTTTGGTTGTTGTTGACGACTTTTCGAGATATTCGTGGGTTTCTTTTTGACTGAGAAGACTGAGACTTTCTCCTTCGCTCGCAATCTGATTTTGCGTCTTCAGAACGAGTTCCCTTTGAACTCGATGCGAGCTATTAGAAGTGATAATGGTTCCGAATTCAAAAATTCGGATTTTGAGAAGTTTTGTAACCACTTGGCTTGGAGCATCAGTTTTCTTCCCCCTACACACCGCCCCAAAATGGTGTTGTAGAGAGGAAGAATCGGACCCTTGTTGAGATGGCCAGGACGATGCTTGATGAGCATAGGACTCCTAGGCGCTATTGGGCCGAAGCTATGAACACTGCATGCTATATTTCCAATCGCATTTTTCTGAGAGCTTTCTTGAAAAAGACTTCTTATGAGTTGCGTTTTGGCAAACTGCCCAAGGTGAGTTATTTTCGAGTTTGGTTGCCATTGTTTTATACTCAAAAAGGGCAACTTGGACAAATTTGAATCTCGTTCTTCTGACGGTGTGTTTTTGGGTTATGGCACTCACACTCGAGCTTTCGTGTGTACTTAACCTTGACACTAACCGAGTCATGGAGACATCCGATGTCACCTTCGACGAGACCATGGTTTGTTTTCTTCTCGTTTTGAGCGTGCAGGTGATCATGAGGTTGGTGAGCCTCTTTTTGATGACGAGGACGAGGGTGCTGAAGGTATGGATGATCCAGCACCCCCTCCACCTGCCGCGCCGCAAAGAGCGGCCTCGACGACGACTCACGGCCCGACACCTCTTCTTCCTGGGGGCCGTGGGATCCGCCACCCCGAGCGGTACCATTTGTACCCGGGGAGGCACCAGCTGCTGTTGAGGGGGAGGTCACTTTCCAGGGAGGCGCCACGACACATCCAGCGCCAGCACCCCCCTCAGCAGATGATCGGCGACATCGGCGAGCGAGTCACTCGCTCCAGGTCACAGCAATCTCCACTTCGCTCATTCTGCTTTTGTTGCTAATTTTGAGCCCCGAGATGTTGGACACGCTTTGACGGATCCGGATTGGGTCAATGCCATGCATGAGGAGTTAGAAAACTTTGAGCGAAATCGGGTTTGGGTTCTAGTTCCACCTCCACCTGACTGTAAGCCTATTGGGACAAAATGGGTTTTCAAAAACAAGCAAGGAGAGGATGGCCACGTTGTTAGAAACAAGGCCCGGCTTGTAGCGAAAGGCTATAGTCAGAAGGAGGGGATAGATTATGAGGAGACGTTTGCTCCTGTAGCTCGTTTGGAGGCTATTAGGATACTCTTGGCTTTTGCTGCATCCAAAGGTTTCAAACTTTTTCAAATGGATGTCAAGAGTGCCTTCTTAAACGGCTACATAGAGGAGGAGGTTTATGTTGAGCAACCCCCCGGTTTTGAAAATCCCAAGTTTCCAAACCATGTCTTTAAACTTCATAAAGCTTTATATGGTTTGAAACAAGCCCCTAGAGCCTGGTATGATAGGTTGAAAACTTTTTGCTTGCTAAGGGTTTTAAAATGGGATGTGTAGATAAAACGCTCTTTCTCCTCCGGCAAGGCAAAGACACGCTCTTGGTCCAGATTTACGTGGATGATATCATTTTCGGTGGTTCTTCTCACGCTTTGGTTGCCAAGTTTGCAGATACTATGAGCAGGGAGTTCGAGATGAGCATGATGGGCGAGCTGACATTCTTTCTCGGGTTGCAAATTAAGCAATCCGGAGGGGGACGTTTGTGCACCAGGGCAAGTACACCAAGGACTTGCTGAAGCGGTTCGATATGGGTGAGGCCAAGCCTCTTCCAACACCCATGTCGACGACGACTGCCCTGGATGCGGATGTGGATGGAGAAGCAGTGGACCAGAAGGAGTACCGCAGCATGATCGGGTCGCTCCTCTACCTGACGGCGACACGCCCGGACATTCAGTTCGCGGTGTGTTCTGTGCGCGCGCTTTCAGGCGTCGCCGCGCACCACCACACACGTCAGGCGGTGAAGCGCATCTTCAGGTACCTTCGTTTCACACCTGAGTTCGGGATTTGGTATTCTGCTTCCTCCACCCTCTCCCTTTGCGGTTATTCGGATGCCGATTTTGCTGGTTGTCGTATTGAGCGCAAGTCCACTTCTGGGACTTGCCAATTTATTGGTCTTCTCTTGTATCGTGGTCTTCTCGCAAGCAGTCTAGTGTCGCCCAGTCTACCACGGAGGCTGAATATGTTGCTGCGGCTAGCTGCTGTTCCCAGTTACTCTGGATGATGGCCACTTTGCGTGATTTTGGTTTGAGCTTTTCTCGCGTGCCTTTGCTTTGTGACAGCACGAGTGCTATTAGCGTTGCTAAGAACCCCGTGCTTCACTCGAAACCAAACACATTGATGTGCGCTTTCATTTTTGCGAGACCACCAGGAGAAGGGTGATATCGACCTTCGCCATGTCGATACTCATCACCAACTGGCTGATATTTCACCAAGCCTTTAGACGAATCAACCTTTAATCGGTTGAGGGGTGAGCTTGTGTGTGTTTCCCCTTTTAGATGGGGGAAACCTTTTGGATCTTGTATAGACTGACTCTTTTATTTGAGTTCTTTTCTTTGCATTTAGCATACGCATTTACATTCTGAGCTTCATGTTTATAATCACTAGAATGTAACTATGCTCTATTTAGTATGCTCCGATGCTTATATGGATGCTTGTAGCTTATGCTCTTCCTGATCACTAGTACATGTTATGAGCTGAGCTATTTTGGAATGGTGAATTTACTTAATAACTTACAATCTGAAAATGTTCACCATTGAGATATGCAACTAGCATGTGTAGGATATGTTGAGTTCTCTGTGTTTCATATATGCTAGGTTGCTATGTCTCTAGTTATGAGTCATTCACTTGCTTGGTCTGTTCATATCATGTATAAAATTTGAACCAAGTTTTAGTGAATTGAAAAGATCGAGATGGGATTGCTTGTCAACACCTCACGGTATCGAGACTGTTTCTCATTGCACTTTGAGTTAAACTTGAGCCGTGTAGTGTATGACCGAAACCGTTGCTTTAAGCTTCCGATTGCTTATGCATAGGCTTCGCTCGGTTGAAAAGTTAGGCAAAGACAAGCTTTCAACCTCTCGCAATCACATGCTGAAATTAAACTTGTGTAATTTCACCGCTGCAACTCCAATATAAAATGAAATCACAAGTATATGCTTCATTCCTATGCATGATGATTGAACTTTGCTAGGGGTAGTTCACCTTGTATACATGTTTAGCACTTGTCTGGATTCCTATCTATACATGTGTAGTGCTATTCTGATGGTGACTATCTTTTTGGCTAAAAACTGCTCACTTGCTCATATGCTTCATATTTCGTATGTGTGATCAGTTTGAGCCTTCGCTATTTGAGTGCTTAGTTGTGCCATTGGAGCTATACCGATTAGAGCATTTTTGCACTCTTTTGATTATATGCCTGAAGCTGCTAACTTGCATTTCTGACTTCATATGCATTTTAGAAGGGGGAGTTTTGTTGCTCAAGGGAAGAGTTTGTGCTTGATAAGTGCATTTTCAACTAAGGGGGAGAGTTTTTGCAAATCATATGTCTCCTGGCGTTCAATTAAGGGGGAGTTTTTGCTAAGGGGAGATTTTCAGATCTTTATGCTCTTCTCTTGTTGGACCTAAGGGGGAGTCCCGGGTTGCTTGCACTTGTCGAGGGGAGTTTGCTAGTTGTGTTGAGCCGTTGCCTCTATCTTGAGGGACTAGCAAACATTTTCCTCATTTGGCATCGAGTTTGATTTCGATTGGTTCGAAGACTTTTCGATTGTTTTTCAATTGGTTCGGAGTGGTTTTCGTGCTAGTTGTGTTGAGCCTCTGTGCCTCTATCTTGAGGGACTAGCACTTTGCCATTTTTTAGCTCCGATTTTCAATTGGTTTTCTGCTAGCGGTGTTGAGCCTGTTCTACCTCTTCTTGAGGGCTAGCTTTGCTTTGCTTGGTTGCGTCGAGCCGTTGCCCATGTCTTTGGGGACCAAGTTCTCGCTTCTTCCACTTGACCTTCTTCGGCTTTGCTATGCTTTTGGGTCATTTGGTTGAGTTCTCTCTTCTCCTCCTCCTACCTTCTTCTTTCATTTTATGATTTGTGTGTAGTTGACAATGCACTCATCAAGGGGGAGATTGCGGATACATGGGTGTATGCCGAGTCTCTGAGTGATGAGTGATTGTCAACGGGTTTGATGCGCATGTTCTTTGGCTTGTGTTGTGCAGGTGTCGAGCACGGAGACAGTGATCGAGGGCAAGGTGAAGGTCAAGTTGAGACGTGCCGTGCCGACGGACTGGGTGCGATGAAGGATGGGCGTGCCGTGCGGCGGACGTGCCATGCCGATGTATCGAGCAGTGAAGGGCGGACGTGAGGCTTGGACTGAGGGACCGGAGTGCCTGAGGATCAGCTGTGGTGGCTGGCAGCCTGGGACAGCGACGAGCGGAGACTTGCGGGGCACGGTGTTGCTCGGGTCGAGGACCTGGGGACACGTGTCGGTGGACGGGGTGCACGGGAGTGCATCCCTTCTACAGCTCCGGTTTGGTGGTTGAGCCAGGGAAAAACCACCGGGTGGACGGTTTCCGAGTTTGGGCCTCAAAACTCGGGTGCTCGGTTTCCAGGTTGAGCCACAAAACCTGGGCGCGGATGGTTTCCGAGTTTGGCCACAAAACTCGGGTGATGGGCCGGTTTCCGAGTTTGGGCCTCAAAACTCGGGCGCTACGGGTTTCTGAGTTTAGGCCACAAAACTCAGGCTGGTGGGCTGGTTTCCCGGTTTGGGCCTCAAAACCGGGGGTTGCTGGAAAAGGCTGGTTTCCCGGTTTGGGCCACAAAACCGGGGTGCAGAGCGAGGACGGCACGTGGCGGCAATCGGAGGTTGCGTGGAGGCAACGCGGACGAGTTGTGCGGGCGTGGCCGTTGGATCTACCTACCACCGAGTTGGTCCAGATAACCCTAGGGTTTAGCTGGTTCGCTCTGTAATTAGAATAGAGAGGGGTAGAGTAGGAAATAGACTTAGACTAGAATAGGATAAGTAGTCAGGGGAGACACCCTCCTCCCCTATCTCAGTTATTTCAGTTTAGCCATCTCATTTGCTTCCTGCACTTAGGGTTTCCTGCTCTCCCACCCCCCTGCTGTAGCTGAGATCCGCAGAGAGACTTGCAACTCTGTGTACTGTTGATTTTGAGGAAAGGAGGCCGTAACCTCCTTGCCGTAGCGTGTGTTTGCGCTTCGGCTTGCAATTCGTGGGTGTGATTCGCGTTTTGTTCGTGTTCTTCGCGGAATCCTTTTTCCCCACGATTTTCCTGTCGCTTGATCTCTTTGCTCGGTTCATTTTTTGCAATTCCGTTTGAACTGGTTTGTTCTAGATCGTGAGGCACTTCTTTCCACCGAAGGAATCATCCTCTAACCTCACGGTCTAGGAGATCGATCGATTTTTCGTTTCGGGTCAAGTTTCTCCCTTCCCCCAATTCTTCGATTCATCGATTTGGAGATAGGTTCGAGCCATGATCTCTTAGAGATAGCTCACTATACTCTTTGTGACTCTTCTCACCAAGTTTGATCCCTAGAGGATTTGTTTTGGGTGAGATCGAGTCGAATCGGTGAACGAACAGCCTGAATCGGGGTGACCGGACGCTGCCTGTTCAACGACCGGACGCTGTCAGTGAGTCCGGTCGATGAACACCTTCGCTGTGTTCGGTTCGTGACTTGACCGGACGCACCTTTCGCTAAGTGACCGGACTCGCTCATTGTACTGTTCACTTGGCTTGTATTTTGTGACCGGACGCACTGCTCTCGACCGGACGCTCGTCTCTGGTGAGTCCGGTCAGAAACAGTAAGCTCCGAAAACTGTTTTTGCACGACCGGACGCGTCCGGTGATCAGCGACCGGACGCAGGCAGAGTCCGGTCAGTGCTGGTTCGACGCGTTTTCATCCGCAGTTTGTTCGTTCGTCTTTCGATTCGAGATTCGTTTGGTGCGTTGGATTCCTAACTTCGTGCTCTACAGAATTTGGGCTTCCCGCTTTCAAATAGCCTGAATCCCCTCGCGTTGCTCGGGGGAGGTTGAGGTTACCCAAAACCCATCCTGTCACTAGTTGACTTGCGTGAACTTGGGTGAGGAAGTTTTTGTGGTGCCTCGCTGTGATCCTAGGGATCATCCACTCTCTTCCAAGGGTCGTGGGCATCACGTTTTCGGTAGTAGCTCTTGGGGATTGATTTTGGGACACTTGGCCAAAGTTTCGAGAGAAATTTTATTGGCTCCCATTCACCCCCCCTCTGGTCGCCTTGCTTTTGCATTCTCGGTCCTTCAGAGGGTGGTTGCATATTGATGATTGCCGCTATCTTGTCGGGATTAGCTTCAATTCCTCTTGCCGATACTAGACAACCCAGGAGCTTGCCTTTCTTGATGCCGAAAATACACTTGTCAGGGTTGAGCTTCAGACCGCTCTTTCGGATATTGCCGAAAGTCTCGAGCAAGTCCGCTTGATGATCTTCCTGTCTATCGCTTTTGACCACTATATCATCGACGTAAGCCAACAAGTTTTTCTTTTGCTTTGGCTTTCGAACACTTTGTCAGTCATCCTTGAGAAAGTAGGACCAGCATTCCGCAGCCCCTCCGGCATTCGCCGATAGCAGTATGTACCTGTAGGGGTGATGAAACTGGTTTTCTCCTCATCGTCGGGATGAAGCCAAATCTGATGATAGCCTGAAAAACAATCTAGCAAGCTCATTATTTCACAGCCAGATGCAATGTCGACAAGCTTGTTGACACGAGGCAAAGGATACGGATCCTTCGGGCAGCATTTGTTGAGGTCGGTGAAATCGACGCACATTCGCCATTTTCCGTTCTTCTTTTTCACCAAGACGACATTCGCCAGCCATTCGGGATACTGGACTTGTCGGATTACTCCCGCATCGAGTAATCTTTGTACTTCGGCTTTCGCCGCGTCTGCCCTTTCGTTTGACATTTTTCTCAGTTTTTGCTTTCTGGGCTTAGCGCCGCTTGCGATGTTCAAACTGTGTTGGGAGAGATCTCTGCTAATGCCTTGCAAGTCGTTTGCTGACCAAGCGAAAATGTCATCATTGCTCGCAAGGAATGATGCCAACGCGTTCCTTTCTTCTTCCGGCATGCTTGACCCAATATGCACGGCTCTTTCGGGCCTGGAGGCCGCGAGCGGGATTCTTATCGTTTCTTCGGCTGCCCCAACCTTGCATTCCGACGTGTTGACGATAGCGTGCTCTTCGGTGGTTGTTTGCAATTCGTCTTTGTTTGCCACCTCATTGATAAGGCTGTAGCCTGGGGTTGGTTTTCCCTCAATCCTTCTGGAAGCTTGCTAATCTCCATGTACGGCGATGATGCCAAAAGGGGATGGCATCTTCATGCATAGGTAGCTTTGCTTGATGATAACATTGAACCTGTTGGTGAAACCTCTACCGAAAATGGCAGTATACGGGTAGTCCATGTTTACTATGTCGAATGTTAGTGTCTCAGTGCGGACTCTTTCCCCTTCGGCGAAAGATACAGGGATCTGCTTTTTGCCGATAGCATCGATCTTTCTTCCTCCGAACCCGTACAGTGAATTACCGGCGGGGTCCAAACTGCGTCTGTCGAATCCCATTGCCTCGAAAGCTTTTACGAATAGAATGTCTGCTGAGCTTCCGGTATCAATCAGAATGTTGTGCAAAGTGAAGCCAGCCACGTTGGCTGTGGCGACGAAAGCGTCGCAATGCGGGTAGTCGCGGACTTTGAAGTCGGACTCGTCGAAACATATCGGCGCTAGTGACCAAGCTGGCCTGTTTAGTGGAAGCCTTGGTGATACTGTCTAGACTCTTCGGTGGTAGTCCCTTCTAGCTCTCTTGCTTTCGTGCTCTAGGTTAGATCCGCCCGTGATGGCGAAAATGTGCCCTCTTGACGGAAGGATGTTGTTGACTGCGCTAGTTTCATTTTCCACCTCCTTCACCTGCTGGAAACCCGGCTGTGCTTGCTGCCCCTGAGGTTGGGTCTGAGCCGGAAGCGCTGGCTGCGGCGTTGGCTGACGCTGGTAGTGCATAGGTGACGAAACTGCCACCGATTGTGGTGCGAAGACCGGTAGCTGGTAACTCTGATACGCCGGATTGTACCAATGCAAATTTGGGGGATGCATGTACTGCGGGGGATGCATAGGCGTGCTCGCGTAATTGCTGCATGCTGCCGCCACAGCTGCCGGGTCTTGCGAATTGTGGAAAACATGTTTGGAGCTTTCGGCAGAAGCTGAAGCTTGATCCTTGTCTTTCAGCTCTTTCGCCATTTTGCTGTATTTGCAGTCCCGAGTGGTGTGGCCGAAATTGCCGTCACAGATGACGCAATATGGTGGCCTGGGTCCTCTTCCGCGGCCTCTACCGTCTCGGCCGCCGCGTCCTGTCCTTCCGCCGCGTCCTCCGCGGAAAGGTTGATCAAACCCTTTTTGGGGCTGAAAGTCGGCCATATCGGGCCTCACCGTACCTGCCGCTGATTGCGGTGGTTCCTCCTGTAAACTGTTGATTGACCGAAAGGGCCTAACAACTCTTTGATTTGGCACGGGCGGTGGTCGACTTGCTTTCGTCGCTTGCCTCTGCATCATTCGGGCAGCCTTACGTCGCCGAAAGTCGTCATCCGACCTCGCGTACGCATTCATCACATCGAACAATTCCTTAACATCTTTTGGTGGCTCTCTCGATAGCTGAGCGGCGCACTGTCCGGTCCCCAAGCCTTCAATGGCTGTTGCGATCACCGCGGCTTCCGGCACGTTCGGCGCTTGAGCCTTGAGTTGTATGAAACGCTTGAGGTACTCAGATAGCGGTTCGTCGTCGTGCTGGGTGCAATTCATAAGGTCCCGCGTGGTCTTGACGTCCGGCCGGAATCCTTGGAAAGTTGCCAGCAATTCGGCCTTCAGCTGTGCCCACGAATAGATGGACAGTGGCTTAAGAGTGGTGTACCAATCGTGAGCCACGTCTTCGACCGCCAAGATGAGAGATTTTGCTAGAGCCTGATTGTCCCCGCCTGCCGAAAAGACAGCTGTCTCGTAGCTTGCCAAGAATTTGCGTGGATTTGCTTTACCATCGAAAGTCGGAATGCGCGGCTTGTAGCTGAGCGGCCATGGATGGGCTTGCAACTCCCTCGAAAGTGGAGAGGTTTCGTCGATGGCGTTGCCAAAAGCTGGCGGTTGCTCTTGCCTTGGTATGAATGTATTTTCCTGGGCTATCGGGATTGGGTCCGCCCCAGCCCTCTGCAGTTCTTGAATTTCCCTCTCGAGTTGCCTTCTCTGCGCCTCAGCTCGCCGAATGGCGTTGCGAGTTTCGTCCTCTCTTGCTTTTGCTGCTAACCGCTGCTGCAGCTGATCTCTTTGGGACAACAGCCTCTCTATTTCGTCTTGCTGTTGTGCCAACGTCTTGATTGCTTGGGCGTGTCTTGTGATTTCGTCAGCATCATCATCCTCTTTGCCGAATTCGCCCTCAACAAGTCCTTCCGGTGTTCCATCTCTGCCGAAAGTACGCTGATCCTGGGGTTGTACATTCTGGCTCGTCGATGCTCCCGGTCCCTGCTGTGGTTGGGTCTCTATCGCTAGAGCGCCGCCGAAAGCTGGGGCTCGGTGGCTGTGCTTGGTGGGACTTGGCTGGTTGGAACTGAAGCCGCGATGGTGCCGAAAGCATCCTTCCTCGCGGCGATAGTCTCCAGATTGTCAACCACTTTCGGCGCTTTCCTTGGTGGCATGGTAAGCTCGGGCGACAACCACGGTGGGCGCCAATGTTGTTTCGGGGACCGAGATCCCGAAACAGCGGGTTGTCGCACGAACGAAAGCCCAAAGCGAAAGCGGAAACCGGACGGTAAAACGGGAAAATAGTTGAAGTGAACAGTGTTCCTCTCCCCTCCCTTGGGAGGCTGGGAGCTTTTTATATTAATCCAGATCGATTTGAAAGTACAAGAATGCCCTTCCAACCACTCTGTTACAATTACAATGATGCCCTACTCAACTACTCCATGGCTGCACGCCGCCTCTCCCGGCACGAGGGGCACCATCGTAACTTCGCCCTCTGTCGTGCTCAGCGTCCCCCGGCTCCTTTTCCTGACCGCTGGGCCTGCTCCCTTTGACCCAGGCTTCCGTCAACCTGCGAAAACCTATGAGAAGCCAAAGTCATGAATGACGAAAACTCTCGCCGGAAACGCCGGGCTCCTTCCGCGCGAATGCTTCCTTTCGCACAAAAGCTCTGCCTTCCCTTGGTCCTTGAGCCGAAACGCGCGCTTCCGTGCGAATGCTTCCTTTCGCACGAAAGCTCCACCTTTCCTTGGCCCTTGAGCCGAAACGCGCGCTTCCGTGCGAATGCTTCCTTTCGCACGAAAGCTCCGCCTTCCCTTGGCCCTTGAGCCGAAACGCGCGCTTCCGTGCGAATGCTTCCTTTCGCACGAAAGCTCCGCCTTCCCTTGGTCCTTGAGCCGAAACGCGTGCTTCCGCGCGAATGCTCCCTTTCGCACGAAAGCATCGTCATCTTTCGGTAGATGCGGGTCGGAGGCGCCTGCGGTCTGGGTGCCGCCCCAACAAACGGTTATATTATCAATGTAGATATATTGTACATTTTACTTAAAATGTATAGATAAATCTACATGAAAAACTTGTATAAATATGTCATGGTTCTTAATATAATTTTAAATCATTTGTTAATATAATATGTTTAATTCAATAAATTTTAAAAGCATTTATTGTGTATATATGCTTTATGATCATTTAAATATATATTTCATAATATATATTTGTTGTTATTTAGATTTAGATTTTAGAGATATTTATATTTATTTTTTCTAACTTTTGAAGTGGATAATTTACTTTATAATATGTTTTTTAACAACATATATTTGAGTAATTCGAATGAGAACATACATTACCGGAGACGGTGTCTTTGCCGAGCGTCCGACACTTTGCGGAGCGGCAAATATCAGGCGCTCGGCAAAGCTTTCTTTAACGAGGGCCAGCTCTCGGCACATAGCAGCTCTCGGCAAAGGCAGCTATGCTGAGAGCTCGACTCTCGACAACGTCGTGCTCTCGGCAAAGAATTTCTATACCGAGAGCCGAGCCCTCGACATAGAAACCGGCTCGGTCAAAGTAGAGCCCCCGAACACGCACCCCCCCCCCCCCGCACCGTTAGCTTTGCCGAGAGCTATCTGTTAGGCTCTCGGCAAAGACTTTTTTTTGTAATTTCTTCGCCGAGAGCCCTGACCTAGGCTCTGGCAAAGCTTCCCTTTTCATGATCTCAGGGTTTCAACCATCTTATGCCACAACTTGCTCTAAATATTCTTAAATTTTTTTTCATAGCCTCTACATACGATATCAAGGTCTCCCGTCTATTTTCATGATTTTCCGGCTCCGTTAGTATTTTTAATAATTTTAATTCAAATCTCAAACAACTTGGTTGTCGTGTCTCGTGCATGAGATGGTCGAGCTTCCATGTTTGTTCCTGGATACGACATTGAAATACCCTTAGAAGAATGAATACCATTTTTTGAATTGTTGAGTTTCATTATTTCATGCACCTGCAGTTCAAACGTGCGTCTCGCGGAAAAATCAAGAAAATGAAGAAATTGCGTAAAATATAGAAAGAAGTCTGGGAAATATACAAAATTTCAAATCTTGGATTGTAGTACTGTAGCAAGGCTCAAGAAAAAATTAGGAGCAAAAAAACAAAGAAAAATTTACTTTGTCGAGAGCTTCCAAAAGCTCTCGGCAAAGGGAAGCTTTGCCGAGAGCCTGGGCCAGGGCTCTCGGCAAAGAATTTTTTAAAAAAATAATATACTTTGTCGAGTGCCCGATCGCTGCCACTCAACAAAGAATATATTAAAAAACAAAAAAGTCGTTGCCGAGTGCCACATCCTAGGCACTTGGCAAAGAATATATTAAAAAAAAGAAAAGTCTTTGCCGAGTGCCAGATCCAAGGCACTCGGCAATGCACCTCCATATTACAATCAGCTGGCAGCCGGTGTGTCCACCCCGGTGTGTCCATTTGGACACATCAGCCTCACCTGCGCCACCGTCGGCCGCTCGCCACGCTCCCCAGCCTGCGCCCGTTGCCACCGCCGGCCGCCTGCCATGCTCCCCGGCTCGCGGCCCTCGCTCCCCAGCCCGCTCCCGTCCACCGGCGCTCCCCTGTCCGCCCACCGGTGCCCCCTTGGGAAGCCCCCCCCCCCCCCACGGCCACCAGCACCCCCCCCCCCCCCCGCGGTGCCCCCCCCTGGCGCCACCCCCCGCCCCCGTCTCCGCACCCCCGCACAACGACGCCCCATGCCAGTCCAAGGAGAGGAGGAGGACGAGGAGAAGAAGAAGAGGAAGAGAAGGGGGACAGGAAGAAGGACCGTTGTCCCGCGCTCAAGACGTCGTCTCGTCCTCTTCACCGTCGCTCCCCTCCGACAGCCGTTAGGTATGGTCTATGGTCGTAGTAGTTCTACTAGTAGTCGCAATCTGATAGTAGAAGTATAGTGTTTATTGGCATGGATTGGGAAAATACTTGTGCATGTTGGCAATCATGTCGTTGATATTATATACTTGTTGGCCATCGTGTCGTTGATATTATAGGGTTGTCTTACATCGTGTCGTTGATATTATGTGCTTGTCGGCCATCGTGTCATTGTTTGTAATTAGGTTTTGGAAACCTCACGTGCAGGGAAGGTGCTGTCAAAATTTTCAACTAATAGAAAAATTTGTCTTTTTTTGTATAGAAGAGCCGATAGGAGCCAAGCCAGAGCACCTCGAGGGACCAGATCGTGTTCATCGTCGTTGTTGATCTGCCTGGACCGTGTCACCTAGCCACTGCATCAACCTGCCACGGCCCCGCTTGCCTGACTCCACCGCCACCCAAGGAATAATCCCTCTTTTTGTACCATGGTGGTAGGTTATGTAACCCAGTTAGGCGTCTCTCATTCGAAATAGATACGGTTTGAATTATGCAGATTTTTGCATATGTATGTTTGTATCTGTTTTCAATTATCCATGTATTTTGGACAGCCTGCGGGTGTGTAGTTGAGTTAGTTTCCATGGTCTGCCCCGATCCGAGACAGAGCTTTGGCATCACCTCCCTGTTGTTCTCCAGATACACACTCTCTCTACAATGGGGAGGTGTATCGGGAGAACAATGGGGAGGTGGTGCCGAAATTCTGTCTTGGGTCGGGGCAACCAATGGGATCTAGCCTCATCTACGCATCTACGGGTGGGATTAGGACTTATCCTCGCCGATTAGATGACAATAGGATGAAAGTACTCGGATGTAGATGTAAGTACTCGGATAGATGACAGTAGGATGGATGACCGTCAGTGGATGTAGTCGGGCCGCAGAAGCAAGAGTGATTTCACCGAGGAATGGCTACACAAGACAGATGCTTTCTTGAACCATGCATTTGGCCCAGCTCGGCGAGGAGAGATGAAAGTATTGTGCCCGTGCAACAGATGTGAGAACCGGAGAAGGCAAGATAAAGAGAACATGGGTAAACATCTTCTGAACAATGGATTCACGTCGGACTACACCCGGTGGATCTACCATGGTGAAGCACATCATTTGAGAGAGGAGGCGGTGCGACCACACGTCTGGAGGACTTTGATGCTGATGCCGGGGCAGCAGACATGTTAGATGACTTCCAAGAAGCACAGTACATAGAAGGACGTACGGAGGAGGAGATGGAGAACACAGCAAGGGCGTTCTACGACATGATGTCTTTGGCACAGAAACCCCTTCACGATCGGACAACGGTTTCTCAACTGGCTGCCATTGGTCGTGTGATGGGGTTCAAGTCCCAGTTCAACCTCAGTCGAGAAGCGTTCGATGGTATGTTGGTCCTATTTGGCAGCATGCTTCCGGACAACCACATATTTCCAAGGATCATGTACGAGTCACATAAACTGCTTCGTGCACTGAAGATGACGTATGAGCAGATACATGCATGTCCAAATGCGCGCGTCCTCTTCAGGAAAGATCTTAAGGATGCAAGTTATTGTCCGAAGTGTAAAGCGTCGAGATACATAGAGGTAGACGATGGTGAAGGCCCGAAGAGGCAGCTTTCTATCCCCATGAAAGTCCTGTGTTATCTGCCGTTCACACCGAGGATCCAACATCTCTACATGACCGAGGAATCCGCGAAACAGATGACATGAGACAAACAGGGTATATGATATAGTCCTGAGAAGACGGTACATCCCGCCGATACCTCAGTGTTTTATTTCTGCATTTGCTTGTCTAACATAGACGTCTACCTTTTGCAGCTTCCATCGGATGGTTCGAACAACCACTACGCGCCTGGATGGAACACGCCCGGGGGTCAAGGCGACACTCCTTCTCCGGGGTGGCTAGGGCCAGGTTGGCCGTGAGTGTCAGTGTGAGTGTATTTGCGTTTGTGTCGGCTCCAGTAATTTGAACTTTGGATTCAAAACTTATCATGTTTCGATACTTGTAATTTTGATGCTAAACTTTCATTTGGATTCATACATCATGATCAATAATGTGTTATATGTGTGGTGAATATGGTACGTGACATATATGTGATGAATGTGATATGTATATGTGCTATATGTAACGAATGTGATATGCATATGTGATGAATGTTAATGAAAAGGGAAATTAAAAGAAAAAAATACCCTCTTTGTCGAGGGTTGCGCTCGGCAAAGGGGAAGCTGTATAGTTGTCCAACGGGCCGTGCCGTGCCGGCGAGGGTCGGGCCGCCACGGGCCATCGGGCCAAACGGGCCGTGCCGCTACGGGCCAGGGTAGCGGCCCAAGGCATGGCCCGCGGGCCATTTTTCGGGCCGTGCCGCCCGTCGTGCCGTGCCGGCCCAAGGCCCATCAGTTAAAAAAGTCCTCAAAAATCTATATTATTTTCACAAAGTGTTGAAATAATTCATCATTTTCAACCAAGTGTTAATCAATTCAATAGTATAATACTAAACAACACATATATATAATTGTCAACTCATTAGTATTGTCATTTTCACCAAATAAATATTATTTTAACCGGACTACCGGGCTACGTACTAGATCGGGTCGTGCCACGGGCCAGGGTAGCGGCCCAGGCACGGCCCGCACCCCCGGGCCGGGCCGAGCCAAAACACAGGGCCACGGGCCGGGCCACCGGCCCACGGGCTTCCTGGACAACTATAGGGAGCTGGGGAAATGGCTGCCAGAACAGCCATGTTCCTAGCTTTGCCGAGTGCAATGGCCATAGTACTCGGCAAAGACTTAGGTTTGCCGAGAGCCAGGCCGGAGAGGCTCTCGGCAAAGGCTTTTCCAAAAATAAAATATATGAACTCTTTGCCGAGAGCCTGCCAACTGGGCTCTCGGCAAAGGCTTTTCCAAAAAAACAAAAATTCTTTGCCAAGAGCCTGCCAGCTGGCTCTCGGCAAAGAAGGCGTCACTGGCAGCCGACCCGTTAACAGTGCATTTTCTTTGCCGAGAGCCCGATAAATGCCTCTCGGCAAAGAAGCCTTTGCCAATCGGATTTTCACCGAGGCCGCTTTGCCGAGGGCCTTAGAGGCCTTGCCGAGCGCCTGAGGCGTGCACCTGAGACGCTCGCCAAAGCGGGCGTCTCCAGTGGTAGGGGTTATATTGCATTATCTTCGGTAATAGTAGATGTGGGTAATTTAAAAAATATTACAATGTTATTTTAAATTATATTTCACATTGCTTAAGGTCTAGATTTTTGGTATAATTAACTTTAGAAGGTTTATTTTGAATTATCTTTCATAATGAAGAACTCGTTAATTGAGATGTAAATTTAGGGGATTATTTCGAATTATATTTTGTAGAATGACGTGTAGTGGTCTATAAAATTGTAGTGCGTGGAGACTAGTAGTGGTCGAGTAATACAAGGATTGATTAGTAAACCAATGATATGCGGCCGATTGCTCCTGATCGAATTCGTGATCCGTAGAGGACCAAGATGGACTATCTAATTTTCGGCTCGCTAGAACCGGCGCCGGCCGGCCGTGTTGCATGGAAAGGGAAAAGCAAAGCTTATCTCGTGTAGTCGTGTCCGAGTCGGAATCCGGCCAGCTCCCCTGTGACCGGCGAACGTGCGCATAAAACTACGCGTCCCCCGGCCGGACCTCTTCTTCGTGGTCGCTGAAACTCGCAGTTGGTCTCACACGCACACGCCGGATCGATCGCGTCGCTGATCTTGTCCACGCCGAGACACATGACGACGACGACGTTCTCTTCCATGCCAATCGCCGGAACCAGCAGCGCCGGCGCCGTCGCCGGTGCCCAGGAAGAAACCTCGTCGGAGATCCACGCCGCAGCGGAACTGTCCTTCTCGCACGTGCTCACCATCAGCGGTTACTCCAAGAGCAAAAGAGCCGCGCCCGGCGAGTACCTCAGCTCGTCCTTCACCGCCGCCGGCCACCGCTGGTCGATCCTCTACTACCCCAGGGGCGACGACTTCGAAGAAGACGCCTGCGAGTACATCTCGCTCGTTCTGTCCTGCACTGACTCCGACGACGACGTCAAGGCACGGATCACGGTGTGTCTGCTCGACAAGGACCGAAAAGTGGCCTACACATCATGCAGATCAGAGCCGCCGTTCTACGCTCGCATGTGTGGTGTCCCGAGGTTCATCAGGAGGAAGGATCTCGAGAGGTCGGGACATGTCCACGACGACCGCTCCAGGATCCTGTTCGACGTGTCCGTCTTGAATCTGCTGGTGGTCCCAGTCCCAGAAGACCAGGACGCCGCCGCCGCCGCCGGCGCCGTCGCGAAGTTCGTCGACGTGCCGCCGTCCGACATCTTCCAGCGCCTCGGCGAGCTGCTCTCGAGCGGCGACGGGACGGACGTGATGTTCGAGGTCGACGGCGAGACGTTCGGCGCGCACCGGTGCATCCTCGCCGCCCGGTCGCCGGTGTTCAGGGCCGAGCTGTTTAGCCCCATGAAGGAGGGCACGGCGACGTGCGTGTGGGTGGAGGACATGCAGCCGAGGGTGTTCAGGGCCATGCTTCACTTCGTCTACAACGACGTGCTGCCTGAGATGGACGACGATGGCGGCGAGGAGGCGATGGTGATGGCGCAGCATCTGCTCGTGGCGGCGGATAGGTATTGCCTGGAGAGGATGAAGCTGATGTGCGAAGAGAAGCTCTGCAGCTACATCGACACGGGCACTGTTGGGACAATGTTGGCGTTGGCTGACCAGCATGGCTGTCGTGGGCTTCAGAAGGCGTGCCTGAATTTTCTCATGTCCGGTGGCAACCTGATGGCAGCTGTACTGACCGGTGGCCTTGACGAAGTGATGAGCAGATGCCCATCCGTCAAGGAGCTGCTCTTGAAATGTTGCTCGTAGAAGTCAATTTTGTGACCCCTTAATTCATATTCGTTTTCGATATGCTGAATCAAGTGTAATAATGTAACTCTGTTATCTTGTTTATTTGTTCCTGACGTTATTTGACGCCTTGACTGTCTGAGACTCTCGGTCCCTTCTGTTTTGTTTCCAGATGTCGCCTACTCGCCTCCTCACCCATGTATGAATAGGGTTGATTTTACTTCCGCACTTATTAGCTACTCTATAGGTTGAGGAGTAGGACTAGATAAGGTTGAGGAGTAGGACTAGGGGGACAAGTTCTAGATACTTTTCCTTACTTTGTATCTAGAGTACTTCACTTAATTTCCTCTGCGGTCTAAGGCTTCGGTGGCATTTATCACGCGCTTCTGGGACCCGAGACTCTTGAAGAATCTTTTCTATTCTTTGGTTATGTATGGAAAGATAGAAATAAAATGACTATAATTTTAGGTATTCACTTAATTTTGTTAGGTCTAGGTGCTTTTCTTCTAGTACTCAAGGCCGATTCTTTTTCTTTTTTTATATGGGAAATGATTCCAAATGATAAGTGAATAGGTTTGAGAGTTATAATTGTAAATAAACCAGGATCGAATCTATGAAAGCATTGGTTTATATGTTCCTTTTAGTTTCGACTTTAGGGATAATTTTTTTCGCTGTCTTCTTCCGTGAACCTTAGTATAAATAAATGATAATTGAAATCGCTCGAATTACTTTGAGATCTCGTTTTTGACGTCACTGCTCTTTTTTTATTAGAACTTAAATATGTTGGAAGTATTCCGTTGATGCCTTCCCTCGTTCATCCCATACCATACGAGACACCAATACTTGCGTTTTTACGCCAGCACACGGGTGATCTAGATTGAAATTTAGGAATTACATTATATATTCTGTAAAGGTGGGAAATTTAGATTCTAATTTAGGGGTTACATCATGTTGTTTTTATAATGGCAGAGGCAAGGAACTCTTTTGAAAACATATTACAAATTAAAAATAATTATCAGTGATAACTTGAGTTTCTATAAAACTCCCAAAAAGTTTGGTCTAAGTCATACATACCTTAGTTATATATAACATTATTATTAGTATGCCCTTCATTGAAAGGATACCATAGGCGTCTCCATAGAATATCATTAGTTATTTTTTAACACTTTCGAAGAAACTGAGCTGCATCAGTAAATATCGAGATTCACAAAGTTATCATAGGCATCTTCTAGTCGACATGTGTCGGGGGTCCACAGAAGGGGTACCCCCAATCAACACAAACAAATAGGTTAAACCTAGAACACCGGTAAATAACAAACCTAACTAGTCTAACCACCTAAAGAGACCAACCCCTCGAGGCCCACAACGCTGGCCCACCAAGCCAGGCCTCGGGCGAACGCGCGCTCTCCGTCTCGCCCGAGTTCTCCGAGCCAGGCCTCGGGCTGGCGCCCGTTCTTCGTCTCGCCCGAGCCCTCCGAGCCAGGCCTCGGGCGAGCGCTCCCCGAAAACCTCGAGTCCTGGCATATAGGGCTCGAGCCCCCCACAGCTGAACACCATACCTCGAGACCCCACGCGGGGACCTCGAGCCTCTCTGGCACAACAGCCTATCCCTCGAGACGCTTTATGCTTCCCTCGAGCGGCGCAGACATCGGATGCCAGCCCCATACCGCGCATTTAATACATCCACCTACTCCAGTCACGTCCTCTGCAACCCAACGTGCACCACAGTGAACTAGGGCAGAGTCAAGTCTCGTTTTCACCACAAATATGGGCGAAAAGGCACCAGTAAGGCACTGTAACCCATGCCCTACACTGTTGCACGTCCAAGCCACGTCTCGAGGCCCGGATGCCTGCTGCTCAATCAATTTTCACGGGACTTGCCCATACCTGCGGGGGCTCGAGCCCCCCGTAGGCGCCACCTCGAGGCCGGCTCCGCGCCCCTCGAGCCCTAATTGCTTTCACGCTATTGGAGGGCAGGTACCCCAAGACTCGGAGGGACCCCGCCGCATCCTGTACGTGCCGGGATAGGCGCTGTACGGCTTCCGCGTCGTCACGCCGCCACGTCCGCGCCCGGGATGGAGGCCACGCCCCAAGGACGCCTCAACAGCAACGCCCACATCGGCTCCAGTGGCCCCGACAAGACAGACTTCCTACCCTCCGTCGTATTGGGCATTGTACATCCCGGCTCTTGTATCATTCCTGTGTAACCCTGGTCTCCTCTTGCTCTATAAAAGAGGACACCAGGGGTCTTCACGCACCCGGTTACGCACGGGCTTGCGCGACACGAGTCCACGCACACACACTTGAGTCCGGACTCCGGTCCACGCTCATTGAGCTTGTATTCGCCCCTATACAAGCACTTAGGTGCAAGTAATACAAGAACCTCCCCCCGCTGGACGTAGGGCCTTCTTTGCCCGAACCAGGATAAATCCTTGTGTCATCTTGCATCACCATCCAGGAAGAGAGCACGCGATCATATTACTCGTTGGTGTCATACCCTCGGGTTCGAAACACCGACAGTTGGCACGCCAGGTAGGGGGCTTCGCGTGTCCGAGTCGATTTCTCGTTGTTTTCTGGATGGCTTCATCCCCTCCTTCGTTCTCGGCTGGTGTCGTCGTTTGGTTCGGGAGCCTCGAGTTCCTGGCCACCGGCAGCGGCAACGAGCTGACCCTGCTCTCGATGGAGGGCCCGAGCGGGGGGCGTGTCACGCCACCCTGCGCTGGGGGCGTGGCGCGTCGCCCGCACCACCATGCGTCGCCACCTCGTGAGCGGCGCCGTCGTCACCATCGTCGCCGGGCACAGGCGGTGCCCGCGGAAAACACCCACGTCCCCGTAGCCGGCGCAGGGTCCCCGAGGGGAAACCAGCCCGGTGCGCGGCCGGAGACTTCCAGGGCGCGTGCGCACTCCCCCAGCGAGTTCGCGTTCGTCACGCGCACGTACCGGGAGCCAGGCCAGAGGCCCCCGAGCCGTGCTCGGTCGACACCACTTGGCCTCCTCCTGCACGGGGCGTACCGCGCTCGACGCCAGCGGTTCCCGTCTGGCCTCAACAACTCCGCGGTTGTCTACGCCCCCCACCTCGACGAGCGCCGTCAGGACCGGGCGGCCGCAGAGCAGGAGGAGCGTCCGGGCGTACTCCTACGAGCCACCGCCGACCTGGAGATCGTCTACCCCGCGCACGTCGACCGCGGCCTCTCACGAGCTGTCGGGCCACCTCGTCAAGCCACCTTCGGGGAGTGGTACCGCGAGCTGCAGCCCCGGCACGAGCCAAGGCGGCGCGGCATCACCAGCTCCGACTCCGATGAGTACGACTACCATGACCCTAACCTCTGGGACCCTACCAGGGAGTGTTTCTAGCTCGAGGGGGTCGTGGACGATGCCGAGGACGACGGCGACGACGACACCAGGCCGGCGCTCAACCTCGAAGGGCCCGGAGACCTGGCTGCGCCAGGCGGGTCACGCGTTCAGGGGAGGAACGAACCCCCGGCACCGGCTGCACCATCTCAGCACAGCGACGATCGAGCGGCGCAGCTCGCGCAGCTGCGGGAGGCCATCGCCAAGGCTGAGGAGGATCGACAACGCCTGCTGCAGCTCGAGAAAACCCTAGCACAAGAACCAGCCCAGCCTCGAGGCGCCGGTGTTCGTGGCCGAGCTCGAGAGGTCCACCGGCAGATCCTCGAGAACGGGGCGCCAGCACGCCACGAGGCGTGTTTCCCGCGAGCCGGGCAGAACGTGGTGGCGGCGGCAATGCTGCTTCGTGATCTACCTGCCGTCTCCAACCCTGACGCCAGGCGTATGCTTGGGGAAATGAAGAACCTCCTCGAGATAGCCGCTGTGCAGCAGGCGGAGAGCTCAGCCTCGCGGCGGCGCGGGGCGGCCTCGGAGAAACCAGCAGACACGCCCCGCAACGAGCGCGAGACGTCCGTCCACCAGCCGGACGCCTCTCGGGCTAGGCCGGTCTGGGAACGGATCGTCGACAACCGACCACCTCGAGACCCCAATGACGCCCGCAACGACATCAACCGTCGGCGCAAGGACAAGGGGGGCCAAGAGCATGGCTATAGCGCCCATCGAGGGGAGCGCTACGACAGTGACGAGGACCGGCAAGTCCTCGAGCCCCCGGGCCCCAGAGTCTTCAGCCGGGCCATCCGCAGCTCAACCCTCCCCGACCGCTTCCGACCACCGACCAACATCGTGAAGTATGACGGGGAGGTCGAGCCGAAGCTCTAGCTCTCGGACTTCCGCCTAGGCTGCCAACTGGGCGGAGCGAAGAACGACGACCGTGTGATCATACGCCAACTCCCACTTTACCTTTCGGACACCGCCCGCCGGTGGCTCGAGGGGCTCCCGCCGGATCGGATCGACGACTGGGCCGACCTGGTCAGGGTCTTCGACGGGAATTTCAAGGGGACTTGCGTGCGCCCAGGCAACCCCTAGGATCTACGGCGTTGCAGGCAGGCAGCGGACGAGCCCCTCCGCGACTTTGCTCGACGGTTCTCGAAGCAGCGCCTCGAGCTCCCCCACGTGCCTGATGAGGACGTCATCAAAGCGTTCCTCGCGGGCACGACATGCCAAGAGCTAGTTCATGAGCTAGGACGCTACCGTCCCAGGACGGTTGAGGACCTGATGGATCATGTCACCAGCTTTGCCTCAGGCGACGAGGCAGTGCGGGCCTTCTTTGGCCGTTCCACGGACAAAGGTAAGGCGGTGACCGCGCCGGAGGGCTCGAACAAGGGCAACAACGCCAAGAACGACAACAATAATAGCAACAAAAAGAAGAAGAACAAATGCAAAGGTCAGAAGGCGAAGCGCGACGCCAATGACGACGACGACGAAGAGGTGCTCGCAGGCGCCCTCGAGCCTAAGAAGACGCCGAGTCGAGCCACCGGGTTCACTCCGTTCTTCCTAACCTACGGCGCCAAGGCTGTCTTGCCTACGGACCTCGAGTACGGCTCCCCTCGACTTCGAGCCTACAACGAGCAAACCAACGACGAGAGGCTTGCCAACGCCAAGGACCAGCTCGAGGAGGCTCGGGACATGGCGCTCATCAACTCCGCACGCTACCAGCAAACACTTCGATGCTACCACGACAAGCACGTGCGCAAGAGGGACCTGGCGGTGGGGGACCTCGTGCTTCGACGACTGCAAGATAATCGAGGGCGCCATAAGCTCACCCCTCCATGGGAGGGCCCATACACCGCAGCTGAAGTGCTCAAGCCAGGAACGTACAAGCTCTACGACGGTCAAGGCAGAATCCTGGCGAACGCATGGAACATATCTCAGCTACGTCGCTTCTACCCTTAAGGGCCTCGAGGCCTTGTTCATTTTGTTGCTTTGTACAAACACGTTGAATATGAATGGGCAAACTCGTGCACCATCTTTCATATTACTTAGCAACTTAAGGTAGCCTCGACCCTGCCTTGCTCAGGGTCGAGCCTCCCTCGGGGGCTGACAGGGGGGAACCCCCTCCCCAGACTCCGGAAAAAGCGCGTTTTCTTTTCAAAAATTCGAGCCTCGTCTCGATTCGCACCTCGAGCATACTAGCAGCGTCTAAATCCTTAAATACCTCGAGCCTCCAAGAGTCATGGGGCGTCGACGTAGATGGCCACCTACGCCCCCGGGCTACGGTACCCTACCTACGCCTCCCCTTGAGGTACTCGTGGCGCGTATCGAAGGAACACGGACCAAGCCGGTTGAAGCTCGAGCTAGCGACAAAGAGAATTGATCGAATAAATTTGAAAAGAAAACAGCTTCTTTAAAC
The DNA here is from genome assembly GCA_009763385.1 of Coix lacryma-jobi var. lacryma-jobi. NCBI lineage: Eukaryota > Viridiplantae > Streptophyta > Magnoliopsida > Poales > Poaceae > Coix > Coix lacryma-jobi. Next base: position 12,989,415 of record CM019831.1, on the reverse strand, counting down.
AAACAAGTCATATATACACATGTTGGCCTCGTCAGGCCACAAGTAATGACACAAATTCTTACAAAGGGCCTCGATGCCCAAATTTGACACGCAGGTCTCAATCCTCGTCGGTCTGGTACTCCTCCCCGAGGTCTTCCGCGGCGGGCTCGGCCTCGGCGTCCGGTCCAGGAGAAGGGGGGCCACCTGCACCACTGTCCGCCTCCGGAGGCAGCACGTCCTCCTCGAAGAGCTTCGCGAGCGACGACCCCGACTTGTCCACCTTCTCGAGGATCAAGTCGACGCGCCGATCGTTCCATTCCTCGTCCCTCCCCTCGATCTCAATGAAGCCCTTGGCAACGACATTGACCGGGAAGCGGAAGCCGGAACGGACGGCCGCGAGCGCCTGCTTGACGCCATGGTGGAGAGCGTGCCGGACTCGGTCCCGCGCGGCCGCGTCAAAATAGCATAGGGCGTCGACTAAAGCGTTGCCTCAAGCCACTGCGCCCTCTGCCGCGGCTACCGGAGCGACGCCCCACATAGAGTCAAGCCTGTCGAGGGTGGCGCGAGCTCGTTCTGCCACCATGGTCTCGCCCTGAAGTTGCCCCAAGAGAGCCTGGTTCGTCCCACGAAGCTCCTCGGCGGTCTTCTCAACCTCTGCGCAACAAACAAGGAGTGAGATCGCGGCGTGACAAAAACCTCGAGATCAAAACAAGGCAAGGCATGAAAATTACCTTCCCAGTGCATGCCCAGAGCGGCGAGGTCGCTGGTAAGGCCATCGACGCGCTGATCAAGCCTACGCTTCTCGGACAGCACGTCGCGCTTTTCGGCCCTAAGGTCTTCTACCAGCTTGCCCGTCTATGCGATGGCCAGATCCTTCCGGATCACCTCTTGCTGCGCCGCCTTCGCCGCGGATCGGGCGGTGGCGGCCTCGCTCTGGGCATCCTCGGCCTCTTTCTTCGCCGCCTCCGCTGCGGATCGGGCGGTGGCGGCTCCGCTTTGGGCGTCAGCAGCTTCCTTCTTCGCCGCCTCTGCTTCAGACCGGGCGGTGGCGGCCTCGCTTCGGGCATCAACGACCTCCTTCCTCGACGCTTCCAGAGCGGTGGCAGCCTCCTCCTTAGCTCGGGCGGCCTCCCCTCGAGCCGCCTGGGCCTCTGCCTGCGCTTCGTTGAGCCGGCTTGCCATTTGGGCATTCCGGCTCAGCTCAGCGCGGAGATCCTGGAGCTCTGCCTCCGCCCTGGCGAGGGCAGCCGCCGCCCGCGCGGACCTGTCTGTCTCCTCCAAGAAGGACCGCTCCGCCTCCGCCACGAGCTCGACCACCTCCCTGAGGATGGACCGCGCCTCCCGCGGGGCCCCCTGTTGGGCCGATCGCTCGATGGGGACCATGGCTCGGGGTGGGCTCGGCGCGTCAGCAAACGGCCACGCCGGTCGATCGATCTCGACGACGGGTGGGTCCTCCTCCCCCGTCTCGAGCGGCACCGGCTGCGGCTCACCGACCAGCGGCACGAGCCGCAGCTCTCTCTGCCCCTCCGTCGTCCCCTCCTGCTGCTCCAGCTCATCCAGGAGCTCCTCCACTGTCGGCACCTCCTCCGCCAACGCCTCCCCCTCCTTCCCCTCCTCGACGGGTCGGCTCGCATCGATTGGAGCCTCGAGGGTCGCAATCTCCTCAGCTCCAGACGCCAGCAGGGCCGCGCTTGCCTCCGGCGCTTCCCCCGAAGCGGCCGTTGCGACCGGGGGAGGAGTGGCACTTTCGGTAGGCGCCACCAGAGGAGGAGGAGGAGGTGGTAGCGATGCTGCGGTGGACGCGGTGACGGCGGGCTCGGCGCCAGAAGCTGCGGTCCCTGCTGAAAATGATAACGATGTTGTCAGAGCCAGGAAGATGCTGCGGTGGACGCGATGGCGGCGGCCTCACCAAGATCCGCGGCGCCCATCTGACTTCCCCGAGCCATAGCCGCTCGCGCCTTCGTCAGCCAAGCGGCCTCTCCAGCAGAGGAAGAAGTCGTACCTCGAGGTACATGTTCCACAGCGGAGCTCGAGGTCTTAACTCGCTTGGACGCAGCGAGGTCCACCTCCTGCCAGCGGCGTTTTCCCCTGAAAAACCAGAGGCGGCACGCGTTACAAAGGAAAAGGGGTAAAACCTCACCACCAACGAAATTGAAAAATGCTACTTACCCAAAATGGCGACGGGGCTTCTTCCCCGAGTCGCCGGATTCACTCGGGGGCTTTGAGCCCGACCTGTGGCTCGAACCCTGCCCCTGAGCCGTCTCTGAGTGGCTCGGATGGGGGGAGGGCTCCCGGTGCCTCTCGCGGCCCGACCTCGACGGGGAGTCCTACCTCTGCCCCTTGTCGCGGGGGGCGACCGCGTCTCCTTCGAGCGTTCATTTGGGCGCCTTACCCGGCGCGGGCTCCGGGACCTACTCCGGCGCCCGCGCTGACGGTCACGCCCCCCCCCGCGTCCGCCTCCCTCTCCCGACGGTGGGGCGGCGACTGGCTTCGGGGCCACTCGCGGCTCTGGCCACGAGACGACCGAGAGCTCCCCCTCCACGGTCATGATGGCGGGGGCTCGACGCCCTCTCGTGCTGCCCGCCCCTCCGCGGGCTCGACGGCGCCCTTGACGGCTCGCGGTGGTCGGGCCCGAAATCCTTCCCGACCTGTCAGCCGCTTCTCGAGGCCCGGCCCTTCTCGAGACCCCCCGCCTGGGTCGATGCGGCCGTGGTCTCGTTCTGCGCCGCAGCGATAGCGCTCCTAGTCTGTGGTTTCTTCGTGACAGCCGGCACGATCGGCGCGGTGCTCGACATGCCCTGAGCCTCTGACAAGGCTGGGCCTGATGCGGCCTTCCGCGGGGGGACCTCCAAGACATCCTCCTGCACAGAGGAGAGGTCAGCCCGGACGTCGACGACCCCCGCGCGCCTCAAACGCGCATCCATCCCCTCGTCGTCACTCTCGTCATCATCATCGTCCTCTTCCTCCGAGCTCGAGCAGCTAAGCTCGGGGGACTCATCTCCAGGTCACCGGTTGCGACGAGCCTTCACCAGCCTCTGCTCTCGAGCCGACCGACGCAAGTTTTTGTTTTTCTCTTTCTTCTTTCTGGCATCCTTTCTCTCTTTGTCTTTTTGAGCAGAGAGGTGCCTCAACTGTGTTCCCGCGGCGTCCTCCCTCACCGGGGGCCTCGACGCGCGGCAAGTAAACGCCCCCTGTGAGGAAGAAGAAGCTCGATGAGAAAAACTACGAGGAGAGCGAACAAGGTTCAAAGAAAGGGAGAGGAGGAGGGGGCTCGAGACAGCCTAACTCGAGGGTGGCTCACCAGGTCGAGGCACCCCTCGTCGGGTGCCATGATGATCAGGTCGGCCTCCTCTGGGCGGAACGTCCCCTGAACGGTGAGCGTCACCCGGGAGGTAGCCTCGTTCTGAGGTAGCCTCTCCTCGGCCATCCTCGATTGGTTCAGCGCCTCGAGCGAGGCGTTTGGCCCCATCTCAAACATGAGAAGGGGGCGGTCTGCCAGAGGGAGGACCCTCCGCTAATGGAACGCCCAGATAACCGCCTGGACAGTCAGCTTCTTGTCCTCCACCAGCGTCTGCATCGTGTTCATCAGCGGCAACAGGTGGCGCTGCCTATCCGCCGCGACGCCCCAGTTCCACTTCTCCGGGCGATGGGTGATGACCCTGCCGGTGTACTGCGGAAGAAGCCCGTCCACATTCCGCAGGTAGAACCAGTGGTCGTCCCACCCCGCCTGGTTGGTGGACAGCTTGTAGCGGAGGTAGTCGCGTGAAACGTTGGCCGACGAAGGCCCGGTCCTTGCGGTGATGGTGAGGGAGCCCACGCGCGCGAGCCTCCTCCCGCTCGGCTTCGCAGCCTTGTTGAAGAGCTCGCCCCGGAAGAGGTGGACGAACATCTCCCAGTGTGGTTCAATCTTCAAGTACCCCTCACACACGGCGGCGTAGATGGCGGCGTGCGAGATGGAGTTGGGGGAGAAGTGCTGCAGCTCCACCTCGAAATGGTGGGCCAGCCCCCGCATGAAGCGGCTCGGCGGGACGCCGAGCCCCATACGGTGGTAGCGCGTGAAGCTCACCACGTACCCCTCCGGCGGGTGCGGCTCCCGGTGGTCCGCCGACGGGAGAATCCACCACGCGGGACCCCCCTGCGGGTTGGGGTGGAGAAGCCCCCGCTCCACCAGCGTCTCCAACTCCTGCTGCGTCGTCTTCGTCGAGCTCCAGTCTTCGGTCGGCAACACTTGGGCGGCCATGGCGACGACGGCGCGGACCTGAGCGGCGGACGGACGGCCGGAAAATTCCCAATCGACTAGCTCGAGGAAGAGGGCGCGTGAAGGCTACGGCGGCGGTGAAGGCAAAGGCAAAGTAAAGGGTTCCCTTTCCCCTCTTTTGATATTTATAAGGGAAAACCCCAACGGGCGGGGTCTCCCACGAAGTAAAAAGGTAACCGCATGCATTTAATGCGCCCACCTAACTACGTCTCGAGCCGGCTGACAGGTACACGCGGCAGCATCCCATCCGCTCAACTACCGGGGCCCTCCGCGGCCGCCGCTCCAACTTCACGTCCGCTGCCCTGGCGCCACGATCTCCACACCCTGACGGTTTCCGCCTAAAAAGGCGCGCCCAACGGGCAAAAGGATTCCAAGCAACGAAGGCTTCTTCAGGAAGGTAAAAATGGGCCCCGGCCCTAAGCCTCGAAGCAGCGAAGGCTAGCCCTCGAAGGGGGTTCGACAGCCGGCTTCGAGCACCAGAGTCAGGGACACCAAGGGGCGCCACTCGCGGCATCGCTCGAGGGCCAAGTCCTCGAAGCCCCTCACGTGTATCCAAGGCGGGGAGCGCGACATGCAGTGAGATCCCCTCGGAGGGAGGCATCGAGCCACCGGGTCCTATCGAATGGACCCGGCACTCCTGCAGACTGAGCACCCATGCTTTATGAGATCGCCTTCGGGCTACAGTCGACCCCTATCGAACGGGGCACGAGGTCTCACTTGGATTCCCCGTTACCAGCTCACCGGGAACCTCGATACTCGCCCGCTCCTGATAGTACGAGGCATCGCCCCTCGCATCCGATCGAAAGGACTCGCGGGATGACAAGCCAGGGCAACCGGCGTGCCGGACAGCTCAAAGAGCTGGCCGGCCGGTTCAGCCTGGCACCCCTCGACGAAAGAGGGTCTAAAAAACTCAGGGGCTCGACACTCCCGAACCTAAAAAATGCAACTAAAACTCGCAAAAAGCCCACGAGGGAGTTCTAACCACTCCCCCGTGGCCCCGGGGGCTACACCCGCGGGTGTCGCTCGCACGACACCCACGGAATCAAAACGACCAAACCCTCGAGACCAGTTAGCTAACCTTCGAGATCCCAGTCGGAAGCCCCTGCTCGAGTGCAAGCACTCGAACAAGGGCTCGGGGGCTACTGTCGGGGGTCCACAAAAGGGGTACCCCCAATCAACGCAAACAAATAGGTTAAACCTAGAACACCGGTAAATAACAAACCTAACTAGTCTAACCCCCTAAAGAGACCAACCCCTCGAGGCCCACAACGCTGGCCCACCAAGCCAGGCCTCGGGCGAACGCGCGCTCTCCGTCTCGCCCGAGTTCTCCGAGCCAGGCCTCGGGCTGGCGCCCGTTCTTCGTCTCGCCCGAGCCCTCCGAGCCAGGCCTCGGGCGAGCGCTCCCCGAAAACCTCGAGTCCTGGCATATAGGGCTCGAGCCCCCCACAGCTGAACACCATACCTCGAGACCCCACGCGGGGACCTCGAGCCTCTCTGGCACAACAACCTATCCCTCGAGACGCTTTATGCTTCCCTCGAGCGGCGCAGACATCGGATGCCAGCCCCATACCGCGCATTTAATACATCCACCTACTCCAGTCACGTCCTCTGCAACCCAACGTGCAACACAATGGACTAGGGCAGAGTCAAGTCTCGTTTTCACCACAAATATGGGCGAAAAGACACCAGTAAGGCATTGTAACCCATGCCCTACACTGTTGCACGTCCAAGCCACGTCTCGAGGCCCGGATGCCTGCTGCTCAATCAATTTTCACGGGACTTGCCCATACCTGCGGGGGCTCGAGCCCCCCGTAGGCGCCACCTCGAGGCCGGCTCCGCGCCCCTCGAGCCCTAACTGCTTTCACGCTATTGGAGGGCAGGTACCCCAAGACTCGGAGGGACCCCGCCGCATCCTGTACATGCCGGGATAGGCGTTGTATGGCTTCCGCGTCGTCACGCCGCCACGTCCGCGCCCGGGATGGAGGCCACGCCCCAAGGACGCCTCAACAGCAACGCCCACATCGGCTCCAGTGGCCCCGACAAGACAGACTTCCTACCCTCCGTCGTATTGGGCATTGTACATCCCGACTCTTGTATCATTCCTGTGTAACCCTGGTCTCCTCTTGCTCTATAAAAGAGGACACCAGGGGTCTTCACGCACCCGGTTACGCACGGGCTTGCGCGACACGAGTCCACGCACACACACTTGAGTCCGGACTCCGGTCCACGCTCATTGAGCTTGTATTCGCCCCTGTACAAGCACTTAGGTGCAAGTAATACAAGAACCTCCCCCCGCTGGACGTAGGGCCTTCTTTGCCCGAACCAGGATAAATCCTTGTGTCATCTTGCATCACCATCCAGGAAGAGAGCACGCGATCATATTACTCGTTGGTGTCATACCCCCGGATTCGAAACACCGACAACATGGGCATGTCGCCTATCACTGAAAGAATAGCACTATTAAATTCTTAAAAAAGTACAAGGTTAAATTCTAGAATAAATTCAAAAAAATAAGAGCACCCGTATAGGTCGAGGACTTAAATTTAGATGGGCAAATGCAACTACAAAGAACCTAACTGACCGAGCAAGGTTCAGTTTGCTTTTAATTTACATAAATCTAAGAAAGGCGGTCCCTATTTAATCACTCCATTCTACAGCAATATACGTAACAAATCTGGCTTCAATTCCAGGTAAGCTAGCATCAATGCCAGGTCAACAGTTATGACAAAATATAGCAGCTACCAAGCAGTAAAAAGATCTGCCAGGTTTAACCGCTCATGGTTTGATTCTAACTCAGCTACGAGCCAGTACAAATAAATCTTCTCTTAATAAGTCATGCATACGTTAACTACAATATTATTAGTACGTATGTCCCGTACTGAGAGCTTTCCAAAAAAAAAACATTTTAATACTTAACAAAAGGTTCGCACGCCATGATCCTATAAATATGCATCGCCGGCCCGTCGATCTATGTACCAAAACCATCGACCCCTACTACTAGCTAGGTATATACATTACAGAAGTATACAGCTCTACAAACCAATCCATCCATTGAGATCAGGACCTAGAATATATTTTGCTACCATTTTCATGGCTTGCAAGGTGATCATGGCAGCAGCTGCAGGTGCCCTGATACTGTCGTCTTTCCTTTTGCCGTCGACAGGGTAATACTCTAAGTACTGAACAAATGCTTCATATGCATTCTCCTCGTCGTCTTCTACAACACCCCTGTTTGTCTGTGACAGCAGTAAGATAATAATAACATACGAAATCTTTGTTGGATTAATTAAGCAGACGGGAAGGCCATGTGCCCGTTGTTCCGCAGCAGGGTTCCGGACTGCAACCACGACGCAATGAAATGCCTAGCTCGGTGCCAAGACGAAGGCTACGTTGGCGGATTCTGCACCTTCCAACAGGTCTGCATGTGCGCGCAGTGCCGCCTGTCGGCTGCTGATTACCAGCTGGGACTGCGACCGTCGCGGTCACCTGTGCCGGCGCCGGAGCCATGATAGTATCAACGTAGAGGAGGAGCGCTTATACATGTACTGTGCAATGCATCACGAAAGGGTTTAATGCACGGTACGGTTGTGTTTTCTAATTACCGGAATAAATGGTAAGGTGGTGGTTTTGATTTCGTGTGGTGGTTACATGCATGGATAGGAGCTGTTGGAATTGATCTCCCAGCCTTTAGGCCCAACGGCCAAACGGGCCTTTGATCCGCGCCCTGATCGGGGGCGCCCAACCTTGTGGTTGGTGGGTCCCTGTCGCACAGCGCCATAAAAAGGACAGTGGGGGAGCCGGGGCACGCACAACGAAGTTCGTCGCGCCGCCAGACTTTCCCACCTACACTCCTAACCCTAGCCGATCTCGTGGGGGCGCTGCAAGCAGCGGGAAGCCTCCACCGACGCCCTCTTTTCCGTCTCCGATGTCGTCGACTCCGAACAACACCGGCGGCGAGCAAGGAGCCCCTGCGAATGCCGTGGTCGGCGCCAGCACCACTACAACGTCCATGGACTCACTCGGTCTGCTACCCTCTCACTCTCTCTCTCAATCTCTCTGATGTAACTCGATGTGTTGTTTTCCCCTCTGGATCTATTGCTAGGATCTTGTATTTCTATCAATGGTATCAGAGCCAGGTTAGATCAGTGGATCTAGATCGGGGAAAGAAAATGAATCAAATGCAAAGAACGAACCGATTTTGATCGGGTGTTTTGAACGAACTATGAATGAACCGATCTGATATGGATCGGGAAGAACACGAGAACGAATCGAAATGAAAACACCGATCCGGTTTTTGGATTGGGACGAAAAAACGATGAACTCGATGAACCCTAACCCTAATGACGAACCCGCGCCCAGCCGGTCGGAGTCACTCGGGACCCTACCTGGACTCCCCGCCGGAGATGGCGCCACCGCGCCACACGAAACTCCGGCGGCGAGGCCTTGGATCGACACCGACAGGGAGCCGCTCGGCGGCGGTGCGCTCACCCTCTTGGGGAACGCACTCGCCGACGAGAGGGCCCCTGCGGGTGCCTCTGTCCCTCCGCGTGCTCGGCCGGAGCGCCGCCGCCGCTGCTGCTCCCGCCGGACCGCCGTCGCAACCGCCAGGGCCGCCTTGCTCTGCGCGCTCGCGAGGAGGAGAAGGGCGGCCGGGGGAGAGGAGAATGAAATGAACTAGGGTTTTTGGGGAGGTTGCGGCCGGGAGGGGGATTTTTGTTCCGCCGAAATTTGCTCCTGGCCGTCCGATCGAATCCAACGGCCGAGGATGAATGGGCTAGATGCGGCCCAGGCGGGCGGGAGCTTTCCCGGCCCAGGCCCAGGTTGCGGCCTGGGCGCGGGTGGCGCTCTGCCCGGGCGCGCCGCGGGCTGCAGCTGAGCCACCGTGGGCCATTTCGCAATGCGCGAACGGCAGCTGGGTCGAATAGCCTTCGGGCCGAAATCGTGAATGAACAGTGAAATGAACGTTTAATTTTCCAGAAACTTATTTAATGAATGATTTAATGAAATTTTGAACCAAATTTTCTGCGTAAATTTTATCCAACGATAATTTTACTCAGAAAATAGAAAGATATGATTATGCTTCTGGAAAAGTAGATATGAAATGAATTTAATTGTTTCCGCTGCGTATTATTATTTATTATTTTTCGTTATTAAATTCGAACCAACGGGAGAGTTTAATTATGAAAAATGAATATTTCTGATTTTGATATTATTATGATGTTGTTATTTTCTGACCAACGTTGTTAATAACAATATTATAATATTTTGTTCATATGAAATTATACATTAATTCTACTTCTGCCCAACGGTGATGTTGAATTTTATGTATAAATGAATATTGTATGTTTAATTTTGACCAACGTTGAGATAAGGCATGCAATTTTCATATGTAAATGTTCTCATTTTTTCTTTGAAATGTTTTCAGGAGGAAAGACTGTGTTGAACGTCAACAACATTCCGCCACTCAATGGGACTAACTATCGAGTCTGGCGGGAGAAATATGAATGAGAGCTTGCGCTTGGAGAGATTGATATGGCAATCACCACACCGTGTCCTATTGCACCACAGGACCCGGTGAGGGGAGCCAATGAAACAGATGCTAATTTCCTTGCTCGGCAAAGAAATCATGTTGAAGTAAGAATGAAATATGACCTTGAACACAGGCGATGGATACTCTCCAACCGCAAGTGCCTGATGGTGGCTAAGGCCACCATTGAAGAACCCATAAGGGGGTCGATCCCAGAATGTACCACTGCCATTGAGTACCTGGAAAGGGTTAAGAACCAGTTTACTGGGTCTGCCAAGGCCACAGCAAGCACATTGATCAAGGAATTGGTCACTATGAAATACAATGGTGGTGGCATTAGGGATCACATTGTGAAAATGAGCTCCATTCAGGCTAAGTTGACGCCAATGGATGTAGTGGTCAATGACCAATTTCTACTCCATATGGTTTTGCACTCCTTACCGAGGGAATATGAAACCTTCACTGTGAACTATAATATGCAGCCTGATAAATGGGATATTGAAAAGCTCATTGCCATGTGCGTTCAGGAGGAAGGGAGGATCAAGTCCTCACATGGTGACTCTGCTTACTATGTGAAGGACAACAAAAGAAAGAACTACAAACCACAGGGGAAACCCCAGTGGCAGAAAGGCTCTACCTCTAAGGCACAGGGAAAGGCCCCTGAAAAACCCCAGAACTCTGAAAATCAGAACCAGAACCAGCAGGACAACCCTTTTGGCAATGCTGAGAAAGATCAATGCAAGCACTGCTTCAAAAGGGGGCATTACAAGAGAGATTGTCCTGATTTCCTGAAATACATGTTGAAGAAAGGTGAGGATTTGATTACATTTGTAGATGAATCTCTGTTTTTATGCTATTCGAAAACCACTTGGTGGATTGATTCTGGAGCAACTATTCATGTTGCAAATTCCTTACAGGGATTAAGTGGGAGGACCACTCTACGAAGAGGAGAAAGAACAATTAAAGTGGCGAATGGAGTGCAAGCTGATGTTGAAGCTGTAGGAACTTTTTCCTTAGAATTGAAGAATGGCTTTGTACTTAAACTTCATGATGTACTTTATGTTCCCTCTTTGCGTAGAAACTTAATAAGCGTGTCGAAACTTGATGATGATGGATTTGATTGCCATTTTGGTAATGGCAAATGTGAGATATTCCTTAATAATGAATGTGTTGGTCTTGCCTTCCGACAAGACAAATTTTATTTATTATCTCTCGCTGAAAATTTGAATCATGTATGTGATAAGAATGTGAATCATATTTGTAATTTGAATGTGAATGACTCCCAATCTACAAATGCGGACAAGAAGCGGAAGAGAATCGATTGCAACTCTTCGAAATTATGGCACTGTCGCTTGGGCCACATTTCGAGGGGGAGAATAGAACGTTTGGTTAATGAATCAATTCTTCTGCACTTAGAATTTTCAGAATTAGAACAATGCATTGATTGCATAAAAGGAAAATATGTTAAGAAAATTAAGAAAGATGTCAAACGAAGCACGGGAATTCTAGAAATAATTCATACGGATATTTGTGGTCCGTTCCCTGTGAAAAGCGTGGATGGTTATGATACGTTTATAACTTTCATGGACGATTATTCCCGTTATGGCTATATTTATCCAATTAAAGAAAGATCGGAAGCATTGGATAAATTCAAAATATTTAAGGCTGAAGTTCAAAATCAGTATGATTTAAAGATCAAAGTAGTATGATCAGACCGTGGTGGAGAGTACTATGGGCGACATACCCCGTATGGCCAAATTCCTGGACCTTTTGCAAGGTTTCTACAGGAAAATGACATAGTTGCTCAGTATTCCACACCAGGGGAACCTCAGCAGAACGGAGTAGCTGAAAGAAGAAACCGTACATTAATGGACATGGTAAGAAGCATGATAAGTTACTCTACGCTACCGATTAGTCTATGGATGGAGGCACTGAAAACCGCCATTCATATACTTAATCGAGTACCAAGTAAATCGATGCCGAAAACACCGTATGAATTATGGACAGGAAGAAAACCCTCACTTAATCACTTGCGTATGTGGGGTTGTCCAGCTGAGGCAAAGGTTTTTAACCCAAACATTGGAAAGTTAGACTCCAAGACAGTCAGCTGCCACCTTATTGGTTATCCTGAAAGATCGAAAGGATATCGATTTTATTGTCCTAACAGACATACGAAATTTGTTGAAACTAGGCATGCTGTATTCTTGGAGAATGACATGATCAGGGGGAGCATGGTAGCGCGTGAAATTAACCTTCAGGAGAAGCGGGTATATTTACCCACTCCGATGGTTCAAGAACCTTTCTTTGCGCTACCTGTTGTTGTTGCACCAGCAGTCCAGGACACTGCGGTGACAACACCTGTTGCTAGTTCTCCCATGGTGACAATAAATGAAAATGTGGAACCTGTCCAACAGGATCCTATAGAACCGATTGTCACACATGAGGAAGAACAATAACAGCCCGTTGTGGAACAAGTGCCAGAGGCCCCTAGAAGGTCTCAAAGAACCAGGAGGTCAGCTATTCCAGACGATTATGAAGTCTACGACACTGAAGAATTTCGTATGGAAGATGATCCAAGAACTTTTGAAGAAGCCATGAGAAGCGATTACTCATCCAAGTGGTTTGAAGCCATGGAAGATGAGATGAAATCAATGAGTACCAACAAAGTTTGGGAATTAGAAAACATTCCTAAAGGAGCCAAAACGGTAGGCTGTAAATGGGTCTACAAAACCAAATATGACTCCCAGGGAAAGTTGAAAGATTTAAAGCGCGACTTGTGGCTAAAGGCTTTACGCAACGAGAAGGAATTGATTACAATGAAACCTTTTCCCCGGTTTCATGTAAAGATTCTTTCAGAATCATCATGGCACTTGTAGCCCACTATGACTTAGAATTACATCAGATGGATGTAAAGACAGCATTCCTGAATGGGGATTTAGAAGAAAACGTTTACATGGCACAACCGAAAGGTTTTGTTGTAAACGGAAAAGAAAATATGGGATGTCGTCTGAAAAGATCAATCTACGGATTGAAACAAGCTTCAAGGCAGTGGTACTTGAAGTTTGATAGAACGATAAAATGCTTTGGGTTTAAGGAAAATGTCGAGGACAATTGTGTCTATATGAAATTCAAGAATGGGAAATACATATTCTTGATCCTATATGTGGATGATATCCTACTCGCTAGTAGTGATGTTAATCTACTAAATGAAACAAAGAAATTCTTGTCCTCGAATTTTGATATGAAAGATCTTGGTGAAGCTTCATTCGTCTTGTGAATTGAAATTCACCGAGATAGAAGAAAAGGGGTTTTAGGACTATCGCAGAAGGCATACATTGAAAAGGTTTTGAAGAAGTTCAGTATGCATGCGTGTAGTCCCTCACCTGCTCCCATAGTCAAGGGCGATAGATATGGGGAACATCAGTGTCCCAAGAATCAATATGAAACCGAACAAATGAAAGCAGTACTGTATGCTTCGGCAGTTGGAAGTTTGCAATATGCTCAAGTGTGTACTCGCCCTGACCTCGCTTTTGTGACCGGGTTACTTGGCAGATATCAAAAGAATCCAGGAATTGAACATTGGAAATTAGTGAAGAAAGTCTTGCGTTATTTGCAAGGTACGAAAGGTCTCATGTTGACATATGAAAGATCAGATTCTCTCGTGATAGAGGGATATTCAGATTCTGATTATGCGGGAGACGAAAGAAAGTCCACGTCAGGATATATATTTACTCTCGCTGGAGGAGCCATATCGTGGAAAAGCTCCAAACAGACTGTGACTACATCCTCGACTATGTATGCCGAGTTTGTAGCTTGTTATGAGGCCACGGGGCAGGTGAATTGGCTAAAGAAATTCATACCCAGATTGAAAGTGATAGAAAGAATACATGAACCGCTGAAGTTGTATTGTGACAACAACCCAGCTGTTGAATATGCTCACAACAATAGGTCAAGTGGTGCTGCCAAACACATTGACATAAAGTATTATGTTCTGAAAGATAAAGTTCGGGATCATATCATAAATCTTGAGCACATACGAACTGAAAAGATGCTCGCGGATCCGCTTACAAAAGGCCTTCCACCCAGTGTCTTTAGAGGACACTTAGCCGGCATGGGTTTAAGGGAGAGCCTATGATTCCCGAACATGAAGGGCCCAGAAGAAAATGAAGTTTCGTTTCAAAACAGAAAGGTGTGTCGTGGCTGTTAGTCTAACGGCACTAATGGCTGTGACGATGAGACATGCTCGATGCACACGCCTGTGATGGAATGGAACAGACTAGAAAAGTTGAAAATTTTGAATTTTGAAATGTTGAATAAGAAACTTAAGAATGAAAGAATGATGAGAGATCAAGGGGGAGAATGTTGGAATTGATCTCCCAGCCTTTAAGCCCAACGGCCTAACGGGCCTTTGATCCGCGCCCTGATCGGGGGCGCCCAACCTTGTGGTTGGTGGGCCCCTGTCGCACAGCGCCATAAAAAGGACGGTGGGGGAGCCGGGCACGCACAACGAAGTTCGTCGCGCCGCCAGACTTCCCACCTACACTCCTAACCCTAGCCGATCTCGTGGGGGCGCTGCAAGCGGCGGGAAGCCTCCACCGACGCCCTCTTTTCCGTCTCCGATGTCGTCGACTCCGAACAACACCGGCGGCGACCAAGGAGCCCCTGCGAATGCCGTGGTCGGCGCCAGCACCACTACAACGTCCATGGACTCACTCGGTCTGCTACCCTCTCTCTCTCTCTCAATCTCTCTGATGTAACTCGATGTGTTGTTTTCCCCTGGAGCCCCTGCGAATGCCGTGGTCGGCGCCAGCACCACTACAACGTCCATGGACTCACTCGGTCTGCTACCCTCTCACTCTCTCTCTCAATCTCTCTGATGTAACTCGATGTGTTGTTTTCCCCTCTGGATCTATTGCTAGGATCTTGTATTTCTATCAGGAGCATCTACTAAAGTACCCAATAATTCTTCTCAATCCATAATTTTTGAGAAAAATAGAAAAGTCCTTCTTCAACAACTTTCAAACTCACCTCCCAATCTTTTGGCACTTGAAAAAATCCACCTTTACGCGTACAGATGCACAGACTACGAGCTTGTGCGTATCTTCTCTTGCAGCGATTCAAACGCCTGTATTCTTCAACCATTGTAAAGGTGTAAGGGCAGAGAAAAAAATAAAGAGTACAAAAAGGTTCCTGATGCAAATGTATAAAAAAGAAATAATATGTACAAGTGGTTAGGATAATTTAAATATAGTATAGCATTCTTGATGTAAAATTAATTGTCTTCTATATTTTAAGAGTGAATTATTAGAAATTATTAGAGGTGATCTAATTTATTCTTTCTAATATATTTTTAGGAGTTGGAAAACATCATGTTTTTATGAACAAATTATTAGGTACACTTGGAGATGCTCTAAGAAAATTTTTTTAGACAAAGTATGCTAGCTAACACATTTGGTCATATATACAAGTGCAAATGGTTTTGATATGATCCCTCTCCTGACATGGTAGTGTGGCATGTTAGCTGTGGCCTGACATGGTATTGGGGCATGCTAGCTGTGGCTTTGTTTGACACATCTCAACGAGTGGATCAGATTTTTTAGCTTTAGCTCTAAGAACCGCTTTACCGATCAAACTAAAGCTGTTTTAGGGAGCAAAACAGCTCAGGATGTATTCGGTATGGTCGTCTTTGCGAAGGGACCTGACAGCCAACCTGTTTCGAATGATGCTAATGGATACATAACCATGTGTAAGAAGAAGTCTATATTTTGTGAGCTACCTTATTGGCAAGTCCTAGAGGTCCACGACACGATCGAGTGATGCACCTGAGGAAAAATCTTTGTGTGAACCTACTAGGCTTCATAGGTGTGTATGGGAAGCATAAAGACACACTAGAAGCAGGACAGGACCTGCAATAAATGAATGAATGAGACAACCTGCATCCAGAGAAGAAAGAAAATGAACGCCTTTACTTAAGTCCTGTCGTCTACACTGTTAGCAAGGATGAGAAGGAAAGCATGTTTGAAAGTCTAAACAGTACCATGGTCTCGTCTGGCTTCTCCTCAAATGTAAAAGGAATAATAAATGTGGCAGAAAAATATTCCTAAACCAAAAGTTTCATGACCATCACGTGCTTATGACGCAATTGGTTTAAACTGCATTGAGATGAGGAATTCTACCCGAAAAAGTAAGATTCACCACCATGAAGCTATGTGCATTCCTCAACGCAATTTCTCAAAAGTCAGTTGATCCAGTGAATCTAGCAAAGCTACAAAATAACGTGGTCCAGTGACTTATCAGCTTTGAGTTGGTATTTCCACCATTCTTCTTCAAAATAATGAGGCATCTCCTAGCTAGTTAATATTGTCAAAGATATTAGTATTCTTAATCCTGTATTCCTACAAAATATGTTCCTTTTGAGAGGTTCATTGGAGTCCTAAAGAAATATAACAAATATGTTCACAATCGTGCTTGGCCAAAAGCAAGCATCTCCATCGGCTATAGAACAGAGGAGGTCATTTTGAGTTTGTGCTGACTTTATTCTTGACCTTAACATGATTGATGTTCCTCAATCGTAGCACTAGGGGAGACTAAGTGAAAAGGGAACACTAGAAAAGAAAGCAATAATTAGTATCGACGAAGATTCTTTCCGTAAAGCACACTATATAGTTCTCCAAAATTCCTCATTGGTGGCTTGGTATACCGAGGAACACCTCAACCATCTACGGTCCTACTTTCCTTGGACGAAGATTCTTTTATTAGCAATTTGATACGATCACTACACCTGTCCCAAACGGCAGCCTTGATGTTTCTGCGGTGTTCTGAATTTCCTAAACTTGACACCAAACAGAAGGGACGTTATAAGAGACCAAACAACAGTATATATGGACATGCAGCCCGAAGCACGACGACCCGGTCTGAAGCACGGTTTTCCTGGCCCGATGTTGTCCGGGCCCGGGCTAGCACGGCCCGAGAGAGCAGGCCGTGCCTGGGCCTTACCCCAGGCACGTGGGCCGGCACAACACGGCCCGTTAAATAGCCTTGGCCCGATGCAGGCCCGTTAATAGCCAAACATCTCTCTCAGCCCACCATACATCTCAACCCTAATGTCCAGAGACTAACTCGGCCATCGCTTGCCACCCCACCCGTGCCGCACTCGCAGTCGCAAGCGTGCACCCGCATCCACTCGCCTCTCTCCCTCCCCTCCCACGACGGCGCGACCGAGAGGCAACGACGCGCATGTGCTCGACACTTCCTCTCTCGTTGTTCTCTGTCCCCTCCCACCCCGGCCTCTCTCTCCAGATTCACACGGATGTGCGCTGTCGCAGCATGGCCTGTGGCCATCTCTACGTCGACCATCGAGTGCCGGCCATGGATGTGCCGCCACATCGAGCGCCGGTCGTGGATGCCGGACTTGAGCGCAGAGGCCGCCATCTCTGCAATCTGTGTTGGCTTGTGTGTAGTCTCCTCTTCCCTCCTCCCGCTCTGGCATGGGCGCCACCACATTCTCGTCGCCGAGCTGCGTCTTCCCCCTCTATCTCTCTCTGGTTCTCTGCCGACAATGGGCCTCGGGCCAACCCGGCCTGTTAAAAACACCGGGCTCATCGGGCCAGCCCGGCACGAAAAGTGGCCCGACAGACTGTGCCTGGGCTGTCGGCCAGGCATGAAGGCCCAGGGCTGCATGGCCCGGTGGCACGTCGGGCCCTACCATGCCGTGCCTTGTCGTGCCGGGCCGGGCCGGGCTGGCCCGTTGCCATATATAAACAACAGTCAATCAGATAGGCTAGATTTGAACCTGCTAACGTGGACAAACCCATCCCACACCAGCCCCAACTCATTGTTCCATAATGTCTTTACCCGCCCCAGCCCCACCCAAATATTTAGTGAATAAACTCGTCCCAATCCGCACCGTTCGTCCGGGTTCAACCCGCCACAAGCAAAAAACATACTACCAAGCACAGGAGGTACATGAGCATAATTCTTTCCGCTGACCCACCCGACCTGTTTTCTCTATAACCTAAACCCGTCCCGACCCGCAGGAAAATAGCACTCATTTGCACCGTCAACACACGCCCCACATGAGAACCCGCCCAAAAAAATCCGTTTGCCCCTGAGGCGTTAACAGGTTTAGCTAGATTCCTCTTAACGTATCAATAGCCAGTTCAAGAATCAAACCGAAGGAGCCTACATTACTCTGAAAATTACTCCTGCAAATAGCAGTGATGGTAAGGCTGGACGAAAAACTCAAAGCTTGTTAGCTCGCTTGACTCATGGCTAGCCGAGCCGAATCAAGATTTTATCTCGTTAGCAATAATGAGCCAATTTGAGCCAGCTCGTGAAACAAACGAGCCAACTCGAGCTAGCTCGCGAGCTGCTCGCGAGCCAAGATTTTATCTCGTTAGCAATGACGAGCCAATTCGAGTCAGCTCACGAAACAAATGAGCCAACTCGAGCTAGCTCACGAGCTGCTCGCGAGCCAAACGAGCCACACTTTCAGAGAAAAAAGCAGGTGAACGTATATTAGTTTTTGCATTACTTCATGTCTTTTACTTTATTATTGGTTGATGATTGGTCTAGATACTATAAACTTTGGATTATTATAAATTTAGTGTTTTGTTTTTAATGAATGTATGGTATAATACTATAATATATTATTATGCTTGTATATATGCTAGCATATATTATTTTTTTGTTTGATTTAAGGCCGTTGGATGTGTTATTTTTGTATTATTACTATTCTCAAGCTTTAGATAAATACAAATATTATATTTTATGTATTTTTTATACCTGGCTCACGAGCTTAATGAGCCAGATCGAGCTCATAAATGAACCGAGCCGAGCTAGTTTTTTTTAGCTTGTTAGGATAACGAGCCGAGCCGAGCCGAGCTAGCTCGTTATCTTAATGGGCCAGAACTAGCTAAGCCAAGATGGTCTTTTTGGCCCCGAGCTGGCTCGTTATCTGGCCTTAGTTAGGACAAATTGTCATACAAAGATTGAGTAAATATGGTTTTCTCTTTTCTAATTTCAAAATACTACAGCTGTTTATTCAGCACTAATGGAATTCTGCAGATCTAACTAAATGGTTTGGTAATTTCAAGAGCTAAGCAAATAAGGTAGACCATGAATGAGTGGGTCGATGCACAGATTGATCGTATTTTATTGAGTTATCCACATAAATGAACCTACACGGAATAACTCCAATCATGCATGAGAGAAACTCAAATATAATATCCCTTATCGAACATCCATACTCCCTCCATATATAGGAAATAGATATCGTTTAGGAGAACGACACGGTCTCCAAAACATAACTTTGACTACTTGTTTCTTTGAAAATATTTTTGTTGTAAAGTGGTATATGTATATTTTTATGAAAGTACTTTTGAAGACAAATTTATTTATATGATTTTTACATCTCTAAACTCAACAATTTAAAAGTTATTCATGATTTATATTTCCAATGTTTGACTCAAACCTTGTGCAAAACGATATCTATTTACTATATGGAGGGAGTACAAGGAATTAGATGTATGGTAGATCGACACTCATTCCCAAATTTATAACATAAACAACACAACCTTTTTTTTGCATATTCACAAACAGCTCCTGCTCCTAGCTAATAATCATCTCGTACAATAACACATCCTTGTCTCATGCTAAATTAAAGAACGGTGGCCGTAAGCTCAGGTAAGAATTCTTTGTAGCCAAAATATAGAAAATCTAACCCGTTATTTTCTCAATACAGTGGTTGTAGTAGTGCAAGCAATTGTTGATGCCGTCAGATCTGCAGG
Source organism: Coix lacryma-jobi var. lacryma-jobi (assembly GCA_009763385.1). Taxonomy (NCBI): domain Eukaryota; kingdom Viridiplantae; phylum Streptophyta; class Magnoliopsida; order Poales; family Poaceae; genus Coix; species Coix lacryma-jobi. The sequence goes on along the minus strand of CM019831.1, from coordinate 12,969,863 downwards.
GCTGCCACTCTCGTTGAAGCAATTCCAGCCGTCTGCTGCCGCAACTGAGGCCTCGGCGGCGGCGTCGAGGGCGAGATGGAACGGTACCGGCCCTGCTGCAGACATTGGCGCCGGCGCCCACGTACCCTCAATCAGTGCTGACTGCTGACGGATATAGGGATGCCATCTCCAGCGCCCTCCGGAGGAGGCAAGGGACACGGCTGCCCTGCCATAGCTGATGATGACGAGATGTTGGAGTTGTCCTTGTCCGAGGCTGGCCGTGGAAGCGGCAGCGCCGGAGGGGGAGGGAGGTTCGCACTTCGTTGCATCATCGAGTCGAGACGGGTTCACGGGGGGCCTTGTTTCGAACAATCCCTATTGTAGTAGGTGTCAAGTCCTTCAGGTCATGCTCTTGCATGATCTAGTAATGTTAATAAACTCCATATTATCAAATCATAAATAATAAGTCCTACAGATTCTGTAGGATTCATATTTTTTTTCCTAATAATATGTACTTCGTCCCCGGTCCTAATAGAGCAAAATTCACCTTCGGTTTCTGAAGTTGACTAGAGATGTCATCCAGGTCCCTCAACTTTCAAAGTGATATCGGTAGGTCCCTAAACTTAGCAAATGGTGTCATCTAGGTCTCTAAACTTTCGAGGTGATTACTGTAGGTCCCTAAACTTGACCGACGGTGTCATACATGTCCCTAAACTTTCAAGGTGATCACCGTAGGTCCCTAAACTTGATCGGTGGTGTTATTCTAGTCCGAATATGGTCTAAACCACTCTATAAGTTAGAGTGCTAGGCTAATTGTACGTTAGACGTGGATCCAACATGTGTCAATTTATCAATCATTATTTATGTAATATTTATTATGAAACTATTAGTTATATAAATAATTTACATCAACAAAAATAAATTAAAGTCGTATTAAAATAAATTACAAATTTTAATACTTTTGGAATTTTAATATTACTTTAAACTTTAATCTATAGGAATTTTAATATTAAAAAAATTAAAGTATTAAAATAATTTAATAGAGAAAACTTTAATACTATAGGAATTTTAATAATATTTTAAAACTTTAAAAATAATATAAAAAATTTAAGTAATTTTTAATACTATACGTACAATCTGCGTACCATACTGTTTACACAGTGGGTTAGACCATATTCGGATAAGGATGATACCACCGGCCAAGTTTAGGGACCTGCGGTGACCACCTTAAAAGTTCAGGGACCTAGATGACACCGCCGACCAAATTTAGGGACCTGCAGTGATCACCTTAAAAGTTTAGCAACCTAAATGACAATATTTGCCAAGTTTAAGGACCCACATATATCACTTTAAAAGTTTAGGACCTGAATGACACCTCCAGTCAAGTTTAGGGACCAAAGGTGAATTTTGCTCGTCTTAATATATAAGGCGTAACTCCCTTTTATCCAGGTCCTATTATATAAGGCATGTTCTCTCTAGACGCACGTACATTAATGTAGTACTACTAGTGTTGACATAGAGAAATTAATGTATTTATTGGTCTTTGAACCTGAGGTGGTTACGCCTTATATACTAGGACGGAGGGAGTGTATCTTGAGAACTAACGTGTGTCTTCTCTTTGCACGTTGTAAAAAAAATCTCTCATTTGTTCCACGCCATAGCACATGGGCTGTGGTGCCGCTTTGTATGGATGAGGTAGAGTTCACGGGTTTTTCAACCTGCCTAAGAATATCTTCTTGCAATGCTCGGGGGCGGTCTTACCCTGCGAGTCGAGTTTTTTTTTAGATTTTTTACACAAGTTTGATTGCATCATTCTTATGTTTTATATTCCTAACATGCATTACCAGCTAGTCACTTGTGCGTTGGGTAGAAGTTTGCAGTAGCAAAATCGAACCAGAATAGATAACAGAATTGGCCTAGACTCCTTCACTAAGATCAAAGGTAAAGTCAGACGTCATATCTAAGTCTGTCGCGCTAGCCTGATTTTTGTCGGATAAATAGATTGAAGAATTAAAGATGGAGTGGTACTAGGTATGAATTGTGCGTTGGGTAGAATCGTATTCTTTCTCTTTCATGGAAAAGACAAAAGATCAAATGAACCTTGAAGCGAAAGACTGTCTCTAGCTGTACTTTTGTTGGATCGATAAAGATTAGAGATGAAGTAATAAGTTTGTAGTTCCAAAATCGTATCTGATGAGAGGAGGAATCAAATACCTTCCGCGAGAGTGAAACAGAGCATGGCTTGACAACAGCAAAAGGGTAACCGGGGAGAGGAATCAAATGCGGGTCTTTTCGTTCTAAAAACGTCAAAGATCAAATGAACCCACAAATGTTTGACTTTTGTGGAAATCATCTTCCTTAAAATTCGATTTCTAGAGAGGGTCAGCAACGTTGCCCAAGAGTTCTTTAGCACCACACTAGACAGCCGCTTACTGAATATTTCAGTCTCTAAGCTGCTGTCTCAAATGGAAACAAAGTTTCCACTAGATATCTTTAGATCTCATCGAACACTACAATTTTAGCATAACATTTTCCTCCATCTAAGGCATTGAAAATTCAATGTTTAAATTTAAAATATATGAGTTCTTAAAATGTAAATTTAGGGCCATAGATGATCTCTAAAAATGTCATCAACTACAGAATGTGTACAACTAATCAAGCTATACAATATTGAGGTATATAGTCTATCTGTATCTGACATTATATAAACATTTATGATTTTTCATGTGCCACACAATTCTAGGGCCTGTAAAAATACAAACAATCCCTGAAGTAATTTTAGAGTTGGCTGGTTTAACCTACTGCCCTAGAAATGCCTCTATGGAGCTGTTTGGATTATGCCTCCTAGGCACATCATCGTCCAGGCAAGGCTCCTAGATGTCTGATTTTGGACGCCTAGGGCCACGATAGGCTGCCTGGTAGGCATGTGCCTGCTAGGGCAACATCCAAACAAGCCTTATTTTCAGTATAATAAGGAACACCAACTGTCACTAGTACAGTAAAACGTTTTAGACATGAGTAAAATAGGTTGAAGAAATAGAGTGCACCTACCTTTTTCTCTAATGTCACTATTAATCGTGATTTATAGAGACGGTTGTCCTCTCTTAATCTAAATAAGAAAAAAAAACAGTCCTAGGCGTTCCACCAGGCCTAGGCTTTGATTTAAACTACGCCACAATGCTTTTTTGCAGCGGTCGGTTTGGCTTTACCGCAGCGGGCAACTGCGCCCGCTGCGGTGCTAAGGCCATGGTAAATCGTGGCAAGTACCGCAGCGGGCGCGGTAAAGTTATTAACCGCAGCGGGCAACCTAACCCGCCCGCTGCGGTTAATCAGATTTACCGCAGCGGGCAACCTTAAGCGCCCGCTGCGGTAAATGGTTTACCGCAGCGGGCGCGTTAGGTTGCCCGCTGCGGTAGATCCGATTAACCGCAACGGGCACCTTATGTTGCCCACCACGGTTAATCTTTTTCGATTAAAAAAAATAAATAATACACCCAGCAGGAAACAACATATGAATTCAAATAAATTCCAGATTTCAAACAGAGAGATATATATGCATATATAAAACATCCATACATAACATACACATTCACTTAGTTGTTCTTGTCATCATCTACACATTAACTTAGTAGTTTTCAAATCGAAATTACATGTCATATGTCAACTTGGTGGGCGTAATCTCTGGGACGAAGCAATGTGGTCCATTTCCGGAGCTTCTCGTACTGGGGTAGCAATGCCAGCTCGGACTCGTTGTCGAAGAACGTTTCTCCTTCGAGAACGCATTTCTCCATTACAAACTTGCATATGTCCGCCTTGACTTGTTTGAAGCACATCGTGTCGCTCTGCCACTCTCCCCAATACTTGACACCTTCCTTGAGCTTCTTCCAGCTGTTGGTGTACTCCTTGCACTGCCTCAGGAACTCGCAGGTGTACAAGCCACAAGCCTTCCATCCGAGAGATTGTTTGGCGCACTGCACGATCGATAGACAATCATTAGAACACATATGTATGAAAAGCATGAATTGAACCTTCGAAATATGTACCTTGAAGTCTCGTCGGATTTTGAGGTGGTACCTATGCTTGTCCTTGAACTTTTGAGTTCGTCGATCCTAGATTCCAGGCAGTTTTTGGTAGTCCTTATAAGCGCCGTACGAAATGCACTCGTGTTAGCAACAATTTGAATACGTACGAAAACCGTTAGTGATCAATAAGCTCAGTGACTTACTTTTTTAAGCAATCTTCGAATGCCTTGTACCCTTTCTTGTTTGGCTCTCGTAACAAGTCAAACACGCAGGCCTTGCTATCCTGAGGGTATATGATAAAAGCGACCCAGTGGCCACCGACGAGGCCCTGGCTGCACCATCGAAACAAAATAGAGGTTACGACGACGAGAAGGCATGATATGCTAGCCACTTAGCTCTACGTACATGTATTCGACTTACCCAAAGTGGTAGGCAGCCATTATACACTCTGGCCCGTCCGGCTTGATCTTCTTCATGCATTCTAGTATGTAATTTTTTAACTTAGTCTTCTCCGCTTTCATATTTTCTTCATATTTCTTCTTTCGTTGTCGCGCTGTCATCTCTGGATCATTGATCTTGAAACCCTTGATGACACTTTCAGCAATATGCGCAGGAGAGAGGTAGAGTACAGGACGTCTCTTTTTATTGCTTACCGTGACCGTCATCCTGCACGGACAAGTCATCGTGACATAGTAAGTATAGAGCTGTGGAAAATACGAATGTAGTGATCTATGGAAGTTGCATTCATCGCTTATAGTGTGAATAGAGTGATTTGGACGATGTCTAGGTCTTCTTCCCACAACAGGTTGTACATGTCGCTGAAGTCGACGGGTAATTGCATTTCGTGGCCAACGGGCAAGTGGAAGTACTCGGGGGGAATCCTGACGTTGAAACTTGACATCCCGGCTTTTGCAGCTTCCATGTACCATAGATGGAACCTCCTTGTATCCCACTTTTCATCGTCGATGAGCTGGGCCTTGGGAATCATGAACTTCCCGTGCTCATAGTGGCCAGGGCAGTCTTCGGCCTCATCAAATAGTTGACGGGTAGTTTGAGGCCTGGCAAACAATGGATAGGAATGTTAGTAGCATATATACTATGGACGTGAAATGTAAGCAGACTATTATGCTCGACGTTACCATACCTTTCGAACGTGAGCGTCTACAGGAGCTTGTCGGCGGTCGTTCCTGGATCCTTGCTGGGTGGGGGAGGACATTGGCTTGTGCTCGACGAGGAAGGTGTCTTCGTCCCCGTTGCCTCCCCCGCCGTGCCTCTCGGTCGCTCGCTCGTGCTCGGCTGGCTTGCCGGTGTCGTGTAGTCCCCCTTAGGGGCCTCTGAGCTTCCCGCCTCATTGCTCGGGCCGACTGGCGAACTGTTTGGAGGTGGGGGAGACACTGTGCCCATGTCCGTGCCCTTTTCCTTTTCCCCGCCATCGCCTTGTACCTTGTCCTTGTCCCCGCCTTCGCCACCACCTTCTCCCTTGCCCTTTCCCTTGCCCTTGTCCCCGCCCTCTCCTTCGTCATCATCGCCGCCATGATCCGGATCTTCCAGAGGACAAGATCCGGCGATTAATGGTTGTGATGCTGGTGTTTGCGTCGGAGTTGGCGTCGATGGTATGATCTCGATGTCCTCGCGGTTCCATAGGACTTCAAACCCAATCGTCTGCCCTAGGTGCCTGACCCGTTGTAGGTTGGGAAGGTCCAATTCAAAATGTTCCTGGTCGAGAACGTTCCAGAGCGGGGTCACGACCACATAGTCTTCTGGGATGTCTTCCGGGTTGAAGTCGTGGATATTGTGTGCAGGATGTAAGCATCCCTCGACCACGTACATCTTCTTGGACCTTCCGAACGGGATCAGGAGGTGGGCGTGCTGGTCTTCCTGGATGTCCTCGTTTGAGATCCTTGGGCGATCCTCGATCATCGGCACTAATTGCTTTTGCTATGCTTGAGGCTCAGGCAGGCCATGGTCGCGAAACATCTTCTTGAAAGGAATGGCGGGGACAGCCTGCGGCGCTTCCTCCGTCGTGTCTCGCTTTCGCTTCCTCGTCTGTTTTGACCCCTCCTCTGGTGGCTTCTTCTTCTTGCCGAACTCGATCTGATCCATATCCTTTACCATCTCATACACCTTTGGCCCCCAACTAGTCTGCGCCGGTGGTTCACCATGCGGCTCGGCCTGATCGTCGAATAATTGATTCATCACACTTCTTCTATACCTGTGCCTTTTGGGAAGGAACCGCCTATGCCTCATGTACACCATCTTGTTCGATCCCTTGAGGTAAGCGTAGCATGTCCCGTCGATGCACATTACGCAGCCGGTCTTCCCTTTGATCTGCCCCGAAAGTGAGAAGAGACTGGGGTAGTCTGTGATGGTGACAAAGATGATGGCTTTTAGGGTTGTGACACACTAAAAATCACTTTTGGAAAATAGTAATTAATTTGGCTTTATTTATTTAATTTTCATGAAATGCATAGGCCAAATAATAATTTTTGGGGAATTAATAAAATAAGTTTGGGCTTAGAAACATTTTTGTTGCATTCATGCTGGTGCATAATATTTTGTTTGAGTGTAGGAATAGTGTTGGGTGGTTTGAATTCAAACTTTGTATGAATTTGGACAAGTTTCAAAACAAAAATAAAAAGAAAAGGCTTTTCTTTTTTCTCTTCCCTCCCCTCACTCTTTTGGCCCAGCCAGCGAAGCAGCCTGGCCTGCCCGCGCGCTTCCCCTCCCCTTTCCCCGCGCGCGTCGGCCCAGCGCCACGGCCCGACTCGGCCCGCGTCTACGCCCCACCTCCCCTTCCTCCTCCCCGTGCGCGCAGTCGGCCCAGCTCCCGCGGCCCAGCCCGCGGCTCCGCGCCTGCGTCCCCGCTCGCCTTCGCCCGCACCCGCTGATGACCTAGCCCCGCGTGTCAGCGCGCTCGCCCCCGCCTACCAGCTGGCCCCACTTGTCAGCGACCCCGGCCCCTACCCCTACCTCCGACCGCTCAGTGCGCCGCCGCCGCCTCCCCCTCTCCCGCAACCGCCGAGGTAGTGGCCTTAATGGCCACTATGCCACCACCAGGGCTCGGTGGAGCACCCACCGGTCGCCACCACCCCCTTCCCAGCCCTATAAAGCCAGGGCAGAGCCCCCCGAGCTCTCCCCTTTTCTCTCCCCGCTCGCGTCGTTCCCCACCGCCGCCAGCAAGCTCCGCCGGCCACTCCTGCACACCAACAAGCACCCCCAGGTGACGCCGCGTCCATGCCGAGCACCCCTGTGCCCTCTCCCTCTTGTTTTTGCCCAGAACCAACCTCACCGGACCTCTCTCTCTCTCTCTGCAGATCCCGCCGTCGAAGACCTCGCCGTGCTGAGCCCCCCCCCCCCGCCGGAGCCGAGTCCTCCAGCGTGCTCGTCGTCGTCCCCGCTCTCTTCTGGTGCCACCCGCGTCGCGAGCCGAGGCCGGGAGCGCCCTCCGGCGTGCTCCAGAGCCGCGGCCATGGAGCGCCGCCGCGCCCGCCAGCCGCTGCGGCGAGCCCGACCTCACCAGAGCCACCTGTGCCGTCCACCTGGCCACGGACGGCCAGGATTAGATCCACCCCCGAAGGCGTATGCGCCGGGTCCATGGACCCGTGGACCAGAGCCCAGCGCGCGGTCCACCGGCCAGCTGGTGGACCCGCCCAACCCCACCGTGCCGCGTGGCGCCCTATCGGCGCCAGCCCCGTAGCCTCTGCCGCTTTTACAGAAAAGCCCTCGCGCTTTTTAGAAATCAACCCGTAGTCCAACTTAGTTCAAAATAATTTATTTTAGGTCCCATTTTCTTGCAGTTTGACCCCCGAGCTTTCTGGTTATAGAACCCACCGTCCAGAGCCGTGATTTAAGCCTGCTAGCCCCTCTGATCTAGGTTTAATTACGTATGGGTCATCGGTTTTAGCTGTAGGCCCTTAGAAAATGTTTTATAATTGTAGAAATGCCCCTAGAAATGGTTTTCTTCATAACTTTCTCATTTTAGGTCCGATAAGAGTGATCTTTACATTCATGTGATCGTATCGACGAGTAGAATAGCTTTATACATGTTTCTCTACCTGTTTTTATTGCTTGGTGTACTGTTCTAATAGAAATATATTTTGTTTGCATGTAATGATTGATTGGATGCTGTGATTGGTGATAATCTCGCGTATAGAAGGTGAAGTGTTCGAAGAGCAAGAGTTTGAAGGGCAGTACTAGGACCAAGCTTGTGATCAAGGCAAGTATAAATTATGGTTTCCTTGTTACCTATTAAATGCTCAAATAAATATTCATTATGCATGTGTCATAATTATGATGAACCATAGGACATGACTAGAACACTTGATCTGTATACCTTTGGGTGGGATTGCATGCTAAATAGATCTTTGCTATGCGCCTACAACTGTTAAAATATTAATTATGACTAATGAATTATCGAACAATGTTAAAAGAAGTTATATACCACATTAGGGTACTGGAGCATGCTTTTCGCTCAGTAGCCCACCCCAAGGACTATCTTTTCAAGCGGCCACCCGGGAGATCCCGTGCAGCCTTGAGAATCATATGGCTCTGATCTTAGTCGTATAACTAGACTTTCTCTAGCTTGTAGTGGTTACCGAAAGGCGCTAGAGGGGGGACTAGGTTGCAGAATGGCTTCCTTGCCTGTCAAGATGTGTACTAGTCGGCTGCCAGGTGTGCCATCTTGAAGGGGGCCTCCATTCGCCAAGATGCCGAAACCTCGCGACTACTACTTGTTAGGGTAGCTAGTGAAAGGCTACGTAGTGAAACCCTGCCGTACTTCCAAAGAGGAGGTAATGTGGGCTTTGCAAACCCCGACACATGGGAATCATGGCCTTAGGTGAAAGTGTACAACCTCTGCAGAGTGTAAACCTGATATATCAGCCGTGCTCACGGATATGAGCGGCTCGGATCCTTTTTAAGCAGTCCATTGTGGGATATGTTGGTGGTTGGTTGGTTACCTCTTTTAATCATGATGATTCTACAACTTTATTAAGGGCTATTGGGATTAATCATATGATCTAGTATGCAGATTTAAAATAAAATATGAATAGACTAAAATGCTAACTGCAGTTAACCGTGTCAAGCCATTGAGCCTTGCATCTCCATAATTATACTTGCGGAGCATGGTGAGCTAACGCTTGTCGTTGGTTCACTAAAAATCCCGGATGGGTACCAGATGGAGGAAACTACGAGGAGTATCCTGAAGATGCGCCAGACTACTGAGGAAGGCGTGCCACCAGTCGGTGTCCCTGTGGGGCGGCTATCTACGTGTCCGTTGTAATAAGAGGTCGTTGGCCGTAATGTGATGAACACCATGTGAAGTAATAAGTTTAGTAACGTTGTTCGTGCTGTAATGGTATACATTTTGTGAGTATTTGTGGTTTGGGACCTCCTGGGCCCACATATGCTTTACCTCAGTTTTATTTATAAATTCGGGTGTTGCAAATTGGTATCAGAGCCGAACTGACTGTAGGACACTCACCCTAGTTAGCCCTAGACACCCTTTGTAGGATTAATTCTAAAATTTTGTTGCTTTTGGTATTTTATAAAATTTTCCAGTACTCCATCCTACTTTCATGAAATTTTCCGTATCTGAATCATATTTTAAAACTTGTAGATGGCTCGTACGAAGTTCACCGCTTGCAAGAGCACTGGAGGACGCGCACCCACCTGCGCCGAGTACCGTCGACTTTTTTGACAGCAGCGGAGGGACTCGGAGCATGAGGACTCCGAGCAGGAGGAGGCGCCCGAGCAGCAGGCAGCTGAGGGAGGAGACCCTAGCGACGACTCTGGAGACTCTAGCGATGAGTCTTCAGACAACTCTGACCACAACGCCGACTCCAACGGTGACTCCAGCGACTCTCACGACGGAGGAGACCAGGGTGATAGTGGCGAGAAGACCCTGGAGTACCACATCGGAGACGGCGAGGAGGAGGAGGAGCCCAAGTGGATTCGCGAGACACGCACCACCGAGCAGGGCGACGACTTCTTCCACCCCAAGCTTATGAAGCTTGTTGAGATGCACTATGCTCCCCTTCGCGTCACAGTGGAGTACCGTAGCCAAAAGTACACCCACCCAGAGTGCACTGGCTATTGGACCACGAAGGCTTTCGTGAAGACCTGGAACGAGGAAGAGAAGACGTGGAAGGTTCGCACCATCGTCCACGCCACGAGGCCACCAGGGAGTTTGGTGTTGAGGATGCTGCGAGACAGGCCTGCTTCGTCTACCGTGAGAGGATGTTCCCGACTATTTAGGAGGACGACGACTGCTACTACCCACGTTGTCGCACAGTGGAGTCAGGGTGTGTGGTTGCCAAGATCCAGGAGGGAGAGAATGCCAGGTTGGCAGAGACGGTGCCATTGGTAGTCTCTCTCAACAGTGCCTTGGACCGCGCCATGCTAGATCAGAGAGCCTTGTGGATCGAGACAGAGAGGATGCAGCTTCGGATCGACAACCTAGAGCGCCAGCTGTGACGTGGAGTTCAGCCAGAGGATCCTCTCCTAGGGACTTCTGCGACAGATCCTGCCATCGTTGCCCCACGCAAGAGGCACCACCCGCGTTGCACCTGTTCCCGCACGATGATTGACCCATAGGAGCTAGCATCCCATGCTACCGAGCGAGTAATAATGCGAGTTGTTGAGTCAGTTGAGTCGTGTCTTCGAGTCTGTGAAACATTGAGTTTAATAATGTGCTTACATGATTATCATTGTGGTTAATGTAATGTTTTGGATCTTTGCCTGATTGTGATGAGTGTGGGGCTTGTCCACATCCATCCTGTACTATTAATAAGTTGGGATAATGTTATATAGTTGGGTTCTTTATCTTTTATCTTAGATCAGTTTTTCTCGAGCAGTCTACTTTTGAGGGTTACATTTCTATCTCTGTTAGCTCAAAATCAAGAAAGTTAAAAAAAATTGTGGCACATGTATTACAGATGGTTGATACAAGGAGGACCTCCGGTGGAGGAAACCCACCACCACCGCCACCAGTGTCTATTGAACAACTCCTAGCCATGCAAACACAACTCATGCAGCAGATGGCAAATACTATTCAGAATACTCAGAACAATCCGCCTCTGCCTGTTCATCAAGTCCGTGATAAGCGGGGTGAATTCCTGAAGGGACGTCCGCCTACCTTTGATCATGCTCCAGATCCACTTAAAGCCGATGATTGGCTTCGGGCTGTGGAACGCCAATTGGACATAGCTCAATGCAATGATCATGAGAAGGTGTTATATGCAGCTGGACAACTCCAAGGAGCAGCTCTTGATTGGTGGGAATCTTTCCAACATGCTCACCCTAATGCCAACCAGATCACTTGGCAAGTGTTTCGGGATAGTTTTCGCTCTCACCATGTGCCAGCGGGAATGATGAGGCTGAAAAGAAAAGAATTTCTTGCTCTGAAACAGGGAGGTATGTCTGTTAGTGAATACAGGGATAAATTCACTCAACTCTCTCGCTATGCACCACACGACATAGAGGAAGACCTGGACAAGCAAGAATTGTTCAAGGAGGGACTGAATGATGGCATTCAATACCAGTTGCTCTCGAACAGCTTCGCTAACTTCCAATTGCTAGTAGATAAAGCTCTCATAATCAAAGGAAAAAGGCGTGATATGGACGCCAAGAAGAGGAAATTCCATAATCAGCAAGCCGGAAGTACTAGCCACCCACGCTTCACTCCAGGGTATGCCAACCAGCAAAGGTTCTCCGTACAGTCAGGTGGGGATAACCGCACATAGAACCAGCAGAGGACCTCACAGTAGTCGCCACAGCGACAGTTCCGTGCTCAGACCCCTCGTCAGGGACAGACTGGTGGAACTCCAGTGAAGAGTAACGCTCCTAGCACCCCATCCACGCCAACTGGTAACAAATGCTTTGTCTGTGGAGAGGCAGGACATCTATCACACCACTGCACCAAGAAGACGAGCTAGGGTCAGCAGGGACCACAAGGTAATCAAAAGATGAACTCTTACACTCCAAGCAGGCAGAACTATGTTAGAGGGAAAGTGAACCATGTGACCACAGAATCAGCGCAGAGGTCACCAGACGTTGTGATCAGTACGTTCCCAGTCAACTCCCACTCTGCATCAGTTTTGTTCGATTCAGGAGCATCGCATTCTTTTATATCTGCACATTTTGTGAAGAGGCACACCTTACTCATGCATACCTTGGATAAGGCAATGCTTGTTAGTTCACCTGGAGGTGAAATGAGGGCAACCTTGCTTTGCCCAAGAGTTAAGATTAACATAAGGGGGGTAGATTTTGTAGCCGACCTTATGGTATTAAATACATATGGGATTGATGTCATATTGGGGATGAACTGGCTAACAGCACATGAGGCAGTAATACATTGTGTCACCAGAACTATCCAGTTGAAAACCGCAAGGGGAGAAAGAATTGAGTGTAAGGCAGTATCACCTACTCTAGATGTATGCCAAGTAAACCAGATGAAGGGTACAACAACTGATGATATTCTGATAGTAAGGGAATTCCCGGATGTGTTTCTCGACAATTTACCAGGTATGCCACCCGAACGCGAAATTGAATTTATAATAGATCTCTTGCCCGACACTGCACCCATAGCAAAAAGACCCTATAGGATGGGGGTTAATGAGTTAGATGAACTAAAGAAACAGATAAGAGAGTTACAGGATAAGGGTTATGTACGACCTAGTTCCTCACCATGGGGAGCACCTGTGTTGTTTGTTGAGAAGAAAGATGGGTCTCAAAGGATGTGCATTGATTATAGCTCACTTAATGAAGTAACCATAAAGAATAAGTACCCGCTACCTAGGATCGATGACTTGTTTGACCAGCTAAGAGGAGCATGTGTATTCTCTAAGATCGATCTCTGATCCGGGTACCATCAGCTGAGAATCCGAGCGTCAGATATACCAAAGACTGCCTTCACCACCCGCTATGGACTGTATGAGTTTACAGTGATGTCTTTTGGTTTGACCAACGCACCAGCTTACTTTATGTATTTAATGAATATATCTAGACAAGTTTGTGGTGGTATTAATAGATGATATTCTAGTCTATTCAAAGAATGAGGAAAAGCATGAAGAACACTTGAGGCTAGTATTGCAGAAACTCAGGGAAAACTAGCTATATGCTAAGTTGAGTAAGTGTGAATTCTGGTTGATGGAGGTATCCTTCCTTGGGCATGTTATCTCTAATGGAGGAGTAGCCGTGGATCCAAAGAAGGTTAGAGATGTGTTGAGTTGGAATCCACCTAAGGACGTCAATGAAATTCGGAGTTTTCTAGGTATGGCCGGATACTACCGAAGATTTATAGAAGGGTTTTCTAAGCTTGCTAAACCAATGACTGCCTTATTAGAGAAGAATGCAAAATTTATCTGGACCGAGAAATGTCAGGAAAATTTTGAGGAGTTAAAGAAGAGATTAACAATAGCACCGGTACTAGTTTTGCCAGATATCACAAAAAGTTTCTCTATATATTGTGATGCATCAAGACAAGGGTTAGGTTGTGTTCTCATGCAAGAGGGCAGCGTTGTGGCATACGCATCGAGGTAGTTACGAAAGCATGAACTAAATTACCCAACCCACGATCTAGAGTTGGCAACAGTGGTGCACGCACTAAAAATATGGAGACATTGTCTGATAGGTCATAAATGTGATATCTACACCGACCACAAAAGTTTGAAATACATCTTCACACAATCTGATCTAAACCTGAGACAAAGAAGGTGGTTGGAACTAATCAAGGATTATGACCTTGAAGTACATTACCACCCTGGGAAGGCAAATGTGGTAGCAGATGCTCTTAGTCGAAGGAGTTATGCAAATATGGCGTGTGTAACCCAATTTCTGGAAGAGTTGGCAGAGGAATTCGGGAAGTTAAATCTGTCAATAGTTGCTCATACAATGGGATTGGAAGTGGAGCCTATCCTTGAACAAGAAATACGCAAGGGTCAACTCAAAGATGAGGATATCATGGATATTGCAGAACATATAGTGATTGGCAAGGCACCTGGTTTTAGACTGGATGATCAAGGAACTGTGTGGCATGGAAAAAGGATCTGTGTGCCTGATATCAAAACCATTAAGGACATGATTCTTAATGAGGCTCACAATTCGGCATATTCAATTCATCCAGGCAGTACAAAAATGTACCTAGATTTAAGGGAGAAGTATTGGTGGTGCGGCATGAAACGAGATGTGGCAGAATATGTAGCGATCTGTGACACTTGCTAGAGAGTTAAGGCAGAACACCAGAGATCAGCAGGATTACTTCAACCCATGAAGATTCCAGAATGGAAATGGGAAGAGGTAGGAATGGATTTCATTGTGGGATTACCCCGCACTCAAAAAGGGTATGACTCAATATGGGTAATAGTGGAAAGAATTGTATGCTTGCATGGGATTCCCAAGAAGATCGTTTCTGATAGGGGAACACAATTCACATCGCAGGTTTGGCAAAAATTACATGAGTCATTGGGGACCAAACTCAACTTTAGTTCTGCATATCACCCTCAGACGGACGGACAGACAGAGAGGACAAATCAGATTTTAGAAGATATATTACGAGCATGTGCACTCCAGTATGGTACTAGCTAGGACAAAAGTTTAGCATACGCAGAGTTTTCTTATAATAATAGCTACTAGAAGAGTCTAAAAATGTCACCCTTTGAAGCATTGTATGGGAGACAGTGTCGAACTCCGTTGTTCTGGAATCAAACTAGAGAGAGTCAAGTCTTTGGACCAGAGGTGTTAAGGGAAGCAGAAAATCAAGTTCATATAATAAGGAAGAATCTTAAAATAGCCCAATAAAAGTTATGCAGATAACAGAAGAAGGAATCTGGAATTTAGTATCAGGGATTTCGTGTACCTAAAGGTTTCACCCATGAGAGGAACCAAGAGGTTCCGTGCTAAAGGAAAATTGGCACCAAGATATGTGGGACCCTTCAGAATCACAGATAGAAGAGGAGAAGTAGCTTATCAGCTAGAGTTGCCTGAGAATCTTTTGGGGGTACATAATGTGTTTCATGTGTCTCAACTCAAGAAGTGTTTGCGAGTACCTGAGGAACAGTTACCCGTAGAAGAGTTGGATATTAAAAAGATCTCACCTATACAGAATATCCTATATGAATCTTGGACACTGCGGAAAGAATTACCCGAAGTAAGATTATTAGAATGTGTAAGGTACAATGGAATAGACATTCCGAGGATGAGGCCACTTGGGAAAGAGAAGAGGTTTTGAAATCCGAGTATCCTCAACTTTTTCAGTCTTCCGAATCTCGAGGACGAGATTCATCCTAAGAGGGGTAGGTTTGTGACACCCTAAAAATCACTTTTGGAAAATAGTAATTAATTTGGCTTTATTTATTTAATTTTCATGAAATGCATAGGCCAAATAATAATTTTTGGGGAATTAATAAAATAAGTTTGGGCTTAGAAATATTTTTGTTGCATTCATGCTGGTGCATAATATTTTGTTTGAGTGTAGGAATAGTGTTGGGTGGTTTGAATTCAAACTTTGTTTGAATTTGGACAAGTTTCAAAACAGAAATAAAAAGAAAAGGCTTTTCTTTTTCATATTCCCTCCCCTCACTCTTTTGGCCCAGCCAGCGAAGCAGCCTGGCCCGC
This sequence comes from Coix lacryma-jobi var. lacryma-jobi, assembly GCA_009763385.1. Taxonomy (NCBI): domain Eukaryota; kingdom Viridiplantae; phylum Streptophyta; class Magnoliopsida; order Poales; family Poaceae; genus Coix; species Coix lacryma-jobi. The sequence goes on along the minus strand of CM019831.1, from coordinate 12,954,249 downwards.
CCGCGCCCTTCCCCTCCCCTTTCCCCGCGTGCATCGGCCCAGCGCCACGGCCCGACTCGGCCCACGTCCGCGCCCCACCTCCCCTTCCTCCTCCCCGTGCGCGCAGCCGGCCCAGCTCCCGCGGCCCAGCCCGCCGCTCCGCGCCCACACCCGATGATGACCTGGCCCCGCGTGTCAGCGCGCTCGCCCCCGCCTGCCAGCTGGCCCCACTTGTCAGTGACCCCGGCCCCTTCCCCTACCTCCGGCCACTCAATGCGCCGTCGCCGCCTCCCCCTCTCCCGCAACCGCCGCGGTAGTGGCCTTAATGGCCACTACGCCACCACCAGGGCTCGATGGAGCACCCACCGGCCACCACCGCCCCCTCCCCAGCCCTATAAAGCCAGGGCAGAGCCCCCGAGCTCTCCCCTTTTCTCTCCCCGCTCGCGTCGTTCCCCACCGCCGCCAGCAAGCTCGGCCGGCCACTCCTGCACACCGACGAGCATCCCCAGGTGACGTCGTGTCCGTGCCGAGCACCCCCGTGCCCTCTCCCTCTTGTTTTCACCCCGAACCAACCTCACCAGAGCTCTCTCTCTCTTTGCAGATCCCGCCGCCGATGACCTCGCCGTGGTGAGCCTCCCCGCTGAAGCCGAGTCCTCCAGCGTGCTCGCCGTCGTCCCTGCTCTCTTCTGGTGCCACCCGCGTCGTGAGCCGAGGCCGGGAGCGCCCTCCGGCGTGCTCCAGAGCCGCGGCCATGGAGCGCCGCCACACCGGCCAGCCGCTCCGGCGAGCCCGACCTCGCCTGAGCCACCTGCGCCGTCCACCTGGCCACGGACGACCAAGATTAGATCCACCCCCGAAAGGGTATGCGCCGGGTCCATGGACCCGTGGACCAGAGCCCACCGCGCGGTCCACCGGCCAGCTGGTGGACCCGCCCAGCCCCGCCGCGCCGCGTGGTGCCCTATCGGCGCCAGCCTCGCAGCTGCTGCCGCTTTTGCAGAAAAGCCCTCGCGCTTTTTAGAAATCAACCCGCAGTCCAACTTAGTTCAAAATAATTTATTTTAGGTCTCGTTTTCTTGTAGTTTGACCCCCGAGCTTTCTGGTTATAGAACCCACCATCCAGAGCCGTGATTTAAGCCTGCTAGCCCCTCTGATCTAGGTTTAATTACGTATGGGTCCTCGGTTTTAGCTGTAGGCCCTTAGAAAATGTTTTATAATTGCAGAAATGCCCCTGGAAATGGTTTTCTTCATAACTTTCTCATTTTAGGTCTGATTAGAGTGATCTTTACGTTCATGTGATCGTATCGACGAGTAGAATAGCTTTATACATGTTTCTCTACATGTTTTTATTGCTTGGTGTACTGTTTTAATAGAAATACATTTTGTTTGCATGTAATGATTGATTGGATGTTGTGATTGGTGATAATCTCGCGTATAGAAGGTGAAGTGTTCGAAGAGCAAGAGTTTGAAGGGCAGTACCAGGACCAAGCTTGTGATTAAGGCAAGTATAACTTATGGTTTCCTTGTTACCTATTAAATGCTCAAATAAATATTCATTATGCATGTGTCATAATTATGATGAACCATAGGACATGACTAGAACACTTGATCTGTATACCTTGTACCTATGGGTGGGATTGCATGCTAAATAGATATTTGCTATGTGCCTACAACTATTAAAATATTAATTATGACTAATGAATTATGGAACAATGTTAAAATAGGTTATATACCACATTAGGGTACTGGAGCATGCTTTTCGCTCAGTAGCCCACCCCAAGGACTATCTTTTAAAGTGGCCACACGGGAGATCCCGTGCAACCTTGGGAATCATATGGCCCTGATCTTAGTCATATAACTAGACTTTCTCTAGCTTGTAGTAGTTACCGAAAGGCGCTAGAGGGGGAACTAGGTTGCAGAATGGCTTCCTTGCCTGTCAAGATGTGTACTGGTCGGCTGTCAGGTGTGCCATCTTGAAGGGGGCCTCCATTCGCCTAGATGCCAAAACCTCGCAGCTACTACTTGTTAGGGTAGCTAGTGAAAGGCTACGTAGTGAAACCCTGCCGTACTTCCATAGAGGAGGTAATGTGGGCTTTGCAAACCCCGGCACATGGGAATCACAGCCTAAGGTGAAAGTGTACAACCTCTACAGAGTGTAAACCTGATATATCAGTCGTGCTCACAGATATGAGCGGCTTGGATCCTTTTTAAGAAGTCCATTGTGGGATATGTTGGTGGTTGGTTGGTTACCTCTTTTAATCATGATGATAGTACAACTTTATTAAGGGCTATTGGGATTAATCATATGATCTAGTATGCAGGTTTAAATAAAATATGAATAGACTAAAATGCTAACCGTAGTTAACCGTGTCAAGCCATTGAGCCTTGCATCCCCATAATTATACTTGCAGAGCATGGTGAGCTGACGCTTGTCCTTGATTCACTAAAAATCCCGGATGGGTACCAGATGGAGGAAACTACGAGGAGTATCCCGAAGATGTGCCAAACTACTGAGGAAGGCATGCCACCAGTCGGTGTCCCCGTGGGATGGCTATCTACGTGTTCGTTGTAATAAGAGGCCGTTGGCTGTAATGTGATGAACACCATGTGATGTAATAAGTTTAGTAACGTTGTTCGTGTTGTAATGGTTTACATTTTATGAGTATATGTGGTTTGGGACCTCCTGGGCCCACATATGCTTTACCTCGGTTTTATTTATAAATCCGGGTGCTACAAAGATGAACTTCTTTTTGAGCGACCCATCAACCATCTCGGCCCCAACATCAAATAGCTTCTTCATTTCCTCCATTACCAGCTCCAGGAAAACATCGATATCGTTGCCGGGCTGCTTCGGTCCCGAGATAAGCATGGTTAGCAGAAGATACCTGTGCCTCTGACACAGATGGGGAGGTAGGTTGTAGATGGTGAGTACGATCGGCCAGGTGCTGTGCAAGCTGCTGAGGTCGCCGAACGGGTTCATCCCATTGGTACTTAGCACGAACCGAACGTTCCTGGGATCTTTGCCAAATTGCGGGTAGGCCTTGTCGAAATCTTTCCACTGCTGGGCATCAGATGGGTGCCGTAGAATGCCATCATCCTTCAAGCGGTCAGCTGATGCATGCCAGGACATGAGCTTGGCATCCTCTAGGTTTCCGAATAGCACACGCAGGCGGTCGATCACTGGCATGTACCACACCGACAGTGTCGTCCTTCTCCTCAGCATGTAACCCTCTTCATCCTCGTCCTGCTGAGCCGAGATGCGATTGGCTGCAGCACTGCTCTTTTTGGCCCCCTTCTTCTTCTTCTTCTGACCACCCCGCAAGGCCTCGTCGTCATCTGCATCCACATGACAGCCAGCATTCCTCTTGTAGCGACTGGCGCCGTAGTGCAGATAGCTCGTCAAATTCTCATACTCCGTGCCCTGATACAGGATGCAGTGGTTAGGGCAGGCATCGAACTTTCTAAGCTTCATCGTCACTGCCGAATCAGCTTCTTTGCCCGATAGGTATTTGCGGGAAGCTTGTTACTCATCGGGAACGCTTTAGCAAGGTAACCTAACAGCTCATCGAAGCTACTGTCAGACCACCCATGCCAAGCCTTCATCAACATGTGCAGGTTGAAACGGAGCACCGTGCACTCCTTCGGACATTCACCGCCGTCCTTATACAAAGGATCAAGTGACCCCTGCTTCATCTCCCTAAAATTTTCCAACCACTTTGGGGAGCCATACACGACGTCGTCTTCGTCGATGTGGTTGAGTAAATCCTCAAACAGCTGCACATCCACGGGTTCCTTCACGGTAGCCTCCTCAACATCTCCACCACCATCTGCCATATCCTGGAGTACATCCTCCACAGCGATGTAGTCACGAGCATTACTGTCACTGCAGGCTGGCGCTGCTGTTGCTGAAGATGAGACGTGCGCCCCAGGATCTTGGTTCACCGTCGTCGACGCCGAGCTCACTCCAGATGCCGCCCCGACACTCGGATCGACTCTCTCGCCATGATGAGTCCACACCATGTAATCCTCCACGAAACCAAAACGAATCAAATGAGACTACACCGTGCCTTAGTCTTTGAAGGCTGTCAGCTTCTTGCAGCGATGACATGGACATATGATTGCCGTCTGGTTCGATCTCTCACGGTCAACCTTCGCAGCGGCAATAAACTTCCTCAATTCAGCGAGATACCGCAGATCAAGTACTCTATTGATCTTGTACATCCATTCCGACCGGTCCATCGTACCTGCGAGAACCTTACAAACATCGATCACAAAACAAAGAAGAATTAGAAAAAAATAATGATTTACATCAAAAAACATGAAAAATATAATGATTTACATCCAAAAACATGAAAAAATAATGATTCATGCATCCATGATCAATCTAGGGAGAGAAATGACGATGAGAAATAAAATTAATGCATCCATGATGAACCTAGAGCAAAAAAACACCAGTTTTCTCTCTCCTACATGAAACTAGATCTAGAGGGGGCTAAAAAGAGAGGAAAAGAGGGGGGAAAGAGGATGGAAATCCCAAAAAGATGAAAAAAATAGTGATTCATGTACCCATGATGAATCTAGAGAGAAAAATGACGATGAGAACAAAAATTAATGTATCCATGATGAACTTGGAGCAAAAAAACACCAGTTTTCTCCCTCCTCCATGAATCTAGATATAGAAGGGGGGCTAAAAAGAGAGGGGAAAGAGGGTGGAGATCATTTGGGTACCTCTTGTGCAGTACTTCTCCTTCAAATCAAAGAAAGAAACCTCAAAATCTAATTATTTGGTGGAAAAATTGGGCAAAACTTCTCCCCGTGTTTTTTGAAAGGAGGAAGAAGACATGGCCTTGATGGAGGAGCCCGTCGGTTTAAATAGCCAGACTTAACTGCAGCGGGGCCCGCTGCGGTTAATCCTTTACCACAACGGGCTCTTCGGTGGCCGGCCGGGCGTGGCCGGCCACCGAATAACCGTAGCAGGCAAAAAGAGTGCCCGCCACGGAGCCCTTTTAGGCAACGCTGCGCAAGCTCGATTTCTACGTAGTGTTAGGCCCCTAGCGTGCCGCTTCTTTGGCATGCTCTATCTCAATGCTACCACGTCTTCGTCTCGCTTCCGACCGCCGAACCCTTCCTTGTGCGCCGAGCCCTAATGATACCGTTGATGACACCATCACTAGCCTTCACTACTGCACACACGGCCTTTAGTCCCAGTTGGGAAGGGGCTTTAGTCCCGGTTTCCCAACTGGGACTAAAGGTCCCAGACTTTAGTCTCGGGTACCATAACCGGGACTAAAGGTCACCCTCAAAACAAAAAATTTATTTGCGTTTCGTGAGATTCGAACCCAGGATCTCTCACCTCACACGTAACTCACTTACCAACTCAGCTACACAACCTACGTGATATAATTCTGGACGCTCTCCTTTTAAATTCACTCGTGAAGGATCTTTAGTCCCGGGTGGAAGACCTTTAGTCCGGGTTGGTAACACCAACCGGGACTAAAAGGTCACCCTTTAGTCCCGCTTGATATTACCAACCGGGACTAAAGGTCCTCCAACCTTTAGTCCGGGTTGGTAATACCAACCGGGACTAAAGGTTGACCTTTAGTCCCGGTTGGTGTTACCAACCGGGACTAAAAGTCTTTGGTCCCGGACGTAAATTTTTGTCGAGACTAAAGCTCATTTGGCACATCGACCAAAGGCGTGTTCTCTGGTAGTGCTTGAACATGTCGTTGGCGTCCATGGATGATGAAGAAGCCGATTGCCATCCACACCGCCACCCTAAACTCATTAACGATCGATGGTGCCTCTCGGGCTCTCGTGCCTGGGCTTGCCACCCAGGATTGGATTTGGCAGCTCATTGGCTTGCCAATGTCCTCCCCTGAGCTTGGCGCACTACTAGAGTATTTTTAATAGAGATGGATGTTTTGTATTTACGGAGGCAGGCAAACCGTCCGTCTCCATCAAAAGGTTACGATTAATCCGGCCTTAACAGAGACGATTGGCCAACCACCTCGATTAATTGATTAACTGAGGCGGTCACGTTAACTGTCTCCATTAATCAATTAATCAAGGCGAGCATCTTAACGTACCTGCCTCAGTGAATGTTCTCCATAAAACCCAAAAAACAAAAAATCGTGTGACTCTAAGGAGTCAAACTCATGACCTACTACTCAATACTATCGTATGTTTACCAATGCACCTCACACTCATTCATGTCTATATGTAATATGCTATTTTTATATAAATATTTTATAATTTTATATTAGATATTTTGGCTACTAAACAAACTCAAATGAAAAAACTTTTAACTATAAAGTTTTAAATCTTGTCAAGTACTGTAACTTTGGTATATGATGTATTTTCATCAGAGATAGTTTAAAAAATTCAAAAAAATAAGTTTCAAAACATGTATTTAAAACACATATTTGACACTGAAGATGACTTTAAATCAAAAATTTGCCACTATAACTTTAGTATTAACTATGTGAACATTTGAGATTGTTTAGGAATACTAAATTTTAAATTTTAAAATCTATAACATTCGAACATATATTTGGAATTCTAAACAACTTCAAATTAAAAAATTTCAACTACAAAGTTATGGATCCTATTGAGAACGAACTTTTGTATATACCATATCAACATACAAGATCGTTTGATAATTTTAAATTTTAAATTTTAAAATCTGTGCACTTATAACAATATTTTGAAACCATAAGCGATTTTAATTCAAAAAAATTTCAACTACAAAGATGTAGATCCCGTCGAGAGCTACAATTTTGATATAAAATTTATCTTTATCCGAGTTCATATGAAAAAATTATGAATTATTTTTAGTTGCAGCCATTAACTGAGGCGGACAAACGTCCACCTCGATTAATGGATTTATCGAAGCTGTCGCTTAGAACGACTACCTCAAAAAATAATTGATTAACCAAGACGGTTGCCTTAAAGAGACCGCCTCAATTAATGCATTAACGACATCTCGGTTAATCGAGCATTAACCGAGGTGGTCGTGTTACGTTGCCTGCGTCCTTTAATGATTAACCGATATGGTTGCTAGGCCGGCTGCCCGGTCACGAATAACCGAGGTGGGCAACCGGCTGACACGAATAACCAGTTGCTGTCACGCGCCACTTCGTTTTTAAGTTGTAGCACTCCATAAATTAATTAATAAGAAGTCAGATGTGCCCACAGGCATCGCACTTATTACATGAAACCATGCATACAACAGGACACAAATTCAAATCTGAGAGCATAGACACAACCATATTATGCTCAACAAACCACCACGCAGACACGCTCATCTCATGTAGAGCAAATAATAAACATATAGAAATGAACATACCAGCAGGGTAGAAGGAAATCCACACGATCGAGCACACAAAAAACATACCATGTGACCTGACCAGTGACCATGAATGGGCGTATACTCTGCTCTGCTATCCTCAGGCCTGGTTCTTCCAGCAGAATGAACACCTTGGAGCATCATCGTCTTCCATTACATCTCCATTTGCTTCGTCTTGGTTATCTGGTTGATTATGTTTAAGTTGCAGTCTGTTATTAGATTTCCGAATGGTTTCCTCCACCTCTGTTTGGATATGGTCACCACTGAACTCCAGACTCTTCAATCTGGGAAGTTTGTCAATGCCAAAGAGTTTGAATGATGACCAGATGATCTTCTCCAGCTTAGGAGCAGATCCACTGTTGAAGATGATCTCGGTGACGCATGAGCAGTCAACAGTAAGAAGGTTGAGCTTTAGGAACATATCTTTGTTGAAGGTAATCTGGCTTACGGCACAGGACTTGTCCAGTAGCACGAGGCAGCGCATCTTTGGTTTCTTTGCAAGGATTTGTACATCAGCTTCCTCCAATAATGTACCACGAAGAGTCAGCTTGGTTATTTGATCAGCATTGTCAAATGATGAGAGCAAGCTGCCACTTCTGTTGTTGTTCAACTCGAGCTCTTCCAGTTTCTGAAGAGCGTCAGCTCCATGAACAGACGCTATGTTGGTCAAAGACAAAACCAATTTCTGCAGCTCACAGGCTCCTCCGTTCTCAAAGACGATACAAGTCAAGTTGGAGCCCTCAATAAGAAGGTACTTGAGATATTTGAATTCGCAGTCTTTGTTGAAGGTGAGCATGCTGTCAGTGCATCCAATGTTTCGGAGCCGGAGATACTGTAGCTTGGGCAGCTTGGCAAGATCCTTCAGATTGTCTTGATTCAGCAATAAGTCACTTAGAGTTACCTTGGCAAGTTTGTTGTTACCATGTTTGACAAACAGTGGAAGAAGATGCCCCCTTTGTGTTGTTCCAGTAATTCTTAAGCTCTCCAGAAGCTTGGGAGGGTGTCTCATATGTCTCCGGCGGGAGCTAGTATAAGCTTGTAGCTCTCCTTCAGAAGGACAAGGACTTGGGTCCCACCGGGATATGGGAGTAGTGATTGACAGAGAACGTAGGGACTCTTGTAGGTCGTTGATTGACTGAAGCAGATTATTGAGGTGAGTTTCCTTGTCGTGAATAACCACTCCAAGCTTCCTCAGCAGGCATAGCCTTCCAATGTCTTTCAAATCTTGACTAGTGCGTGCCTTGACATGGGATAGCACCTCCACATTTACCATTTTTTCAATATTTTCAGGAATGTGGACACTTGGTAACTCACCATCTACAGCGCTTGCTGACACAATGTTAGAACTTGTTGGACTCAAACAAATGCCACCGGCGAGCAGACGCTTCAGCTTCAGGAGAAGGACATGAACTGTTGCAGACGCAGGCACCTTGGTCCCCCGGATATCCAATACCTCTAGCTCACGAAGGTTGTTAATTTCAGTGGGCAGCTGTGTGACATCTGTTCCCTTTAAGCTCAGAAACTTGAGCAGTAGCATCTTGCTACATATGACCTTGAGATTGCTCTGCTTCTTCCCACCAAAGCACTGACATTCTTCTAGATCAAGCACCTTGAGTAGTGATACTCGAGATGATTCAGAGAGCGTTTGGAAGAATTTGTCAATTCTGTCTGAGCTGCGGAGTCGGAGATCATTGAAAATGGAGAAATGGCGAGCCAAGTGATGTGAGAGGCGTGTTTCCACAATATGTTGTTTTCTAGCAATCTTCGTAATGAATCCATGAATCAGATCACCAACCATGCAGCTCGTTACCTTTCCCGTAGCACCAATATCACTGGGATAGACAAGCCACCGGTTGATGAGCTCATCAAAACATCGGTTGGCCCGATGCACGGAATTGGGCCAATCATCATGGAATATCAACCCTTCCGTTACCCACCTTCCAACCAATGTTGATCGTCTAATCTTGTGTTCTGGAGGGAAGATTGCTAGGTACAACAGGCATGACTTGTATTCTTTAGGCAGGTCATTGTAAGAGAACTTGAACATCTTCTTAGCAACGAGGTTCAGTGATTTTGGCAATGTCAAAGCCTGAAGGGTGCTGTGCAGCTTGAGTAACTCTTTTCCTTCAATACTCCTCTTGGGGTTAGCATAGAAAGCATGTGTGAAGATCAACATGCAGAATTCATGTGGCTTGCACTCCTGCAAGATGTCCCGAAAAATACGGGTGTCGTAGCTGTCTTCATTCTTGTGCCGGCTAGTAAGTGCGAGGACTGTATCATGGTAGAGGCCAACAGGAGAATAGTCGATAGGTTCTAGCGGTGGATGGCAAAAACCTCTAGCTCGCTCAATGTCATTTGTGGTGGTGAAGATCAATGCATCAGCACTGCATTTTAATAGGCTCAAAGCATTTCTAGTATCTTCCCATCTGAATCCATCCATCATCTCATCAATTTTAAGGATAAATAGGGGAATATCTTCCTTCAAGTGATGCTTAATCTTGTCCACGAGCCCTTTGATCTTCAATTTTTCTTTAGTCGCTTTCTTGAGTTTTTCAATCTTCTGATCCATGCCTTCAAGATCAGCTTTTGATTTTGGACCTGGACCATCTGGTTCTTCCTCTGTTGTTTGATTCTTGTCAGATTTACCTTGCTGCAGCTCCCGTAAAATCTCTTCTTTTGCCTCATGGATCATTTGTTTGATTTGATCCTCATCTAATGTAGTTTTTGTTGTCTTTGTAGACTGCTTGGCCGCCGATGATCCACCTTGCTGCTGGGCCGGCAGGACCTTTCTGCTCCTCGGATTTGGGAACACTTCCAGCAGGATCTTTTTATATTCCAATTTTGGGAGACGAATCGGAGCGTCCTGTTGGCTTTGGTCATCCCCATTGTCGTCGTCGTCGTCGTCGTCATCATCATCTTCTTCTTCTTCTTTATTTGCTTCTCCTCCTCCAGTAGCACCAGCAGCATCTCCTCCTCCTCCTCCACCAGCACCACCACCACCACCAGCAGCAGCAGCAGCAACATCATCTCCTCCTGCTTCAGCACCAACAACAGCATCTCCTCCTCCTCGTCCCTCTGTCGCCTTAGCATTTTCTTCCATATATTCCTTATTAAGGTTGTCCGTGGCCTTTTCTTCCATATATTTTTTAAGCTTCTTGGCTAACTTTGTGACGATAGCGTCGTACCATGCTGATAATTTGTGCATCTCTTTGGTCTTCATCACTTGGTCTTGTTGAGACGCAGCAAGCAGAAGCTGAAAGCCTGCGTGCAGGTCCAGCTGGTCCACGCCCTTCTTTTGTTCAAAGTTTCTCTGAAGCAGCAGCTGCAGTTGGCTGCCATTCATTTGTCGAAGTTGAATCTCTTTCTTGATCTTCTCAAGCTTTTCATATACCTTCATCTCTCGGATCTTGTTCTTGATTTTCTGAAGCGCCATCCTCTTTTGATCGTAGACATCCCATTTTCGTCTGGAAGCTTGCCGAAAACCTATGCCTTGGTGTCGGGACATGGATTGCTCTTGCCGCTGCTCGAGCTCCATCTCCCGCAGAATGTAGTAGAGGACCTCCTTGGGCTGTAGCGGTAGAAATTCATAGTGCACCGCCGTGACGTCCACCAGGACACCACGGTGGTACGTCGTCGGGTGGACCAATGTTTCGTATGCAAGAGCCAGGGCTTCCTGATCAGCGTCCGGTGCAATAATGGCCACGGAGAGCGTCTCGACGGCCAACTCAGGAATTTCTTCTACCCATTGCAACAGCTTGGACTTCACATAATCGTCGAGAGTACCAGGCTGGAAGAAGGCTCTTGGACCAAAATATTGCTTGGCAGCGGTGGTTGGGGTTGCCGCCGCCGCCGGCGGCTGAACGCCACCGCCGTCTTCTTCATCGTCTCCGGTGCCATCCACATCATCTGCTGCTGCAGAAGTAGCAGCCTGTGCCGATGAAGATGGTGCTGCTAGCCCCGCCTCAGGAGGTGACTGCTGCTGCCCTGGCACTGAATTTGCCGGGACCGACACGCCGTACCTGAGCCGGCGCTCGCCGACGTATTGTGCCCGGTCCTTGAGCTGGCGCAGCTGGATGGCAGCGCGGTGCTGCGCGAGGAGCTTCTGCACAAACCAGGGCACCCACCAGAGGTAGCGTCGGAGCCCGCCCCTGGCGCGGTGGATCTCCGGGTTGCCTCGGTAGAGGTAGAGATCGAGGCAGTTGTTGCAGTCCTGGGCGAGCAGCCGCACCTGGTTCATCCAGGTGCGCACCTGCTCGTCGTGCTCTCCACCCGGCGGCGCTGTCCGGGCCAGGTGCACCAGGAAGCTGCTCATGCTCTCCATCTCCTCCTTGATGAACTGCACGTCGCCGTGGACGCCACCGAGTAGCGCCATCTCGTTGCGGATCACGACCAGCAGTGAGCTCACCGCGCCCGCGGCAAGCTCGGCCATGGCTCCCTCTCCGGCCGGTGAATCTGGCGCTGTGTGGTGGCAAAATCCAAGTTTCACGGAGTGTGGTTTCTGATGGCTACCTAGCTAGAGGCTTTGGTGGATGGTGCATGCTGTCCGCATGGGCAAGGCATGCATCTCCAACTCCAACTCCAAAAAACACACATGTCATGATAAATTGTACTGTATGTAATATGATATGCTAAAGTATGCTCATGCATGATCGAGCCCACGCAACAGAAAGTATCAAGGCAAGAATATATACTTAGCTCGTGAATAGCACTAAACGAAAGCGTAAGCTACAAGGCAGGAAAAAAGAATAAAGCTCAGCCTTGAGTGCCCGTTCTGTTTTTCGAAAGCGTATGTTGGACATGTTTCATTAAGATAAGAGAAGATAGAGGTGTTTTGTTACAAAGTCGGTCAAATACCATGGCGAGTTACCGTGATATATACCAACTGCTCACACAAACAAGGATCCCCGGCTCAAATGACGGCGCTATCAGAGTATTCGAAGAGGAAGTCCCGTGAGGAAGAAGAGGGCGACGTTTGTGTATTAAATGCCAAAAAAATAATAGAGACGAGCAAATAACAAATGTCTGCTTCGGTTAATCTACAATAACCGAGGCGGGTGGTTTAATTAAGACATTCATCTACGTTAAACATTAATCGAGACGATCGCTTTGGGACTGGATGGTCGTGCACTACAACAGAATTGGGCTTTAGCCCCGGTCGGCAAGGACCTTTAGCCTCGGTTGCCGAGCCGGGACTACGCTTCTGGGACTAAAGCCCCCCCTAGTCCCGGCTCTGGCCACCGGGGCTAAAGCCCCCCTTTAGTCCCGGTTGGTAATACCAGCCGTGACTAAAGAGTGCTGCCAGCGGTGCAACGCAGCAGCACCCTTTAGCCCCCGGCTGGTATTACCAGCCGGGACTAAAGGGTCCCCTGGTTTTTCCTTTTTATTTTCATTTCAGTTCTGTTTTTAGTTTTGTTTATTTATTTAATAGGTTTTCCAATATGTATTCTTTGTTGCTAATATATATAATTTATATATATATTAGCAGCATAACACAATAAGCTTATTGCAAGCATATATAATTGAACTATAGAACTACATATATATATATAAATATATGTACATAAAATTACAAACAATATACATATAGGAGTTGTCTAAATATCTATCTACAGCAAGTTGTACTCCAAAGTTAGTACTGTAAACATATTACAAGTTGTACTTCAACTAAAGATCTACAAGGCATACAAATGATCATCATTGTTTGGAATCAACTTCTGTTGGTATTATAGTAGAACTCGTCGTTTGGATTTATGACTTGTTCCCGAAGAAATCCTGCTATTGTCTCTTGTATTGCTTTCAATTGGCCTTGTAGCATCACTTTTTGCTTGCAACCAGTCAGTCTTCAATTGGAATTAAAAAGATATTAGTTATATCTATATTATCAATATTAAGTCTATAAAAATGAAAAGAAACATGTTACGTACTTTGATGATTTCTTCAGGAATTCTATTTGATTCTATCATCATGTACTCGCAAACATAGAATCCGCATAAGTTGGTACCCTGTTTTTGTCTCAAAATCCACTGTAGAATGAAAAGATTCATCTCGTAATAAAGATATGATATATGACATGATATAATAAAGATACACGTACATTGACGAAGGTGTAAACTTACTGGTAGTCGTGGCTTTATTGTAAGTGGGGCCTTACACTGACTCATATGTTCCCGAGCAATGAATTTTTCCCAAACCCTAATCCGGCCAATGAAACATTAATAGTTGGATCATTATTAATTAATTAGTATACATATATACAAGCTTAGTCTATACTTTAAGCATGCAAGCTAGGGATCGAAAAATTACCTTTGGAGGATGTTTATCATATCTTGGTAATCTTCTTGCGGTTTGCTCAACGAGTCATAGATTAACACATTGCTATGTTTGAGATCGATGACCATCAATATCCAATGATAGCTGTTCATACACATGATTCATATATATATATATATATATATTATTAGGGTTAAGTAAAATAAAATGTGCACATACTTATTATTAACTATATATGTCTCACACACTTAAAGTTGTATGGGAAGAGAATTCTTTCTCTATCTTTTTGGTTCACGAAGAACCTCATGAGATTCATACACGACTCATCGCTCCAAGTCGCTGAAGGGTTTGGAGCCTTGAAAACAACATATGGATCAACAAACTCAACAGAATTGTCATGTTTATCTCTGAGCTGAGTCATCTGATACCTGCAAAATATCGAGTCGATCCACAAGTATGTGTGTAAGAATACTACGTACTATATACACATACTAGAGAGTTCAATGAAAACTATAAAAGAAACACTTACAAACAATAGCAGCTAAGGAGCGATTTGTCCAGTGCGTCCATGTGACATAGCTGGTGTAATTCCTCCATCTGGACTAAGATTAGGGCATCGCCATGGAAGTAGTGATGGTTCCGAATTCGGACAGAAATCCAATTGACATCACCGTCTTTAGAAGCCTCCATGCACCATTTGTTGATTGCAAACATCTGCGTACCAAGTACATGTAAGTGATTGGGGTTCATTAGACTCCTGCCCGGTGCAAAATTTCTCCTCCATTCATCAACTACTTCCGCTCGTGGAAACTCCAGCCCAGTAGCAATATTTTTAATCGTGTCGTACGGGAGACCGCTCTCAATGATAAAATCTTCAATTGAGTCCATCTCAGACAAAGTGGTCTCTCCAGATTTCTGCTGTACTCTGCACATGTTTGAACCATACTGATTTTGCACAACTAACGGGGACAAAGGTCTTGATGTTTCCCCGAGCTGTGGAACACCCTTTCCCACTTTCTTCTTGTTGGATTGTTGTTCTTTTGCGGACTTCATAAGAGAGCATTCGTAATCTGATTTTCGCGGAGCCTTTCGGGCTTCACGCATCTTGATACCATGTTGGTCCACCCTTTTCCTTAACTCCTGTGGGTTTAACAAGAGGTAAGGCTTCTCCGGGTTCCTCTTCGCTTTAGCAGCAACGTCACATTCATCTAAAAATTTTCGCACATCTTTTTTCACCGTAATTTCTAACTCCTCATCAGTCTTTTCATAAGATAATTTCTCTTGGGCTTTTTTCCTGATGCAGGAGCCTTCTTCTTTGGAGGTGGGGCCTTTGGTTCTGTGGCGGCGGACCGCTTCTTAGGGCCACTTGGTGGAGGCGGCGGTGTTGGAGCCCACGGTGGAGGTTGTGGCGTTGGAGCCCGCGGTGGAGGAGATGGTGGGCCCGGTGGCGGTGTTGGAGCCCGCGGTGGAGGTTGTGGCGTTGGAGCCCGCGGTGGAGGAGATGGTGGGGCCGGTGGCGGTGTTGGAGCCCGCAGTGGAGATCTTTGTGCATGAGATGGGGTTGAAGTCGTGTCCTCCAACACATCGTCACCGCCCGCAGCACTCTGATGCGCTAGGGAATAATGACGAACTGGACTATAGTTCCTGCTACGCAAAACAACGAATGATGTGAGCATCCAACTAATATATACATATAGGAAGTTAGTGTAATAAAAATTGTTTCTTGTTCACGCGCACACTACCTATGGTGAGGATCTTGATCAGTAGGAGGAGGTTGCGGCGGTGACACTCCAGGAATAATAATGAAGCGCTTGCGCCAGCAAATAAATGTCTTCTCTGCTTCACCTAAAGTCTTCTCCCCATCTCCCCCTTCGATTTCCAGTGCCACGCTGCCACAACCTATCTCAACCCTATCCACCGAGACGCTAGCGTATCCAGCTGGCACTGGTTGACCATGGTTTCTTGGTGTTCTTGTGCGGTCGATAGGGTTTACAACAACGACAGCCACCTTTTTCGTGGCATTTCCATCTGGAATGTGCAGCTCACAAGTAGTAAAAGGTTCTTTAATGTCATCCACGGGGAAGTGTAGCTTGGAGTCATCTTGAATGGTTTGTAGTTCCGTGGAGGCGCAACTGCTTTTCATCTGACCTGGGGGGCTAATGTTCGCTTGAGGCTGTTGTGATGATGTACCTTGCCCACTCGTCATTTCACTAAGTGTCGCTTGCACTTGCCTTTTGATTTCCTCCTGCATCCATTCTTCACGAGATTTGTCACGCTCTTGTGTTTGCAGAACATACTCCTCCAACTTGTAGATCCGCTTTGCCTCCTCGTCCTTCTTTCTCTGGCGGCTTCTGTAACTTACTCGATCTGCTTCGAAGGAATGCAACCACGAAACGGCCCCAAAGCCTCTCGTACGCCCACCGTGCTCAGGATTCTCCAGCGCATACGTGAGTTCATCCTTCTCTCTGTTGGGCTTGAACTTGCTAGCCAACACCGCCTGTCGTGCTTGAACTAGCCTCTGTGCTGCTCTTGAAATTTGCGGGCCCCAATCAAGCTCCCCGTCACTAGGGTTTATGGTTCCCCCATGAGCGTAGAACCAATTCCTGGACCGTTCACTCCAATTTCTTCTTATTGTCTCCGGGACTACCCCCCTGGCAGGCATCTCCTGTTCCTGTCTCTCCCACTGTGGAAGGGCAGTCTTATAGCCACCTGATCCTAAATGACGGTGGCATTTCTTCTGAGCTGCATTCTGTTTGTTTACTCTGACCCGGGACTCGCTCTCTTGTGATCTTTTGTACTGTACAAATTGATCCCAATCGGCCCTTATCTTGATATACGCCTTAGAGTTGAAATCTGGCGTCTCGTTCTTCAGCACAAACTTGTGGTACAATTTCTTCTTCCAGTCCTAAAAAAGTGTGGCCATCTTCTTCATTGTCCACTCCCGAATTCGCCTCAGCAGCTCCTCATCATCCGTATCGAACGAGAAATGAGCTTGGATGTCATCCCAGACTAGCTGCTTGTCAAGATTGGAGACATAACTGATATCGGAAGCACTTCGCCTCTCTTTCCATTCACGGGCACTTATCGGAATCCGATCTCTCACAAGGAACCCATAGTGAAAGACATATTTCTGTGCATGGGGTCCTAGTGGTTGGCCTGTAGCCATATCGAATTCGGAGATTACATGACGGCCCTTCAACGGCCTCTTCGGCCCTCGTTTTGGTCTGCTCTGCCCCGTCGCAGACGTCAATCCAGAGGGCTACATATAGGTAAAGACACGAAGATGAAACCCTAATACAAGTTGAGATAAAACCTAATCAAGTAAATGTAAACCCTAACACGACATATTGTATATATATATACCTCGCCTGTATTGCCTTCTTCCATCTAAACTTGTTGTTCAGGGGGATTTTCATCATGCATGGTCATGTCTTCATAATTCAATAAGTATTGACTCCCGTCATCGTCGCCGACGATGATATTCATCATTTCCTCCTCCATGTTTTCATTTGGGTCGGCCATTTCTGCGAATATTAAAATATATATACAATATGATCGAACACTTAGAGGAGCTTTATACATGTATGCGAAACCAAAACCGAAAACTAAGGGTTTAGGGGTTTAGGGTTTAGGGTTTGGGGTTTAGGGTTTGGGGTTTAGGTGTTTGGGGTTTAGGGTTTCGGGGTTTAGGGGTTCGGGGTTTCGGGGTTTAGGGTTTCGGGGTTTGAGGGTTTATGGGTTTAGGATTTCGGGGGGTTTAGGGTTTTGGGGTTTAGGATTTCTGGGTTTATGGGTTCGGGGTTTGAGGGTTTAGGGGTTTAGGGTTTTGGGGGGTTTAGGGTTTCGGGGTTTAGGTTTTCAAGGTTTAGGTGACATGTAATCGCCAACATTAAAAATAGCATATATTCATAAAGAGGCAATTCAAACATAAAAAATAACACGAAGAAGCATATCTGTCAAAATATTTCTAAGTGTAAATACATGTTTAAACATATCCAAGTGATTTTCTATGGCATTCTGAAGGACCGAGAATGCAATAGCAAGGCGACCAGAGGGGGTGAATGGGAGCTCGAAAATTTCTCTCGAAACTTTGGTCTTTTGTTCCCAAAATCAACCCCCGAAAGCTTCGATCGAAACCGTGATGCCCACGACCCTTGGAAGAGGTTGGATGATCCCTAGGATCACAGCGAGGCAACACAAAGCGATAGCAAACCAAACTCCAAAAGTACCGGCACAAGATCGACCCTCGAAAACCAAGTCCCGAACGTAGATAGACGGCTACGTTGAGAAATCCCCAAATATCGATGCTAACAAGTAGCAAAGATACCTAGAGAGGTTCCTTGGTCAACTCCAAGGCCAAACGAGAGGTCCGAAAACCAAGCGGAGAAGTCGGGAGAACAAACACACTAAACCGGAGGCTTCAGCCGATTCGCGGACTGTCCGGCCCTGAGGTCCCGGACTGTCCGCACCTGGCCGGACTGTCCGCGGTTCACTGGCGGACTGTCTGCCGGCGAAAGACGCAAAACAGCAGTGTTGCTGAAGTCCCCTGGACTGACCCTGGACTGTCCGCGACCCACAACTGCGGACTGTCCGCCGGTCACGAAAAGTCAAATCGGCCGAAGAACACAGCCACTGACTTGGCTGATCCCCGACTCGCGGACTGTCCGCGCCCCCAGTGGCGGACTGTCCGCGGATGAACAGAGAGGGCGATTTCAGTCGCCCCTCTCACGAATCCTATCGAATCCGAAACAAAACTCAATCCCACGTTCCCAAACTTGGAGAAGATGATCACGAGGTAGTTAGGAGACTATCCCCAAGAAATCATCCGCCCAAATCAACTCAAACACCGGGAAATCGAAAGGGGAGGAGTATGAACGAAAAAGCACGACGAAAACGAAATCAACCCGATCTACTTGTTCGTGAGGAGTTAGATGAATTCCTTCGGTGGAAATGATCTCCTCACTATAAAGAACAAGTTGATTCAAACGGATTTCGCAAAGACGCAGTAGAGAGGGAGATCGAGTGACGGGAAAATCACGGAGAAACGAAGAACGCGAAGAACACGAATCAAAATGTGAATCAACACATCGATCTGCAACCGTGTGGCCACCACACGCTACAACAGTGAGGTTACGGCCTCACTTCCTCAAAATCTCCAGTACACAGAGGTATGGTTCTCTGCGGATCTCAGCTAGCTACAGCAGGGGATTGGGAGACCAGGAAACCCTAGAAGCAAAGAGCAAATGACTGAGATAGAATGGGAGGAGGGTGTCTCCCTCTACTTATCCTAATTCTATTTGCTACTCTACCCCTCTCTAATTATAGAGCAAACCAGCTAAACCCTAGGGTTATTCTGGACCAACTCGATGGTAGGTAGATCCGACGGCCACGCTCGCACAACTGGTAGCGTTGCCTCGACGCAACCTCACCGATTGCCGCCACGTGCCGCCACCGCTCCACTCGTCCTTTTCACGGACCTAGCCACCGGTTTTGAGGCCCAAACCGGGAAACCAGCCTTCACGACCAACCCCCGGTTTTGTGGCCCAAACCGGGAAACCAGCCGCCCATCGCCTGAGTTTTGTGGCCCAAACTTAGAAACCCGCAGCGCCCAGGTTTTGTTGCCCAAACCTGGAAACCGTCCACCCGATGGTTTTTCTCTGGCTCTACCACCAAACCGAAGCTGTAGAGGGGATGCACCGCCCGTGCACCCCGTCCACCGACACGTGTCCCCAGGTCCTCGACCTGAGCAACACCGTGCCCCGCAAGTCTCCGCTCATCGCTGTCCCAGGCTGTCAGCCACCACAGCTGATCCTCAGGCCACCGGTCCCTCAGTCCAAGCCTCACGTCCGCCCTTCGCCACTCTCGGTCCATCGGCACGACACGTCTCTACTTGACCTTCACCTTGCCTCTGATCACTGTAAAGTGGACTTGCGATTAATGCGGCAACCAGCAAAATCGGCATCGGAATAACCGCAAAAGGAGAGGGTGGAGGAAGCAGAATACCAAATCCCAAATTCTGGAGTGAAGGATAAGTACCTCATTATGCGCTTGACCGCCTGACGGTGAGAAGTGCACGGCGACGACTAAAATCGCGTGCACATACACACCGCGAACTGGATGTCCGGGCGTGTCGCCGTCAGGTAGAGCAGCGACCCGATCATACTCCGGTACTCCTTCTGGTCCATAGCTTCTCCATCTACATCCGCATCCAGGGCCGTCGTGGTCGACATAGGTGTTGGAAGAGGCTTGGCCTCACCCATGTCGAATTTCTTCAGGATGTCCTTGGTGTACTTGCCCTGGTGCACGAACGTCCCCTCTCGGGATTGCTTGATTTGCAACCCGAGGAAAAACATCAACTCACCCATCATGATCATCTCAAACTCCCTGCTCATAGTGTCTGCAAACTTGGCAACCAAAGCGTGAGAAGAACCAACGAAAATGATATCATCCACGTAAATCTGGACCAAGAGAGAGTCATTGCCTTGCTTGAGGAGAAAAAGCGTTTTATCCACACATCCCATTTTAAAACCCTTAGCAAGCAAAAAGGTTTTCAACCTATCATACCAGGCTCTAGGGGCTTGTTTCAAACCATATAAAGCTTTGTGAAGTTTAAAAACATGGTTTGGAAACTTAGGATTTTCGAAACCAGGGGGTTGTCTCACATACACCTCCTCTTCTATGTAGCCGTTTAAGAAGGCACTCTTGACATCCATTTGAAAAAGTTTAAACCCTTTGGATGCAGCAAAAGCCAAGAGTATCCTAATTGCCTCCAAACGAGCTACAAGAGCAAAAGTCTCCTCATAGTCTATCCCCTCCTTCTGACTATACCCCTGGGCAACTAGTCTGGCCTTGTTTCTCACAACATGGCCATCCTCTCCTTGTTTGTTTTTGAAAACCCATTTTGTCCCAATAGGATGACAATCAGGAGGAAGAGGAACCAAAACCCAAACCCGATTTCTTTCAAAATTTTCCAACTCCTCATGCATGGCATTGACCCAATCCGGATCAGATAAAGCGTGTCCAACATCTCGGGGTTCAAAATCAGCAACAAATGCAGAATGAGCAAAGTGAGAGATTTGTTGTGACCTTGACCGAGTGACACGTTCGCCGATGCTGCCGATCATCTGCTGAGGGGGGTGTTGGCGCTGGATGTGTCATGGCGCCTCCCGGGTTGAAGTGATCTCCCCCTCAACAGCATCGGGTGCCTCCTCGGGTACAAAAGGTACCGCTCGAGGTGGCGGATCCCACGACCCCCATGAGGAAGAAGTGTCGGGGCCGTGAGTCGTAGTAGAAGCCGCTCCTTGTGGCACAGCAGGTGGAGGGGGTGCTGGATCGTTGTGGGGGTATAAACTCAGTTATCCTCACGGCTAGACTTGGGCTGCTTCATGAAGGCCGGCCCAACTCGCTGCGAAGGATCATGACGTCAAAGCCCAGCTGGTCGGGCAATCGGCCTAGCTGGTCGGATGACGGCGCGGGAGCCTTTTCAGACAAGGAAGCACAATCGGTTAGGAAAGATATCATGTTCTCCACGATATGAGATTGTAATCGACTAGGTTTCCTTATTCTATCATGAGATCTGATCTACTAGGATCTGTAACCCTGCTACTCGCAGCTATATAAGGCGAGCAGGGACCCCCCTCTCAAAAACACATTCATCAATATACGGAGTAGACAACTCGACACAGGACGTAGGGTATTACGCTGAACTCGGCGGCCCGAACCTGGATAAACCCTCGTTTTCATCTAGTTTCGTCCCTGTGTCACGTCCGGATCGTCGTTCCACGCGCCTTCCCCGCTAATCTACCACCTCGGGCATACCCCTAGGTGGGCTATCGACCGTATTCCGTCGACAGCTGGCGCCCACCGTGGGGAGTGTGCGTGCGGACGTCATGACGACTCGGATGGTTTCTTTCCCGGCTTCCATGGATCTTCCGGTGGGCTTGGCGTTCACCGTCGGGTCTTTTTCATGGGTCACCAGAGGTGACCTAGTCGTCGGGAGCATGGAGACGCCCCAGGCTTCTCAACTACCGGGTGCACCGACCACGAGATTAGAGCCCCTAAGCAAAGCGGCGCTTCCTCGCTACCAAGGACGGCACCTCGATAACTCTGACCTGATCGAATCCATTGATCGGGTCACGGCGGGCATCGCCGAAACTCTTGCTTTGGCAGACTCGATCGGAGATCGTTCGCTTGAGCACGAGTATGACGAAGGAGAATGGCAGCGACCTCGACGACCGGCTCGTGCTAGGAAACATGCACAACTTCATACATATCTGGTCGTCACCTCAACTCCTGCGGGTCGCTCCGTCCTGCTTTGCCCTCCCCAGGAGTCTGAACCGAGTAGGGCAAAACATAACCTTTTTGCTTCTGTCTTTCCTCACGTATTGACAAACTCGGCTTCGGCGTATGAGGAACAAGTCAGAGGACTCACCCATAGCCGTCCCAAGAACCGACGTACTCCGGTTAAACAGTCGTCCAACTCTAAGCAGTCTGGCGCCAATGTCTGCATGGCAGTTTTAACCTCCGCTTCTGCATCAAGTGCCGGATCGACCAGGTCCAACTCACCAAACCGGACGCCAGATTATCCCCCAGGTTTCGGGCCCTTGCCGCGCTATGGAGGCTCAGTATTTGCTATAAGTCATGATGAGCTGGCAGTAGATGGAGAAATAGACGAAGCAAAAGCCCAGCGTTTAGCCAGAAACACTGACAGAGCTACTCGGAGAGCAGCTGAGGCCAATGGTGGACAACGCATACAACACAACTTATACGATGCGTTTGACATGTGCGACAACCATCCAGTCCACAAGACCCCGCAAGCCAATCTTGCCATGGCCATGAACCTGGTCGAGAACCTCCCGGCAACTCCTCAACTCGAGCAACTCGGAGCGTATCTGAAAGCATCTCTGGTACAAGTCCAGGACCAGGCGGTAGGACCATCTCACGCCGCTCCCACCGGATCCAGAAGAAGTCGCCGGGATCCAGATCCGCGGCCAGAGTCTAGCAGCAATCAGAACCGCCGCAACGATCGCAACAATCGCAGAGGCGGCCAAGACGACGGAGCCGACCAGCATGCTAGGAATAATCCAAGTGCTGGGCCCCGGGACCTGCGCGACCACATCACTGAAAGGTCCGATCTACGCAACCACATTGAGGGCTCTAAGGACACAAGGCTCCGTCAAGAGATGGAAAGACGAAACGCTTGGGATCGCGAGCACAGCCTCCTAGATCAAACCCTTACTGGTCCAAGACAGTTTACAAAAAGACTTCGGTCTGTCGTCTGGCCTAGAGGTTTTAAAATTCACGACCTGAGGTCGTATGACGGAAAGGCGGATCCTCATCAATGGATCATGCTATACGAAACTGCAGTTCGGGCAACCGGTGGAGGAGGAGATGTCATGGCTAACTATTTGCCCGTGGTCCTCAACCAAGCAGCAAGCCAGTGGCTCCTGAGCTTGCCTTCCGACTCCATCGACAGCTGATCCGACCTAAAGAAGGCGTTCATATCCAACTTCAAGGCTACCTGTCAACAGCTTGCCAGCAAATACGACCTCGAGCGCGTCAAAGACCGCCCTGGTGAACTACTTCGAGATTACATCTGCCGATTCTCCGACGCCCGGATTCGGGTAGCTAACGTCACGGACGATGAGTCCATCTTAGCTTTTATTAGGGGATTACACCATCATGAAGGGCTGAGGAACAAGCTGCTACGTAAGGAACCGAGAACGATCGAGGAACTCCTTAATATAGCCTAGAGCTGGGCTCGGGCAGAAGAATATAATATGCAGCTTGCGGACGATCGCCGGGACCCGAGGCCTCGGCACGACGACCGCCATCGAAATGACTATCGCGGCGACCGACATGACGAAGCCTATGATGATCGCCGAGACCGATTTAGGGATAACCGCCGCCCTAACCGAAGGTACGACAACTGCGACGAAAGGAGAAGACAACCAAATCCTGGTCAAACTCCGGGCAATGAGGTTAATAACACCAAGGCGGGAGGCAAGCGCAATTATGATTCAGCCTACTCCAAGATCCTGAAGCAAGACTGTCCGACGCATCCTGGCGTAGGACACACGATGGAGGAATGCAGGGGGTTTAAAGCCATATTCCGCAATGGCTCCAAGAAACAGCGCCCTGATGCTGAGGATGAACCCCCGACACGACGTGCAGGAAAGGGCCCTCAAGAAGATAATGATGATGACCAGGACCCAGGAAGGAACCCGAAACACGGAGGCTTCAGAGAAGCCGAAAAGTCCATACGAACCATATTCTTCGGAAAGGCAATCTTAGCCGACAAAAGAATTCGCAAGCTAATGGAGCGCGCAGTTTACTCCATCGACCGAGTCGACGAAAGGATATCAGATCCCAATTACTTGGCCTGGTCACACCAAGAGATTTCGTTCAGCAGAGCTGATCAATGGGCCAGGGTTCCTGAACCTGGTCGCTTCCCGCTCGTCGTCAACCCGATTATCGATGGAGTACTATTTGAGAAGGTGTTAGTCGACGGTGGCAGCACCCTCGACATATTATTCAAGCACGCGCTACCAGAGCTCGGTATCAAGATAGGCGACCTAGAGCGTTACGATGCCCCTTTCTGGGGGATCCTACCGTCCCAAGCTTCCCAGCCTTTGGGTCAAATTACCTTGCCAGTCCAGTTCGGTACGAAGGAGCGCCATCGCATCTGCTACATCAACTTTATCGTGGCAGATTTTGCAGGCTCCTATCACGCACTTTTAGGCCGTCCCGCCCTCGCAAAGTTTATGGCGATTCCGCACTACACCTACCTCCTGCTAAAGATGCCATCTGAGAATGACGTTTTAAGCATAAAGGGAAGCATCTCCATGTCTTATGAGTGCGAGAAGGAAAGTTTTGCAACTGCTCAAGCCCACGACCTGTCAATACGCATGGAAGAAACCCGCGTAGATGCGGTGAGAGTAGCTCCGGAGGAGCAGTCTATCCCAGTCAAGGAAGCTAAACGTGCGACAATCAGGAGCAACGACTTCAAAGAGGTGGAGCTGGTCGAAGGAGATTCTAGCAAGACGGCGTGCATTGGGGTCGATCTCGACCCCAAATAGGAAAATGCGCTCGTCAGCTTCTTGAGGGACAACGTAAGCATCTTCGCGTGGAAACCCGCGGACATGCCTGGCGTACCTCGGGAGCTGGTCGAGCACTCCTTGGACGTTTCGAAGACCGCCAAGCCAATCAAGCAGAAGCTACGACGGTTCGCTCGCGATAAGAAGGAGGCTATTAGGGTAGAAATCACCCGGCTCTTAGCTGCCAGATTTATAAAAGAAGTGTATCATCCGAAATGGCTTGCCAACCCGGTTCTAGTTCAAAAGAAGAATAAAGAATGGAGAATGTGCGTTGATTATACCGATCTTAACAAACACTGCCCTAAAGACTCCTTTGCCTTACCCCGCATCGACGAACTCATCGACTCTACGGCCGGATGCGAGCTCCTGTCATTCCTCGATTGCTATTCCGGATACCACCAAATTTCTCTAAGAGAAGAAGATCAGCCCAAAACATCGTTCATCACACCCTTTGGGACATATTGTTACACAACGATGTCGTTCGGTCTCAAAAATGCAGGGGCCACGTACCAAAGGGCGATACAAAAATGCTTAGATGAGGAGATTCGAGCAGAGCTCGTAGCAGCCTACGTCGATGATATCGTCGTAAAAACAAGGCTGGCCCCTACGTTAGTAGATGACCTACGGGCAACTTTTGCCGCCCTAAACAACTTAACCCTAAAAAATGTACTTTCGGGGTCCCTTCCGGCATCCTGCTTGGCAACATAGTAAGTAAAGATGGCCTGAGGCCAAATCCAGAAAAAATACAAGCTGTCCTAAAGATGAAGCCTCCAAAAAGCGTAAAAGATGTCCAGAAGCTGACCGGATGTATGGCTGCTCTAAGCCGTTACATCTCGCGTCTTGGAGAAAAAGGCCTGCCATTTTTCAGGTTGCTCAAAGCTTCCGAGAAGTTTGAGTGGTCTGACGACGCTGAAATTGCCTTTCAAGAACTCAAGCAGCTTTTAACAACACCGCCCTTGCTAGCCGCACCACAGGATGATGAAACCCTGCTCATTTATATAGCGGCTACTGATCGGGTCGTAAGTACCGTCGTGGTCGTCGAGCACGAAGAAGAGGGGCAAGCCTACAAGATGCAGCGCCCGGTCTATTACATCAGCGAAGTACTGTTAACACTAGATTTTGGTCAACATTGAGAAGATGACAGGTGGACCCAATGAGCAGTGAGAAGAGCATTCGGTAGACGGCCAAGCGGTCGGTTACTCCATTCAGGAAATAGATATGGCAAGAGAAGCCGATCACGAGGATAATCGACCATGACCGTGATAGATTAAACGAGTATTCAAGAAGCCAGAGGGGTCTGATCTCATTGGCCAGGAGTTGGATTTGGTGGCCTTGTGATGTGGCAAGCAAGCAAAGAAGGCAATTTAAATATAAAAATATATAAAGCATGCACATCTCGACGTCCAGTTCTATATTTAGCATAAATGGCTTCATGATGAAGGAATATATATAAAGCATGCACATCTCGACGTCCACTTCTATATTTAGCATGAATGGCTTCACGATGAAGGAAAGGCTAGAAGACGGCATGCATGTCCAGTGTGCGGAGATGGACGTATAAGGCATTCGGCAAGTATCCATGCGGTCGGCTAGTTTCCAAAGATTCAGCAACTGCTCATGCGGTCGGCTATTCTGAGAAAAGGGAGTTTCCATTGAAACGACGGAAGCGAGAGCCGATCGGGCAACAAAATTGCGACATTTAAGGCAATGATGATTCCGAAAGGAGTTGAAGGCCAAGAATATTGTATTTTCCTTTAATATTTTATAGTCGTGTCCTCTTAGGACTTGTATTGCGTCCAGGGTATAAATATAAACCCTTGGCTATTGTAAAAAGTGTTCACAACTACATCAATACAAACTGGCCCCGTGCCATCTTTCGAGTCCCTAGTCGTGTCGTCGAGTTCTTCGAGAGGAATCATCGATCCGTCAACCTCCGTAAGTACCGGCAACCTTGCTATCATGTCTAGTATCATGCGGTGGATTTAGATATGATGCAAGTAGTCTCGTACGTTAAGCTTAGTATCGTGCGGCGGATCTAAGCTTATGACAGGAAGTTTTTGCTTATGGCTTATATCGTGCGGCGGATTAAGTCATGAGTAAAAATAGTTATCAGCTCTGTTAGATTTGGCAGATCTAATAGATTCATTAAGTTATCACGTGTTATATGTTTTATTTATTTAATTCGTACAACACTTTTTGCCCAATCCAGATTGATCTTTATTCGGCCTTGTTGCATGAGTTCAGTCATGCTTTGCTAATCATAAATCATGATGGCCGAATTAACTTTCAATCTAGATTGTTACATGTTGTGGGTTCATGCACGCCGATCATGTTTAGGCTTTGATAGAGCTGGGTGCCGTACGGCAGGTGTAGGTTTTAGATTAGTCTAACCATGCTTTGCTTGTATGTTTCTTCTTCATGGACCCCAGTTCGGCTAGTTTGCCGATCTTGGTTAAGCTTACATGAGTAATGAGTACGTATAGATTTGTTCAAATATACATGTGCTTTTAGCTTCTTATAATTAGATCGTATCATGCGGTGGATTAATCTAATTATAAGGAGTGATGTAGATTTATAGCAAGTGGTATCATGCGGTGGATTAGCTTTGCTTGAGTTTACACCTGACGGGTTTATGAAGGCTAGACGTGCGACTGACTAGCTGGATTGGCCTATGCATATGTTATCCGGATAGATTTATATTTACAAGTTGCCCTCTTTATCCTTTTGTTACTTATACGTTCGGCATTCAACATGTTTATGAGCTTTATCTTTTATACTTGCCGAATGACATTTATGAACTTGTTCCGACAAATAGCTTCTATAGCTATGTGCCGTCGTGATTGGCTTTCAAAGCCGTACATATGGAACTGTCTGGTCTCACCCGGCACGTTCCAAGGTATTCTCACACTTTTATCCCTTGTTGGTTTTCACGTCAAACCGACTGGCACGTTTCCGGATTCAGTACGCTCCGGGCACCCGATTGAAGCCAGCTTTGTTCGGCTTGCTGTGTGCCTTGATGCGAGGCATCACGTTTTGCGTCAACAAGTACTCAACGACTCGAAATCAAGGTACCCTCAGGTGCAAAAATTGCTATATGCAATACTAATTACATCCCGTAAACTGAGGTATTATTTCAACTATTATTCTATTACGGTGGTTACTGAGTACCCACTAGGAGATATTTTACGCAACAAGGACGCAAACGGTCGTATAATCAAATGGGCTCTTGAACTAGCCCCCTTCTCCCTTGAGTTTCGCAGCCGCACGTCCATCAAATCTCATGCGCTCGTTGATTTCGTCATTGAATGGACAGACATGACTACCCCCCTCCCTCCGACCAGCAGCGAGCACTAGGTAATGTATTTCGACGTATCCCTGAATCTCGAAGGAGCAGGAGCTGGAATACATTTTATATCGCCTTCCGGAGACAAGCTGAGCTATGTCCTCCGGATCCATTTCAAAGCATCCAATAATGCAGCTGAATATGAAGCTTGCCTACACGGCCTTCGGATCGCAGTCGAGCTGGGAGTAAAAAGGCTAGAGGTATTCGGCGATTCTGCTCTAGTCATAAACCAAGTTAACAAGGACTGGGACGCAACCAACGAAAAAATGGACGCTTACGTCTCCCAGATAAGAAAACTTGAGGGAAAATTTTATGGTTTGCAATTTCAGCACGTGGTACGGGCAGACAATCAGGCAGCTGATGCTCTCTCCAAAATAGGTTCGTCCAGGTCCCAGATCCCTCATGGCGTTTTCGTCCAAGACCTAGTCAAACCATCCATCAAACAGGAAATACCCGGGGCTGCCGACCAGTCGCCGACCGACCAGATCGTTGCTTCCGTCCAGCTAACAGGTGATGATTGGAGAGAGCAGTTTATAAGATACCTCACTAGCACGGACGTTCCTCAAGACAAGATTGAAGCTGAGCGCCTCATTTGGCGCAGCAAGCAGTACATTTTGGTAGATGGAAAGCTTATGCGCAAGAACGCAAAAGAAGAACTGCTCCTGAAGTGTGTTTCTCAAGAAGAAGGCATCCGAATCCTAGCAGACATTCACGCCGGCACATGTGGTAACCATGCCGCCTCCCGAACGCTGGTCGGGAAAGCATTCCGAGTAGGTTTCTGTTGGCCCTCTGCCGTGGCGGACGCAGAGAAGCTGGTCAAGTATTGTGAAGGGTGCCAGTTTTTCGCTAAACAAATCCATGTTCCGGCACATGATCTCCAGGCCATACCAGCCTCTTGGCCTTTCTCGTGTTGGGGTCTAGACATGATCGGACCATTCAAAACAGCACCAGGCGGTCTCAGGTACGTCTACGTTATAATCGACAAGTTCTCTAAGTGGATAGAATACAAGCCGTTGGTCAAACCCACAGCTCAAAAGGCAGCAGAGCTGCTAAATGATATCATTCATCGCTTCGGCCTACCCAATTGTATAATCACCGATCTCGGCTCAACCTTCACCGGCTCGGACTTCTGGGATTTTTGCAATGAAAGAGGCATAGTTGTCAAGTACGTCTCCGTAGCTCACCCAAGAGCCAACGACCAGGTGGAGCGAGCAAATGGTATGATACTCGATGCATTAAAGAAAAGGCTACACAGGGCAAACGAACAAGACCAAAAAGCTGGTCGATGGTTGAAGGAATTGCCAGCAGTAGTATGGGGCCTCCGAACGCAGCCTAGCAGAAACACAGGTTTCTCGCCATACTATATGGTGTTCGGCGCAGAAGCGGTCTTACCAGCAGATATAGCATTCAGATCGCCAAGAGTGGAGAAATACAACCAGAACAAATCCGACCAGCCCAGAGAACTAGAAGTCAACTGCATTGAGGAGCGAAGATTGGATTCGTGCATCTGAACCGCGAAATATGTCGAGGGGTTACGAAGATACTTCAACTGAAACGTCAAAGAAAGATTCTTTATCGTAGGAGATCTAGTCCTGAGACGAATCTAAAATACCGCCGGATTGCACAAACTCTCATCTCATTGGGAAGGCCCCTATCTCGTCAAACAAGTCACAAGACCAACCTCTTACAGGCTGGCCGACCTAAATGGGACTGATGTCCCAAACTCCTGGCATATCGACCAGCTCCGGCGTTTTTATGCATAACTACCTGGGGATCAAAAGATATGTACTCATCTCTGTACTTTCATCACATATTATGAATAAAACATCGTCTATTTGCCCCAAGTTTTTTTTTCCGTCACGCGCCAACTCGGCAAGCAAAATAAAGTTCAAACATACCAAGTTACATCCGTAACGATTGATTGTTTACAAAAACTAATCCAATACATTCATGGTTCTATGGACCGCTGGGCTCCCCAGGCTCCCCGAACAGGTCCAGGTCCTTAACAAGAGTAATGGCCGTCTCCCGGGATTCTTCATTCAGCTCAGACGCTTGGGCTTCCGAAGTATTCCGAGGAAAGCCACTTTCCAATCTCTTCATGTTAATCCCTGGATAATGGGCTCGCGTGACAGCCAGGACATAGGCAGCAACCTGCTCGCCAGCATCAGCCACAAATTTCTTCATGGCTGCCCATGACCCAGCACACTGCTCCAGCCTACTGTCTGGTCGGGGCAGGAGGCCTCCAGCCCCATATACGGCATTCAGAACCGGAGTGATCCCTCGCACCATGGCGTGGCATCGCCCTTCCCAGCTCTTCAAGTCTCGACAAACCATTGCAATTTGGTTTTGTCAAGAACGGCGTCGCTCTACAACAAACCAACAATAACAAGTCACAAACACCTCGAAGGCAGTACGCACTGAAACAAAAAGGATTCAACGGCAACCTTCAAGCTCCTTCTCCAATTCATCCGCTCGCGTCTTCTCCCTGGCAGCCACAGCCTCGCCATCCAGCACCTTGAGCTTCTCCACAGCGACCTGCGAGGCAAGCTCTGTTCCAACAAAGTTTGTCAAACAGTCAAGCACAAGTCATTCAAAAAAAAGGAGGGGGGGTTTTATGGTTCTTACCCTCATTTTCACGACGAAGCCGCGCGATCTCAGACGCTGCCTCTCTGCAGCTTCGCGCAGCTCGACCTCAGTTTGCCGAGCACTATCAAGGTCCGCCCGGTATCGAGTGCATGCTTCCTCAAGTTTTTTCTTGGCATTGAGCAAAGGGCCGACGGACTCAAAGCATTTACGGCGCTCCTCCGACAAATCCGATAACCCCTGCAAGACAACGTAAATACTCGACATTTAAATTCACGCGAATCATCTTCACAAGCATCACATATTATGGAGAATTACCTGTGCATATTTATGAAGTTGACTAAGCATCCGGTCAAAGTTCTTCATCGGACGGTTGTCGGTGTTTTCCTCATGGAACACCCACTCGCCAGCTCGCTGATGTGCCACTCTGATTATCCGCTCCGGAGATCTAGGTGGCCGAGGAATCTCCACGACATCATCTTCGGGCGCCACAGGCACTTCTTCAGCCCCCACGGGATCCATAGCACGCCCAACTACGCCACGCGCGTTTACCTCCGGAGGAGGAAGCGATGCATTCGGGGGCGCTTGGGCTAAGTCAGATGGCTCACGACCACCCAGCGACCCCAGGTCGGGGGACCTCCTGTTACCCGACCTGGTCTCCTGAGCGCCCGCCGATGTCGGCTGCTCATCAGCTCCTCCATCCGGCGCTCCATCCACGGGCGGTTCCTCCCGTAGCTGCTCGGACTCCGTATCTAGGGCACCGGTCGGCTCGGGGGTCCTGCCCTCTTCTACAGCCTCAACCTCTGGCACGAGATCGCTAACAAGGAAAAAAGCAAAAGAAGTCAAGAACATGGTGGTAGCCATAAAATTGTGACAAAGGCAGCCGAATACTCACAGGTCGCTGACCCGTAGACCACCCTTCAGCTTCAGCCCCTTGGGCTTTTGCGAGGTCTGAACGGTCCCGGTCGGCTCCTCGACCCGGACGCGTTTAGGCACCGGCGGCTCTTCATCGTCATCATC
Organism: Coix lacryma-jobi var. lacryma-jobi; assembly: GCA_009763385.1. Classification (NCBI taxonomy): domain Eukaryota; kingdom Viridiplantae; phylum Streptophyta; class Magnoliopsida; order Poales; family Poaceae; genus Coix; species Coix lacryma-jobi. The sequence goes on along the minus strand of CM019831.1, from coordinate 12,922,616 downwards.
ATCATCCCAGTCACGAATGGACCCGGAGGCATTGCGAGCCGCTCCGCCCGGAATCTCCAAAGGGCCTTCAGCTCGCGCCGACGACCTCGTGGCCGCCCTCCGACCAGAAGCCACGCGCTTACCCGCAGCCCTCGCAGCTAACGGGTCCATCACGTCCACAGCTCCCTTGTCCTTTCTCATCTTTTCAGTGGCTGCTTCATCAGCTTGGGAGTGTGGAGGACGGCTGGTCGGAGACCCCTTATCCACACTTTTCGGCCACTCGGTCGATGACATGTTTGAGACATACACACTAGAGCGATCCTACAAAACAACCCAAACCAGCATCATCACCACTGCAACAGAACACAATCAGCAAAATGAATTAAGAGACAACTCACATCTGTAACAGGCCGCGCTAGGCTGAATGGTTGCGTAATCTTCTTTGGCGCTTTCCAATCAGAGAATTGGAGCACCACGTGAACACGCCTTTCCAGCTCCTTAGACTCTAAGTCTTCGGCACGCTCACGGGTAGCGTCAGCCCGACCAGCATACTCAAAGCCAGGATGCACCCTCTCCTTGCACGGCTGTATCCGACGGTGCATGAAGTTGGCAGTAATCTGGATTCCATCAGAAGTTATCTCCTTCAATAAACTAAGCAGCTCCTGGACCTACTCCATGTCACTTGATGAAGGCTTAGATGACCAGGTCCAACTAGAATCAACCACCTTCCCCACGTCACAGCTTAGAGCGGGAGTCTGGCATTGCGTCATGTAGAACCACTTCTCTTGCCAGCCGCTCACATTACTCTGCAAAGGAACGCTGATGTACTCGGACGCCATCCCCTCGCGCAGCAGGATGTATGCGCTACCCGCAATGCGTGAACCACGGCTGTTCTTCTTCAGTTGAAAGAAATAGCGAAACAAATTGAAATGCGGTTGTATTCCAAGAAACGCCTCACATAGTTGGATGAAAATGGCCACAGACAAGATGGAGTTTGGCCCGAGATTGCAAAGTCCAATCCCCCAAAATTCAAGCAGACCACGGAGGAAAGCATGGCATGGCAGACCAAATCCTCTAATGAAATAATCCTCGAAGACAACTATCTCATCAGCATTGGGTTGAGGATAAGTCTCACCAGTCGGCGCTCTCCAACCGCCGGTCACCTTGTCCGGCAGCAGTCCACCGGCGGCAAGACGGTCGATACTCTCCTCTGTACTCTTGGACGGAACCCATTCTTGGTCCAATCTCACAGCCGTCGCCGCCGTAGTCTTCCTCGTCCTCCGCGCCATCGGTTTCGCCGGAACAATGCAAGCTTCGTCGCCGATTTCTGCGTTTTTGGATCTAGGGCTACAACGCAAGGTTCGGCGGAAGGAAAGGAAATGGGGAATGGCAACGGTCAGGGTAAGTTTTGACTATGCGGCGCTTCCCTTTATAACCTAGTGTGCGACCCTTTGGGAATCTCACCCGCCGCGTGAAAGGCTTTTCGTACCACAACAATCAATACGGCCCATTTTACCGGCCCAATAGTTGAGCCTTCTATGAATCAACAAAATTTATCCATTTTATTAATAATGTAATAATCGTCAGCCTTCTCAGCAAAGCTGGGGACTGGTCAGACGGCCAGTTACAGGCACACACGTGGCAGAGCTGCGTTGTCTTCACGACCAGCTTCACCAGTCATACTGGGGACTGGTCGGCTTTATCGCCAGCCTTGTCAGCAAAGCTGGGGACTGGTCAGACGGCCAGTTACAGGCACACACGTGGCAGAGCTACGTTGGCTTCACGACCAGCTTCACCAGTCATACTGGGGACTGGTCGGCTTCATCGTCAGCCTTCTCAGCCAAGCTGGGGACTGGTCAGACGGCCAGTTACAGGCACACACGTGGCAGAGCTGCGTTGGCTTCACGACCAGCTTCACCAGTCATACTGGGGACTGGTCGGCTTCATCGCTAGCCTTCTCAGCAAAGCTGGGGACTGGTCAGATGACCAGTTACAGGCACACACGTGGCAGAGCTGCGTTGGCTTCACGACCAGCTTCACCAGTCATGCTGGGGACTGGTCGGCTTCATCGCTAGCCTTCTCAGCAAAGCTGGGGACTGGTCAGACGGCCAGTTACAGGCACACACGTGGCAGAGCTGCGTTGGCTTCATGACCAGCTTCACCAGTCATACTGGGGACTGGTCGGCTTCATCGCCAGCCTTCTCAGCCAAGCTGGGGACAAGTGAGACGACCAGTTGCAGGCATACACGTGGTAGAGCTGCGTTGGCTTCACGACCAGCTCCACCAGTCATACTGGGGACTGGTCGGCTTCCTCGCCAGCCTTCTCAGCAAAGCTGGGAACTGGTCAGACGGCCAGTTACAGGCATGCACGTGGCAGAGTTGCGTTAGCTTCACGATCAGCTTCACCAGTCATACTGGGGACTGGTCAGCTTCTTCGCCAACACCCTCAGCAAAGCTGAAGACTGTTCAAACTGCCAGTTACAAAAATTACAACATAGATATATGGACACATTTTGACATACAGCAGTCACCAGTACAAGTACAATCAAGATCTAAAACGCTACTCTAGTACAATCAAGGTACAGAGTCTTGATACATAATGCACCAAGAACTAGGTACAGCGAGAGGTAGCAAAGCAGATACAGAACCTTGGGTAGACACATGAGCCCTTTCAGTTCGTCCCAAGGTGGGTCTTAGGCACCGCCCCAATGCTCAAGGAACTCCGGGCAAGACCATCACCCTCGCCGCCCTTTTGACAACCTGTGACTCCGAGGTTATCTACGAGTGGTAGTCACAAGAGTTCTTCTAGGCGCACCTCTGTATCCCTCTGCTACCGACTACTTAGAAACCATCCTAATGGATGATCCATTCACAAGAGTTCTTCTAGACACCTCATTTATCTTATAAAAGTAAGATATCCGGGGGTTTGGCCATCTCTACCAAAGATATCATAATCAGACTAAGGGAAGCCATATGCTAAAGAAGGCGTGAGTTCTCTGCTATTCAGGCAGGGTTTTTATAGGTGGTTCCTTCCTGGTCCATAGACATTGTCTATGAATAAAACTGACCGTGGGATCAATTATTCAACTTATGTACTGTGTTACATGTGAAGTTTGCCATTGGTGATGGATTCGATTCTCACATGTCCGTCACGAAGACAACGACAAAACTTGCAGTTGCGGAAAACAACAAAAGTCATAGTCGAGACGTACAGATAAGGCAGACCATCGTTTGTCACAGGTTCAACAGAGTAAAGGCTACTGAATGTGATAGCGTACGGTGAAATTTGAAGAACGGCCAGGAAAGGTACATTTTAAAGAAAAACATAGCAGTAAAAAGTTGATGCTCTTGTCTGCATATGGTGTGGTTATTCTGTCATGGATCTACAGTTCATTTCATGACCTTGGCATCACATGACCGAGTCATCTATTGCCAAGCTCAGGGACTACCGTGTATACATGGCGCTATGTTGTGCATGTATATTTTTATTCTTTTTTTTATTTTCTGACATTGGCATCACATGACCGAGTCATCTATTGCCAAGCTCGGGGACTAAGTGGGCACACTTCACCTGGTCGGTGAGTATGGAGGCGAACTTCAGCATGGTCGCTCTAAAGACTGGACAGTTGTTGCTGTTATGTAACTATAAAGTGGGCACACTTCACCAGACTTCCAGAAGTTGTTTTTTCTTTTTTAAGAGCACATTACATCTTGCGGGTTCATGATACGGCGGTCAAACAGAATATAACTTGATCGGAGATCAGGTTTTGAAGTGTGGATGAAGCTGTTCGGAGATGTTGTCAAGATCTCTTTTCACCACTTCAAGATTCAATGTGCTCGGGGACTAGCTGTGGGGGTATAAACCCAGGTATCCTCACGGCTAGACTTGGGCTGCTTCATGAAGGCCGGCCCAACTCGCTGCGAAGGATCGTGACGTCATAGCCCAGCTGGTCGGGCAAGCGGCCTAGCTGGTCGGATGACGGCGCGGGAGCCTTTTCAGACAAGGAAGCACAGTCGGTTAGGAAAGATATCGTGTTCTCCATGGTATGAGATTGTAATCGACTAGGTTTCCTTATTCTATCATGAGATCCGATCTACTAGGATTTGTAACCCTTCTCCTCACAGCTATATAAGGCGAGCAGGGACCCCCCTCTCAAAAACACGTTCATCAATATACGGAGTAGACAACTCGACACAGGACGTAGGGTATTACGCTGAACTCGGCGGCCCGAACCTGGATAAACCCTCGTGTTCATCTAGTTTCGTCCCTGTGTCACGTCCGGATCATCGTTCCACGTGCCTTCCCCACTAATCTACCACCTCGGGAATACCCCTAGGTGGGCTATCGACCGTATTCCGTCGACAATCATCCATACCTTCAGCAACCTCGTCCTCGTCATCAAAAAGAGGCTCACCAACCTCGTGATCACCTGCACGCTCAAAACAAGAAGAAGGACAAACCATGGTCTCGTCGAAGGTGACATCTGATGTCTCCATGACTCGGTTAGTGTCAAGGTTAAGTACACGATAAGCTCGAGTATGAGTGCCATAACCCAAAAACACACCATCAGAAGAACGAGACTCAAACTTGTCCAAGTTGCCCTTTTTGAGTATAAAACAATGGCAACCAAAAACTCAAAAATAACTCACCTTGGGTAGTTTTCCAAAACGCAACTCATAAGAGGTCTTTTTCAAGAAAGCTCGGAGAAAAATGCGGTTGGAAATGTAACATGCAGTGCTCATAGCTTCGGCCCAATATCGCCTAGGAGTCCTATGCTCATCGAGCATCGTCCTCGCCATCTCTACAAGGGTCCGATTCTTCCTCTCTACAACACCATTCTGTGGCGGTGTGTAGGGGGAATAAAACTGATGCTCTAAACCCAAAGAGTTACAAAACTTCTCAAAATCTGAATTCTTGAATTCGGAACCATTATCACTCCTAATAGCTCGCATCGAGTTCAAAGGGAACTCGTTCTGAAGACGCAAAATCAGATTGCGAGCAAAGGAGAAAGTCTCGGTCTTCTCAGCTAAAAAGAAAACCCACGAATATCTCAAAAAGTCGTCAACAACAACAAGCACATACCACTTCCCCCCAACTGAGCTCACCCGAGCCGGACCGACAAGGTCCATGTGCAAAAGCTCTCCAAGGCGCTTGGTCATGACCTGAGTCACTGGATGGTGGGGAGCGGCAACCATCTTCCCATGTCTACAAGAATGGCAAACAAGATCCTTCTCCATGGATAACTTGGGCAATCCTCGGATTAGGCCAAGTGAACTAAGCCTTGCAAGCAAGTCGAAGCTCAAATGTCCTAGTCTCCTATGCCACTTCCAAAGATCAGAGGAGGAAGGTCCAGCCACAAGACAACGAGAAGTGCCAAAAGACTCCGAGAAATTCGCACGAAAGACTTTTCCAAAGGGCGAAATCATACAAACAAGATTGCCCTGAGGATCCAAAATACGACTGAGATTCGGTTTAAAACGAATCTCATAGTCATCATCAAAGAGTTGTGAAACAGAAAGAAGGTTAAAATGCAAGTTAGAAACAAGAGCAACATCGCGCAACACAAAGTGCTCATTAACTCACACCGACCCACGAGACAAAACCTTACCTTTGCTATTGTCGCCGAAGGTGATAAACTCCTTTCCGGCGACTGGACTAAGACTGGAGAACCACTTGGCGTTTCTGGTCATGTGCCTCGAGCAACCGAAATCCACCAACCAAACGTTCTCCAATCGTTTTACCTACATCAATAAAAAGACATAGGGTGAGCATACGGTCCAACACTGGGGTCAGTGAAGTAAGGGGAATACCAGTGTTGGGTCAACTGCTCAAAAGAACGGTTAGCAGAAAAACCATTCCTAGCACGCCTACGGGAGGAGCGATCACCACGCTGAGGAAAACGTGGTCTGCTGGGGAAAGAGCGCTCACCGCGATACTCAAAACGTGGTGGGGGAAAACGCTCCACTACAAAGCCACCGCCACGGGGTCCATAGCCTACAACTGCAGGCTCCCGCCGGGCACGACCTCCTCGCGGCCTAGGCTTAGGAACTTGAGGTTCTAGACCTCTAGGCCTAGCAGCTCTCCTCGGAGCTCTCCTCTGAACATTCGGCACATGTACATCATGGAAAGGATGGTACATGTTCGGGTTGTTCATGTCCCTTGCACGGCGCGCCTCTCTCTTGTGTCGAAAGCAAAACTCACTCAAGTGTCCATCTCGCCCATAGTGCTCACAATGGTACCTCACCGCTCTCAAAGGGGGTTGTTGGTACTCACGGTAGTGGGTGTGGATCACTTTGCCCTTCTGTGGCATAAGCTCCTCCTGGATGGGTGGCATGGTGTCCAGCTTGTTCTTGAGGTGGTTTGGTTTTGGAGCCCATGATTGTTTCTTGGGTGGAGCTCTCGGAGGTTCCACAAATACACCATCCTTGGTGTTAGGCTTGAAAGGCTCTTTGGGTGGAATCTTGGTAAGCTTGGGAGTAGTGGTGGAGTTGGGCTTCTCACATGGGTTCAGACCACTCGACTCTCCAATCTTCCCAAAGGATGACACATCAACACCCGGAGCAAAACCTACACCTGGACCTCCAGCAGCTCGCTTGAATTGGGAGATCATCATCCCGAGCTGTGGCTCACCACAAGACACCCATGACAAGATGGTCCGAAGGTATGTGTTTTCCTCCTCAGTTTGCATCTTGTCATGCTTCACGTTGGCTATCTCCATCTCCAGGCTCTCACACAAAACACACCTGGACACACAAGTGCTACCCGAGCTGGCCTTCTCAAGAGACACAATCTTGGCATTCTTCTCTGCCAACTCGGATTGCAAGACAGGACAAGTCTTGCACGCACCCAACAACATGGGTCTAGCCCGGAGCTCATCCACCTCTCCAACCAACGCAGCATACTTACCTCTCAAGGTGAGAAGGTCAGTCATGTGCGTGGTTGTTGACACTGGTTATCTATCAAAATTAAAGGATAAATAAATATAAAAAGGGCATGAATTCAATCACCAACAAAGGTTTAGGGTTTTAATTGACAATATTCCACAAGTTTTGGTGAATTGTGATTCTGCAGGGACTAAACCAGGAAACCAGCGCTGATTGCTTCCCCTAGAAGGAAACCGACGCGAGATAACGCAACCGGCACGTCAGGAATATTCTAGAAGACTCCAGAGGACACCAGAAGACACCAGGAGGACGGGCACCACGGGACTCTGCCAGGTGGGACCGACCGGTCCCACCATGAGACCGATCGGTCTCCCCCCGGGCCCACTGGCTTCCGTCTTCTGCAAGCTTCCTCCACCGACCTCAAGGATGCATCTTAGCCGTACCTTAAGTCGGTTTGATCCAACGGCCGCGGTTGATCCCTCAGGGCTATATAAGCAGCCCCAGACCCCCCTCTCTAGGCATCTCCCTCTTCATTATTCATCTCCATATCAGAAACTAGGGTTCCAATGTAGAAGTAGAGGTCCCTCTAGATGAATCTCTTCTAGTTCATCTAGAATTAGATCTAGTTCATCTAGTTGTAATCAAGAGTTAGCTTTCAAGTAGAAGACTAGATACCCATCAATTAGGATTAGAACCTAGTCTTATTCTAGAACTAGAAGAGAGAGAGAGAGGAAGAGATCAAGAGGAAGCTCCGGCCTGTCGGATCAACTTCTTCATCTTATACCTGTGGATTCGAGTTCTTCATCGACTTGCTTCGACGATTGTTTCGGTAATCGACATCTATATTTAAGATTGAGCTATTGTTCTTATTGTTCTTAAGGTTTATGACTCTCCTTTGAGTACTTTAATTCTAGTCGCTCTAGAGTTGGAGTAGTTGGATAGTGTAAGCGTGGTGCTTAGACTTGATAGCTCATATTTACCTCCTATAACGCCGGTAGTAGTGGTAGTTCGCAAGGGTGACTCTTATAGCCTTGTTGATTCTTCTATAGTTCACTTACCCGTGTGTAGGCTCGGTAGGATTATACATTTGCATAAAAGAATCATACTCTGTTTGTGACCTTTTATGGCAACTTCCCTAATAAGAATAATATAAACATATCACTCTTAAGTTGGATATAGATAACCTTAGTGATCCCCTCTATACTTTTAGCTTCTCCGTCCTTATTAGTTACTCAGGGGTTATACACTTGAGACTCATCGCTATCCGTTCCTTTGGGTTCGATATTAAAACTGGGTTACTCTGGTGAAGTGCTACATCGGTAGATTTTATCTGTGCGCTTGCGGATAATGTAGAGTGTGCTTTAATTTATACCAACAAGCATTTCTGGCGCCGTTGCCGGGGAACGGTAGATCATCTTACGTCTTAAGTATAACCTTGTAATCATACTTTTATCTTTTTCCTTTTTTGTCCCAGTCTTTTCATTATTTTTGTTTTCATTCTTATGAATGTTGTTTTTGAATTCCACTCTTATCTATCACTTCCCCATGAGCAAGCTATAACCAATAGAATCCTTATACCCCATCATAATACCTGGTTATGAGCTATGCCTACCTTTCTGCTACACTGTCCTTGTAATGAGCATAGAAATATAATTATGAAAATATTCCTTCGGGTATTCTTGTCACTAACCTTTCCAGGTCTGGAGCAGAAAAGAACGAAGGAACAACAAATACAAGGTATGTCCCACCAATCATCATGCAACATTGAATTACAGGCTTTCTAAGAATATCTCTTGCCATGTTGCTATGTTGGTTGTCCCTACTTTAAGATATGCTCATACACTAATCATACTCTTTCATCACCATCTGAATAAATCTCTACAATGCTTTCATGTTATCTTTATTTGCTATAGTTTATTCTTTGGTTTTGAAGTATTATCATACACCTTTTAAATTAGGCATGAGCTTAGTTTAACTGTTTTCATGAATTAAAGTAAGACATGATGTCTGGTTTGATTCTTGAGCTAAAAGGTGTGCTAATTTTACCTCTAAAGGCTTTTAAATTAAGTATGGTGCTTAGGTTAAAATGCCTTCCTAGATCAAATTAGACGTGGTGTCTAGGTTGATTTCTGAACTGATAGTATGCTATAGTAGATATTGGATATTTTTGTTGGACTAACCCCTGCAGGAAAACTTTCATTATTAATTTGGGAAAGTCCGGAGATGAACTCACACTGGAGATGAAGCAAGGCGTACAATGAACTTCAACAACTTTGCACAATGAAGACTCAGCTCATTCATCATGGATGAAAGAACTGTGAGTATCAAAGTTTATTTATTTTGTCTTCTACTACAAGTTATCTTTTGCCTTGAATCATGTTAAAGTGCAGCCAACACAAAAAATACTAGTCTACGCTAAAATAATTCTAAAAACATCTTTTTATTAGCATAGATGCAAAATACATAAGTTATGGACAACAACTCATGCTTCAAATTCTTGCAATCTTTCGGGTATATATATCCACTAACGTTATGCAGGAGAGAGATTTTGTTCATCCATGGTTTGGTCTGAACATTGAAGATCCAAAACTCAAGCCATAAACACACAAACCTACTCTCAGATCACAAATGGTGCTAGCCTAGCTTTGAGTCTTGCTTAGCGCTGATGACAAACAGGATGCAACTTACCTCGTATGAGACAACCTATGCCTGCAACCATCATTGTCCAAGACATCAAGACAAGAAGTGGGGAGTTATCTTCTTTTTAATCAAGAGCTAGCTTGGGAGACAAGATGGTACCACTACAACAATAGCAAGATCTACAAGTCAAACACATGAACATGTTGTTGGGAGTCCATCTACATCATAAGCCAGCCTGGGAGAGAATTCCGTTGTCTAGATATGTTTCACAATCAAAGGGGGGAAGGAGAAACCCAACTTCAAAAATATTGATCTTCTACCCACCACTTTGATCAGTACAAACCACTAGATGCTGCCCCAGTCAAGAAGAGAAGTTTGATCCATCACTCATTCTTGGAAGATCGTTCTTGAACACCATCAATGTTATCATCTTTGCTGGACCTGGAGAAGTCAACTTTTGGATCTTTTGTTGATTCTTCAACAACTACATCACTTATGAGCAGCCAAAGAGAACCAAGAGAAGACGTCGAAGGGAGAACCAACTGCCGAGAATTGAGGAGGGCATCATGAAGGATGAAGCCACTGCACCACATGAGTTAGAAGATGAAGAGATAATACCTGAGCCAGTAAATCAAGAAGAACAACCGATAAGATCTCCATCATCTAGACATTGTTGAGAGGACAAGTCTCAGTTGTGACATTACAAGACAAAAGACTCTCATGGAGGCACTCGAGTAGCAGCTCTAAATTCAAGTCTCTTGCCAACCCAATGATTAAAGGAAAACAAGAAAGGTTGACAAGAGAAGAATGCGGAACTGTCCCTACATCCTCATAGTACAAAATTGATACAAGAAAGCGAGAGGATCCTAGTCAGCATACTCGAGGAACAATGAGCCTTCATTGATAAGTCGACACAAGAGAAGGAAGGTCAATACCTCTAAAGATGATTCCACTGTGATCTTCCTCCTCTCAAGAACAATGTGAGACAAGCAAGAGAAGACAAACTAGCTAGACAAGGGGAGCTTCCAAAAGGTGGTTCAGCACAATCACTCTCCAATGACAAAGTAACATTTCAAGGTAAGTAACCATCACTATAAAAGCTTCTTCTTGATTCTAGTATGAACATAAATAAAGAACTAAACATGTTTAAGTTGCACCTCACTTGATCCAACCTAATCAACTCAACATGCTCAGTCCTTTGATCTTTGTTCCTAGCTCTACTCTCTTGAATCTCACTGTCTTAACTAAATGAGCTAAAATGTTGTGCATCTAACCTTTGAAAGATGATATATCTCAATTATGAAAAGATCGACACTTTATGCATAGATTATCCTTCCTTGGGTTAAGTAATTTGATCTGTTAAATATTTTAAGATGCTACTTTTATGCTCATCCTCTGATCATATCACTCATGCTAAGATTGAATAGAACACATAAACAACAAGTTTGTCTTGTGCAATGTGCCTAAGGTTAGAGGGGAATAAACAAAACTTTTGGTTCTGTTGGTGTTTTTCCACCAACAGAGCCCATACACTTGATCTCTACCTTGTCTTTATGAGCAGGACACACTCTTGAGCAAAACATGGAAAAGTCACTCTCAAATTCTACAGAGTAAAGGTCCTAGATCTACAAGAACATGCACACTGAGCAAGATGCTGCCAGCTTCCATAATTAGTGCTTCACTTCAAACTGCTGGATGAACGAAGAACATGAGTGACACCATATCAAGAGGCATAAACAAGAAGGAATGATGGAAGACGTCGTAGTCAGAATTAGAGGTCATGAAGTCCCCACAGACTTCTTGATCCTCGACATGAGAAGACGATGATGTCCACCTCATCCTAGGAAGACCATTCCTCTATGCTACAAGTACAATCATCTACAAGAGGAAATCCATTTTCACTTTCCTGGAGAAAAGGTACGATGCTACTTCATGAACTACATACCCAATGAAGCACTCAAGTAGAACAGAAGTGAAAGACACCGCTCTCAATGCCAAAGAAGACGAACTATCAAGAATAGAGGGGCCAATCACCAAGAAGAAGTTATCGACACTGTCCCAGAAAAGAAAGAACAAAAGAAACCTCAAGACAGTGAACCACAAGGAAGTGAAGACCCAGACCAAGAAAGTATGAAAGAAAAAGCCTGCACCTAAGAGGTATAATCAGTAACAACTTTCCAAACGTCTGACATACCTTGGGAGGTCTAAACCAAGGGAAGGTCTGGTTCGTCGGACCTAAAAATCCGAACCTTCGCCAAAAGGTAAAAATCGGTAGTTATCCTCATATTTATTTTCCTGCATATTTCTCATATTTAATTCTTAGTTATTTATTATATCATCATATTTAATCATTGCATCATCATATTTAATTCATAAACATTTTAATTTATGCATTGCATTAGAAAATAAAATAAAAATATTGCATTTGTTACACTACATCATAAACTATGAAGCCCCATATGAATAATTCTATGGTGTGTAAAAACCCACAAGGATATTCACCGTGGTGGCATAAAAATAATAAATATACATGCATTCATCCTGTTGCATTTTCCCTTGCATCATAAAAATATAAAAATATAAAAATATTAAGAAAGAGATCTTACTGAAATTCTAGACAATCAAGGCTTAAGTGGCCAACCGCTAATATGTTCCACAAGTTTTGTTGTCTATTTGAGTTTCACAGGATTTAAAAGGCCAAGAAAAAGCTAACAAGCAAGTGAATGCTCCATCCACTATTGGAGCACTGTATCAACAAACATCGACATCAATCAAAGCTCTAATAGAGGAAGGACATATCCATTGCCAGTCTGCTACATTGCAAGATCAAACGACTACGTCAACATTCAGCTTGGGGGAAGGCACCCCCATGTATCCACGTAAGTACCTTTATCCTCTTAAGTTTTTCATTCTATAAATAAATTCAAAACACCAAAAATATGTGAGCACATGAAGGCTCACCCTTAAAAAGAAAAGAACAAAAATATGTGGGCACATGAAGGCTCACCATTAATTAAAAAGAGACAAAAATATATGGGCACATGAAGGCTCAACGCTATTAAGGGAACCAACTTGGGGGAGACGCACCCCCGTTATCTTCGTGATTCAGGTATGTCTTTATTATTACTACTACTATTATTAGCTTTTATCTTAAAGTGCGTTAGATTAAATAAATAAAATAGTGTGTCTAGTGTGTTTTAAGAAGTTGATGACTAAAGAAAAACCTGCTCTCTTTCTAATCTTTTGCATGGAAATGATGAATAGTTGCTCTATCTAATTTCTTTCAAATACCTAGTCTTCAAAGCATAAGTTCTCCTCATTGATAATGATGCCGTAAAATAAAATTAATACATGGATGGCAAATTCTTAATCTAAGGTCTAGGTAATTGGGATATGACATGTGATGATCTGAGCTGCTATTATCTTGTTCTAAACAACACTAAAGCTCCGGAGATTTCTAAATATAAATATGACTAATAATTGTATTGAGTTAAATTAAGCTTTGTTGACCCTATGAGTAGTTTATCATACCATTGAATTGAGGTCACTTACACATTTCATCCATCTTCCGCATAAATGCTCATAATTATCTGCTGCTACACTCTATGAAGTTTGTTGGAAACATGTGGCTAAAAAAAGAGAAAAAAAAAGAAGAAAAAAAAGATCCAAGGAAATAAAAAGGGACAAGTGTCCGAAACCTCAAAAAGATAGATCCTAAGGAAATAAAAAAGGACAAGTGTCCAGAACCTCGAAAAGAAAAAAAAAAGAGAGAAGAAAAAAAATATATGTCAGAAAAAAATGGGCATGTGAGCCTAATAGCCATATGTCTCTGATGAACAGAAGAGAGTGAATATATTCAAGAGAGCATCCGACTCCATTTTTCCATACACATGCACTTCTTGATTCAATGGTTGGTTGACTTTCTCTTTGGATCCAATGTTTAATTTGACAACATATGTATTAATGCTTTTGAAAATTAATTAAAACTCTGGGATAAAGGCGAAGTGAAAGAACTAGAGACATAGTGCTTGATTTGATCGTTCAATCTCTCAATTATTCAAGATCTAAGGTAAGAGTAATAAGCCCCGTGAAGAATAACATAATATATTTTGGGAGAATTTTTGTTTAACGGCATGTATACTTGTTGGAAGTGAAGATATTGTAGCAACTCCTGATCCATTGTTAAGTTTTGGTTTTGCTAAGGGACTAGCAAAGGGTAAGCTTAGGGAAATTGTTGACACTGGTTATCTATCAAAATTAAAGGATAAATAAATATAAAAAGGGCATGAATTCAATTACCAACAAAGGTTTAGGGTTTTAATTGACAATATTCCACGAGTTTTGGTGAATTGTGATTCTGCAGGGACTAAACCAGGAAACCAGCGCTGATTGCTTCCCCTAGAAGGAAACCGACGCGAGATAACGCAACCGGCATGTCAGGAATATTCTAGAAGACTCCAGAGGACACCAGAAGACACCAGGAGGACAGGCACCACGGGACTCTGCTAGGTGGGACCGACCGGTCCCACCATGAGACCGGTCGGTCTCCCCCCGGGCCCACTGGCTTCCGTCTTCTGCAAGCTTCCTCCACCGACCTCTAGGATGCATCTTAGCCGTACCTTAAGTCGGTTTGATCCAACGGCCGGGATTGATCCCTCAAGGCTATATAAGCAGCCCCAGACCCCCCTCTCCAGGCATCTCCCTCTTCATTATTCATCTCCACATCAGAAACTAGGGTTCCAATGTAGAAGTAGAGGTCCCTCTAGATGAATCTCTTCTAGTTCATCTAGAATTAGATCTAGTTCATATAGTTGTAATCAAGAGTTAGCTTTCAAGTAGAAGACTAGATACCCCTCAATTAGGATTAGAACCTAGTCTTATTCTAGAACTAGAAGAGAGAGAGAGGAAGAGATCAAGAGGAAGCTCTGGCCTGTCGGATCAACTTCTTCATCTTGTACCTGTGGATTCAAGTTCTTCATCGACTTGCTTCGATGATTGTTTCGGTAATCGACATCTATATTTAAGATTGAGCTATTGTTCTTAAGGTTTATGACTCTCCTTTGAGTACTTTAATTCTAGTCCCTCTAGAGTTGGAGTAGTTGGATAGTGTAAGCGTGGTGCTTAGACTTGATAGCTCATATTTACCTCCTATAACGCCGGTAGTAGTGGTAGTTCGCAAGGGTGACTCTTATAGCCTTGTTGATTCTTCTATAGTCCACTTACCCGTGTGTAGGCTCGGTAGGATTATACATTTGCATAAAAGAATCATACTTTGTTTGTGACCTTTTATGGCAACTTCCCTAATAAGAATAATATAAACATATCACTCTTAAGTTGGATATAGATAACCTTAGTGATCCCCTCTATACTTTTAGCTTCTCCGTCCTTGTTAGTTACTCAGGGGTTATACACTTGAGACTCATCGCTATCCATTCCTTTGGGTTCGATATTAAAACTGGGTTACTCCGGTGAAGTGCTACATCAGTAGATTTTATCTGTGCGCTTGCGGATAAAGTAGAGTGTGCTTTAATTTATACCAACAGTGGTGCACATCTCGCACTCCTCCTCATCTGTAACAACTATGGTGGACTTTACAGATTCAAGTTCTTTCACTGTATCCTCCCACTTCTGCCTAAACTCCTTGCGCTCTCTAGCAGCACGCCTAAGCAACTTATCCTGACTAAGGAGCGCAGCAGTAAGCTTCTCGACCTCAGCGGAAAGCTCATCGGGGGTCAGAGATACCTGGGAGGTGTCGTCGTCGTCGTCGTCGTCGTTCCGAGGAGTGTCCTCCAGCTCGCCGTCGACCTCCTTGCCGAGGGCCATGGTGTAGAAACCCTCATCGTCGGCGAAGAAGCAGAGGCCGTTGAGCTTGTCTTCGATCCTCTTCTTCTTCTCAGACTCGTCGTTGCTTGAAGAAGCGGAGTCGTCATCCGAGTCGTCGACATCGCTGAGCGTGGCGAAGAACGCACGCTGCTCAGCCTGGGCCTTCTCCAAATACTTGGTCTTGATGTACTCCTTGTTGAAGCCGCCCTTCCGCTTGTGCCTCGCGGGGACGTACTTCTCCTTGTGCTTGCCGGAGTCGTACTTGTGCCCATGATCGCCCTTCCCAGAATGCTTGTTCTTCTTGGTACAGTTGGCGATGAAGTGGTCGGCGTCGCCGCACTTGAAACAGCCCGAGCGTCCTCCTCCGCGACGACGGTTCATGCGGTTGTTGTGGAACCGCGAGAACCGGTTGGCAAGCAAAGCCAACTCGTCGTCTCCGAAAGACTCCAACTGCTCCTCTGTTACAGAAAGAAGAGAAGACAAAGCAAAGCCTCCAGAGGGGTTAGCAGAAGAGCTAGAAAGCAAAGCCATCGACAGGCCAGAAGGATTTTCATAAGAAGCCCTCTCCATGGCATCAATCTCACTGGACTTGAGCTTACTGAAGAGCTCGTCGCACGTGAGGGTCTCATAGTTAGGCGATTCGATGATCGCCTGAACCTTGGAATCCCACACCGACCGATCAAGAGTATGCAAAAGCTTCAAAGCCCTCTCATGATCGTCGAAAGGCAACAGCTCCTTGTTAGCCCTCATCCTGTTGACAATCACCTGAAAGCGAGCAAATAAACTTTCTATGCTCTCGCCAGGCATATGTCAAAAGTTCTCATACTCTCGCTTGAACGACTCGTAGAGACGGGTTTTGACTAGAGAGGTTCCCTCATGAAAACGCATGAGGGTAGCCCAAATCTCCCGAGCCGTAGCGAGGTGAGAAACGCGATCAAACTCACTCATGCTCAGACATGAGAAAAGA
The DNA here is from genome assembly GCA_009763385.1 of Coix lacryma-jobi var. lacryma-jobi. Lineage (NCBI taxonomy): Eukaryota > Viridiplantae > Streptophyta > Magnoliopsida > Poales > Poaceae > Coix > Coix lacryma-jobi. Next base: position 12,906,322 of record CM019831.1, on the reverse strand, counting down.
GCATTACGGGCTCGGCTATTGGCATCGTGCTCATCGATCTGAAGCTGAGAGACACGAGCAGCCAAGACCACGTAATCAGCAGAGTTGCAAATATCCCAAATGGAAGCACCCAAACTCTGCAGATAGGCCGACATGCGTATCTTCCAATACGCATAGTTTGTCCCATCGAAAAACGGCGGTTTGCCCACGCCGCGATCCATGTCGCCTTCTGTGGATCTGGAACCGGCTAAGGTGGAAGATCCTTAACCCGCTCCGATACCAATTGAAGGACCAAGAATGCAATAGCAAGGCGACCAGAGGGGGGGTGAATGGGAGCTCGAAAATTTCTCTCGAAACTTTGGCCTTTTGTTCCCAAAATCAACCCCCGAAAGCTTCGATCGAAACTGTGATGCCCACGACCCTTGGAAGAGGGTGGATGATCCCTAGGATCACAGCGAGGCACCACAAAGCGATAGCAAACCAAACGCCAAAAGTACCGGCACAAGATCGACCCTCAAAAACCAAGTCCCGAACGTAGATAGACGGCTACGTTGAGAAATCACCAAATACCGATGCTAACAAGTAGCAAAGATACCTAGAGAGGTTCCTTGGTCAACTCCAAGGCCAAACGAGAGGTCCGAAAACCAAGCGGAGAAGTTGGGAGAACAAACGCACTAAACCGAAGGCTTCAGCCGATTCGCGGACTGTCCGGCCCTGAGGTCCCGGACTGTCCGCACCTGGCCGGACTGTCCGCGGTTCACTGGCGGACTGTCTGCCGACGGAAGACGCAAAACAGCAGTGTTGCTGAAGTCCCCTGGACTGATCCCGGACTGTCCGCGACCCACAACTGCGGACTGTCCGCCGGTCACGAAAAGTCAAATCAGCCGAAGAACACAGCCACTGACTCGGCTGATCCCCGACTCGCGGACTGTCCGCGCCCCCAGTGGCGGACTGTCCGCGGATGAACAGAGAGGGCGATTTCAGTCGCCCCTCTCATGAATCCTATCGAATCCGAAACAAAACTCAATCCGATCTACTTGTTCGTGAGGAGTTAGATGAATTCCTTCGGTGGAAATGATCTCACTATAAAGAACAAGTTGATTCAAACGGATTTCGCAAAGACGCAGTAGAGAGGGAGATCGAGTGACGGGAAAATCACGGAGAAACGAAGAACGCGAAGAACACGAATCAAAACGCGAATCAACACATTGATCTGCAACCGTGTGGCCACCACACGCTACAACAGTGAGGTTACGGCCTCACTTCCTCAAAATCTCCAGTACACAGAGGTATGGTTCTCTGCGGATCTCAGCTAGCTACAGCAGGGGATTGGGAGAGCAGGAAACCCTAGAAGCAAAGAGCAAATGACTGAGATAGAATGGGAGGAGGGTGTCTCCCTCTACTTATTCTAATTCTATTTCCTACTCTACCCCTCTCTAATTATAGAGCGAACCAGCTAAACCCTAGGGTTATTCTGGACCAACTCGATGGTAGGTGGATCCGACGGCCACGCCCGCACAACTGGTAGCGTTGCCTCGACGCAACCTCACCAATTGCCGCCACGTGCCGCCACCGCTCCGCTCGTCCTTTTCACGGACCTCGCCCCCGGTTTTGAGGCCCAAACCGGGAAACCAGCCTTCACGACCAACCCCCGGTTTTGTGGCCCAAACCGGGAAACCAGCCGCCCATCGCCTGAGTTTTGTGGCCCAAACTCAGAAACCCGCAGCGCCCAGGTTTTGTGGCCCAAACCTGGAAACTGTCCACCCGATGGTTTTTCTCTAGCTCTACCACCAAACCAAAGCTGTAGAGGGGATGCACCGCCCGTGCACCCCGTCCACCGACACGTGTCCCCAGGTCCTAGACCCGAGCAACACCGTGCCCCGCAAGTCTCCGCTCTTCGCTGTCCCAGGCTGTCAGCCACCACAGCTGATCCTCGGGCCACCGGTCCCTCAGTCCAAGCCTCACGTCCGCCCTTCGCCACTCTCGGTCCATCGGCACGGCACGTCTCTACTTGACCTTCACCTTGCCTCTGATCACTGTATCCGTGCTCGACACCTGCACAACACAAGCCAAAGAACATGCGCATTATCCCAGTTGACAATCACTCATCACTCAGAGACTCGGCATACACCCATGTATCCGCACATTCCAACATGACACATGATTTTCTATGAACACATATTTCTAAGAGTAATAAATATACATGTTTAAACATATCCTTGTCACGGGGGGTTTAGGGTTTCGGGGTTTAGGGTTTTAGGATTTAGGGGTTCGGGGTTTCGGGGTTCAGGGTTTGAGGGTTTAGGGGTTTAGGAGTTCGGGGTTTCGAGGTTCGGGGTTTCGGGGTTTAGGGTTTCGAGGTTTAGGGGTTTAGGTTTGAGGGTTTAGGGTTAGGGTTTCGGGTTTCGAGTTTTAGGTGACATGTAATCACCAACATTAAAAATAACATATATTCGTAAAGAGGCAATTCAAACATTAAAAATAACATGAAGAAGCATATCTGTCAAAATATTTCTAAGTGTAAATACATGTTTAAACATATCCAAGTGATTTTCTATGGCATTCCTACATGACACATCATTTTCTATGAACACATATTTCTAAGAGTAATAAATATACATGTTTAAACATATCATTGTCACGTGATTTACACACCGTGGACGAGAACAACGACGGCGGACAACAGCGAGGATGACGACGGTGCGGATGACAGTGGACGGCGGCGAGGTCGGTGGAGCGGTCACCTGGACTACAGGTCGACGCGGCCTGTCACTTTTTATCTACATGTGTAAACATATATTTGTTAGGTTATATATATATATATGATTTTCTAAATACATATATATTTATTTTCTATATATATTTATTTTCTATATATATACCAATTTTCTTTCTAAATACATATATATTTTACAGCATGTATCTATTTATATTTATTTTACAGCATGTATCTATTTATATTTATTTTATATATATCACTTTCTATTTCTAAATACATATATATTTATTTTCTATATATATATATACCAATTTTCTTTTTTCTATATATCTATTTATAAGTATATATTTCTTTTTCATTTCTTTTTTTTTGCACTCTCACACACACACTGGACACACACGCGCACCACGCACACTGCACACGCGCACACACGCAGAGGCCGTATGGCGGCGGCGCGGAGGACGCCGGCGCGGACACGACGGCGAGGACGACGCCGTACGGCGCGGAGGGCAGAGGGAGGCCGAGGAGGACGGCGGTGCGGAGCTCGACGGCGAGGAGGACGGCGGCGGCGCGGAGCTCGATGGCGAGGAGGACGGCGGCGCGGAGCTCGACGGCGCGGACAGATGCTCGATGGCGAGGTGAGTTCGAGGGCAGCGGCGCGGACAGAGGCGGGGCAACTGCGCGTCGATCTGGGGAAGATTGGAGGGCACTGTGCCCTATATATCCGGGAGGGCCTTTAGTCCCGGGCCGTATTACGCATCGGGACTAAAGGGGTCTTTAGTCCCGGTGCGTAAGACGGCCCGGGACTAAAGGGTCCTTTCCTGCCACAGTTTTGGGTTTTCAGTATTTTGGGTTTTGTATTAAGTTTCCACTATATAAATATGTTGTAATTCTTGTTAACGGCATAGTAAATTGAACAGTAGGCATAAAATTACTTAAAATAACAGTTGTATATCCTTTAACCTTATTGTATAGTAGAAAATTTTGTAGCATAAATTCTTTTCTTTTTTTTTATAATAACGAATATAAATGTAAATAACCATTCATATTTGGTTAATGCAAAAATGTAATGTTCAATTTAAATTTAAAAAATTGTTGGCTTTCAAGAAAATTTATTTTCATATCATTTGGACGTTAATCTTTTGTTTATAACCTAAAAAATCATTGCCCAATTTCGTTCTACGCGACAGATGCAGTAGTTTTAGATTTTTAAATTTAGTTTTTTCTTTTTAAATATATCTTAAATCTTTCTAATTGCACAGAAAATTAAATATTTGATATACCTTCTTTTAAAAATTAGTATGAGATTCTTTTTGCTATTGGCCTTGTTTAGATGGAAAAATTTTGCAAAATTTTTCCTGTAGCGTTTTCGTTGTTATTTGACAAACTTTGTCCAAATATGGACTACATAGACTTCAAAGATTCGTCTCGACATGTACATACTAAAAGTACAATTAGTTATTTTTTACCTACATTTAATGCTCCATGCATACGTCCGAACATTGATGTGATGGTTGATGTGATGGAAAATTTTGGAAAACGGAGGGAACTAAACAAGCCCTGTTTACATTAATTATTACATAATATCTTTACAACGCACTATTAAGCGGGCACAACTGCGAACCTGCTCCTCTTGACATATGTCCCTTGGTTATGATCATTCCTTAACTATGGAGTTTCCTCATTGTTTAACAAAATGTTTGGGTCTTTGTTCACTTTGAATGGCGGAATTCGATCATCTCTTTCATAATCACCTGACATGTCTGACTTGTCCTCAATTCCGACAATGTTTCTTTTCCCTGAAAGAACTATATGGCGCTTTGGCTCGTTGACGATCGAGTTGTTATCATTTTTCCCTCTTTTTGGTTTTGTAGACATGTCTTTCACATAGAACACCTGACTCACATCCGCGGCAAGGACAAATGGTTCATCTTTGTACCCAATATTGTTGAGGTCCACTGATGTCATCCCATACTCCTTGTCGACTGTTACCCCACCTCCGGTACCGGTCATCTTGACCCATTTACACCGGAACAAAGGGACTTTAAAATTAGGTGCGTAGTCTAGTTCCCATATGTCATGTATGCGGCCATAATATGTTTGTTTGTTCCCATTTGGATCCGTTGCATCCACGCGTACACCACTGTTTTGGTTGGTGCTCCTTCCGTCTTGGGCTACTGTGTAAAATGTATTCCCATTGATCTCGTACCCTTTGTACGTGCTGATATGCCACGATGGTTGTCTGGCCAACAAATAAAGCTGCTCATTTATGTTATCATCACCCTGATATTGTTTTCGTAACCAATTGCCGAAAGTTTGCATGTGCTGACGTGTAATCCAAGATTCACTCTTCCCGGGCCACTTGTATCGAAAGAAATCCTTATGTACCTCGATATATGGATCGATCAATGAGGAGTTCTGTTGAACTGTGTAGTGTGCTTTATCAAAGTAATCGTCTCCTGTACCAATATATGTTTTCTTCACTAGTGTTCCCTTGCCACTGAGTCTGCCCTCGTGTCGCGATTCAGGAACGCCAATCGGGTCAAGGTCTGGAATAAACTCCACACAAAACTCTATGACCTCCTCTGTTCCGTAGCCCTGGGCGATGCTTCCTTCAGGCCGAGAAGGGTTATGAACATATTTTTTCAGGACACTCATGAACCTCTCGAATGGGAACATGGTGTGTGCGAACACAGGACCGAGAATAATGATCTCCTTGACCAGGTGAACTAGAAGGTGTGTCATGATATCAAAGAAGGATGGAGGGAACACCAACTCAAAGCTGACGAGACATTGAACAACATCATTCTGCATAGTAGAAAGTTCCTCTGGATTGATTGCCTTTTGTGAAATTGAATTGAGAAATGCACATAGCTTCACGGTGGCTAGACGAACATGTGGAGGTAGAATTCCTCTTAGAGCAACAGGAAGCAATTGGGTCATAAGCACATGACAGTCATGGGACTTCAAGTTTTGGAACTTCTTCTCTGGCACATTAATTATTCTCTTTATATTGGAGGAGAATCCAGATGGGACCTTGATGCTATTAAGGCATTCAAACATGCTTTCCTTTTCTTCTCTGCTAAGAGTGTAGCTAGCAGGGCTTAAGTACTGGCGCCCATCATCTGTCTTCTCCGGATGCAAGTTGTCTCGTTCTTTCATGTGCTGCAAGTCCTGCCGTCCTTCAAGTGAATCCTTAGGCTTTCCGTAGACACCCATGAATCCAAGAAGGTTCACACAAAGGTTCTTTGTCAGGTGCATCACGTCGATCGCATGGCGGACCTCTAGGACATGCCAGTAGGGTAGCTCCCAGAATATGGACTTCTTCTTCCACATGGGTGCATGTCCCGAAGCATCTTTGGGAACAGGTTCGCTGCCCCGTCCCTTTCCAAATACTACTTTCGTATCCTTCACCATTTCGAGTATATCATCTCCGGTTCGGTTACGAGGCTTGGTTTGGTGGTCTGCCTTACCTTTAAAATGTTTGTCTTTCTTTCTTACTGGGTGGCCCATGGGAAGAAACCGACGGTGCCCAACATACATGACCTTCCGACACTTTTTCAAAAATAAACTATCAAGGTCTTCGAAACAGTGTGTGCATGCATTATATCCCTTGTTTGTCTGGCCTGAAAGATTACTTAGAGTCGGCCAATCATTGATTGTTACGAACAATAATGCTCGCAGATCAAAGTGTTCCTGTTTGTACTCATCCCACACGCGTATGTCTGGTTTGCTCCATAGAAGTAGAAGTTCCTCAACTAATGGCCTCAGTTAGACATCGATGTCATTGCCAGGTTGCTTCGGCCCTTGGATGAGCAACGACATCATAATGAACTTCTGCTTCATGCATAACCACGGAGGAAGGTTGTAGATACATAGAGTAACTGGCCAAGTGCTATGACTACTGCTTTGCTCCCCAAAAGGATTAAAACCATCCGTACGTAAAGCGAACCTCAAGTTTTTAGCCTCATCTACAAACTCTGGGAATTCTCTGTCTATCGCTCTCCACTAGGATCCATCAGCTGGGTGCCTCAGCATATTATCTACCTTACGGTCTTCTTTATGCCACCGCAACAACTTTGCATTGTCCTTATTTCTGAACAAACGTTTCAAGCGTGGTATTATAGGAGCATACCACATAACCTTGGCAGGGATTTTCTTCGTGCTTGGACGTTCTTCACCCTCTACGTCGCTAGGATCATCTCGCCTTATCTTATACCGTGATGCTTCAGATACCGGGCATGCATCCAAATTCTCGTATTCCTCCCCACGGTACAGGATGCAGTCATTAGGACATGCCTGTATATGCTGGATTTCTAATCCCAAAGGGCAGATGACCTGTTTTGCTTCGTACGTAGTGGTGGGCAATTCATTCGCTTTCAGAAGCATCTTTTTCATTATCTTCAATAACTGCCCAAATGCCTTGTCGGATGTACCATTCTTTGTCTTCTATTGCAGCAGTTCCCGTGTAGTACCCAGCTTTTTTGGCCATCTTCAGCAGTGGGATATAGCAATTTCCTATGATCCTCTAGCATGCGCTCAAACTTGACCTTCTCCTTGTCACTTTCACATTCTCTTTGTGCATCACGAATGGCATCACCAAGAGCATCAACATCAGCTGCCACATCTTCTGTTGCTGCCGCATCATCTTCACCATCTCCTCCCCCCACTGTATCATCATCAAAGGCACCGTACTGAGCAATAATATCAGCGTGGGCCAATTCTTCTTCACCTTCTTCACCATCATCCATTACAACCCCCTTTCACCATGCTTCGTCCAACAAATATAGTTTGTTACGAAACCCGACTTCAACAAATGCGTATGAAGAGTCCTTGGGCATGAATATTCCTTCAAATTCTTATAGACGGCGCATGGGCAGCACATGAAACCATCCTGCTTTGTTTGCCTCAGCCACACCTAAGAAATAGTGCACGCCAGCAATGAACTCTTTGGAGCGGCGATCGACATTATACATCCAATTGCGTGACAACATCTGCATTAAATATTACAACCATGCACTTAGTAGTTTCTCATGTTATTGCACAACACTCATGACACCACATGATTGATTAATTCAAGCAAGCTTGACTACAACGAATACTATCGCAACTAGCACTAAAAAAACTAAAAATAAAATGCACTTAAGCAACATAATTAGTTCGCGTCCGATCCCAACTAAAATAGACAGATCATTCGCTTCATCAGCATGAATGGGCTGCTGCCGCTGACTCACTGCCTCATCACCTTTAATGGCAACCTCTTATGCAACAGAATTTCGTATGTTGTGAACGTACTCTTCCTCCCAGTACCATCCTTTACATCCGCCGGTGCCCTCCCACTACAATTAGAACAAATAATAAGAAATTTAAACAACATCATCAAGCAAAAACGATACGAATGAAGCATATTAATCAAATGCGGGTAAATAATAACCCACCTCATGGTCCGAACACTTGTAGAATATACGACCCATATTGATCCCCTCTTTTTTCACTCGGTACTCCTTCACAATCTTCTGCTTACACTCGCCGCAAGCAATGAGAGGAAGATCCGGCCGCAAACGCTTCAGATCCCGATGACGAGAGGCTGAGGACCCGGTCACGGTTGCCATCTACTATATCCATGCTCATTTTGTAAACTATTACATGCAAATTCCTAATTTTCTAAACAATTATAAATAAAAAAGACTCTAAATTTATCTATTTGTTTAGATAATCGAAAAATATGATATAACAATACCAATTTCCACATTGTCTACTCTCTATATTTATTGTTGCAAACTATTATAAATTCTACATTTTTCTAAAGAAAATAAACTAAAAAGACACTAAAATTCAATATTACTCGTCTTGCATAAGTATGAAATATAGAATGGATACTACCTAGCAGTAGAAAACTATCAAGTGATTGTGATGAACCAATTTAAACTACTCAACTCTCTATGCTTGTTCTTGCAAACTATATATTTTAATTAAATTCCTCTTATATTCAAAAGACATGGTAGGAGATGAAAATAGTTACCTCTAAACGCAAAGAGACGATGACGGAGTCGAAGAAGATCACCAATTGACGTCGGAGACGAAGAACAATGAAGAACAAGCAAGAACAAACAATAGCAAGCAATAGCAACAACAAGAACAAGCAAGAAGCCCACTGAAATTTGAATGTCTCTGGCTCGGGGGAGGAAGAAGTTGGCAGATAATAAACTGGGGAGCTTTAGTCCCGGTTTGTATTAAAAACTGGGACTAAAAGGTGATCATTTATCCCGGGACAAGCCACAAACCGTGACTAAATCTTTAGTCCCGGCCCGTGGCACCAACCGGGTCTAAAGAGTGCCCTTTAGTCCCGGTTGGTAACACGGACCGGGACTAAAGGGTCCCTGCCCCGACAGCTCTGTGCAGTAGCCGTTGGGGCAGACCCTTTATTATTCCCGGTCCGTGTTACCGACCGGGACTAAAGGGTCTATTAGTCCCGGGCGGCAAAAACACGGAGACTAAAGACGATTTTGAGAATCGGCTAAAGACCCTGTTCTGTAGTAGTGGTGGCCGGCCTGAGGGCATGTTTGAAAGTCTGGTATTTACTCAAAAATACTTGTAAATTACAGGTCTATAAATTTTTCCATCTTGGACTAGATTTTGCTGTTTGGATGGTCGGTGAGCACACTTTTTTTACACCTGGTTTAGAGCAAAACCGTCGGAAAAAATAATTATCTATGTAGGTCCACAAAAATAAACGCCACATATCAGGCCCTCTCTCCGCTCGTTCTCGTCTCAGCGGCGGCATCAAGCACCAAGCGCCAACCTCCCCATGGCCGCCCCAGCCCGCATCCCGAGCAACACGGGAGGTCAATCGAGACCTGTTGTTCTTGGCTCCCTTCGGCAGCGGCAGCGGTCTGGCACCTATTGCCCCTGCCCCGGTGAGCAGCGAGGGTTCGTTCTCGTCCTTCTCATCTCTGAACTCCATCTCACCTCTTCCATGGCGGCATGGTGCACACCATCTCTATTGCTGGGTCTCTTCATGTGAGCGTTGGGGCTCCGCCCCGCTTTGAGATTTGGGGCTCCGCCTTGCTTTTGGATTTGGGGCTGACCTCACGCATGAGCTACGGATGCATTGATGGACTGCGGCAACAACAAGTGCCTCCATGGATAAGCATTGTCTCAGACATTTGTAGAGGAAAAAAAATATACAGTCGTATTCTTGCGCACAACACTACGGAGACGGGCTCTTTGCCGAGCGTCCGGTTCTTTGCCGAGAGCTAGAACACGGGCACTCAGCAAAGAGCTCTTTGCCGAGAGCCAGCTCTCGGCACCAAAAGAAACTCGGTGACGATTCCTATGTCGAGGGCCAGACTCTCGGCGAAGTCCGGCTCTCGGCAAAGAGAACATATGCCGAGAGCCGAACCCTCGGCGTAGAATACCCCTCGGCCAACGGAACCCTCGCGAACGGCTCCCCCTGCGCCGTTACCTTTACTGAGAGCCCTCTGTTAGGCTCTCGGCAAAGGCTTGGATTTTTTATTTTGGTAAACTCTATGCCGAGAGCCCTGGTGCTCTTTGCCGAGGGCTTTAGCAAGCTCTCGGCAAAGATTTTTATTTTTTTTGTTTTTTTGCTCCCAATTTTTTCTGTGGACTTGCTACAGTACTATAAGCCAAAATTTCAAATTTGAAGTGTTTTCCATACTTTTTGCTATATTTCGCGCATTTTCTTTAATTTGATGATTTTTCCGCGGGACGCACGTTTGAACTGCAGGTGCATGAAATAATGAAACTCAGCGATTCGAAAAATGGTATTTATTCTTCGGAGGGTATTTCGACACCGTATCCGGGGACAGGCACGGAGACTCGACCGTCTCGTGTACGAGAAACGGCGACCAAGTTGCGTGAGATTGGATTTAAAATTATTAAAAATACAAACGAAGTCAGAAAATCATGAAAATGGACGGGTGACCTTGACATCGTATGTAGAGGCTATGAAAAAATTTTGGGAATGTTTGGAGTAAGTGGTGCCGCAAGATGGTTGAAACCCTGACATATTCGCATATCATCGTATGTGAGCATATGTGGATAGCTCAGGGTTTCAACCATCTTGCGGCACCACTTACTCCAAACATTCCCAAATTTTTTTCATAGCCTCTACATACGATGTCAAGGTCACCTGTCCATTTTCATGATTTTCTGACTTCGTTTGTATTTTTAATAATTTTAAATCCAATCTCACGCAACTTGGTCGCCGTTTCTCGTGCACGAGACGGTCGAGTCTCCGCGCCTGTCCCTGGATACGGTGTCGAAATATCTTTCGAAGAATGAATACCATTTTTTGAATCGCTGAGTTTCATTATTTCATGCACCTGCAGTTCAAACGTGCGTCCCGCGGAAAAAATCATCAAATTAAAGAAAATGCGCGAAATATAGTAAGAAGTATGGAAAACACTTCAAATTTGAAATCTTGGCTTATAGTACTGTAGCAAGTCCACAGAAAAAATTGGGAGCAAAAAAACAAAAAAAATAAAAATCTTTGCCGAGAGCTTCCTAAAGCCCTCGTCAAAGAGCACCTATGCCGAGAGCCAGGGCCAGGGCTCTCGGCATAGATTTTACCAAAATAAAAATTAAAAAAAATGCCTTTGCCGAGAGCCCAACCTACGGCTCTCGGCATAGGTTCCTCTTAGCCGAGGGCCGCCCGATCAGGCTCTCGGCAAAGCCCGCGCACACTTAATAAAAAAAACGCGTCCGCCCGGCCCATCACACTCCACGCACGCACGCCCCGCCCGCCCTGCCGCCGCCGCCTCTGCCTCCTCCGCGCTACCGCCGCCGCCGCGCCGCCACAGACGCCCCGGCCGCGCGCCCGCCCTGCCAGGCAGCTCCGGCTGCGCACCGCCGCCGGCCCCGACGCCCTTCCCCGGCCGGCCATGCCACCGGCGGCCCGCCCCGTCCGCCGGCCACCCGACCCCGCCCGCCGGCCGCGCCGTCGGCCGCCGCCGCCCGCCCTGACCCCCCCCCCCCCGGCCGACGCCCTGCCCGCCCCGGCCAGCCCGCCGCCCTTCCACGGCCTGGCCGCGGCGCGTCGTGCCGCTGCCGTGGGAGAGGAGGAGGAGAGGAGGAGCAGGAGAAAGAGGAAGAGGAGAGGAGGAGGAGGAGGAGGAGGAGGAGGAAGAGGAGAGGACCAGGAGGAAGAGGAGGAGGAGCCGTCCCGCTGCGCCTCCGCTAGGGCCGTCCCGTGTCGTCACTTGTAAGTCGTCCTCGATCGCCCCGTTGTCCTTGTACCTCTCAACTTAGCTGTAGTAAGTAGTAGTAAGAGTAGTTGTCCTCGATCACGGCGATATATATGGATGCATGTGAATGTTAATGTGAATGTGAATGTTAATGTGAATGTGAATGTATGTGGCAATCGAGTATTTGTTAGTAATAGCGGTATGCATGTGAATATATGTGGATGTCGGCCATCGTGTCGAGGGTTTTGCAGGTTCTCGAAACCTCACCGTGCAAGGGAGGTTCTGCCGAAATTTCTAATTGATACTAACCTTTTTGTCTTTTCTATACGAGAAGGACCTGTCGGAGCCGAGCCAGAGATCCTCGGCAAGCCTGCCTGCACCGCTACGCCTCGCCACTGCACCGACTCGCCACTGCGCTGCTAGCCTGACTCCACCGGCACCCTAGGTATAAATAACGTCTCCTCCCAGAAAAGGGTCGTAGGTCATTGAACCCAGTTAGGCGTCTCCCGTCCGAAAGAGATACGGCTGGAGGTATGCAGGTCTCTGCATATCGATAACCGTATATGTTTCGGATTGTCCACGTTACTTGGACAGCCCGCAGATGCGTCGATGAGGCTAGTTCCCATGGTCTGCCCTGATTCGAGATGGAGTTTCGGCATCACCTCCCTATTGTTCTCCGGATACACACTCTCCCTACAGGGATGTGTATCTTGAGAACATCGGGGAGGTGCTGCCGAAATTCTGTCTTGGCTAGGGGCAGACAATGGGAACTGGCCTCATGTACGCATCCGCGGGTGGGATTAGGACCTATCCTCACCTATTAGATGATAGTAGGATGGAAGTACTCGGAGGTAGATATGTAAGTACTCGAATGGATGACAGTAGGATGGATGACCGTCAGTGGATGTACTCGGGCCATAGAAGCAGAAGTGATTTCACCGATGAATGGTTGCGCAAGACAGATGCTTTCTTGAACAATGCATTTGGCGCGGCTCGGTGAGGAGAGATGAAAGTGTTGTGCCCATGCAGCAGATGTGGGAACCGGAGAAGGCAAGACAAGGAGAACATGGCTAAACATCTTGTGAACAATGGATTCACACCGGACTACACCCGGTGGATCTACCATGGTGAAGCACATCGTTTGAGAGCGGAGGCAGTGCGACCACGTCTGGAGGACTTTGATGCTGATGCGGGGGTAGCAGACATGTTAGATGACTTCCAAGAAGCACAGTACGCTGAAGGACGTACGGAGGAGGAGATGGAGAAGACCGCAAAGGCGTTTTACGAGATGATGTCTTCGGCATAGAAACCCCTTCACGATCGGACAACGGTTTATCAACTGGATGTCATTGGCCGTGTGATGGGGTTCAAGTCCCAGTTCAACCTGAGTCGAGATGCATTCGATGGTATGTTGGCCATTTTTGGTAGCATGCTTCCAGACGGCCACATATTGCCAAAGAGCCTGTACGAGTCACAGAAACTGCTTCGTGCACTGAAGATGTCGTATGAGCAGATACATGCTTGTCCAAATGGGTGCGTCCTCTTCAGGAAAGATCTCACGGAAGCAGGTTACTGTCCGAAGTGTAAAGCATCGAGATACATGGAGGTAGACGATGGTGAAGGCCCGAAGAGGCAACTTTCTATCCCCATGAAAGTCCTGCGTTACCTGCCGTTCACACCGAGGATCCAACGTCTCTACATGACCGAGGAATCCGCGAAACAGATGGCATGGCACAAACAGGGTACACGATACAATCCTGAGAAGTTGGTACATCCCACCGATGGTGAAGCATGGGCCCACTTCGATCGCATCCATCATGACAAAGCTAGAGAGGCTCGTAATGTTCGTGTTGCGTTTGCAACGGACGGTTTCAATCCCTATGGACTCATGGTTGTCCCGTACACCTGTTGGTCTGTCTTTGTTATCCCCCTCAATCTCCCCCCCCCCCGGCGTCCTATTTCAACGTCATACTGTCTTCTTGTCGTTGATAATTCCTGGACACCCGAGGAATAACATGGGTGTGTACATGGAGCCTCCGATTGATGAATTGGAAACTGCTTGGAATGAAGGGGTATTGACATACGATCGAGCTTCAAGGTCTAACTTCACAATGCACATCTGGTACCAGTACTCACTGCATGACTACCTGGCATATGAGATATTCTGTGCCTGGTGTGTCCATGGCAAGTTCTCATGCCCGGTTTGTAAGACAGTTATGAGATTTATCTGGTTGAAGAAGGGTGGCAAGTATTCGGCGTTCGACCAACATCGACAATTCCTACCTCTTGACCATCCTTTCAGACGGGACACCAAGAACTTTACCAAAGGTGTCGTGGTGAGAGATCCTCCACCTCGGATGCGGACCGGTGCCGAGGTTCATGCTCAGATAGATGCTCTCCAGTTCAACGAAACAGACGGTCGTTTTGCGGGGTATGGTCAAGAGCATATGTGGACTCATAAGTCAGGCTTGGAAAGACTCCCTTATTATGACAATCTTCTTCTGCCACATAACATTGATGTAATGCACACAGAAAAGAACATCGCTGAGTCGCTTTGGGGAACACTCATGGATACGGAAAAGTCCAAGGACAACCCTAAGGCTAGACTAGACCTGGCACTGTTGTGCGATAGACCAAAGCAAGAGATGCTGCCTCCTCAGCCCGGCAGGAGATGGACTCGGCCCAAGGTCGATTTCGTCTTGGGCAGGCCACAAAGGAAAGAAATACTTTAGTGGATCCAGACATTGACATTCCCTGATGGATATGCAACGAATCTAACGAGAGGAGTCAACTTATCTACTCTGCGAGTCCTAGGGATGAAGAGTCATGACTTCCATGTATGGATCGAGCGACTTCTTCCGGCGATGGTTCGAGGCTATGTTCCTGAGCCTATGTGGGTTGTCCTGGCAGAGTTGAGCTATTTCTTCCGCCAGCTATGTGCCAAGGAGATATCTCGGTCCGTCATTGATGACTTGGAGAAAGCTGCACCTGTGTTGCTCTGTAAGCTGGAGAAAATCTTTCCACCAGGTTTCTTCACTCCAATGCTTCATTTGATCGTACACCTCCCAAATGAGGTTTGAATGGGAGGGCCTGTGCAATGGCGTTGGTGCTTTCCTGCGGATACATGGGTGTATGCCGAGTCTCTGAGTGATGAGTGATTATCAACTGGGATAATGCGCATGTTCTTTGGCTTGTGTTGTGCAGGTGTCGAGCACGGATACAGTGATCAGAGGCAAGGTGAAGGTCAAGTAGAGACGTGCCGTGCCGAGGGACCGAGAGTGGCGAAGGGCGGACGTGAGGCTTGGACTGAGGGACCGGTGGCCCGAGGATCAACTGTGGTGGCTGGCAGCCTGGGACAGCGACGAGCGGAGACTTGCGGGCACGGTGTTGCTTGGGTCGAGGACCTGGGGACACGTGTCGGTGGACGGGGTGCACGGGCGGTGCATCCCCTCTACAGCTTCGGTTTGGTGGTAGAGCCAGAGAAAAACCATCGGGTGGACGGTTTCCAGGTTTGGGCCTCAAAACCTAGGCGCGGATGGTTTCTGAGTTTGGCCACAAAACTCAGGCTGAGGACGGTTTCCAGGTTTGGGCCTCAAAACATGGGTGCTACGGGTTTGCTGAGTTTGGGCCACAAAACTCAGGCTATGTGGGCAGGTTTCCCGGTTTGGGCCTCAAAACCGGGGGTTGGCTGTGAAGGCTGGTTTCCTGGTTTGGGCCACAAAACCGGGGGTGCGACGTCCGGGAAAAGGACAAGCGGAGCGGTGGCGGCACGTGGCGGCAATCGGTGAGATTGCGTCGAGGCAACGCTACCAGTTGTGCGGGCGTGGCCGTCGGATCCACCTACCATCGAGTTGGTCCAGAATAACCTTAGGGTTTAGCTGGTTCGCTCTGTAAGTAGTTAGGGGTAGAGTGGGAATTAGGAATAGTTAGAATTAGGATAAGTAGGGGGAGACACCCACCTCCCCATTTATCTCAGTCATTTGCTCTTTGCTTCTAGGGTTTCCTGCTCTCCCAATCCCCTGCTGTAGCTAGCTGAGATCCGCAGAGAACCATACCTCTGTGTACTGGAGTTTTTGAGGAAGTGAGGCTGTAACCTCACTATTGTAGCGTGTGGTAGCCACACGGTTGCAAATTCATGGTTGTAATTCGCGGTTTGTTCGTGTTCTTCGCGGGTTGCCTTTCTCCACGTTTTTCCCGTCGATCGATCTCTTTGCTTGGTGCGTTGTTTGCAAATCCGTTTGAACCAAGTTGTTCTAGATCGTGAGGCACTTCTTTCCACCGAAGGAATTCTCCTCTAACCTCACGAGCTAGTAGATCGGTTGATCTTAGTTTCGGGTCAAGTTTTTCTTCTTACCCCCGAATTTCTTCGATTCATCGATTTGGAGATAGGTTCGAGCCATGATCTCTTAGAGATAGCTCACTATCCTCCTTGTGACTCCTCTCACCAAGTTTGATCCCTAGTGGATTTGTTTTGGGTGAGATCGAGCCGAATCAGTGGAGGAACGGGGCTGACACGGGGTGACCGGACGCATGCATCGCGGCGACCGGACGCTGTCTCAGTGAGTCCGGTCGTTGAATGTCACGTGCAGTTTTTTCCGAAGTTGACCGGACGCTCCCTCTGCTGTGTGACCGGACTCAACACTTGCACTGTTCACCGTTTTGTCACTCTCTGACCGGACGCTCTGCTTGCGACCGGACGCATCATTCACTGTGAGTTCGGTCACAAACAGTAAGGTTCCAGAATCAATTTTGTCTGACCGAACGCGTCCGGTGCTCACCGACCGGACGCTGGCTAGAGTCCGGTCAGTGCTCACTTGCGCTGTTTTGTTCGCAGTTTGTTTGTTCGTTGTCGGTTTTGTTTTTCGGCTTTTGCGTTGGATTTCTAGAGTCGTGAAGTGTCTTGTTGTGCTTCTTGGAAGCATCCACCCTATCTCTAGGGTCGTAGACACATACGAACTCTACGGTTTGCTCTTGTGGTTGTTTTACGGGACAGCGGCAACAAGTTTCCAAAAGGAATTTGGAAGCTCCCATTCACCCCCCCTCTGGTCGCCTTCTGGTTGCACTTTCAGTCCTTCAATTGGTATCGGAGCGGGTTAAGGATCTTCCACCTTAGCCGGTTCCAGATCCACAGAAGGCGACATGGATCACGGCGTGGGCAAACCGCCGTTTTTCGATGGGACGAACTATGCGTATTGGAAGATACGCATGTCGGCCTATCTGCAGAGTTTGGGTGCTTCCATTTGGGATATTTGCAACTCTGCCGATTACGTGGTCTTGGCTGCTCGTGTCTCTCAGCTTCAGATCGATGAGCACGATGCCAATAGCCGAGCCCGTAATGCTCTTTTCTCATGTCTGAGCATGAGTGAGTTTGATCGCGTTTCTCACCTCGCTACGGCTCGGGAGATTTGGGCTACCCTCATGCGTTTTCATGAGGGAACCTCTCAAGTCAAAACCCGTCTCTACGAGTCGTTCAAGCGAGAGTATGAGAACTTTCGACATATGCCTGGCGAGAGCATAGAAAGTTTATTCGCTCGCTTTCAGGTGATTGTCAACAGGATGAGGGCTAACAAGGAGCTGTTGCCTTTCGACGATCATGAGAGGGCTTTGAAGCTTTTGCATACTCTTGATCGGTCGGTGTGGGATTCCAAGGTTCAAGCGATCATCGAATCACCTAACTATGAGACCCTCACATGCGACGAGCTCTTCAGTAAGCTCAAGTCCAGTGAGATCGATGCCATGGCGAGGGCTTCTTATGAAAATCCTTTTGGCCCGTCGATGGCTTTGCTTTCTGGCTCTTCTGCTAACCCCTCTGGAGGCTTTGCTTTGCATTCTCTTCTTTCTGTCACAGAGGAGCAGTTGGAGTCTTTGGGAGACGACGAGTTGGCTTTGCTTGCCAACCGGTTCTCGCGGTTCCACAACAACCGCATGAACCGTCGCCGCGGAGGAGGACGCTCGGGCTGTTTCAAGTGCGGCGACCCCGACCACTTCATCACGAACTGTCCCAAGAAGAACAAGCATTCTGGGAAGGGCGATCATGGGCACAAGTACGACTCCGGCAAGCGCAAGGAGAAGTACGTCCCCGCGAGGCACAAGCGGAAGGGCGGCTTCAACAAGGAGTACATCAAGACCAAGTACTTGGAGAAGGCCCAGGCTTTGCAGCGTGCTTTCTTCGCCACGCTCAGCGACATCGACGACTCGGACGATGACTCCGCTTCCTCAAGCGACGACGAGTCCGAGAAGAAGAAGAGGATCGAGGACAAGCTCAATGGCCTCTGCTTCTTCGCCGACAATGAGGGCTTCTGCATCATGGCCCTCGGCAAGGAGGTCGACGGCGAGCTAGAGGACACTCCTCGGGACGACGACGACGACACCTCCCAGGTATCTCTGACCCCCGATGAACTTTCCGTTGAGGTCGAGAAACTTACTGCCGCGCTTCTTAGTCAAGACAAGCTAATTAGGCGTGCTGCTAGAGAGCGCAAGGAGTTTAGGCAGAAGTGGGAGGATACGGTGAAGGAACTTGAATCTGTCAAGTCCACCGTAGTTGTTACTGATGAGGAGGAGTGCGAGATGTGCACCACGCACATGACTGACCTTCTCACTTTGAGAGGTAAGTATGTGGCGTTGGTAGGAGAGGTGGATGAGCTGAAGGCTAGATCCTCGTTGTTGGGTGCGTGCAAGACTTGTCCTGTCTTGCAATCCGAGTTGGCAGAGAAGAATGCCAAGATTGTGTCTCTTGAGAAGGCCAACTCGGGTAGCATTTGTGTGTCCAGGTGTGTTTTGTGTGAGGGCCTGCAGATGGAGATAGCCAATGTGAAGCATGACAAGATGCAAACCGAGGAGGAAAAGACATACCTTCGGACCATCTTGTCATGGGTGTCTTGTGGTGAGCCACAGCTTGGGATGATGATCTCCCAATTCAAGCGAGCTGCTGGAGGTCCTGGTGTAGGCTTTGCTCCGGGTGTTGATCTTTCTGCTTTTGGGAAGATTGGAGAGTCGAGTGGTCTAAACCCATGTGAGAAGCCCAACTCCACCACTACTCCCAAACTTACCAAGATTCCACCCAAAGAGCCTCTCAAGCCTAACACCAAGGATGGGGTGTTTGAAGAACCTCCACGAGCTCCACCCAAGAACCAGAAATGGGCTCCTAAACCCAACCACCTCAAGAACAAGCTGGACGCAATGCCACCCATCCAGGAGGAGCTTATGCCACAGAAGGGCAAAGTGATCCACACTCACAACTGTGTGTACCAACAACCCCCTTTGAGAGCGGTGATGTACCATTGTGAGTATTGTGGGAGAGATGGACACTTGAGTGAGTTCTGCTTTCGGCGCAAGAGAGAGGCGCGCCGTGCTAGGGAGATGAACAATGCGGACATGTACCATCCTTTCCATGATGTACATGCGCCGAATGTTCAGAGGAGAGCTCTGAGGAGAGCCGCTAGGCCTAGAGGTCCAGAACCTCAAGTTCCTAGGCCTAGGTAGCAGAGAGGTCGTGCCCGGCGGGAGCCTGCAGTTGTAGGCTATGGACCCCGTGGTGGTGGCTTTGTAGTTGAGCGTTTTCCCCCACCGTGTTTTGAGTATCGCGGTGAGCGCTCCTTCCCCAGCGGACCACGTTTTCCTCAGCGTGGTGATCGCTTTCCCCATAGGCGTGCTAGGAATGGTTTTTCTACTAACCGTTCTTTTGAGCAGTCGGCCCAACACTTGTATTCCCCGTACTTCACTAACCCCAGTGTTGGACCGTATGCTCACCCTATGTCTTTTTATTGATGTAGGTAAAACGATTGGAGAACGTTTGGTTGGTGGATTCCGGTTGCTCGAGGCACATGACCGGAAATGCCAAGTGGTTCTCCAGTCTTAGTCCAGTCGCCGGAAAGGAGTTTATCACCTTCGGTGACAATAGCAAAGGTAAGGTTTTGTCTCGTGGGTCGGTGCGAGTTAATGAGCACTTTGTGTTGCGCGATGTTGCTCTTGTTTCTAACTTGCATTTTAACCTTCTTTCTATTTCGCAACTCTTTGATGATGACTATGAGATTCGTTTTAAACCGAATCTCAGTCATATTTTGGATCCTCAGGGCAATCTTGTTTGTATGATTTCGCCCTTTGGAAAAGTCTTTCGTGCGAATTTCTCGGAGTCTTTTGGCATTTCTCGTTGTCTTGTGGCTGGACCTTCCTCCTCTGACCTTTGGAAGTGGCATAGAAGACTAGGACATTTGAGCTTCGACTTGCTTGCAAGACTTAGTTCACTTGGCCTAATCCGAGGATTGCCCAAGTTATCCATGGAGAAGGATCTTGTTTGCCACTCTTGTAGACATGGAAAGATGGTTGCCGCTCCCCACCATCCAGTGACTCAGGTCATGAACAAGCGCCCTGGAGAGCTTTTGCACATGGACCTTGTTGGTCCGGCTCGGGTGAGCTCGGTTGGGGGGAAGTGGTATGTGCTTGTTGTTGTTGATGACTTTTCGAGATATTCGTGGGTCTTCTTTTTAGCTGAGAAGACCGAGACTTTCTCCTGTGCTTGCAATCTGATTTTGCGTCTTCAGAACGAGTTCCCTTTGAACTCGATGCGAGCTATTAGGAGTGATAATGGTTCCGAATTCAAGAATTCGGATTTTGAAAAGTTTTGTAACTCTTTGGGTTTAGAGCACCAGTTTTCTTCCCCCTACACACCGCCACAGAATGGTGTTGTAGAGAGGAAGAATCGGACCCTTGTTGAGATGGCCAAGACGATGCTCGATGAGCATTGGACTTCTAGGCGATATTGGGCCAAAGCTATGAGCACTGCATGCTATATTTCCAATCGCATTTTTCTCCGAGCTTTCTTGAAAAAGACTTCTTATGAGTTGCATTTTGGAAAACTGCCCAAGGTGAGTTACTTTCAAGTTTTTGGTTGCCATTGTTTTATACTCAAAAAGGGCAACTTGGACAAGTTTGAGTCTCGTTCTTCTGACGGTGTGTTTTTGGGTTATGGCACTCATACTCGGGCTTATCGTGTACTTAACCTTGACACTAACCGAGTCATGGAGACATCAGATGTCACCTTCGACGAGCCCATGGTTTGTCCTTCTTCTCATTTTGAGCGTGCAGGTGATCATGAGGTTGGTGAGCTTGTTTTAGATGACGAGGATGAGGGTGCTGAAGGTATGGATGATCCAGCACCCCCTCCACCTGCTGTGCCGCAAGGAGCGGCTTCTACTATGACTCACGGCCTCGACACCTCTTCTTCCTAGGGCCGTGGGATCCGCCACCTCGAGCAGTACCCTTTGTATCCGAGGAGGCACCAGCTGCTGTTGAGGGGGAGGCTACATCAGCTCGGGAGGCACCACGACACATCCAACGCCAACACCTCCCTCAGCAGATGATTGACAACATTGACGAACGTGTCACTCGGTCCAGGTCTCAAATCTCTCACTTTGCTCATTCTGCTTTTGTTGCTGATTTTGAACCCCGAGATGTTGGACACGCTTTATCTGATCCAGATTGGGTCAATGCCATGCATGAGGAGTTAGAGAATTTTGAGCGAAATCGGGTTTGGGTTTTGGTTCCTTTTCCTCCTGATTGTCATCCTATTGGGACAAAATGGGTTTTCAAAAACAAACAAGGAGAGGATGGCCATGTTGTGAGAAACAAGGCCAGACTAGTTGCCCAGGGGTATAGTCAGAAGGAGGGGATAGACTATGAGGAGACTTTTGCTCCTGTAGCTCGTTTGGAGGCAATTAGGATACTCTTGGCTTTTGCTGCATCCAAAGGTTTCAAACTTTTTCAAATGGATGTCAAGAGTGTCTTCTTAAACGGCTACATAGAAGAGGAGGTATATGTGAGACAACCCCCCGGTTTCGAAAATCCCAAGTTTTCAAACCATGTCTTTAAACTTCACAAAGCTTTATATGGTTTGAAACAAGCCCCTAGAGCCTGGTATGATAGGTTGAAAACCTTTTTGCTTGCTAAGGGTTTTAAAATGGGATGTGTGGATAAAACGCTTTTTCTCCTCAAGCAAGGCATTGACTCACTCTTGGTCTAGATTTACGTGGATGATATCATTTTCGGTGGTTCTTCTCACGCTTTGGTTGCCAAGTTTGCAGACACTATGAGCAGGGAGTTTGAGATGAGCATGATGGGCGAGTTGACGTTTTTCCTCGGGATGCAAATCAAGCAATCCCGAGAGGGGACGTTCGTGCACCAGGGCAAGTACACCAAGGACATCCTGAAGAAGTTCGACATGGGTGAGGCCAAGCCTCTTCCAACACCCATGCCGACCATGGCGACCCTGGATGCGGATGTGGATGGAGAAGCTGTAGACCAAAAGGAGTACCGGAGTATGATCGGGTCGCTGTTGTACCTGACGGCGACACGCCCGGACATCCAGTTCGCGGTGTGTCTGTGCGCATGATTTCAGTCGTCGCCGCGCACTTCTCACCGTCAGGCGGTCAAGCGCATAATGAGGTACTTATCCTTCACTCCAGAATTTGGGATTTGGTATTCTGCTTCCTCCACCCTCTCCCTTTGCGGTTATTCCGATGCCGATTTTGCTGGTTGCCGTATTGATCGCAAGTCCACTTCTGGGACTTGCCAGTTTATTGGTTCTTCTCTTGTATCGTGGTCTTCTCGCAAGTAGTCTAGTGTCGCCCAGTCTACCACGGAGGCTGAGTATGTTGCTGCGGCTAGCTGCTGTTCCCAGTTGCTCTGGATGATGGCCACTTTGCGTGATTTTGGTCTGAGCTTTTCTCGAGTTCCTTTGCTTTGTGACAGCACGAGTGCTATTAGAGTTGCTAAGAACCCCGTGCTGCACTCGAATACCAAACACATTGATGTGCGCTTTCATTTTCTGCGAGACCACTATGAGAAGGGTGATATCGACCTTCGCCATGTCGATACTCATCATCAGCTGGCTGATATTTTCACCAAGCCTTTGGACCAATGAACTTTTGCTAGGTTGAGAGGTGAGCTTGGTGTGTGTATCCCCTTTTAGATGGGGGAAACATTTTGGATCTTGTAACATAAACTGACTATTCGTTTCTCTTTTTCTTCAATTGGTCTTTATGCATTTCATTTTGCATACACTTTTACATTCTAAGCTTCATGGATATAATCATTAGAATGAAATCATGCTCTGTGTAGTGTATGCTCCGATGCTTTATGTTGATGCTTGTAGCTTATGCTCCTTCTAATCACTAATACATGTTATGAGCTGAGCTAATTTTGAATGGTGAACCTGCTTAACAAACATAAAACTTGAAAATGTTCACCATTGAGATATGCAACTAGCATGTGTAGGATATGTCAAATTCACTCGTACTTTTCATATATGCTGGGTTTCTATGTCTCTAGTTCTGAGTCTATCACTTGTTTGGTCTGTTCATATACTGCTCTAAAATTGAACCAAGTTAAGTGAATTAGAAAGATCGAGATGGGATTGCTTGTCAACACACCACAGTTTCGAGACTGTTTCTCGTTGCACTTTGAGTTAAACTTGAGCTGTGTAGTGTATGACCGAAACTGTTGCTTTAAGCTTCTGATTGCTTCTGCATAGGCTTCGCACAGTTGAAAAGTGAGGCAAGACAAGTTTTCAACCTCTCGCAATCACATGCTAAAATTTTGAACTTGTGTAATTCAAACCGCTGCAACTCCGATAAAACCTGGATACACAAGTCTATGTTTCATTCTATAGCATGATGATTGAACCTTGCTAGGGGTAGTTCACCTTGTATACATGTTTAGCACTTGTTTGTCTTCCTGTCTATACTTGTCTAGTGCTATTTTGATGGTGAATTCCTTTTTGGCTAAAAACTGCTCACTTTGCTCACATGTTCATATTTCGTAATTGGTGATCAGTTTGAGCCTTTGCTAGCATGTGTGCTTCAGTTGCGTCATTGTACCTATACTGTGTAGAGCATCTTTGCATTCTCTTGACTATATTCCTGAAGCTGCTAACTTGCATTTTGACTCATATGCATTTTGGAAGAGGGTGAAATTCTCTTGTTGGCACTTTTTGATGGTGCATTCTCTCAGGGGGAGAGATTTTTACTTGCTGGTGCATTTTCAACTAAGGGGGAGAATTTGGACAAATCATATGCCTCCCTCCCATGACAAATCATGCCTCCCATGTTGGAGAAGAATTGGTTGTGTGCACCATGCAAGGGGGAGCTTGCTTCTTGTTTGGTCGTAAGGTTTTGGTATCGAGCATTCTTGCTAGTTGTGTTGAGCCTCTGTGCCTCTATCTTGAGGGACTAGCATTTTGCTTCGATTTTTCAAATTGGTATTTGCTAGCGGTGTTGAGCCTGTTCTACCTCTTCTTGAGGGCTAGCTTTGTTTTGCTTGATGTTCAGTTGATTTTCCAATTGGTGTCGAGTTTTCCTGCTAGCGGTGTTGAGCCTGTTCTACCTCTTCTTGAGGGCTAGCTTTGCTTTGCTTGGTTGCGTCGAGCCGTTGCCCATGTCTTTGGGAACCAAGTTGTTCCGCTCTTTCCACTTGACCTTCTTCGGCTTTGCTATGCTTTTGGGTCATTTGGTCGAGTTTTCTCTCTTTCTTCCTTCCTTCTTTCTTATTCTATTATGATTTGTGTTGGTAGTTGACAATGCACTCATCAAGGGGGAGATTGCGGATACATGGGTGTATGCCGAGTCTCTGAGTGATGAGTGATTGTCAACTGGGATAATGCGCATGTTCTTTGGCTTGTGTTGTGCAGGTGTCGAGCACGGATACAGTGATCAGAGGCAAGGTGAAGGTCAAGTAGAGACGTGCCGTGCCGAGGGACCGAGAGTGGCGAAGGGCGGACGTGAGGCTTGGACTGAGGGACCGGTGGCCCGAGGATGAGCTGTGGTGGCTGGCAGCCTGGGACAGCGACGAGCGGAGACTTGCGGGCACGGTGTTGCTTGGGTCAAGGACCTGGGGACACGTGTCGGTGGATGGGGTGCACGGGCGGTGCATCCCCTCTACAGCTTCGGTTTGGTGGTAGAGCCAGAGAAAAACCAACGGGTGGACAGTTTCCAGGTTTGGGCCTCAAAACCTAGGCGCGGATGGTTTCCGAGTTTGGCCACAAAACTCGGGCTGAGGACGGTTTCCAGGTTTGGGCCTCAAAACCTGGGTGTTGTGGGTTTGCTGAGTTTGGGCCACAAAACTCAGGCTACGTGGGCTAGTTTCCCGGTTTGGGCCTCAAAACCGGGGGTTGGCTGTGAAGGCTGGTTTCCCGGTTTGGGCCACAAAACCGGGGGTGCGACGTCCAGGAAAAGGACAAGCGGAGCGGTGGCAGCACGTGGCGGCAATCGGTGAGGTTGCGTCGAGGCAACGCTACCAGTTGTGCGGGCGTCGCCGTCGGATCCACCTACCATCGAGTTGGTCCAGAATAACCTTAGGGTTTAGCTGGTTCACTCTGTAAGTAGTTAGGGGTAGAGTGGGAATTAGGAATAGTTAGAATTAGGATAAGTAGGGGGCGACACCCACCTCCCCATTTATCTCAGTCATTTGCTCTTTGCTTCTAGGGTTTCCTGCTCTCCCAATCCCCTGCTGTAGCTAGCTGAGATCCGCAGAGAACCATACCTCTGTGTACTGGAGTTTTTGAGGAAGTGAGGTCATAACCTCACTGTTGTAGCATGTGGTAGCCACACGGTTGCAAATTCGTGGTTGTAATTCGCATTTTGTTCGTGTTCTTCGCGGGTTGCCTTTCTCCACGTTTTTCCCGTCGATCGATCTCTTTGCTTGGTGCGTTGTTTGCAAATCCGTTTGAACCAAGTTGTTCTAGATCATGAGGCACTTCTTTCCACTGAAGGAATTCTCCTCTAACCTCATGAGCTAGTAGATCGGTTGATCTTAGTTTTGGGTCAAGTTTTTCTCCTTACCCCCGAATTTCTTTGATTCATCAATTTGGAGATAGGTTCGAGCCATGATCTCTTAGAGATAGCTCACTATCCTCCTTGTGACTCCTCTCACCAAGTTTGATCCCTAGAGGATTTGTTTTGGGTGAGATCGAGCCGAATCGGTGGAGGAACGGGGCTGACACGGGGTGACCGGATGCATGCATCGCGGCGACCGGACGCTGTCTCAGTGAGTCCGGTCGTTGAATGTCATGTGCAGTTTTTTCCGAAGTTGACCGGACGCTCCCTCTGCTGTCTGACCGGACTCAACACTTGCACTGTTCACCGTTTTGTCACTCTCTGACTGGACGCTCTGCTTGCGATCGGACGCATCATTCACTATGAGTCCGGTCACAAATAGTAAGGTTCCAGAATCGATTTTGTCTGACCGGACGCGTCCAGTGCTCACCGACCGGACGCTGGCTAGAGTCTGGTCAGTGCTGACTTGCGCTGTTTTGTTCGCAGTTTGCTTGTTCGTTGTCGGTTTTGTTTTTCGGCTTTTGCGTTGGATTTCTAGAGTCGTGAAGTGTCTTGTTGTGCTTCTTGGAAGCATCCACCCTATCTCTAGGGTCATAGACACTTACGAACTCTAGGGTTTGCTCTTGGGGTTGTTTTACGGGACAGCGGCAACAAGTTTCCAAAAGGAATTTTGAAGCTCCCATTCACCCCCCCCTCTGGTCGCCTTCTGGTTGTACTTTTGGTCCTTCATTTCCAGTCGAGAGAAATATGAAAACTCTTCGCAAGAAATGTAGAAACAAAGCCAAAATTGAGGCTTCCATTGCGGAGGCATTCATTCTGGAGGAGGTGTCCAACTTCACTGAAGAATACTACTCCGAGAACCTTCCTAGCGTGCATAATCCACCCCCTCGTTACAATGCTGGAGAAAATGAATCGACTCTTAGCCTTTTTCGAGGCCAACTCAGCACGGTAAGTGGATCCGTAGTTAAGCAGTTGAACTATGAAGAGTGGCGAAAGATCATGCTATACGTGCTTACCAACCTTGATGAGCTGGACCCGTACATGGGGTAAGTTATTTCGTACAGTGAATTTCTTCATCCAATTCGCCTTCACTTCCCAACACCATTCTTTTTGTTTCGTACAGTGAATTTCTTCATTTGTTCTCGAATGGACCAAGGCCTCTTTCTGATGCGGCAGCTAAAACCTTAATTGCAAATGGTGCGGGGCAAGGGAGGCCTGATTTCATTTCTTGGTTCCGACAGAAGGTACCGTCCAACCAAGGTCATACTTAGTATGACGTTCCAACTTGCTCTTACGTTCTGACCGTATAACGATATATCTTGCTTCACCTTGCAGGCTCAAACCGATGTGTCCATGAGTCAAGAGCTGAGACAGGTTGCAAAAGGCTTTGACCGTAGGGTCAAGTCATTTAACAGTTACGACGTGAATGGATTTCGCTTCCACACATCAAGCTACGAGCAAAGTCGGCCCAATCAAAAAACCACAAATAGCGGAGTTTGTACTCCAGGCAATGACAACCGTGACTACTATAGAAGAATTAAAGAAATATATGAACTTTCATTTCACGGTGAAAAGCCTTTGAATCCTGTCATGTTCAAATGCCATTGGTTCGACCCTGGAGTAATGAGGCTGACACCTAATCTTGGGCTAGCTGAAATTCGACAGGATTCTGTCTATCCAGGAGCCGATGTGTATATTGTGGCTCAACAGGCCACGCAGGTATATTACATGCCATACGCGTGCAAAAGCAAAGAGCATCTCTTGGGTTGGTATATTGTGCACAAGATATCGCCACATGCTAAACTACCTCTCCCCAACGATGAGGATTATAACTTCAACACAAACACGTATGACGGTGAGTTCTTTCAAGAAGCTGGGCTGCAAGGGACGTTCACGATAGACTTAACCCAAGCGATGGAAATGGAAGTAGAGAATGATGATGAGGACGCTGGGGATGAGGTGGTAAATGAGAAGGACATAGAAATGCTAGAACGATTCCGTTTAGGCCAAGCAAATGAAGACGACGACCTCTCTTCGGATACTGAGGAGTACTTAGACATGGTTGACAGTGATGACGAGACTCATGCTCCGACTAATCCGGATGATCCAGATTATTTCTAATACATGTAATATTATGTTATATTTTTAGGATATAGGGTTTTATTTATATTGCATATATTTGATTATGTTATTTCTAATACAACATTGTTTGTTCTTTTTAAATGCAGGAGGTCGAGGCAAGATGCCAGGAGGACGTCAGAGGCGGTTGAGTTGGTTGTACCGGAGCTCGCAGGCCGAAGGGCCCTCAACGAGGAGTGGCCGCCGCCGGAGGGAGCCGTCTCCACAGGAGGAGGAGGACGAGGAGGTCGAGGAGGAGGTGCCGGCCACGCCCGAGGCCCAGGGGCAGGAGGAGATAGTTCCTGCCGAGGAGGCAGAGGAGGAGGACGAGCAGGAGGAGGACGAGGCGGACGAGGGTTCGGGTGCCTCAGGGGTGTCCACGCCCTACTTGAGAGGTCCCGCCAGCCTCCCGGCGTTGCCGCCACGTGCCTGATGCCCAGTGATCACGCCCATCGGACAAAAGTACATGTTCTAACTACCTGTTCATACGATGATGAGACTCAAAATAGAAATAGAAGCTAATAATCTTTTTTAATCACTTGTGCAGGTCATGGGACTTTGTGGGGCCTAAAGGCCGCAAACCCAATGGCATCCTGGGTCTCCTGTGCCGCGAGCACTACCCCGACATAGTACAGTATGCCGGGAGGCACGAGCCGGCCTACACCTTTGACCACTACACCGTCGCCCCAGACCCGGGCTTCCCCAACAAGGTGGCGCGGGTTAGAGCGGAGCTGTGGGTAAGTCTTCGTCAAACAATATCACATTCATCATATTTTTTCTTTAATTACTTTCTCACCTCGTATTGTGTATGTATGCAGAACTACTTCAAGTGCGAGCCGGGGAAGGAGGCAGTGGCGGAGGTGACGGCTACCCGGGCCTGTAGGAAGCTCATCACCGACATGATCTACGAGGCTAGACTGCATGCCATCATCACCTACAACGCCACGGTCTTGGCCAAGAGGGTGACGAAGGCCCAGGCGAGAGGCATGACGCTGGACCTGGCGCAGTACTTGCAGGTAAGTGATTTCTTTTGAGATTAAGCTTTTGGTACTTTTTATCTGACGCTTAGACGTGAACTACTTGATGATGTGTAGATGATCCCCCAATGGTGCCAGTCATTTCCCGAGTGCTGGGAGATGATCGTAGACCGGTGGCTATCAGAAGAGTGGGCGGCCCACCACGTCGAGGCCCGGGAGGCGCGTCTGCAGATGCCAGGTGTACCACACCACCAGGGCAACCGCAACCTCGCCGAGTACGCACAAGCTTGGGTACGTGAAAGACTTTATCAATTCCTCGCTCAAATGTTGCCTGAATGCTAATCATCTTGTTGTCTTCCTCGCAGTCAGCCGCACACGGTGGCCAGCCTTGCGGCACGTTGCAGGCATACGCCATGTCCCACAAGGCCAAGGCCACGGCAGCGGAGACCTCCTACAACCCCGACGATCCCGCCGACGCGTACACCAACTCCAGCGTCCACTCCCGCCTCACTAACTACTCAGAGGCGTCAAGGGCGGTCTATGGGGACGCCTTTGATCCCGCCACCGCGGACCTTGGACAGGAGCATCGTCATGAGGATTGGAGGAGGGAAGAAGCACGAGCGGTTCTGGCTTGGCAACGGCGTCATCGACTCGGCCTCCACTCCCACTCTGTCCCAGCTCCGAGCACAGAGCACGAGCGGGAGCGTCCCCATACACCCACGCCTGTCGCCTGCGCAGTCGCGGGTCACCGAGCTCGAGGTTATTTCTGTTTAACTCATCGTACATGAATCTTTAAATGTTTGCATTTTTCTAACATTCACTTTGTATTATCGCAGACCCGCCTGGAAAGAGAAAGGCAGGAGCGCCAGGTGTGCGAGACCCAGATGCGGTCACAGATGTCGGCCCAGATGGAGGCTCAAGCTAAGCAGATGGCGGAGCTCATCGCCTTCATGGCCTCCCAGGGCATGTCCGTGCCACAGACGCTGATGGCTCCTCCACCGCCGTTTCAGGACGCCGGAGCTACTCCTGTGAGTATCAATACATATGTGTTTCATTTTTCATTTCCTTGTGTGACATAGACATCTTCCTTTTGCAGCCTCCTCCGTCAGAAGGTTCGAACAACCGCCACGCTCCTGGATGGAACCTGGCCGGGGGTCAAGCAGGCGGCAGTTCTCAGGGGTGGCCCGGTTGGCCAGGGGTGTAGTAGATTGAACTTTGGACTGTCCTCGTGTGTTACTGAACTCTCATGTTGTTGAACTATGTGATGTGAACTATGTGATTTGAGGACATATATGTTATTGAACTATGTGATGTGATATATATATATATGTTCTGTGACGTGAAATGTGATATATATGTGATATGTGATGAATGTGATATATATATGTTTGATAGTGTCGGAGAAAAGAAAAAACAGAAATAAAAAAACAAAAATTGGGATCTGTGCCGAGGGCGGCTCTTGGCAAAGAGGCCCTTTGCCGAGGGCTATGACCATAACCCTCGGCAAAGCTGAACCAGAACGCTGTCTCCCCAGCTTTGCCGAGGGCTTTGGTCATAGCCCTCGGCAAAGGCGGCGTTTTGCCGAGGGTTTTGGCCATAACCCTTGGCAAAGCTGAGAACCAGAACGCAATTTCCACAGCTTTGCCGAGGGCTTTGGGCACAGCCCTCGGCAAAGTCCGATTTTTGCTGAGGGCCGGCTAACCTAGCTCTCGGCGAAGAGGTCCCAAATTTTTTTTTGAAATTTCTTTGCCGAGAGTCGACCCCGGTTAACTCTCGGCCCAGAAAAATAATAATAAAAAAAATTATGTCTTTACCGAGAGTCAGTGTAACCGGCGCTCGGCAAACGTGCCGTCTTTGCCGAGAGTCAGGTTAGCCGGCTCTAGGCAAACATACCGTCAATAGGGACCGCCGTTAACGGCCACTTTTCTTTGCTGAGAGCCGCTCGGGACCCTCGGTAAAAGGTTTGCCGAGAGCCCGACAAATGGCCCTCGGCAAAGGTTCCTTTGCCGAGAGGATTTTTGCCGAGAGCTCGTTGCCGAGGGCAGCTCTCGACATAGGCTATGCCGAGTGTCAAATGGTCTTTGCCGAGTGCGAGAGGCACTCGGCAAAGCAGCCGTTTCCAGTAGTGCAAGCTATTACAACCGGAAAGTAGTTACGTGTGCCTCAGCCAAAATTTACAAGCTATTAGAGAGGAAAAAATTATTAAACTATTACAGAGGAAAAATTTACTAAGATGTCAAACAGAGCCTGAGAATAATAGATGCAGGTAAAAAAGGTGCCCACCTCCACTAACAAAACGCTGGTGTCTATGAACACAAGGTTGATATGTGCCCTCGTGGTTCGTCCTTGTGATGAGTGATTGGTCAACCGGCTCACGGGTTGGCATGAGTGGGCAACATGTCTCTTGGCTGTGTTGGTGTGCAGGTGTGGAGCTCGGAGGCAATGGTCGATGGCGAGGTGAAGGTCGAGTAGAGACGTGTCGTGCCGATGGAGCGAGAGTGGCGAAGGGCGGACGTGAGGCTTGGACTGACGGACCAGGAGGCCGAAGGATCAGTTGCGGTAGCTGGCACTTGGCGGCAACAAGCAAGAGTACATGGGGATGTCAGCGGCATCGGTCGAGTCAAGACGGAAGGCGATGACATCGTGGTACCTGGCGGAGGCCGGATAGGGGCTTGCATGGGAGATACAAGTGCTGTTGGTCGAGTCAGGGAAGAAGGCGAAAACGTCCTGCTCGGCGGAGGCTAGACATGCGTCGACATCAGTGTCGGCAACGGGGCATGAGACCCACACTCCGTCTACAACATGAGTTTGGTGGTGGAGCCTCGAAAAACCACCGGTGACAGTTTCTGGGTTTGGGCCTCAAACCTGGGATGTCCGGTTTCTGAGTTTGGGCCTCAAAACTCAGGATGGCGGGTTTGCCGATTTGGGCCTCAAAACGCGGAGGTTCCTAGGCGGAACGGGATGACACGTGGCGACACCGTGAGGCTTGCGTTGAGGTGAAGCTAACGATGAGATGGTGCGGTGGTCGTCGGGATGACACGTGGCGGCATCTAGGAGCTTGCGTTGCGGCGAAGCGACCGATGAGGAAGGCTTGTGACCGTCGATGGAGATCCTGACAGAGTTGGACTAGAATGTCCCTAGGGCTATGTCCCTAGGGCTAGCTAGTTTGCTCTATGTATCTGACGGTAGAAGGGGTATTGTGTAATAAGCTATAAATAAGGGATGAGACCCCTCATCCCACTTATCTCTCCAGTTGTTCATTTTCAGCAGACTTGATCTGTTAGGGCTCCTCTCTTTGTAGCTTTGCAGAGATCCGCAGAGACGTCAATCATTCCTCTATGTATTTGAATTTCCGGAAGGGAGACCATAATCTCCTTCTAGCTAGCCTCGTGGCTTTTTGTTGAAATCTTTTCGAATTCGCGTTTGTGTTCTTCGTGTTCTTCGTTTTCTCCTCGGTGATTTTGCAAGATCATTTGATTTGAGGGATGGTTGTGCAAGGACGTGAAAGACATCTTTCCACCGAAGGAATTCATCTAATTCCTCACAAGCACATAGATCGGGCGGACTTCGTTTTCGAATCTAAACTTTTCCCTTTTTGCAAGATCTGCAATTCATGAATTTCTAGTTGGGTTCAAGTCTTGATCTCTTAGGGATAGTTCACCAACATAGTTAGTGATCATCTGTGCAAATTTTGGTGAATCTTGGAGTTGATTTGACTACGTTTTGGGTTTGGTGTTTGAATCGGGGCTGCTTTTGGTAGCAAAAATCAAAATTGTAGTAGTGATATTCAACATGTTTTCTATAATTTCTAAAAAGATACTTAATTCATATCATGACGAAAGTAGCATGCATAAAGGACTGAATCTTATTCATTTCTTATACGGTATCTGCTGTAGCCCTGGGTATCTGAGTCAAGTATAATGTAATAACTCTGTCATCTAGTTTATTTTTTTTTCTAACGTTATTTCTTTGAGACCTTCACTATCTCCCCTGTGCTCTGTATTGAGATGTTGCCTACTCACCACAACACACCAGCATCTCAATACAAAGCTAAGCTACACCAAACGGATCCTTTATATAGGGCAGGTATGGGGACGGAGGCCCTTAGTGGTACAACCGGACATAGTCTCTTTGCCGAGTGCCTTAGGCACTCGGCAAAACTCTTTTTGCACTCGGCAAAGGCTTTGCCGAGTGCAGCTCTCGGCAAAGGCCACACGGCAAAAAATGGATCGGCAAAGGGCTCTTTGCCGAGAGCCTTTTATCGGGCGCTCGGCAAAGTCTTTGCCGAGTGCTGAGGTGGCTCTCGGCAAAGAAAAGCCCTCGGTAAAGAAAAAAACAAAAAAATCCAAAAAAATAAGGAAATTTTTTTATTAAATCGGGGGAAGGGCCCACAGGGCAGCGCCCACCTGTCTCCCTTGAGATCGCAAGTCCTAGTATTTTTCACGCAATTTTCTCTCACGCAGTCAGCAGGATTCGAACTCACGACCTCTCGTTCGCGCGAAGTCTCCTCTACCACTACACTACACACATATACGTTCCATCTCCGTTTCGGTTACCCATATATTATACTAAAACGAGTGTAACTTGCTTATTCGAGGCCCTAAACGAATTCAAATAAAAAAGTTGTTAGCTACAAAGTTTTCTAACTTTTCGAGACCTACAATTTTTATTTTGGTAGTTTTTCCATCCGAGGTCGTTTATAAAAATTTGAATTTCAAATTTGACAATTTAAAACGCAGTTTTCATTGACAAGATGATTTCAAATCAAAAAGTTGTCAACACCAAAGTTTCATAACTTTTCGAGATCTACAACTTTTATTTTGGCCATTTCTCCATCTGAGGTATTTTTAAAAATTTGAATTTTAAATTTTTCAAATTCGAACGTAGTTTTGCATAACTAGATGACTTCAAATTAAAAAGTTATCAACTACAAACTTTCATAATTTGTCAAGATCTACAAACTTTATTTTGGTTGTTTACCCATTTATACATCCAAAATTATGGTTCTAATATTATTCACAAACATTATATATCACTCTTGTAGTTTTGTAAACTACCAGAGAGACATGTAAGATTTATGAACAAATTTATTTTAAATTTGTCAAATGAAGAAATGACCAAAATAAAAATTGTTCATCTTGATAAGTTAAACAACTTTTTAGTTGAAAGTTTTTTTATTTGGATTAATTTACTGCTTCAAAATATGATTTGAAAATTAGCTTTGCCGAGTGTCAAAAAAACTCTCGGCAAAGAGCTCTTTGCCGAGAGCCAATAAAAAAACTCTTGGCAAAGAAATTCTTTGCCGAGAGCCA
The DNA here is from genome assembly GCA_009763385.1 of Coix lacryma-jobi var. lacryma-jobi. Classification (NCBI taxonomy): domain Eukaryota; kingdom Viridiplantae; phylum Streptophyta; class Magnoliopsida; order Poales; family Poaceae; genus Coix; species Coix lacryma-jobi. The sequence goes on along the minus strand of CM019831.1, from coordinate 12,872,185 downwards.
AAAAAAACGTTCGGAACGTTCGGCAAAGAATTTCTTTGCCGAGAGTTTTTCTTTTGCCGAGAGTTTTTTATTCGGCCCTCGGCAAATAGCTCTTTGCCGAGAGCCCGAAAAAAAACTCTCGGCAAAGAGTGCGGCGCTCGGCAAAGTGAGTTTTTCCGGTAGTGACATACAAAGGAAGTATATGAATATGACAAGACTGACTTTAATTTTAGCTAAGTATCAAGGCCAGGTCCACACACACAAAGAGAAGTAGTTGAATAGCAGCATTATCGCCCTGCCAATTTCTCCTGCCCACAGTTTGGTGCTAACTTATTGTTTCTTAATAAGATAATAATCCCTATGACTCTATTTCTAAAGTTGTTTTAAATCAAACTTTTTAAACTTTGACCAAATTTCTAGAAAAAATCCCGTCAATATTTATGACATTAAATTAGTACAGTTTGATATACCATAGAATATTTTATATATACTCATTTTATATTGCAGATATCTTTACTCATTCCTACAGAGTTGTTAAATTTAAGATAGTTTAACTTGTACGGATCCTAGGATTTGATTTATTTTGTGGATGGAGGCAGTATATATATAGAAAGGACCTAAGTTGAAATAACATTTTGTACTAATTAATCTTCTCTCAAATCATACATTACATACATACATTAATTACAGCCTTATTAAGCCCCATTATCATCAATGGTTGCTAAAGAAAGGCCAAGTTCTTCTTTAAACACCGAACCAATATGGTCCGTGTATCATCACCATCCTATAAATATACATTCCCGACGGATCCCAGTCATCCATTCCATCCTATCTAGCTAGAGCTCAATCAGGCTAGGTTCTCGGGTGCAATACCATGGCTTGCAAGGTGATCATCGCTGCAGCTGCAGCTGCCCTAATACTGTCGTTCCTTTTGCTGTCAGGTAATAGTAATACTTAACAAATGCTTCTTCGATCATGTCCTGTCGTCTCTCCGCTTCTTCCTCCTGCTTGTGGTAGCCTCATGCAAGGACGATAATCCTGTGTGTTCGATTAAGCAGGCGTTATTGGACGTGAGCACATAGGCTCCTGCCCGTTTTGGCGCAGCAGAGTTCCAATGCCGCACTCTAGCTCATGTCTTGCATAATGCGTTGCCAAGACGAGGGCTACAATGGCGGATTCTGCGACGGCAACAAGATCTGCATGTGCTCGCAGTGCTTGCTGCGCTCACCGGAGGATGAACTGCAAGTCGGCCAGATCAGGTCGTTGCCGCTTCTGCCAGCACCGATGCCAACGACGGGTGCATGTGCATGAACAACGTTGCGTAGCAACATGCAAATGTGATGTGCTACCATGAACGGATTAGTTAGTGAATAAAAAAATGAACGGATTAGTGCGGTTCACTTTTTATTGGGGCAGGTTTTACAATGACAACGATTAAGAATAAACTTTCAAGCTACATACCTCATGCTGAATCATAATATATTAATTAAGCTTTCTCATTTGGACTTCAATGTAGTAGACTTTGGGCTTTAAAGCGCTTTGATAGTGCAATGCATGCAAGCATCTTCCATGTGCTAAAAATATATACATACTACCCCACCGTGCAAATTATAAGATGGTTGGTCTTTCATAGATAGTTACAACTTGGACCCGCACGGACACTACTAAAGAAACATGCCTTTAGCCCCGGTTGCCGAGCCGGGACTACGCTTCCGGGACTAAAGCCCCCCCCCCCCTAGTCCCGGCTCCGGCCACCGGGGCTAAAGCCCCCCTTTAGTCCCGGTTGGTAATACCAGCCGGGGCTAAAGGGTGCTGCCAGCGGTGAGCAGCACCCTTTAGCCCCGGCTGGTATTACCAGCCGGGACTAAAGGGTCCCCTGGTTTTTTCTTTTTATTTTTATTTCAGTTCTGTTTTCAGTTTTGTTTATTTATTTAATAGGTTTTCCGATATATATTCTTTGCTGCTAATATATATAATTTATATATATTAGCAGCATAACACAATAAGCTTATTGCATGCATATTATATAATTGAACTATAGAACTACATATATATATATAAATATATGTACATAAAATTACAAGCAATATACATATAGAAGTTGTCCAAATATCTATCTACACAAGTTGTACTCCAAAGTTAGTACTGTAAACCTATTACAAGTTGTACTCCATCTAAAGATCTACAGGGCATAGAAATGATCATCATTGTTTGGAATCAACGACTCGTTGGTATTATAGTAGAACTCGCTGTTTGGATTTATGACTTGTTCCCGAAGAAATTCTGCTATTGTCTCTTGTATTGCTTTCAATTGGCCTTCTAGCATCAGTTTTTGCTTTAACCAGTCAGTCTTCAATTGGAATTAAAGAAGATATTAGTTATATCTATATTATCAATATTAAGTCTATAAAAAAATGAAAAGAAACATGTTACGTACTTTGATGATTTCTTCAGGAATTCTATTTGATTCTATCAATATGTACTCGCAAACATAGAATTCGCATAAGTTGGTGCCGTGTTTTTGTCTCAAAATCCACTATAGAATGAAAAGATTTATCTCGTAATAAAGATATGATATATGACATGATATTTAAAGATACACGTACATTGACGAAGGTGTAAACTTACTGGTAGTTGTGGCTTTATTGTAAGTGGGGTCTTACACTGACTCATATGTTCCCGAGCAATGAATTTTTCCCAAACCCTAATCCGGCCAATGAAACATTAATAGTTGGATCATTATTAGTTGGATCATTATTTAATTAGTATACATATATACAAGCTTAGTCTATACTTTAAGCATGCAAGCTAGGGATCGAAAAATTACCTTTGGAGGATGTCTATCATATCTTGGTAATCTGCTTGCGGTTTGCTCAACGAGTCATAGATTAACACATTGCTTTGTTTGAGATCGATGACCATCAATATCCAGTGATAGCTGTTCATACACATGATTCATATATATATTATTAGGGTTAAGTAAAATAAAATATGCACATACTTATTATTAACTATATATGTCTCACGCACTTAAAGTTGTATGGGGAAAGAATTCTTTCTCTATCTTTTTGGTTCACGAAGAACCTCATGAGATTCGTACACGACTCATCGCTCCAAGTCGCTGAAGGGTTGGGAGCCTTGAAAACAACATATGGTTCAACAAACCCAACAGAATTGTCGTGTTTATCTCTGAGCTGAGTCATCTGATACCTGCAAAATATCGAGTCGATCCACAAGTATGTGTGTAAGAATACTACTATATACACATACTAGAGAGTTCAATGAAAACTATAAAAGAAACACTTACAAACAGTAGCAGCTAAGGAGCGATTTGTCCAGTGCGTCCATATGACATAGCTGGTGTAATTCCTCCATCTGGACTAAGATTAGGTCATCACCACGGAAGTAGTGATGGTTCCGAATTCGGACAGAAATCCAATTGATATCACCGTCTTTAGAAGCCTCCATGCACTATTTGTTGATTGCAAACATCTGCGTACCAAGTACATGTAAGTGATTGGGGTTCATTAGACTCCTGCCCGGTGCAAAATTTCTCCTCCATTCATCAACTACTTCCGCTCGTGGAAACTCCAGCCCAGTAGCAATATTTTTAATTGTCAATGAAAAAAATTTCCATTGAGTCCATCTCAGACAAAGTGGTCTCTCCAGATTTCCTCTGTACTCTGCCCATGCTTGAACCATACTGATTTTGCACAACTAACGGGGACAAAGGTCTTGATGTTTCCTCGAGCTGTGGAACACCCTTTCCCACTTTCTTCTTGCTGGATTGTTGTTCTTTTGCAGACTTCATAAGAGAGCATTTGTAATCTGATTTTCGCGGAGCCTTTCGGGCTTCACGCATCTTGATACCATGTTGGTCCACCCTTTTCCTTAACTCCTGTGGGTTTAACAAGAGGTAAGGCTTCTCCGGGTTCCTCTTCGCTTTAGCAGCGGCGTCACATTCATCTAAAAAATTCCGCACATCTTTTTTCACCGTAATTTCTAACTCCTCATCAGTCTTTTCATAAGCTAATTTCTCTTGGGCTTTTTTCCTGATGCAGGAGCCTTCTTCTTTGGAGGTGGGGCCTTTGGTTCTGTGGCGGCAGACCGCTTCTTAGGGCCGCGCGATGGAGGCGGGGGTGTTGGAGCACGCGGTGGAGGTTGTGGCGTTGGAGCCCGCGGTGGAGGAGATGGTGGGCCCGGTGGCGGTGTTGGAGCCTACGGTGGAGGTTGTGGCGTTGGAGCCCGCGGTGGAGGAGATGGTGGGGCTGGTGGAGATCTTTGTGCAGGAGATGGGGTTGAAGCCGTGTCCTCCAACAGATCGTCACCGCCTGCAGCACTCTGATGCGCTGGGGAATAATGACGAACTGGACTATAGTTCCTGCTACGCAAAACAACAAATGATGTGAGCATCCAACTAATATATACATATAGGAAGATAGTGTAATAAAAATTGTTTCTCGTTCACGCGCACACTACCTATGGTGAGGATCTTGATCAGTAGGAGGAGGTTGCGGCGGTGACACTCCAGGAATAATAATGAAGCGCTTGCGCTAGCAAATAAATGTCTTCTCCGCTTCACCTAAAGTCTTCTCCCCATCTCCCCCTTCGATTTCCAGTGCCACCCTGCCACAACCTGTCTCAACCCTATCCACAGAGACGCTAGCGTATCCGGATGGCACTGGTTGACCATGGATTCTTGGTGTTCTTGTGCCGTCGATAGGGTTTACAACACCGACAGCCACCTTTTTCGTGGCATTTCCATCTGGAATGTGCAGCTCACAAGTAGTAAAAGGTTCTTTAACATCATCCACGAGGAAGCGTAGCTTGGAGTCATCTTGAATGGTTGGTACTTCCGTGGAGGCGCAGCTGGTTTTCATCTGACCTGGGGGGCTAATGTTCGCTTGAGGCTATTGTGATGATGTACCTTGCCCACTCGTCATTTGACTAAGTGCCGCTTGCACTTGCCTTTTGATTTCCTCCTGCATCCATTCTTCACGAGATTTCTCACGCTCTTGTGTTTGAAGAACATACTCCTCCAACTTGAAGAGTCGCTCTGCCTCCTCGTCCTTCTTTCTCTAGTGGCTTCTGTAACTTTCTCGATCCGCTTCGAAGGAATGCAGCCACGAAACGGCCCCAAAGCCTCTCGTACGCCCACCGTGCTCAGGATTCTCCAGCGCGTACGTGAGTTCATACTTTTCTCTGTTGGGCTTGAACTCGCCAGCCAACACCGCACTTCGTGCTTGAACTAGCCTCTGTGCTGCTCTTGAAATTTGCGGGCCCCAATCAAGCTCCCCGTCATTAGGGTTTATGGTTCCCCCATGAGCGTAGAACCAATTCCTGGACCATTCACTCCAATTTCTTCTTATTGTCTCCGGGACTACCCCCTGGCAAGCATCTCCTGTTCTTGTCTCTCCCACTTTGGAAGGGCAGTCTTATAGCCACCTGATCCTAAATGATGGTGGTATTTCTTCTGAGCTGCATTCTGTTTGTTTACTCTGACCCGGGCCTCGCTCTCTTGTTTTTTTTTGTACTGTACAAATTCATCCCAATTGGCCCTTATCTTGACATACGCCTTAGATTTGAAATCTGGCGTCTCGTTCTTCAGCACAAAGTTGTGGTACAATTTTTTCTTTCAGTCCTAAAAAAGTGTGGCCATGTTCTTCATTGTGCACTCCCGAATTCGCCTCAGCAGCTCCTCATCCTCCGTGTCAAACGAGAAATGAGCTTGGATGTCATCTCGGACTAGTTGCTTGTCAAGATCGGAGACATAACTGATCTCGGGAGCACTTCGCCTCTCTTTCTATTCACGGGCACTTATCGGAATCCGATCTCTCACAAGGAACCCACAGTGAAAGACATATTTATGTGCATGGGGTCCTAGTGGTTGGCCTGTAGCCATATCGAATTCGGAGATTACATGACGGCCCTTCAACGGCCTCTTCGGTCCTCGTTTTGGTCTGCTCTGCCCCGTCGCAGACGTCGATCCAGAGGGCTACATATAGGTAAAGACACGAAGATGAAACCCTAATACAAGTTGAGATAAAACCTAATCAAGTAATAAAGTAAATGTAAACCCTAACCCGACATATTGTATATATACCTCGCCTGTATTGCCTTCTTCCATCTCAACTTGTTGTTCAGGGGGATTTTCATCATGCATGGTCATGTCTTCGTAATTCAATAAGTATTGACTCCCGTCATCGTCGCCGGCGATGATATTCATCATTTCCTCCTCCATGTTCTCATTTGGGTCGGCCATTTCTACGAATATTAAAATATATATACAATATGATCGAACACTTAGAGGAGCTTTATACATGTATGTGAACCGAAAACCGAAAACTAGGGGTTTAAGGGTTTAGGCGTTCGGGCCGGGTTTCGGGGTTTAGGGTTTTGGGGTTTCCGGGTTCGGGGTTTCGGGGTTTAGGGTTTGGGGGTTTAGGGTTTCGGTTTGAGGGTTTAGGGTTTCAGGGTTTAGGGGTTCGGGGTTTCGGGGTTCAGCGTTTCGGGGTTTAGGTTCGAGGGTTTAGGATTTCAGGGTTTAGGGGTTCGGGGTTTCGGGGTTCAGGGTTTTGGGGTTTAGGGGTTTGAGGGTTTAGGGTTAGGGTTTCGAGTTTTTGGTGACATGTAATCGCCAACATTAAAAATAACATATATTCGTAAAGAGACAATTCAACATTAAAAATAACACGAAGAAGCATATCTGTCAAAATATTTCTAAGTGTAAATGCATGTTTAAACATATCCAAGTGATTTTCTATGGCATTCCAACATGACACATGATTTTCTATGAACACATATTTCTAAGAGTAATAAATACATGTTTAAACATATCCTTGTCACGTGATTTACACACCGTGGACGAGAACGACGACGACGGACAGCAGCGAGGATGACGACCGTGCGGATGACAGTGGACGGCGGCGAGGTGGGTGGAGCGGTCACCAGGACTCCAGGTCGAACACATATTTGTTAGGTTAAAAAAACATATATATGATTTTCCTTTTTCTATAAATATATCTATTCATATTCATATTCATTATTTGTATATATCTATTTCTATAAAAGAAGAAATGAAAAAATTAAATAGAAAATAATCTATAAATATATATATCTATTTATATTTATTTTATATATATCACTTTCTATTTCTAAATACATATATATTTATTTTCTATATATATCTATTTATATATCACATTCTATATCACTTTCTATTTCTAAATACATATATATTTATTTTCTATATATATGTATTTATATATCACTTTCTATATCACTTTCTATTTCTAAATACATATATATTTATTTTTCTATATATCTATTTATAGGTATATATTTCTTTTTCATTTCTTTTTTTTACACTCTCACACACACACTGGACAGTACACACGCACACCACGCACACTGCACACGCACACACACGCACAGGTTGTACGGCGGCGGCGCGGAGGACGGCGGCGCGGACACGACGGCGAGGAGGACGGCGTGGCGCGGACACGATGGCGAGGACGACGCCATACGGCGCGGAGGGCAGTGAGGCCGAGGAGGACGGCGGCGCGGAGCTCGACGGCGCGGAGCTCGACGGCGCGGAGCTCGACGGCGAGGAGGACGGCGGCGCGGAGCTCGACGGCGCGGACAGAGGCTCGACGGCGAGGTGAGCTCGAGGGCGGCGGCGCGGGGCAACTGCGCGTCGATCTGGGGAAGATTGGAGGGCACTGTGTCCTGTGCCCTATATACCCGGGAGGGCCTTTAGTCCCGGGGGTATTACGCACCGGGACTAAAGACTTTAGTCCCGGTGCGTAATACGCCCCGGGACTAAAGGGTTGAACCTTTAGTCCCGGGCCGTCTTACGTACCGGGACTAAAGGGGTCTTTAGTCCCGGTGCGTAAGACGGTCCGGGACTAAAGGGTTCTTTCCCGCCATAGTTTGGGTTTTCAGTATTTTGGGTTTTGTATTAAGTTTCCACTATATAAATATGTTGTAATTCTTATTAATTGTATAGTAAATTGAACAGTAGGCATAAAATTACTTAAAAATAACAGTTGTATATCCTTTAACCTTATTGTATAGTAGAAAATTTTGTAGCATAAATTCTTTTCTTTTTTATAATAACGAATATAAATGTAAATAACCATTCATATTTGGTTAATGCAAAAATGTAATGTTCAATTTAAATTTAAAAAATTGTTGGCTTTCAATAGAAAATTTATTTTCATATCATTTGATCTTTTGTTTAAAACCTAAAAAATCATTGCCCAATTTCGTTCTACGCGACAGATGCAGTAGTTTTAGATTTTTAAATTTAGTTTTTTTAAATATATCTTAAATCTTTCTAATTGAACAGAAAATTAAATATTTGATATACTTTCTTTTAAAAATTAGTATGAGATTCTTTTTGCTTTAGTTTACAGAAGAAAACGTTAAATTTTAGTATCTTCTTATATATATATATATAAATCCATTATCAAATAAATGAAGTCTTAATTTATTAATTATTACATAATATATTTACAACCCACTATTAAGTGGGCACAACTGCGAACCTCCTCTTGACATATGTCCCTTGGTTATGATTATTCCTTGACCATGGAGTTTCCTCATTGTTTAACCAAATGCTTGGGTCTTTGTTCACTTTGAATGGCGGAATTCGATCATCTCTTTCATAATCACCTGACATGTCTGACTTGTCCTCAATTTCGACAATGTTTCTTTTCCCTGAAAGAACTATATGGCGCTTTGGCTCGTTGACGATCGAGTTGTTATCATTTTTCCCTTTTTTTGGTTTTGTAGACATGTCTTTCACATAGAACACTTGACTCACATCTGCGGCAAGGACAAATGGTTCGTCTTTGTACCCAATATTGTTGAGGTCCACTTATGTCATCCCATACTCCTTGTCGACTGTTACCCCACCTCTGGTACCGGTCATCTTGATCCATTTACACCGGAACAAAGGGACTTTAAAATTAGGAGCGTAGTCTAGTTCTCATATGTCATGTATGCGGCCATAATATATTTGTTTGTTTCCATTTGGGTCCGTGGCATCCACGCGTACACCACTGTTTTGGTTGGTGCTCCTTGTGTCTTGGGCTACTGTATAAAATGTATTCCCATTGATCTCGTACCCTTTGTACGTGTTGATATGCCACGATGGTTGTCTGGCCAACAAATAAAGCTGCTCATCTATGTTGTCATCACTTTGACATTGTTTTCGGAACCAATCGCCGAAGGTTTGCATGTGCTGACGTGTAATCCAAGATTCACTCGAAACCATCCGTACTTAAAGCGAACCTCAATCTAGCCTCATCTGCAAACTCTGGGAATTCTCTGTCTATCGCTCTCCACTGGGTTCCATCAGCTGGGTGCCTCAGCATATTGTCTACCTTACGGTCTTCTTTATGCCACCGCAACAACTTTGCATTGTCCTTATTTCTGAACAAACGTTTCAAGCGTGGTATTATAGGAGCATATCACATAACCTTGGCAGGGATTTTCTTCCTGCTTGGATGTTCTTCACCCTCTACGTCGCCAGGATCATCTCGCCTTATCTTATACCGTGATGCTTCACATACCGGGCATGCATCCAAATTCTCGTATTCCTCCCCACGGTACAGGATGCAGTCATTAGGACATGCGTGTACCTACTGGATTTCTAATCCCAAAGGGCACATGACCTGTTTTGCTTCGTACGTAGTGGTGGGCATTTCGTTCGCTTTCGGAAGCATCTTTTTCATTATCTTCAATAACTTCCCAAATGCCTTATCGGATGTACCATTCTTTGCCTTCCATTGCAGCAGTTCCAGCGTAGTACCCAGCTTTTTTTGGCCATCTTCAGCAGTGGGATATAGCAATTTCCTATGATCCTCTAGCATGCGCTCAAACTTGACCTTCTCCTTGTCACTTTCACATTCTTTTTGTGCATCATGAATGGCATCACCAAGAGCATCAACATCAGCTATCACATCTTCTGTCGCTGCTGCATCTTCTTCACCATCTCCCCCCACTGCATCATCATCAAAGGCACCGTACTGAGCAATAATATCAGCATGGGCTAATTCTTCTTCACCTTCTTCACCATCATCCATTACAACCCCCTTTCTCCATGCTTCGTCCAACAAATATAGTTTGTTACGAAACCCGACTTCAACAAATACGTATGAAGAGTCCTTGGGCATGAATATTCCTTCAAATTCTTACAGACGGCGCATGGGCAGCACATGAAACCATCCTGCTTGTTTGCCTCAGCCACACCTAAGAAATAGTGCACGCCAGCAATGAACTCTTTGGAGCGGCGATCGACATTATACATCCAATTGCGTGACAACATCTGCATTAAATATTACAACCACGCACTTAGTAGTTTCTCATGTTATTGCACAACACTCATGACATCACATGATTGATTAATTCAAACAAGCTTGACTACAACGAAGACTATCGCAGCTAGCACTAAAAAAACTAAAAATAAAATGCACTTAAGCAACATAATTAGTTCGCGTCCGATCCCAACTAAAATAGACAGATCATTCGCTTCATCAGCATGGATGGGCTGCTGCCGCTGACTCACTGCCTCATCACCTTCAGCGGCAACCTCCTGTGCAACAGAATTTCGTACGTGTTGAACGTACTCTTCCTCCCAGTACCAACCTTTACATCCGCCGGTGCCCTCTCACTGCAATTAGAATAAAGAATAAGAAATTTAAACAACATCATCAAGCAAAACCGATACGAATGAACCATATTAATCAAATGCGGGTAAATAATAACCCACCTCATGGTCCGGACACTTGTAGAATATACGACTCTTGTTGATTCCCTCTTTTTTCACTTGGTACTCCTTCACAATCTTCTGCTTACACTCGCCGCAAGCAATGAGAGGAAGATCCGGCAGCAAACGCTTCGGATCCCGATGATGAGAGGCTGAGGACCCGGTCACGGTTGCCATCTACTATATTGATGCTCATTTTTTAAACTATTACATGCAAATTCCTAATTTTCTAAACAATTATAAATAAAAAAGACTCTAAATTTATCTATTTATTTAGATAATCGAAAAATATGATATAACAATACCAATTTCCACATTATCTACTCTCTATATTTATTGTTGCAAACTATTATAAATTCCATATTTTTCTATTGAAAATAAACTAAAAAGACAATAAAATTCAATATTACTCGTCTTGCATAAGTATGAAATATAGAATGGATACTACCTAACAGTAGAAAACTATCAAGTGATTGTGATGAACCAATTTAAACTACTCAACTCTCTATGCTTGTTCTTGCAAACTATATATTTTAATTAAATTCCTCTTATATTCAAAAGACATGGTAGGAGATGAAAATAGTTACCTCTAAACGCAAAGAGACGATGACGGAGTCGAAGAAGATCACCAATTGACGCCGGAGACGAAGAACAATGAAGAACAAGCAAGAACAAGCGAGAGCAACAGCAAGAACAAGCAAGAAGCTCACTGAAATTTGAATCTCTCTGGCTCGGGGAGGAAGAAGTTGGCAGGTTATAAACCGGAGAGCTTTAGTCCCGGTTTGTATTAAAAACTGGGGCTAAAAGGTGATCATTTATCCCGGGGTAAGCCACAAACCGTGGCTAAATCTTTAGTCCCGGTCTGTGGCACCAACCGGGACTAAAGAGTGCCCTTTAGTCCCGGTTGGTAACACGGACCGGGACTAAAGGGTCCCTGCCCCGACAGCTCTGCGCAGTAGCCGTTGGGGCAGGCCCTTTAGTCCCGGTCCACCGACCGGGACTAAAGGGTCTATTAGTCCCGGGCGGCAAAAACACCGAGACTAAAGACGATTCTGTAGTAGTGGGAGAACATGCACGCGTGCGTGTAATCTGTAAATTCTGGAAATCAGGTGGTCTGTCCTACCGTCAGACGATCAAATGTCCATTCGCAGCAAGAAATCTTTTTGAGCGTTAAACATATAAGCCTGATTGGAGACTAAGTGGGCCTCCCTTCCCGCAATCGGGTCGATCGTGCAGATGAAAACAATACCACGATCAACATCTGTCGGCTGCTGATTACCAGCTAGGACTGCGACCGTCGTCGCCGTCGCCGTCGCCTGTGCCAGCGCCGGAGCCATGAGAGCATATATCAATCAACATGCGTAGAGGACGGAGTTTATACATGTATTGTACTAGTGAAGGGCGCGCGCGCTCGCGCGCGAAGGAAAGCGATCCCAGTTTGTTTTGTATTGACGATATCAATATCGTGATCTGGAACAAATAATAAACAGATCAGAGTAAAATGTAGGAAGCACTATATGTACATAATATTACATCTTATTTGAAGTCTGACCTAGTAGGCATAATTGTTATTTAGGTCCAACATAAAGATGGTCCCGGTAGTTGACACTTGACATTGTATCAATAGTACGCGTTTTACAAGAGCCGGTGTAGTGGTACCTGCCAGGTTCGTTACATGAGAAAGTTAAGTGGCTCTACAATGTTTTGGTTTGAGCATAAAAATAACCATTAATAAACATACTTGGAACCTAATACATCACCAGAGGTTCAAACTACATGTATACTGCTGGGATTAACCAAAAAAATACATAAATATGTTAACCACACAGGAGCCACCAAAGAGAGAAAAGAAACATCAAAAAAGCTTACCAAAGTAAGTCAAGCTCAATTGAAAATTCTACTCTTAACAGAGATGCCACAAAGAAGGCCAATGTGCATGTAACTGTATGGAATGGTCATTGCATTAGTTGGTAACTTATTACCATAACATTTTTAGCAGATAATTAGAATTTGGATGGCTTGTGTAAAGGAAAACCATGGTGTCCAGGAACATGCATTGTAACTTATCTAATGGTTTCTTACACTACAAAGATTATGTTCATATGCATACCGGGGAGCATTAGGACTATATAATTGGTTAATGAATAAAAACAAACTACCTTGTCTCCTCAATGAAAATACGTTTCTTTATATTTGTTTTTGAAACGCTAGTCACCTATATTAGCAAACCAATAAGGCAATTTCTAAATAGTGAGCACTAGATATAAAATTACAAACCAGGAATCTAAGTTGCCAAGGTAGCATTCCTAGAGTTCCTTAGGTTTGGTGGCCATCATATAGTTCCTCTATTTTTTCAAAGGAAGCGTTTATGTTTGTTTTTACTTTTTTTCTTATATAAATAAAATATCATCACAGTTGGATATCCCTCTATGATGACAAAGTGTAGTGGGTTAATTAGTATTGCCAGCAGCAGCTTCTCAAGAAAAAAAATAGATTGTTGGGAAGAAGGAACAATGGTCTCAGTTAATGTATTGAGTGTAACATCGAATTTTAAGGGTAAAAGTCAAGACGCTAATTTATATGAGAGCTTCTAATAATCCTATGTAGGAAAAGATTGTACCTGAGATACCTTGATAGAGCTAACCATATGTATGTAAGGTCTTGGTTGTTCAATCTATCTTAAATATTTGAGAGATTACCATGTATATTTGGCAAAGATTGTAAATGTTAGTGTTGCATCACATATGAAGTGCGAAAAAAGTAAAAGATTTTAACAGCAATATGGAAAAGGTTATTGTGGAAAACTTAAGGTCTAAGGTAGCTATAATATTTCAGTTTGCTATAAAACATGCAAGAGGTGTCCTTTACTTATCTTGTCAGGCTGTGAGTAATTATTAGATAGTAGAATTGTGTATGTTAGTACAATAGAGTATAACAATAAGATAAAAATTTAGCTAAGCTAGGCGATATATGAAAACAAAAGAATTACTTGCAAAGTCTATGGTTAACTTCCAAAAGTCTGCAAACATGGTCTTTTCAAAGAAGACATTTTAAAATATTGGAAAGGTTTTACACAACACCATATTAAAATGACCTGCCATCTAAAAATAAAATTCGTATTCCATACACGATATTTGTTTCCACACATTTAGATTATCTCATTCCTATGGAACACCAATATTTTTTTCTTTTTAACCAGTCAATTATTTAAGAAATTTGAAGCAACACAAAACAGAGGTCTCTGATAATGGAGCAAAGAGAAAAAATGGTTGAGATAAAAAGTCAAGGAAGGTCAATTTACCAATCAAACACTAAGGAGCACAGCTAACTGACCCTGATCACACTCAAATTGCTAATTTTCTTTTAAGGAAAAAGAGTGATGAACAAGGAAAGCAGACCGCCTTATAAAAAATAGTGTAGAACAAATATATTCTGGTGGCCAATTCAATTCATAGCATAACATATAAACCGTTCGTATGGATTAACATGGTACTCGCAGTCTTGTAGTCGCTAATGCAAAGTAATTGAGGCCTTAAACAAATTTCTATACTCACTTATTTTCTGAAGATGTCCTAGGGAAATCATGTTGGATAGCACACTCCAAGAACCCATATACCTTCGGAAATATTTCAACAGAAGCTCATTTGCTACCTAAAAATTGGAGAGTTTAATTAGCATAATACAAATGACAAAACCATAGTTGCTAATATTTGTAAATGCACCTCTGCAGCAATAAAAAATATATACATATACAGTTGTACAGTAGTGAACTGTGTACTGTACAACGCTCAAAGGTACTATAAAATCAATGGATCCACCTGCATCGACTCTTCGTCATGAAAAAATCCAATATAAATGGTGCACCCTCCAATCACAAAATGGAAACTATATATAACATTTAAGAGAAAGAGAATAACTGTACATTGGAAACTATATATAACATGTAAGAGAAAGAGAATAACATGTGAATTGCCAACAAAGCAAAAACATGTAATAAGACTAACTGCCCAAGAAGTTCCTTTATTATTTATATTTGTGGAGTAAAAAAAGAGCAACATATGGTTCGTTGGGTATGGAAATATCCATCAAGTCAGTGATGTCAACCTATGAAATGTCACTTTAAGAGAAAGGGTACCCAAGAAGCGAAAGAATTACACTACTATTCAAGAGTAATTTAGTGGCATTCCTAATCAAATGTTGAAATATGCATCAGGTGTTAATAGACACACAATGTATGGGTAAATAGACAGGAGAAGATACTCACGAACTTTAGTACATAGGGACCTGCAGTACCACTACAGGTTATGAGTTGGGAGCTGGGACTAAGCAACTCCAAAGCTGGATACAATATTGAAACAAATGGAGTAGACCCCCAAAACTAAGCTGTGGAAATCGCAATCATGTTCTAGAGAGCAGTAGTTGATAAAGTATTCCCTACATGACATGTTGGAAGCCTTTTTTTTGTTTGGCATTCACATTTTTGCTCTTCTCCCAACAATTTAGTATTTGTTCGATAGGCACCCAGCAACATCACATGGTCTCCTTCGGAGCTTTCAAAACCCTTTCTCACAACTCTTGCCTATAGAATGATATACTAAATAGAAGCGAGTAACACACCAATTTTTTACTCATCACAGTACACATTGGTACTAATAATTTGTTTGTAGGGCCTTTGATTGACAAATAATTATACATGATTGAAGAAAATGTGAGCATCACTAAGAACATGTGAGAACGAACAATCTTTGTCATTAAGCAAATGATAAACCATGATTTAGGTTGCTGATGGATTAGCGGCAGAGGTTGACTATTCAAATTCTATGTTGTAGTTTGCCTACTGGCACTTATCTCCTAGCTCTGAATGGAGCATATTTTTCTTCTATAGTTTGTTAATGACAATTTATCTCCCAATTCCCACTACCAAGAAGCTACTAACAAGAGCATTCGATTAAAAGTGTGCCCTGAAACACAACCCCCTAAAATAAGTGAACTGGAGGTAATAACTCCATAATCTCTACAACTAAAAAACACCATGTGTCCAGGTCTACCAGATAGGACCAAAGCTCCCTACTCCATGATATGTTACTACAGCTTTTTCTCCACCCCTCATATGCCACTTTTAAAATAATTATTTTCCTACATCTTTCACCATGTCACTTCCCACCTCTTTGGGAATCGTTCAGACTTCCTTCTCTTCTATTCTTAAATCAAACATAGGAAAAAGATATATGTTTGCCCAATTATTTTATTATTAATCTAATATAATATATTACAGAATATATCTCTTGAATTTTACTGTAATCTTGTCTATAGGACTCCACCTCATGTGCAATAAATCAATAATTTGTTTAGTTTGTAAACCTATGCTTACTAATATGATAATGTTTTTAAGATATTGTTCATAGCTTTGATCTGAGATAAATATATTATCCGCATTAAAAACATTACATGAGTTTTCACCACAAAACATGAAATATGGTGGTCTATTTATTGATTTATTGCACATGGGATGGAGTATTAAATGTCATGAAACATGACACTTTATAATAATAATATACATATTCATATTAAATTATTGTGGTACATTTTATCACGTCGCATCGCACGGGTATTATCCTAGTTTTATATAAAACCCAATTGCGACATACATTTTCTTCTAACCATATGAAAATAGAGATATTTTTTGAAATGCTCTAACCAAGAAGGACACGACACATGAGTCTAGACGACAAATGACATTAGCCACCATAACCAGAGCTGATATTGGACGATTATAGAGTTCCTTACATTCCACCTAGGTGAGACATATAACAAATTAACCCAATTAACCAAGGCACACAATATCATTTAGGTCTCGTGAACATATTTCAATATCGTGGCCTAGATAAATTGGTGTAACTGAATCTTTGCTTAGACCTAGAATTCAAAATGGACTTGTGTCATGAACAGAAAAGCATCATATGCTGTACCATGAACACAACACCCAAAAAACATTTATAATAAATGGATGAAAGGGAAAAAGTACCTTGTTGTTGGCTTGCACTGCATGGATGCTGAGTATGGCTTGTGCATCAGTACATGGACCTAAACAGTTCCCCAGACATTTAAACTGTAAGTTATCTCAGATCTTGCACATGTTTTTGTTTTCTGTAAATATTTGAGAACCTAGACCAACCTGCATGTCTAAGCACCAATACCACTCTGAGCTACTCACATATTGCTCAGAAGAACCAAACAACTCCTAGAAGAAAGCATCTACCCAAGAATATGAATATTAGATAAGAGAATTGTGTATATTAGTAGGATAGAGTATAACAAATACAATGAGAGAATCAGTTCAAGAAAGCCTGTCGTATCTAAATAGGACAATACCTGCAGAAGCCCTGGATAATTAATAAATTTTTTTAAACATCTGTACAATATATCTGTCATCTTGCAGAATTGTTGTTGTTTGAAACAAAAGGTGCAGGCGTGTAGTGGAAAGTGTCAGACAATATAAGACAGTATGATTATAGTACATAGAAGAATGTGAAAGCCATTTGAGCCGTTTGAGATCATGGGCCCTCTGATCTGGCATGTGCAACATATATAGCATCAGGCAATACAAAATGGTTGATTTGTTGGTAATTGGTATAGGGCGGACAAAAATATGAAACCTATATTAACACTGGGTATTTTTAATGTGGCATGGCCCCATGATTTCGCATGTACAGAATAACAGTAGCTTAAAATATGAACTGGATGATTCATGTAGGCATAGGGCGGGAAAAAGTGAACTTGTATTACAACTCAGCATTTTAAGCTATTGTAAGAAATAAATATTAGATAATAGCAAATAGTACCTTAGTGCCCATGCCATCAACTACTGTTGCCCATGTTGAAAATATTGTGATGAGATTTAGCAAAGCAACCTTTAGAGGAGGAGTTATATTTAAATCAATTAGTATCTTCGATACTGAAAACACGAAGAGCAGCATGCATACCCAAAGGAACAAACTTAGTATCGAAACTATGCAGACATGGCTGTGATTTCTTCGACCTGCAAGTTTATCTAAACCTCCTTCACCTGACATGGTAACAAACGAGAACACCAGTGAGTTGCCTAACAAAGTCAAAGTACTGGAGGATTACGCGGTCACTACATTGAGATGAGCTTAAATCTGTTGTTTCTTTTCATTCAGTTATAACAAATAGAGGAACCATTCAAACAAGAAACAAGAATATATTCTATTATTTAGAGTTGGTCATGTACATGCGCCAACATATTAATTTCAAAGAAGTAAAATATCCTATAAAGATTTGTTGGATCACATATACATGGATCACAAAACATACATCGATTACATATGTGATCGAATGAACTCGAGTATCAGCTAGCTTGACCACAGACCTGTAGAGTTGTCGATCCTGAACAAAAAATAGGAAGTTGTATAACCTACATTCGTGCAGGAGCTGGCACAACGTAACAGGAGGCGCTCATGCCGGTGCTGCCACCTTCAAGGGCTCCGGTGCTTGGGGCCATATTGGGTTCGCCACCTCCGGGGAGATAGCACAAGATAAATTTTTTAATGTAACACGAAAAGCAATTTGTAGCCTGTATAGCTATGCAACATGTCAAATTTGTACTACAGGAAAAAAACACATCCACCTCAGACTAAATATGGAAACATGGAAATTGTAATTATTTATCTAATCCAATCTGGAAACAACCCTAAACTTTTAATCGTTAAGAACAACGATGCCACTTGAAACATGGAAGCATACATACTTATTTAAACATAGAATTTAGTGATTGTGCAACCACACTGCTAAACCATGTAAAAAAATGATTTAGAAAAAATGTTCTCAACATACAACCAAAAATATATGAATTAAGAAAATACTTACCAATAAACCAGTCACCGCAAGAACCAATTCGCAGACACCAACAGATCTGCACAATAGGGTAAGAAACCTTTGCTGCAAAGCACGCGTGTTGAAAAATAAACAAAGGAAACAAACATCAACAATACAATATATGAGTACATGACTATACCAGGGCCACCGATGGTAGGGTCGCTTTGTCGGTGCGCGAGGGATAGAAGAGCAGGATGTAGCAACTCACTTGGATCTCAGAGGCAAGACATCAATATATTTGTACTTGTCGCAAGGGTAGATAAAACCAGAAGCTGAAGGATAAGAACTGTACAAACCCTAGCCATGGCTGGCAACCAAGCTGGAAATCGATTCAGCGACGAGGGTGCGCCGCAGACGACGGCGTTGGCGAGGAAGAGGCAACGCGCAGGCGCGTCCGGCCGTGCTACGCGGTCGCGGTGTTAGGGCACTCGCGAGGCCGGGCCGACGGCCGGCGCCGCGCCGCAGCCCGCCGCGTCGACGGCCGGCACCACGCTGACGGCCGCCGCACCGCCCGCGCCCCCACGCGAGGAGCCGCTGCCGTGGGCTCGGCCAGCACACTCGACGAGGGAGGGGAGGGCGGTCGCAGCCACCACTGGCCCGAGCGGCGCGAGCGGCCGTCGCCGTGCCTCTGCATTGAGAGAAAGAGAGGTCGGGAGGGAGACGGTGCGGAGATTGAAGGGTTGAGAAGGAGAAGCAGAAGCTGGATATATTTATTTGTTTTGTTAGATTTGAAGTAGAAGCTGGAGAAACAAACGAGAAGCAAAGGAGAAGCTAAAGAAGATAAACTGAAATCCGCTAAACTGCTCCGGATGAAATCTGCTCCAAGAAATCAAAATCAGCTCCAAAAAATTGCAGCCACTCGATGGCAGATCGGACGGTCAGATGAATTTAGGGTGACGTGTATCGCCTCCTTGAGGTAGGAGCCGGTCCGGCTTGTAACATCTTAATGTATACCATCACAACTTTCACAACAGGCACATCATCAGTATCTGCAATTGCTGGACATGATGCAGCAAACACAACTTTCAGAAGAGAGGGACAAATGGACTTACATCTGGAACAATGACAAATTCTCAGTCAAGAGAGCTTATAGACATCTCAAGGGACAGCAAAATTCACATCCAGCACATAATTGGCTTTGGGCCTCAGCTTGTCAAAGCAAGCACAAAGTGTTCTTCCGGCTTGTACTGAAAGACAGAGTTAGCACCATAGTTTTAAATCTCCCGCTAAAGCTAAAGCTATAGCCCTCTATAGCCTTTTGGGACAGGGTGCGCTATTTGTGTTCAGGTACAATTTATCCGCTATTTCCCTCTATAGCTCCGCTATTAGCTGTTTTAGAGACATGCCGCTAAAGGTCTTAGCCCGCTATTTAAAACATTGGTTAGCACCACAGAATTACTTAGAAGGAAAAGGATGCATCTACCAATCTATGCTTGTGTCCTTGGCAACCGTGATATGGATGAAACCCTGGCTCATCTTTTCATCAACTGCCCTTTTGCGGAACTTTGCTGGGGGTTGATTGGAGTTCAAATTGACAACGACCTGGAGTCATTTGAATTATTGACTAGCTTCAAAAACCAGCTACACAGGTGCCGTTCTTTATGGAGATCATCATTCTCATGTCTTGGGCGATCTGGACAGTTAGAAAACAACTTCATATTAAGACAGACAAGTCCAAATGTGCAATCAGCAATGCAAATCTTCAAGGAGGAATTCAGCCTTTTGCTAACCAGAGCAAAAAAGAGCTACTTTCCAAGCATTCAGCAATGGATTGCATCTCTTTAATAGCTAGTTTCAGAGCAATATCTTGTGTGCTCTTCTTCATCTCTTTCTTTGTCTCCTGAGTTAAAGCCAACTGTAAACCGTAGCTGCTTTTTCCTTTCAGTTTAACATTCTTTTACTTTGTAATGTCTGAACCTGTTGCTCTCTTTTGTTTCAACAAAATGCTGTAGGGGTGCAACCCCTCCAGTTCCTTTCCAAAAAAAACAAATGAATTTTATGTGCGGTACGCCGGTACGGTTTGTGTATTCTAATTACTGAATAAATGGTGTGGTGGTGATTTCAATTCGTGTGCCATCAGTTACGTTGAGAGGAACAATTTTTTTAGACAAAGTATGCTAATTAGCGCACACTTTATTTGGTCATACACGTGCAATCGGTTTTCACAAGATCTATCTATATACATGTCCATGTGACCCGAACCCTTTGGCCTAGCCCAACCACGGTACGGGCCCAGTGGCTACAGGCTCAGGCCAGCCCAGCACGCAGAGCAGGCCATATCTAGGCCGCACCCCAGGCATGTGGGCTAAGCATGTAGTGAAGTTCCCTTTTTATGCTTTCACAAAAGAATGAAGAGAGGTGAAGTTATAAAAAAGTAGCTTTTGTATATCCCTCCCTCCACTACCAGAGACGGAGTCTTTGCTGAACCTCCGCCCCCAAACACCCCTCCGCACAGTTAGCTTTGTGGAGAGCCATCTGGCTCTCGGCAAAGGCTTTTATTTTTTCTAAAATTTCTTTGCTGAGAGCCCTTGCTAAGGCTCTTGGCAAAGAGCCTCTTTGCCGAGAGCTTTAGGAAGCTCTCGGCAAAATAAATTATTTTTTGTTTTTTTGCTCCTAATTTTTTCTGGGAACTTGCTACACTACTAGAAGTCAAGATTTGAAATTTGGTGTATTTTTTATTTTTCTTGCTATATTTCATCCATTATTTTCCTAATTTTTTCGATGAGGCGCATATTTGAACTGCAGGTGCATGAAATAATAAAACTCAGCGATTTGAAAAATGGTATTCTTTCTTCCGAGGGTATTTTGACACTGTATCCAGGGACAGACGTGAAAACTCAACCATCTCGTGCACGAGACACGACAACCAAGTTACATGAGATTTGATTTAAAATTATAAAACATACAAACAGAGTCGGAAAATCATGAAAATGAATGGGAGCCTTGATATCGCATGTAGAGGTTATGAAAAAAATTTGGGAATGTTTGGAGCAAGTTGTGGTGCAAGATGGTTGAAACTCTGAGGTCCTAACGAGGAGGCAAGAAGCACGAGCGGTACTGGCTTGGCGACGGCGTCATCGACTCGTCCTCCACTCCCACTCTGGCCCAGCTCTGAGCACAGAGTACGAGTGGGAGTGTGCCCATACGCCCACGCCTGTCGCCTTCACAGTCGCGGGTCGCCAACCTCGAGGTTATTTATGTTTTACTCGTCGTACATTGATCTTTAGATGTTTGTATTCTTCTAAAATTCCCTTTGTATTATCGTAG
Organism: Coix lacryma-jobi var. lacryma-jobi; assembly: GCA_009763385.1. Classification (NCBI taxonomy): domain Eukaryota; kingdom Viridiplantae; phylum Streptophyta; class Magnoliopsida; order Poales; family Poaceae; genus Coix; species Coix lacryma-jobi. Next base: position 12,850,269 of record CM019831.1, on the reverse strand, counting down.
GCCCGCCTGGAAAGAGAAAGGCAGGAGCACCAGCTACCCGAGAACCGGATGCGGTCCCAGATGTCGGCCCAGATGCAGGCCCAAGCTAAGCAGATGGCGGACATCATCGCATTCATGGCCTCCCAGGACATGCAGGTGTCCGCAGCAATCATGACTCCACCACCGTCTCAGGACACAAATGCTACTCCTGTGACTATCGATATCTCAGTGTTTTATTTCTGCAATTGCTTGTCTGACATAGACGTCTAACTTTTGTAGCTTCCGTCGGAGGGTTCGAACAACCGCCATGCGCCTGAATGGAACACGACCGGGGGTCAAGGCAGCACTCCTTCTTTTGGGTGGCCAGGGCTAGATTGGCTGTGAGTGTGAGTGTGAGTGTGTTTGTGTCGACTCTAGTAGAGTGAACTTTGGATTCAAAACTTATCATGTTTCAATGACTCGTAACTTTGATGCTAAACTTGCTGTGAATGACGACGAACAAACGAGGAAGAACGCAAGATCAAACAACAGAGAGACACAAGATTTAACGTGGAAAACTCTCCCAATGCGGAAGGTAAAAAACCACGGGCGCCAGCCAACAAACACTCCTCACTATAATCAAGAGTCGGGTTACAACGCCGTATGGCGGCTTACAAGCTTGTGATCAAGGTGAAACCCTAACGACGGGTATGTATACCGCTTCGCGCCAACCCAAGCCTCCGGCAACAAGCCTCCGCTTCGCTCCGTCAGAAGTCGGTCAATATAATGACCAACTGAATTTGAAACATATATAACAAAACTTTCGTTTGGATTCATACATCGTGATCAATAATGTGTTATATGTATGGTGAATGTGGTACATGTCATATATGTGATGAATTTAATATGTATATGTGATATATGTGCTATATGTGATGAATGTGATATGCATATATGATAAATGTTGATGAAATGGAAAATTAAAAGAAAAAAGTTTGCCCTCTTTACCGAGGGTTGCTCTCAGCAAAGCTGGGAAACTGGGCTGCCAGAACAACCATGTTCCCCGCCGAGTGCAATGGCTACATTTTGCCGAGAGCCTGCCAGGAGAGGCTCTCGACAAAGACTTTTTTTAAAAAAAAAGAAAAAAGTTTACCGAGAGCCAGAGATTTTTTCAAAAAAAAACTCTTTGCCGAGAGCTTGCTAGTTGGGCTCTCGGTAAATTTTTTTTTCAAAAAAAAACTCTTTGCCGAGAGCCTGTCAGCTGGGCTCTCGGCAAAAAAGGCGTCAACGGCAGTCGACCGTTAACGGCGCCTGGCCGAGAGCTGCGCGGGCTCTCGGCAAAGGCTTTGCGAAGAGCCCAATAAAAGGCTATCGGCAAAGAAGACTTTGCCGATCCAAATTTCGCCGATGCCGCTTTGCCGAGAGCCTAAGAGGCTTTGCCGAGCACCTCAGGCTCTCGGCAAAGCGGCCAGATCCAGTAGTGCTCCCTCGTCTCTCCTCAACCATGCAAATTCAGAGCTCTGGCTTATCCTGAATGTCCTGAGGGTGAGGCTTTGGTTTTGGAACACAGGTATGCCTGATGAGGTTCAGAGCTTGTGTGCTCATGTGAGGCTGTTTTTGTTGTGTGTGAAGGACTAGCGCTCTGGGGTGTATGTCAGATTACAGGTGTGTGTAGCTGTTAATTACATGTAGTGTAGTACCACTTTGTGTTTCTTTTTGAATAACTGAATTACATTTACTGCTATTACTGTGATGCCGAGACTAAGGCCAATCTCAATGGAAGTTTCATTTGAGTTTCATTTGCATTAAATAGGTTGTCACATAGACATTTGTTGATGACATGGCGCTGTATTTAAGAACTGAGAGAAGAAATGAGTTTCATCTAGATGAAACTCTCTTAACACGAATACAACTCTCTATGAGTCATGAAATTTAATGTCTATGAAACTTTACAATGAAACTCTCATTCTCAATGGAGAGTTTCATTCAAGTTTCATTTTATTTCATATGACATGGCAGTCTTGAAAACAACAAAATGAAACTCACCATTGAGATTGGTCTAACGATAAAATCGCCTTAGCCAAATAAATGTAATGAAACAAACAGGGCATTTGGTCTAGTGGTATGATTCTTGCTTAGGGTGCGAGAGGTCCCGAGTTCAATTCTTAGAATGCCCCTATTTCCTTTTGCTTTTTATATTTTTTTTCCCTGTTTGAGAGAGAATGATTTAGATTTTCTGGTCCAATTATTTTCCGTGACAAAGAAAGAGAATGGATCAGCTCCGCAGCCTTGTTTTTTCAATTCAATACACACTTCGACCTGCGGCCCCTATTTCCTTTTGCTTTTTATATATTTTTTTCCCTGTTTGAGAGAGAATGATTTAGATTTTCTGGTCCAATTATTTTCCGTGACAAAGAAAGAGAGTCCAATTATTTTCCGTGACAAAGAAAGAGAATGGATCAGCTCCGCAGCCTTGTTTCTTCAATTCAATACACACTTCGACCTGCGGCTGTTGTTTACCGAGTGTTAAGATTTGCGAAGAGCGAGACATTTGGCAAAGCGGTCCTTTGCCAAGTGTTGCTCTCAGCAAACCACATCTTTACCGATTGCGGCTCTCGGCAAACTGCGCTTTCACCGAGTACCCGACGTTTGATCCCCAACAAAGTCTTTGACACTCGACAAAGAGCAAGTTTCCACTAGGGCTGCCTACCTGAGATGCGGTGACTCCTCAAGCTCAGGATCAGGTGCAACATCACAGTTTACAGGGTGCTCCGCTGCAAGGACCGCGACGTGCCCGCGCACCTAGTCCTCACGCCACCGCCTCACTTGGGCGAGCAGCTCTCGGCCGCCTCTTATCCAGCGGTGTCAGTGCCGACCTCACGTTGGAGGTTGCCGGCGAGACAGTTCGCCGCGCACAGATACATACTCGTCGTCAGGTCCCTAGTCTTCGAGGAGATCCGGTCCTGGAAATTACATCTTTGTCGAGTGTCGACCTTTTTACCGACTGTTTTATCGGGCACTCGATAAAGAAACTCTTTGTCGAGTGCCAAATAAAAAATACTCAGCAAAAGAAAGTACTTGACAAAGAAATTTTTTGCCGAGTATAAAAAAACACTCGGCAAAGAGCTCTTTAGCGAGTATTTTTAGCACTCGGCAATGAAGCTTCTTTACCGAGTGTCTTTTCTAACACACGACAAAGAGACCTTTGCCGAGTGTTTTTTTGCACTTGGCAAAAGCTAATTTTTAAATTACAATTTAAAGCAGTAAATTAATTCAAATGAAAAAAATTCAACTACAAAGTTATTTAACTCATAAAAAACCACAAATGTGTTTAGGCAGAGATGCAAACTCTCGTCGACAACTCTGGTATTTTTTTCCGAGGTATTCAGAAGTACGCAAGCTTCTCTCTAGTCCTCGTTGGAGCGCCTCGCAAGGGCCAAGCTCCCGGTCATGTAACTCTGAGGATAGCTCCGGGTCTTCCCCATGCGCAAATGGGTCTCCGGTTAAGCCACTCGTGGCAAAGCCTCTCCCGCACCGCTCCATGCCGTCTTCACTATCAAGCTTCCGACCGAACCGTCACAGGCCTTGTTTCCTTCGGTACGCGGTGGCGGCCACACCACAAACATGGTTGGTGTGGTCTCGCAAGACTACAAGCGCCTCTGATGTACAACAATGGTATGTGCAAGCACCGAGTAGCAAGATGTATGCAAACCTCACTAAACAGTAGGCCTAAACCCAGAGCAAACACATGAACGGTGGTCTAACTAGTCTAAGCACTTCGCAAAGCACCTACACTAATCACCATATGAATCACTAAGCACTATGGATGTGGAGGCACTAATATAGTGTAGCAACACCCTTGGTATGTTTCCTCACTCCTTCACACCTGACTCTTCGGATTGCTAACAAATCCTAAGCACTCCTTTCTGGATCTATGTGTAACTGATTCACTACTACTTGAATCAAGTATCTGTCGGTGATCTGGTTGGGATTGCTAACAAAGTTCTAGATACTTTTCCTTACTTTGTATCTGGAGTACTTCAATTTTCCCCACACTCTTAGGCTTCGGTGACATTTATCACGTGCTTCTGGGTCTCATTACTCTTGAAGAATCTTTTCCATTCTTTGGTTATGTGTGAAAATATAGAAATAAAATGACTACAATCTTGAGTATTCACTTAATTTTGTTAGGTCAAGGTGCTTTTTTTCTAGCACTCAAGGTTAATTCTTTTTTTTATATAGGAAATGATTCCAAATGATAAGTGAATAGGTGCGGAAGTTATAATTGTAAATAAACCAAGACCGAATTAGCATTGATTTATACGTTCCATTTAGTTTCGACTTTAAGGATAATATTTTTTCACTATCTTCTTCGCGGAACCTTATAGTATAAATAAATGATAAATGAAATCGTTCGAATTACTTTGAGATCTCGTTTTCAAGGTCCCTGCTCTTTTTCTATTAGAACTTAAATATGTTGGAAGTATTCCCTTAATGCCTTCCCCCGTTCATCCCATACCATACGAGACACCAACTTTGCGTTTTTACGCCAGCACGTACGGGTGATCTGTTATGAACGGCGTATAGAAATATGAAGTAAACGAAATTCAATCACAGAGAAGATACACGATTTACGTGGAAAACCTCTTCAATGTGAAAGGGAAAAACCACGGGCACCAGCCAGCAACAATCTCACTATCTCAAGAGTAGTTTTGGGGTTACACGCCTATGGCGGCTTACAAGAGAATCCAGTCTCCACGAAACCCTAGCAAGGGCATATATACCGGCCAATATCCTGAAGTGAATTTGGAATAACTCCAACAAACTCCACCTTGAGACAAATTCATCTTGTATCATTAATCAACCCATCATCCTGAACACAATAAACATAGAAAACCACTGGTGCCAACAATAGTCTCTTGGACTATCCAATTAAACCGACTAAGCTTGAGCACAACTCCAACTTAGCAACAGGAACAGGCTTTGTCATCGTATCAGCAGGATTATCATGAGTACTAATCTTGCATACCTTCAGCTTACCTTCTACAATCACATCACGCACAAAATGATACTTGATATCTATGTGCTTAGTTCTCTCATGGAACATCTGATCTTTAGTGAAGTAAATTGCACTTTGACTGCCACAATGCAAACTTATGCAAGATTTAACTCCATAAAGCTCAGCGTACAAACCTTTCAGCCAAATTAATTCTTTGCACGCTTCACAAATAGCCATATATTCTGCTTCAGTAGTGGACAAAGCAACAACAGACTGTAGAGTAGCCCTCCAACTCACAGCACAACTGCCAACAGTAAACACATAACCTGTAAGTGATCTTCGCCTGTCCAGATCAGCAGCATAATCAGAATCCACATAACCCGTAAGACCTTTATCAGTTCTTCCAAACTTTAAACAAGAATCTGTTGTGCCTCTGAGGTACCTGAAAATCCACTGAACTGCCCTCCAATGTTCTTTGCCAGGATTAGACATATATCTACTAACAAGACTCATAGCATATGACAAATCTGGACAAGAGCAAACCATGACATAAATCAAAGACCCAACAACACTAAAATAAGGAACCCTTGACATGTACTCAATCTCTGCATCTGTACTAGGACACTGAGCAGCTGACAACTTAAAGTGAGGTGCAATAGGGGTACTAACAGCCTTAGCATTTTGCATGTTGAAACGCTGAAGAACCTTCTTGATATAATTTTGTTGACTAAGAAATAGCAAACCAGATTTTCTGTCTCTACTAATTTCCATACCAAGAATTTTCTTAGCACTACCAAGATCTTTCATATCAAACTCACTACTCAACAACTTCTTTAACTTAGTGATTTCAATCTTACTCTTGGCAGCAATTAGCATATCATCAACATATAACAGCAAATATATAGGTGATCCATTAACATGCTTGATGTAAACACAGCTATCAAATTTAGATCTTTTAAAACTGTGTGACAACATAAATGAATCAAACCTCTCCACTGACGAGGGGATTGTTTCAAACCATACAAGAATCACTTCAACTTGCACACATATTTTTCTTTGTCAAGCACTATAAACCCTTCCGGTTGGTCCATGTATATGTCCTCCTCAAGCTCTCCATGCAAAAACGCAGTCTTCACATCTAACTGCTCAAGCTCAAGATCATGTGAAGCAACAATACTAAAGAAAGTACGAATTGTACTGTGTTTTACCACTGGAGAGAACACATCATTATAGTCAACACCCAGAATTTGACTATAGCCTTTAGCAACTAACCTTGCCTTATACTTTGGAGGCTCGCTTGGAGATAAACCCTCCTTTCTCTTGAAGATCCACTTGCAGCTGATGGTCTTCTTCTTCTTAGGCAAAGGTACAACTTCCCATGTACTGTTCTTCTCAAGAGACTGCATCTCATCATGCATAGCAGAAATCCAATTCTCACTATCACCAGAACGAACATCTTCTTTATAGGTTGCTGGCTCATGAACATTCTCCACCTGTTCAGCATAACTCAAAGCATAGCAAGACAAATTACATTCTTCAATGAGACGTTTAGGAGGTGCAACTATCCTTTTTGACTTGCGTTGAGCAATAGATAAATCCTCCTCTAGCTGCAAAATAGGAGGAGTTTGCTGAACATCATCATGAGCATCATTCTCAGCAACATCATTATCATGGTCATCCTGCTCATCATCAGGCTCCATCTCCACACATGTATCATCATCAACATGCTCCACCTGCATGCGCATACGCTGCAGCTCATTCTCTGGAACATGATCTAAGGGCAAACTGTTAGTAAACATCACAGTTTCATTGAATACAACACTCCTGCTCATAAAAGTCTTTCCTGTTTCAGGATTCCACAATTTATAGCCTTTTGACTCCTGAACCATAACCAAGAAAAGACACTTAACAGCTCTAGGCTCCAATTTTCCATTATCAACATGAGCATTAGCAATGCATCCAAAAACTTTCAACTGTGAATAATCAGCAGGCGTACCAGACCATACCTCAATGGGAGTTCTATGATTTAGAGGAATAGAAGGCGACCTGTTTATCAAGTAACAAGCAGTATTAGCAGCTTCAGCCCAAAAACGCTTGCTCATCCTTGCATTAGACAGCATGCAACGGGCCCTGAATATGATGGTTCTGTTCATACGTTCGGCCACACCATTCTGCTGTGGAGTATGTGGTATGGTGTGATGCCTAACAATGCCTTCCTGCTTGCAATAATCATTAAAGGCATGCGAACAAAATTCTCCACCATTATCAGTACGAAGCAATTTTACCTTACTTTCAGTTTGTTTTTCTATCATTACTTTCCAGTTCTTAAAAGCAGCAAAAGTATCATCTTTATGTTTCAGAAAATAAGGCCAAACCCTTCTAGAGTAGTCATCAATAATTGTAAGCATATAACGAGCACCACAAGTGAGGGCTTCTTAGAAGGACCGCATAAATCATCATGAACATAATCAAGAGTATCTTTAGTGGTGTGAACAGAAGTGTTGAAATGTACCCTTTTATGCTTCCCAAAAATGCAATGCTCACAAAACTTGATTTTACTCGAAGTGCAGCCATCCAACAGGTTTCTCTTCATCAATTCTGCCATACCATGGTGACTCATATGTCCCAAACGCATGTGCCAAAGGTTAGTCTTACTAGGTTCATCATTAGTAACAGCAGCAACACCAGATAAAGTACACCCTCTAAGGACATATAATTTTGTAGAATTAAGATCACCTTTCAAGCAGACAAGAGAACCTTTTGATACCTTTAGAACGCCATCTGAACCGGAATATTTGTAACCTTCTGCATCAAGCGTGCTTAATGAGATAAGATTTCTGGACATCCCTGGTATATACCTGACATTTTTCAGCGTGCATGTCATGCCATCATCAGTATTGATTTGAACTGATCCAATCCCCACAATGTCACATGGGTTGTCATCTCCCATCCGCACAACATCCCCTTTTTGCACAGGCTTATATGAACTAAACCAATTTCTGTTAGTGCAAATATGAAATGAACATGCGGAATCAAGAATCCATTCATCATGACCAGCAACACAACCACCAAATACTACCAGACAATCTCCAGAATCATCATCAGAAGTAGCAGCAACAATAGAGACCTTACCAGCCGACTTGTTTTTTTCTCTTCTCCTTATTTTGTACTTTTCTGCAATCCTCAACATTATGATTTGTCAGCTTGCAATAAACACAGAACTTTTTATTACTCGGCGGCTTGGACTTTGAACGACCTCTCCTTTCATAGCTCTTTTCATTTGAGTGCCTGTTTTCCGTTCTGCCTCTTACTTGCAAAGCTTCGCCCTTTGAGGACGACGTTTCGTCATTGTGCACCATGACTTTCATCTTCTCCCTAGACTGGAGAGCCTCATAAACTTCCTTTAGGGTTAGTTCATCACGGCTCAAAAGTATGGTGTCATGAAAATTTGCATACGAATTTGGCAAAGAACATAACAGTAAAAGACCTAAGTCATCATCATACTTCACCTCCATCGACACTAGGTCGGCCACGATCTTCTTGAATTCAGCGATGTGGGTCATCACCGAATCCTCCTCCTTCATCTTCAGAGTGAACAACTTCATCTTCATCTGCATCTTACTGGTTAGATCCTTGGACATACAGATCGATTCCAGTTTCAGTCATAGTTCTGCAGCAGTTTTCTCTTTCAAACACTCCTGCAAAATATCATTATGAAGATGTAATTGAATTAGGGCGAGCGCCTTCTGATCCTTGTGGATCTCCTCAGGAGTCCACTCAGCCTTCCTCTTGCCGAAGTTATCCAGCGCCTCATCATAGTCATGAGTCTGCGCCAGAATTCCCCGCATCTTGACTTGCCATAGCGAGAACCGCGTGTCGAAGTTCAGCAGCGGAAGATTGAACTTCATCGACGTCGTCATGAACCCTAACAGCAACCGTAGCTCCGGTACCACTTGTTATGAACGGCGTATAGAAATATGAAGTAAACGAAATTCAATCACAGAGAAGACACACGATTTACGTGGAAAACCCCTTCAATGTGAAATGGAAAAACCACGGGCACCAGCCGGCAACAATCTCACTATCTCAAGAGTTTTGGGGTTACACGCCTATGACGGCTTACAAAAGAATCCAGTCTCCACGAAACCCTAGCAAGGGCATATATACCGGCCAATATCCTGAAGTGAATTTGGAACAACTCCAACATGATCTAGATTGAAATTTAGGAATTACATTATATATTCTGTAAAGGTGGGAAATTTTGATTCTAATTTAGGGGTTACATCATGTTGTTTTTATAATAGCAGAGATCGACAAGGAACGTACTCTTTTGAAATATAGTACAAATTAATAATAATTATCAATAATAACTTGAGTTTCTATGAAACTCCCATAAGGCCATAAAGTTTGGTCTAAGTCATATACATACGTTAGTTAAATATTATTATTAGTGTGCTCTTCATTGAAAGGCTACGATAGGCGTCTCCGCACAATATCTTCATTGAGCTGCATCAGCAAAAATCGAGATTGACAAAGTTATTATAGGCATATCTTCTAGTCGACATGGGCATATCACCTATCACTGGATGAATAATACTATTAAATTGTTTAAAAGTACAAGATTAAATTTTAGAATAAATTTAGAAAAATAGGAGCACACGTATAAGTTGAGGACTTAAATTTAGATGGGCGAATGTAACTACAAAGAACCCTAACAGACCGAGCAAGGTTCAGTTTGCTTTTAATTCACATAAACCTAAGAAAGGCGGTCCCTATTTAATCACTCCATACGACAGCAATATACGTAACAAATCTGGTGTCAATTCCAGGGTAAGCTAGCATCAATGTCAGGTCAACAGTTATGACAAAATATAGCAAATACTACCAAGCAGTATAAAGATCTGCCAGTTTTAACCGCTCATGGTTTGATTCTGACTTACGTAACGAGCCAGTACAAATAAATCTTCTCTTAATAAGTCACGCATACGTTAACTACAATATTATTAGTACGTATACTTATGTCCCGCATTGAGAGCTTTCCAAAAAAAAAAAAACTTTTTAATACTTAAACAAAATGTTGGCATGCCATGATCCTATAAATATGTGCATCGCCGGCCCATCGATCTATATGTACCAGAGCCAGCCATCGACCCCAACTGTATATACATTGCAGATCGAAGTATACAGCTCTACAAACCAATCCATTCATTGAGATCAGCAGCAGGACCTATAATATATTTTGCTACCATTTTCATGGCTTGCAAGGTGATCGTCATGGCAGCAGCTGCAGCTGCCCTAATACTGTCATTGTCGTTCCTTTTGCCGTCGTCAGGTAATAATCTACTGAACAAATGCTTCATATATATGCATTCTCCTCGTCGTCTTCTACAACACATCCCTGTTTGTCAGTGACAGCGGAGTAATAAGATAAGAATAACATACGAAATCTTTGTTGGATTAAATAATAAGCAGACGCGAAGGCCATGTGCCCGTTGTTCCGCAGCAGGGTTCCAGAGTGCAACCACGACGCAATGAAATGCCTAGCTCGGTGCCAAGACGAAGGCTACGTGGGCGGATTCTGCACCTTCCAACAGGTCTGCATGTGCGCACAGTGCCGCCGCCGCCTGTCGGCTGCTGCTGATTACCAGCTGGGACTGCGACCGTCCTCGCCGTCGCCGTCGCCTGTGCCAGCGCCGGAGCCATATAGTATATGAGAGCATCAATAATCAACGTGCGTAGAGGACGGAGTTTAATTATACATGTATTGTGTACCATCACAAATTAACGGATTTTATGCGCGGTACGCCGGTACGGTTTGTGTATTCTAATTACTGGAATAAATGGTGGTGGTGATTTCAATTCGTGTGGCATCAGTTATTACGTTGAGAAGAATAATTTTTTTTAGTACATCGAATCATCTAGAGTTTGGGTTTCTCCATGCCAAAGATCTTGGTATACGGGGGTGTATTTCCTCCTCCTCCTTCCCGACGACGGCGAGGAGGTAGGGTGGATCCGGTCTCTCCATAGTGGCTCTGTTGAAGATGAGGGCGGTAACTTCGACGTCAACATCTACATCGACGAGACAACATGAAGACTTTTATCCTGCGTGCAAAGAAGAAATACTTCCCATCCATTGCTTCATGGCTAGATCTTTTTGTGTAATTAAGTTCGCTTTCTTTGTCTCTTTCTTCTTTGTATCCTAAACTTTTTTGTCCTGTTTTTTTTTCTTTCTTCGCTTGTACTCTTTTCTGTTTGGTTATTAATATATTTCCAGTAGGGGCGTAAGCTCCTCCTGTTCCCACAAAAAAAACATGAAAACTTTTATTTCCGGGCTTCGGCATCAAGACAGAGATGATGTCGCCGTCATGGAATAATTTTCTCCGGTCCCTTCTTCGTTTTGTTGTGGTTGGATCTGGCCACGATGAAGGACTAGGGAGAATAATTTTCAGATCAGTCTTCCTCATTCTTCGGTGGCAGAAAGAAGAAGAAGGAAGACACAAGGAAGAAGAAGAAGTTTCTCAACTCCGCCTGCAGGAATGTTGGCCGTCCGTTGGGCATCTGTTCTCAGGCCGAAAACAATTGTTGCCGAGTATTTACCTGTGCGGTCATCTATAAGAAGCGTCAATCAAGTTTGGTTTTTAGAGTTTGAGCTTTTCACAGCGTGGATATAATATAGATGAGAATCAATTTCCGGATACATGTTTTTTCCAGAGTACCTCTAATACGATGATGTACCCAGCAATATTTTAATATAATTCTTCTTTCGTCCACTACTAGAGAAATGGCCTTTGGGCGATAGACAGATTCGGCCATTAGCCTCGAATATTTTTGTGTCCGAGGCTAAAAGTTCTTTAGTCCCGGTTGGTAACACCAACCGGGACTAAAGGTTCTTTTCCTCGAGGCAACCGGGGCTAAAGGGTCAGTGTTCTTTACTCCCGGTTGGTAATACCAACCGGGACTAAAGGTAGGACCTTTAGTCTCGGTTGGTATTACCAACCGGGACTAAAGGACCTTTTAGTCTCGGTTGGTAACACCAACCGAGACTAAATGTCCTTCCAGACATAATTTAAAAAGAAGGAGTATCCTATTCTGTTAGATGTGTAGTGTAGCTCAGTTGGTAACGCACGTGAAGGCTAACTGTGCGGTCTTGACTTTGAATCTCCACAGCCAAACATTTTTTCGTCTTTATATCCCAAACCTTTAGTCCCGGGTCGAATACTGTAGCAAACCTTTAGTCCCGGATCCAGAACCGGGACTAAAGGTCCCTGAGACCCGGGACTAAAAGCCCATCCTCCAGTAGTGGTCTCAAAAAAAAAAACAACTAGAGAATGAGGGAGAAAGTGGAACTAACACGTGGGCCTCGAATATATGTTGGTCCACGTCAATACATAGCTATATATAGCCACAGTGTACCATGCATGTCAGCGGCAGAGATATAGATAGATTTTGTCAAAACCGATTGCACGTGTATGACCAAAAGTGTGTGTTAATTATAATTAGCATACTTTGTCTAAAAAAATTGTTCTTCTCCACGTAATAACTGATGCCACACGAATTGAAATCACCACCACCATTTATTCCAGTAATTATAATACACAAACCGTACCGGCGTACCGCGCATAAAATCCGTTAATTTGTATGGTACACAATACATGTATAATTAAACTCCGTCCTCTACGCACGTTGATTGATGCTCTCATGTGGCTCCGTCGCTATATTGAAATCATCTATCATACAACGTGTTCGGCCCACGTGTTAGTTCCACTTTGTAGTTGACAACTTTTTAATTTGGAATCATCTATATATATCATGCAAAACTGTATTTGAATTTAAATTTTTTGAAATTTGAATTTTTCAAAATACATCAACTGAGAAACGACCATATTGAAAGTTGTACATCTCGAAAAGTTATGATAGTTTATAATTGACAACTTTTTAATTTAAAATCATCGTATCAATGCAAACTACATTTGAAATTTCTCAAATTTGAAATTCAAATCTTGTAAATGACCTCGGATGGAAAAACTTCCTAAACAAAAGGTGTAGATCTCGAAAAGTTATGAAACTCTGTAGTTGATAACTTTTTTATTTGAATTTGTTTATGGTCTTAAACAAATAATTTACACTTGGTTTAGTATAATATGTGGGGGAAAGAAAACGGAATTTAGAAACAAGTGACACTGTGGTGCAGTGTTAGAGGGGGCTATGCACGAGGGAGAGGTCTCATAGGTTCAAATCCTGCCGGTTGTGGTAGCAGTGAATTTTGTGCGAAAAATGCTGTGACTTGCGACTTTAATGGTGAGTGGTGCTCCTCTAATTAAAAAATGCTATTTTTTCTCAGGTTTTTTCGGTTCGACAAAGAGCCGTTTGCCGACTGATTTTTTGGTGTATGCTCTCTGCCAAGGGTGGCACTCCGCACTCGAGTGTATTTAGGGCTTTAACAAGTGTCACAGATACTCAGAGTGTATTTAGGGCTTTAACAAGTGTCACAGATACTCAGCAAAAAAACGAAATCCTGTAGTGTCTCTCATTATCTTTTTTTAGTAGTTGCTTTGAGTATGGGCGGCATGTTCCTTCGTCAACAACTTCCTGAGTTGTATAGATGGCCATGAGGCACAAGACCCGCCGGCCCAGCCCACGGCTCGGCCCATGTCGGGCACGGCACGACAGCTAGAGGGCCCGGGCCGGCCCAGCCTGACCCTAGGGCCGTGCCTGGGCCTTGCCCTGGGCATGGCGAGCCGGGCCAGCACGACCCAATATATATAAAATATTTATATAGAAATATATATATATATATATATCTATAAGAATAAATGTATATAAATATATAAATACATATATTTATATATAAATAAATAAATAAATATAAATATATAGATTTAAAGGCCAAATATGACTGCGGGCCTCATGGGCCCGGCGGGCCTTCAGGGCGGCCCGGGGCCTGCTTGGGCCGGGCCTGGGCTGACGCTAGGGCACGAGGCCCGACCTCGGCCGGGCCCGGGCCGGGGCGAGCCGGGCTGGCCCGCTGGCCATGTATACTGAGTTGTTTTAAGCTATTTTTTTTCTAGACACTATTTTTTTCAAAGCAGGTCATGTGGTGAAGTTCCCTGTTTATACTTTCACAAAAGAATGAAGTGAGGTGAAGTTGGAAAAAAGTAGTTTTTTGCAACTCTCTCTCTCCCTTGTCTCTGTCTTAACCATGTACTCCCTCCGTCCACGAATAAATAGATTTCTAGAGTTGTCCTAAGTCAAACTTTTTAAACTTTGACCGAATTTCTAGAAAAAACTATCAAGATTGATGATCTCAAATTTGTATCATTAGATATATCATAGAGTATGTTTTCATAATGTGTTCATTTTATACCATAAATGTTATTACTCTTTTCTATAAAGTTAGTCAAAGTTTAAAAAAATTGACTGACACGGATTCTAGGAATTGTTTCTTTCGTGGACAGAGGGAGTATAAATATATTGGTAAAGCTATTTTGTGAAATAGTTTTTTTAAACAACTCAGTTTTATTAAAAAAAAGTAGTTTACTAGTGAAGCTAAGCTATGCCAAACAGGACATATACTGGGCAGATAGGGGGATGGAGGATCTTAGTCTCGATGCTAAGTTTCACCTTTCGGTTTCCAATACGTAAAACATTGATATGAAATGAGGCTCTCTCCTAGTGTAAAGTTTCATCGCAGGAGCGTGCTGGCCGCCAGGTCATCGGTTTTCATGGCCGAGCTGTTTGGGCACATGAAGGAGAAGGCAATGAAGTGTATACGGATCCAGGACATGGAGGCGAGGGTGTGTTCAAGGCGATGCTCCACTTCATCTACACTGACACCGTGCCTGAGATTGACAAGGAGGACGTGCTTGTGGTCACTCCCACACGGGCATTCGCTGAGCGGCATGGCTGCCATGGGCAAGAATAATGCGTGTTTCCAGTTGCTCAAGTCGTCTTCTAGCCATCTGAAGAGTCCCGGGTCTGGACCCAAGACTAAGGTTCTGGGACTAAAGGTTTGGAATAAAAACGAAAAAATGTTGTGGTTGTGGAGATTTGAACTCAAGATCGCACAGTTAGCCTTCACGTGTGTTACCAACTGAGCTACACTACACATCTAACAGAATAGGATACTCCTTCTTTTTAAATTGTGTCTGGAAGGACCTTTAGTCTCGGTTGGTAACACCAACCGGGACTAAAAGGTCCTTTAGTCTCGGTTGGTAGGTCCTATCTTACCAACCGGGACTAAAGAACACTGACCCTTTAGTCCTGGTTGCCTCCAGGTTGCCTCGAGGAAAAGGAACTTTTAATCCTAGTTGGTGTTACCAACAGGGACTAAACAACTTTTAGTCCCGGACACAAAAAAAAATTCGAGACTAATAGACGAATCTGTTTATCGTCCAAAGGCCTTTTCTCTAGTAGTGTCAGCTATTGACTACTTGCCCGTGTGTTACGAAGGAGACGCTGGCCAATATGGCTACCTGTCCATGACGTCGATCTTCACATGGGGACGTGCGTATGTTTAGTTTTCATTAATTTAATCAGGGCTTGTTCTTATGTGGAGCAGTAATGTAATATGGCTCAAACAGTCAAACGTTGGGTTTGCTTTAATACTTAATAACTGATGAGGTTTGTTTAATCTGCGTGTTTTGTCACTGCATATTATAACTTGCCGAAATATAACCATGTTGTAGTCGCATTGCAGCAGGTTGAGTTATTTTCTTACGATAAGCTACTTTATGTGAGCAAGATCATCTCGGTCAGCAATTGCCATTAAATCATGACCGCTTTTGGGCTCTCCAAAATAACCATTAAATGTACTCTTGTTAGGTTTAGTCCCACATCGGTAATAGATGGTACAGGAAATTTGTATGTTGTCCAGACAATTTTTTTGGCTGGTGCCACCTGTTTTTTTTCTACCGTTGGATCCTCCGATGCTCCCATCGGATCTATGCTGTCTGCTTCTATTGATGCACATGACATGTGGGTCTGTCCTGTCGGCGCCTACTAGTTGATTTTCAGTTTACAAAATATGTATTTTTAATTTTTTATTAGTTACAATCTTTATTTTGGTGTAAATTTCTTGTGTTACTGGTGTAAATTTGGTTTCTTTATTTGATGTTTATCTGTATTCTGTACTTTGTTAATTTGTATTATTTGTCATCAATTTGAATTTCTGTCAATTTGTCTTCCATAGAACTAATTAGGGTATTTTGTACTTTGTTTGTATTATTTGTTATCAATTTGAATTTCTGCCAATTTGCCTTCCATGCGTAGATCGAATTTGGGAATCATGTTATTTGTTTGTATTTTCTCTATTAAATTTGAATTTTTGGAAATTTTGTTTCCATAGAATAAATTTGCAAATTTTGTTATTTGTTTGTATTTTCTATATCGAATTTGAATTTCTGCCAATAATTTGGTTTTCATATAATGAATTTGGTAAGTATGTACTTTTTTATTATTTGTAATCAATTTTGTATATTTGCCAATTTATTTATTTGTATTTTTTTGTTTTTATTTGGTCCCTTGGATATTATATATATATATATATCATGTGGTATTAGATTCTAGGTGTTTGGGTGGTCTTGTGTCACCCAAATTTTTCTGCATGCCAGATTTAGGTGTTGGGCGCTGTTGTGTTAGAGCATCTCCAACAATGGTCCCTAAATCAGGGCCTCTACTTTTGATTTGGGTCTTTCCTTTATTTTTGTTGGCCCAACAAAATTGTTACACTCCAGCAGTCACTACTGGAAACTCTTGCTTTGCCGAGTGCCTGTAGCACTCGGCAAAGGCCGTCCGACGCTCGGCGTAGGCTATGCCGAGGGCTGCTCTCGGCATAGGACTCTCGGCAAAAATCCTCTCGGCAAAGGAGCCTTTGCCGAGGGCCATTTATCGGGCTCTCGACAAACTTTTCGCCGAGGGTTCCGTGTAACCCTCGGCAAAAAAAAGTAGCCGTTAACGGCGCTCTCTACTGACGGCCACTTTGCCGAGGGCTAACCTGGCCCTCGGCAAAGGCTATATTTTGCCGAGAGTCCGGCTCTCGGCAAAGCTATATTTTTTTTATTTTTTATTTTCCTGTGCCGACGGTTAACTACGGTCGGCTCTCGGCAAAGAAATTTCTAATGATTTTTTTTGCGGCCTCTTCGCCGAGGGCTCTATCATCTGACTCTCGGCAAAGCCCTTGAAATTGCGTTCAACATTCCCAGCTTTGCCGAGGGCTATGACCATAACCCTCGGCAAACCTGGGAACATTGTTTTCTGGTCCAGCCTTGCCGAGGGTTATGGTCATAGCCCTCGGCGAAGAGGCCCTTTGCCGAGAGCAACCCTCCGCAAAGTAGCAATTTTTTTATTTTTTTCTGTTTTTCCTTTTCTCCCACACTACCAAACATATATATATCACATTCATCACATATCACATATATATCACATTTCACATCACAGAACATATATATATATATCATGAAAGTTCACATCACATAGTTCAATAACATATACGTCCGCGAATCTAGTTCACATCACATAGTTCAACAACATATTCGTCCTCGAATCTAGTTCACATCACATAACTTCAGTGACACACGATAGTCCAACGTACTACACCCCCGGCCAACCAGGCCACCCCTGAGAGGGGCCGCCTGGTTCACCCCCGGTCTGGTTCCATCGGTGGTTGTTCGAACCTTGTGACGAAGGAGGCTGCAAAAGGTCATGTCAGACAAGGAAATGAAATAAATAAACACTGAAGTATTGATACTCACAGGAGCAGCTCCGGGGTCCTGAGACGGCGGTGGAGGAGCCATGAGCGTCTGCGGCACGGCCATGCCCTGGGAGGCCATGAAGGCGATGAGGTCCGCCATCTGCTTTGCTTGAGCCTCCATCTGGGCCGACATCTGTGACCGCATCTGGAACTCGGACACCTGGCGCTCCTGCCTTTCTCTTTCCAGGCGGGCCTACGATAATACAAAGTGAATGTTAGAACAATGCAAACATTTAAAGATCAATGTACGATGAGTAAAATAGAAATAACCTCGAGCTCGGCGACCCGCGACTGCGCAGGCGACGGGCGTGGGCGTATGGGGACGCTCCCGCTCGTGCTCTGTGCTCGGAGCTGGGACAGAGTGGGAGTGGAGGCCGTGTCGATGACGCCGTCGCCAAGCCAGAACCGCCCGTGCTTCTTCCCTCCTCCAATCCTCATGACGATGCTCCCGTCCAGGTCCGCGGTGGCGGGATCAAAGTCATCCCCATGGACCGTCCTTGCCGCCTCTGAGTAGTCAGTGAGGCGGGAGTGGACGCTGGAGTTGGTGTACGCGTCGGCGGGATCGTCGGGGTTGTAGGAGGTCTCCGCTGCCGTGGCCTTGCCCTTGTGGGACATGGCGTATGCCGCCACCGTGCCGCAAGGCTGGCCACCGTGTGCCTCCGACTGCGAGGAAGACAACAAGATGATTAGCAATCAGGCAACATTTGATCGAGGAATTGATAAAGTCTTTCACGTACCCAAGCTTGTGCGTACTCGGCGAGGTTGCGGTTGCCCTGGTGGTGTGGTACACCTGGCATCTGCAGACGCGCCTCCCGGGCCTCGGCGTGGTGGGCCGCCCACTCTTCGGATAGCCACCGGTCCACGATCATCTCCCAGCACTCGGGAAACGACTGGCACCATTGGGGGATCATCTGCACATCATCAAGTATTTCACGTCTAAGCGTCAGATGAAAAGTACCAAAAGCTTAATCTCAAAAGAAAACACTTACCTGCAAGAACTGCGCCCGGCCCAGCGTCATGCCTCTCGCCTGGGCCTTCGTCACCCTCGTGGCCAAGACCGTGGCGTTGTAGGTGATGATGGCCTGCAGTCTCGCCTCGTAGATCATGTCGGTGACGAGCTTCCTACAGGCTCGGGTAGCCGTCACCTCCGCCACTGCCTCCTTCCCCGGCTCGCACTTGAAGTAGTTCTGCATACAGACACAATACGAGGCGAGACAGTAATTAAAGAAAAAATATGATGAATTTGATATTGTTTGACGAAGACTTACCCACAGCTCCGCTCTAACCCGCGCCGCCTTGTTGGGGAAGTCTGGGTCTGGGGCGACGCTGTAGTGGTCAAAGGTGTAGGCCGGCTCGTGCCTCCCGGCATACTGTACTATGCCGGGGTAGTGCTCGCGGCACAGGAGACCCAGGATGCCGTTGGGTTTGCGGCCTTTAGGCCCCACAAAGTCCCATCCCCTGCACAAGTGATTAAAAAAGATTATTAGCTTCTATTTCTGTTTTGAATCTCATCGTACGAACAGGTAGTTAGAACATGTACCTTTGTTCGATGGGCGTGATCACTGGGCGTCGGGCACGTGCCGGCAATGCCGGGAGGCTGGCGGGGCCTCTCAAGTAGGGCGTGGACACCCCTGAGGCACCCGAACCCTCGTCCGCCTCGTCCTCCTCCTGCTCGTCCTCCTCCTCTGCCTCCTCGGCCAATGGTGCCTCCTCCTGCCGCTGGGCCTCGGGCGTGGCCGGCACCTCCTCCTCGACCTCCTCCTCCTCCTCCTGTGGAGACGGCTCCCTCCGGCGGCGGCCACTCCTCGTCGAGGGCACGTCGGACTGCGAGGCCCGGTACAACCAACTCAACCGCCTCTGACGTCCTCCCGGCATCTTGCCTCGACCTCCTGCATTTAAAAAGAACAAGCAATGTTGTATTAGAAATAACATAACCAAATATGTGCAATATAAATAAAACAATAGATCCTAAAAATATAACATAATATTACATGTATTAGAAATAATCTGGATCATCCGGATTAGCCGGAGCATGAGTCTCCTCATCACTGTCAACCATGTCTAAGTACTCCTCAGTATCCGAAGACAGGTCATCGTCTTCATTTGCTTGGCCTAAACGGAATCGTTCTAGCATTTCTATGTCCTTCTCATTTACCACCTCATCCCCAGCGTCCTCGTCATCATTCTCTACTTCCATTTCCATCGCTTCGGTTAAGTCTATCGTGAACGTCCCTTGCAACCCAGATTCTTGAAAGAACTCACCGTCATATGTGTTTGTGTTAAAGTTATAATCCTCATCATTGGGGAGAGGTAGTTTACCATGTGGTGATATCTTGTGCACAATATACCAACCCAAGAGATGCTCTTTGCTTTTGCACGCGTATGGACGTGTAATAAACCTGCGTGGCCTGTTGAGCCACAATATACACATCGGAGCCTGGATAGACAGAATCCTGTCGAATTTCGGCTAGCCCAAGATTAGGTGTCAGCCTCGTTCTTCCAGGATCAAACCAATGGCATTTGAACATGACAGGATTCAAAGGCTTTTCACCATGAAATGAAAGTTCGTATATTTCTTCAATTCTTCCATAGTAGTCACGGTTGTCATTGCCTGGAGTACAAACTCTGCTATTTGTGGTTTTTCGATTGGGCCGACTCTGCTCGTAGCTTGATGTGTGGAAGCGAAATCCATTCACGTCATAACCGTTAAATGACTTGACCCTACGGTCAAAGCCTTTTGCAACCTGTCTCAGCTCTTGACTCATAGACGCATCGGTTTGAGCCTGCAAGGTGGCGCAAGATATATCGTTATACGGTCAGAACGTAAGAGCAAGTTGGAACGTTAGACTAAGTACGACCTACTGTTGGACGGTACCTTCTGTCGAAACCAAGAAATGAAATCAGGCCTCCCTTGCCCCGCACCATTTGCAATTAGGGTTTCAGCTGCCGCATCAGAAAGAGGCCTTGGTCCATTCGAGAACAAATGAAGAAATTCACTGTACGAAGCAAAAAGAATGGTGTTGGAAAGTGACGACGAATTGGATGAAGATAGATAACAACTTACCCCATGTACGGATCCAGCTCATCAAGGTTGGTAAGCACGTATAGCATGATCTTTCGCCACTCTTCATAGTTCAACTGCTTAACTGTGGATCCACTTGCCGTGCCGAGTTGGCCTCGAAAAAGGCTAAGAGTCGATTCATTTTCTCCAGCATTGTAACGAGGGGGTGGATTATGCACGCTAGGAAGGTTCTCAGAGTAGTATTCTTCAGTGAAGTTGGACACCTCCTCCAGAATGGATGCCTCTGCAATGGAAGCCTCAATTTTGGCTTTGTTTCTACATTTCTTGCGAAGAGTCTTCATATTTCTCTCGACTGGAAAGCACCAACGCCATTGCACAGGCCCTCCCATTCGAACCTCATTTGGGAGGTGTACGATCAAATGAAGCATCAGGAGTGAAGAAGCCTGGTGGAAAGATCTTCTCCAGCTTACAGAGCAACACAGGTGCAGCTTTCTCCAAGTCATCAACGACGGACCGAGATATCTCCTTGGCACATAGCTGGCGGAAGAAATAGCTCAACTCTGCCAGGACAACCCACATAGGCTCAGGAAGATAGCCTCGAACCATCGCCGGAAGAAGCCGTTCGATCCATACGTGGAAGTCATGACTCTTCATCCCTAGGACTCGCAGAGTAGATAAGTTGACTCCTCTCGTTAGATTCGCTGCATATCCATCAGGGAATGTCAATGTCTGGATCCACTGAAGTATTTCTTTCCTTTGTGGCCTGCCCAAGACGAAATCGACCTTGGGCCGTGTCCATCTCCTGCCGGGCTGAGGAGGCAGCATCTCTTGCTTTGGTCTATCGCACAACAGTGCCAGGTCTAGTCTAGCCTTAGGGTTGTCCTTAGACTTTTCAGTGTCCATGAGTGTTCCCCAAAGCGACTCAGCGATGTTCTTTTCAGTGTGCATTACATCAATGTTATGTGGCAGAAGAAGATCGTCATAATAAGGGAGTCTTTCCAAGCCTGACTTATGAGTCCACATATGCTCCTGACCATACCCCGCAAAACGACCGTCTGTTTCGTTGAACTGGAGAGCATCTATCTGAGCATGAACCTCGGCACCGGTCAGCAACCGAGGTGGAGGATCTCTCACCACGACACCTTTGGTAAAGTTCTTGGTGTCCCGTCTAAAAGGATGGTCAAGAGGTAGGAATTGTCGATGTTGGTCGAACGCCGAATACTTGCCACCCTTCTTCAACCAGATAAATCTCGTAGCTGTCTTACAAACCGGGCATGAGAACTTGCCATGGACACACCAGGCACAGAATATCCCATATGCCAGGTAGTCATGCAGTGAGTACTGGTACCAGATGTGCATTGTGAAGTTAGACCTTGAAGCTCGGTCGTATGTCAATACCCCTTCATTCCAAGCAGTTTCCAATTCATCAATCAGAGGCTCCATGTACACACCCATGTTATTCCCCGGGTGTCCAGGAATTATCAACGACAAGAAGACAGTATGACGTTGAAATAGGACGGGGGCGGGGGAGATTGAGGGGGATAACGAAGACGGGCCAACACGTGTACGGGACAGCCATGAGTCCATAGGGATTGAAACCGTCCGTTGCAAACGCAACACGAACATTACGAGCCTCTCTAGCTTTGTCATGATGGATGCGGTCGAAGTGGGCCCATGCTTCACCATCGGCGGGATGTACCAACTTCTCAGGATTGTATCGGGTACCCTGTTTGTGCCATGTCATCTGTTTCGCGGATTCCTCGGTCATGTAGAGACGTTGGATCCTCGGTGTGAACGGCAGGTAACGCAGGACTTTCATGGGGATAGAAAGCTGCCTCTTCGGGCCTTCACCATCGTCTACCTCCATGTATCTCGACGCTTTACACTTCGGACAGTAACCTGCATCCGTGAGATCTTTCCTGAAGAGGACGCACCCATTTGGACAAGCATGTATCTGCTCATACGGCATCTTCAGTGCACGAAGCAGTTTCTGTGACTCGTACAGGCTCTTTGGCAATATGTGGCCGTCCGGAAGCATGCTACCAAATAGGGCCAACATACCATCGAACGCATCTCGACTCAGGTTGAACTGGGACTTGAACCCCATCACACGGCCAATGGCATCCAGTTGAGAAACCGTTGTCCGATCGTGAAGGGGTTTCTGTGCCGAAGACATCAT
Source organism: Coix lacryma-jobi var. lacryma-jobi (assembly GCA_009763385.1). NCBI lineage: Eukaryota > Viridiplantae > Streptophyta > Magnoliopsida > Poales > Poaceae > Coix > Coix lacryma-jobi. Next base: position 12,827,363 of record CM019831.1, on the reverse strand, counting down.
CTCGTAAAACGCCTTTGCGGTCTTCTCCATCTCCTCCTCCGTACGTCCTTCAGCGTACTGTGCTTCTTGGAAGTCATCTAACATGTCTGCTACCCCCGCATCAGCATCAAAGTCCTCCAGACGTGGTCGCACTGCCTCCGCTCTCAAACGATGTGCTTCACCATGGTAGATCCACCGGGTGTAGTCCATGGTGAATCCATTGTTCACAAGATGTTTAGCCATGTTCTCCTTGTCTTGCCATCTCTGGTTCCCACATCTGCTGCATGGGCACAACACTTTGATCTCTCCTCGCCGAGCCGCGCCAAATGCATTGTTCACGAAAGCATCTGTCTTGCGCAACCATTCATCGGTGAAATCACTTCTGCTTCTACGGCCCGAGTACATCCACTGACGGTCATCCATCCTACTGTCATGCATCCGAGTACTTACATATCTACCTCCGAGTACTTCCATCCTACTATCATCTAATAGGTGAGGATAGGTCCTAATCCCACCCGCGGATGCGTACATGAGGTCCAGTTCCCATTGTCTGCCCCGAGCCGAGACAGAATTTCGGCAGCACCTCCCCGATGTTCTCAAGATACACGTCCCTGTAGGGAGAGTGTGTATCCGGAGAACAACAGGGAGGTGATGCCGAAACTCCATCTCGAATCGGGGCAGACCATGGGAACTAGCCTCATCGACGCATCTGCGGGCTGTCCAAGTAACGTGGACAATCCGAAACAGATACGGTTATCGATATGCAGAGACCTGCATACCTCCAGCCGTATCTCTTTCGGACGGGAGACGCCTAACTGGGTTCAATGACCTAAGACCCTTTTCTGGGAAGAGACGTTATTTATACCTAGGGTGCCGGTGGAGTCAGGCTAGCGGCGCAGTGACGAGTCGGTGCAGTGGCGAGCCGAAGCGGTGCAGGCAGGCCCGCGACGGTGACGAAGATGATCGTGGTCGCCGAGGATCTCCGGGTTGGCCCCGACAGGTCCTCCTCCTACAGAAAAGACAAAAAATATAGTATCCATTAGAAATTTCGGCAGAACCTCCCCTGTACGGTGAGGTTTCGAAACCTGCAAGAAACAACGGCACGATGGCCGACATCCACATATATGTCAAGGCACGATGGCCGACATCAACATACATTAACAAGCACCCCACTACTACTAAATAATACTCGGTCGCCGCATACATTCACATTCATCCACATATATCGTCGGGATCAAGGACGACTACTACTAACAACTACTACTTACTACTACTTCTTACCACAACTAAGTTGCAGAGGTACAAGGACGACGGGGCGATCGAGGAAGACTTACAAGTGACGACGCGGGCCGATCGACGAGGACGGAGCGGGACGGGGCAGGGGCGCGTGGCCGAATGGGTGGGGCAGGGCTCCTCCTCCTCCTCTTCCTCTCCTCCTCCCTCCGCCCTCCTACTCTCTCCTCTTCCTGTCCGCCCTCTTTCCTCTCCTCCTCCTCCTCCTCTTCCATTCTCTCCTCCTCCACGCTCTCCTCCTCTCCAACCGGGCGTGCAAGGGGGGGGGCGGCCGCGGCGGTGGGCGGGGCGGCGGCGCGGCGCGGGGGGCGCGGGGTGGGGGAGGCCGCGGCCGGGTGTGGGGTTTGCGGGCGCGGTTTGTGTGGGGGGCGGGCGGCCGTCTTGGTGGGGGGGGGGGCGCTCGGGTGCGTGGGCCGAGGGTGGGTGGTTGGTGTGTTGGTGTCTCGGCGTCTTCTTTGTGGTTCTTGCGTCTGGTGCGCGGGGCGCGGGGTGGGCCGGCCGGCGGTGTTGTGGTGTGTTTGTGTGTGTGCGGGGCGGGCAGCCGCGGCGGGCGTTTTTTTTTTAAACCTGACTTGTTTCTTTGCCGAGAGCCAGATCCGGTGGCTCTCGGCAAAGAGGGAAACCTTTACCGAGAGTCGTCTGATCTGGCTCTCGGCAAAGATTTTGTTTTTATTTTTTTTGTAAACTCTATGCCGAGAGCCCTGGCGCTGGGTCTCGGCATAGGTGCTCTTTGCCGAGGCCTTTAGGAAGCTCTCGGCAAAGCATTTTATTTTTTTTTTGTTTTTTTGCACCCAATTTTTTCTGTGGCCTTGCTACAGTACTATAAGCCAAGATTTCAAATTTGAAGTGTTTTGCATACATCTTGCTATATTTCGCGTATTTTCTTTAATTTGATGATTTTTCCCGCGGGACGCACGTTTGAACTGCAGGTGCATGAAATAATGAAACTCAGCGATTCGAAAAATGGTATTCATTCTTCGGAGGGTATTTCGACACCGTATCCGGGGACAGGCACGGAGACTCGACCGTCTCGTGCACGAGAAACGGCGACCAAGTTGCGTGATATTGGATTTAAAATAACTAAAAATACAAGCGAAGTCAGAAAATCATGAAAATGGACGAGTGACCTTGACATCGCATGTAGAGGCTATGAAAAAAATTTGGGAATGTTTCGAGCAAGTGGTGGCGCAAGATGGTTGAAACCCTGAGACATCCGCATATCATCGCATGTGAGATCTTGCTCTGATCTCAGGGTTTCAACCATCTTGCGCCACCACTTGCTCGAAACATTCCCAAATTTTTTTCATAGCCTCTACATGCGATGTCAAGGTCACTCGTCCATTTTCATGATTTTCTGACTTCGCTTGTATTTTTAGTTATTTTAAATCCAATATCACGCAACTTGGTCGCCTTTTCTCGTGCACGAGACGGTCGAGTCTCCGTGCCTGTCCCCGAATACGGTGTCGAAATACCCTCCGAAGAATGAATACCATTTTTCGAATCGCTGAGTTTCATTATTTCATGCACCTGCAGTTCAAACGTGCGTCCCGCGGGAAAAATCATCAAATTAAAGAAAATGCGCGAAATATAGCAAGATGTATGCAAAACACTTCAAATTTGAAATCTTGACTTATAGTACTGTAGCAAGGCCACAGAAAAAATTGGGTGCAAAAAAACAAAAAAAAATAAAATGCTTTGCCGAGAGCTTCCTAAAGCCCTCGGCAAAGGGCAACTATGCCAAGAGCCAGGGCCAGGGCTCTCGGCATATATTTTACAAAAAAAAATCAAACCTCTTTGCCGAGAGCCTAACAGAGGGCTCTCGGCAAAGGTAACGGCGCAGGGGGGAGCCGTTCGCGAGGGTTCGGCCGAGGGTTCGGCTCTCGGCATAGGTTCCCTTTGCCGAGAGCCATACTTAGCCGAGAGTCTGGCCCTCGACATAAGGATCGTCGCCGAGTTTCTTATGGTGCCGAGAGCTGGCTCTCGGCAAAGAGCTCTTTGCTGAGTGTCTGTATTTTAGCTCTCGGCAAAGAGCCGGACTCTCGGCAAAGAGCCCGTCTCCGGTAGTGAGTACCACCCAAATAAAGTTCCCAAATCTATATCATCACCCAATGACATGAGGACCCATGCGTACGAATAGAGAGAAAGAGCAGTGTCGACAAGGATAGGGGATGGCCTGTTGGCTCAACCAGAATGGGGTCTGGATGAGGATTTGGGGGGCACCCCCAGTTTCGGGGATCTAGTAGGGGCCCTGCTGGAGCTCGTTTTTTGAGTTGAGCCCTCATATTTAGCTATGGAGATGGAGGCTTAAATAGGGACTCTGCTGGAGATGCTCTCACCCAAGTGTAATAAGGATGGTAATCTTACCCGCGTGTTTCGTACCCGATGGGTGTGGGTATATGCATAAAACCTTACCCGTTGGTACATGAGGGCCAGGTAGAGTGCAGATAACAAATTTTACCCGTTGTGAAATACCAAGGGTAGGCCGCTGTGAGATGATCCCTTGATTCCTCAAGACCGGAGGGTTTAAAACACCCAAGTTAGCAATAGACAGATTAAAAAGAATCACTGTCCTTTATCATTATCAATACCTAATAAAGTAATATATAGATACAGAAACATGACAAATTAGAACGGCAAAACCAAACGTAGGAACAAAAAACAAAATAGAAAGTAATAACAGACTGCTCGGGACCAAGGGACGAAACCAGAACCGAAACCAAAACGGTGTAGAAAAGAAGTAGTAGACTAAACCGTGTGGAAGTAGTAGACTAAAACCGTATAGAAAAGAAGTAGTAGACTAAACCGTTTCGAAGTAGGAGACTAAACCGTTTCGGAATCAGAAGTTTTTTACATACATCAACGGAATCCGAAACGGAATAGAAAATCAGAAGCGAGTAGAAATAAAAGGCAAACAATACCTAGTGCTCGGTACATATGCGATCCACGGGCTGCTGTACAGCGCAACAAACCCAACAGAATATCTCGGTTAATTTCCCGGCAACAAACTCGACAGAACATCTCGTTTTCCTTTGGCCTCTCGATTGTTCGGCCATGTCGTCAACCAGTGCAGCGTCGTCTGCGGCCGGCATCATCAGCAGCGACGGCGAGGCCGCCGCTGTGACCATGTCGTCGTCGGCGATCGTCGCAGCGGAGCCTGCGACCGGGTTGCACGTGCTCCGCATCGAAGGGTACTCGAGGACCAAGGGACTCGGCAGCGGCCACTGCATCAAATCCAGCGCGTTCAGCGTGGGTGGCCACAGCTGGTGCATCAGGTACTACCCTGACGGCAATGGCGCCGACAACGCCGACTGGATATCCCTCTACTTACAGTTACAGCTCGATCACATCGACGCTGCTGCTGCGGACGACGGCGGCGGCGGCGTCAAAGCTCGATTCCAGTTCGATGTCCTGGACGGCAGCGGCGAACAGGTGCCGACGCTGGGCCTGAACTCCTCCGCGGACGACACCTTCTCCGCCCAAAATCCAGCCTGGGGCTTCTCCCAGTTCGTCGAGAGGAAAGCCCTGGAGGAATCATCGCCGTCGTGTCTGAAAGACGATTGCCTGAAAGTAAGGTGCGCCGTCGTCGTCTCCAAGGGCATCGTCGTCAGCACAGAGTCCACGACCACCATGGATCATCAGTTTGTCGCCGTGCCGCCGCCCAACATGCACCGGCATTTCGGCTCCCTCCTCTCCGGCGGTGTGGGGGCCGACGTCGAGTTCGAGGTTGCTGGAGAGGTGTTCGCTGCGCACAGGTGCGTGCTGGCTGCGAGGTCGCCGGTGTTCATGGCCGAGCTCTTTGGCCCCATGAAGAAGGAGAAGGCGGCCATGGAGTCTATACGGATCGAAGACATGGAAGCGAGGGTGTTCAAGGCTATGCTGCGCTTCATCTACACCGACACCGTGCCTGATGATGACTTTGACAAGGAAGAAGCGTTTGCGATCACTCAGCATTTGCTTGTAGCTGCGGACAGATATGATCTAGAGAGGCTCAAGCTGATTTGCGAGGACAAGCTTTGCAAGTGCATCGACACAGGCACGGTCGCCACCACACTGGCGCTCGCTGAGCGGCATGGGTGTCATGGGCTCAAGAGTGCGTGTTTCAAGTTGCTCAAGTCGCCTAGCCATCTGAAGACAGCCATGGCGACCGAGAGCTTTGATCATCTACTGACCACTTGCACTTCTCTTATCAAGGAGCTCCTGCTGGCCAAGGTTGCTACCACCACCTGTCCATGACGTCTTCACATTGGGATGCGTGGGTGTGTTTGGTTTTCATTAATCAGGGCAAAGTAATGTACTTGATCTAATGTGGAACATTAATGTATGGCTGAAACGTTGGGATTGAGTTATTACTTGATAACTGATGAGTTTTTTTTTCATCTGTATTCTGTCACTGCATATTAGCATTCACCGAGATATAATCATGTTCCAGTAGCATTATATTGCAGCAGGTTGGGTCGTTTTTCTTACGACATCATCAGTGTATGATTCTACAGAAAAATATGCCAGCAAAGAGCAACTCGATGTAGCAATTGTTAGCAAATAATGCAATAATAGATCGAACACGAGACACAAATTTTTACGTGGAAAACCCTTGCGGGAAAAAACCACGGGCGCCAATCGGCGATGTTCACTATATGACGAGGGTTTACATAACACAGAGAATACAATGAGTTGTCTCTCTCTCAACTCTTCCCGTGTGGCTTACAAGATTTATTTATAGGGTGGATTGACTACTAGTCAAATACGGAAACAAATCCGCTAAATACACTACCGGAAAAACTCACTTTGCCGAGCGCCGCACTCTTTGCCGAGAGTTTTTTTTCGGGCGCTCGGCAAAGAGCTCTTTGCCGAGGGCCGAATAAAAAACTCTCGGCAAAAGAAAAACACTCGGCAAAGAAATTCTTTGCCGAGAGCCAAAAAAAAACACTCAGCAAAAAATTTCTTTGCCGAGTGTTTTTTTGCTCTCGGCAAAGAATTTCTTTGCCGAGTGTTTTTCCTTGCTCTCGGCAAAGAAATTCTTTGCCGAGCGTTTTTTTATTGGCTCTCGGCAAAGAGCTCTTTGCCGAGAGTTTTTTTTACACTCGGCAAAGCTAATTTTCAAATCATATTTTGAAGCAGTAAATTAATCCAAATAAAAAACTTTCAACTAAAAAGTTGTTTCACTTATCAAGATGAATAATTTTTATTTTAGTCATTTCTTCATTTGACAAATTTAAAATAAATTTGTTCATAAATCTTACATATCTCTCCGTTAGTTTACGAAACTACAAGAGTGATATATAATATTTGTGAATAATATGATAACCACAAATTTGGATGTATAAATGGGTAAACAACCAAAATAAACTTTGTAGATCTTGACAAGTTTTGAAAGTTTGTAGTTGATAACTTTTTAATTTGAAGTCATCTAGTTATGCAAAACTACGTTCGAATTTGAAAATTTTAAAATTTGAATTTTTTAAAATACCTTAGATGGAGAAATGGCCAAAATAAAAGTTGTAGATCTCGAAAAGTTATGAAACTTTGGTGTTGATAACTTTTTGATTTGAAATCATCTTGTCAACGAAAACTATGTTTCAAATTGTCAAATTTGAAATTCAAATTTTTATAAACGACCTCGGATGGAAAAACTACCAAAATAAAAATTGTAGGTCTCGAAAAGTGAGAAAACTTTGTAGTTGATAACTTTTTTATTTGAATTCGTTTAGGGCCTCAAATAAGCAAGTTACACATGGTTTAGTATAATATATGGGTAATCGAAACGGAGATGGAACGTATACGAGTGTGTAGTGCAGTGGTAGAGGAGGCTTCGCGCGAACGAGAGGTCGTGAGTTTGAATCCTGCTGACTGCGTGAGAGAAAATTACGTGAAAAATAGTAGAACTTGCGATTTCGAGGGCGACAAGTGGGCGCTGCCCAGTGGGCCCCCTCCTCCAATTAAATAAAAATTTTTCTTTATTTTTTCGGGGTTTTTTTTATTTTTTTCTTTGCCGAGGGCTTTTCTTTGCCGAGAGCCATCTCAGCACTCGGCAAAGGCTTTGCCGAGCGCCCGATAAAAGGCTCTCGGCAAAGAGCCCTTTGCCGATCCATTTTTTGCCGTGTGGCCTTTGCCGAGGGCTGCACTCGGCAAAGGCTTTGCCGAGAGCAAAAGGAGCTTTGCCGAGCGACCATGTCCGGTAGTGATATATAACCCGGACCGTGGGCCTTCAGGCGTCCCCGTAGGACTCACGTTAGAATTCGGATCATACTCCAACAAACTCCACTTTGAGACGAATTTCATCTTGTAGCGAATGAAGTATCATCAATCAACTCACTTCAATAATAAAAAATCACCGACGCCAAAAGTCACTAGGACTTAATTTGTAATACCAACTAAGCCTGAGCATAGCTCAAACTTAGCTCCAGGAACTGGCTTTGTCAACATATCAGCGGGATTATCACGAGTATTAATCTTGCACACCTTAACATCACCTTCAGTAATAACACCACGAATAAAATGATATCTCACATCAATGTGTTTGGTCCTTTCATGAAACATCTGATCTTTAGTCAGACAAATAGCACTCTGGCTATCACAATGTATAGTAGTGCAAGAAGTAACCCTGCAAAGTTCAGAGTATAAACCTCTCAACCAAATAGCTTCTTTACAAGCTTCAGAAATAGCCATATATTCTGCTTCTGTAGTAGACAGAGCAACAGTAGCCTGCAAACTTGCTTTCCAGCTAACATCACAACCACCAATAGTGAAAACATAACCCGTGAGAGACCTCCTCTTATCCAAATCACCAGCATAATCAGAATCAACGTAACCAACAAGTCCATCTCTAGATTTCCCAAATTGCAAACAGGCATTAGAAGTACCTCGCAAATATCTGAAAATCCATTGAACAGCTCTCCAATGCTCCTTGCCTGGATTAGCCATGAATCTACTGACAACACTCAATGCATGAGATAAATCAGGACAAAAACAAACCATGACATACATAAGAGAACCAACTGCACTGGAATATGGAACTCTAGACATGTACTCAATATCATCATCTGACTCTGGACATAAAACTAAGGATAATGTGAAATGTGTAGCTAATGGAGTACTCATTGATTTTGCATTATGCATATTGAAACAACGAAGAACCTTCTCAATATAACCTCACTGACTAAGGTATAACTTGCTAGATTTTCTATCTCTAACAATTTCCATACCAAGAATTTTCTTAGCTGCACCTAAGTCCTTCATCTCAAATTCTTTACTCAATTGTGCCTTCAATTTAGGTATTTCTGATTTTTCTTTAGCAGCAATCAACATATCATCAACGTAAAGAAGCAAATAAATGGCTAAGCCATTAACAATCTTCAAATAAACACAACTATCATAGTTAGACCGCTTAAAACCATGAGAGAGCATAAATGAGTCAAATCTCTTGTACCATTGCCTAGGAGATTGTTTCAAACCATAAAGAGATTTCTTTAACTTGCAGACAAGGTTTTCTTTTCCAGGAATAACAAAACCTTCAGGTTGGTTCATATAAATGTCTTCTTCCAACTCCCCATGTAAGAATGCAGTTTTAACATCTAGTTGCTCAAGTTTATAATCATGCATGGCAACAATACTAAGCAAAGTGCGAATAGAGCTATGCTTAACAACTGGGGAAAAATACATCATTATAATCAATACCTGGAATCTGGCTATAACCTTTAGCAACCAACCTTGCTTTATACCTTGCTGGCTCACTTGGAGAAATACCCTCCTTTCTTTTGAAAATCCATTTACAACGGACAGACATTTTATTCTTGGGCAATTTTACTAAATCCCAAGTACCATTCTTTTCAAGTGACTCCATCTCATCTTGCATAGCGGTCATCCAATTGTTGCAATCAGCATAAGTAATAGCCTCAGAATAATTAGAAGGTTCTGAATTACCTTCAATCTCTTCTGCAACACTCATAGCATAAGCAACATTGCACTCTTTAATATACCTTTTAACTGGCTTGGGTTGTCTTCTGGTCCTACCAGCAGCCAAACAACGTTGTGGAGACTGCACAACTGGAGAAGAATGCTCAACAATAGAAGAATCATCAACAATTGGAGAAATTTCAGCAACAGTTGCATCTTGGTCAACAACATTATCAACATCTGGTGTATCAATTAAGTGCTCCACCTGCACACTTATTTTCTCTCCCTCAACGGGAGCATCAATGGATCGATTATCATAATACATAGTAGATTCATTGAAAATAACATTCCTACTAAGCACAATCTTCTGAGTCTGGGGATTCCACAATTTATAACCTTTAACACCAGGTTGATAACCAAGAAATATGCATTTAGCAGCTCTAGGCTCCAATTTACCATTATCAACGTGAGCATAAGCAGAACAACCAAAAACTCTCAATTGTGAATAATCAGCTGGAGAACCAGACCATACCTCAATTGGAATTTCTTATCAAGAGGAATGCAGGGTGATCGATTAATAAGGTAGCAAGCAGTGGAAGCAGCTTCAGCCCAAAAACGCCTATTGAAACCCGAATTAGACAACATACAACGGGCCTTGGAGATGATAGTTCTATTCATACGCTCACCATTCTGTTGATGCGTATAAGGAACAGTGTAGTGTCTAACAATGCCTTGAGACTTGCAATATGCATTAAACTCGTTAGAACATAATTCCATCCCATTATCAGTGCGAAGCTTTTTCACTTTCTTCTCAGTTTGATTCTCAATCATAACCTTCCACTCTTTAAATGCTGAAAATGCATCCAATTTATACTTTAAGAAATAAGGCCATACCTTACGAGAATAATCATCAATGATTGTCAACATATAACGAGAACCACCAATAGAAGGCTTGCGAGACGATCCCCATAAATCAGAATGCACATAATCAAGAATACCTTTACTTTTATGTGTAGAGGTATTGAATGACACCCTCTTATGTTTGCCAAACACACAATGCTCACAAAACTTCAACTTACTGATGCTTTGTTCATCAAGAAATCCTCTCTTGCACAATTCATGCATGCCTTGCTCACTCATATGTCCAAGACGTTTATGCCAAAGATCAGTAGCATCTGAATTAGATGAATTGGAAATTACAGTAGCATCACCTATAATTATAGTACCACGAAGACGGTACAAATTTGGAGATTTCAATTCACTTTTCATCACAATAAGAGAACCTTTTGACACTTTCAAAACTCCATCTCCACCAGAGTACTTGTACCCTTTAGCATCAAGAGTACTCAAGGAAATAAGATTCTTGCTCATACTTGGAATATGCCTCACGTCAGTCAAAGTTCTGACAATGCCATCATGCATCTTAATTTGAACGGATCCAGTGCCAACAATATCACGTGGACTGTCATCACCCAATCTAACAGAACCTCCACCTTGGAGAAAATCATAGGTGACAAACCAATCTCTATTAATGCATATGTGAAAAGAAGCAGCGGAATCAAGAATCCATTCATCACTACTAGTTGCACATCCAGCAAAAGCAACAAGCATATCACCAGTAGAATCATCTGCCTTAGAAGCAGCAACAGAAGCATTACCTTCATCATTGGATTTACCCTTTTCTCTGTATGTGCCAGCTCTCTTCTCTTTGTTCTTCAATTTATAACATTCGGTGATAAAATGATTATCCTTCTTGCAATACTTGCAAAATTTATCTCCCTTGCTTCGAGAATTTGATTGTCCTTTATAACCACTGGAACTTTTGCCTCTATTGCCATTGTTTGATTTATTTTCTGTCCTCCCACGAACAGACAATGCTTCTCCATTGGAAGCAGAACCTTCAGAAGACACCGTCAACTTCATCTTTTCCTTGGCATGCAACGCCTCAGAAACCTCATCAAGTGTCAAAGTATCATGACTATATAACAGTGTACTCTGAAGTTTGCAAAAGAACTAGGCAAAGAGCACAAAAGAATCAGACCCAAATCTTCATCATCATAATCTACCTCCATAGCTTGTAGATCTGAAACGATCTCCTTGAAGACCATGAGATGGTTAATCACAGAACCACCCTTTTGCAACTTGTGCGTATACAACTTCATCTTCATATGCATCTTGCTTGTCAAATATTTAGACATGCAAATAGACTCTAACTTGAGCCATAGAGCAGCTGCAGTTTTTTTCTGCAGACAATCTTGCAAAATATTATTTGAAAGATGAAGTTGAATTTGGGACAAGGCCTTACGATCTTTTCTCTTCTCCTCGTCGGTCCAAGATTTGGAATCCTTATTACCGAATTTATCAAGAGCATCATCCACATCAACCTATGTAAGAATAGCCCTCATCTTAACTTGCCATAGAGCAAACCTTGTGTCACGATCCAGTTGAGGAATATCATATTTCATTGAAGACATGGTGAAGAAACAATAACAATAACTAGAATAATAATAATCCGGAGAAATTTCGGTATAACCCTAGTTAAAACCTTCAGCCTGGTACACAACTCTTGTGTACGTATAGCTAAAAATCAGCCAAAGAATAAATCTCCTGGTAGCTTTCACCGTGTGCACGTAGCAAAAACTCCACCAAATTGATTTCACCTCAACCCTGGCAGCACCTGGATTTGCGCACTGCACAGCACTACATGATCTGGAATCCTCTGGTCACTTTGATCCTGCCTAGGGACAGCAGCGACAGTAACTTTTCTGCTCTCCGGCCGGTAAGGTCATCCGCAATGGTTGTCAAATAGTTAGCTAGGAGGAATTTTATTGGCTCTCAATAGCACTTTACAAATAGCTAGCGAGATGACATATAAAAATAATAAAAAGGTAGCACTACACTTGGCTATCGAGGAGAGAGATCAAATAGCTAGCGACTTCCCAATAGCTAGCTATTTGATCTCTCTTCTCGATAGCCAATAATAATGCTACTTTTGTAAGTTGTCTCATCAAAATAGTATTTATTTATATGTCTCATCTAGCTAGCTATTTGTAAGTTATCATTGAGAGCCAATAGCATTCTTCCTAGAGACCAAATAGCTAGCGATTTCAACACCATTGGGGACGCCCTAATCTTGCGGCAGCGGCGTGATGGAACAGGAGCGGCAACCTAGCTTTTGTAGATGCAACAGCGTCGTCCGACTCCCCAAGAACTCCGGCTTGGACCCGACTTCGGCTGATGTCAGATCGCCGAAGTTAACGGATCCGCTCCCGACGGCGATTCGATGTAGATCCAAACGGACGACGACAGCGACGAACAAGGTAGATTTTTTTTCAATTTCGTGTCTGGCTTTGATACCACTTGTTAGCAAATAATGCAATAATAGATCGAACACGACACACAGATTTATGTGGAAAACCCTTGCGGGAAAAAACCACGGGCGCCAACCGGCGATCTTCACTATATGACGAGAGTTTACAGAACGCAGAGAATACAATGAGTTGTCTCTGTCTCAACTCTTCCTGTGCGGCTTACAAGATTTATTTATAGGGTGGACTGACTACTAGTCAAATACGGAAACAAATCCGCTAAATATATAACCCGGACCGTGAGCCTTCAGGCGTCCCCGTAGGACTCACGTTAAAATTGGGATCATACTCCAACTGCAATGGCCCCGCCCCGGCCCCTCCTTAAATCATCACAACCGCTACATTAGATTTGAGGACTCCCATTTTTTTTCTGGCGCTAACAATAATAGACATTAGATCGATGTACTCTGCAGAGAACTTTTTTAATTAAAGAAATAAAACGAAAGGTTACAAGAGAGAGATCAAAACAGGGCAACAAAAAAAGAACTATATAGAGAGGGGAAAAGACGAAGCACAGCATCAAGAGACCAAGGAGAGCAAGAAAATAAAGCAAACACCCGGATCAATCACAGTTGCTGAATCCATTGGTCATAAATTGACGAAAGGCTTGCTTTCACCCTTAGGGAGACAAGATTCAGCTCCTTGGAAAAGAAGTTCTTGCATTCCTGAACGCCAACTTGTTAAAAATAATCTCATTCCTTGCCTTCCATATTGCCCACCATGAAGAACTGACTATGCATTTGGTCTTTGATGGCCAGGACATTTTCAAAGGTTCCTCCTTGCGGAATTACACTTAACCCTAAGAGGCCCCAGCACTGCTGAGCAAAAGAGCAATGCCAAAACAGGTGGTCTATTGTTTCTTGAACAAGCATCAAGCAAATTTCACAATTATAACTTTAATTTCTAGGGATATATGTTTTTTTCTATGAATGTTCCTTTTGTGTTTAATCTATCTTTCAGCAATAGCTAAAAGAAAACTTTATGCTTTGGCTGATAGAGGGACTTTCAGAGCCATGCATTTTTTTTTTTTTTGAGAATTGAGAGCTTCCATGAGAAACTTGGAGAAAAATGGCCATTAGAATGGTGAAGCAAGGGTGGGAGTCGTTGGTAAAGAATTGGATGGAGTGAAAAAGAAGAGGTGGGAAAAGGGGTTTGATTCTAGGAGATTTTCACGCCGGGTTGATAGTAGGTGGAGAGCGCAATTGCCATTTGATCCAGCGGCGATGAATCATTTTGATCGTTGTGTCAACAATGGAAGGTCCACCGAAGAAACCGTTCTGGAACTGAAAACGAGCATGAAAATAAGTCAGTACAGTTCACAGTGATCAATCTCAACCGATTAGGCAGCGGTAACTTTGCTAACCCAAATGTCACATATGGAGTCTTTTTCCAAGGGAAGCGAGAAGGAGAATTTATATTAAAAAAACTCCATCTGGTTTTTTTAAGGGAAGCATGATTTCAAAGGGAGGTCTCTGAGTTTTTTTATAGTACACATATGGGAAATCTTAGATAAAAAGAGAGACAAAATTATTATATCAACATTTTTTTCTGTTGTCATCTTCCCTCATCATGGTTTTCCTCAATGTAGCCAGGCCATGCTCTAGATGAATAGAACATACACCGAAACCAAAGTGTAATTCTTATATGGAATCCAACAATTATAACCATTAAAATAGTGAACATATCACAGAATCCGATACAGCCCACTTAATGGCTAGCGGGCCCCCGTCGCACTGCGCATATAAAGAGGGTGGGGGCCGGTGGCTCTCAGTACGAGGTTCACCGTGAGCCGCATTCCCCACCGACAAAACCCTAATCCGATCTAGCGAGGGGCGCAGCCAGCGACGGGAAGTTCCGCCACCGCCGTTCATCGTCCCTGCAGCTCTGGACCACGTTCGTCTTCGCCATCACCGCCGGACTCCGACTCCTCCATCTCCTCCCCACGCCGTCGTCGACCCCGGGACGCCGACGGACATGGCCGGTGATGGATCTACATCTTCTACTACTTCTTCAGGTTCGAACAACCTAGGTATGAACTCCTAATCTCTCCTCCCCTTCGGATCTAGTTTCTAGTAGTTCATAGGACATGTTTTATGCACTGTTGTTTATCTACCCGGCTAGATCTACTACTAGTGATCCTGCGTATTTATCAATGGTATCGATCGCCTCTAGTTGTTGGATCTGGTTTCGGGTTTTAACCCTAAGAGGGTAAAAGTGAATGTAACCGATTTTCAATCAGAAAAGTAAACCCTAACCCGAGAGGGTAAAAGTTTCCACATCCGATTCGGATGAACCCTTAGAGGGTAAAGACATGGTTCGGTTTGATCCGAACAGACCCAAACCCGCCGCCGTTTTTGCCGACGTTCGGGAAAAGATAGAAAGGGTGGATTGGATCCTAACCCTAAATATGATGAAAACAGAAACTAGATCCGATTCAATCGGATCAAATCCCTAACCCTAGAAAGTTTTCGGCCGGGGGGAGGAGCATTCTCACCTGGCCGCCTCGTTCCCCGCCGTCGTGCGGGACCGAGCAGCGACATCGCTCGGGGCGTGGCCACGCCGCCGGCGTCACTGCGCGTGCAAAGGGCACCGCCCGCAAGGCCACTCGACGGCGGCGCGCTCAGCAGAGAGCGAGCGCGCGCGCCGGCCAGGGGCCCTACGACGGCGCCATCTTCTCTGTCTCCTCCGGCCAAGGGCCGTCGCTGGTGCTAGGTCCCGTCTGACAAGCGCCGCCGAGAGAAGTGGAGAGCAGAGAGGGAAAAGAGATGCAGGCAACACGGTCGGGCCACGGTCGAACCGCCATGGCCGCCGGCCGCCGCTGCCGTGCAAGCCACCGCCGTCGTGGGATCGAGCACTCGCGCTGCCTCGCGGATAGGAGGATGGAGCGGAGGGTCGGGTGGAAATGGGGCTAGGGTTCATGAACCAGCCGGCCGCCAAGGGGTTTTGATCGGGCGCTATGTGCGAGCAGCCGTCGGATCTCATCCGACGGTCAGCACCATTCGGACCGATTTTGGCCCAGGCGGGAGGCCTCGTCGGGCCGAATTCCCAGCCCAGGCCCAGGTTGCGGCCTGGGCGCGGGAGGGGGAGAGGCCGCGCGGGCCGCACGCCGCCGGCTGGGCCGTGCTGGCCGCTTGGGCCGAATCGGCCGTTTGCACAGTTTTTTCGTTTTTTCTTTTTTCCAGAAGCAGTTTTAATTATATTTTGATACAGTTTGAATGTTTGAATGTATATTTTCTGTGTAAATTTATTCCAACAAAAATTTTTGCACAGAGAATATTAAAGAATGTGAATTGCTTCTGGAAAAATGAAATATAAAGAATTGTTAATTGTTTCCGTTGCGTACTTTGATTTTAATTTTCACTGTTAAATTCGAACCAACGGGAGAATTTAATTTTGAAAATAACATGTTTTTTGTCATTATAATGTTATTATTTTTCTGACCAACGTTGATAAATAATAATATTATAATTTATTGTTCCATTAAAGGTTTATGCATTGTTTCTATCTCTGCCCAACGGTGATTTAGTTATAATGCATAAAAGCAACTCATTTACTATGTTTTATTTTGTTCTCACTATATTTTGAACTATGTTTTCAGGCTCCATTCTGATGAACATGGTTAAAGACATCCCACCTCTCAAGGGGGATAACCACTTGGAGTGGGAGAAGAAAATTGAGCTGGCTTTTCTGTTGGCTGAGGTTGACTGGATCCTCACTGAGCCTCGTCCCGCAGTGCTCAAGGAGCCTGTGAGAGAGGCAGGTGAGGATGATGCCGCTTGGAAATAGCGGGAACTGGACTTTGGTCCAGAAAAGATGAAACATGATCTGGAGCGGGTTAGGTGGGAAAAGACCAACAAGAAGTTGGTTGCAGTTGTTAAGAACACTGTAGATCCTGTCATCCTAAACTCGCTCCCACCAGAATGTGACACGGTCACTGAAATTCTGGAAAGGTTGAAGAACCAGTTTACTGGTTCCTCAAAGACTTACGCCACTTAGGTGATCAAGAAATTGATCACTAAAAAATATGCTGGTGGTGGTGTAAGAGACCATATCCTGAAAATGAACAGTATGGCATCTAAGCTTAAACCAATGGACAAGGAATTAGCTATTTCCCAGAAATTCGTTATCCATCTGATTTTTGCTTCCCTGCTAAAAGAGTTTGAAACTTTTGTTGTATCTTACAACAATAATCCTGAGGATTGGTCACTGGACAAGTTGATAGTCATGTGTGCCCAAGAGGAGGAAAGGATCAAGGGTGCAACTGGTGGTGCAATCAACTATGTCAAGGATAACAAGAAAGGCAATGGCAGCCCCAATGCGAAAGTTCAGGGTAAGAAGCCAATGCACCAGTATAGACCTCAGCAACAGCAACAGCCACAGCAACCCCAAAGGAGGGTGGTGGACCCTAATCAGTGCCTTGAGTGCTTGAAGCCGGGACACCACAAGAAAGATTGCTCTGTCTTTTTGAAGAAGATCTTGGCAAGCAATGGTGAGAATGTTATTACATTTGTAAATAAAACTTTATATGTTAAATTTGATAAATCTACTTGGTGGATTGACTCTGGTGCAACGGTTCATGTTGCAAATTGTTTACAGGGATTCAGTTCGACAAGGACTATGCAAAGAAGCGAAAGATGGGTTAGAGTCGCCAATGCAATTCGAGCTGATGTTGAAGCTGTTGGCGATCTTCCTCTACAGCTTAATAATGGATTTATTTTGATTCTTAAAGATGTTTTATTTGTACCTTCATTGCATAGAAACTTGATTAGTGTTTCACGCCTAGACAAAGATGGTTATGGTTGTCATTTTGGAGATGGCAAGTGTGAAATACTATTTAATAATAAATGTGTTGGTCTTGCCTTCGCGCAAGAAGATCTTTATTTGTTGTCTCTTTGTGATAATGTGAATGTTGTCAGCAATGAGAATGTGAATGAGATTGTATCCTCGTCGAACAATCCGAATAGAAAGCGAAAGCGAACTCAAGATGCGTCGTCGAAATTATGGCACTGTTGTTTAGGCCATATTTCGAGGGGGAGAATAGAAAGATTAGTAAAAAATAAGATTCTTCCTCCATTAGAGTTCACAGACTTTGAGCAGTGCATCGACTGCATCAAAGGAAAATATGTAAAGCAAATAAAGAAAGATGCCAAAAGAAGTGCGAGAATCTTAGAGATAGTCCACACTGATATTTGTGGACCATTCCCTGTTAAAAGTGTGGATGGTTATGACTCGTTTATAACATTCACAGATGATTATTCTCGCTATGGCTATATTTATCCAATTAAAGAGAGATCGGAAGCATTGGATAAATTTAAGATCTTTAAGCTTGAAGTTGAAAATCAGCACAACTTAAAGATTAAAGTTGTACATTCCGATCGCGGTGGAGAGTATTATGGGCGACATACCCCATATGGCCAAATTCCTGGACCTTTTGCAAAGTTCTTGCAGGAAAATGGTATAGTTGCTCAGTACTCCACACCGGGGGAGCCTCAGCAAAATGGAGTGGCAGAAAGGCGCAACCGTACCCTGATGGATATGGTGCGCAGCATGATGAGTTACTCATCCCTCCCACTAAGTCTGTGGATAGAGGCGTTAAAAACCACTATTCACATTCTAAACAGGGTCCCAAGTAAGTCAGTTCCTAAAACACCGTATGAATTATGGACAGGCCGAGTACCCTCACTGAACTACTTACGTTTGTGGGGGTGCCCCGCTGAGGCCAAAGTGTTTAACCCGAACATTGGGAAGCTGGATCCCAAAACAGTGAGTTGCCATTTCATTGGTTATCCTGAAAAGTCCAAGGGTTATCGTTTCTACTGTTCAGACAGATATACAAAGTTCGTAGAAACGAGACACGCCGTGTTCTTGGAGGATGAAATGATCAGGGGGAGTCAGGCAGTGCGCAAGATTGATCTTGAAGAGAAGCGGGTATATGTACTGTCGGGGGAACGCCAAAGGGGTACCACCAATCAACGCAAACACACGGGTTAAAACCTAGAACACCAATTAATAGCAAGCCCAACTAGACTTAACCATCCGAATACCAACCTGTCAAAACCCACAACACCGGCCCACCATGGGAAGGCCTAGGCCCGCCAAATGCCTCCCAAACCACCTCGTGGAAGCCTGCCTCTCGAGCCCTGGCTCAAGGGGATCGAGCCCGCCACCGCCATACACCACCCCTCGAGACCCGGCACAGGGCCCTCGAGCCTCGCTGGCCCGGCGGCCTACCCCTCGAGGGCACATCACGCCCCTCGAGCAGCACCAAGCACCGGATGCCAGCCCCATACCGCGCATTTAATACATCCACCTACTCCAGTCATGTCCTCTGCAGCCCGACGTGTACCACAGTAACAAGGGCAAAGTCAAGTCTCATTTTCACCACAAGCATGGGCAAAAAGGCACCAGCACAGCACCGTTTGACCATACCTTGCACTGTGGCACGTCCCGGTCACATCTCGAGACCCGGATTTCGCTGTACGACCAGGCTCCCCGAAACTCGCCCATACCTGCGGGGACTCGAGCCCCCCCGCAGGCGCCACCTCGAGGCCGGCTCCGCGCCCCTCGAGCCCTAACTACTTTCACGCTATTGGAAGACAGGTACCTCAAGACCCGGAGGGACCCCGCCGTGTCCTGTATGTGCCGGAATGGGTGTTGTACGGCTTCTACATCGTCACGCCATCACGTCCGCGCCCGGGATGGAGGCCACGCCCCAAGGACGCCTCAACAGCAACGCCCACATCGGCTCCAGTGGCCCCGACAAGACAGGGTTCCTACCCTTCTCCGTATTAGGCACCGTACGCCCCGACACCTGTAATACCCTTGTGTAACCCTGGCCTCCCCTTGCTCTATAAAAGGGGACACTAGGGCCCTCATTCCACGGTTACACAACTCCGAGAGACAACACACAAGTCCACACACATACACACTCGAGTCCGGACTCCGGTCCACGCTCATTGAGCTTGTATTCGCCCCTGTACAAGCACTTAGGTGCAAGTAATACAAGAACCTCCTCCCCCGCTGGACGTAGGGCCTTCTTTGCCCGAACCAGGATAAATCCTTGTGTCATCTTGCATCACCATCCAGGAAGAGAGCACGCGATCATATTACTCGTTGGTGTCGTACCCCCGGGTTCGAAACACCGACAGTTGGCGCGCCAGGTAGGGGCCTTCGCGTGTCGAGTCGGTTTCTCGCTGTTTCCTGGATGGCTGCTTCGACTCCTTCGTTCTCTGCCGGTGCCGTCATCTGGTTCGGGAGCCTCGAGTTCCTGGCCACCGGCAACGGCAACGAGCTGACCTTGCTCTCCACGGAGGGCCCGAGTGGAGGGCGTGTCATGCCACCCTGTGCGAGGAGCGTGACAAGTCGCCCGCACCACCATGCGTCGCCACCTCGTGAGCGGCGCCATCGTCACCATCGTCGCCGGGCACAGGCGGTGCCCGCGGCAAACACCCACGTCCCCGTAGCCGGCACAGGGTCCCCGAGGGGAAACCAGCCCGGCGCGTGGCCGGAGACTTCCAGGGCGCGTGCGCACTCCCCCGGCGAGTTCGCGTTTGTCACGCACACGGACCGGGAGCCAGGCCAGAGGCCCCCGAGCCGTGCTCCGTCGACGCCACCCAGCCTCCTCCCGCACGGGGTGTACCGCGCTCGACGCCGGCGGTTCCCGTTCGGCCTCGACAACTCCGCAGCAGCCTACGCCCGCCAGCTCAACGAGCGCCGTCGGGACCAACCGCCGGCAGAGCAGGAGGAGCGCCCGGGCATGCTACTGCAGGCCATGGCCAACCTGGAGATCGTCCACCCCGCGCACGTCGACCGCGGCCTCTCACGAGCCGTCGGGCCACCTCGTCAAGCCACCTTCGGGGAGTGGTACCGCGAGCTGCAGCCCCGGCACGAGCCAAGGCGGCGCGGCATCACCAGCTCCGACTCTGATGAGTACAACTACCATGACCCTGACCTCTGGGACCCTACCAGGGAGTGTTTCCAGCTCGAGGGGGTCGTGGACGATGCCGAGGAGGACGGCGACGACAACACCAGGCCGGCGCTCAACCTCGAAGGGCCTGGAGACGTGGCTGCGGCAGGAGGGTCACGCGTTCAGGGGAGGAACGAACCCCCGGCACCGGCTGCACCATCCCAGCACAGCGACGACCGAGCGGCGCAGCTCGCGCAGCTGCGGGAGGCCATCGCCAAGGCGGAGGAGGACCGACAACGCCTGCTGCAGCTCGAGAAAACCCTAGCACAAGAACCACCCCAGCCTCGAGGCGCCGGTGTTCGTGGCCGAGCTCGAGAGGTCCACCGGCAGATCCTCGAGGACGGGGCGCCAGCACTCCCCGAGGCGCGTTTCCCGCGAGCCGGGCAGAACGTGGTGGCGGCAGCGATGCTGCTCCGTGATCTACCCGCCGTCTCCAACCCTGACGCCAGGCGAATGCTTGGGGAAATGAAGGGCCTCCTCGAGACAGCTGTTGGCGGTTCTTATCGACATATTTATCCCGCCAACATAGTCCACATAAAAGGAGAAAAGCATGTATTTTACTCATATATACTTTTATTGCTAACCAAGTTCCACATGTAGTGCAAAATTATGTTTTGCAGATCATAAACATGCATACAGGTGGATAACAACCAAAAAGGCGCAATCCAACACGCCGAAATGCGCAAAATGAACAAGGACACAAAAAGCCCATATAGAAGTGTAGCAAATTTCAGCCGGGAACAAACTCAGAAGCCCAAAAGGAGCAGCCCAGGCTTTTGCCTGGGCTTGTTGGGCCCAGCCAGGGGGCGGCCGCCCCCTGGGTCGGCCGCCCCCTGGAGACGCCACGTGGCCACCGCCTTTGCAGAGGCGGTGCAATCAATGCCCCTAAGGCGGTTTCGGGTGAATTTTGCAGCAAGCCCCCTCCTAAACCGACCTAAAGCACCTATATAAAGAGAGGGGGAGGGGAGGCCAAAGTAGAACACAATCACCTCTTGAGCTACACATTTGGGCACTACCACTTCTTAGTTTTTCCTTGTTCTTGTGCTAGAGAGAGAGCTAGGCAAAGCTATCAAGGAGGGCTTGGCTCCTTGGAGAGATATTGGGTATGAATAAGATAGATCTGATCTCCAAAGCCCTGTCTTCATTCTTTCGATACAGTTCTTCATATGAACTAGAGTATAGTTCTTGTTCTAGTATTTTGGTATATGACTTAGATCTTAGGTCTTATATCATGTTGCTAGTGTATGAACTTATGAATAGTTCTTATGGAATTAGTATAATATACATTCTAGTGTATAGTTCTTACAATATATTACTGCCTTAGGGTTAGTGGTGTATTGTATGAACTAGAGCTAAGTGTGTATTGTATTATTATCACATAGAACATTAGTCTAATTGCTTCATGCTTGTTATATGATTAGAAATAAGCTCTTGTCAAGGGTGGCAGTTTATCATGCTCTTCTGAGTAGGCTCAGGCTTCTTACCTGTCGATCCGTAGGGTCGGGGACAGACCTGGGGGAGTCTGAGTGGGTTCTGTGCATGCAAGCATGGTGCTTGGATGTAGAGGCCGGGTAATTGCATGGTCTTAGTCCACGGTAGTGGGGATGGCGGCAGGTGGTGACAGCCCTGTCCGTCCTTGGCATTCCCCCACGTTCGGCTAGGGTGTAGGAGTCTAAATTGTTACGAGAGGTTGCTGGCAGACCAGTACTCGCGTAATCTCCCAAACCATCTGAAGCATGAGATTAGTTCTATGTCATACGATTGCATGATTAACTTGTTCTATGAATGACTTGTATCTAGACCATGCCTGCTCTATTAGGTTATTCAATTATTCTTTTATTCATTTATTCTTTTAGTCTCTTTTTACTCTTTGCCCTTTTGCCATGCTCAAGATTGTGTTTCTCCACTATTCAAATCATCACTGTTTATCACCTGTTATGACAATTGATCCATTATTGCTATCATGGTATTTGGTACTATATTTATCCTAGAACTTGATACATACAATGCCTTCCTCGAGCGAACCAATAAATCACGATACTCGGTATATCTCCGGGTGAAATGCTACACGATAATTCCGTGCGCTTGCGGACCTAAACTCCAAACCTACGAACTATCGTAAAGATGCATGCTTAACACTGTTGCTGGAAACACACCATTCTAAGCAACTTGTTAAGAGACATCGTACAGACACTTCTAGCGCCGTTGCTGGGAATAGATCTTCGGGTCCATTTCTATGCCAATATCCGGCGCCGTTGCCATGGATGGATTGTAAAGTCCATTCTTAGTGACGACGTTAGTAAGTGTCAACGTGTATTTCTGGCGCTGTTGCCGGGGATGGATCGTAAGGTCCATTCTTAGTAATAACGTTAAGAAATGCCAACAACAGCCGCTGTGCAGCAGGCCGAGAGCTCAGCCTCGCGGCGGCGCGGGGCGGCCTCGGGGAAATCAGCGGACACGCACCGCAACGAGCGCGAGACGTCCGTCCACCAGCCGGACGCCTCTCGAGCTAGGCCAGTCCGGGAATGGATCGTCGACGACCGGCCACCTCGAGACCCTAATGACGCCCGCAACGACATCAACCGCCGGCGCAAGGACAAAGGGGGCCAAGAGCGTGGCTATAGCGCCGATCGAGGGGGGCGCTACGATAGTGACGAGGACCGGCAAGTCCTCGAGCCCCCGGGCCCCAGAGTCTTCAGCCAGGCCATCCGCAGCTCAACCCTCCCCGACCGCTTCCGACCACCGACCAACATCGTGAAGTATGACGGGAAGGTCGAGCCCAAGCTCTGGCTCTCAGACTTCCGCCTAGGCTGCCAACTGGGCGGAGCGAAGAACGACGACCGTGTGATCATACGCCAACTCCCACTTTACCTCTCGGACACCGCCCGCCGGTGGCTCGAGGGGCTCCCGCCGGATCGGATCGACGACTGGGCTGAACTAGTCAGGGTCTTCGACGGGAATTTCAAGGGGACTTGCGTGCGCCCAGGCAACCCCTGGGATCTACGGCGTTGCAGGCAGGCAGCGGACGAGCCCCTCCGCGACTTTGCTCGACGATTCTCGAAGCAGCACCTGGAGCTCCCCCACGTGCCTGATGAGGACGTCATCTCAGCGTTCCTCGCGGGCTTGACATGCCAAGAGCTAGTTCATGAGCTAGGACGCTACCGTCCCAGGACGGTCGAGGACCTGATGGATCGTGTCACCAGCTTTGCCTCAGGCGACGAGGCAGTGGGGGCCTTCTTTGGCCGTTCCACGAACAAAGGTAAGGCGGTGACCACGCCGGAGGGCTCGAACAAGGGCAACGACGCCAAGAACGTCAACAATAATAGCAACAAAAAGAAGAACAAACGCAAAGGTCAGAAGGCGAAGCGCGACGCCAATGACGATGACGACGAAGAGGTGCTTGCGGGCGCCCTCGAGCCAAAGAAGCCCCGAGGCCCCCCTGACGGGGCTGTTTTCGACCAGATGCTCGAGGACCCCTGCACTTTCCACAAGGGCCCCGTAAATCACAAGTTAAAGGACTACCGACTGTTGAAAAGCTTCTACTCCAAGCTCGCCGATAAGAAAGAAGACGTGCCTAAGGGCAAGGACAACGATCGGCGCGGCGGAGGGGACACGGATGGCAACTTCCCCCGGTGCGCGACTGCTACATGATCTACGGGGGGCCGACCGTCGGGCTCTCAGCTCGAGAAAGAAAGAAGGAGCGCCGGGAGATCTTTGCGCTCTACCATGACGCCCCCTGGTATCTTGACTGGTCTGATGCGCCGATCATGTTCGACCGTGACGACCATCCGGACCGTGTCATAAACCCGGGGGCGTACCCACTCGTCGTCGACCCTGTCATCGTCGACGTACGGTTCTCCAAGGTGTTGATGGATGGGGGCTCGAGCCTCAACATCATATACCTCGAGATCCTCGACCTCCTAGGGATCTCAGAGGGTCAGCTCCGACCCAGCGTCGGGGGGTTCCATGGAGTCGTACCAGGGAAGAAGGCCCACCCCCTCGGGCGCATCGACCTCCCTGTCTGCTTCGGCACGCCGGCCAACTTCCGCCGGGAGATGCTCACCTTCGAGGTGGTAGGGTTCCAAGGGACCTACCACGCCATCATCGGCAGGCCAGGCTACGCCAAGTTTATGGCGGTCCCCAACTACATGTACTTGAAACTCAAGATGCCGGGGCCGACAGGGGTCATCACCGTCGACACCTCCTACGAGCACGCGTACCACTGCGACGTGGAGTGCGTCGAGCGTGGGGAGGCAAATGTCCAGCTCGACTCGCTCGAGGCCCTAGCCGCCCTGGCCACCGAGGAGACCCCTGAAGCGAAGCGCCACGCTGGCACCTTCGAGCCGGCGGAGCACACCAAGCTGATACCCGTCGACCCGACCTCGACCGATGGAAAGACGCTGGCCGTCAGCGCCAGCCTCGAGCCTAAATAGGAAGCAGTGCTCGTCGACTTTCTCCGCGTGAACATCGACATGTTTGCGTGGGGCCCCTCGGACATGCCGGGCATACCGAGGGAAGTCGCCGAGCACGCCTTGGAAATCCAGGACGGGTCCAGACCGGTGAAGCAACGCCTGCGCCGCTTGGACGAGGAGAAGCGCAGGATCATCGGCGAGGAGGTGCACAAGCTTTTGGCGGCCGGGTTCATCAAGGAGGTATTTCACCCAGAGTGGCTAGCTAACCCTATACTAGTTAGGAAAAAGAATGGAAAAATATGGATGTGTGTAGACTACACTGGTCTGAATAAAGCATGTCCCAAAGTTCCATTTCCTTTACCTAGAATTGATCAGATTGTCGATTCCACTGCTGGGTGCGAAGTGCTTTCGTTCCTTGATGCGTATTCCGGCTACCACCAAATTAAGATGAAAAAATCCGACGAACTCGCAACCTCTTTTATCACGCCATTTGGTATGTATTGCTACGTTACGATGCCCTTCGGCCTACGAAACGTCGGGGCAACGTACCAACGATGTATGCAGCATATCTTTGGCGAGCACATAGGCAAAACCGTCGAGGCCTACGTCGATGACATCGTGGTGAAGACCAAGAGAGTCGGGGACCTAATCAGCGATCTCGAGACCACGTTCGAATGCCTCCGGGCCAAGAATGTGAAACTCAACCCCGAGAAATGTGTCTTTGGCGTGCCACGGGGAATGCTGCTTGGCTACATCATCTCGCAATGGGGGATCGAGGCCAACCCCGAAAAAATCTCAGCGGTCATAAAGATGGGCCCAATTCGAGACCTCAAGGGCGTACAGAAGGTGACAGGCTGTTTGGCCGCCCTCAGCAGGTTCATCTCGAGGCTAGGGGAAAAGGCGCTACCCCTCTACCGCCTGCTAAAGAAGACAGAACGCTTCGCGTAGACAATCGAGGCCGAGGAGGCCCTAACCAAGCTAAAGGGACTGCTGACTTCCGCGCCAATCCTCGTGCCGCCACGACCGACCCAAGGTAATGATCCCCCGAGCCTCTCCTCCTCTATATAGCCGCAACCACCCAGGTGGTCAGCGCGGTCGTAGCCGTCGAGAGACTCGAGGAGGGGCACGCGCTACCGGTCCAGCGGCCGGTGTACTTCATCAGTGAGGTACTCTCCGAGGCCAAGGTCAGGTACCCGCACATCCAAAAGCTGCTCTACGGCATCGTCATTACGAGGCGCAAGCTCCAGCACTACTTCCTCGCTCATCCCGTAATGGTGGTGTCATCCTTCCCCCTCGGCGAAATCCTCAACAACCGAGAGGCCACGGGGCGCATCGCTAAGTGGTCTGCCGAGCTGATGGGGGAAGCCATCACCTATGCTCCGCGAAAAGCCATCAAGTCGCAAGCATTGGCGGACTTCGTTGCTGAGTGGACCGACACCCAGCTCCCGCCAGCACAAATCCAAGCCGAGCTCTGGACAATGTACTTCGACGGGTCCCTCATGAAGACGGGGGCAGGCGCGGGCCTGCTCTTCATATCACCCCTCGGAGTCCACATACGCTACCTGCTGCGCTTGCACTTCCCCGCCTCCAACACACCGCCGAGTACGAGGCCCTCGTCAACGGATTGCGTATCACCCTCGAGCTCGGGGTCCGACGCCTCGACGCTCGGGGACTCACAGCTCGTCATCAACAAGTCATGAAGGCCTCGAGCTGCGTCGACCCCAAGATGGAAGCATACTGCGGAGAAGTGCGCAAGCTGGAAGACAAGTTCTACGGTCTTGAACTCAATCACATCGCTTGAAAGTACAATGAGGCTGCAGACGAGCTGGCCAAGCTGGCATCCACGCGTGGCACGGTCCCACCAGATGTCTTCTCGAGGGACGTTTTCGAGCCATCCATCAAGATAAGCCCGGGGCTGGCTCCTCGATGCCACCCCTCGAACCAGACACGGGGGCTCGACCTTCAACGCCACCCCTCGAGAACGACCCCTCGACATCCGCTGAGGCGATGCAGATCGACGCACCTGCCTCTTCGTCATCATGACCCCTCGACTGGCGGACGCCGTTCCTCGACTACTTAACGCAAGGCGTGCTACCGGAAGACAAGACGGAGGCTCGACGCATTGCTCGAAGGGCCAAGACCTACGTCACCTACGGCGACGAACGGGAACTGTACCGACGAAGCCCGACTGGGATCCTTCAGCGCTGCATCCCCCTCGAGGAAGGACGCAAGCTCCTCGACGACATGCACTCGGGGGGCTTGCGGCCACCACGCAGCACCGAGGACCCTGGTTGGGAACGCCTTCCGTCAAGGCTTCTATTGGTCGACCGCCATTGGGGACGCCAAGCGCTTGGTCCGAGCATGCCATGGGTGTCAATTCTACGCCAAGCAGACGCACCAGCCCGCACACGCCCTGCAGATGATCCCAATCACTTGGCCATTCGCCGTTTGGGGGCTCGACCTCGTGGGTCCCCTCAAAAGGACAAGTGGAGGGTACACACACGTGCTCGTGGCCATCGACAAGTTCACCAAGTGGATCGAGGCTAAGCCGATAGGAGACCCCACCTTCGAGAAGGTTGTCGAGTTCATCGCCAACATCATGTACCGGTTTGGGGTGCCTAACATCATCATCACCGACAATGGCACCCAATTCACGGGCAAAAAGTTCACCAACTTCTGCGACGACAACGGCATTCGCGTGACCTGTGCCGCGGTCGCATACCCTCAATGCAACGGGCAGGTCGAGCGCGCCAACGGCATGATACTCCACGGGCTAAAGCCGAGGCTATTCAAGACCCTCAAAAACTTCGGAAAGGGGTGGGCTGCAGAGCTCCCCTCGGTGCTGTGGGGCCTCAGGACAACGCCAAGTCGAGCCACCGGGTTCACTCCGTTCTTCCTGACCTACGGTGCCGAGGCCATATTGCCTACGAACCTCGAGTACGGCTCCCATCGACTTCGAGCCTACAACGAGCAAACCAACGACGAGAGGCTTGCCAACGCCAAGGACCAGCTCGAGGAAGCCTGAGACGCGGCGCTCATCAACTCCGCGCGCTACCAGCAAACGTTCGACGCTATCACGACAAGCACGTGCGCAAGAGGGATTTGGCGGTGGGGGACCTCGTGCTTCGATGGCTGCAAGACAATCGAGGGCGCCACAAGCTCACTCCTCCGTGGGAAGG
Source organism: Coix lacryma-jobi var. lacryma-jobi (assembly GCA_009763385.1). Lineage (NCBI taxonomy): Eukaryota > Viridiplantae > Streptophyta > Magnoliopsida > Poales > Poaceae > Coix > Coix lacryma-jobi. The sequence continues at coordinate 12,799,273 of CM019831.1, read as the reverse complement.
CCCATACACCGTGGCCAAGGTGCTCAAGCTAGGAACATACAAGCTCTACGACGATCAAGGCAGAATCCTGGCGAACGCGTGGAACATATCTCAGCTACGTCGCTTCTACCCTAAAGGCCTCGAGGCCTCATTCATTTTGTTGCTTTGTACAAACACGCCCAAAATGAATGAATAAACTCGTGCATTGTCTTTCATTTTGCTTAGCAACTTAAGGTAGCCTCGAACCTGCCTTGCTCAGGGTCAAGCCTCCCTCGGGGCTGACAGGGGGACCTCCCCCCAGACTCCGGAAAAAAACACGTTTTCTTTTAAAAAAATTGACCCTCATCTTGACTCGTGCCTCGAGTGAACTAGCGACGTCTAAATCCTAAAATACCTCGAGCCTCCAAGGGTCGGGAGGCGTCGACGTAGACGGCCACCTACGCCCCCGGGCTACGGTACCCTACCTACGCCTCCCCTCAAGGGGCTCGCGACGTATCGAAGGAACACAGACTAAGCTAGCAGAAACTCGAGCTTGCAACAAAGAGAAGTGGTCAAACGCATTTGAGAAGAAAACAACTCCTTTAAACAAACAAGTCATATATACATACGGGTCTCGACGGACCCTCATTCATGTCATAAAATTCTTATAGGGGCCTCAACGCCCAAATTTGGCACGCAGGCCCTAATTCGTCGGTGTGGTGATCTCCTCCCCGAGGTCTTCCACGGGCGGGCTCAGCCTCGACACCCGAGCTAGAGGGAGGAGGGTCCTCGACCCGCTGCTGGCGTCAGGAGGCAACACGTCCTCCTCGAAGATCTTCGCGAGCGACGTCCCCGGCCTCTCCATCTTCTCCAAGATTTTGTCGACACGGCGGTTGTTCCACTCCTCGTCCTTCCCCTCGATCTCGATGAAGCCATTGGCGACAACATGGACCGGGAAGCGGAAGCGGAGCGGAGCGGACGACCGCGTGTGTCTGCTTGACGCCATGGTGGAGAGCTTGCCGGACACGGTCCCGCGCCGCTACGTCGAGGAAGCACAAGGCGTCGACCAAGGTGTCGCCTCGGGCCACCGCACCTTCTGCCGCAGCCACCAGAGGAGCACCCCACATGGAGCCGAGCCGGTCGAGGGAGGTGCGAGCCCGCTCCGCCACCATCGTCTCGTCTTGGAGTTGGTCCAAGAGAGCCTGGTTCGTCCCGCGGAGCTCCTCGACCCCCTGCGCAACGAACAAAGAAGAGTGAGACTATGGCGTAACAAAAACTTCGAGGCCCAAGCAAGGACAAGGTGTAAGCCTCACCATCGCAATGTTGCCCCATTTCGGCGAGGTCGCTGGTAAGGCCTCAGTGCGCTGCTCGAGCCTGCGCTTCTCGGCCAGCATGAGGAGCTTTTCTCGACCTAAGCTCCTCGATCAGCTTGCCCGCCTCCACGAGGGCCAGATCCTTTCGGATCACCTCCTGCCGCGCCGCCTCCTCGGCAGCTCGGGCCGGTGGTGGCGACACCGCTCTCGGCGTCTTCGACCTCCTTCTTCGCAGCCTCCGCTGCGGACCGAGCGGCGGCGGCATCGCGTTGAGCATCCTCAGCCTTTTTTCTCACCGCCTCGCTGCGGTTCGGGCGGTTGCGGCCTCGCCTCGGGCGTCAGCGGCTCCTGCTTCGCCGCCTCAGCTTCAGCCTGGGCGGAGGTGGCCTCGCTTCGGGCGTCCGCGGCCTCCTTCCTCGACGCCTCGAGAGCAGCGGCGGCCTCCTCCTTGGATCGAGCGACCTCACCTCGAGCCGCCCGGACCTCCGCCTCCGCCTCGTTGAGCCGGCTCGCCATTTGGGCATTCCGGCTCAGCTCAGCGCGGAGATCTTCAAGCTCCGCCTCAGCCCTCGCGAGGGCGGCCACACCTGTGCGGACCAGCCCGCCTCCTCGGAGCAGGACCGCTCCGCCTCTGCCATGAGCTCGGCCACCTCCCGGAAGATGGACCGCACCTCGCGCGGGGCCCCCTGCTGGACCGGTTGCTCGACGGAGACCATGGCGAGGGACGGGCTCGGCGCGTCGGGAAACGGCCATACTCGTCGGTCAAGGTCGATGTCGGGCAGATCCTCCTCCGCCCCGAGCTGCCCCAGCTGCGACCCGCCGCCCGATGGCACGGGCCCCGGCTCTTCCCTGGCCGGGTCCTCCGGCGTCTTGTCAGCGCTAGCCGGCGCCTCGGGCGCCTCCACCATCGTCAAGCCCACGGCGAGGAGCGGCCCCTGCTCCAGCTCGTTCAGGAGGTCCTCCACCGTCGGCTCCTTCTCCGCCAACGCCTCTCCCCCCTTTCCCTCCTCCGCAGCCCGGCTCATGTCGGTCGGGGCCTCCAGGGGCGCAGTCTCCTCGGCCCCAGACACCGGCGGGGCCGTGCTCGCCCCAGGCGCTTCCCCCGGAACAGCCGTTGTGGTGGGGGGAAGGGTGGCGCTCCTGACTGATGCCATCGCGGGAGGAGGAGGGGGAGGAGGCAGCGCCTTAGTGGGCGTGGTAGTGGCGGGCTCGACGCCGCGAGCTGCGGCCCCTGCAATACGAGATGACAGTGATATCAGAATCGGGAAGGATGCCTCGACCCCTGTGGTCGATGGCGACGGCCTCACCAAAATTCGCGACGATCATCTGGCCTCCTCGAGCCATGGCAGCTCGAGCCTTCTCCAGCTAGCGTCTTCTCTAGCGGAGGAAGGTGCCATACCTCGAGGTGCTTGTGCCTCGACGGGGCTCGAGGTCTTGGCCCGCTGGAGACGCGAGGTCCACCTCCTGGTAGGAGCGCTTCCCCCTGAGAAACCAGAGATGGCATGCATCATCAAAAGTAAAGAGGTAAAGCCTCACTACCGACGAGACAACCAAGAAAACTACTCACCAAAGCGGTGGCTGGGCTTCTTCCCGGAATCGCCGGACCCACTCGGGGGCTTCGAGCCACCCCACGGCTCGAGCCCTGCGCCCGGGCCGTCTCTGCAGGGCTGGGATGGGGGGAGGGCTCCCGACGCCTCCGTGGGCTCGACCTCGAGGGAGAGCCCTCCTTCCGCCCCACATCGCGGGAGGGCGACCGTACCTCCCTCGTGCTGTCGTCGGGGCGCCGCCCCGGCGCGGGCTCCGGGACCTGCTCCGGTGCTCGCGCTGGCGGTCGCGCCCTCTCGCGTCCGCTTCTGTGTCCCGGCGGCGGTGCGGCGATGGACTCCGGGGATGCTGACACCCCTGGTCACGAGACGCCCGGGGGCTCCCTCCCCGACGCTCGTGATGGCGCGCGGGCTCGACGCCCTCCTCCTGACGCCGGCTCCTCCGCGGGCTCGACGGCGCCCTTGACGGCTCGCGGCGGTCGGGCCCGAATCCTTCTCGACCTGTCGGCCGCTTCTCGAGGCCCGGCCCTTCTCGAGACCCCCCCGCCTGGGTCGATGCGGCCGTGGTCTCCTTCTGCGCCGCGGCAATAGCGCTCCTGGTCCGTGGCTTCTTCGTGACAGCCGGCACGACCGGCGCGGGGCTCGAGATGCCCTGAGCCTCCGACGAGGCTGGGCCTGATGCGGCCTTCCGCGGCTGCGTCCCGCGCAATCCTTCGCCAGTGGGACCTCGTAGATGTCCTCCTGCACAGGGGAGCGGTTAGCCCGGATGTCGCCAACCCCGCGGGTCTCAGGCGCGCGTCCATCCCCTCGTCGTCGCTCTCATCATCATCATCATCATCATCATCCTCCGAGCTCGAGGAGCTGAGCTCGGGGGACTCGTCCCAGGCTGCCGATTGCGGCAAGCCTTCGCCAACCTTTGCTCCCGAGCCGACCGATGCAAGTTTTTGTTTTTCTCTTTCTTCTTCTGGAATCCTTGTTCTCTTTTTCCTTTTGAGCGGAGAGGCACCTCACCTGTGTCTCCGCGGCGTCCTCCCTCACCGGGGGCCTCGAGACACGACACGTGAACGCCCCCTACGAAAAAGGAAACGTGATGAGGAAAAAACACGAAAAGAAGGCGCAAGGTTCGAATAAGAAACAAGGAGGGGAGGCTCGAGACGGGCTAGCTCGATGGGGACCTACCAGATCGAGGCACCCCTTGTCTGGCGCCATAGGGATCAGATTGGAACTCTCGGGGCAAACGATCCATGGATCGTGATTGCCACCCGGGAGATGCCGTCGCTACAAGTCAGCCCCTCCTTGGCCATCCTCGACCCGTTCAGCGCCTCGGGCTCGGCCTTCGGCCCATCTCGAACAAGAAAAGGGGGCGGTCCACCAGCGGAAGAACCCATCGCTGGTGGAATGCCCAGATTACCGCCTGGACGGTCAGCCCTTCTCGTTCACCAGCGTCTTCATCATCTCCATCAGGGGCAGCAAATGGCGCTGCTATCCGCCATGACGCCCAGTTCCAATTTTCGGGCGCCGGTCAAGGACCCTGCCGGTGTACTGCGGAAGGAGCCCCCCCTCGTTCGCAGATAGAACAGTGGTCGCCCATCCCGCTTGGTTGGTCGAGAGCTTGTAGCGGAGGTACTCGCGGGGGACACCGGCGACGAGGCCGAGGGTCCCCAGTCCGCATGGTGATGGCGAGGGAGCCAGCGTGCACGAGCCGCTTCCCGCTGGACTTCGACGTCTTGGTGAAGAGCTCGGCCCCGGAAAATGTGAATGAACATCTCCCAGTGCGGCTCGATCTTCAGGTACCCCTAACACACACCGGGGCGAAGATTGGCGGCGTGCGAGATCGAGTTGGGGGAGAAATGCTGCAGCTCCACCTCGTAGTGGTGGGTCAACGCACGCATGAAGCGGTGGCGAGACACCGTGCCCCATGCGGTGGGTAACGGGTGAAGCTCACCACGTACCCCTCCGGCGGCTGCGGCTCCCGGTGATCCGCCGATGGGACGATCCACCACGCGGGTCCCCCCTCCGGGTTGCGGCGGAGAAGTCCCTGTGCCACCAGCGAGTCCAACTCGCGATGCGTCGTCTTCGATCGGCTCCAGTCTTCGGCCGGATGCGGCGGAGTCTTGTTGGCCATGGCAACGACGGCGTGGACTTGGGTGGCGGATGGACAGCAGAGAAGGATACGGATGGCGGACTCAGGAAGGAGATGCACGGGAGCTGTGGCGGCTATGAAGGCAAAGGCAAAGAGAAGAGCCCTCTCCCCCTCTCTCGGTATTTATACGAAAGAACCCCAACAGGCGAGGCGTCCCACGGCGACGACGAAAAAGGTAACCGCATAGCATTTAATGCGCCCACCTAACCACGTCTCGAGCCGGATGCAGGGTACATGCGGCAGCTCTCCATTCGCTCCACTACCCGGCCCGCCACGACACGTCGCTCCGGCTTCGCGTCCGCCGCCCTCCCCGACAGATTTTGCCTATAAAGGCGCGCCCAACGGGCAGAAGGATTCCAGACGACGGAGGCTTCTTCACGAAGGTAAAAACGGGCCCCGGCCCTAAGCCTCGAAGCAGCGAAGGCTGGCCCTCGAAGAGGGTTCGACAGCCGGCTTCGAGCACCCGAGTCAGGGACACCAAGGGGCGCCACTCGCAGCATCGCTCGAGGGCCAAGCCCTCGAGGCCCTCACGTGTATCCAAGGCGGGGCGCGCGACGTGCAGTGAGATCCCCTCGGAGGGAGGCATCGAGCCACGGGTCCTATCGAATGGACCCGGCACTCCTGCAGACTGAGCGCCCATGCTTTATGAGATCGCCTCCGGGCTACAGTCGACCCCTATCGAACGGGGCACGAGGTCTCACTTGGATTCCCCGTTACCAGCTCACCGGGAACCTCGATACTCGCCCGCTCGTGGTAGTACGAGACATCCCCCTCACATCCGATCGAAAGGACTCGCGGGATGACAAGCCAGGGCAACGGCGTGCCGGACAGCTCGAAGAGCCGGCCGGCCGGTCAGCCTGGCACCCCTCGACGAAAGAGGGTCTAAAAAACTCGGGGGCTCGACACTCCCGAACCTAAAAAATGCAACTAAAACTCGCAAAAAAGCTCACGAGGGAGTTCTAACCACTCCCCCGTGGCCTCGGGGGCTACACTCGCGGGTGTCGCTCGCACGACACCCACGGAATCGACACGGCCGAACCCTCGAGATCCAGTTAGCCAAAACCCTCGAAATCCAAAGTCGAGAGCCCCCACTCGAGTGCAAGCACTCAAACAAGGGCTCGGGGGCTACTGTCAGGGGAACGCCAAAGGGGTACCCCCAATCAACGAAAACACACAGGTTAAAACCTAGAACACCAATTAATAGCAAGCCCAGCTAGACTAACCATCCGAATACCAACCTATCAAAACCCACAACACGGCCCACCATGGGAAGGCCTAGGCCCGCCAAATGCCTCCCAAACCACCTCGTGGAAGCTGCCTCTCGAGCCCTGGCTCAAGGGGATCGAGCCGCCACCGCCATACACCACCCCTCGAGACCCGGCACAGGGCCCTCGAGCCTCGCTGGCCCGGCGGCCTACCCCTCGAGGGCACATCACGCCCCTCGAGCAGCACCAAGCACTGGATGTCAGCCCCATACCGCGCATTTAATACATCCACCTACTCCAGTCACGTCCTCTGCAGCCCGACGTGTACCACAGTAACCAGGGCAAAGTCAAGTCTCGTTTTCACCACAAGCATGGGCAAAAAGGCACCAGCACAGCACCGTTCGACCATACCTTGCACTGTGGCACGTCCCGGTCACATCTCGAGACCCGGATTTCGCTGTACGACCAGGCTCCCCGGAACTCGCCCATACCTGCGGGGACTCGAGCCCCTCGCAGGCGCCACCTCGAGGCCGGCTCCGCGCCCCTCGAGCCCTAACTACTTTCACGCTATTGGAAGACAGGTACCTCAAGACCCGGAGGGACCCCGCCGTGTCCTGTACGTGCCGGAATGGGTGCTGTACGGCTTCTACATCGTCACGCCACCACGTCCGTGCCCGAGATGGAGGCCACGCCCCAAGGACGCCTCAACAGCAACGCCCACATCGGCTCCAGTGGCCCCGACAAGACAGGGTTCCTACCCTTCTCCGTATTGGGCACCGTACGCCCCGACACCTGTAATACCCTTGTGTAACCCTGGCCTCCCCTTGCTCTATAAAAGTGGACACCAGGGCCCTCATTCCACGGTTACACAACTCCGAGAGAGACAACACACAAGTCCACACACATACACACTCGAGTCCGAACTCCGGTCCACGCTCATTGAGCTTGTATTCGCCCCTGTACAAGCACTTAGGTGCAAGTAATACAAGAACCTCCTCCCCCGCTGGACGTAGGGCCTTCTTTGCCCGAACCAGGATAAATCCTTGTGTCATCTTGCATCACCATCCAGGAAGAGAGCACACGATCATATTACTCGTTGGTGTCGTACCCCCGGGTTCGAAACACCGACATGTACCCACTCCGATGATTCAGGAATCATTCTTCACACTACCTGTTCCCAATGTCCCTACCGTGCCAGACACTGTAGTGACAGAACCTGTTGTTGACGTCCCTGTGGCAACATCTAGTGAACATGAGGAACCTGTTTCACAGGAACCCATTGAAACTAGCGTTGCGCATGAGGAAGAACAACAACAAGTTCCGATTGAACAGGAGCCATCTGATGATGGACCGAGGAGGTCCCAAAAGAGCTAGAAGATCTGCCATTCCAGCAGATTATGAAGTGTATAACACTGAAGAGTTTCAAATGGAGGATGATCCCACCTCATTTGAACAGGCCATGAGAAGCGAGCACTCATCCAAGTGGCTTGAGGCCATGGAAGATGAGATAAAGTCAATGAGTACCAATGGTGTTTGGGACTTGGAGATAATTCCTAAAGGGGCCAAACGGTAGGCTGCAAATGGGTCTACAAGACGAAATATGACTCCCAAGGGAAATAGAAAGGTTCAAAGCGCGACTTGTGGCAAAAGGCTTTACGCAAAGGGAAGGGATTGATTATAATGAGACCTTTTCTCCAGTCTCATGTAAAGATTCCTTCAGAATGATAATGGCTCTAGTAGCACATTATGATTTAGAGTTGCATCAGATGGATGTGAAAACGGCTTTCCTCAACGGTGAGTTGAGAGGAGGAAAACGTACATGGCACAACCGAAAGGTTTTGTCGTGAAAGGAAAAGAACAGATGGGATGTCGCTTGAAGAAATCCATTTATGGATTGAAACAAGCATCCAGACAGTGGTATTTAAAGTTTGATGGCACTATAAAGAAGTCGGGTTTATGGAAAATGTGAGGACAACTGTGTGTACTCCAAGTTCAAGAATGGAAAATTTATTTTTCTAATCTTGTACGTGGATGATATCTTACTCGCAAGTAGTGATATCAGTCTACTAAGGGAGACAAAAGATTTCTTGTCCTCAAAGTTTGATATGAAAGATCTCAGTGAAGCATCTTTTGTTCTAGGCATCGAGATTCACCGAGATAGAAGAAAGGGGTTATAGGATTATCGCAAAAGGCATACTTGGAAAGGTTCTGAAAAGATATAGTATGCATGCGTGTAAGCCTTCACCTGCACCGATAGTCAGGGTGATAGATATGGGGACTTTCAGTGCCCCAGGAACCAATATGAAATTAAACAAATGAAAGCGGTTCCATATGCTTCAGCTGTCGGAAGCTTACAGTATGCACAGGTGTGCACACGCCCTGACTTGGCATTTGTTACCGGGCTACTTGGTAGATTTCAATGTAATCCAGGACTAGAACACTGGAAATGGTAAAGAAAGTCATGCCTTACCTACAAGGCACAAAAGGCTCATGTTAACGTATAGAAAATCAGATTCCTTGCACATAGTAGGGTACTCGGATTCTGATTATGCGGGAGATGAAAGAAAGTCCACATCAGGGTATGTGTTCACTCTCGCTGGGGGAGCAATATCGTGGAAAAGCTCCAAACAAACCGTCACTACATCGTCCACAATGTATGCCGAGTTTGTAGCCTGTTTTGAGGCAACTGGGCAGGTGATTTGGCTGAAAAAATTCATACCCGGTGAAAGTGGTTGACGACATCTATAGGCCACTGAAGTTGTACTGCGATAATAATCCAGCAGTACAATATGCTCACAACAATAGGTCAAGTGGTGCTGCCAAACACATTGACATAAAGTATTATGTTGTGAAAGATAAAGTCTAGGATCAATCTATAAGTCTCGAGCATATCAGTACGAGTAAGATGCTCGCGGATCCGCTAACGAAAGGCTTACCACCCACAGTGTTCAAGGAACACGTTGCCGGCATGGGGTTAATGGAAAGCCTATGATTCCTGGACTAAAGGGCCCAAAAGTAAAAGTATCTATTTCAAAACAGAGATGAACATTATGGCTGCTAAGTCTATCGGCAAAAGACCGTGACGATGAGGCATGCCTCTTGCGCAAATCTGTGATGGAATGAGAAAAGTAAAGTAACAGAAACTGGTGAGATCAAGGGGGAGATTGTTAGGATGATCTCTTCACTAATAGCCCAACGGCTATTAGGCTTGACCTCGCGCCCTGATCGGGGGCGCCCAGCCCACTTAATGGCTGGCGGGCCCCCGTCACACTACGCATATAAAGAGGGTGGGGGCCGGTGGCTCTCAGTACGAGGTTCACCGTGAGCCGCATTCCCCACCGACAAAACCCTAATCCGATCTAGCGAGAGGCGCAGCCAGCGACGGGAAGTTCTGCCACCGCCGTTCATCGTCCCTGCAGCTCTGGACCACGTCCGTCTTCGCCATCACCGCCGAACTCCGACTCCTCCATCTCCTCCCCACGCCGTCGTCGACCCCGGGACGCGACGGACATGGCGGGTGATGGATCTACATCTTCTACTACTTCTTCAGGTTCGAACAAACCTAGGTATGAACTCCTAATCTCTCCTCCCCTTCGGATCTAGTTCCTAGTAGTTCATATGACATGTTTTATGCACTGTTGTTTATCTACCCGGCTAGATCTACTACTAGTGATCCTGCATATTTATCAAAGAGAAGCTGCAGGGTGGCAGCGACGTAGTACTGGATTCAGATGGAGGCCGCTCGAAACTACTTGACTCTCCTTAATGGCGTTTGGGTAGTTTCCTGGAGTCTTGATACTTGCGTGGACCTGGTTTTGTGAGGTAGAAATTGTTTCTCTGTTTTGCACTCTCCCTCCTTATTAATTCTTTTGCTACATCATTAAAAAGCTTCCTAAGTCAAATTTTTGAACTTTGACCGAATTTTGAGAATAATACGTCAAGATTTATGATATCAAATTAGTATCATTATATACATCATAAAATGTATTTCATAATATGTCATTTTATATTATAGCTATTTTACTCTTTTTTATAAAGTTGGTCACTTTAAAAAGTTTGACCGGCACGGATTCTAGAAATCGATTTATTCAGGGACGGAGGGAGTATTAAAAGTTTCATGGTCCAATTTCTAACACGCTTGTATTTTGAAAACAGTGCAGAGAAAAATTTCATCCTCGTAGAACTCTATAGTTCTATGTAACTTTCATCGCTCTCTTCATTAATACAGAGTGTCATATGTCAGCATATTCAATGCCTATGAATCTCAAATGAAATAAAACTCAATTGAGATTGACCTAATAGACATAGAAATTACCATAAATATTCTATTGGACTGCTCTTATAGTCACAGTTGCAAGAAATCAAGGATCATTTCTTCCAAGTTTGTGCGGGCGCGGCTACATGTAGCTGTTTGCTTCTTTTAGATGGCTACATAATGCTAATTATTAGTTTTTTCAGTGGGTTGGCTTTATGTGTTCCTCAACTTATGTAAAAAAATGGCCCCATTCCCTTTGTTTAAGAGATGAAGCCGGACCCGTTCCATTATTATTATTTAAGGAAAACATGGGACAAAATTGCAAAGGCGAAGAAAACTCAAATAAACTACTGGACCGAACAAGGTAGCATCTTGGGCCAAAAAATAATACGGAGTAGACAACAACTACTCATTTCTGGACTGGGCTCCTCGCCACCTCTCGTGGGCTCGTGGCTGGCTGGATCACACACATATATATAAACCAATAATATCCCCTTCAAAAAGAACATAAAAACCAATACCTTCCCCCATCTTTCGCCCACCGCCTCTGTCCACGTACGGATTTATTTCACGGTGGCCGCCGAGCGCCGATCGTCTTGCATACTCGATCGGCCAGTCGGCATGGCAGAATCTACCATCGGCGGCGGCAGCTACGGCGGCGAGGAGGTGACGACGTCGGCTATCGTGGCGGAGGCTGTGACTGGATCACACGTGCTCCAGAATCCAGATCAAAGGCTACTCCTTCACCAAGGGGCTCGGCAACGGCAAATTCATCAAATCCAGCACGTACAGCGTGGGTGGCCATCGCTGGTATCTGAGGTACTACCCTGATGGTGATCGTGTAGAGAATGCCGATTGGATAGCCCTCTATCTGCAGCATGATCATACCGATGATGCTGTGGACGTCAAAGCTCGGTTCAAGTTCAGCGTACTCGATGACGTCGGCGAGTTGGTGCCGGCGCTCAGCCAGGGATCCTCCTCTTTGAATATCTTCTCCTCCAAAAATCGATCCTGGGGTTTCAACAAATTCGTTGCAAGGAAGGCCCTGGAGGAGGAATCGTCTTATCTGAAAGATGACTGCCTTAAGGTGAGGTGCGATGTCACCGTCTCAAAGGACATCAGCACGGTGGCCGCCGTCAAGTTGTGGTCGTGCCACCATCCAACATGCACCGGCATTTTGGCTCCCTCCTCTCCGGCGCGGTGGGGGCCGACGTCACATTTGAGGTCGCCGGAGAGAGGTTTGCTGCACACAGGTGCGTGTTAGCTAGCTGCTGTTATTTGTTGTACTGTATATATGACTATATGTTAGTTCTTTCTATCTACTAATCATATATGCATGTCCGATATTCTCGTCTACCGGTTTCCCTTTCACAAAAAAAAAAGGTGTGTGCTGGCTGCAAGGTCATCGGTTTTCATGGCCGAGCTCTTTGGCCACATGAAGGAGAAGGCATCAACTGTATACAGATCCAAGACATGGAAGCAAGGGTGTTCAAGGCTATGCTGCACTTCATCTACACCGACAACGTGCCTGACTTTGACAAGCAGGCGGAAGATGTGTTTGCGATCACCCAGCACTTACTTGTAGCTGCGGACAGATATGATCTAGAGAGGCTAAAACTGATTTGCGGGACAGGCTTTGCAAGTGCATCGACACAAGCACAGTGGCGACGACACTGGAGCTCGCTGAGCGGCATGGTTGCCATGGGCTCAAGAAGGCATGTTTGGAGTTCCTGAAGTCGCCTAGCCCTCTGGAGACAGTCATGGCGACTGACGGCTTTGATCATCTAGTGACTACTTGCCCGTCTCTTATCAAGGAGCTGCTGCTGGCCAAGGTTGCTACCACCTGCATGTCCATGATGTCTTCACATAGCTAGGGACGGGCGTTTGTTATGTTCTTTTCATTAATTAATCAGGGCAAAGGCAAAGTAATGCACTTGATCTAATGTGGAGCAGTAATGTATGGCTGAAACGTTGGGATTGAGTTAATTACTTGATAGCTGATGAGTTTTTTTTTCATCTGTATTTTGTCACTGCATTTTTATAATCATACACTCGCATATTTTTGCATTAAATGGGAAATAATCATGTTCCACACTAGCTAGTGTATGATTCTAATGAAAAATATGCGAGCAAGAGCAACTCGATGTAGCAATGGCCCCTCCCTAAATCACAACCGCTAATTTAGATTTGAGGACTCCTATTTTTTTTTCTGGCGCTAACAATAATAGACATTATAGATGTACTCCGCAGAGAACTTTTTTAAAGAAATAAAACGAAAGGGTAGAAGAGACAGAGATCAAAACAGGGCAATAAAAAAAGAACTATATAGAGAGGGGGGGAAAGAAGAAGCACAGCTTCAAGAGACCAAGGAGATCAAGAAAATAAAGCTAACACCCTGATCAATCACAACTGCTGGATCCATTGGTCATAAATTGACGACAGGCTTGATTTCACCCTTAGGCCAATCTCAATGGGAGTTTCATATGAGTTTATTTGTATTAAATAGGTTGTCACATAGGCATATTTGATGACATGGTGATGTATTTAAGAAGTGAGAGAAGAAATGATGAAACTCTCTTAGCACGATTACCAACTCTCTATGAGTCATGAAATTAAATGCATATAAAACTCCACTGGAATTGGCCTTAGGGAGACAAGATTCAGCTCCTTGGAAAAGAAGTTCTTGCATTCCTGAATGCCAACTTGATGTTAAAAATAATCTCATTCCTTGCCTTCCATATTGTCCACCATGAAGAACTGACTATGCATTTGGTCTTTGATGGCCAGGACATTATCAAAGGTTCCTCTTTGCTGAATTACACTTAACCCTAAGAAGCCCCAACACCTCTGAGCAAAAGGGCAATGCCAAAACAGGCGGTCTATTTCTTCCACAAGCATCAAGCAAATTTCATAATATATAACTTTCTCGGGATATATGTTTTTTTCTCAGAATGTATCTTGTGCTTAATCTATTTTTCAGCAATAGCTAAAAGAAACCTTATGCTTTAGCTGATAGGGGGACTTTCAGAGCCATGCATTTTTTTTTTTAGAATTGAGAGCTTCCATGAGCAACTTGGCCATTAGAATGGTGAAGCAAGGGTGGGAGTCGTCGGTAAAGAAGTGGATGGAGTGAAAAAGAAGAGGTGGGAAAAGGGGTTTGGTTCTAGGAGATTTCACGGTGGGTTGATAGTAGGTGAAGCGCAGTTGCCATTTGATCTAGCGGCGATGAATCATTTTGATCGTTGTGTCAATGGAAGGTCCACGAAGAAAAGTTCTGAAACTGAAAACGAGCATGAAAATAAGTCAGTACAGTTCTCAGTGATCAATCTCCACCGCCCGATTCTTATTGATATAACCGATTAGGCAACGGTGACTTTGCTACCCTATGATAGATTCTAGGATCGAATAGCAGTAGATCTAGCAGAGAAAAACACAACTCGATTGAAGAACTCGTTACCGAGTGCTTGATGTCCGTCTTTTCGATGGCAAAGATGGAGTAGTAGTGGCTCCCCGACAGTGTGGTAGACGTCGGCGTGGTGCAGATCGAGCGGTGGAGTTGCTGGTGGCACTTCCTGTCACTGGCAGCAGCTCCCTCTAGATCGACTTAGGGTTTTGGTGGAGAAACATGGCTACGACGAACCTCGTCACTTGTGCCACTAGCCCCCACACCTTTCTATATAGTGCTGCGTGACAGGGGCCCACCAGCCAATTATTGTGGGACGCCCCCGATCAGGGCATTGGATCAAGACTCAGCTCGGCCGTTGGGCTGCGCTCGAGGAGATCAATTCTAACCCCAAATGTCACATATGGAGCCTTTTTCCAAGGGAAGCGTGAAGGAGAATTTATATTAAAAAAACTTCATCTCTTTTTTTAAGGGAAGCGTGATTTCCATGGGAAGTCTCTGAGTTTTTTGATAGTACATATGGGAAATCTTAGATAAAAAGAGAGACAAAATTATTGTATCAACATTTTTTTTCTGTTGTCATCTTCCCTCGTGGTTTTGCTCATTGTAGCCTGGCCATGCTCTAGATGAATAGAACAAACACCGAAACCAAAGTGTAATTCTTATATGGAATCCAACAATTATAACCCAAAATAGTGAACATATCACAGAATCCGATGCAGGAGCGAAGGGGAGCTAGTACTGGATTCAGATGGAGGCTGCTCGAAACTACTTGACTCTCCCTAATGGCGTTTGGGTAGTTTCCTGGAGTCTCGATACTTGCGTGGACTAGCCTTCGTGAGGTAGAAATTGATTCTCTGTTTTGCACTCTCTCCACATTAATTCTTTGTTACATCATCAAAAAAGCTGAGTTGTGAAGGTAACTAAGGCTGGTCATATTAAAAGTTTCAATGGCTAATTTCCAATACACTGACATTTTGAAAACAGTGCAAAAAAGTTTCCTCATAGAACTCTCTATACTTCCATAAAACTTTCATCACTCTCTTTATTAATACAGAGTGTCATATGTCAGCATATTCAATGCCTACGAATCTCTAAAGAAACTCAATTGAGATTGACCTAATAATAGACATAGAAATCACAATAAATATTCTATTATATTGGGACTGCCCTTAGTCACAGTTGCAAAAAGTGTGATGAACTGAGCAGTGGAACCTCAGCCATCCTACTAAAAGGGGGTAGCTGGTAAAACTATTCATTGCAGGAGAGGAGTTAGACAGGGAGACCCTCTATCTCCACTCTTGTTTGTTCTTGCAGCTGATCTTCTGCAGTCCATCCTCAACAAAGCAGTTCACATGGACCTACTGAAGCTCCCAATACCTGCCCCAAGCTTAGAATTCCCGTAATACAATATGCTGATGACACTTTGATAATCATGGAAGCTTCAGCCACAAATCTTCTTCCTTAAGGGAGTCTTGCAGTCCTTCAGTGATTCCACAGGTCTTAAGATCAACTTCTCCAAATCCATGATGGTACCTATAAACTTAAGCAATGACAGAATAAATCATCTGGCCAGGACTTTTGGATGTCAGACTGGATCTTTTCCTTTCACCTACCTGGGACTGCCAATGGGCCTAACAAAACCAATGGTAGATGACTTCTTGCCTCTGATAAACAAATGTGAGAGAAAGATTAAATACATTTCCCCTTCCTCAACCAAGCTGGTAGACTTGAATTTACAAATTCAGTTCTGACATCCCTCCCCACCTACACTATGTGTTCCATTTTGCTACCAAAATCAGTCATACATCAGATTGATAAGTATAGAAGGCATTGCTTATGGAAAGGTGCAACCTCAAATGAAAAGAAAATGGCAAAAGTAGCATGGCCTTAGTTTGCTCTTCAAAAGAGGAAGGAGGACTGAGAGTGCTTAACATTCAAACTCACAATGAAGCCTTGTTACTCAAGCACCTGCACAAGTTCTTCAATAGAAACAACCTGCCCTGGGTGGATCTAATATGGAACAAGCATTATGGAAATGGAAGATTGCCAAGCAAAAGCACTCCTAAAGGCTCTTTTGGTGGAAAGATGCATTGAAATTGCTAGATAAGTTCAAGGGGATGGCAAGTGTGACTGTCTTCAGTGGAGAAAGTTGCTTGCTTTGGGATGATCTCTGGAATGGTCATGTAGGAAGTGGTTTTTCCCTGAGCTCCGATCCATTCTTTTGCAAAAAACAAATCAATAAGTCTCAACACTGCATCCAGAACTGGAAATCTGTTAGAACTATTTCATCTACCTCTATTTGTTGAGGCCCATTTTCAGTTTCAGAACCTGCAGCTGGAACTTTCCAGTCTTGACCTGAATGAGCTCAGTGACTGTTGGACTACATCTGGGGATCTCCTTCCTTCTCCTCAACCAATGCATACAAGGTACTTTCAGGGCACTCTCAAGTAGAGCCAATTTTCAAATGGCTGTGGAAAACCTCTTGCCAGGGAAAGCATAAGATCTTCTTCTGGCTAGTTCTAAAGGATCGATTAAGTACCAGAAACCTGCTTAAAAGAAGAGGGATGGTCCTACACGATTATCAGTGTGTACTCTGCCAACAAGCAATTGAGGAATCAACTTTGCATCTGTTCTTCCATGCCCCTTCCCAAAATGTTGTTGGGTACTATAAACTTTGCTTTTGATGATCAGCTCACCATTTCTCAAATCTATATGCAATGGAAAGCCCTTTTGAGAGTAGAGTTCGCCCTTGACATCTTCATCCTTTTTGCTGGCGTATTTGGAAGATAAGAAACGACATCATCTTCAGAAATGGGCATCCTGACGTGCAACAGTTCAAGAGAAGTGTGCTAGAGGAATCTTCCATTCTTCTGCACCGGATCAAAGCAAGGCTTAAACCTGTTTTAGAATCATGGATATCTTCGAATTTGTAATTTTTTGGCTTTTTCCTTTTTCCCTTTGATGTACCCTGATCCTCCTCTTCCTGCTCCCTTTCCCTCTCTGCCTTTTCTTTTTGCTACATCTTTGTATCCGTTTGTTTGCAATATTTTCAGTAGGAGCCCCTGGCTCCTCTGTTTCATCAAAAAAAATCAAGGATCGTTCTTCCAAGTTTGTGGGGCGTGGCTGCATGTAGTTGTCTAGATGGCTACATAATGCTAGGAATAAGTGGATTTGGCTTTATGTGTTCCTCGACTTATGTAAAAATTGCCCCATTCACTACAGGATGTTTAGACTTTGCCGAGTGCTGGCAGCACTCGACAAAGGGCCTCTCGCGCTTGGCGAAGGCTTGGCGAGTGCCGCACTCGGCAAAGGGCACTCAGCAAAGAAAAAGTCAGCAAAGATTTCTTTGCCGAGTGCCAAATATCGGGCACTCGGCAAAGGCATCGCCGAGGGCAGATCAGCACTCGGCAAAGCAAACGGGAGCTGTCAACTGACGGCCTCTTTGTCGGGCATGGCAAAGAGGGCCTCTTTGTCGAGCGCCATGGTCTCGGCACTCGGCAAAGAGGGCCGAGCTAGGAAAAATTTGCCCAGCTTTGCGAGTGCATGGCATCTTTGCCGAGTGTGGCACTCGGCAAAGCTAGGAAAAATTGATTTTTTTCTGTTTTTATTTCCTACATAGAATAACATAATATATCACACAGAACTCAATATATCACATTCATATCCATTTCAGTCAAATATCACACGTTCAGTCTCCATGCATCACAAACTCACAAGTTTATCACAAGTTCATCACAAGCTCACAAGTCCATCACATCCATCTCACAAGTCCATGACAAATCTAAGTCAGCCATCACTGCTCACCTTGGTGAGACGACGCGGTGCAGGCAGACCCGTAACACCGACGAAGACGATCGGGGTCGACGAGTCCCTCCCATGGGTCCTCCAGCCAAAAAAAGAGCAATTGGTTAGTCTCGACTGAAATTTTCGGCAGCACCTCCCCTTCATGGGGAGGTTCCCAAAACCTGCAAAAAAACATAGGCACGAAGGCCTACAAATACATAGAAACCTTTGCGGCGAGAACGGGCTCTAGCGACTACGACGACGGTGAGGACCGAAGCGGAGTCCTTCCTTCTCCTTCTCCTTCTCCTTCTCCTTCTCTTCCTCCTTTCCTCCTCCACCTCCTCTCCTCTGCTGGCTGGAAAGGGGTGGCGACCGAGGCAGGTCGGACGGGCGCAGGCGGGCGGCGCTGTCGGCCGGCCGGCCGGGGCGCGGCGCGAGCGCGGCGGGGCGCTGTCAGGCGGCCGGCCACGGCCGGGGCGGGACGCGGGGCGGCGGTGGCAGGCGACGGCGGCGCGGTCGGCGCCGGGCGGACGGCGGGGCCGGGGCGGCTGGCACGAGCAGGCGGCCGGCCACGGCGGCGGTGGCCGGGAGCGGGTGGCGGCTACGCGGCCGGCTGCCGGGCGGGCAGACGGCGGGCCGGGCGACTGGGGCCGGCCGGAGAGCGGCCGGCGCGGCCGGGGGAGGGCAGGCGTGGCCGGGGAGGGCGGGGCGCCACGGCCGGCGGCGGTGGGCGGCGCGGGCGGCGGCGGGCGAGCGGGGGCGGGCCGACGTGAGTGTGTCTGTGAGTGTGTCTGTGTGCGGGTGTGTAGGTTTATATTTTTTTAATTTTGAACGGCTTTGCCGAGTGCCAGATTGGCGGCACTCGGCAAAGAGACCCTCTTTGTCGAGTGCCGCCGATCTGGCACTCAGGAAAGAGCCCTCTTTGCCGAGTGCCAGCTCACATGGCACTCGGCAAAGTCGTTCCACATGGCATGGTCAAAAAAACTTTGCCGAGGCAAAGAGGTACCCTTTGTCGAGTGCCAGCTGGCCTGGCACTCGGCAAAGAGCCTCTTTGCCGAGTGCCACGGCTGACACTCGGCAAAGTTTTTTTTTAAAAAAAAATTTGACACCAATTTTTTTGAGGCACTTCTACACTACCACGGTCAACATGTTCAAACTGGACACTTTTTCAAAACTTTTGTTATATTTTTTGACTTTATTTCATTTTATTGAATTTTTTCGAAAGACGCAGTTTGAACTGCGGATGCATCGAATAATGGATTTTCATGATTTAAATATTTATTCTTGTTCTTAACTGTATGTTTAGGCCAAATCTAAAAACTGACCCGAGGTCTCGATCAACGTGCTCACGGGGTAACGCCTCCAAATTACGTGCAGACGGTTTTTTAATTATAAAAAATGCAAATGAATTCCGAAAATCGCGAAACTTGGCGAGATGTTGTTGCATCATATGCGTATGCCGTGAAAAAAATTTGAGAAAATTTCGAGCACGTTGTCACGTATGATGCTTACAAACCAGTACATCTCATGTTGTTACATTATATACATGTAGAGCTGTTTTGTCAAACGATTTACCAAAACGGCTTTAGCTTCATGTAGAGCTATTTATGAGCCGAAGATAAAAAAATAGGTCACCGGTGAAGTGGAGCCGTGCCAAATAAAGCGGACCTAAACATAAGCATCCCCGGTCTACCATGCATCGGCGCTAGCTACAACACTACCAGATTAGCTGATTGAATATGGGAAAAAAAAGGATCAACTCATCGAGAGCTACAGTCCTACATGTTAGACATTAATCTTGGCTTGTGTGTGTGTCCGTTTATCTTTGGGTCTATATCTTAACTGTATGCGTGCTCATCGTGCTGGATGGTTTAATTAGTGTCCAAGAGCAGCAGCATCGTAGTGCTTGGTCGATCCGAGTCGTGGCGCGCGTTTAGGAGCAGGAAGAGGGCAGTCTGTTTGCTTGGGCACATGCTCGTGGACTGGACATCTGTGGAGTGTGATCAGTGTGTGTTGTTGTGCTTTACATGAAGCAGATCACTACTAGAGAACAGGCCTTTGGACGATTTGCAAAATCAGCTTTAGTCACGGAAAAATTTGCGCCCGGGACTAGAAAGATCTTTAGCCCCGGTTGGTAACACCAACCGGGGCTAAAGTTCCCCAGCCAAACGGCTCAATTGTCAGAGGGGCCTTTAGTCCCGGTTGGTGTTACCAACCGGGCGGGGCTAAAGACCGGCCTTTAGCCCGGGCCGTAACACCAACCGGGACTAAAGGTTTTGCCCGGTTGGTGTATCCAGCCGGGGCTAAATGTTGGTATCTTTAGCCCCGGTTGGTAACACCAACCAGGACTAAAAGGTTTTGTTCCGGTTGGTGTACCCAGCCGGGGCTAAATGCCAACATTTAGCCCTGGCTGGGAATAAGGACCGGGGCTAAATGTCCCTCCCTATATTTGAACTGCTTTTGACACCTCCAGCCGTGCCCGAGCTCCTGTCTTCATTTTTTCTTGGTTCAGTCACTTGCTGTTTGTCTGCTCTCTTCTCCGGTGATTTTTGTTTGTTAACACATCTCCGGCGATTGATTTATTTCATCACATCTACACCGCCATCGACTCCTTGAAAGGTTACTAGCTTAAGTTATTCATTTTTGTAGCTATTTTGAGTTCATTGACTTGATAGTTCAAATTATTACTCTAAAAACAAAATATGACCGTTTAATTAGTTTATTTTAGTCTTTTAGAGAAATAGAGATCATTTAAATCATTTGTTGATAAAAATAGAAATATATAATATTTTAGTTTAGAAAATATGACCGGTTTAATTAGTTTTTTTTTTGAAATAGAGATCATTTAAATCATTTGTTTACAGAAATTAGAAATATATAATACTTTAGTTTAGAAAATGTGACCGGTTTAATTAGTTTTTTTTTGAGAAATAGAGATCATTTAAATCATTTGTTTACAGAAATTAGAAATATATAATATTTAGTTTACAAAATGTGACCGGTTTAATTATTTTTTTTGAGAAATAGAGATCATTTATTTCATTTGTTTACAGAAATTAGAAATATATAATACTTTAGTTTACAAAATGTGACCGGTTTAATTAGTATATTTTATTATTTTGGAGAAATAGAGATCAGTTAAATTAGTTGTTTACAGAAATTAGAAATATATAATACTTTAGTTTACAAAATGCAGAAGGATGCCTGCTTGGTATGTTGTTTTCGAGGGCACCAAGCCAGGTATTTACACCAGCTGGGCCGAGTGCAGTCAGTATGTCCTCAAAGTTAAGGGAGCTGTGCATAAAAAGTACAAGTCTTTTGAGGAAGCTTCTGCAGCTCTAGAGGCTTTTAACTCAAGAATCAACTCAATTCCTACTGCACCTACCCCTACCTTACCTTCCTATCAGGTTGGAGTGGCAGGCAGTACATCTTGTTGGACTGTGATGTGGGAAAAATGTGCAGGTGTTGTTAGTTGCTTTGGTTGTGGCCAAGTGGATTAGGCTGCACTGTTATCTTGATGTAATAATTAATTAGACAAGTTCAACTGCTACTACTTTTATGCCACTAGTGATTCTTACTAAATTTCATGCCAGTCATTTTTTAATTTCATTTGTTTATAGAATGAGAGATCGATATAATTATGTGATATGTCATATAATGCAGACGATGACACGTCACTGGATGTACAATGCCGATCGTCGCTCAAAAGAGTTCATTGATGGCGTGCATTATTTTTTAAGAGTGGCCGAGGCAAACAAGCGGAATGGTTTTATGTGCTGCCCATGTGCCCTTGTAATAATTCGAAGGAATATTCTAGCTCAAGGAGTCTTCACTCACACTTGTTCAAGTCGGGTTTCATGCCAAACTATAGTTGTTGGACGAAGCATGGAGAAACTGGGGTTATGATGGAAGAAGGTGAAGAAGAACAATTGGACCCTGACGATGACATTATTGCTCAATACGGTGACTTTGGTGATACTGCAATGGAGGAAGGTGAAGAAGAGGCAAGTGCAGAAGACACAGTCGCTGAAGATGATGTTCTTGGTGATGTCATTCGTGATGCACAAAGAGATTGCGAAAGTGAAAAGGAGAAGGCTAAGTTTGACTGTATGCTAGAGGATCACAGGAAATTACTATATCCGTCTGCTGCAGATGGACAAAAAAGTTGGGCAACACTTGAGTTGCTACAATGGAAGGCACAGAATGGTGT
Organism: Coix lacryma-jobi var. lacryma-jobi; assembly: GCA_009763385.1. Taxonomy (NCBI): domain Eukaryota; kingdom Viridiplantae; phylum Streptophyta; class Magnoliopsida; order Poales; family Poaceae; genus Coix; species Coix lacryma-jobi. The sequence continues at coordinate 12,777,456 of CM019831.1, read as the reverse complement.
ATCTGACAAGGCATTTGGACAATTATTGAAGATTATAAACAAAAGATGCTTCCGAAGCCTAACGAATTACCCGGCACTACGTACGAAGCAAAACAAGTCGTCTGTCCTTTGGGTTTAGAAATCCAGAAGATACATGCATGTCCTAATGACTGCATCTTGTACCGTGGCAAGGAATACGAGAATTTGGATGAATGCCCTGTATGTAAAGCGTCACGATATAAGATCAGGCGAGATGACCCTGGCGATGTTGAGGGTGAAGAACGTCCCCGGAAGAAAATCCCTGCCAAGGTTATGTGGTACGCTCCTATAATACCACGCCTGAAACGTCTGTTCAGAAACAAGGACCATGCAAAGTTGGTGCGATGGCACAAAGAAGACCGTAAGGTAGACAACATGTTGAGACACCCTGCAGATGGGTCCCAGTGGAGAGCAATAGACAGAGAATTCCCGGAATTTGCAAAAGACGCTAGAAACTTAAGGTTTGGTTTAAGTACGGACGGGATGAATCCTTTTGGGGAACAGAGCAGTAGTCATAGCACGTGGCCTGTTACTCTATGTATGTACAACCTTCCTCCGTGGTTATGCTTGAAGCGGAAGTTCATTATGATGCCAGTGCTCATCCAAGGCCCGAGGCAGCCTGGCAACGATATCGATGTCTACCTGAGGCCATTAGTTGAGGAACTCCTACTTTTATGGAGTAAATCAGGTGTACGTGTGTGGGATGATTACAAACAGGAACACTTTGACCTGCGAGCATTGTTGTTCGTAACAATCAATGATTGGCCTGCTCTAAGTAATCTTTCAGGACAGTCAAACAAGGGATATAATGCATGCACACATTGTTTTGATGACATGGATAGTGTATATTTGAAAAAATGTAGAAAGATAGTGTATCTTGGGCATCGTCGATTTCTTTCGATGAATCACCAGGTTAGAAAGAAAGGCAAGCATTTTAAAGGTGAGACAGACCACCGGAGCAAGCCTCGCAACAGAACTGGGGAAGATGTACTTGAGATGATCAAGGATGTGAAAGTAGTCTTTGGAAAGGGGACGGGCAGTGAACCTGTTCCGAAAGACGCTATGGGACACGCACCCATGTGGAAGAAGAAGTCAATATTTTGGGAGCTACCCTATTGGCATGTACTAGAGGTCCGCCACGCGATCGACAGTGATGCACCTGACAAAGAATCTTTGTGTCAACCTTCTAGGATTCATGGGTGTGTATGGAAAGTCTAAGGATACACTTAAGCACGACAAGAATTGCAGCGCATGAAAGAACGAGACAACCTACATCCAGAGAAGACAGATGATGGACGCCATTACTTAAGACCTGCTAGCTACACTCTTAGCAATGAAGAGAAGGAAATCATGTTTGAATGCCTAAACAGCATCAAGGTCCCATCTGGATTCTCCTCCAATATAAAGGGAATAATAAATATGCAAGAGAAGAAATTCCTAAACTTAAAGTCGCATGACTGCCACGTGCTTATGACGCAATTGCTTCCGGTTGCTTTAAGAGGAATTCTACCTCCACATGTACGTCTGGCCACTGTGAAGCTATGTGCATTCCTCAATGCAATTTCTCAGAAGGCAATTAATCCACTAGAACTAGCTACTCTACAGAATGATGTGGTTCAATGTCTTGTGAGCTTTGAGTTGGTGTTTCTCCATCCTTCTTTAATATCATGACACACCTCCTAGTTCACCTGGTCAAGGAGATTCATATTCTCGGTCCTGTGTTTCTACACAACATGTTCCCCTTTGAGAGGTTTATGGGAGTACTGAAAAAATATGTTCACCAACGTGCTCGGCCAGAAGGAAGCATCGCCAAGGGCTACGGGACAGAGGAGGTCATTGAGTTCTGTGTTGACTTCATTCCTGACCTTGACCCGATTGGTGTTCCTGAATCGCGGCACGAGGGGAGGCTGTGTGGAAAGGGGACACTAGGGAAGAAAACATATATCGGTACGGGGAACGATTATTTCAATAAAGCGCACTACACAGTTCTTCAAAACTCAACCGTGGTGGATCCATATATCGATGTACACAAGGAGTTCCTACGATCCCAATTTCCAGAGAAGAATGAAGTTTGGATAACACGTGAGCACATGATACTTTTAGCACTTGGTTGCGAAGGAATGTTGGGTAAGGTGGTAATAACATATGATGAGCAATATATTTGTTGGCTAGGCAACCGTCATGGCACATCCTCACGTACAAAGGGTATGAGATAAATGGAAACACATTTACACCATTGCCCAAGATCAAAGGAGCACGAACCAAAACAGTGGTGTTCGCGTAGATGCCACAGACCCATCTGGGAAGAGGCAAACATATTATGGCCGCATAGAGGAGATTTGGGAACTAGACTACGCACCTAATTTTAAAGTCCCTTTGTTTCGATGCCAATGGGTCAAGGCTACCGGATTCGGAGTAAAAATTGACAAGGAGTATGGAATGACAACAGTGGATCTCAACAATATTGGATACAAAGATGAACCATTCGTCCTTGCTGCTGATGTGACTCAGGTGTTCTACGTGAAAGACATGTCTACAAAAACCAAGAGAGGGAAAAATGATGATAAATCAACCAAAGAGCCAAAACACACATAGTTCTTTCAGGAAGAAGAAACATCGTGGGAATTGAGGACAAGTCAGACATGTCAGAAGATTATGAAAGGAATGACCGAATACCGCCCTTCAGTGTGACCAAAGACCCAAGCATCCTGCTAAATGCTGAGGAGACTCCATGGTTACGACATGATCATAACCAAGGAACATACGTCAAGAAAAAGATCACCAGTGTACCCGCTTGATATATATTATAGTTTTTGTGTAACTAATAATGATTATGCATAGTCATGGTTGTGATGTCGGTGTTGAAATGACTTGATTTATTTTTGGCAAGCATATGAGCCCAAATTGATGCCCCACAAGTGGTGTTAGATTTTTCTGATCATTATTTTAATTATTACATTTTTTTCTATGCCGAATGAGATAAAAGTTGGTGAATTTCACCTCCGAAAAATCACAAACTTGTTGGTTGCCTCACCCGTGCCACGTGACAGCCTAAGAAAAAGTTTGAGACCAATACGACACAGAAACGTATATGAACTACACAAATTTATCTTTTTAAATTAAACTGCAATTTAACAGTGAATTTCGCTATCGTGCATTTGGACAATGAAAGATAAACAACCCAAAATTTAACGTTCAGATAATGCAAAAATAATCTTCCTATCGAGAACCAGTTGTTTCAGATATTTAAATTTAACATTATATTTTTGCATTAACAAAATATGAATTGTTATTTACATTTATATTCATTATTATAAGAAAAGAAAAGAATTTATGTTACAATTTTTCTACTATACAATAAGGTAAAAGAAAATACAACTGTCATTTTAAAGTAATTTTATGCCTAATATTTAATTTACTATGCAATTAACAATATTACAGCATATTAATATAGTCAAAACCTAATACAAAACCCAAAATACAGACGGGAAAAAAACTTTAGTCCCGGGCGATAGAACCACCCGGGACTAAAGGAACCTTTAGTCCCGGGCCGTAAGCCCGCCCGGGACTAAAGGTAGCTAATACAAAAACCAGAATAGAAAAAGCCCAAAACAGTGGCGGGAAAAAAAGCTTTAGTCCCGGGCGGTGGCACCACCCGGGACTAAGGTGCCTTTAGTCCCGGGGCGTAAGCCCGCCCGGACTAAAGGGTCCAAGCCTTTAGTCCCGGGGGGCTTACGCCCCGGGACTAAAGGTCTTTTAGTCCCGGGTGGTGCCACGGTCCGGGACTAAAGGTTCCCCGCGTATATAGGGCACAGTGCCCTCCTTCTTCCTCAGATCGACGTCAGACCGCCCGCAGCGCCGCCGCTTCCCTCGTCGTCTCTGATCGTGCCGCGCCGCCGTTGTCCCGCCGCATCCCTCGCCGACGTCCGCCTCGCCGTCGTCCTCTCGCGCGGCCGCGCCGACGCCTCTCTCTTCTCTCCCTCGCCGGCCTCGGCGGCGCCTGCCTCGGCGGCCACGCACGCCTCGTCCTCTCGCGCCGCCGGTGAGGAGGCCGGGCGCGTCGCGCCGCCGTGCTCAGTGCGTGCGTTGTGTGTGTGCGTGTGTGCGTGTTGTGTGTTGTGCGTGTGTGTGCAGTGCGTGTGTGTGCACTGTGTGTGTGCGTGTGTGCACTGTGTGTGTGCCCAACAAAAGACAACGTTGTGTGCAGGAAGAATGAAAGAAAAAATGATATATATTGAAAATGAATGATTATAGAAAAATGATTATAAATACATATATATTTATAGAAAATAAAAAAGATATATATAGAAAATGAATGATTATAGAAATGAATATATATACATATATATTTAGAGAATATCAGAAAATGTTATTAATGCACCGCAGTGTATATATGTTTATAGAAAATGAATATATATTTATATAAATATATAGTTATATAAATCATTTTTAGAAAATCATGTTTTTCAATCTAACAAAAAATATGTGACATGTAGATAAAAAGAGATTGGTCGCGTTGACCTCGCCGCCGTCCGCCGTCATCTTCACCGCAACGTCATCCTCGTCATCGTCCGTCGTCGTGCTCACCTCCTCACCGCAACGTCATCCTCGCCGCCGTCCGTCGTCGTCCTCTCGTCAATAGTGTGTCCTATGTGATAGATGGAGGAGGAATAATGACTTAGATATATTTTGGTTCACTTATATATTTACATATGTTTATGTCCATAGTATTATTTTTATGAATATGGTCTTATGAATATACGTTATTTTTAATGTTGTCAAAACCTAGACCCGAAACCCTAAACCCCAAACCCGAAACCCCAAACACTAAACCCCGAACCCTAAACCCTAAACCCCAAACCCCAACCCCTACCTAAACCCAAACCCGAAACCCCAAACACTAAACCCTAAACACTAAACCCCAAACCCGAAACCCCAAACCCTATGTACGTTAGTTGCAAAAATATGGTGTTTATTATCTAAACCCTAACCTAAACCCTAACCATAAACCCTAAACCCTAAACCCATCCCAAACCCCAACCACAACCCCGAACCCTAAACCCTAAACCCCAAACCCCTAACCCTAACCCCAAACCCGAAACCCCAAACACTAAACCCTAAACACTAAACCCCAAACCCGAAACCCCAAACCCTATGTACGTTAGTTGCAAAAATATGGTGTTTATTATCCTAAACCCTAAACCCTAAACCCTAAACCCTAAACCCTAATCCCGAAACCCCAAACACTAAACCCCGAACCCTAAACCCTAAACCCCAAACCCCTAACCCTAAACCCCAAACCCGAAACCCCAAACACTAAACCCTAAACACTAAACCCCAAACCCCAAACCCCAAATGTACGTTAGTTGCAAAAATATGGTGTTTATTATCCTCCATGTCATTCGCAGAAATGGCCGACCCAGTTGACAACATGGAGGAGGAAATGTACGAATTAATCAACAGCGGCGCTAATCAAAATTTAGCAGGTGACGATAACAATAATCAAGAAGTAGATGACGGCAGTCAATACTTTGCCGATTATGAAGAAATAATGCAAGAAAATACTGGCGAGGTATATACCTACAATAATCTCTGTGTGCATGAAATTCTAAACAATTTATAAATGTATTTATAATCTACTGTTCCTACATATGTAGCCCTCCGGATCGACAACGACTACCGGGAAGAGTAGGACCGTACGAGGTCCGAAGAAGCCGTTGGATGGCCGGTACATTATCTCAGAATTCAACGAGGAAACAGGCCAAATACTTGGAGAACATGCACAGCGATTTGTTGCCCACTGTGGGTACCTTGTAAGGGATAAGATCCCGATCAATGCTCGTGAATGGAAGGAAAAGAAAAGTGCTCCTCATATAAGTTTTGTCTCTGATCGTGATAAGGAACTGGTTTGGCAAGATGTTCTTGAACATTTCACGCTTGAAACAGAAGATAGAAATTTGAAGGCAAGAGTTCGGGACTGGGCTATGAAGAAAATGGCAACACTATTCCAGGGCTGGAAGAAGAACTTATACAACAAATTTATCAAGAAGGACCAAACTCCGGATTTCAACACTAAGGCCTACGTCAAGTTGAGGCCATTTTGGGATGAGTTTGTAGAATTCAAGAAATCAGAAGAGAGTGAGGCACGGGTCAGAAGGAACCAACAGAATGCCCGACAAAAACAATACCACCATCACTTGGGATCAGGTGGCTACAAGAGTGCCATTCCCAAGTGGGAAAAAATGGAACGGGAGATTCTAGCCAAGGGCATCGAACCAGAATCAATAAACTGGCCTGAGCGCGCCAAGTATTGGTTTTTTGGTCATGGAGGAAGTCTGGACCTACAGACAGGAGGGTAGTGTATGGCACAAAACTCCAAAAGCAGCAGAAAGACTAGCTTATGCTCGAGACATGGCTAACAGTGGCACGTGGCAGCCGAACAGAGAAAAGGATGAGCTTACGTACGCCCTAGAGAATCCTGAACATGGTGGGAGAACAAGAGGCTATGGGGAGGTGTCGTGGGAGCATGCCTTCCCACAAGACAAAGAGACCTATAGAAGCCGCGAAAGAAAGAGGCAGGAGGAGGTAGAGCGGATGCGAAGGATGGAGGAAATGGTTATTCAGTCACAGGCCGCGGCTCGTGAAGCGGTAGAGCGAGAAAAGCACTTGAAGACAAAATGAGTGAGGAAATCAAAAGGCAAGTGCAGTTAGCAGTGAGTTCCCTGCAAAGGCAATCTGCATCAGAGCCAGGAGTCAACACCAGCACCCCTGGTGATCAGTTGAAAAGCAGTTGTGCTTCCACGGAGGTGCCAACGATTCAAGGTGACGCAGGGCTGCGCTTCCCCGTGGATGACATCACTGATCCTCTCACGACCTGTGAGCTGCACATTCCACAGGGGAATGACACAATAATGGTGGCTATTGGTGTCGTATCTCCTATTGACCCTACGAAGACACCAAGATGCCATGGGGCATTGGTACCACCTGGTTATGCTAGTGTCTCGGTGGATAGAGTATTGAAAGGGCATAGCAATGTGACTCTTGACATTGAAGGAGGTGATGGTGAGAAGACTTTAGGAGAAGCGGAGAAGGCATTCATATGTTGGCGTAAGCGCTATATCATTATTCCTGGGGCATCACCTCCTCCTCCTCCTCAGCAAACTAACCCTAGGTGCAGATGAAAGTCAATGAAACATTTTTTCACTAGTTATGTATTGACTTAATTAAATAATTATTTACTCATACTATGTTGTTTTCACAGCAGGACCTCTCCGCACCTAAGTCCAATTATCCATTCACCACATAGTCATCATAGTGCTGCGGGCGATGCAGTGAAAGACACAGCTGCATCCCCACCGGATCCATCCCCTCCACGATCGGCTCCATCCCCTCCACGACCGGCTCCATCTCCACCACGGGCTCCATCCCCGCCACCGGCCCATCTCCTCCACCACGGGCTCCATCCCCGCCCACCGGCCCCATCTCCTCCACCACGGGCTCCATCCCCGCCACCAGCCCCATCAAAGAAGAGGCCAGCCACAAAAATGAAGGCATCGGCCCCACCGCCACCAAAGAAGAAAGCCTCTGCAGAAAGACATCAAGCTGTTCCTCAGAAGACGAAACTTCCCTATGATATGACTGATGAGGAAACAAATGCTGCAGCGAAAGCAGATTTGGACAAATTTTGGGCGGACGTCGAGGCTAAACAAAAAGCAAAGAAAACCCAGAGAAGCCGTACCTTTTTGTACGTCCTGATATGCTCAGGAAAAAGGTGGATGCTCATCAGAAAAAAGTGCGTGATTCTCGTAAGAAATCGCCACCATCAGACTATGACCGCACTATGACCAAGTCACTTGAGGAGGCGAAGCAGAAACAGAAGAGAGCAAGCAAGGGTGTCCCACAGCTCGGGGAACAATCGAACAATCAGTGCCCCCGCTTGTTGTGAATGAATATGGTTCTAACTTGAAAGCGCTAGAACAACTTGAGGTGAATCCTGAGCATCTTGATGCATTTTTCGCAGAAACTGGTCTAACCTTGTCACAAATGCTCGGTGAAGCACCCATTGAAACTGCTCCGCAAGTTGATCAGTGGAAGAAGAATTATGTATATGGCCAGAGTCTATACAACCCTACGGCCCTCACAGAACTTGGCACTCAAATGTACTTGTTAAACCAGTGGTACATGGCAGCGTGTACCAAAAAAGCGGATGATTGGATATGCGTCAGAATTAGAGACCATCATTACTTCCGTGGTGATGACATTATACTTATCCAATTCAATGAGTTACACCAGCTATGCCACCTGGATGCTCTAGACAAATCTCTAGTCAGCCTCTTCTGTTTGTAAGTGATCCTTCGTTTTAATTATCTCACTCTAGCATATGTATATGTAAATGTAATTATGCTAACACTATCGCTAGCGTGCCTATATACATATGCAGAAACATGATGAGAGACCTCGCACGTAGGAATTTCAAGGAGGTTGGTTTCATTGATCCATATATCGTATTCTCGGTCCCAAAGAAAGATCCCGCCTATGATATATGGAGAAATGAAACAGGGAGGAATCTCCGAAGGTTCTTGGTGAACCCAAAAGAACAAAAGATATATACTCTTCCCATACAACTTTATGTGGGTGTTGTTATCATGTGCATATTTATTTTTACTTACTCAATTTCTATGATATATGTTGACTATATAAGCAAATTAATGCAGCTATCACTGGATATTGATCGTCTTCGATCTCTCCGAAGTCAATTGATAATCTATGACTCGTTGAGGAAACCACTGGGAGATTATCAAGATATCATAGACATTATCCAGGGTAACTTTCGATCTCTAAATACTGATTTCTACACTTTAAATCTGCAATAGTTAATTACGATCCAATATTATTGTGCAGGGTTTGGGCTTGGTTCGTTCCGAATACCGTCCGGATTTGAAGGCGACACTTCCTCGTCCTATCCAATTGCAAGTAAGTAGTACTAGCTCCCCGCGTCTTTACCACTGTAGCATACTTTCATCACACGCGCGAGATGATGAGAGTAATATCTTTTTACATCGTGCAGTGGTTCTACGGCAACCACCAGGGAACAATTTGTGTGGGTACTACGTTTGCGAGTTTCTCTCGGTGTATGCCAAAAGAACTCCTCTAGAGAGACAGAAGGAGCTATGTTTGAAGAACCAGGTGTTGGACATGGTGCGCCTGAAAGGAATTCAAGAGACAATCGCAGGAGTTCTTAATGACCATGTCCTCAAAGCCGGCACCGAGTTCTACTGTAACCCGGAAGAACCAATGAAACCAACCAAGACGACCATTTGTATGACATTTAAGTGACGGTCAATATTTGTGTTGTAAATACCAAGGATGCATGGATAATGCTGTAAATTTTATGTGCATAAAAATATTATACATAATATGTATAGCTAGCCCATATATATATAGTTTATTTTTGTGTGTAATTATAAATTTTATGTGGTATATAATATGTGGATACATACATTAGTAGCGAAGAATACGTATTAAAATCCTAATGTAATATATTAGCATAGAAGAAAACGTATTAGAAAAACTAATGTAATTAAAAAACTAAAAACAATAGCCAATTGAAAAGAAAAAAGAAAGAAAAAGAAAAAAAAAAAAAAGGTCTTTAGCCCCGGTTGGTAATACCAACCGGGACTAAAAGGCCAGTCTTTAGTCCCGGTTGGTATTACCAACCGGGGCTAAAGGTCCCCCTTTAGCCCCGGGGCCGGGAACCGGGGCTAAAGATCGGGCCTTTAGTTCCGATTCCTTAGCCCCGGCTCCATGCCCGGGGCTAAAGGCCATTTTCGACCAGGGCTAAAGGCCCGTTCTCCAGTAGTGGATGTGGCCAGCATGGCTCAGTGTGCTTAGTGTACGTGTGGTTGGGCGGCCATGCATGTAGTGTGTTTGGCCGAGTCGTGCGGCCAAAACATGCATGGCTCAACATGTGTTTATTTAAGGCTTGTAATCTCAGTGTTTTGTGAGAGTGTGAAGAAAAGAGAAAAAGGGCGCTGGTGTCCAGTGACCAGTGCTACAAAAATTCCAAGTGTATATTCGTCCTAGTGTACGTGTGTGATCGATCTTGTAATCTGCGCCAACACTACAGGCGGCTGATTTTTGCAACCATGGCTTGCAAGAAGATCACAGCTGCAGCTACAATTGTCCTAGTGATGTCGTTCATTTCTTTATCAGGTAACAAAACGGCTCCTTTGATCTATACCTCCGGTTTCTTGTGACATCGGTATAAATAGAACTCTTTTTGATTGAACAGACGACGTGGAAGCAGTAAAATGGCCGCCGCACAAGGCATTCGTGCGCAGCCGGATTGGGTCTTGCGGGGGCGGCGATCGGCGGGATTGCAAAGGCCGCTGTGTACTTGAGGGCTACGCTGGTGGATTCTGCGACGCTAAAGACATCTGCTATTGCTTTCAGACTGACTGATCTTCGGATGGTAAACTGAGGGCGTCCGCAATAGTGTTCAAATCGCTAGCTATTTGGTCTCTAGGAAGAATGCTATTGGTTCTCAATGACAACTTACAAATAGCTAGCTAGATGAGACATATAAATAAATACTATTGTGAAGAGTATTGTGAGAGATGTATTTTTAGGAAATCGTGCTAGATTAGCTATTTATGAGTCGCTAGCTATTTGATCTCTCTTCTCGATGGTCAATAAGAGTGCTACTTTTTTATTACTTTTATATGTCATCTCGTTAGCTTAGGGCCGGCCCGAGTTTTTAGGGGCCCGGGGCCGAATAACAGCAAAATGTTACATATAAACATTTGAGTAAATATGATGCTAAAAAATACATTTTGAGTACATATGCAAATGTAATGTTCATAAAAGACAAGTCATACATATTAATTTTTTTAAAAATAATTTGTATCGATCAGAGACAAGACTAGGTCGCTTTGTCGAGATCCACTGACATCGATAATTTTTTTTGCAAAAATCATTAGAAAATTATTGTTTCTTGGGTGAGTGACAGTGCGTGTTGTGAGCATCTACTTTGTACTGTGGATCTGATTAAAATTGAAAGAAACAATTTGTTCAAAATAATAGGGATCCAATCTAATCAAATTCAATTCCATGCATGCCAGCACTGCACGCGTCGCGTTTGTATTCGCGGATTTGATTCCGAGCTGAGGGAGTAGTCACGACTCCAAGGGTTCTATCAGTGCCGCTAGCGTGGACGGTGGGCCTCGAGGAGTCGCAGGCGCAGAGCAAATCGCGAAGCCAATCTCCAACTTCCCCAGTACGTAGGCTGTCATGGGCCTTTAACGAGGCAAGCAATAGACATATACGCATACAGCTATGTACCGAGTGTATGTATACCTGAGGTGGGTCCCCTTGGGATTGGAGGCCCAGGGCGGCCGCCCTGCTTGCTTGCCCGCCCTCAGGGCCGGCCCTGCGTTAGCTATTTGTAAAGTGCTATTGAGAACTAATATAATTTCTGCTAGCTAGCTATTTAACAACCATTATTACGGATGACCTGAATGGCCTGAATGGTGGCCAGACACTATTATTATGGCCTGTGCCGGCGTCGGAGTCTAGTACTATAAAGTATAACGTTCAAGTCTTGATTCATAAGGACTAGTATAAGATCAAGAACAGTGGCCCGTGGTTTATCTTTTTGTGGCATCTTGTTTTCTAAAAGATACTTGAGTCTCTCTAATCATCATTTGTGCTAACTTCCTGTGTTGTCCGTTTTTCTACAGAGCAGATGGACCCATATTATTGCTCGTGCCCAGGGATTTAATACCAACTGCAGGGCCCTTGATGAGCTTGAAAGCTTTTGATCTACTATTTATATTTCTACAGCGAAGCAGAGAGTATCTTGATGTCCCATGTCTTGAGTTTTAGTGTATCACAGTTTTGGTTGTCACATACAATTTCTTGCAGTTTACTGTATAACAGTTTTGGATGTCTTGAGTTTTGGTGTATAATAGCATGTTCTGATACAATATTTGCCTGGGTTGTAACTTGACTGCCAGTGGATTATTAGAGGATGGAGCCTGAATTTCTGATTGATTCATGTAAATTGAGGTGTATTAGTTTGACTTATGTCTTCTGAGCATATCAAAACTGAATTACAAACTTCTGCGTGCAGAGATATCGCTTGGTCTGTGCACTCTGAACCTTGGTTATTCAAACCATTTAAAATTTAAACTAGATAGAGGACTTTGGCATGTCTTGATGAAGTGCTCTCTACAGGTCTTAGCAAATAATGCTCATCTGAGATGCTCAGAAAAATCAGTATGACATATTTGTAGCCCGACCATGGGATCGTTAGAATCAGTTCCTGCGTTCTAAGACAAAAATACAAAAGCGGACATCGGAAGAATGCTGTATCATTGATCCATTGATGGGATGCCAAAATGTATAATCATAGCTAATAATAAGCATAGAACAGAAATAAGGATTATGTTAATTTGTCTTTCAGGTTGCAGTTGCAGCCATCTAGCGTGTCGGTAATGAACTCGACGCATGCCTGCTTGAGCTTGGGACAGCTATGCTTGTGAGCCAGCTGCAGTGTAGACAGAGCCGTGGTTACAAAGATGTTGCTGCACAGCACGTCGCTGCAGACCATCGTGCAGAGATGTTTCAGCAGCTGAGTAGCGCGGCAGATCCTGACCTCGAAGTCGTCGAATTCTGTTTCCTCGTCAGTGTTGTAATATTGCAGATATAAGTGACATGCTTTCAATATATTTAAATAAATTAAATAATTGAATTCCAAATATAAACAGCAATTTACTCAGATCATGGCCAAGAATAATTTTGATATAGAGGAACAAAAACATGTCTAAAGCTTGTATAAAATAAATACAGCTACTCAGTTCTATATCAACAATTATAATAGCCAGTAGATGAAGAAGACAGATTAATGACATAAACATACTTTGTTTATTTATAATTGCTCTCAAAATAGCGGGTTGCTGCTCTGGGCAGCCTTCCAACGCCAGTGGTGATCACTGATCCTTGACTAACGTGACAGTCCTACTTACCAAATAATTTAGGTTCTAGATCAAAATTATATGTCTAGAATGACAGCAATATAACCAGGTAAACAAAGTACTGATATTGAAAACAGACCAATAAGTAAACAGGTTATATGCTCACAATTTAATTAAACAGATCAGCAGGTAATCAGTTCTACAGTAGAGATAAATTCTTAGACAAATAATTTAACAATGCTGAAAATAATCAACACTCTAGAACCAACGACTGTCACGTTGTCTCACTACACACCGCTTGTATCATCGAGCAATAAATTAATCCGTCCAACAGTGCAATCACACCCAAGTTACAAGAACTAGCAGATTGCACAAATATAAATATTTCTGAACTGTAAGCCGAGAAAGGCAACGGGTAACTCACAGCACATAGATTGTCTACGTGGGAAGACAAGCTCAAGCGAACACGAAGTTCTGTCCCAGAAAACCAATTCCGTCGCTCACGTCCGAGCCTGCACGACGGATGGAAGACGGAGATACTAGAGCCGCTGTCGGAGCCGAGGGAGACGTCCACGGCCCCAACCCGAGGAGCAGGATACACCGCGCAGCAGGGAGCCCAAATACCGGGCCAAGGTCGACAGCAACCAGAACACGGTTGCACAGCACCTCACAGGCGCTTGCACAACAACAGCAGTACGCCACCGGTCGAAACCAGCAGCGAACACCACAGCAGCAACACCGGACAGTGCACAGCACCGTCGAGACGACCACAGCACGCGCACGAAGACGCTGCCCAGACAAGGCCGTTAACCACACGAACAGCACAGCTCACGCCCGGCACCGCACGAACAGCACGACGGATGACAGTAGACAAGTGACCGTGTACACCCTCGCGAGGAGGAGTACCTAGAGCGTCACTGGTGCTACCGCCGACCAATCGAACCTTAGGGGAGCAGCAGTCGGGCCCTCAATGGAGCAAATCGCACAGATCGAGTGTATCAGAAAGAGGAGTAGAGGAACTGCAGTTTCAGTCGGGGGGTCAAGAACCAGAGGAGGCGCACCCTTTTGAAGGCATGGAGGAGCGCAGCTGCATTGAGTTGGTGCGCGTGAGCTTCGGCCGAACGTGCCTCCCGGAGCGGACCGGCGGCGTTGACGCCGCCGCCACCGCCAGGAGGGTTGGCCCGAGCTCCCTTCTCCTCCCTGTGCGTGCGAACCCCAGCAGGGGACAAGGATGGGAGTGCTGGACCTGCTGGGCCGCTCGGCCTTTCAGCCTGGAGTGGCCTAGTACGGTCAGCCTTCTTTCCCCCTTTTTTTTATTTTATTTATTCATTTCTTCATTTTCTATTGAAAATAAAAGGGAAAAACCCTTAAATGAACAGCAATCCCCACTATTTTTACTCTTTATTTTCTAGTTGATGTCAATGAGCCCCCATACTGTTTATATACTATTTTTCGGCAAAGGTACTTGTTAGGTTTGAACCAAAGCCTATCCTAATGATCTCCGACTCTGCACAGGCAAGCGGAGGACTGCTTCTCTTTCGGGGCAGGGCGTTAGACTGCTTCTCTTTCGGGGTAGGGCGTTACGGTCATGCCCTTAGCATCTTTTCATCAGCTCACTAGAGAGAAAACCCTGACTCTCCCGGACTGCGACCCCACAGTCAGCTCATATAGGTGAACTTTTTCAGGAAATTCTGTAGGACAATTTCCCTGCCTATAGCATTAAGTTCATTAAGAGCAAATTGCTCAACCTGCCATACAGATGGAGCACGACAGCTAATGGGACTCTTTAAGAGTTTGTGCTCGTGGTTCCACAGTGCTTCGTTTCCTAGAGCCTGCATCTCGGGATCTCCGGTCATACAGGATAGTTATCCACAATTGAAACCTTTAATAGGTTATGAGCCCCATTCCATTGCACGCTGTCTGGATTGGCTTTTGGGCCAGTCCCTTAGTGAAAGGATCTGCAATATTCCTTTCAGACTTGATATAATTCACAGTAGTTATACCAGTCTCTCTAGCACGCCGACACGAATTTAGTCGTCTTCTAATATGCCTCGAGGATTTTTGGTTATCTTTTCTACTGTTCACCTTTAGCAACAGCTATGTTGTCACAGTATACTAGGACAGCCGGTATCGGCTTTGCTATCATTGGAAGGTCTGACAACAAGTCTCTTAACCATTCGGCCTCCAATGCTGCTGAATCAAGCGCAACTAATTCAGCCTCCATTGTGGAACGTGTCGATAAAGTTTGTTTAGACGATTTCCATGACACGGCCCCACCAGCTAAAGTGAATACATAACCACTTGTAGCTCTCATTTGATCTGAGTCAGAGATCCAGTTTGCATCACTGAATCCTTCAAGCACTGACGGATATCCGGTATATTTAATACCAACATTCATCGCTCCCTTCAAGTACCGAAGTATTCTGTGCAATGCGACCCAATGTCTATCTCCTGGACTGGACGAATAACGAGCCAGTCTGCATACTGCATACGAGATATCTGGTCTAGTAGCACTACTAAGGTACATAAGGGAACCGATGATTTGCGAGTAACGAAGTAGGTCTACAGGCTTGCCTTTATTTTTGCAAAGCTTGTAGGATGGATCATAAGGTGTGGAGAGTGGTTTACAGTCCATATGTCCAAACCGAGTAAGGACCTTCTCCACATAATGAGATTGTGTCAAGGTAATCCCATCCTCACCTTTATTTAGCTTGATGTTTAAAATTACATCAGCTTCACCCAGCTCACCCAAGTCCTTCATGTCAAAGTTCTTGGAGAGGAATGTTTTTGTATCCATGATTATTTCTAAATCAGTCCCAAACAATAATATGTCATCAACGTATAAACACAAGATGACACCTCTGCCCCTGGCAAATCGATAATAGACACACTTGTCAGCTTCGTTTACACAAAAGCCAGCAGTGGTCAACGTGTTATCGAACTTCTCATGCCATTGTGTAGGGGCTTGTTTAAGACCATATAAAGATTTAATCAAGTGACACACTTTGCTCTCTTGCCCTTCAAGCACAAATCCCTCTGGTTGCTGCATATAAATTTCTTCTTCCAGCTCTCCATTTAGGAATGCTGTCTTTACGTCCATTTGATGAACATGAAACTTATAGGCAGCAGCCAGGGCTAAAAGCACACGGATTGTGGGCAATCGAGCCACAAGAGAATAGGTGTCAAAATAATCCTCCTCTTTCTTTTGAGTGAAACCCTTAGCCACTAAGCGGGCCTTGTATTTTTCAATACTACCATCAGGTCTCCTCTTCCTCTTAAAGGTCCATTTACAGCCCACAGGCTTACAACCAGCTGGGAGATCAGTGATCTCCCAGGTTCCATTAGATAAGATGGAGTCCATCTCACTACGGATAGCTTCCCTCCAGTACTCTGCATCTGGAGATGCATATGCCTCTAAGAGGGTATGTGGTTCTTCATCCACTAGATAAATGATATAATCATCTCCTAGAGATTTTTCAATCCTTTGTCTCTTGCTCCTCCTCAACTCCACATCAGGAGTTGGGTCATAGACACTCGAGGGCAGAGAGTATGTCCGATCTGGACCATCTGGGGCTACTACCTCTTTACCCTTCATTGGGAAAATGCTCTCAAAGAAAGTCACATCCCGAGACTCCATAATGACATTAACAGCAACATCGCTCGTCTTGGAATGGATCACTAGAAATCTATAAGCTGCACTGTTGTTTGCATAGCCCAGAAAAATACAATCTACAGTCTTAGGGCCTAGCTTCCTCTTCTTCGGCAACGGCACATTTACCTTTGCAAGGCAGCCCCAAACCCGAAGATGAGATAGATCTGGCTCCTTCCTTTAATCCTTCAAAAGGTGTAATCTCACAATTGCGAGGAGGCACCCTGTTGAGGACATAGTTCACAGTGAGTACTGCCTCGCCCCACCATACCTCAGGCATCCCCGAACTTTGCAGCAAGGCATTTGCCAAGTCGCACACTGTCCGGTTCTTCCTTTCAGCCACCCCATTAGATTGAGGTGAGTATGGTGCAGTGGTTTCATGAATGATCCCACATTCCTTACAGTATTCATTGAACAAGTTGGAAAGATATTCACCGCCTCTATCAGACCGTAGCCTTTTAATTGTTTTATTTAACTGGTTCTCAACTTCAGCTTTATAGGTTTTAAAATATTCTAGTGCTTCATCTTTAGTTCTGAGTAAATAAATATAACAGAACTTAGTAGCATCATCTATAAAGGTAAGAAAGTATCTTTTGTCACCTTTTGTTATTATACCATTCATCTCACATACATCTGAGTGAACAAGTTCTAAAGGAGTGGTACTTCTACCTTCAACCGTATGAAACGGTTTTTCTAGGTTGCTTTGCCTGCACACAAGTACCACACTTTGAACCTTTAACATGTTTGTATTCAGGAATTAAAGACATGTCACTTAATCTCTTAATAGCCTCAAATTCACATGACATAATGAGAGTGCCAAATATCATTAACCATGTCATTATTACAGACCACATTAACAGAATAAGAAGAATGAGTACTCAAAGTAGAAGACGGAACAAGCCGACTGACTCATACGACTTTCCAACAAAGACACCAAATTTAGACAGGATCACTTTATTAGACTCAAATACTAATTTGAGACCCTGCCGTAGCAACAGCGATACTGAAATGAGGTTCCGACTCATCGATGGCACACATAGCACGTCCTTCAGCACGAGTGTCTTGCCTGAAGTCATCTTCAGACAGACCTGTCCTATGCCTCGAACAGCTGCCGGAACACCATTTCCCATCAAGACTGGCCCGCTGTTGCATCCCTCAAATGAAGAGAACATGGACCAATCAGCACAAATGTGAACAGTAGCACCTGAATCAATGCACCAATCATGTGATGGACCTGCCATAAAGGCCTGAGGTGCATACCGTGAGGTGGTATTAACCACCATGTTCCCTTCTTTGCGCTGAGGCGGAGGACCTTTTCCTTTTCTGCCACGACATCGCTTGGCTGTATGCCCAGCGAGACCACAGACATAGCAAATAAAGTCCTCCTTTTTCTTCTTCATCTTTTGGGCTTCGGTTTATTCTGGTTCTGAGATGGAGAGAGTAGTTCTTCTTCTTTCTTCTGCTAATTTTCCACCTCCGCCCTTCTCAACAAGATGAGCTTGAACTTGCTGGGATGACTTATTACTGGCCCTTGCACGCTCTTCCACGTTTATAGCAGCAGACAGCTCAGAGAGAGTCATTTGCTTCTTCACGTGGCAGCGTGCGGTCACAAAGTCTCGCCAGGATGGCAGGAGCTTTGCCAGTATTGTGTTCACTTGAAAGCTCTCTGGCACGTTGCAGTTATATTGGACTAAGTCCCTCACATAGAGCTGAAGCTCTTGTAACTGCTCCATGACAGATCTTCCCTCAGACATTTTATAGCCGAGGTAACTTTCTGTAGTGAACGACTCATTGCCATTATCAGCCTCAGAGAATTCATTCTCGAGCTCATCCCAGAGTTCCTTTGCAGAGGTTTTAGCAGAGTAGACATCAAATAAGCGGTTCGACAAGACGTTCAGCAGTCGAGACAAGCATGCCTGGTTGGCGTCGTCCCACTTTGCCTTTTCCGCTTCCGCGGCGGCCTTCACTGTAGCATCAGCATCAGCTGCTACAGCCTCGGGGACAGCAGCCATCACCACCCAAAATAATTTCAGGTCGGTGAGCCACATGCGAGTCTTAATCTGCCAGCGTTTAAAGCATGCGCCGTCGAACGCCTCAGGCTTAATGACATCAGAACTAGAGGCCATTGCAAGAATTGGTTTCCTGGATTGTTGTAATATTGCAGATATAAGTGACATGCTTTCAATATATTTAAAATAAATAAATAATTGAATTCCAAATATAAACAACAATTTACTCAGATCATGGCCAAGAATAATTTTGATATAGAGGAACAAAAACATGTCTAAAGCTTGTATAAATAAATACAGCTACTCAGTTCTATATCAACAATTATAATAGCCAGTAGATGAAGAAGACAGATTAATGACATAACATACTTTGTTTATTTATAATTGCTCTCAAAATAGCGGGTTGCTGCTCTGGGCAGCCTTCCAACGCCAGTGGTGATCACTGATCCTTGACTACGTGACAGTCCTACTTACCAAATAATTTAGGTTCTAGATCAAAATTATATGTCTAGAATGACAGCAATATAACCAGGTAAACAAGTACTGATATTGAAAACAGACCAATAAGTAACAGGTTATATGCTCACAATTTAATTAAACAGATCAGCAGGTAATCAGTTCTACAGTAGAGATAATTCTTAGACAAATAATTTAACAATGCTGAAAATAATCAACACTCTAGAACCAACGACTGTCACGTTGTCTCACTACACACGCTTGTATCATCGAGCAATAAATTAATCCGTCCAACAGTGCAATCACACCCAAGTTACAAGAACTAGCAGATTGCACAAATATAAATATTTCTGAACTGTAAACCGAAAGGCAACGGGTAACTCACAGCACGTAGATTGTCTACGTGGGAAGACAAGCTCAAGCGAACACGAAGTTCTGTCCTAGAAAACCAATTCCGCCGCTCACGTCCGAGCCTGCACGACGGATGGAAGACGGAGATACTAGAGCCGCTGTCGGAGCCGAGGGAGACGTCCACGGCCCCAACCCGAGAGCAGGGATACACCGCGCAGCAGCAGGAGCCCAAATACCGGGCCAAGGTCGACAGCAACCAAACACGGTTGCACAGCACCTCACAGGCGCTTGCACAACAACAGCAGTACGCCACCGGTCGAAACAGCAGCGAACACCACAGCAGCCCACACCGGACAGTGCACAGCACCGTCGAGACGACCACACAACACGCGCACGAAGACGCTGCCCAGACAAGGCCGTTAACCACACGAACACACAGCTCACCCCGGAACGCACGAACAGCACGACAGATGACAGTAGACAAGTGACCGTGTACACCTCGCGAGGAGGAGTACCTAGAGCGTCACTGGTGCTACCGCTGACCAATCGAACCTCAGGGAGCAGCAGTCGGGCCCTCAATGGAGCAAATCGCACAGATCGAGTGTATCAGAGAGAGGAGTGGAGGAAATGCAGTTTCAGTCGGGGGTCAAGAACGAGAGGAGGCGCACCCTTTTAAAGGCATGGAGGAGCGCAGCTGCATCGAGTGGATGCGCGTGAGCTTCGGCCGAACGTGCCTGCCGGAGCGGACGGGCGGGCGTTGACGCCGCCGCCGCCGCCCAGGAGCGTTGGCCCGAGCTCCCTTCTCCTCCCTGTGCGTGCGAACCCCAGCAGGGGATAAGGATGGGAGTGCTGGACCTGCTGGGCCGCTCGGCCTTTCAGCCTGGAGTGGCCTAGTACGGTCAGCCTTCTTTCCCCCTTTTTTTATTTTATTTATTCATTTCTTCATTTTCTATTGAAAATAAAAGGGAAAAACCCTTAAATGAACAGCAGTCAGGAGGAAGAGAGTCGGTGTAGATGAAGTGGAGCAGTGCCCCGAACACGGCCGGCCTCATGCCGTCGATCAGCACGTGACGATGGCCGCCGGCGCTCTCCTTGCCCCTAAGGACCTCCGACATGAACGCCGTGGACGTCCGGGCGGCGAGCACGCACCTGTGCGCCGTGAACTGCTCGCCGCCGACCACGAACGTCACGTCCCTCCCGACCTCGCTCGCCAGCAGGAGGTCGCCGAGGTGTTCGTTCGAAGGCGGAGGTGGAGCCGCGGCGGGCGGCGAGGCGCCCTGACGACGGTGACGTCGCACCTGATACGGCAGCAGTCGTCGTCCTGGATGAGCAGGTACGACTCCAGCGTCTCCCTTTTGATGAACTCCTCATCGCCCCATGCTGGGCCAGCCGTGGCTGAGAAGGACGTGGTTGAGAATGAGAAGGTCTCTACGACGTGCCTCCATTCGTAAGATGGAATCTCCTTCCCGGCACGATCCAGCAGGGTGAACTTGAGACGCGCCTTCACCTCATCCTCCTCCTTGCTGCTGCCGCCATGGCGGTCAACGAGGCAGAGCAAGACGGACAGCCACTCGATGCCGTTCCTGTCTTTCCGGCGCGGGCAGCACTCGATGTACCAGCTGTGGCCTCCGACGCGGAACCACTCCGATTGGATGTCCTCGCCGACGGCGAGTGCTGCCGTCGTCTTGGTGTACCCGTCGATCGTCAGCACGTGCGACCCGAACACAGTCTCATCGGTGGCGGCGGCGGCCATGGCGGATGAGGACGGATGCGCAATCTCTTGTCTTGTCTTCTATTCTATCTATTCTCTTCTCTTCTCTGTCTCTTCTTTCTCTACACGTAAAAAGTACTCCGCATATATAAATGCGCAAACGGGGAGACAAGCAGCAAAGTTATGGTATAGGTATACGAGAAGAAGAAAGAAAGGACAAGAAAATTACCTTAAGTACGTACGACAGAGAAGACAAAAGTAAAAAAAAATGCCTACCCTTACCTACTACGACAAGAAAAAAGGAAAAAAATCCTGGCCGGACGCTAATGATGTGCTATTGCTTTTTTTTAATCAATCATGATCGTCTTCCCTAAGTATTTTCACAGGAATACGTACAGGATTCTGTGTACACTAGCCCGACAAAAGTAACGGGTCACTACCGGAAAACCAATCTTTACCACTACCGATTCCTCGTACTTTGCCGAGTATTTTTTTCGGCACACTCGAGAAGATTTTCTTTACCGAGTGCCAAAAAATTTGACGAGTATTTTTTTTGGCACTCGGCAAAGAGCTCTTTGCGATTTTTTTGACACTCGGTAAAGCAGCCAGTTTTCAAATTATATTTTAAAGCAGTAAATTACTCCAAATGAAAAAGTTTTCAACTACAAAGTTGTTTAACTTATCAAGATGAACAATTTTGTTTTGCTGATTTCTTTATTTAACAAACTTAAAATAAATTTATTCACAAATCTTACATATGTGTCTGTAGTTTACGAAACTACGAGAGTGATGTATAATGTTTGGGAATAATATTAGAACCACAATGTCGGATGCATAAATAGTCAAACAACCAAAATAAACTTTATAGATCTTGACAAGTTATGAAAGTTTGTAGTTGATAACTTTTTAATTTGAAGTCATCTAGCTATGCAAAACTCCGTTCGAATTTGAAAAAAATTAAAATTCGATTTTTCAAAACACCTCGGATGGAGAAATGACTAGAACAAAAGTTGTAGATCTCAAAAAGTTATGAAACTTTGTAGTTGACAACTTTTTGATTTAAAATCATCTTGTCTTGCAAAACTGTATTTGAATTTAAAAATTTTGAAATTTGATTTTTTTAAAATACCTTAGATGGAGAAATGAGAAAAATAAAAGTTGTAGATCTCGAAAAGTTATGAAACTTTGGAGTTGACAATGTTTTGATTTAAAATCATCTTGTCAACGAAAACTACGTTTCAAATTATCAAATTTGAAATTAAAATTTTTATAAACGACCTCGGATGGAAAAACTATCAAAATAAAAGTTGTAGATCTCGAAAAAAGTTAAAAATCTTTGTAGTTGACAACTTTTTGGTTTGAATTTGTTTAGGGTCTCAAATAAGTAAGTTAAACTCGGTTTAGTATAATATATGGGGAACCGAAACAGAGATGATACATATGTGACTGTGTAGTGCAGTAGTAGATAAGGCTCCGCGCGAGTGAGAGCTCGTGAGTTCGAATCCTGTTGGCTGTGTGAAACAAAATTGTGTGATCCTGTTGGTTGTGTGAAACAAAATTGCGTGAAAAATATCATGACTTGTGATTTCGAGGGAGACAAATTGCGTGAAAAATACCACGATTTGTGAAATTATGTGAAAAATACCACGACTTATGATTTCGAGGGAGACAAATTGCGTGAAAAATACCACGACTTCTGATTTCGAGGGAGATGGGTTGGCGCTGCCTAGTAGGGCCCTCCCCCGATTACATAAAAAAAATTCCCTATTGTTTTTTATTTTTTTCGTTTTTTTCCTTTGCCGACTGCTTTTCTTTGCCGAGTGCCTTTTATCAGGCACTCGGCAAAGAGCCATTTGTCGTTAGTTTCTTTGCTGAGTGTGACACTCGGCAAAGCCTTTATCGAGTGTATTTATGCCTCAATCACTCGGCAATGAATTGATCTCCCGTTTGGGTTGTCGAACTTGGTGTTATAAGTGTTATGCACAATGATTGTTTCATAAGAAAAAATAGAACTAAACAAAGCAAAAATCCAAACAAGTACAGCCGGTGTCTAATTATAACGTCTTGGACATGCAAACGCCCTGGCCGAGCATCTCCAAGAGTTTGCTATTTTTCTTTTCCAAAAAGTTATAGTTTAGCAACTTCCAGAAAGATTTTAGGAGGAAAAAACAATGTCATCTCCAAGAGTTTGCTAGTTTTGACTTCCAATAACAAGAATTTGTGGATCCCAACTGTTGGAAACACACTTGCCCTACCTCCGCTCACATGCAGGGGAGTGGCGAAGGTGGCCAATCGTCAGACCGAACGAAGGTACAAAGGAAACGGGAGCAGTGATGTTGTGGCTCTATTCCCGAAAACCGTCCCCATTACACTGTTTACCATTTGGTATTTATAGGGATACCAAAGGGCGCTGACCAAATTACAAAAGGGTACAAGAAAGATTCCTCTGCCACCCGGAAGGGCAAAATCGTATAAGCACACAACGTACTGAAACCCTAGCTTGCTCTCCTCATGCATCTGCCGCCACCCGGCTCGCGTTTACCCTCGCGAGAACGCGAGGGTCGATTTCCGGCTCGCGGAATCATCCCTCCAATCGCGAGGTCCGCGTCCGCTCGCCATTCGTGGAGCCTGAGCCTCCCGGCGAGGGCGTGTGGGATGCGCGAAGGTCGCTTTCAATGTTCCGCATGCCTTTAATCTGCAAGAATTGTTAATCATCCCGAGGGCCGGGCCAATGCTCGAGGGTTAGAAAAAGGGGCCGAGGGGCTTATCAGGCGACGAGGGTTTATCAGGCGACGAGGGTTTTCTCAAAGGGAAACAGGGCATTTGCGAGGGTCGCTTTCTGACTCAGCCCGCGCGACGTCACTGCCGAGGGTGTTTCCCCAACAGTAGCCCCTCGATGGCTTGGATCTAAAAATGATTGGTCTTAGGCCCAAGCAGCGCCTTTGTTTGGAAATGAACAGTGTTCCTCGGCAGCGACGCCCGCGGCTGCTTGTGGGCCGGCCCGTTTGCTTTTGCTTGCGGTGTTTGAGGTCCGTTTTGTTTTCTATGCCGCATTTTTTGGGATTCATGCCAAGTTTTGTCGGGTTGGATGGTCCGTGCCTTGGCCTATATAAGGGTGGGGTTGGTGGTCGATTTGAACTCGTGCCCTCTTGTTGCTATAGCTAACCTGCTGCTGCGATTTGCTTGTAGCGAAGGTTTGTTTTAGCTTGTGCGCGAAGGTTGAGATAGCCGCTCGTTGTTTGAAGTTATAGTCGGCTGAAGAGATGGCTAGGTTGAAGCAGACCGCTCGCGCTGTGACTCCGACTGCCTCGGATGAAGGGATAACCTTCGAGTTTGGGCTTAGCCGGGTCTGTAGTTCGGACCTGGCGACTTATGTCAAGCGAGGTTGGATTGAGGGCGGAAAGGCAAGGACCAGTGCTGGGGAGACTGTGCCGAAGCCGGACGCTGATGAGGTTGTGGTGTTCGAGGAGTTCTTTTCAGCTGGACTGCGCTTCCCTGTTGATTCCTTTGTGAGTTCGTTTCTACAGAGGTTCAATTTGAGGTTTCACTAGCTGATGCCATCGTGTTTTACGAAGCTTTCAGTGTATGTCTGGGCGTGCCGCTCTCAGGGCGTTGTCCCTCACGTCAAGGGTTTTGTTCGTACCCATCGAGTGCATATGGAGCCTCGGAAGATAGTGGGTGGCGAAGGTGAGAGCAGCCTTAGCCATTTCGCAGTGTACACATTTTGCCATCGTGTTGGGTCCGAGTTGCCAGTACAAGCTCAGAAGAACAAGTGGACCAGCGGGTGGCAGGAGTTTTGGTTCTATTACAAGCTTGACGGCGTAACTGAACTTTGTGGCGACCTTCCGCCACTTGGTGACGTAAGTGCGGAGGCTAAGATGAATGTCGAGGCGCATGCTTCGGTTGACTGTCTGAGGGTTGTTGCGCGCTCGCAGTGTGCTCGCGACCTGGTCAAGGAGTATTGTTGTGCTAAGGCGTTGCCGCTTAGCCGAAAGCAGATTTGGTTTGCGGTTGAAGATGACCCTAAGTACGAGGGTAGGGGTTTGAAGAAACCGAAGGTGGAGTTGAACAAGGTTTGGGAAGCTGTCCTTAAGAAGTTTCCTCAACGAGAGGATGACGTCACAGCGGTTTACAAGCGGGTACAGCAGAGGGCAAAAGATCTTGTTGGTAAGCTCTCTACGCAGGAGGTTAACGCTATCCATAGCTCGGTGGGCAGCGGAGGTCGTGTAAACAGGCTTTTCGACCTTCTTGGGATCCAGTATGAAGACTGGCCCGCACCTTCAAGCGATGACGCGCCGAAGAAAGGAGCGCGCCACCGTTGAGGAGAAAGGGCTTGCCTCGCGGCCAAAGAGGGGTCGTGGTCGGGGTCGTGGCGGCACTGGCGGTCGAACCAAGATGCTAGCGACGAAGGTTGCTGTGACGTCTGGCGCTGTTGGTACTTCTTCTTCTTCAGCCGTCATGCCAGTGTCGGGTGACCGAGGTGCTTCTAAGGTCGTTGGGCGTGTACCGCGCGTCGGCGGGATTGGGGCTTTGATTCAGATATCTGATGACGAAGCTTCCTCTGATGAAGAAGAAAGGGAGGAAGAGAAAGGGGCAGAGAAGGAGGTTGGCTCTGAGGATGATTCTAGTGAAAGTACTAGTGACACCTCCGGCAGCGAGGGCGACTCGGACGAAGAAGTGTCGATTGGTGATGATCGTGGTAAAGCGATAGTTTCGTCGAGCGCCGACGCTGAAGCTGCTCGAAGCGTTGATGATATCATTCGGGACTTTGAGCCAGAGAGTCCTCCGCGAGGGTCAATTCCTGAGTTTGCTGGGTCGCACTTATGGGTCAATGGTTTCGAGTTTACTGGTGATCTTGAATCTGAGCAGACCCCCGGGAAGAGACCATATGGCAAGGCTAGCCGATCGAGCCTTCCTTACTTTGCTAAGAAGCTTGGGGTTTCTGATCCGTCGACCGAGCTTTTCACAAGTCCGGACCTTCGAGAGTGCCACTTGCAGTGTGCTCCGGAGGAAAGGCGTTTTCTGGGTCGGGTGTTCAGCCGCATTTGTGTGCCCGAAGCGGAGCTTCGCCTGGCCAACGAGCCCTTGGATAAACTCCATGATGACATCGATGTCAAGGTGGCTGAGTTAATGCTCTTGAACCGCTCGGCGCGCCGGAGGGCGGGTTATAATCATCATTTTTTGAATGACTGATTGGCTGAAGTCGAGAAGGATAACAAGGACCTTCGTCGGAGCTTGGAGAATAAGGAGATTGAGCTCAAAGCTGCTCTAGAGAAGGTTAAGAAGTCCCGAGAGGAAGCGCAGGAGGTTGCAAATAGTAATACTGAACTCCTGGATGCTTGCTGACAGAAAGACAAAGACTTGTTAGTTGCGAACAGTCGCGTACAGGAGCTGTCCACTGAGTTGGCTTCTCATTCCGAGGCTTGGCGGAAAAGCATGGGAGAGGTTAAAATTAAAATTGACACCTGCTTGACTGAGGCCGGTGGTTCTACTGGGGAACCGTTACCTGCCGTTGATGCTGCGGCGTTCGAAGCTTGGATTAAAAATGAGCTGGATGTTTTCAGATCTTTGGTTGATAATGCAGCCGACTTCGGATGTTACGCCGGAGCTTTGGCTATGGCCGGTACCCTTCGCCAAGCTGACTGCGAGCATCTTCGGAAAATCAGGAAACCGAACCACGTCTTCCCTACTGTTGACGTGGTTCGTCAAATGAAGGTTGATGACGCGGAGGTTTGGAACTGCGCGATGCATTTGCTCCGAAGGTTTTGGATCAACGGAGGTGGACGCGCTCTTGCCTTCGAAGAGGCAGCGGAAGCTACCCGTCAGGTATGTGGTGTTGGTGTAAAGTTGGTTTTTATTTTATTTATTAAATGGGGAAGATTGGCATTTATATTTGTGTCGGCTTCTCCGATTTCCTTTTGTAGGCTCGTAGGGACGCGATGCCTTCGCCGTCGGCAACTGATGATGCTGCTGGAAGCTCTAAGACCGCGCCTTCGCACGGCTCTGAGGGTGTTCCTTCGGCCGTAGAGGTTCCCTTGGTCGGGGAAACACCTGCCGCTCTGTTGTCGTTTGTCGAGGAGATAACTGAAGCCAGAGCTACTGCTGGTGACCAGGCGGTGGCGGGGGCTGCTCCTTCTAGCGAGGGTGCTGGTACCGGCGAAGCTGCAGCAGAGGAAGGTTTGGGTCCCGCGCAGGTGTGAGCTGATGGGGAAGATTGTGAGGGAAAATTGTTTTGTAACTTTTGCGAGGTTAAGTTGCTGATGTAGAATACTGTTATTTTGTTTTGGTTATTTGACAATGCAGGTTCCTGATGGAACCGTGCTTGAGGTGTATGACGTGACGCCTCTCACGTTGAATTATCAGGATGTTTTTATTACTGGTGAATCGTGGGCTCAGGCTAGGCTTAAACATCCTTCGCTGTCTTTTGAACGCTTTTGGTGGTCGAAGGTGTGGAGGTACGATTTGAAGAACAGCAGATCGAGTCGTTTTTGGCGCGAAGCAGATTATGCTGATCGACAGGCCACTCGGTATTTGTTTGGTTCTTCTTTGTCCGCGCAAGCTGTTATTGACGATGATATCGATGAGAACTTGGCTCTGGATTTTTTGTTTGGGCGAAGCCATCTGGATCTTGGATCAGATGGCTCACTTGTGGTTCCGAAAGAGGAACCTTCGGAAGTTAGTGATGTGAATCGTAGATATATGTACAGGGCGAGGGTTTTGCCCGGGGAGCTTCCGATTGTTCCTGCAGCTCCTCTGTTGTGGGGACCCATAGTTCCGATGGATATAGGATCTGAGGAGGGTATCGAGGGTTTGGATGATTTGATGTTGATTGAGGGTGATGATGGTTCCTTGTAATTTTTTTCTTTTTATTGATTGTATATCACACCGTGGTCAGAAGCAAACAACTTGTGATGTTGCTTTGTGAAGGTGTTATTCATTTTTTGCAATTTGATTGAAATAATATTTGACTCTCGAGGCTCGCTTTTCGTTTAAGAGAGGTGTTTTCTGAAATAGCGACGTCCTCTTTTCTTTTAGCGAGGCTCGCGTAACGCTTTTGAAAGCTGATTAGGAAAACAGCGACGCCCCCTTTTCTTTTAGCGAGTCTCGTGTAACGCCTTTGAAAGTTGATTAGGAAAACAGCGACGCCCCCTTTTCTTTTAGTGAGGCTCGCGTAGCGCTTTTGAAAGCTGATTAGAAAAACAGCGACGCCCCCTTTTCTTTTAGCGAGGCTCGTGTAACGCTTTTGAAAGCTGATTAGGAAAACAGTGACGTCCCCTTTTCTTTTAGCGAGGCTCGCGTAACGCTTTTGAAAGCTGATTAGGAAAACAGCGATGCCCCCTTTTCTTTTAGCGAGGCTCGCGTAACGCTTTTGAAAGCTGATTAGGAAAACAACGACGCCCCCTTTTCTTTTAGCGAGGCTCGCGTAACGCTTTTGAAAGCTGATTAGAAAAACAACGACGCCCCCTTTTCTTTTAGCGAGGCTCGAGTAACGCTTTTGGTTTTGCGGGGGTACTCGACTTTTTTTGGACTTCGTACCTCCCCTTGTCTTTGGTGGAGGTGAAGTTTGCTTTGTGAGCCCCTGGCGTTTTTTGCGAGGTTGCTCGACTTTTTTGGACTTCGTGCCTCCCCTTGTTTTGGGTGGAGGTGAAGTTTGCTTTGCGAGCCCCTGGCATTTTTTGCGAGGGTGCTTGGCTTTTTTGGGCTTCGCGCCTCCCCTTGTCTTAGGTGGATGTGAAGTTTGCTTTGCTAGCCCCTGGCGTTTTTTGCGAGGGTGCTCGACTTTTTGGACTTCGTGCCTCCCCTTGTCTTAGGTGGAGGTGAAGTTTGCTTTTCCCAAGTTTGCTTCGAAAAAATTTATGTTTCAAAGCAATCTTCGGTGTTTTTCATCGATTGTAAGCGCTCTTGGATAAGGGCTGCTTTTATCGATGCTTATGGACAACTAAAAAAAACTTTAGAGTTTTGTTTTTTCGGGGGATTGGTTCCTTTATTAAGGACTTGGAAACTGCCTCGTTAAAAAACCTTACGCCCCTTCGTAAGGAAAAAGAGTGCAGCGCCTTTGTTTGGTTACAAGCATGGTGCTGAAAGAAAGGTGATTGAAGGCATATTACAAGTTGCGAGAGCTCGCTAAGGCTCCGCTATGGGTAGTATTTATGAAGGTCGTCGACATTCTAGGTGTGAGGCAGGATGTTTCCCTCGCTGTCGGAGAGGTGAAAGGAGCCGGGACGATTGCATTCTACTATTAAGTATGGACCCGTCCACTTTGGCTGAAACTTTCCCGCCATGCTGGCGTTTTGCTTCCGAATGAGAACGAGGTCACCCTTCTTTAGTTCTTTGATTCTCACCTTTTTGTCTCTCCATTTTTTTGTTTCTTCCTGATACTTGCGTAGGTTGTGCACTGCGTTGCATCTTGTTTCTTCAAGTAAATCTTTGTCTAGCAGTTGGTTTTGTTCATCTGAATCGAGGGTTGTTCTGATTGATCCATGCTTCAACTCTTCTGGTAACATAGCTTCTTCCCCCAAACAGGAGCCTGAAAGGGGTGAATTTTGTGGCTCTGCATTCCGAGGTGTTATGGGACCAGGTGACCGAGGTTAGTTCGTCTGCCCACTTTCCCTTGGGCCTGCCTTGCAATTTTTTGGATATGGCTTGGAAAATTGTTGCATTGGCTCTTTCAACTAAGTCATTGGATTGAGGGTGGCGGACTGAGGCGAAGCACAAAACTGTTCCGATTTGTGCGCAGAATTCTTTGAAGACCTCGCTGTCAAACTGAGTGCCATTGTCGACAGTTAGGTATTTGGGGGCCCCGAACCGACACACTAATTGCTGCCAGAAAAACTTCTTCACGGCCAGGGCGGTGATGGAAGCCAGCAGTCTAGTTTCAATCCACTTCGTGAAGTATTCCACAGCTACCACTGCGTAGCGGAGGTTTCCTGGAGCTGTTGGTAATGGACCAACGAGATCCATTGCCCATCTTTGCAAAGGCCAAGTTGGGCAAATCAGAGTTGTTGGAGCCCCTGGGGCGTTTTGTGTTTTTTGCCGTTAGTTGGCAACCCTCGCATCGTTTGACGATGCCTTCTACATCTTTTATTGCTGTTGGCCAGTAGAAACCTTGTCGGAAGGCTTTTCCAACTAACGCCCTTGGGCCGTTATGTGAACCACAGATACCTTCGTGAATAAGCTTCAGGATGTCATTTCCTTCAGTTTGTGACACGCATTTTAGCCATGGCGAGGTTACCGAAGCTTTGAACAGGATGTTGTCCACAATTTTATACCCTCGAACTCTTTGTTTTAGTCTGTTTTCTTCCTCTTTGGACTCGGGTTCAAGCAACCCGTTGATATAGGCCATGATGGGTGCTCTCCAGTCTTCGTTCTGGATCACATTGACCAGCTTCGCATTCCTTTTGGAAGCTTCAAATGCTGGTTGAGTTGTTACCTCATGAAACACGTCAGGGGGCAGAGGTAGTTGTTGTGCTGCTGCTTTGGCAAGGCTATCTACCTCGTTGTTTTCCGACCTCGGTATTGCTTTCACAGTTATGCCGAGGAAAAAGGATTCTAACCTTCGGACATATTGGAAGTATTTTTGTAGCTCTGGGTCTTTTGCCTTGTAATTTTTCTCAATGTGTCCCGCGATGACTTGGGAGTCTATTTTGATGACCGCCCTTCAGACTGATAAAGATCGAAGCTTAGAGAGTGCTAGTATTACAGCTTCGTATTCTGCCGAGTTGTTTGTGCACTTGAAGTCGAGTCTTTTTGAGTGTCTTAACTTCGATCCGGATGGCGAAACTAGAATAGCCGAGGCTCCTACTCCATTTGCTCCCCAGGCTCCATCGACGTACACAATCCAAAACGGATCTGATTGGGCTCCATCTCTGCGAGGGTCTGGGGTCCATTTGGCTATGAAATCTGCTAGAGCCTGCGACTTGATCGCTGTTCTTCCCACGAAGGTTATGGCATAGCTGTTCAGTTCGACTGCCCATTTTGCTATTCTGCCGACTGCCTCATTGTTCTTGAAAATGTTCTCGAGGGGTATGCTGATGGTACTTGGATTTCGTGTGCCTGGAAATAGTGTTTAAACTTTCTTGAAGCCATGACTACAGCGTATGCTACCTTTTCGAGCTCTGAGTAATTTCGTTTGGGACCTTCGAGGGTTTCTGACACATAGTAGACCGGGGCCTGTCTGATTTTGCTGTTTTCGTGCAAGTCTTTGACCAATACTACTGCTGCCTGCTGCCTGAGGCGAGGCTGTGACATACAGCAGTAGAATGTCCCCTTTGTTTGGGCTGGTTAAGATGGTCAAGTTGGTGAGGTACATTTTCAAGTCCTCGAACGCTTTCTGCTGCCGAGGTCCCCAATTCAATGGAGCTGTGCTTCTCAATGTTTCGAAGAAAGGTAACCCTCGCTCAGCTGATCTGGAGATGAATCTGCTGAGTGCTGCTAAACGGCCTGACAGACGCTGAGCTGCTTTTTTGGTTGTAGGGGGTTCCATGTTGATGATTGCGTCAATTTTTTCGGGATTGGCTTCAATTCCCCTTGTTGAGACGATGCAGCCTAGTAATTTTCCTTTGCTTACCCCGAAAACACATTTTTCGGGGTTTAGTTTCAATCCGGCTGACCGAAGGTTGTTGAACACTCTTGCCAAATCTGAGATGTGGTTTTTTTCTTTTTTCGCTTTGGACAATCAAGTCGTCGACGTAGGCGGAGATGGCGTGTTCATCTTTGAAGACTTCAGATGTCATGCGAGCGAAGGTTGATCCAGCATTTCTGAGGCCTTCTGTCATTCTTCGAAAGCAAAAGGTGCCCGAAGGTGTAATGAAGCTTGTTTTTTTCCTCATCTTCTTCATTCATCCAGATCTGGTGGTACCCTGAAAAACAGTCGAGGAGAGAAAGCACTTGGCAACCAGCTGCTCTGTCGACCAAGGTAGTTATGTTAGGCAGGGGAAAGTCATCCTTCGGACAGGCTTTGTTCAGGCATGTGAAATCTATACACATTCTCCATTTCTTGTTCTTTTTTTGGACTAGGACCACATTTGATAGCCATGCTGGGTATTTGACTGGGCGGATGACCCCTGCGTCCAAGAGTCTTTTTACCTCTGCCCTTGCTGCCTCTTTCCTTTCTTCTGACATTTTGCGAAGCTTTTGCTTGACTGGGCGGTGTCCTGGCTTTATGTTAGGCTATGCTCGATCAGAGTTCTGTTTACCCCTTGAGGTCCTCTGCAGACCAAGCGAAGGTGTCGGAGTTTTCCTTGAGGAAGCAGACGAGGTTATTTTCTGACTGGGGGTCGAGGTTGGCTGAGATGAACACTTTCCTTCCTGAGTTGCCCTCGAAGAGTTGGACTTGTTTAGTCTCTTCTTTGGGTGATGCTTTTACTCTGTTGATGCATACTTCACCTTCGTCGCTGAGGTTTGTAGCTCGAGGCTTTGACAAATTGTGGACATTGCGTTGCCCCGTGCTACTGTTCCCTCAGCTGCTCTTGCAATGTCTTGGTCTCCGTATACTACTGCCACGACCCCCTTCGGAGCAGGAAGCTTCATGCAGATATGCAGGGTGGATTACAGCGTTGAATGCATTGGTGACGCCTCGGCAGAATATTTGCATTGTAAGGATAGAACATGTCAACCACGTCGAAGGTTATGTGCTCAGTTCTACAGTTCAGCTGATCTCTGAAGGTAACGGGCAGAGATATTTTTCCAACAGCTCTTACTTGTTGCCCGCTGAACCGTATTTGTGTTTGTCGGAGGGTTGCAAGAGGTTCTGTCCAGCTTCATGCTGTCGAAGGTTGTGGCGAACAAGATGTCTGCGAGCTTCCTGTGTCGACGAGAATTTTGGTGACTGTCTCCAACAGATTAATCCAGTCTTGTGGCACACCTACATTGCAGTCAGAGGTCGTTGGACAGGTGACAGGTGTAGGTGGGCCACATTATTGGGCGAGTCTGTTACACTGTCCACCCTGCTAAGTTAGTCTCGATCACCATTGCATCAGTGTGAGGGTAATCTCTTAATTTCATGTCACTGGAATCAAAGGTTATTGGGATGTGAGACCATCGGCCGAATTTGTGCGGTCCTTCGATGGCTACATGATGTACTCTTCGAGCATGTTCTTTCTTTTGCCTCTTGTTGTCATGATCTTCGTTGGAGCCTCCGGTGATAGCTAGTATCACACCGAAGGTTGATGTTGGGTTGTTGATGGTTGTCTGGGTTTGGGCTTCGGATTTGACAGGTTGGGGGCTGGCAGGGCCGGTACTAGTGGTGGTGTTGGTGGTAGAGTGTTGCTCACTTGCTGGTTGGTTTGGGTTTGAGGGGTTGTTGGGAATGTGATAGTGTATGGCACGTTTTGGCATTGAGGAAAAGAGGTTGGTTGATATGAGGTGTGGTTGTAGTGTGGGTGTTAGGAGTAGAAAGGTTGGTGCGAGGGTAAGCCATAGTTTATGGGAGTGTACTGGTAGGGAGGTTGGGTTGGGTTGAATTTCGGCTTTCTGGTATGATTGATGGTTCTGTTTTCTGTTGAAGAGGCTCTTTTGGACTCCTGGTACTCTTTCCCTCTGGAGAAGCACTCGCATTGCTTTGTTGTGTGCCCCTTTCCTTGGCCACAAAAATGACAGTACATTTTGGCCGGGTCCCTCTGTTGGTTTCTTTGGTCAGTCGGGGGTGGAAATCCATGTGGGTTTTGGTTGCCCGAAGGATGAGTGCCTTCTCTCTGGTCTTCGATTGGATTTGCCTTGTTGATCGCTCCAACGTTGCTCTGATCTTGGCGAGGGTTGTTCTCTCTCGCTTGGGGCCTCTGCTGTGGCTTCTGCTGTGACCTTCGAGCATCGGACTTTGCCCAGAAATCCATGTCCGCTCTACAGTACCTTTCCATTGTATCGTGAAGCTATTCGATTGTGTTTGCTGGTTTTCTGGCGAACTTTGATGAACATGGGCCTGGGCGCAGGCCGCTGACTGCAGCGAGGATCACGGCCTCATCGGATATTCCCGGAGTTCTTGCTCTAATCTGGATGAGCCTTCGCCAGTAGTCTTGCAACGGTTCACGCTCTTCTTGTTTGCAGTTGAACAGCTCGATGGGGTTTGATGGGGCTACTATGATGCCCTTGAAGTTTGTGCAGAGTCTGTCTCTGAGGTTGGCCCAGGAATCCACCGTTCCGGGGCAAAGGTTGCTGTACCAAGTCTGCGTGATGTCACGAAGGATGATTACGAAAGACTTCGCCATTGTTGACTCATCTCCTCCTGCTGCGGCGACTGCCGCTTCAGAGCTCATTATGAATTGGCGAGGGTCAGTGAGTCCATCGTAACGGGGCATATTTTGTGGATTGTAGAATGGTGGCCAGGGTTGGGTTTGCAGTATCTGGGAGAGTGGTGATCTTGGGTCGTAGGGCATCTGGTGCTGTTGGGCCCTTCGTTGTACACGAAGGTTTGGCTCTCGCTCTTCTGGGTAAAGTTGCGAAAATTTGGTGGTGGTGGGGGTGGTGGTGGCTGATGAGCGTCGCCCTGTCCCTCCCAACATTCTCCTCTCGAAGCGGCGGCATTTGCCTGTCATTCCAGTCCTCGGCTTCGGCCTCAGTTGCTGCGAGGGACTCCTCCATTCGGCGAAGCAGCTCTCTTGCTTCATCCGCCTTTTGCCTGATAAGGCGCAGCCGGTTCTGCCTTTCAAGCTGGTCCAGACGCCTCTTCTTCTCCTGCAACTCGGCTTGAAGTCTCTCTAAAGCCTCGAGGCCCAACTCCTCATCTCCTTCCCCATCTCCTCCAGAGGTATGCGGGTGTAGCTGTGATATCGGCCGAGTGTGAGGGCCCGAGACCTCCGTCCCTGGAGCAACTTCTTCTGTTTCCGAGGTTACTACATTCTCTTCCACAGGCTGGATTATCGCCGTGGCCTCTCTGGTCATGCGAGGGTCTCTGATTGAGGGCGCTCTTCTGTTTCCTGCCATTCGTACCATTCTCCCCACGGACGGCGCCAAACTGTTGGAAACACACTTGCCCTACCTCCGCTCACGTGCAGGGGAGTGGCGAAGGTGGCCAATCGTCAGAACCGAACGAAGGTACAAAGAAAACGGGAACAGTGATGTTGTGGTTCTATTCCCGAAAATTGTCTCCATTACACTGTTTACCCTTTGGTATTTATAGGTGATACCAAAGGGCGCAGACCAAATTACAAAGGGTACAAGAAAGATTCCTCTGCGCTATACAACGGAAGGGCAAAATCGTACAATCACACAACCGGAAGGGCAAAATCGTATAAGCACACAACGTACTGAAACCCTAGCTTGCTCTCCTCATGCATCTGCCGCCACCCGGCTCGCATTTACCCTCGCGAGAACGCGAGGGTTGATCTCCGGCTCGCGGAATCATCCCTCCAATCGCGAGGTCCGCGTCCGCTCGCCATTCGTGGAGCCTGAGCCTCCCGGCGAGGGCATGTGGGACGCGCGAAGGTCGCTTTCAATGTTCTGCATGCCTTTAACCTACAAGAATTGTTAATCATCCCGAGGGCCGGGCCAATGCTCGAGGGTTAGAAAAAGGGGCCGAGGGGCTTATCAGGCGACAAGGGTTTATCAGGCGACGAAGGTTTTCTCAAAGGGAAACAGGGCATTTGCGAGGGTCGCTTTCTGACTCAGCCCGCGCGATGTCACTGCCGAGGGTTCTTTCCCCCAACACCAACAGTTGATTTTTTGCCACTTTTTTGTCACGCTATATTGGGCGACATGCGTCCGCCTGG
Source organism: Coix lacryma-jobi var. lacryma-jobi (assembly GCA_009763385.1). Classification (NCBI taxonomy): domain Eukaryota; kingdom Viridiplantae; phylum Streptophyta; class Magnoliopsida; order Poales; family Poaceae; genus Coix; species Coix lacryma-jobi. The sequence continues at coordinate 12,741,586 of CM019831.1, read as the reverse complement.
TGCTTGTGCCGCCGCCTCCTGCCATCGCATGTTCCTGTTGCCTGCTTCTGGCTTTAGCCATCACGTGTTTGCTGCTGCCGTAGCTTTGCCGACTTCTGCCTCGTTCATACCTCTGTAATGGTAATGAGCTAGCAGTAGTAGGCGATGCAGTAGCTGAGCAGCGACAGAAGCCGATCAGGCATCAGCTTTTGCTGCCGTATAGAACTGCAGCAGATCAGAGCCATATGCAGTGCCGTCCTGCTGGAGTGCTGGTCAACAACGATGACGATCAGTTTATGCTTTTGACTCACCCTAGGCACTTTTTACCCGATAACCGCAAACCGAACCGAACCGCACCAAACCGCACCGAAATATCGGTCTATTCGGTTTTTGGTTACGGGTTCGGTTTTGGTTTTTGCGTTGTTTGGTGTGCGGCTTCGGTTTCGGTTTTGGTGTCAAACCGAACTGCATAACCGAAACAACCGAAGTATAGTATTTGGATAATAGAAATTATGTCCGTCCGTCTCCAACTCTCTATGGTCCATGCGACCATCCAGCATTCCAGCCCACCACGGCCCATCCGAACAGCCCACCATAGGCAAGGCAAGTCGGGCAATCGGCAAGGCACCCGCGGCCGACTGACCGCGATCCCATTTCTGAACTCCCGAAGCCGAACACCCAAACCCTAACGGCGGCGCGGCGCGGCGCGACGCTCGCCGAGGACGGGGCGGCGGCTCAGCGCTCGGCAAGGACGCGGCGGCGGCTCGGCTCGGAGCTCAGCGGGGACGGGTCGGCGGCGCGGCGGCGGCTCGACGCTCGACGGGGATGGGGCGGCGGCGCAGCGCCAGTGGAGGCGTGAAGCCAGCAGGGCTCGGCGCTCGGCGGGGACGGGCGGCGGCGCGGCGCCAGTGGAGGCATGGACGGCCAGCAGAGCCCGGCGCGCGGCGCTCGGCGGGGACGGGCCGTGCAGCCCATGGAGGCATTATGTTCGGTTATTACGGTTGCAAACCGAAAACCAAATTTACAAACCGAAACCAAATTTTGCGGTTTTCGTTTTTTTTTATAACCGATCGATGGTTACAAGCTGGAAACCGAATTATTTTTAACTGAACCGAACCGAACCGAATTATCGGTTATAACCGAACGCCCAGGGTGACTTTTGACAGCCGTGAAGGACTCGGTGCTGTGCGAGAAGGGAGGCTGATGGCGCGGCAAACTACGATGCGCAACGACGAGTCTGCGCGCAAATATACGCATTGAGGGAGGATTTTTCCCACGTTTCTAAAAATGGGATCTTTTTCCCAAAAAAGATGAATGAGGAATAAAGATGGGGAACTCTTGGTGATGCTCGGATTAAGATGATACATGACCGACGAACGGATCAAAAGAGGTTGTTGCCCTGATAAACTATGGACACTTGAGTTGTTTCGATGGTTCCAGTTGCCTATGGTGGAATATTTATGTCAAAATAACACCATCGGTTAGTGTCGACGAAATATGGTCGGCAGTCTACCGAGGGGTATGCCCAAGGTAGTAGATTAGACGGCGGAAGCGTGCGAGACGTCTGCAAAGCGTAAACACAGGGACGAGAGACGGCGATTTAGACAGGTTCGGGCCGGCAAGTCGCCGTAATACCCTACGTCCTCTGTTCTGGTGGCTGGTTTGTATTGCTGGATTGGAATATGACGTGAGTTTGGAGGGAATCCCTGCTCGCCTTATATAGAAGGAGAGCAAGGTTACAACTTGCCGAATCCTAATAGAGCAAGGTTACAACTTGCCGAATCCTAACAGATTACAATCGGTTCCTTTTGGCAAGGAATCTGGGTCTATTTATCTCGATCTTCCTTGTCGAGCAAGTTGTCAGGAGAGTCCTTGGCGACTACGACAGCCTGGTCGCGAGTCGCAAGGCCTTCTGGTTGGGCCGTAGTCGCAGAGTAGCCCAAGTCATGCCATGAGGGTATATAGGTGTAATATCCTCATAGTTAGCTTATGAAATAATCATTATTATATGCATAAATGGATGGTCGAAAATAGAGTATGTACACAAGTAGAGAGATGTCCTTCAGTTCTGGTTGGGAATCACTAAAGCCCATCTCAGGAGAAAAAGTAAATGAAATCCTAGGGAGACCTCTCTTACAGTGTGTGAGATTTGAACCCAGTACGTCTCGCCTCGTGCATAAACTCCTTACCAACTCAGTTGTACATGACATGTGATAGAGTTTTGTACACTATCCTTTTGAATTAATTTATGAGGGACCTTTAGTCCCGGGTGGGAGACCACTAACTGAGACTAAAGGTCACCTGTTGGGACATCATATCTCATCTGTTGGGACAACTAACCTTTCGCTAATCTCTGACTTTCACTTCCCATGTGCGAAGGTCTCATATTACAAACTGTTTTACAAAATTCCACTTTTTGCAATACTTCAAAACTCTTATGTGATTATACAATTTATCGAAACATACATGCACGATGACATAATATGTGAAGCCCCTCTCATTATTAATTGACTTTGCAGGGATCCAATTATCTATTTTGGCTTGTGCCTTAAATATCACATTTTTGCTATGAAAATGCTCAGATTATCTTCGCACTAATTTCGTACAAGTACTTATCATAAATACACCAAGCATACGCATTCATCATACCATCACATTGCACATTCATGCTGCATACCAAAGCTCACTTCACACTCCGAAAGACAAAAGAGACAAAGAGGGAGGTCACAAACTTTCACAACCAAACCTCACTTCGCCCTCCAAAAGACAAGGAGGACGAAGAGGGAGGTCCAAATTAAGTACCCTCGCAAAGAAACACGCGAAGGGCTTAAATCTTATGATTCCTCATTATATGAAAATAACTTTGTTTTGCATAACTACTCGCTTGAACTCAACTTTCACAATGCAAAGCAAGTCAAATGTTTCCCTCGGAAATCTTATCGACTTCATATTGGTTACGGAGATTCCCTTGTAGGTCTTCAACTTGTCCACAAGGGAAACTTTGTGGCCAACAAAAAATATGATCTACGACTTCATCAACAGCACCCTCGCCAACTCCGTGCCGAGGGGCTCACCATCGACCTCGCAACATCAACTGCAACCTCGCCGACTCTGTGCCGAGGGGCTCGCCATTGACCTCGGCAACATCAACTGCACCCTCGCCGACTCCGTGCCGAGGGGCTCACCATCGACCTCGGCGACATCAACTGCACCCTCGCCGACTCCACGGCAAGGGGCTCGCCATCGACCTCGGCAACATTAACTGCACCCTTGTCGACTCCACAACAAGGGGCTCGCCATCGACCTCGGCGACATCAATAGCACCCTCGCCAACTTTGTGCCGGGGGGCTCGCTATTGACCTCGGCGACATCAACAACACCCTATCTGACTCCACGGCAAGGGGCACGCCATCGACCTCGGCGACATCAACTACACCCTCGCCGACTCCATGGCAAGGGGCTCACCATCAACCTTGGCGACATCAACTGTACCCTCGTTGACTCCATGACAAGGGGCACAAGTCCTCAGCCCACTCATAAGCACCAGCCAATAGGGGCTAGGGGTGCGTTGGGGGGCACTTCAACCTGAAGAACATGTCTTGGCCGCTGCTCATGAGCCAAAAAAGGCAGACCTTGCTAACTGCGGCAACTGCTCCATCAACATCTACCTCGATAAATGTGTCATTATCAACCCTCGGTGGGAACTCTAGCATCTAGCCACGTCCGGCGACCACATCTGCCTGAATGATTGCTTTCGCTGCTACGACCACTTCTGCTACAGAGTTTTTCTCCCTACAAGACGAAGACCCTCGCAGGAGCCGAGTCAAGCGAGAGCTAGGTCACCGACCTCCACAATCGACAAGTCACCATCATTATTAGGCCTCCGACCTTTATTGGTGAAATGCTTATTTCTCTAGGAATACCCGTCGAAGCCTGAGATAGGCTAGGGAATTGTACTATTGGGCCCTTTTTCCTATTCTTTAGCAACTAGGTTTTGTTGTGCCAGCCAAAGCCTAGTGGCTAAGGGCCTACTGTTGGGGGTAGAGGCAGCGGAGCCTGCTCCCCTCCTTGTAAAAAGGCCCAGCGCCTAATTAGCCCAGGGACCTCCTTGTAAATAAATGAACTATGAGGGGTGCGGAGGAAGATTATTCCTCCCACCGCCCTTATAAATAGAACTTAAGAGGCTCCTCCATCGGGGCCTCCGGGGCCTAGTCCGCTCTCTCTTTCCCTTGTGTGAGTAAGTCTTCTAGATTACCCTCACCTCCGATGGGGTTTGAGCGAAGGACTTCATCTCAACACTCTCTCCATCCCAAATTATAAGTCAGTCCAAGAAACTTTGAAAGTCAAAGTTTTCAAAGTTTAACCAAATTTATATAATAAGATAATAACATTTATGATGTGAACTAAGTATAATTAGATTCTTTATTAGTTATATTTTAATAAATATACCTATCTGATGTCACAAATTTTCGTGTTTCTCTCTATAATTTTGGTCCTCTCCAAAATTCTTAGAACGACATATAATTTGGGTCAGAAGGAATATTATCTTATTATATAAATTTAGTAAAACTTGATAAACTTTGATTCTTCAAGATTCTTGGAATAACCAATTTAGGATATAAAATATTTTTTGAAGAAACTCTTGGACATGTTCTTATTAGCATGTGTTGTCTTTTTTTATTATAAAAATAATAAAGACGAGAAGAAACAAGGAAAAATGGAAAAAGAAACCTAAAAGGCATCCTATGAATCTCATCGTCGTCATCATAATCCAGTCGGATTCTTAACGCGTCATATTTTTTTTCCTCATATATATTACGTCAACCGTACAAGAAAAAGTCTAAACAAAACGAATGTGCTACTATCTTTCCGTAAGTCATGACATATAGAGATGTCTATGTTTTAAGCATCCGACATTACAACTTACTTGAAACCTTCTCAATTTTTTACCACAACCTCCACATGCGATAACATGACGTCTCGACAAGTTTCGTGATTTTCGGACTTCGTTTGAATTTTATATAATTTAAATACACTTTCCCCACAAGTACCTCGTCATGTCATGTCCATAAGATGCTCGAAATTTCATGTAAGTTCCTAGACACGGTGTTGTTTCAGGGCCAAATCACTGAAACAACAGGTTGTCGCGCGAACGATTACACAAGATGAAGACGAAAGTCGGACTTCTTGACGAAGATCAATGGGCGATTTTGTAGAATGAACAGTCCTCTCTCCCACCTACGGAGAGACGGGGATATTTATATTAATCCAAACTGAGGTTGCAAGTACAAGGAGTGCCCTCTCAACCACTCCACTACAATTACAATGATGCCCCTTCCAACTACTCTACGGTTTTTTCATTCCCCCGAGCCTAAGGGGCACCATCGTGACTCCACTTGTTGGCGGACCCGGGCCCGCACGGCCCCTTCCTCCGACTGGTGGGCCTCCTTCCCTTGACCCAAGCTTCCAACAACCTGCGAAAAACAACATGACATGGGCAAGGAGAAAGACGAAAACGCACTCTTGGCCACGCCCCGCTCTTTCGCGCGAAAGGCGAACGCTCGCGCGGGCGCACACCCCCTGCTAGCTTTCACCTGAGCTCTCTTTCGCTCTCCCTGGAACTCTTCGCCACACTTTCGCACGAAAGTGTTGCTCTTCCTTGGCAACGTGGTTTCGCTCGAAAGCCGGCCCGGACGGAGCGACTTTGGGCCCTTGGGGCACTAGCCCACACGGACGACCGACAAAACCTCTCTGCGGCGAAAACGGGTACCTCCGGCACGGGCTACCGTCCTAACACACGGCATCAACATACACCAAATATTATGAATATCATTTTTTAAACGACCAATTTCGATTATTCCATGCACATGTAGTTCAAATTTAAAATATTCCATAAAATTCAACGAAACAAAAAAGCTAACGAAATATATCAAAAGAAGTCAAAACTGTCCCAAATTTGAATAGGGAATTTTAAATAATGTGGGAAGGCCTAAAAATAGGTCAAAAAAACAAAAAAAAATTGCCGTGTACCACCGGTGCCTAGCACTCGGTAAAGAGGGTCATTGCCGAGTGCCATGTCATGACACTCAGCAAAGTTAGCTTCTTTGCCGAGTGGCTCTACCTAACACTCAGCAAAAGACCCTCTTTGCCGAGAGCTAGGACTAGCACTCGGTGAAGAATTTTTTTTTTTTGAATTTTGACGGATTGGGCTGGCCGGCCGTCAAGTGGCACTTTTTTGAGAATGGAAGCTTTGTCCTATTGTCTGCAAATTCTTCTGATCCTAAAGGAAGTTTTTGACCCAGCTTTATAGATAAGAACCTAATAATACTTTGTTGGTATTATAAATGTTATTATTTTATTATATGTCCACATGCAAAGCTCAGGTGCGAAGTCTTATTTTTTTGTAAAACGTTTTTTAAGCCCACTGATGTGAACATGTACAGAGAAAGATCACCTATTAAATGGGAGAAAAAAAATCGATGACAGGGATCTTCGGAAGGAAAAAATGGAGACAGACTGAGAAAAAAAAATCACAAGACAATTCACATGATTTTTACTAGCGTTGTTGATGTCTCGATGACGGGAGATAAAGTGTCAACAGTTGAAGAAAACCAATGAGAGAAAAGACATAGGAATAGTCTAAGTGTGGATCCATATGCATTGTGAATAAATATCTATAATATAAATTGTATACTAATGATGCTTTGATTTTTTTTAGTATAGTAGATTGATTTTGGATAGTCTATATAAGATTGTTAGCGTATTTTGTTCGAGTTGGAACACTCAAATTTTATTGTAATCAGAGTCGTAATGCATAAAGCGTCAACATGTGTGTTTATCGATCTTGAGGGTGTGTTTAGTTCCGAGAAATATTTGGATTCTGCACTCTAGCACTTTCGTTGTTATTTGACAAACTTTATCCAAATATGGACCAACAAGACTCAAAAGATTCGTCTTGACATGTAGATACTAAAAGTACAATCAATTATTATTTTTATCTACATTTAATGTTCCATGCATACAGCTAAAGATTGATGTGACGGAGAATCTAGAAATATTTGGGGAAAGTTGGCGAAACTAAACAAGGCCTGACTATATTTGTCCCTTGACTCGCATGCCTTCACTAAAATTTTGATGTCCGTTTACTTGTGGCTCTTAGCCCCTGCTTGATGATAAACGACATGCACTAAAGTTGAGATAGCGGAGTGGACAACATCGTGTGTGTTTGTTACTTTGGGCAAGCTTGGATCGACGCGTCAACATCCTCAGCGCTCGGTGTCGCAATGGAGCCGTGGACTGCGGATCGATGATTGCCCTAACATGGTCTCACAAGCACAGCCTGCATCGACTATATACGTTAAAGAAGTCCGACTGCTTACCAACATCATGTTGGTCAGTGAAGCATAACACGTCCGGCAATTAAAATTGTGTCTTAATTCGATCCAATAGGACATTGTCATCTCATATATTCATACAAACAGTAACTATATTAGGATATCACAGTCAATTATAGCTTTAAAATTATATAGAAAAAATAAATCTAATTAAATATATAGAATTTTCATAATCATATTTCCACAGGCTATTATTTACTAGTACTATAAAAAATAACAAAGACGGGAGAAGCAAGGAAAAAAAAAAGGAGAGACCTAAAAGTCATCTATGAATCCCATCGTCGTCATCGTGATCTAGCCGGATTCTTAATGCGTTTTTCCTCACATATAATATTAGGTCAACCATACAAGAATCTGAACAAAACGCATTCAAGGTGTGCACAACAATCTCCTGATTCCAGGTCCATCTAGCGCAAGGAAACTAATGCGCTGTTCTTCTCACCGATCCAGGGAAAGAAGATCTACTCCCAAGTCCTGATCGACCGATATGTCGAGTTCAGTCGCGCCTGCCCTGTCGGCGGCGGTGGCAACAGCAAGTCGATGAGCGCGTCGACCATCGTCGTCGGCGGCGCCGTGGAGGGGTCGCACGTCCTCACCATCCATGGCTACTCCCGGCAAAACGGATTCGGCAACAGCGATCCCTCCAAATCTGACATGTTCAACATCGGCGGCCATACCTGGTACATCACGTACTACCCCCAAGGCTTCCAAGTTCCCAACGCCGACTACATATCCCTGTTTCTTACACTGGCCGAGACAACCGATGCGCTAGTCAAGGTACATCTAGGGTTCAGCTTGCTCGACCACGCCGGAGATCCAGTGCCACCCCACGTCTTGGCGGCGGACTTCGTCTTCACAACCTACGTGACGTTAGGGTTTCCTTTCTTCATGGAGAGGAAGGCCTTGGAGGAGTCGCCCTACCTGAAAGACGACTGCTTCAGAGTCAGATGTGATATCACTGAGAAAAGCCATGGCAGCAGCACACATGCCGGGGAGCTCATCCCCGTGCCACCGTCAGACATGCACCATCACATGGGCGGCCTACTGTCGTCGCAGGAAGGGGTTGATGTCACGTTTGAGGTCGACGGCGAGACGTTCGGCGCGCATCGGCTCCTGCTCGCGGCACGGTCGTCGGTGTTCAAGGCGCAGCTCTTGGGGGCCATGAAGGAGAACACCATGAGACGCATACGGATCGATGACATGGAGGCGAGCGTGTTCAAGGCCATGCTGCACTTCGTCTACAACGACTCCCTTCCTGCGATAGACAGGGACGACATGCCGGCAATGGCGCAACATTTGCTTGTAGCAGCGGATAGGTATGGGTTGGAGAGGCTAAAGGTCATCTGCGAGGACAAGCTTTGGTACAACATCTGCACAAGCACGTTGGCAACTACACTGGTACTTGCCGATCAACATGGTTGTCAACGACTCAAGAAGGCATGTTTTGAGTTTCTGAAGACGAGTAGAAATCTTAAAGGGGTCATGGAGAGTGATGGCTTCCAACATCTGAAGAGCAGCTACCCCTTTTTCCCGATGGAGCTGTTTGCAGAATTTTTCCTGGCCTAACTATTCAGCCTTAGCCTAGTAATGTATGTGGACCCTCTTTTAAATTGTCTTACTAAGGCTTTTGGTAGGCTTAGCTAGGAGACAGAGTCCAAAATAGTGGTTTCACTCGTTCATATATGATATATAGTCCATGCTGAGAATGGAGATGCGGATGGAAGCTCTATCATATAGGGCCTAAAGATGTCTCAAAAAAAAAATAGGGCCTAAAGATTAGTAAACTTGGTGTATAAGGCCGGAACTCACAATGCAGACTCTACCATGCATAGAGTGTAAGCCTATTTATTACCTCGAAGATATCGTAGACTTTTAGAGTCTTAGTTTTCTCCTTTTGTCTTCAATAAATATACTGTCATCGGAAAAATACTATAAATAGAAGAGTAACAAATAGACTTAAACTTTATGGTAGAGTGTAATGTGAGTGTCCTAATGCTTTTGGTTCTTTGGAAAAAATGGAAAAAAAATATTGTATTGTTGTGCAAACTTTCTCGACGTGCTTAGTAAGATGACATTGAGCATTGAGAACCCCAAACCCATGTGCTGCGCCAAAGGTTCGGGTTTGACCATCTTCGAGTTTGTAGACGGTCAGTAGAAAGTTTGCTGGATTTTGGTAAGCTAGCCACGCAAAAAAAATTGTATTTCGTGGGAACCTGTTGACGTCGGAAATTATCCGAATCACACACCAGCAGGTCTAGAACGCCCGAGGAGGTTGTAGATCAACCTGAGACAGCGAAGGCCCTGGCTAAACCAGCGAAGACCGATCTAGAGACCGGTCTAAGTTGATCTAGGGTTTTTAGAGCCTCAAGTTGGTAACTCTAGAACTCCTCCCGGGAAGACCCGTTAGGGAGAAGCACGTAGAGGTTGTCCTAGGACCAGCAAGGCCGCCTAGAACACCGTCGAGTCTCGCCGGGAGACGCTCCGAACAGCAGGATAGATGGGAAAAGGGGTAAAAGGGATAGTAGATTGATTTGATCGATTGGTGTTGGATGCCTCAATCGGCCATGATCCTCTCATATATATAGAGGGGGTTGGTCTTATCCCAATAGGAAACACCTCTAGATACAATCTCCATGTTTCCTGTCCGGACTCTATCAAAATATAGAATCCAATCCGGACACAATAAGGTAACCCTGATCTCGCCAATTCTCGGATTGACCAGATCGGTTTAATGGACTTTATCGGCCCATATTGATTAACAAAATGTCCTTTACAAGAGAAGGACCCACATATTAGTGTCGGGCTCAATATTTATCACAACTATAAGGCCTCTGACCAGCATCACCTGGTCGGACATAGCAGGACTGGTCGGCAGTCTAAACAATCAGGCCTATTCAGCTTAAAACATGACCAGGCCCCCTTAACTTAGAAAATCCGACCTTTCAATATTAAAAGACAAATTCGGTTCTAATTTTGTAGGCCGAATACTTCTTCTAAATTCATATTTATCAGTGACACTTTTGAGTGTCCACATATGCCCCCCTGTTTTTAGGTGATCCTTAGTAGAGCCTAAAAACAAACCGAATGACAACGATGTCCAACTCATCGGTTACTCGGTAAAAATATCCTGACTATTTTTTGTTCTAAGGGCGATACATGTATCGGCCACTGCTTGGAAAGCACTCAGGCTTCTTGCCAAACACTAGGAAAGTATTTTTTTCAAATACCTCCCGTTTATTGCCCTTGGGAGACTTTCACCTTGTAACGTCTCTAGCATATATGCATTCCCAAATATCACTTTGATCACTTTATAAGGACCCTCCCAACTCGGCGACCACTTGCCAAACTTATTGCTTCTCGATCCAAGCGGTAATATAGTTTTCCATACCAATTCTCCCACTTGGAACGATTTGCTTCTCACCTTCTTGTTGTAAGCTCTGGCAACCCGGGCTTTGTCTTTCTCCATCTCCTTAAGAGCTTTTAATCTTTTATCAATCATTTCATCAATGTTGTCCATCATGGCATCATGATACATAATAGCAGTTAAATCATTCTGTTTAGCTAGTCTATATGCATCCAGATTTACTCGACCCGGGTAACACTGCTTCCTGTCCATATACCAGCTCGAAAGGAGTAACTTTCGTAGCACCATGTCTTGACACACGATGAGCCCATAAAGCCTCGGACAAAACCTCATGCCACCTCCTTGGGTTGTCCTCAATCTTCTTTTTGATAAGCTTGATCAAAGTCTTGTTAGTAGACTCAGCTTGGCCATTAGCTTGAGCATACTATGGAGATGAATTGAGCATCTTTATCTTATATAATTCGGCAAAATCCCGTACCTTTAGAGATAAAAGATGTTCCTTGATCTGTAGTCAATGTTTGTGGTATACCGAATCTATGTATAATATGCTCAGTAATAAACTCAATCACCTCCTTATGTGTCATATTCTTCAAAGGCACCGCTTCAGTCCACTTAGTGAAGTAATCTGTATCAACCAGAACAAAATGATGTCCTTTTGAAGACGGGGGATGAATTTGGCCAATGAAGTCTAGCCCCAACCACGAAAAGGCCACGGTTTGATAATAGGATGAAGCATAGCAGCAGGCGCAAGTTGTATGTTTCCAAACCGTTGACACTCTTCACATCCTTTGTAGTAACGAAAACAATCGGCTATCATCGTGGGCCAATAAAACCCAGCTCTTCGCAACAGCCACTTCATCTTCGGCGCCGATTGATGTGTACCACAAATACCTTCATGAACTTCTCCCATAGCTACCTTTGCTTGATCAGACCCTAAACACTTAAGTAATAAGTCTTCGGCAGTCCTCCGGTAAAGCTCATCATTGTGCAGCACATATTTAAATGCACTTCACCGAACACTTTGATCAACCTTAGCACTCGGATCATTGAGATATTTTATCAAGGGAGCCCTCCAATCTTCTAAATCAGTCCCACTTTCATTAGAACTTGATTCGGACCGATTTAGAGTTCTTTTAGACAAATTAATCATTCCGTGATCGACCAGGTCAATTGGATGAATCAACTGTCTGGATTCACAAACAGCCTGGTCGACTATAGTACTTACCCAACCACGCTTAACATGTACCTGGTCTCCGGGGTTAAAGAACTGAAGTGGTTTTAAAACAAGCTGGTCGGCCACGTGAGCCGAAATATTTCTGCATGCTGTTGCCTCGGTTTATATGAAATTGTGTACTATGATTACTATAACCAGATTATGCCTGCTGAGCTAACATGTTTAGCTTTATGATTTTCATGCCTTGGTACATGCCGAATCTGGAATTCGGTGAAATGAGTAATGAATCAAGGCACATGTCAAGGTAAATATTTAACGATCCCTCTAAGCATTGAAACTCACCAGCAACTTGTTGTACTACTAACAGGGAATCGCCATAAGCCTCAACATGTCTAACCTCCATGGAACGTAAATTTCTAAACCGAATAACAGAGCTTCATATTCGGCTTGATTATGGTGCAAAAATAATCCAATCGGCTTAGCATTTCGAATTCTGCGCCACTAGAAGAAATAATGACCACACCAACTCCTTGACCTTCTTACAAGCCGATCCATCAAATAAAGTTTCCATGGAGTAAAAGTAAAATAACTGATTTCATCCTCTAACTAATCCATGCTCAACAATGAAATCGGCAAGAACTTGACCCTTCAAAGTCTTTAACGGTTCATATGTCAAGTCAAACTCAATCAATGCATACGCCCATTTGCCAATCCTTTCTCTAAGGATAGGCCAATATAACATGTGCTATAATTACATCGGCCTGGCATGCAACAACACATGTACTAGATAGTAAATAGTGTCTCATTTTAGCACAAGAATAGTACAAGGATAAGCATAATTTCTCAATATGGGCGTACCTTGTCTCGGGATCAAGAAGACGGCGACCAATATAAGCAATTACGTACTCTTTATCTCCATCTTCTTGTGTTAAGACAGCTCCAATAACCTTTTCTTCGGCGGCGACATATAATCGAAAGGGGACTCCTCTCTTGGGTGCCCGAAGAACTGGTGGAGATGATAAATATTCCTTTATCTTTTCAAACGCCTCTTGTTGTTCTGCCCCCCAAGTGAACTCAGTCTCGTTCTTCAGCTTTAATATCGGGGTAAAGTAATAAGAATTTTCCTGGACAAGTTTGCAATAATCTCCTCAAGTAGTTCACCTTTCCCAAGAACTTCTGCAAGTCCTTTTTACATGTAGGCGCTTGAACTTTCTTGATCTTTTCTATCCTTTTAGGATCAATCTCTATGCCTTTGTCGTGAATGATAAACCCTAAAAACTTCCTAGCCGATACACCAAAAGCACATTTTAGTGGGTTCATCTTCAAACCATAGCGGCGTATTCTCTCAAACGCTAAACGCAAATCGGCCAGATGAGACACATGGGTAGCCGATTTAATCACAATATCATCAATATATACTTCCATGACTATCCCAATCAAATCATGAAAGATCAGATTCATAGCGCGTTGATAGGTAGCACCTGCATTCTTTAAACCGAATGTCATTACAACCCATTCGAAGAGACCAACAAACCCAGGACAAATAAAGGCCGTTTTGGACATGTCTTCTTCGGCCATGAATATCTGATTATAACCAGCATTGTCATCAAGAAAACTGACAACCTGGTGTCCTGAAGCATCATTGATCAACATGTCGGCTATAGGCATAGGGTATTCATCTTTAGGAGTGGCTCTATTTAAATCTCTAAAATCAATGCAAACCCTTATTTTCCCAGTGTCGTTCTTCTCCACGGGCACAATGTTAGAGACCCACTCCGCATATCTGCATGGTTGGATAAATCCCGCTTGCAATAACCGATTAATTTCCTCTTTAATCCGGTCATATATTGTAGAATTAAAGCGGCGAGGATGCTGTTTGAATGGTCGGAATCCCGTCTTGATAGGAAGCCGATGCTCAACAAGTTCCCGACTTAATCCAGGCATCTCTGTATAATTCCATGCAAAGCAATAAAAAAACTCATTTAATAGGGCGATTAATCTTAGCTTATAATCGGCCTCAAGATTTTGATTTACAAAGGTCGGCCTTGGTACAGAACCATCCCTAATATCTATTTGTTCCAAAGGGTCGGTCGACGTAAAACCTTGGCCAACTTATTGAGCTCATCAAAATCATCAATAGCTTTCCAAGTATCGGTCTCATGAGCCCGATATGTTCGACACGATGCTTTAGCCAATCAATATTAACATCCATAAAATTACATGGTAATGTTGAACCGATTGTCAATCGGCTTTAAAGACACCAGTACAAACCCTCCTTAGTAACACTAACAAATTAAAAATCAGAAAGGTCCTGACCAGATAAACAAGCAATAGTATCATGCCCCCTGAGCAAAGGAGTATCGGCCATGGCTACATAGGCCGATGAATCTGAGTGCACCACCTCAACATCGTCTCCTACCCATTGGATAAGAAACTGATGTAGGCTAGAAGGTATGCACCGATTAGCATGAATCCAGTCGCGCCCAAGTATAAAGATTGTAACTACCTTGTATGTCGCGACGAAGAGAAAGCAGTGGCCAAAGTCTTGCTCCCAACAGTCAGCTCCATGGACGCGACTCCTTTGGCCGGAATGGGATCTCCTCCTCCGACTCCGGTGATAGTCATGTTAGTTTTGATCAACTCTTCATCGGTACCGCCGAGCTTCTGATAAAGCGAGTATGGCATCAAGTTTACGATTGCCCCGCTGTCGACCAGCATTTTGTGGACTGGCGTACCATTCATATGACCTTTATATGCAGTGGTTTGAAATGATTGATGGATTCCTCTGGCTTCTGGAATACAGCTGTCTGTGTAGCGAAGTTAAACTCCGTCGCTATTGAATCATCTCCGACCACATAGTAGTCGGCTGATAAGTAAACTACATTGACCTCCGCCCTTTCTAGTGAAGGCTCATAGTCCACCATCTCCTCATCTTGTTCTTCAGGTAATTCATTGTTGGTCGCAGCAACACCAGCAGAGGAAACAGGGCTACTAAGAAGCGAGCCTAATCCCAATGGCGCGTTAGGAACCGATTCAGTCCTGGATTCTAGTCGAGACAGCTCGGCTCCTAGTCCAGTAGTAGTTCGTTCAACTTGCTCGACTATCAAACTGGTCGGCATCTGTCCTGAGGTGGTCAGATCGGTGTCTGACCTGATTGACCTTGAAGCCACTTGAGTAGATTCGGCGTTCAAACCGGTCGTTCCAGGATCTGACCTGTTTGGTTCTACGATTGTTAAAGTCGGCTTTTGATTACAAGCCGGCTCTTCACCTCCTCGCTTGCCTTGAGGGAAAGTAGGGTGTGTCGAGTTAAATATATCTTCCCTCATTTTATCGAGCCGCTCCTTCCTTTGCTTGTTGCAGCGGGCCCTCTGCAGCTTCCTTCGCTGAGTCTTAGTCAAACCAGGAGGACACCATCTGGGCTGCATGTACATGGGATCACGCTCGACAGGCTTTTCTACCTCCGCCTCGACCGAAGTGTCTTGGACTTCTGATGCCTCTTCTGCAACTGGTCCTTCAACCGCCATCGGCTCAGGCTTGTTAACAAGAGGAACCTCCATGGACCCGATTGTAATAGTAGGAACTGGGTCAATTCTGGTCGAAGAGGTAACGGGGACACTCTGCACCTTCTTTGGTACATAGATCTGTCGCGTCTGTGTCTTCCCCGTTTCCTGAGAGTTTATCGTCTTTGTCGCGACTAGCTGATTCTGACTAGAGCTCGGTCGATCACCCAGATGATCGAACACTGAAACTCTTGCAGATTGATTAGTAGGCATTCCCCATCCTGATTGATAATACATAGGTGCCGGCATAGGGTAAGGTATCCACACCCCTTGAGGACCCCATTGTGGTGGTGGCGAAATAGGAGGAGCCCACTGATGATAATAAGGATTAAATTTCGGTGTCGGAGACGCCGCTCAGGATACCATCATCTGCTTGGACCTCTCGTCCCAACGCCTCGGAGGAGTGGATTCTCTCTTTTTTAAGGGCCGATTCTGGGAATCAGCCTTTTGTTGCTTGTATTTAGCCATGAGCTTATCAAAGGTGCATGGCTCTCTAGAAACTTTCCCGTTGCTCCTATCCTCATTTGTCTTCCAAGTTCCGACCTCAGGTTTCTGCGGGACAAATGTACGAACAACATGTGTTCTGGAAGAAGTAGGGTCTCCCCAACCAGCTAAACCGATTGCATCAGTCGATTTACCAGTCACACTGAGATTGGCAGAGACCGACTTGACCTGGTCGGTCCTCTGTATTAGCTACTTTGAAGATGACCCAGACTGGTCGGCCTGAGGGCCCGACCTGGTCGGTCTTTGTTGTGCCGCCCTGGTCTCAAAATACCTCTGTCTATGCAAGTGTCATGCTGACCCTGCAGTGATCGTGAGCTTGCTTTTGCCATCGTCACCCTTCTCAAGCACCACCTTGCGCCCCGAATCACTCTCAGTGTTCGGTGCAACCCGTGGTTCGCCGATGACAACATTCTTACCCTTGGTTGTATCGGCTTGCTCCGGACGAATCAGAATAGCAGGATTCCCTACTTCCACCATGTGAACTGGGAAGGGAGATGTATTAATCTGCATCTCAGTAAGACTCAATCGTCCTTCATTAAGGGCCGATTGAACCTATCGACGAAAAACATTGCAATCATTAGTGGCATGAGAGAAAGAAATATGATATTTGCAATAAGCCCTCTTTTCAATCGTCGGGCGATGGCAAAGCATAATTAATTTTAAGATAACCAAATTTAAGCAATTCATCAAATATTCGGTCGCATTTATAGAAATAAAAAGTAAACTTCACTTCTTCACCTCGATTCTTCTGAATCGGTTTAAGGGAAGGGCAAGTGACCAATTTATTCTATGCCGGCCAAAAAATCTCGGCGGCATAACAATCTTTGGACTCATCGTCGGGACTATCGGAGTTCATCTCAACCATGTGTACGCCCGACCGATGAGTCTTATGGGGATCATAAGGTTCTTTGAGGCGCGATTCTATTGAAACGGCCTTCTGTAACAACCGATTTACATTAAAGAACTCGTGATGTTCAAGTTTGTCCTTAATCTCCCGACGTAAACCAACGAGACATAGACCTGTTAGATCTCTGTTGGAGATCATTAGATGGAAACATCGGTTCTTGATTTCTTTAAAACGTTTAAAGAAGTCGACCACAGGCTCACTGCGTCCCTGCCGAACCGATGCGAGATGCGATAAACTAGTTTCCTGGACCCCATCATAAAAGTGATTATGTAACTTTTCTTCTAACTCGGCCCAAGATCCTATGGTGCATTCTGGTAGTGACGTAAACCAGGCGAAGGCCGTACCAGTAAGAGACAAAGGAAAATGTCGTACATTCATATAATCAAAAGTACTGGCTTCACCCATTTGTGCTAGGAACATGCTAACATGCTCCATAGTTGTTTTACTACCGTCACCGCTAAATTTATAAAAATCTGGTACCCTCCAGCCATCAGGTGCTTTCATGAAATTGAAGCATGAAGGATACAGTTTAGAATATGTGGTCCTAGTAGGTTTGAACTGGACCCCCAAACTAGTCTCAAGTGACCTAGTTATTTCCTCCTTAAACCGATTTATGGCTCGCCCAAAATCGGTGTTAGCAAGGTCGGCATTGTTACCACGCCTAGGATTGTAGCCTGGATGTTGTGGTGGATTGGGCAACATTGTTCCCTGTCCTCCTGAGGTCCTATTCGTCGTTGTACCCTGGTCGGTGCGTGTGGTCCGACCAGAGTTAGGATGAATATTGTTGGTAGTTGTCGATGTACCGGCTTCACCACGCCTGGTCTCAGTATACCCTAGATGCCCGAAATCGAGATGTGATGTCTGCCCTCTAAAGGAATTAAAAGGCATGCCGAACTGTGGTTGCCCAGTCGGGGCCTCGGGTTCGACAGTTTTACCTTCTAACTTATCCATGCGATCACTAAGTAATTTAAATGAATGCTGGATAGTATTGGTAAGAGTTTTCGAAGTATCAGCCAGCATTGCAGAATAGTTAGCATGGGTGGGGTAAGAATCTTCATGTACCTCGGTATTTACCTTGTCAGTAGTATCTTCAGCGGTTGTAGTCGATGTGGTAGGGATAATTTCGCTGAAGTCCGGCTCCTTGTCTTGCGTGACTCTGTCACGCCGATCCTTTGAACAACTCTCCAGGAAAGCCTTCAGGACGGCGTCAAGCTTAGCCTGCGCTTGTTGCTTCAACTCATCGGGGAGTTCGTCGATGCCCGCAGGACGGACGATGTTGTCTTTATCAGTAGCACCGTCTTTGCCGCCCATGTTGGTAGAGTAGATGATATTCAATCTCACCACGGAGTCGCCAAAAAGTGTGTTGACGTCGGAAATTATCCGAATCACACACCAGCAGGGCTAGAACGCTCGAGGAGGTTGTAGATCAACCTGAGACAGCGACGGCCCTGGCTAAACCAGCGAAGACCGATCTAGAGACTGGTCTAAGTTGATCTAGGGTTTTAGAGCCTCGTGTTGGTAACTCTAGAACTCCTCCCGGGAAGACCCGTCAGGGAGAAGAACGTATAGGTTGTCCTAGGACCAGCAAGGCCGCCTAGAACGCCGTCGAGTCACGCCGGGAGATGCGCCGCCGAACAGCGATGAGAGGGGAAAAGGGGTAAAAGGGATAGTAGATTGATTTGATGGATTGGTGTTGGATGCCTCAATCGGCCATGATCCTCTCATATATATATATATATATATAGAGGGGGTTGGTCTTATCCCAATAGGAAACACCTCTAGATACAATCTCCAAGTTTCCTATCCGGACTCTATCAAAATATAGAATTCAATCCGGACACAATAAGGTAACCCTGATCTCGCCAATTCTCGGATTGACCAGATTGGTTTAATGGACTTTATCGGCCCATACTAATTAACAAAATGTCCTTTACAAGAGAAGGACCCACATATTAGTGCCGAGCTCAATATTTATCACAACTATAAGGCCTCCGACCAGCATCACCTGGTCGGACATAGCAGGACTGGTCGGCAGTCTAAACAATCAGGCATATTCAGCTTAAAACATGACCAGGCCCCCTTAACTTAGAAAATCTGACCTTTCAATACTAAAAGACAAATTCGGTTCTAATTTTGTAGGTCGAATACTTCTTCTAAATTCATCTTTATCAGTGACACTTTTGAGTGTCAACAGAACCCATGTGCGCCAAACGAGATCATCAAACTAAGTGGAAGGTGGAACCAAGGAATTGTGCCATATGTGCTGAGTGTGGTGTATACTCTCCACTTGAGTTTAGTTTCCCCATGGTTTGGTGCAATGTATATCTGTGGACTGAAGAAACTGAAACTTTCTACTGTCTAAGTAGTTTAGGCCGAGAGGTGGACGGAAAAATAGATAAAATTTTGAATCATTAATAATTAAGTTATAGTAGATATAAATTAATCAAAACAGGAAAAAGATGAATACGATGCCATAAGCTAACCTAAGAACCATGTTGCTTCTTACTGATAATCTTTACTGATAGTCTCTGGCATAGGCGGACCCAGGAAATTTGACAAGCCCGAGCAACTAACAGAGTCTAAGTCTCTCACAACTAAAAAGACTAAACATGGGACAAAAGTTTGGTGCGGAAAAAATATCGCTTCACCGTCCTCTCGCTCCGTGCGAAAAATCCCCCCCTCCCCGCCTGACGCACTCTCTGAGCACCGACGAAAAAACCCCTCCCCACCCGACGCGCTCTCTGAGCACCGCGCCTCGGCCGCCTCCATCGCCATCTCAGCGCCTCGGCCGCCTCCATCGTCGTCATCCGCATCACGCGCTCCACGTCCTCCCCCACCGTCGCTCCCCTTCGGCGCACGACTCCTGCTCCCCTCGCGACGATCCACCACCCAAGTCGTCGTCGTCCTCCAGATCAGCCGCCATCCGCGCCCCGCCGCCGCCGGCCACCGCGGCCGCGTGCCCCGACCGAGCAGTGTCGGACGGCGCGCCCCCAAGCCGCTCCCCAAGGTCGAGCTCCTCCCTCGGGGTCGCACGGAGCCGCCGCCGGAAAACCGCGCCCCAAACCGCCGGCCTGCTCCGGATCCACCTCCGTCCGCGCCCCAAGCCGCCGGCCCCCGCCGAGTCAGAAGCCGTCTGCCCGCGCCGACCCCCAACACGTGTGGCCTCCGGTGTGGACGGTGAGCCGCACACCTCTCCCCTCCTCACAGGTTCGTGATTGCTTCTATTGAGATCTTCTACATCCTCCACTTTTTTTGTGTAGCCAAGGCATCACAGTATGACAAAATCATGGAGCTTTTTGCTCTTAGTTATTTGGACATTATTATCTCCTTTGAAAACTCTAAATTCAATCTAAGTGCAACCAAATTCTTAATTGTAGCAGTATTAGGGTTAGAAGGTCAATCACATCTTGTGTCATTTGGAGGTATGGTCTGGTTCCTGTTGTAGACAAGGAAGAGAAACATTGCTTGAAAGCAGCAGGATGAGTGGAGTTGGCAAGTAGCTGGTCCCTCGGTCACGGTCACCCTCCCAAGTGGCCAAGTCTAGTCCAGTCCCAAGTGGTTTCATATCAGAACAATTGTGCAGATATTATTAATACTAGGCATTAAAAAAGTGGGTGCACAGTTACTGTTCATAATTTCAAGTAGGCATGCTTAGCATATACTTGTATCTGCACAATAGAAATGTACACAAGAACCACAGAACCGTTATTGGTGATACCTGAAAGCTAATGAAATTTGAATTTAGAAACATGGAAGTACATGAGATTCTCAGTTATATATGTCAAATCATATCCAGATATGATTCTGCATCAGAACCCTATAGTCAAAGAACAAATTAACCTTTCTCACTATGCTTCTCATACAAGACATCTAGCTCTTTGTTTCTTCTTTTATTTCTATTGCTTGCTCGCTGCCATTCTTGACCACTCTGTATATCTGCTGGATGGGACCTAAAAATATAATAGGTATCAGTGACCTCAACTGGAAGCCTAAAATACCTTCTGTAGGACTGCAAGCTATTACCGTCAATCTAAAAAGTCACCAACTCGCAAAAAAGGTCAAGAATATAAATTGAGTAGCAAGGTCCTAGCAACAGATGTTATAAACGTCATTTGAAACACAACAACATGCAGCAACTTACATGGAGGATGCTCTTTACTGTCCTGTTTATGCCACTCAGGCACATAGTAGTTATTCCTGATGCAAGAACCAACCGTACCGTAGTCCAGAGTTGAAGTTATAGTGCTTTTTTGGAAAATTAAAATTATTAGAATTGTTACTCTCTCCTACAACTGTAAGTTACAAAAGGTTAGTGGTCATATAATAGTTGCAGTAAAACAAAGGTTATTGCATGATCATATAACAGTTGCACATGCATTTCAGATATTTTAGATATTTGTAAAGTCCATAGCTAAGGCAACAAGAACTATTTATATCAGCAAGTGTGTGCAATACAACATACACGACTTGGTTTGTTTTGCAATAGCTGCTGCCTTTTCTTTCTCAGTCAAGGCCTTCAAGGTGATACAATGGAGCATCATTTCCTGCTGCTACCTATCAATCTTCTCCTAGAGTCCTTCCTTCAGCAGCTTTATACTATCCAGCAGTCCTTCATGTAGTCAATCGTATGGCCCAGGATCGATGTCCTTCCCATCTATTTGGCACAATGAACAAGACACATTTCATCAATTTTCAGCATTATTTTTCAATAGAATTCTAATCAGACCTGAAATGAACAGCTAAAAGTAGGGAGAAACAGAATGGATCTCAGAAGAAATAAACCCCGATTAACCTTTTTCTGATTAATTTCCCTTTCTCATGGAGTTATCCACATCCATATTAATCAAGACTACTTATCACTGTAATCTGAAGTTCAACAACCACTGCTGAGAGAGCACATGCATGACCACGAAAGCTCACCAGAGATCCCCTCCGCTCTTCTCCTTGGTCGGTCGCACGAAGCATGCCTAGCGGATGGTCGTGGAACCGCCGCCCCCAAAGAGCACACCGTGCAGCCGCGGCGGCATCACAGGCTCCACTGACACGAAAATCTCCTTGTCCCCGCGCCGTGCCTCGCTGCCTGCTTGGTGCCGAGCCACACCCGCACGTCGTTTCATGTGGAGTCGTGGATCTCTTCGGTGAACCTCCCCCACGGTTGCCTCCCCACTCTAATGAACATGCCCTTCCTATGTGTCGCGGCCTCCTGCCCCATGCCAGCACCCAATGGCACCAAGGCCTCGACATCCGCGGCATGCCAGGGCATGCTTGGCCGAATCTGTGTATCCACGACCACGATGGTGGCGACAGGCCCACTTAACTGGTAGTAGTATTTTTTGTTTTCCACCAGGGAGGTGCCCTCCATCTCATATTTTTTTCAGTATGCACTATGCAGTTGCCAATCATGCAATTGGTTTTACTGTATGCCACCACTGCTAGAAAACTGGTAACAACCTACCATGGTTTTTGCATGCATCTTTTCATAGTTGTTACCACCTGTGCTACCTTCGTTCCTGTAATTTGTGTCAGAACACCTGTGCTGCCTTCGTTCCTGTATCATGGTTTTTGCATGCATTTTTTTCATGGTTTTGCATGCATTCACCACTCGAAATTTATGCTTGGTGTAAAAACATCTATACATGTATGCTTGGTGTTATAACTAAAATCTTTACATGTACCTGTATTTGTGAGTAAAAATATTGGCTGGTGGGGCTCATTTTACACTCGTTGCGTGTTTTATGTAGAGCCAGAACGACGTGGAGGGGTCGCTGTCATCAAGAGGTTCGGCTCGTCAATTTCTCTGAATTGTGAAACATCATTGAAAAAAATGTGCTACAAAACAAATGTGTATCAATTAAGGCCTGACTTCCTACTATTTTCATGATATTACTGCTTAAGGATTCAAAGATAACTAGAAAATTTATCCATGAAATGGTTACTGTAGTTTTTAAAATATGGGCTCAAACTACTTATGAAAATTGAATGACATTAAGCACTGGGCGTCAGAATGGCTCAATAGGACCTTTCTCCTTTTATAATGTATTTCGTTTTCGATCAGCTATTACTAAACGTATTGTGAGAGATTAGTATATTTCATTAGAATCTAGAAAATATAAGACACATTTGAATTTGTTCTCTCAGTTTGTATAGTTCAACATCTTTCTCTGCAATCTATTTAGAGTTAACCTTTTCTTTTCGTGTGCAGTTCGGAGGCTTCACGTGGCCTGTAGTTCTTGTTGGATTAGTTGCTCAAAGTGCTAGGTACTTGTTGTGCCTATTATTTGTGAGAGAGATGATTTCTTACTCTTGATTAGTACATTTCATTATAATCTACAAAATATAAGACACATTTGAATTTGTCCTCTCAGTTTGTATATATAGTTCAACATCTCTCTGCAATCTATTTAGAGTTAACCTCTTTTCCTTTTTTGTTGGCGAGATTGGCGTGGCGAGATGTGGTTTGTTTCTTTTTTTGGGCAAGAGCGGTGAGACCTGGTTTCTCGAAAACCTTCTGAGTGCCTTTTTTTGTAAAAACATATTGCTCGTTGTTTGCTGGACGACTTGCGATTCGGCCTTTGTGGCAGGACGTCCTCGCTGTGATGGCAGGTCATCGTGTCCCTAAAAAGTATTTATCGGTGCTGCAACTGTAATTAAATCCAATTAATAACAATCAACTGTGTTTAAACTTGCATATGGGAATACAACAAATGAAATGGACGAATAGAGTGATGGGCTTCATAGGCAATCAACCTACAGTAATGGCTTGCAACAATTACAGGTTACTTACTAGCAAAATAAAAGTAATACTTTCTGTTAACACCGAGTTTTCGCACTATGACAAGTGGACCAGCACTATGAAGATTCGGCGAACGCCGCCGCTTGAAGGATTCGGCAGACAGCGAACGCGGTCGGCTAACTCAACGTATTCGGCAGGGCTGTGAAAACAACTAGTTAACGGCGAGCAGATTTGGCAACGTGACTGCTGCGGTCGGCTACCTCAAGCCAAGTCGGTTTGCGTTAGAAGATGACAAATACGGCATGTCAGGAAGACTTAGCGATGGGGATCTCGTCATTCTAGTACATGCCGGTTATTAAAGGAAGCTTGGAGCAAAAGGCATCATGATTTTGAAGTTTCCTAATTATCATTGTAATCGTATCCTTCTAGGACTCAGAGAACCAGGGTATAAATATAAACCCTGAGACTATTGTAAAGACGTTCACAATCAATACAACCAACCCGGCCCCGTGCCGTCTTCGAGTCCAAGTCGTGTCGTCGTGTTCTTCGAGAGGGGCCATCGATCCGTCGACCTCCGTAAGTTCCGGCAACCTTGTTATCATGTCTAGTATCGTGCGGCGGATTTAGATATGGTGCAAGTAGTCTCGTACGTTAAGCTTAGTATCGTGCGGCGGATTTAAGCTTATGACGGGAGGGTTTTGTTATGCCTTGTATCGTGCGGCGGATTGAGTCATGAGTAAAAATAGTTATCGGCTCTGTTAGATTTGGCAATCTGATAGATTCATTAAGTTACCTTGTGTTATATGTTTTGTTATGTTTATTCTCATCAACACTTTTGCCCAATCTAGATACCGTTCGGTTCGGCTTCATCTTTATAGATCTGCTCTGTTCTTTCACGTTTATTATTGAAAGGTCTTTATGCAGTAGATCTATTGTTCATAATAGCCGATCGGATCGTATCTGGGTTGCCACGTGGTGAGGGTTCATGCATGTTAAGTGTGTTTGATCTATGACAAGGCTAGGTGTCGTGCGGCAGGCGCAGGCTTTAGATTAGCTTAGTCATGCTTAGCTTGTATGTTCAATCTCCATGGATCCCAACTCGGTTGTACAATCGAGATTGGTTAAGTTTTAACTTATATCTAATACGTCATGCAAGTACGATTCTCATGCAAACGTGTTCGGCAACCTGTTATTCACGTAACTTTGTTCATATTGCCGAATAATCTTTTAAACCTGTTGGCAGATAGCTTTCATAGCTATATGTCGTCGTAAGTGGCTTCAGGGCCGTACATCTTGGAACTGCTGGTCATACCCGGCACGTTCCAGCTTTGTATTTAACAGTTTATCTCCCTTGTAGTTGCAGGGCAAACTGACTGGCACGCACCGGACTTCTGAGCACCCGGGCCACGATTGAAGCCAGCTTCTCCGGCTTGCTGTGTGATTGGTACAGTGCGTCACTTTTTGCGCCAACACACTTTTTGGCACGCCAGTGGGACCTTTTTTCCTGCAGCAATGGTCGAAGTCACTGAAGCCGAGGCCAGCAACAAGGCGGGGCTCGTGCAGGTGCAGCTCACCGAACTACCCGACGAGTACAGAGAGCAGGTGGAGGATGCTTGTGCCGAATTCCAGGCCAAGTGCCTAGAAGCCTTTTCCAAGAACAAGAGCGGAAAGGTTCGCCGTCTGCACGATCTGCCGAAACCCGTCCAGCCCAACCCGAATGATCCCGGGGAGGCGGAGGCAGTGTTGAAAATGTCTCACATAATCAACGAAACTGTCTCTGGTGCCATCGGTCGCATGCATGGGGCGTTTCTCAACACTTTCCGCACCATCATGATCGCCCAATTCGGCCCCAAGGCCGATGAACTTATGGAGGCCGAGTTTGGCCCTATAGCAGGACCACATCTTTTCAATCTGCCGAATCACCTCAAGGGGGCAGGAACTGCTGGTGAGGAGACCCCGCCTAAGGCTAATCGAGCGGAATGACCATTCAAGAGAAGCACACGCCAGAAGGCCAGTTGCCGACCATGGGTCAGCTCACGTTCGGCGCTAAGGGTCAGCCGCCAGAGTCAACACGCAAGAATCCCCGCAAACCTAGGCTCATAAAGGACTACTACGGAAACGGGTACCATGAGATGCTTGAGCCTCACAACATAGAGGGTGCCCCACATCCAGGTACGGGAAGCCGACGGCCGAGAAGACCGCCGACTCTAATGTCGATGTCATGCTAGAGAGGATGGAGGCAGATATGATGCAGCGCACTTTCGGCCTGAAGCCTAAGGGCACTTATGCTTACAGATCTCCGTTCCCCGAATGGTTCCACCGTGTGGCTCTACCTCCCAGAGTCAAAGTGCCGACAGACCTGTCCAAGTTCTCCAGCTTAGACGACACTAGCACGGTGGAGCACATCAGTCGCTATCTGCTCCAGCTTGGAGAGGCCAATACCGAGGATGCCTTCAGGGTTCGGTACTTCCCGTCATCGCTCACTGGGCCGGCGTTCGCTTGGTTCACGTCTCTGCCACCGGGCTCTATTCTCTCTTGGGCAGACTTGGAACAGAAGTTCCATACGCACTTCTACACGGGCACCAAGGAGAAGAAGCTGGTGGACATCATGTATGTGCGCCAGAGGCCGAATGAGACACCGCAGGACTACCTGCGCAGGTTTAGGGAAGTCAAAAGCCAGTGCTTCGGCATGTACCTGCCGGACGACCAGCTTCCACCATTGGCCGTGGCGGGCATGCTCCCAAGCATCAGAGACAAGCTCTTCGGCCAGGAGTTGAAGACCTGGGTCATCTCTCTCGCCGGCTGAATGAAATGACTATCCAAGCGCAAGGCTTCCGGAGGGAAGGGCGCTTCCAGAAGGACAATGTCGCGGCCCAGATGTATCAGGCTTCCTTGACGAAGCCGATGACTATACCGATGCCGAAGATGAGGTGGCCGCTGCAGAGTTCAACTGGGACAAAGAACCGACCCAGGCCAACAAGCAGTGGCTACGCCAGCAGAAAGGGGCATACGACTTCGACGTCACCAAGGCCGACAAGCTCTTCGAGTTTCTGGTCGCCGAAGGGAGAGTCAGGCTACCCCCGGATCACCCGATGCTGCGTCCTGGAGGGGTTAAAGACAAGAAATACTGCGGCTTTCATAACACTAACACTCATTCTATTAATGATTGCCGTGTGTTCAGGACAAGGATCCAGAAGGCCATCCAGGATGGGCACATCAAGTTCAATGGCAAGATGAAGATCGATGCCAACCCTTCGCCCAGAACTCCGTGTTCGTCTCAGTGAACATGGTAGCCCCGGAGGATCCCAGAGGCAAGGGCAAGGTCAAAGTCCTCACCTCCAACAAGGCGCGCGAGTCTGGCGCAGTGGATCCCGATCGGCAAATCACTGGCGATGAGCTCCGACAGCACGCCCAAGCCGCGAATAGCCGATACGAGCACGGAGAGTCGTCTTCCAGGCGCAGGCCTACCCACAGAGATCTCCTTAACAAGTGGCGCCGGCAAAATGAGAAAGAGCAGAGGCGTTTCCAACGCGAAGAGCGGGAACTCACGGGGGAATACCAGCATGAAGACGATCACGCAGGAGAGCACCGGTATCGTCTGGAGGAGAGGGCTTACCACAGAGAACAGGCCCATCGCTGGGAACAAGAACGCCGCCAAGAGCGGGAGCAAGCTCACTGGGGCTGTCCGTTCTTCCGCCACTGCTGGAACGAAGGCTTGAAACTGCCTGCCGTCAACAACTGCCCCGAATGCAGCGATCAGTACAGTGGGTATAGGCAGGATCGGGTCAACCGCCGTCCCGTCCACGAAAGGTTGGGAGCGCGCATCCCAATGGACGATCGGCGCCTAAAAATGAGAGCCCGGATCGGCGAGCCAAGAGATATGCCGACCAGGAGTGGGTGCACCACCAAGGACGCGAGGAGGCACAGCCCCGCCCATATAGATGGCAAGAAGGGCAGTGGTGTCCGCCAGGGCTCAGAAAGAGCCAGAAAAGGAGGGTGCAGCGCCTCCGGAATAGGGAGTTGGAAGAAGCAGCTGCCGGTGGGGAAGAAGCAAGAGTGGCGTCCGAAGGAAAAGCCAGACAACAATGGCAAAGGCGCTGGCGTGGCCATGACTTTCTTCCTTCCCCTAGAATTCATGGCTCCAATCGGCCAGGGGGCACAGGACGAAGCGCGTTCGGACTCCGACGAGGCCGAGCACAACGAGCTCGCGGCACAGCTCGTGTTGTCTCAGAAGGCAGCATTTGACAAGCCAGCAAGAGCATCGGCATTTGAAGCCGTTATATGTCAAGGGGTACGTCAATGGAAAGCCGCTAACCAAGATGTTTGTCGATGGCGGTGCAGCGATCAACATCATGCCTTACGCCACCTTCAGAAAGCTGGGCATGAACGATGAAGATCTGCTCAAAACGGACATGATACTCCGTGACTTTGCCGGCAATCCCTCTGACACTCGGGGTGCCGTGCACGTGGAACTGATGATAGGATCCAAGACGCTCATCACGACCTTCTTTGTCATTGACGGCAAGGGGGCATACAGCCTGCTTTTGGCAGGGATTGGATCCATGCCAACTGCTGCATACCTTCGACCATGCACCAAATACTCATCAGTGGGTTGGAGATGACATCGAGAGTTGTCCAAGCTGATGACTCGGTGAGTGTTGCTACCATTGAGCCCACTTACTGGGAATTTGACGGAGTAGATTGCTTCTCCGATCGTGTGTGGGGAGAAGGTCCTGTCAACGTCTACGGCAGAGATCAACAGCCGATCCAAGCAGTCGGCTCTCAAAGCTTCTTTTAGATGGACAACCCAACTGACAACAGCGAGGGCAAACTGGGACGTGGTTCGCATCGGCTGACAACGTTAGAAGAGGGGATGTTGGTAACGCAAGTAAGAAGAAGGCCGATGTTTGTAAGTTCCATTTAGACCCTGCTTTCAGAGTGCAGCTAGTAGATCTTCTAAAGAGTTCAAAGATTGTTCGCTTGGGACTACACAGAGATGCCGGATTAGATCGGTCCATTGTTGAGCATAAGTTGCCGATCAAACCTGGGTACCGCCCATACAAACAACCTCCGCGCAGGATCTACAAGGAGGAGGTATTGGCCGACGTGAAAAAGGAAGTGGAAAGATTACTAGAAGCTAAATTCATTCGGCCGTGTCGATATGCGGAATGGATCTCCAATATTGTCCCGGTGTACAAGAAGAACGGGAAGATGAGAGTCTGCATCGACTTCCGAACCTCAACAAAGCCACTCCTATGGACGGTTATCCGATGCCAGTGGCCGATTTGCTAATAGACGCTTCGGCCGGTTTTGAAATTATAAGCTTTATGGACGGCAATGCGGGATACAACCAGATCTTCATGGCCGCGGAGGACGTGGCAAAGACCGCCTTCAGGTGCCCTGGCCATTTAGGTTGTTTGAATGGGTTGTCATGACTTTTGGTTTGAAAAATGCCGGTGCTACTTACCAGCGGGCCATGAATTACATATTCATGAGTTGATCGGCAGAGTGGTAGAGATATTACATTGATGACGTGGAGTCAAGTCGAGAAGCAAAGAAAGACACTTAGCCGATTAAGGAAGACCCTGGAGTGCACAAGGAAACATGGTTGAAGATGAATCCAACCAAGTGTGCATTTGGGGTGTCGGCCGGTGAGTTTCTGGGATTCTTAGTCCACAAAGAGGTATCGAGGTTGGCAAAAAGAGCATGGAAGCAATTGATAAGGTAGTGCCCCGACCAATCTCAAGGAACTGCAATCACTGCTCGGCAAGATCAACTTTGTCAGGAGGTTCATATCCAACTTGTCCGAGCGCGTGTTACCATTCTCTCCACTGTTGAAGCTCAAGAGAAAGATCAGGAGTTCGTGTGGGGTGACGTGCAACAGAAGGCTTTCAATGAAATCAAAGAATACATGAAGGCGCCACCAGTGTTGGTTCCTCCACACCTCGACAAGCCTTTCAAGTTGTACGTGGCGGCCGACAACCTAACGATAGGGTCGGCCCTCATGCAAGAATTCGAAGGAAAAGAGAGAGTCGTAGCCTATCTTAGCCGAAAGCACTACTGGACCCCGAAACAAGGTATTCATCTACGGAAAAGTTGTGCTTGTGCGTTTTCTATTCCTGTACCAAGTTTCGGCACTATCTACTGAATGCTGAATGCGTGGTAGTATCAGAGTTTGATGATGTAATCAAGCACATGTTATCAATGCCGATTTTAAGTGGAAGGATCGGCAAATGGGTTTTGGCCCTTTCTGAATTGATTTGCGTTTTGAATCGGCAAAGGCTGTTAAAGGCCAGATTATGGCTGATTTTGTCACTCACCACCGTGATCCTAATGCTAACATGGTAACCATTATCCCTTGGGCATTGTTTTTTGATGGATCCTCGTGCAGCAAAGGTGGTGGAGTCGGGATCGTGTGATTTTCCCAAGGGGGCACCCTTCAAGTACTCTATACCGATCGAGTACCCGGTAACTAATAATCAAGCAGAGTACAAAGCACTGCTCCGAGGGCTGCGGTTGCTTGTGGACATTAAGGCAGACGCCGTGGAGATCTTCGGTGACTCGGAATTGGTGATCAAGCAATTGACCGGCAAATACGAGTGCAAGAACGACACGCTGCAGGAATATCTCGAAGGTTGCCAAGAGCTCCTCAGACAGTTTCGATCGGCAACCTTGCAACATATTCCTAGGGGGCAAAACGAAGAAGCAAACCAGTTGGCTCAGGCAGCATCGGGTATAGGGAGAATCAAAACATTTTTGCACTTGAGGGAGAGCAAACAACCCAGAAGGTGATCAAGCAGTCCCAAGTGATAATCAGGCAATTGAAGACTGGAGAGACAACATTGCCGATTACCTCAGGGACCCATCCAGGAAAGTCTCCCGAAAACTCAGGTACAAGGCTCTTAAGTTCACGCTCTTGGACAATCAATTGTACTACAAATCCATAGATGGGGTTTTGCTTAAATGCCTGAACCAAGACGGGGCTAGGAAACTGATGTATGAGGTGCACGAAGGCGTATGTGGTGCACACCAGTCGGCTCACCGTATGAGATGGTTAATCAGGAGGACTGGATATTTTTGGCCGACTATGCTCGAAGATTGCTTTGAGTATTACAGAGGTTGTCAGGATTGCCAGCGATTCGGCAATGTGCAAAGGGCTCCAGCATCGGCCATGAATCCGATCATTAAGCCTTGGCCTTTCAGAGGATGGGGCATTGATTTGATCGGCCAAATCCACCCTCCATCTAGCAAGGGACATAAGTTTGTTTGTTAGCCACGGATTATTTCACTAAGTGGGTTGAAGCCATCCCATTGAAGAAGGTGACATCAGAGAACATGGTCCTTCGTCAGGGAGCACATCATTTACCGATTCGGCATCCCTCAGTCCATCACTACCGATCAGGGAACTCAGTTCACTTCCTCGGAGTTTTGTGACTTCGCCGAAGGGATGGGGATTAAGCTCTATAATTCTTCCCCTTATTATGCACAGGCCAATGGGCAGGCAGAGGCTTCTAACAAAATCATGATTAAGATCATTCAAAAGAAGATCGGAGAGAAACCAAAAGGTGGCACTTGGTGCTCAACGAAGCTTTGTGGGCTTACCGAATGGCTTGTCATGGGTCAACTCAGACGTCACCTTACGAGTTGGTCTATGGGCATCACGCAGTTCTACCATGGGAGTTGCAGTCGGGGTCAAGACGAGTTATTACATTGCAGAACGATCTGGCTAAAGAGAATTATAAGGATTTGATGATGGATGAGCTAGAGGATTTGCATTCGGTTCGTCAAGGCCTTGGAGAATATTGAGAAGAACAAGATACGCGTTGCCAAGTACTACAACTCGAAAGTGAGAGGAAAAAGGATTCGAAGAAGGAGACTGGTTTGGAAAATTATCTTGCCAATCGGTACCAAAGACAAGGTATTCGGCAAATGGTCCCCTAACTGGGAAGGGCCTTTTCGAATTCTGAGACGTGCTCCGGGTAACGCGTACATTCTGAAAACCCTCCAAGGAGAAGAGTTTACTAGGGCAATTAATGGACGCTATCTAAAGAGATTCATCCTAGCGTGGAGGTCGGTGCATAACGGAATCAAGGACTAGCGGGCACCGACGGCCGATACAAGGTTGTATCGCCCTTAGCACAAAAAAATGGCCGATAGGTTCTATCGTCCTTAGAACAAAAAACAGCCGGCACGGCATGTGTCGCCTCTAGCACAAAAACGCAGAAATACAGGGCCAAGTGCACGCGGTGCTGTGCAATCGGCTAGATAAATCAAACGCTCAACAAGCGCAGGACAGGAGAACAGATTGTGCGCATGAACATAGCAGAATAGAACATTGTTCATAGTGGGGAATGTGCAAAAGGTGCAGATCAGTTACCGAACATCCTGTTGATGACCGTCTGCGGATTGGTGACTGCGGCGAGGGCGCGAGCATGATCCTCGTAGGAGTCCAGAAAATCATCGATCTGCTCGACGTCCTCCGGACATGCCCGCCGGGGAAGCCAACCGGCGTCACGGAGAAGTCCTCCTCTGCGCGGACCGTTAGCGCCGACAGCCCCAGCGCCACGCCATGGTGCACACCCTGCACGGCGACCTGCTCGACGCGGCCGTGTACATTGGCCAGGCGTGCCTCGGCGGTGTCGCCCTGGGCGTTCACCCGGTCTGCGACGGCGTTCGCCGCTATCTTCAGGCGCTCCAGCTCTTCAGACAGTGCTATGAACGACGAGTTGAAATGGATCGGTTAAAAGATCAACAAGAACGACCGAAAGCCGATCTAGGATTGGGTGTTCATACCCGTGATTGCGTCGCAGAACTGTCGGCGCTGGTCCTCCCACTCCAGCTGAACAGAGGGATTCGGGAAGTTCAGGCCGAAATGGAATAGAGAGGAAGTTTTAAAGGATCTCGAGTGCATCGGAGGCGAGTCGGCGGCGAGCTGTGATGATTAATGACATAGGAAGTCGGATGCTTCCAGAGACTCTACAGTAGTGCGAAAAGGAGAAAATGAATTTTAGAATAAAACATTTATCCTAAAATTAGGGGGCATGTGTTAACACCGAGTTTTCGCACTATGACAAGTGGACTAGCACTATGAAGATTCGGCGAACGCCGCCGCTTGAAGGATTCGGCAGACAGCGAACGCGGTCGGCTAACTCAACGTATTCGGCAGGGCTGTGAAAACAACTAGTTAACGGCGAGCAGATTTGGCAACGTGACGCTGCGGTCGGCTACCTCAAGCCAAGTCGGTTTGCGTTAGAAGATGACAAATACGGCATGTCAGGAAGACTTAGCGATGGGGATCTCGTCATTCTAGTACATGCCGGGTATTAAAGGAAGCTTGGAGCAAAAGGCATCATGATTTTGATAGTTTCCTAATTTTATCATTGTAATCGTATCCTTCTAGGACTCAGAGAACGCCAGGGTATAAATATAAACCCTGAGACTATTGTAAAGACGTTCACAATCAATACAACCAACCCCGGCCCCGTGCCGTCTTCGAGTCCAAGTCGTGTCGTCGTGTTCTTCGAGAGGGGCCATCGATCCGTTGACCTCCGTAAGTTCCGGCAACCTTGTTATCATGTCTAGTATCGTGCGGCGGATTTAGATATGGTGCAAGTAGTCTCGTATGTTAAGCTTAGTATCGTGCGGCGGATTTAAGCTTATGACGGGAGGTTTTGCTTATGCCTTGTATCGTGCGGCGGATTGAGTCATGAGTAAAAATAGTTATCGGCTCTGTTAGATTTGGCAATCTGATAGATTCATTAAGTTACCTTGTGTTATATGTTTTGTTATGTTTATCTCATCATAACACTTTTGCCCAATCTAGATACCGTTCGGTTCGGCTTCATCTTTATAGATCTGCTCTGTTCTTTCACGTTTATTATTGAAAGGTCTTTTATGCAGTAGATCTATTGTTCATAATAGCCGATCGGATCGTATCTGGGTGGCCACGTGGTGAGGGTTCATGCATGTTAAGTGTGTTTGATCTATGACAAGGCTAGGTGTCGTGCGGCAGGCGCAGGCTTTAGATTAGCTTAGTCATGCTTAGCTTGTATGTTCAATCTCCATGGATCCCAACTCGGTTGTACAATCGAGATTGGTTAAGTTTTAACTTATATCCAATACGTCATGCAAGTACGATTCTCATGCAAATGTGTTCGGCAACCTGTTATTCACGTAACTTTGTTCATATTGCCGAATAATCTTTTAAACCTGTTGGCAGATAGCTTTCATAGCTATATGTCGTCGTAAGTGGCTTCAGGGCCGTACATCTTGGAACTGCCTGGTTATACCCGGCATGTTCCAGCTTTGTATTTAACAGTTTATCTCCCTTGTTAGTTGCAGGGCAAACTGACTGGCACGCACCGGACTTCCGAGCACCCGGGCCACGATTGAAGCCAGCTTCTCCGGCTTGCTGTGTGATTGGTACAGCGCGTCACTTTTTGCGCCAACACTTTCTAGGTAGCGTGCTCGTGCGTTGCTAATTATATAGGTTGCTTATAGAATGATTCAATTTCTATTCTATTGTATGGTTATATTTGTAGATGGTCTGGTACTTTTAAGCGACATTGGTGACACTGGTAACGTGGATGACATTGACATTGATGATGATATTAGTATTGATCATGAAACGGGTATAATTTTGTGGCTCAATTTCCTATGATTTTGGTGAATCTTGCTTGTGTTTATTTATTATAATTCTACTTACCCCATATCCTAGCGTGCGTTGATTAAAATGTCATTCCATCATATATATATATATATATAGAGAGAGAGAGAGAGAGGTTCTGAATATGCATCCAGTCCCATCAACCGGATTGTCACATGTTAAAAAGAGCGTAAGCGTGATCGTGACAGGCCACGATTTGCTGCAATGTCTACTGAACAAAAGGCGCTACTTAATAAGAGACGACGTGAGTTGTATGCAATAAAAAAATACACAAAAAAGTGCAGGAATGGTGCTACAAATGACTCCAAAGGACACTATCCAATCAACAGGTGTGCGAAGAAAATTGATTTCTTTATATCAATATCTTATCGTGGTGCTGTGGGATACTTATTATATGAATAAATTTATAGAAGTTGCTACGCCTTTAACAATTAGAGTTCTCGCTGATATTGATGAGAGTTTAGCTGAGACAGATATCAACACTGTTCAAGAAGCGGGTATGCCTATAAAGAATCATGTTTAATTACGAAATAATTTAAACACCATCATGGCTGACACCGTAGTTTTTTATTAATAATATAGGTGCAGTTAATTCATCTGGTTCCATCGACAATATTGTCATGTGTCCAAAAGAGCGTAAGCGTGAACTAAACAGAGCACAAAGGGCTGCAATGTCTCGTGAACAAAAGGCGCTAATAAACAAGAGGCGGCGTGATTCGTATGCGGCCAAAAAACAGCCAAAAATGCTTCAAGAAAACTACAAATGACTCTGCATGAGAAGATGGACAAACGAAAAGAGAGCAAGAAAAACTATAATAGGATGGTGAAAGAACAACGAGCCAATAATTTGCATCCGGACTCAATTGCCATGGAGAGCCCTCACTTTAAGCCTCGTCTCATTTTCCCTTCTTCACCTCAATCGCCTAAAATGCCTTCATGGGATGTGGAAATACCCGAATTGAGTCCCACGTTTATTTCCATCACGCCCACTATAGTTGAAAAACCAGAAGTCCAGGCGCCTGATTTGGTTGCGGCACATATCATACATAGGAATCGAGTGACCAATGGAGAGATAAATTGGCTTCTATCCCGTCGCAATCGGGCTTTTGAAGAAAACATTGGAAGAAGAGCTAGAGGGTCTGTGGATGGAAAGTGCAATGATGTGAACAATCAGACTCAATCAAGTGTGGTTTGCAATGGTAATTAGCCTTCATCACTCTATATTGCCAACACTTTCACCCTCATTCTTCTATTCCAAATACTCATAGTTTTTCTTACTGCAGATGGTGTCACCCAGAAAACTCCAGTTCCACCACCTAACAATTGCACAGGTGTACAAACACAACCGTTTGTTGGTTCTACCTCTTCAAGGCCTCCAAACGGCCCACAAGCTCACACAGAGGACTCTGTGGTCTCAGATGGTATTTTTATTAAATTTACTCCTTTTTATTTTTTATGCCATTATGTCACATATGTGCCCCTGTTGAACAGATGGTGATGAGGATGTCATATTTGAGGAGGATGAGGAAGAAGATGAGGTGTACTTTTTTGCTGGACAAGGTACACCGTTTAATTGTCAAAACTTTCTTTCACAAATTTAGTTAAAACGCGTAACGCAACAACATTTTCTCAGAAGATGACGAGGAGGAAAGTGACGTCGAGCACATGGGTGAGCAAGAGAAACAGTGAGCCTGATGTCCCGGATCCATATGACGCGGTTTTCGCTAATGTCCCGTTAGAGTCTAACGTGCTATCGTCGGTGCCGAACTGCCAACACTGTGACGCAAAGAAATTCGAGGGTGAACCACCCGGATTCTATTGTCGGGGTGGAAAGATTCATCTTTCTACTCCCGATACACCACCGGAACTCATGAGGTTGTGGTCAAGCTCGGACGCTGATGCTAGGCACTTTCGTGCAAACATTAGATATTTCAATGGCCACTTCTCTTTCACTTCTTTGTACTGCCACCTAGATCGTGTGACAACTAACATGCGAATCTGTGGTGTCTACACGTTTCGTGCCCATGGCCAAATTTACCATAACATACGATCATTTGGTAAAGAGGATGGTGTCGAGAAGAGACACCTCGAGAAGAGGATGGTAAAGAGGATGACCACGAAAGGGGTCTCTGTATCTCGATAGCGATGACAATATTGGAACACCAAGCGACTATGTCATAATAGAGGATCCAACCAAGGTTGAAGCGTCCACGAAAAAGAGGAAACATTCTGAGGAGGATGAATGCTTAGTGGTTCAAAATGACACACCTGAACACATACAAACTCAGAAAAAAACCTCACATGTCCATTGGCAATGAACAGGGAAGAGATGACTGAGTTACTATGTGATTATGTCATGGCAATTCAGAATGAAGCGATATTGAAGTAGGCTACATGCTTATTTTAATTAATTACTAAAAGTAGTATGCTCTCTTATAATTAGATAATCATCTATGTGTTCAATGCTTTGCAGGAGACCTTGGGTTAAAGGCTTTCACCCCTCGATGATTGCCCTAAGTGTCAAGGACCTACAAGAGTTGTTAATGGACAATCGAGGTATCTCTGAGAACTGTTTTAGTTAAGTGTTCGCTTTCAGGCAGCTCGAGAGTTCAGAACACTGACACGATATAATAGTATTATGAAGCATCATATGGACCTACGCTTTTGTGTAAGCATATTTTTCTAATAATTATTATGCTATATTATATTGTCTTATTTGTTGGTCTTTTATATATAAAATAGAATAAGTTATATTAATCCTCACTCTAAAAAAATGTTCTCCTCCAGAAAATGTGTGCTTTAACAAAAAGCCCAGAATACCGTAAAATACAAAGTGTGAAAGAACTAGCTGTTGCGATCGGTATATGTGGGGATATGAAATACGACATACCACAATGCAGACACGTAAGTCGCTTCATTCTTCTTTTAATAATTGTTTCCTATATATTATTCTAATTACAACCATGTTTGCAGTTTCTTTTACCATGGTTGCACGTTCAAAAATATATGCTTTATATTGTCGACCAGCAGAAGAAGGCTGTTACTATGATTGATCCTAGACCTGTTGAAGAGTGGTGCAAAGAGAATACCACAGCTGATGTATGTCAGACAAACTCTTGGATTTAATATGCAATATACTGCCGCAATGAATAAACATATTCCCGGATGGAATGAGGATATCTTCAAATGGAAATTCATTCATGCAACAGACATTGCACATGATATAGATGGGTAACTAACTCAAGTTATCAAAGCTTGCATTCATAATATCTATGATTTAACTATTTGTATATATATAGTGCTGATGGTGATTCTGGCTACAGGTGCTCAAGTGGATACCTTATTCTACAATATATGAATGCGTGGAATAGACCTAAAATCAGACATATTATACGGTACCTAAAACATACTTTGTTTTATGGTTTTATGAGAGATTTCATTTCACGTAGTATTAATTATTTGATAGAGAAATATTTACGTATATACATAACCTGTGTACAGGATCGTACGGTGATGCGGCAGAACTTATTCATCGATTTATTGGCACACAAAAGAAATGGATATCGAAGATATCTTCCTGTCGATATAAAAAATTATCTTAGCCGTATCATGGTAGACCTATACAATAGCGTTTGTGAGTCTGCGATGTTATGAAACATTATCTTGGCCGCATCACTAGATTAAATGTTTTTTCAAATATAGTATTTAATTTTATAATATTGTTATATTATCGTGTGATCCATTTGTTTTCAGCATAATTTTTATGTTGTCCCGTAGCAATGCACGGGCACGCTACCTAGTAATAATAAACACTTGGAAACATAAATACTGGACCTTCTCCCGTGCCCCCTTCTCCTTAGGACTGATACTGGACCTTAAAAGGCCCATAGAAGCTGAGCCCAGGCAGGAGCCCAGGCTAGCCGGGCCTTGGGTCCGCCTATGGTCTCTGGAACACTGCCTTCGTACTTGTGCGGTAGGGCAAGTCTGCCTCATTGTTCTTTCAATGTTCCCTCACCTGGTGTGCAGTAAAACTTTTGATCCGACTTTGTCCTATAAAACCATATTTTCTATCCATGTGGAACACATTGTACTTTTGGACATGAAACCGGAGCATGAAGAAGATCTCTTGTCTGCATTTGTCAACAAAGGGAAGAAGATATGCCAGCTTTCACTAGTACAGAAAAGATTTCTGATCCACATTGAGTTTGGGCTTTAGTGTCAGTATTTTTGTGTTTGAAACTAAATGAATTTTAGTCCTGAACCGGATTACCAACCAGGACTTAAAATCAGTTTTTAGTCTCGGCTGATGCCCTCAGCCTGAACTAAAGAGCCTTGACCCTGTAGTCCCGGTTGATAACACCAACACGAACTAAAGGGTGACCTAGGACTCTCACCCGGGCTAAAGGTCCCTCACGGTGAATTTAAAAGGAGAGCGTCCAGAACTGTGTGACATGTGTTGTGTAACCGAGTTAGTGTTAGTAAGCAAGTTACACATGCTTTGAAACTCACGAAGTGCAATGATTTTTTTGTCTTGAGGTGGGTGGGTTTTAGTCCCTATTGAGTGAATCGTGACTAAATCCTACCGGTGTTTTTTCGACACATTGATACATAGGGCTATCCTAAGGGAAAATTTATAGTGAATCCTACTCCCTTCCTCCCATAAAAACTGTCGTTCTAGCCTTAGCTCTTTGTCCCAAAAAAGAGTCGTCGGAGTATCATGGACCCCACAGCTAGGCATGCTATCCAACCCACCTATTGTCATCCTCCACTCCTCCCATCGCAGCAGAGAGATGGTGCCTGGCTGTCCTTACATGGCAGAAAGCAGGAGCATTAATATCATCTGCATGGCAGAAAGCAGGAGCAACTGCACGATAATGATGGCATATGCAAGGACATGCAGGTCATTTAGCTGTAGTACTCACGCTCGGTTCTAAAACGACTCTTCCAATGGGATAGAGGGAGTAGATCCCATATGTACTCTTTGAATGGAGGAGCTGTCCAAAACATGGTGTAAATTTGGTGTGGGTCTTGCGATCCTTACAGAAAAATCACTTTAACAAGCAACATAAAAGCAAAAATATAATGCACTGCCAACCTGGGCCTGGATCGCGCTAGCCTTTCAGCCCGCCCAAAAAGTTGGCCGGGTATACTAGCGCATAAATAAATAAATAAATAAATAAAATAAAATAAAAAGAGAAAACCCTAGATAGCCCACGTCCTGCTCTCACGCATGCCCCTCCACGACCCCTAACCGGCGGCGCCCCCTCTCTCCCCGGACGTACCCAATTAAGCGTCGGCGAGAGGCTACGGCTGATCGGCTGCGGCCTACGACGGCAGCATGGGCAACATGGGCAGCATGTCCACGTTGACGTCTTCCGCGAAGACGGTGACCGGGTGTCACGTGCTCAAGGTCGAGAGGTACTTCACAACGAAGGGGCTCCCCGGCGGCACGCGCATCAAGTCCAGCACCTTCACCGTCGGCGGGCACACCTGGTATCTCGGTACTTCCCCGGCGGTATCGATTCCGGCAGCTCGGGGAGCAATGAGTGGCGGATGCAGAACAG
Organism: Coix lacryma-jobi var. lacryma-jobi; assembly: GCA_009763385.1. Lineage (NCBI taxonomy): Eukaryota > Viridiplantae > Streptophyta > Magnoliopsida > Poales > Poaceae > Coix > Coix lacryma-jobi. The sequence goes on along the minus strand of CM019831.1, from coordinate 12,701,741 downwards.
GATCTAAGGGGGTTGGTCTCTTCTTCCTCCTCTATTTCTTCATTTTTCTTTCTTTTCTTCACATATTTTTCTCCCTCACCTTCTCTATTTTCCATTGATATGTCAACTGTAGGGGGGGCTGGAGCCCACCCAGCCCCCCATGTAGATCTGCCCCTAGGCGTCCAACTCAATCTCCATGACCCTGATCCTGATGCCGAGGTGTTAGCGCGATTCGACTTCAGTCTAGTCAACCAACAAGCTGGAGTGGCACCATGGTCACCATACTCTCAGACGAACAACATCCACATATTCTCGAGCAAAACTCCGTCACACGGCAATGCATGTTTCATACAGAGGACGAAGCTCAAGTCAGCGTATGTCAGGGACAATTGTTTCAACCTCCGGTGCGACGTCACCGTCATCACGGACATCCACGCAGAGCAAGAAACCAGAGTGGACGAGTCTGTCGCCGCCGGACCTGCACCGCCATCTTGGTCTCCTCCTGGACAGCGAAGTTGGAGGGGATGTTGAAGGTGTAATTTCTGTCACGTGAGCAACAAGCTGGAGCATGTGGTGAGCGCGCCCACGACGTCGTCGCTGGCAGTTTGCATTTCGTCTCTGTGTATCAGTGTGTTAGCAGTTGCTTTATTTTGTAATCGTGTAATAGAGATGTTGGTATAAGTAGCCTGAACTCTAGTGTGTGTGTTAAGTCGAATAACTACCGTGTAAATCGTGTATGAGCCACTATCAACATCCGGAGAAAAGCAGCCCGCATATCGCTGCGGTTCCCTGCAAAACTGCTTGTTCGTGTGTGTTCTTGATCTGATTCCTATTTTCCTTTGAATCTGTGTTAGCCACTGCATATCTGGCTGTGATTAGCGCGTTCTAAAACCTACATTTGGTATCGGAGCCATAATCACACGTCGTATCCACCATATCGAGTTGCCATGAGTGAATATCAGCGGTCCGGCGGCGGGGGAGTCGTCGGGGGAGTTGCAGGCAGCGGCGGATCGCAGAACGCGTATCCGGCGCTGACGGGAGCCAACTACACAAGCTGGAGTATTTGGGTGCAAGCAATTATGGAGGATCAAGGTGTGTGGGAGGTTGTGGAGCCATCGGAGGAGGAGGTAGCAGAGAGCCAAGGGTCCGCGGCAACGAATAAGGCCAAGGACAAGAAGGTTCGTGCTCATCTTCTCCAGTGTTTGTCCGATGATCTCCTCATGCAAGTGGCAAAGAAGAAGACGGGAAAGGAAGTCTGGGATTGTCTCAAGGAGCGGTTCGTGGGTGCGGATCGGGTAAAGGAGGCAAGATTATAGACGCTTAGGAGTGAGTTTGATGCACTGCGTATGAGGGATGATGAGAACGTGGATCAGTACGCCAGCAAGATCTCGGCAATGTCGGTGAAGTATGGGAACCTCGGTGGAACCCTGGATGATCCGGCAATGGTCAAGAAACTTTTTGACACTGTGCCGAATCGGTATATCAATGTGATTGTCGGGATTAAGCAGTTCTCCGATCTGAAGAAATTGGCGTTCGAGGAGGCGGTTGGGCGACTGAAGGCCTATGAAGAGCGGATCCAGAGAGGTACTGGGAGCTCGAGGAGTGATGGTGGTCAGCTGTTACTTACACAGGCCGAATGGGAGGCTCGACAGAGGCGATCGGGTGGAGACTCCTCGGGGAGAGGAAGATCACAAGATGGCGGGAGTCGTGGCCGAGGTCGTGGACGCGGCTGGCATGCAAGGCCATGGCCGTGGAGGACGCGGGGAGGCGTCTGACAAGGAGAGTGGTGGCAAGCGTGACAAAAGCCACATCAAGTGCTTCAAATGTCGCGACTATGGCCACTATGCAAACTGGTGTCCAAAAGGAGAAGTGAAGAAGGGAGAGGAAGCTCACTATGCTCAGGTTGACAACGTGGAGCCAGCACTAATGCTCGTGGTTACAGAAGTGCCAGAGCTGTCCAAGTCAGTGCCAAGAGCCATCACAGAATTGTTGTACGATGCTGTATTCCTGGATGAAAGGAAGGTGATGCCAGAGCTTCATCTCACTTGTGGCATGAAAAAGGCAGGAGATGCCTGGTATTTGGACAATGGTGCGAGCAATCACATGTCAGGTGATGTAGACAAGTTCCAAGACCTTGATACAGGGATTACCGGGAAGGTCAGATTTGGAGATGGCTCTGCTGTTGAGATAAAGGGTAGGGGAACATTGATGTTTCAGTGCAAGAATGGTGATCAATGGCTGTTGCCAGATGTATACTACATTCCAAGACTGAAAAGCAACCTTATCAGTCTAGGACAGCTCACTGAAACAGGGCACAAGATAACTATGGATAATGACTGGTTGGAGGTGTTTGATAAAAGCAGTCAGAGACTTGTACTGAAAGTTGGGAGATCTGCAAACCGACTGTATCAAGTTGATCTGAAGAGCACTGATCCAGTATGTTTGCTGACGAGTTTGTCTGAAGATGCCTGGCTTTGGCATGGAAGACTAGGTCATGCAAACTTTCACTCACTGAAATTGCTGTCAGAGAAGTTCATGGTGGGAGGTGTGCCCAAGATTGTTCATCCAGAGAAAGTTTGTGAAGCCTGCTTGGCTGGGAAGCAAACAAGGATGGTGTTCCCCAAGACAGCACAGTGGCGTGCTAGTAAGCCCCTGGAGTTGCTCCACATTGATCTGTGTGGACCCATCACACCTGCTACTGCAGGAGGTAACAAGTATTTTATGCTCATTGTCGATGATTTTTCTAGATGGATGTCTGTCTTTATGCTTAAGACAAAAGATGAAGCAAGTAGAACATTTGCATTATTTAAGACTGAAGCTGAAAATAGTACCGGTGAACACATTAAAGTTGTTAGATCAGATAGAGGTGGAGAATTTCTAGCTGTGTCTTTCAAGAATGTGTGTGAACAAGCTGGGATAAGGAGGCAGTTTACAGCACCATATTCACCACAGAAAAATGGTGTGGTAGAAAGAAGGAATAGAACCGTCATGAATATGTCTACATCATTGTTGAAGAGCATGAGAGTGCCCGGGAGGTTTTGGGGAGAAGCTGTAAGGCACTCAGTCTACTTGTTGAACAGGTTGCCTAGTAAGGCACTGAAAACTCAGACTCCATATGAAGTGTGGAATGGAATGAAACCACATCTTGGTCATCTGAAGGTCTTTGGAAGTGTAGGCCATGTGAAAAATTCAGTACCTCACTTAAAGAAATTAGATGATAGGAGCACTCCAATGGTGTATTTTGGAGTTGAGCAGGGGGAAGCAAAGCTCACAGGATGTATAACCCTCAAACAAACAAGCTGGTAGTAAGCAGAGATGTTATTTTTGAGGAGTCCAGGAGCTGGAAGTGGATTGGTGAGTTTTCAGAAAGTGCAGATTTTAGTGTTGAAAATCAGTCTCAGTTTGTTACTTAGTTTGGTGGATCAGATCCTGTACTTGGTGGAAGCAGTGAGCTGCCACAGCACAGTGATCAAGGTGGAGAAACTAGTGTTGGAGATGCAGAGTTGGGAGGTTCAGTATTGGGTGTAGCAGATAATGAAGGAAATTCAGTTACTGTTCCAGAACCGACAACAGAAGCATTGTCTCCAGCATCAAGTCATCCAGTTGCAGCTGCAGGGGGAGACTTGAACCATGAAGTAGAAGAGCCAGACAGTAACACTACTGAAGAGGAGGAACCAGTAAGGTTCAGAAATTTAGAGGATATCTATCAAAACACATCAGAGGTGGATTTAACTGATGATGGTGAACTGAATGCTTTACTTGCTATGATGGAGGAACCATCCACATTTCAGGAAGCTGCAGAAGATAAACAGTGGATAGCAGCCATGGACAGTGAGATACAGTCCATAAACAAAAATGGAACCTGGGAGCTAGCAGATCTACCATCTGGACAGAAACCCATTGGACTCAAGTGGGTGTTTAAATTGAAGAGGAATGCTGATGGTGAAGTGATTAAGCACAAAGCAAGACTGGTTGCCAAGGGGTACGTGCAGAAGCATGGAATAGACTTTGAAGAAGTGTTTGCTCCAGTTGCTAGACTTGATACTATCAGACTTTTGTTAGCAATGGCAGCAAATAGAGGATGGGAAGTTCATCATTTAGATGTCAAATCAGCTTTTCTGAATGGTGAACTTGAGGAAGAAGTGTATGTTTGTCAACCAGAGGGCTATGTGCAGAAAGGGAAAGAGAAGATGGTACTCAAGCTAAGCAAAGCTTTGTATGGCTTGAGGCAAGCTCCAAGAGCTTGGAATATTAGGCTGGATAAAAGTCTAAAGAAGCTTGGTTTCAGGAAATGTGCAAGTGAAGCAGCAGTCTACAAAAGGGGAAATGGAAAGGGTGCAGTGATACTTGGGGTATATGTGGATGATTTGATTGTGACAGGGGAGAATTCAGATGAAATTGCAGTGTTTAAAAGGCAAATGACTTCTGAATTTGAGATGAGTGACCTAGGACTGTTGTCATTCTACCTTGGGATTGAGGTTGATCAGCACAGAGACAACATCACAATCAAGCAAATCAGTTATGCCAAAAAGATATTAGCACAGTTTGGGATGGCAAACAGCAACCCAACCAAACTTCCATTGAGTCCTGGAGTGAAACTTGATGAAGACTGTAAGGAAAATGGACCTCGGACCATTTAACTTTGGATTTTGGTGTTTGATGAACAACATAACCAAATTGGACTAATGCGTTTGCAAGTGTTTGTTTTGTAGTCTAATAGGGTGCAAATGTGACTTGGACAAAGGCGACATGGTGATCCGATGATCAACATATCAAGCAAGACATTTGAAGCTCAATAGAAGACTCTCAAGATCAAGCAAAGTCCAAGGCACAAGAATGGAACCAAGTCGGGCGCAAAGAATGAGAGAAAGGCAGGAAGAACAAGTGACCGGACGCTGCTTCACAGTGACCGGACGCTGGCCTGGATGCGTCGGGTCAGTACCCCAAGCCAGCAGCGCCACGTCAAAGCGACCGGACGCTGCGATAGAAGCGATTGGACGTTCCGATGCTACTGTTCCTCAGCGCGACTGCGTGACCGGACACTACGACGACGATGGGACGCTGGAGCTCAGCTGAGTCCGATCGAACACAGAGAGGTTCCAGAGGGACAAACTCGTGACCGGACGCGTCCGGTCGTCTGTGACTGGACTCATGCCAGAGTCCGATCAGTGCCTGTGCAGGCTGGCAACTAGCCGTTGTGAGTGACCAGACGCGTCCGGTCAGGACGTGAAGTGCGTCCGGTCGATGTCTGAAAAGTGCATCTCTTTGCCCAACGGCTCTATTTGCTTGGGGCTCTATAAATACCCCCATGGCCGGCCAAAACACTGAGGTTGGAGCTCAAGGAAGTGTACCAAGTGTATAGACACATATTTAGTTGCTCTAGCCACCAAAGTGCTCAAGTGATATACTAGGTGATTAGTAGAGGTGCTTTGCGAAGTGCTTAAGCTAGTTAGACCACCGCTTTGCGCTTGCTCTAGGTGTTAGGCCTAGTGAGGTTGAAAACCTCTTGACTACCGGTGCTTGCGCGCACCGTTGTTGTACATCGGCGGGGCTTGTAAGTCTTGCGAGATCACACCAACCGCGATTGTGGTGTGGCCGCCTCCGTGTACCGAAGGGAACAAGGCCCGCAGCGGTTCGTCCGGAAACTTGATAGTGAAGACGGCGGAGAGCATCCGGGAGAGGCTTTGCCACGAGTGGCTTAACCGGAGACCCACTTGCGTGTGGGGAAGGCCCGGAGCTATCCACGGAGTTATCCGACCGGAAGCTTGGCCCTTGCGAGGGATTCCTTGCGAGGGGCTCCAACGAGGACTAGGGGGAAGCTTGCGCGCTTCTCGATACCTCGGTAAAAATACCGGAGTCGTCGACGAGAGTTTGCATCTCTATCCCACTCTTTAGCTTCCGCATTTACATTGCTACCTTGTTTATGTGCTTTACCTTTCCTAGCTTAGTTGATAGGGTTGGAACATAGGTTGCATAACTCCTTTTTGCGGTAGAGATAGCAAACACACATAGCAAAACCTTAGTTGCACTTTAGATAGTTTACTTTCTTGCATAGGTTTTGTCTAGGTGGTTTTTAGAGGCCTTAGTTTAGAGTAGAAGTTTTAAGTTCCCTAATTCACCCCCCCCCCCATCTTAGGCGTCACGGTCCTTTCAATTGGTATCGGAGCCGGTTGGCTCTCTTGTGGACTCTTGGCTTAATCGCCTTCGAGCCGACGCCCCTAAGAGAGGTTGGGATGGATACCTCTAGGCCTCCACACTTTGACGGCACTAACTTCCCTTACTATAGTGCTAGGATGGCTTGCTTTTTAGAAGCCGTTGATCTAGGTGTTTGGAGAGTCACCGCGACGGGATGAAACCCATTAAGAATCCCGAGAAGCCTACCGCGGGTGATGAAAAGGAAATTCATCTCAATGCTAGAGCTAAGAATTGCTTGTTTGAATCTATAAGCATGGATGTCTTTAACCAAGTTTTTTCTTTGCAAACATCTCATGAAATTTGGTTAAAGCTACATGAGCTCCATGATGGTACAAGTAATGTACGTGAGCAAAAACATCACCTAACAAAAACAATCTATGATTCCTTTAAAATGAATGATAATGAGCTTGTTCGTGACATGTATTCTCGTTTGAATCTAATTATCAATGAGCTCCATTCTATAGGAATTACAAAGCTAGGTGATGCGGATATTGTGAGGAAGATCATCTCCGTGCTTCCAAAGAACAAATATGCAACCATCATCACCATCCTCCACAACATGGAGGACTTGAGCACCATGACCCCAGCCATTGTCATTGGCAAATTGGTGGCATTTGAGATGTCACGCAAGATGGGTCAAGAAGAAGCCACTTCATCAAGCAAAATATTGCTCTCCCATGTGAGCAAAAAAGATGAAGGGCAAAAAGCAAGTTGAGACAAGCTCAAGCTCCTCAAGTGAAGAAGAGGATGATGAAGATGAAGAATCAAGTGATGATGATCAAGCCTCCACCTCATCCGACTCCTCCTTAGATGAAGAAGAAAACAATCAAGCTCATGAAAGGAGTGAAGAGGATGATCCGCAAGCTCAATGTCAAGGGTGTGCCCATCACCATAGAAGATTGCCTCTTCACCAATCAAAGAAGAGAGCAAAGAAAAAAGGGTTGCTATAGATGTGGCAAGAAAGGGCACTTTATGGAAGATTGTCCAAAACAAAAGCCCACACCCAATGACAAGAAAAAGAAGGGATGCAAGGCCAAAGCTCTCACCACCATCAAGACATGGGATGATTCATCAAGTGATGATGAAGCCCGTCACAAAAGGCATGGCCGCAAACACTCATCATCAAGCTCCTCACGTATGTGCCTTATGGCACGAGGTAACACAAGCCCTATCTCTAGTGATAGTGATAGAGATAGTGATAGTGATGATGAGCTACCTTCTTACAATCAACTTGTGCAAGATAATCTTAAATATGCCAAAGCTTGTACTAGCCAACAAAAGAAGAATTAATATCTTAAAAGAAAAATTAGATAGTTCTCAACAAGCCTACAATGCTATGCTAGATCAATATGAAACTTTTTCAAACTTAAATGTTGAGCTATCTAATAAAATTGAGAAACTTGAGGCTAGTATAAGCACATGTGATAGCACAAGTAATGATGAGCAACTTGCTAAGAAAAATGAAAAACTAAAAGCAAAGTTAGCTAGCACACAAGATGCTTACAAAAGTTTGCTTGCCAAAATGGAAATTATGTGCAAACATTGTGATGAGCTAACTAATAAAGTTGCTAATCTTGAAGCCATCGGAGCAAACCCCACCGAGGCACCTAAAATTGAAAAATCAATCTTTAATATGCCTAAAAAGGATGCCTCTACTTCTTGCATTGATTTGGACTCACCCATATGCAAACAAGCTTGTGTTGAGAATGTCATTATAGAAACATGTACACAAGAAGTTGCAATGGAGAATGAGCTACTAAAGCAAGAAGTGGCTCGCCTCACCAAGGACTTGACCCAAGCAAAAGGCAAGGGGAAGCAAACCCGAACTCATCAAGATAACACCAACAAGGGAGTGAAGAAGCTTGATGAGGAGCAAATCGTGGTTTGTTACCTTTGCCACAAGGAAGGCCACAAGTCCTATGAGTGCAAGGTGAAGCATGGGGGAGAAAAGAAGAAAGAGAAAGAGAAAAACAAAAGCAAACAAGCAAGCTCTCCAACACCTACACCAACAAGGTGAACAAGAAGGCCTCCACACCTTATCTTTTGAAGAAGAAGAAGAATGACAAGGTGGTGGCCATCAAGGTGAACAAGCAAGCCAACAATGGGGCCAAACGCATTTGGGTGCCTAATGATATCATCTCAACCATGAAGAGCACCAAAAAGGTTTGGGTCCCGAAAGGGAAGTGAGTAGCCAAATTGGCTTCAGGGAATTTGGAGACTTGGCAAAGGTTGGGTGCATATCATGGGGTGCATCACATTGGATCATGTCATTGCCAAGTATGTTAGTGAGTACTATGGACCCAAGTTCCCCCTCCCATGTTAGGTAACTAGATTTAAATTCTTGCAATTACTTCCTTTTGTATAATGTCTAGTAATTACTTTTAACGTCTAGTTCCTTTCATTGCCTATGTTTACATTGGTATGTTCATATCTTTAGTCATGCAAATTAGGCTTATCATATGGTAGTTTTGCTCGGTATCATTCTCATTCTTAGAGCAATTCTACATGGTTTAATTGGTTAGAAGCATGGCACATAGCTTCTTTACCTTGTATTTATCTTATATGTGCCAAAGTCCAAATTATAAATAAACTACCCCGTTTACCATTTTCAATTAGTATCACACTTCTTGTGATGTCAATATGGAAAATGGTAGTTTGACCTTACAAGTCAATGTGCATGTCTCCTACAAGTCTTTCAAACTTGTATGCACACTCTTAGGGGGAGCTTACTCTACAATTTGGAAGCTTTGAGACTAACACTTCTTTCAAGATTATCATGTATGTAGTAGTCTCATTGCAAGGAAAATGGAGTTCTCGGAGACAAGCATCATGTGTGACAATAATTCAATTGGCATCTACATGTGGTATTCCTAACCGATATCATTATGATTTCAATTTGATACTCTTATATGCTTTCTCCATACATTATATAGATTAAACTCCTTTGTGCTTTAATTTGTCGGTTATGCATATGCTTTTGCCTTACATCATATGTATGCATATACCTAGGGGGAATTGTAGCTTATATAATGTTTCCTCTCTTGAGCTTTAATGTCTTCCTTTTCGGTGTTTGATTCCAAAGGGAGAGAAATGTGTAGGGACCAAAATCAAGCCCAAACTAAAACAAACAAAATAACCAAAATCAAATTTTTCAAAAAAATTCTATGGTTATTCTCATGGGAATGGTTCAAAAAGGGAGGAGGAAGTGACTTATGGAATTAGGGGGAGTCTTATTCCATAAAGTCACACAATGAGACTCTTTGGCAAGGGCAAGATATGTTAGATATATTTCAATTTGGTATCTTTTAAACATCATATGATCTTGTCTTTGCATTGCATCCTAGCAAGTAGATTGCATTTTAAAAATTATGTATCTTTATTTGCTGCTTTGGTCGTGTTGTCATCAATCACCAAAAAGGGGGGATTGTAAGGAAAATGGACCTCGGACCATTTAACTTCGGATTTTGGTGTTTGATGAACAACATAACCAAATTGGACTAATGCGTTTGCAAGTGTTTGTTTTATAGTCTAATAGGGTGCAAATGTGACTTGGACAAAGGCGACATGGTGATCCGATGATCAACATATCAAGCAAGACATTTGAAGCTCAATAGAAGACTCTCAAGATCAAGCAAAGTCCAAGGCACAAGAATGGAACCAAGTCGGACGCAAAGAACGAGAGAAAGGCAGGAAGAACAAGTGATCGGACGCTGGCCTGGATGCGTCCGGTTAGTACCCCAAGCCAGCAGCGCCACGTCAAAGCGACCGGACGCTGCGATAGAAGCGATCGGACGTTCCGATGCTACTGTTCCTCAGCGCGACCGCGTGACCGGACGCTACGACGACGATCGGACGCTGGAGCTCAGCTGAGTCCGATCGAACACAGAGAGGTTCCAGAGGGACAAAATCGTGACCGGACGGTCGTCGGTCGTGTGTGACCGGACTCATGCAGAGTCCGATCAGTGCCTGTGCAGGCTGGCAACTAGCCGTGGTGGTGACCGGACGCGTCCGGTCAGACGTGAAGTGCGTCTGGTCGATGTCTGAAAAGTGCATCTCTTTGCCCAATGGCTCTATTTGCTGGGGCTCTATAAATACCCCATGGTCGGCCAAAACATTGAGGTTGGAGCTCAAGGAAGTGTACCAGTGTATAGACACATATTTAGTTGCTCTAGCCACCAAAGTGCTCAAGTGATATACTAGGTGATTAGTAGAGGTGCTTTGTGAAGTGCTTAAGCTAGTTAGACCACCGCTTTGCGCTTGCTCTAGGTGTTAGGCCTAGTGTTTAGTGAGGTTGAAAACCTCTTGACTACGGTGCTTGCGCGCACCGTTGTTGTACATCGGCGGGGCTTGTAAGTCTGGCGAGATCACAACAACCGCGATTGTGGTGTGGCCGCCTCCGTTGTACCGAAGGGAACAAAGCCCGCGGCGGTTCGGCCGGAAACTTGATAGTGAAGACGGCGGAGAGCATCCGGGAGAGGCTTTGCCACGAGTGGCTTAACCGGAGACCCATTGCGTGTGGGGAAGGCCCGGAGCTATCCACGGAGGTTATCCGACCGGGAGCTTGGCCCTTGCGAGGGATTCCTTGCGAGAGGCTCCAACGAGGACTAGGGGGAAGCTTGCGCGCTTCTCGATACCTCGGTAAAAATACCGGAGTCGTCGACGAGAGTTTGCATCTCTATCACACTCTTTAGCTTCCGCATTTACATTGCTACCTTGTTTATGTGCTTTACCTTTCCTAGCTTACTTGATAGAGTTGGAACATAGGTTGCATAACTCCTTTTGCGGTAGAGATAGCAAACACACATAGCAAAACCTTAGTTGCACTTTAGATAGTTTACTTTCTTGCATAGGTTTTGTCTAGGTGGTTTTTAGAGGCCTTAGTTTAGAGTAGAAGTTTTAAGTTCCCTAATTCACCCCCCTCTTAGGCGTCACGGTCCTTTCAAAGACAAAAAGGGTGTACCAGTGGATTCAACTGAGTACAGAAAAGTCATTGGGTGTCTCAGATACTTACTCCATACAAGACCGGATTTAGCCTTTTCGGTTGGGATGATGAGTAGGTTCATGGAGAAGCCGACTGTTATGCATCAGAAAGCAGTCAAACAAATTCTGAGATACTTGAAGGGAACAATTGACTATGGCTTGGTGTATACTCAGGAAGGCAGACAGGAGATACTAGTGGGATATTCAGATAGTGATCATGCTGGTGATATTGTTGGGAGGAGAAGCACAGGAGGTATGGCATTTTATCTCAATGATAGTCTGATCACTTGGAACTCACATAAGGAGAAGACAGTTGCTCTATCCTCATGTGAAGCTGAATTTATGGCTGCCACAGCAGCAGCAATGCAGGGTCTGTGGTTGAGAAGTCTGTTATCTGAAATCACAGGAGAGAAACCACAGATAGTAAAACTGTACGTTGACAACAACTCTGCAATAGCTTTGATGAAGAATCCAGTGTTTCATGGGAGAAGCAAGCATATTGATACAAAGTATCACTTCATCAGGGAGTGTGTTGAGAGGGGTCAGTTTCATGTGCAGAGAGTGAGCACAAATGAGCAGAAAGCTGATGTTCTGACGAAGGCGCTACCAGCAGTTAAGCTGGGGGTTATGAGGCACTTGCTGGGTGTGGGAGACCTCGGATTGTGCCAGAATTAAGGGGGAGACTGGAGGTGTAATTCTGTCACGTGAGCAACAAGCTGGAGCATGTGTGGTGAGCGCGCCCACGACGTCGTCGCTGGCAGTTTGCATTTCGTCTCTGTGTATCAGTGTGTTTGCAGTTGCTTTATTTTGTAATCGTGTAATAGAGCTGCTGGTATAAGTAGCCTGAACTCTAGTGTGTGTGTTAAGTCGAATAACTACCGTGTAAATCGTGTATGAGCCACTATCAACATCTGGAGAAAAGCAGCCCGCATATCGCTGCGGTTCCCTGCAAAACTGCTTGTTCGTGTGTGTTCTTGATCTGATTCCTATTTTCCTTTGAATCTGTGTTAGCCACTGCATATCTGGCTGTGATTTGCGCGTTCTAAAACCTACAGACGTGACGTTCCAGGTCGACGACGGCAAGCTCTTCACGGCGCACAGGAGCGTGCTCGCCGCGAGATCGCCCGTCTTCATGGCCCAGCTCTTTGGCCCGATGAAGGAGACGACTGCGAGTCATGTGCGCATCGTCGACATGGACTCGAGGGTGTTCAAGGCGATGCTCCGCTTCATGTACACCGACATGCTGATGCTGCCTGATATGGAGGAGGAAGAGAAGACGGCGATGTCCCAGCACCTGCTTGTGGCTGCCGACAGATACAGCATGGAGAGGCTAAAGTTGATCTGCGAGGATATTTTGCGCAAACGAATCAACACTGACATTGTGGCGAGTACACTTGTGCTGGCCGAGAAACATGGCTGCTGTGGGCTCAAGAATGCATGTTTCAAGTTCCTCCCGTCTCCGGGCAATCTCAGGACAGTCATGGCAAGTGATAGTTTCCATCATCTGAAGAACAGCTGCCCCTCCCTAGTCGACGAACTCCTCGCCAAGGTGTTGCTCCATGAAACATGCTTAATACTGTAACTCGGAAGAACCAAAGTTTCGTGCAATGCTGCAAGCCTGCAACTACGAGTACGGTTATATCTCATTTGGTTACGTACATGGCTATCAATCTATCATTAGCATTTTATTATACGGTTTTTTTTTTGCGAAACTATTATACGGTTTATTTAGGTGGACTGACAATTTTTTTAAGATTAAGAAACTGAATCCTTTTCTCCCTCTCTTTCTCTCTTCATCTGAGTTGATCGACACAAGGGTTAAGAAGTATGTTTTGCTATAGTTTCATTCCATTATATTTTATTAACTTTATATTCAAGTATAGTGCATCAATGTGGACATGCTGCGCCCAACGTGTCAAAAAATAATTTTGGAGTAGAAATGCGCCATTGAATCATGCGTATTGATTGACGCATGGTGATTATTCAGGTTGTTTGGGATATCCTATCCAAGTGGCACTACAGGAGGTCGAGACTTTGCTGAGTGCTGACAGCACTCGGCAAAGAGCCTCTCGCACTCGGTGAAGGCTTTGTCGACTACCGCACTCGGCAAGGGCCTCTCGACAAAGAAAGTGTCGACAAAGAGTTCTTTGCCAAGTGCCAAATATCAGATACTCGGTGAAGGCTTTGCCGAGTGCTGACGTGACACTCAGCGAAGAAAAGTATTCGGCGAAGAAAAAAACGAAAAAAATCCAACAAAAAATAGGGAATTTTTTTATTTAAACGGGGGAGGGGCCCACTAGACAGCGCCCGCTCGTCTCCCTCGAAATCGCAAGTCGTGGTATTTTCTTTGATGCAGCCAGTAAGATTCAAACTCACAATTTCTCGCTCGCCAAGGGTCTCCTCTAACATTGCACTACACACTCACATATGTGCTATCTCCGTTTCGGTTTCCCATATATTATACTAAACTGAGTGTAATTTGCTTATTTGATACCATAAACGAATTTAAATTAAAAAGTTGTCAACTACAAAGTTTTCTAACTTTGCGAGATCTACAACTTTTATTCTGGTAGTTTTTCCATCAGAGGTCGTTTATAAAAATTTGAATTTCAAATTTAGCAATTTACAATGTAGTTTTCGTTGACGAGATGATTTCAAATCGAAATGTTGTCAACTACAAAGTTTCATAACTTTTCAAGATGTACAACTTTTATTTTGTCCATTTTTCTATCTGAGAAATTTTTTTAAAAAAATTCAAATTTCAAAATTTTAAATTCAAATACAGTTTTACAAGACAAGATAATTTTAAATCAAAAAGTTGTCAACTATAAAGTTTCATAACTTTTTGAGATCTACAACTTTCGTTTTGGTCATTTCTCCATCCGAGATCATTTGAAAAATTCGAATTTTAAAATTTTCAAATTCGAACGTAGTTTTGCATAGAGATGACTTCAAATTAAAAAGTTATCAACTACAAATAACTTGTCAGATCTACAAAGTTATTTTGGTTGTTTCACCATTTGTGCATCTGACATTGTGGTTCTAATATTATTCACAAACATTATATATATCACTCTTTTAGTTTCATAAACTACCAGACAGATGTAAAATTTGTGAACAAATTTATTTAAGTTTGTCAAATGAAGAAATCACTAAAATAAAAATTGTTTATCTTGATAAGTTAAACAACTTTGTAGTTGAAAACTTTTTCATTTATATTAATTTACTGCTTTAAAATGTGATTTGAAAATTGGCTTTGCCGAGTGTAAAAAAACACTCGGCAAAGAGCTCTTTGCCGAGTGCCCGAAAAAAACACTCGGCAAAGAATTTCTTTGTCGAGTGTTTTTGGGCACTCAACAAAGAAAATCTTTGCCGAGTGTTTTTTTTTTTTGCCGAGTGTTTTTATTTGACACTCGGCAAAGAAGCTCTTTGTCGAGTGCCCGAAAAATTAAAAACACTCGGCAAAGTGTGAGGCACTCGGCAAAGATTGATTTTCCAGTAGTGTGGGTTATATATGAAGATACACTAGGGAGATGGTAATCTGTCACGCCCAGCATGAATGAGACAAGAGAAGAGGCGTACACGTTTTAAGTAGTAACGTGGCGTATTTGAATTATTTGTGTAATTGTATCTGTATGACTATTGGGACCCACTAAAGAGGCCTTTTATTCAGAACTCTTGCTGTAAGGGAGACACGAACATTATTATTAAGTAATACAGAGAAAGGCCCGAAGAGGTCCCTCTCGGCTCCGGCCGACTCAGGCGATCCCCTGTCCTGCTCACGTCGGCGGCTCCGTGCTGGCGGCCAGGGGCATTACATAATCATTTACTGTATGTCTCTATACAAGCTAAACACGTACTATATTCAAATTTAATAATATTTATAGACACTAAAATCAAGTTATACACCATCAACTATATTTCGCAACAATTAGCTACCAGATGTTGGCTATGTCGTCCAACCATCCTGATGAGTCCGCCGTCTGCGGCAGTGGTGCCGCCGCCGCATCGACCGTCTCCGCCGATGATCGGTGAAGGTTGGCACGTGGTGCTCACATTTGAATTGAAGGGACTTGGCCGGTGTCGGCAGGTAAATATCCAAACTAGCTAGTATATATATGCCGCGTTCAGCGTAGCAGATCATATATATAGCTGGTGCATCTTACTACCCTGATGGCCTTACACATCAATCACTCCGTGATCAGGTCGATGTGGATCTCTTTCTCGATGAGATTCTCAAACCCAGCAACGACGCCGTAAAGGCACGTTTCTGAGTTTAGTTTGCTCGACCAGGCCGTGAACCGGTGAAAAAACACACCACAACCAGCTGCGGCAGATATGGCATCGCAAGTTAATGATATATAGATGGCTTATTAACAGGGCAGACATGGAATCGATCATCTTTTCTCATGAACGATGAGGTGTTTATGATATGCTCATCTTTGGGAATGGATTCCATCCAAGGGTAAATTAAATCTGGTGGGATTTTGGTAGGTCTCAATCTTGCTAAGTATGAAGTGGGGCTCTTTTTAAAAAAGGAGATTTTATGCTACAGTTAAATTTGTACGGAGTATGGGATAAGAGATCAAAGTGAAATGGAATTTGCATGTGGTTTATATGGCGGTGCTCAAGTGCATAAAGTTGCCTTCTTATCTGAACTCTCCAGATTTTGTGATGCTCATGCTGGACCTTTTTTATTTGGGGGAGACTTTGACATCATCAGATATGTTAAAGAAAAAACAATAATAGGTGTTCATAAACATATATACTGGTATCTACAATTCTATTATCAATTTTTTGAACTAAGGGAATTGATAATGAGTGGTGGTATATGTTTACTTGGTCCAACAATCAGGACCCTCCTACTCTTGAAAAATTGGACAAGATTTTGGTTTCTAAATGTTGGGAGGACATTTTCCCTAATGCCATGGTTTGAAAAACTCCTTAAGGAGATTTCATACCACAATCTCCTAAATATATCCAGTGCAACTTGATGGGTTTGACTCACATTAACTTAAATTTGATATCAGTTGGTTCAATTACCCTGAGTTGTATGAGAATGTAGATAGAATTTGGAAAGAACTTGTAATGCCAATCTGTTTTGGATAAGATTCAACGAAAGCTGAAGCTTATTAAAGAGTTCTTTAAGGTTGGGGATTTAACAAACAAGGGGAATATATAAGAGAAAAAGAGAGGAATTACAAGGGGCATTGGTTCAACTGGAGGATCTCAAAGAGAAATTTCTCTCAACTCTGAACAAATCTTCAGAAACATTGGGTGTTGTGTGAAAACTTAAGCTATTAGAACAAGAGGAGTTGTATTGGTTTCAGAGAAGTCATGAGACATGGCTGCTCAAATTAAAGGAGATCTCGATACTAATATTTTCACAAATGTTAAATGGTAGGAAAAGGAAAATACTATTATTTCCTTGAAAGAGAGAAGGTGTGGAAATTGAGGGGTAGATAACATTCTAAGACATGCATCTGAATACTATACAGAATTTTTTGGTCCTATCCCTCAAAATGATATTCAAATGGACCTAGCAATCTGGAATCATTGTTACAAATTATCTGACATAGATAATACAACTCTGTGCCTTCCTTTTTTCCGAAACAGAAATTAAGGACGCTTTGTTCCAGATGGAGAGAAATAAAGCACCTGGGGGCCTGATAAAATTCCACTGTTTGAACTATTTTATATGGCCCAGAAACTTAAATTTCTAGTACAATATTTGAACTATTATAACAATGAGATTTTCTATTTTTGGGGTATAATACTGCAGCTTCACCCTGGTTAGTGTACACATATCTGTTTTTTATATATTATTATGTAGAAAAAAAACAGTACGTTCTCCGTGTGACCGTGTTGCATATACAATCGTACACTAGATAAACTCTTGGTGGAACAGGGATTATTGCTGGATTGGAACAGGCATCCTGTACATTGTCCTATCTGCAAACCGAGTATTGACATACCGAGATCGAATAACAGATACGGTACCTCGAACCATATATGCATGCAGAAAATTTATTTATAAAGACAATCAATCTGCTATTTGCTACTAGATCGATACTAGTTCGTTCCGTCTGTCTCGATCAATCTGGACCTGTGCGGCGTCGTACCTCCCGAAGACTCGACTCGCCGACGACGTATACGTACGTCCTCATGGGCAACACCTGTTCGTCGTCATCCTTCGACGCCCTCCCGGGCTGCAGCAAGTCGACGGTGGTCGTAACGAGGACACGAGACGGGGTCCCATGTCCTAACGATCAACGGTGGTTTCTCCAAGATGGCACCCGGCATCGGCAAGAGCATCAACTCCGGCACCTTCACCGTCGGCGGCCACTCCTGGTACATCGCCTTCTTCCCGGAAGGCGCAGACAGGAACGACCTCGCCTGCAGCTACGGCAACAACGTGTCCGTCTTCGTCTACCTCGCTCACCCACGGACCTACGCCGACGTCAAGGCACGGTTCGAGCTCACCCTGCTCCGGCCGAACGGGAGGCCGATGGCGTGGGGCACGAGAAGAAGCGAAGGGCCCTTCATCTTGCTCGGTCTGGCGACAGAAGTGAGTTCTCCGCGCGTCTGGGCGGCAGCGCAGACGGCTTCCAGATCCGGTGCGACGTCACGGTGGTCAGCGACACCCTTGTGGAATCCACCACCGCGTCCCGGTCCCTCGCCGTGCCGCCGCCGGACCTGCACGTCCACCTCGGCGGCCCCTGGAGACCGGCGTCGGCGCGGACGTGACGTTCCACGTCCGCGGCGAGGTGTTCGCGGCACACAAGGCCGTGCTCGCCGCCCGGTCGTCGGTGTTCATGGCGGAGCTCTTCGGCGGCGACATGAAGGAGAAGGCCACCTCGCGGGTGCAGGTCGACGACATGGAGCCCAGAGTGTTCAGGGCCATGCTCCACTTCGTCTACACCGACGCGCTGCCGGCCAAGACAGAGCAGGCGGACGCGGTTGTGATGGCACAGCATCTGCTTGTCGCCGCGGACATGTATGGCCTTGAGAGGCTGGAACTCATGTGTGAGAACCGGCTGTGTGGCCGCATCGACATGAAGACGGTGGCGACGACGCTGGCGCTGGCTGAGCGCCATGGCTGCGGCGGCCTCAAGGAGGCATGCGTCAAGTTCATCATGTATCGTGGGAATCTCAAGTCGCTCATGAAGACTAGTGACTTTCAGTATCTCAGAAGAAGTTGCCCCGCTCTTGTCAACGAGTTCCTCGCCAAGGTTGTCGTCTGAGGCAAGATCAGCATGGAACATATATGTAAAAACAAAGATTATGCTTGTTTATTTTACATGCCACGTAGTAGTACATTCCAGCAATTGTACAAGCCACATTTACATGCCAGACGTTGGCACTGTGCGTTTTGATTGGCAGCAGGCTGGAGGAATCTGCCATACGCCCCTGACTTCTATTCCTCTCTTGTAACTAGAAACTTTGGTTTCATCTGATCTTAGGTCATGTTTAGAGCATCTCCAAGAGTTTAGCCAATGTCACTTGGCAAATCTTGTGTTTTGCCAACTCCCAAATAACATCCCAAGTAAAAAACAACCCCTTCTCCAATAGTTTGGCAAATGTCACTTGACAAAATTAAAAAAAAAACCCACCCAATATTTTTTCTCCGGTCGCCAGTTTCTGTTTCTGTGATTTAGGGTGGCTTTAACTTGTTCCTGTGATTTTTTTTTCTTTCGTAAACATGGGCATGATACAGTACCGTGCTAGGCAGTACTCAAGTCCAGCAAAGCAGCTATCCAACACCAAAGTGCAGCACAGGTAGGCAGATCATCACATACTGGCACAGCAACAGTGCCTATGGCTTCACGTGCACGTTCTATCAAATCACGTACTGGCACAGCAACAGAGCGCCTAGCGTCACACGAGAAGACACACGACATGGCTCTTCGTGCGTGCAGGAAGACTAGTCGCAACCCCTTCACGCGCTTGGGAGAAGACGCGACAGCGCGCAGAACACCGATGCCAACAGGATACACGCACACATATTTGCGCGCTAGGGGAGGAAATATGCCAACTTTGCCAAAATGGCAAGTTGAGATGCCAAATTGTCGGAGGCCACTTTTTCTTATTTTGCTAAAAAATTATGGATGACAAATTGATTTGCCAAACTCTTGGAGTTGCTCTTAGTTCTAAAATAAAAAACTTAACACCTATCACATCGAATTTTTGGACACATGCATAAAGTACTAAATATAGATTAATTTTTTTTACTAATTACTCTCTCCGTCCATAAAAACATGCAATTATGGATCCGTGCCGGTCAGATTGATTCAAGTTTGACCAAAGTTATAATAAAAGTATTGGTATTTATGTCGTTAAATAAAATTATATGAAAATATTCTATTACCAATCTAATGATATATTTTTTGTATCAAAAATATTAGTATTTTTTACATAACTTCGGTCAAAGGTCAAAATGTTTGACTCCTCGATATGTGAGAATTGCACGTTTTGTTGGACGGAGGGAGTACATGGTTTGCACGTAATTTGCTAGACGAATCTTTTAAGCCTAATTAGTTTATGATTTGACACTAAAGTGCTAAAGTAACACATGTGCTAATAACGGATCAATTAGGCTTAAAAAAAATCTTGTGATTTATGGACGATTCTTAATTTGTTTTTTTTGTTAGTACCCGAACACCTCATACAACACCCTACGTAACATTCGATGATGTGACATTCAAAATTTTTACACCAGTGAAACTAAATATAGCTATCTCCTTCCATGTTAAAAAAATCAATCAATAATACTGAGTACTTCATTATATGTTAGAATTCAATAATACGGTTGTCATGCAGGATAATCCAGCGCGAATCCACCATAGTGAAAGAGGCTCCGGTCTCCGGAAACGCTAAGAAAACATTATTTTCCATACCATTTTCATGTGTAAACCTTCTATTAAAATTTCCAATAAGAAATAAGCCATTTCTACTCTACGTATTCTGACAAAAAACTTTGAGAAAACAGTATCTTCCCCTATGGTTTCATTTCCTAGGAAAGATGATTAGCCTGTCATATCGATTTTCTTATTTAAATATGCATTTATTTAATTTGTTGCCCTTCCACTATAAAATGTAAAAGTTTTTAAATTTTTCTGGTACATAGTTTATCTAGACACAATGTATATATCTAGAAGTATACCAAGAGTTATGTACATAAACAAGACTTTAAGGACTTCCAGTGGTTTTTTGACCTTTAGTTCTTTTTTGCAAATCACAGTACAAACCTCTAAACACTCGTACATTTACCCACACCAACACTACGAATGCATGCACACACACCGTACGTGTACCTCTGCGAAGACATCCGATACACCAAAACTGAGCTAACAATTCTCAAAACCGACGAAGTACACCATGATCATCTTACTATCGACAGGATTGAGTTTTTAAGTAATCTAAGTGACCCTACTAGCTAGGTGTATGATCTCCTTGACATGGTCACATGACCCTGGGAGTGGAGGGACATGCGACCTTATATATAAGAGATAGAGCTTCATCGTCCATCCAAACATGGCACGTAGTTTTTTTTAGATAATGGATAAACATCCGGCCTCTACATCCGAGGATGTACACAACCCACTAATACAGAGTTTTTGATCAAATAAAAAGAGAAAGCCATAGTCTTAAAAGTCGACCAGGACACTAATTCAAATAATATAAATGTTTCCATCCTTTATTGGATATCTCTAAAGCAATGACTTCTAATTTCTTGCTCATCATCGAGAGCGCATCCTTGGCTTGCTCGTCATGCTGCAGCTGGGCCCAAGAGCGTAACCAGTACGCTCCCCTGAAAATGACCTGCATAATAGAGTTAGATTTCATTTTATTAAAAATAATATCATTGCGGCATCTCCAAATAGCCCAAAACATAGCAGCCACTCCAACCCAAATCAAGTTTCTAATCGTTTTATTTTGATTAGATAACCAAATACCAAACATGTGGTTGATTGATCTAGGTTGAGACAAGCTAATGGCAAAAAGATAATCCTCCAAATCATTTTGGCAAGGGGACAGTCTAGGAATAAATGTTGTATAGTTTCATTCCCATTACAGCAAATGCACTTTTGACTTTCGTTCCAATTTTTCCTAGCAAGGTTGTCTTTGGTAAGAACGACACCCCTTTGCAGGAACCAAAGAAAATTTTTATTTTGAGAGGAACTTTTATCTTCCAGATCTTCCTATGATGAAAAGGTGTATCTGTATCTATAAGATTGAGATACACACTCCCAGATGAAACAAAACGTATGACGTTATCATTAAATAAATCTTCGAGCTACAAGTGCATAGCTTGACAGCATAACCTAAACATCTATTCTCGCCGTTCCATTAAAAATGTTGTTTTTTTATTTTTTTAACTTTTATTTGACTTTCGTCTTATTCAAATTTCTATCTATATCTATACCTATATCTCTTCTCTTATTTCTTCTTCTTCTTATCTTCTCTCTTCTCTCT
This sequence comes from Coix lacryma-jobi var. lacryma-jobi, assembly GCA_009763385.1. Taxonomy (NCBI): domain Eukaryota; kingdom Viridiplantae; phylum Streptophyta; class Magnoliopsida; order Poales; family Poaceae; genus Coix; species Coix lacryma-jobi. The sequence goes on along the minus strand of CM019831.1, from coordinate 12,680,111 downwards.
TCTTCTCTTCTTATCTCTTTCTTCTTCTCTTCTTCTTCTCTTCTCTTCTCTTCTTCTTCTTCTTCTTCTTCTTCTTCTTCTCTTCTTCTTCTCTTCTCTTCTTCTCTTCTCTTCTCTTCTCTTATAATAAAGAGGCAAAATTTCTGCCTCTTTTAATTTTTCGTCCAACCTATCCTTGTTTTATCGGTATCTAGCTTGATTACCGGTGTTCGAGTTCGATATGGGTTTCTGACTCTATCCGGCTGCTTCGTTTCCCTTTTTATTTCTTTACTAGGTAGCGTGCCCGTGCGTTGCTACGGGACAACAAAAATTTTATTCTAAAAATATATGAATCACATGATAAGATAACACGGAGCTGCTCGACATCGTTAGAGACGGGGACGATGATCGGCTACACCGGCGATGTTGCTCTGCTTGCACTCCACCGACTCGTCACAACCATACCTCGCCACAGAACTACCATCCTAGTTACCCCAAGCCCACAATGAGACCCAATACCTGCCTCGCTCGTCGGTATGCGCTCACCATGCCTGCCGTCATGGTCTCTCCACCTGAGAGGCCCAGGGGCCTCACCTTTTCTCTTTCACACGTACCACACAAGCACACACCGCGAGCACAAGCACAAACACAAACACACTTTGTCGGGCCCATAGTGCTCGGAACGTCAGTGCCAGTGAATCGTCCCGAATACGTAGATGTCTGTTGTGTAGATGGTTGGCCTTGAAACCTAGCTTAGCCCCCGCCGTCCCGTTTCCCCATCTTAGTACACATTCAACCAAGTGCCCTTACCTGTTTTGAAGCTTAAACCACATAAACAATAGACAATATTTTTCTAAAAAATAGAGGTGTACGTAGCTACTTCAAATTTAGATGGATGATTTGAATTTCGGTTAAATCATATAGACTGATAAACCCATTGACACACAAAAAAAAAATTCGAGTAGCTCTACATTATGTCATTGGATGACAAACAAACAAATGAATGCTCTTTGCACCACGAAAGTAACATTTCACATTCATCAAACTACGAGCTACAACTTTCCTGACTAAAGATCTGAACAATTATGCAACCAAGGTGCTGATGACTAAAAATCTGAAATCTCCTTGGTCCTGTTCTATATACCTACTTCCCTCCGTCACTAAATAACTGTCATTCTCGTTTCCCGAGAAACTACTTAAATTAAATATATATTTAAAATATTAATATTTGTAGTACATAATTAGTATCATTAGAAAGATCTTTTAATCTAGTTTTTTTAACAAATTTATTTGAAGATACAAATGTTATCCGTATTTTTAACAAACGTAGTCAAACTTGTGGCACGAACACCAAAAACGACACTTAAAAAGGGACGGAGAGAGTATGCATGGTGGCGACTGGTGATAGACTAAATAAAACAAATACATTTGCTGCTAATGTAGTAATGTCACATCTAAATTGGGAGACTCAAATTTACAAGCTACTACTCATATTAAATTTAAGAATTGAGTGATTGTCCTGGTTAAGCTGGTAGTCTTGGCTTTGATCAAAAGCATTGTTCTGGCTGCTTTTCCTAGCACCAGGCTGACATAATAGTCTATGTTCCTGAGCCAACAGAGAAAGATATCCAAGTTTGTCAATGCGTTAAATAAAGGAAACCTAAGTTGGCTTGCATTATTCATATACTGATACGACAGTTACTTAAAAAATCTTTTAAAAAATCTTTTACAACTTCCAACATTGGTCTAAACTCTAAAGATCATTAGCTTTTTGACCAAGACACTACGAGTATCTGTTCAGGAAAGAACCAGGATTATTTTTTTGCAACCATCTACTGCAACATCAATTGCTTTATAGCTTTTCATATATCAGGAGTCTGCTTCAGCTATTCCTACACCTGAGGATAGCTTTCAAGTGTTTATAGTGAAACAATAAATAACTATATCTCATAGGAATTGATAACCCTAACCAACATTTGGATTCCTAGAAACATATTATGGAATAGAGTTTTCATGCCAATGGATGACAGTCACAAATATTGTCATACGAAAAGTTCCATACATGGAGCCTATTGCATACTCCTATGTTTGATCTTAGCAACTATCACAAATATTGTCATACGAAAAGGTCCGTACATGGAGCAGCTGACTGCATATATGTTCATTTGAGCAACTACACATTACAAGCGATACCTGTAATGCAAATTACAAGATTGTGTTTCTTGTAAATGGAGCAATACAAAATACAGGAAAAACTCATATTCCTCAATATCCAAAATAAAGAAAAAGCATATACCACCACCCACATCTTAAAATTAAAGGAGGGGATGGTTCATATGAAAGTTATAGATGGCTCCGTTTGTCAGCAAAATTACGTAAACTAATCTTCTGAAGTTGGCATGGTAAATTGGTTCCAAGAAACATGTGATTGGCACACGAACTTTGTTATCAAAGTTATGAAGAAGCAACTCACCTGATTATGGATGCACTTTCTGGTCTGTATTACCACCCCCACATGTGCACAAGCTAGTAGCAACTGACAAGGTTACTGCATTGCATCTACCACATCCCAAATCGGCATCTTGTTGTACCTCTATTCACAGTCCATTCTGTGCGTACAATTCAATCATCGTGTTCCAGGACACCATATCCCTCTCCATCATATCGAGCAGCTTCCTCACAGATCACAGCCCCCAGGTCACGATCATAGCTTCCTCTGGAGGCTATTGAATCAAGGTCGGACGAAACAGAGCGGAGGGATGGCGCATAGCCGACTTTTGGAGATTTCGAGCCTCCACGAAGCGGCAAGCTTGGCCGCCGAGGGGCAGATCTAGTGTCCCCTCTTGTCCTGTCATGGATTTGTAGGAAGATATATATTTTAAAAATGTATCTGTAGGAAGATATATACTGTTGAACATTTTGGAAGTCTTAAACTAAACAAAATGAAATGAATTATTAACTGATTGAGCAGACAAGTATCTAAATTTCTGAAACCAGCACACATTAATGTTGTTATAAACTTATCATTATGTCCTTTCACCAGGAAACTAAAAAAGACATAAACAAATAATAATATGTCAAACATAAACCAAGATAATACACATAGAGACTCAACTTACATTTTTTGAGTTCGCGTTTGCAGATAGCGTCGCGGAGCTTGGGAAGTGCTCATATAGGCTAGATATCACCATCACATAACTCCCTTAGGCTTGTCTTCCTTTCATATTTCGACAGTGAGCTATCTCCGTCAGCATAAACCTGTGTAAACAAAATATAAAGATTTTAGTGCCTAAAACCCAGGCCTCATCTGCGCACATGCTCCACCATAGTTCGTTCCTCTGAATCACATCCACCATGTTCTCATTCAAGATTCAGGGGTTTTACTTACACCCCCTCGCAAAGAGCTTTTTATTTTTTAACTATGCCTCTGAACAGAGAAGCTATGTCTCCATCCCTCTTCAAATTCACAAATACTACAACAAATTCGCGCATAATAATGTATAAGTAATCAACTCATATATCCCTAATTTCTACTGCATACAGCTATAAAGCTACATTAATTGACTAATTTGAGGGAAAAATGAACAACACAGCTAACAAAATTAGATGGGGGAAATTTAGGGTTAAAGATTTGGAAAACTTGCAAGAGCAGAGAATGGAGAGGAACCAATTCCTCGGTGCTCTCACCGCCGTGCTCGTCGCTTGCAGGGAGAGGGACTCGTGCTTGCAGACAGGGGCCACGGCCGACGGACGGCGACAGCTAGCAGGCAGCAAGCCACGGGTCGTGCAGGGTCATCCAATCCCTCACCACGAGCATCTCCCTCAGGCCCTTGAACCCGCCCTCCTTCCAGTCCCAACCATGCGAGGACGCGACACCACGGGCGCCAGCATTCCAGGATCGCCCCACGAGTGCGCGGTACACCGCGGCTGCCGCATCGAAGCGAGTCTCCTCCGGGCGCCGCGACGGGCATCAAGGCTCCACGAACCTTCCGCGGCCGCCGGAGAGGAAGGATGTCGGCATCGGTGTTGCATGTTGCTGCTGTGGCCTGCGATTGGAGCGGCGGCGGCGGCGGCATCTGGGTTCCTCGAGCTCCTATGACGCGGGGCGACGTGTTCCTGAGTTAGCGGGCAACAACGACCTAGGCTGGCGATTGGGCTCGTCAACGCGTCGCAGAATCGCATTAGGAAGGAGCAGGAGCCACGATCAACGCCTTGGTCCGCGTTATTTCCTATTGGGTGGCACATCGTATGGCTTGGAAGGAAAAAGCACCGCGGGATCGCACGTAAGAGGACGGACGAAGCGAAAAAATACCGCACCAAAACAATGTCCACTCTTTAGTCTTTTTAGTTGTGAGAGATATACAAAAGGCAACAATTTCTGTACATCAGAAACAGAGCATGTGTCAGTAGAGTATGAAAGGATTTTGCAAAATACTAACCACATATGTTAGTAGAGTATAAAAGGAAGTTTGTCAATGAAAGGCGCTACCTTTAACTGAAATTAGAGGATCATTAAGCATTTTTTTTTTAGTTATTACAAACAAAGGTATTTCAAAACTTTTAATTCACTGAACATGTACAGAGTTTTTTTACATGGGAAATCAGTATGTTAATCATTCTATATACACCTCAGTTATTAAAGTATTAGAATAACTATATGCATGATTCAGACTTTCAGAGTGAATTAGTAATAGCTAAGAACCAGTGTACAAGAGATGAGCTCATAGATTTATATAAGCATATATGATGTATGAATGCATATCAGCCTCTGCACTTCCTAACTATCTCTAGCTCAAACCAATGAAACACGAGCTAAAACTCCTTCCACTTCACCTTGTAAATAAGGACCCTTACATAGCAGTGCTTAATTGCAAATAATTGTGTCCAAAGACATTCAGATTTGTTATTTATCTAAATCCAATGTTTAGGCACCTAATAGAAAGTCAAGGGAGTTATTTACACAGTCTAGTACATTAGATTTCAATATTCAGAGATATTAGAACCCAGAAGAAACCATTTGAACTATATAGTACAGAGTTTCACAAAAACTAATTGAATGCTTTAACACTATGTCTCTCAAACTTCATAGGCTATAATCATGAAAATTATCAACACTAAGATGTGTATCATCAGCTACCACCTAAAATCAATAACAACTCCGGTTCCTAATTAAGGCATGAAAAAATGGTTACACATACACCTGCTATCATACTAAAACTGAAATATAGGACACAAGGTACTCTAAAATCAGTTAGCAAGAGTTCAGCTTGATACCTGGAGACAAGTTTGAGCTTGAGGAAGGTGTTGGGAGCCCCTTGTGGCAGTTGTACTTAACAAGCCCCAACGCGTGCACCCTCGCTAAAGTAAGGGTTGAGTGCGACGGTGAGGGGCCTCGTAGCAGTATTCCTCGCCGAGCCCCAGGAGCCAGGGCACAACCGAGAGGGTGAGGCTGAGGGCAAAGCGAGAAGATGAGCATGACAGCAAGCACAACAGTGGCGGCGGGCAGCGAGGGCCTGAGGAGGCCATCCTCCTTCATATAGACCAGCAAAACCCTGCTGCTTAGCTTCAAACCTACCATAGCAACTTGAACCTTGAGGTATAAACCATTCCTTCATATACCAGCACCAAACAAGCAAACAACAATACATAATCATATCAGTTTCCTGATAGCTAAAAGAAAATTTAAAAATATCAAATCACTTCTAAAAACTAAACTAAACACTTCTTTGAACTTGTCAACATTATGACTGATGTAAAAATTTAAGTATGCTTCAAATATTGAACTAACCGGAATACCGAATGTCACTACTACGTGGTCTACTTGTGTCATGTTTGAACAAATTATTTTTGTTAATAAATTATTTTTGTTATGGGCAGCATGCAAGCAAACAGACATTATGGACACCAATTGTTGAGCTAATGGAGAATCACTAATAAGCATATCTCATATTTAATGATGAAAAAGATTGCCCTTTAACATGATTTGTTTCATGTAAGAAAAAAATTCCTCCCAGGAAAAAATAATTGTCAAGAATGCTCTAACAAAAGATAAAGCACATCTCTGCTTGAGAGATTACTGTTATCACCTTATCAATAGCTAATCTGCATAGTGCAAAAGAATAGTTTTAGTGGTTCCACAGAGGTCAAGAGTGAATGCCAGAGATTCTTTTGAGTCTGAATAAAACACAAAAATGTACACATGAATTTAGATGTGCTTTACAAACTGCAAAAGCAATGAATACCTCCTCTGGAGATAATGACACACGGTAGAGGCCGCGTGGGTGTGAGGTGACACTCGCTTTATGCATATCATCTATAAATCATTTCTTGATGGATCACTGCAAACATATAGAGCATGATTCCTTCGTCCTCTCAAATATATAAACGCATGGTTCCTTCGTGACATTGATCCTGTTTAATTAGCATTAATCTAAAATCTGCTCAAACGGAAAACAACATCTAAACATGAACAGGTGAATTCCTAACTGAAAGTGTTTTACCTTCAACAGTGTCTAGGTACACTTTGGGGATTTGCATCTTGACAAGCGCATCGTTGTTAATCGTCATGGTGGACTTTAGTATCTAATTAGCAAAATCCATGATCTCTGTGCACACGCATGAACACAATCAAAGTTGTATTAAACACTAACCCTAACGAATCGAGTTGGAGTTGGGAACAGGAAAGGATGGAGCATGGCTGTTACCAGGGTGTCCAAGGAGTCGCAGCACTCGTCCTTGTCAATGTGGCTCGTGGGTTCCGGGATCCGGACCTTGTGGAGATGAGAGCCTAGGAGGTAGGAGATCCATGGCCGCGGGCACTTACGAGCGCACGAGCGGCGACGACAGAGGGAAAGAAGCAGAAGGCGGGCTGGATCGCCATGAGTCAACGCCCAATCTTCGACATCGGCACATGGCCCTGAGCCACCGCCGCCAACGCGTCGCGAGGGGAGGTGCCACCGCCGCGTATAATCAAGCGCCGCCGCATGCCCCAGGGTGCCCCCACGGGCACTCTGTGTAAGAGTCACCGCTACGTATCGGGGCCACGCGAGAGGAGCGGGGTGGGATGCGAGAGGTGCGTTGAAGCCGGTGCGGTGCTGGCGACGGCGGCGCGAGGAAGAGGGTGAGGTGTTGCGACTTGCGAGGGTGAAGCTTTGGGATCACACGGAACAGAGGGAAGGAGAAGAGGATCGTACGAGGGAGAGGGAAGGAGATCGCACTCGCACGGGAGAGGATGATGTTCCAACCCACACGACATGTACCTGAGGATGTGGCGGCCGCGCTTGTGCGAAGGACCATCGCCGCAGCCCAAACCCTCCATCCCCGCCTTGACAATCGCCAACGAGGCCGGCTCGGCACGCCGCTTCCCAAAGATCGAAATCTACACCATTTGGACATCCAGGAATTGTAGCCGCCCTCCTCCAACTGGAAGCTCGATGGTGATTGGTGAATCTGCCAGGGGGATGAGACCACGGGACGACGCGGCCGAGGAGCACGAAATCGAGAGAGGCCACAGGGATGCCGGATGCGGGGAAGACGAAGATGCTCAGCGCCGGGCTCTTTCACGCAGATGAGTGGCGATGAGGGAGAGAAATTGCTTTTTGCGTGTCAGATTGGAGCGTGGGGCGAGCAAGCGAAGGGCAGGGCCCACATGTCGGCGCCAACATTTTAGGAAGAGGCTCGCGGGATCGCACAAGCCGGACCAAGGCGTAGCGATTTTTTTCCGCATGAAAACACTGTCTCATCTTTAGTCTTTTTAGTTGTGAGAGATCATATCAAGGACGTAGATTTAGGTGCTTGGTGCCGGATAGGAAGGTGCCGCCCCCGCTCCAGTTGTCGGTGACTTGTCCGTATTTTTTATAATTTTGAAATACGAGAGGATGTGGAGATGTGCAGATGTGCAGTTGGAGGACGTAGAACTGACTTTATCATCTCAAAGAGTGATCACATGTGAGAGGATGTGGAGATGTGCAGGTTTGTAAGCGTCGTACGTGACAACGTGCTCCAAATTTTCTCAAATTTTTTTCATAGCATATCCATAAGATATAACGACATCTCGCCAAGTTTCGCGATTTTCAGAAATCATTTGTATTTTTTATAATTTTAAAACCGCCCGCACGTAATTTCGAGGCCTTGCCCCGTGAGCATGTTGATCGAAATTCCGCGTCAGTTCCTGTCGGGGGAACGCCAAAGGGGTACCCCAATCAACGCAAAACAAATAGGATGAACCTAGAACACCACTTAGTAACAAACCTAACTAGTCCAACCCCCTCGAGGCCTACAACGCTGGCCCACCAAGCCAGGCCTCGGGCTGGCGCTCGCTCTCCATCTCGTCCGAGCCCTCCGAGCCAGGCCTCGGGCGAGCGCTCCACTAAACCTTCGAGTCCTGGCATATAGGCCTCGACCCCCCCCCCCCCCCCACTGCCGGACGTCACACCAACCAGACCCCACGCGGGGACCTCGAGCCTCTCTGGCACAACGGCCTATCCCTCGAGACGCTTCATGCGCCCCTCGAGCAGCGCCAAGCACCGGATACCAACCCCATACCGCGTATTTAATGCATTCACCTACTCCGGTCACGTCGTCTGGTGCACGACGATGTGCACCACAGTAAACCGGAGCCACAGTCAGATCTCGCTTTCACCTCAAGCATGGGCAAAAAGGCACCAGTACAACACTGTTCGACCATACCCTGCACTGTCGCACGTCCAAGCCACGTCTCGAGGCCCGGATACCTGCTGCTCAATCAGGTTTCCCGGGACCTGCCCATAACTGCGGAGACTCGAGCCCCCCGTAGGCGCCACCACGAGGCCGCTCCGCGCGCCCTCGAGCCCTAACTGTTTCACACTATTGGAAGACAGGTACCCCCAGACCCGGAAGGACCCCCGCCGTGTCCTGTACGTGCCGGGATGGGTGCTGTACGGCTTCCACATCGCCACGCCTCCACGTCCGCGCCCGGGATGGAGGCCACGCTCCAAGGACGCTTCAACAGCAACGCCCACGTCGGCTCCAGTAGCCCCGACAAGACAGGATTCCTATCCTACGCCATATCGAGCGCTGTACATTCTATCCTGTGTAAACCCTGGCCTCCCTCTTGTTCTAAAAGGCGGGGACACCAGGGCCCTTCGCGCGAGGAGGACAGAACGCGAATCCACGGTTAGACAGTTCCGACAGACACAACTGCGAGAGACAACACACGAGTCCATACACACGCACGCTTGAGTCCGGACCCCGGTCCACGCTCATTGAGCTTGTATTCGCCCCTGTACAAGCACTTAGGTGCAAGTAATAAACAGAAACTCCTCCCCCGCTGGACGTAGGGCCTTCTTTGCCCGAACCAGGATAAATCCTTGTGTCATCTTGCATCACCATCTAGGAAGAGAGCACGCGATCATATTACTAGTTGGTGTCATACCCCCGGGTTCGAAACACCGACAGTTGGCGCGCCAGGTAGGGGCCTTCGCGTGTCCGAGTCGATTTCTCGTTGTTTCCTGGATGGCTTCGTCCCCTCCTTCGTTCTCGGCTGGTGCCGTCCTCTGGTTCGGGAGCCTCGAGTTCCTGGCCACCGGCAACGGCAACGAGCTGACCCTGCTCTCCATGGAGGGCCCGAGCGGGGGGCGTGTCACGCCGCCCTGCGCTTGGAGCGTGGCGCGTCACCCGCACCACCATGCGTCGCCACCTCGTGAGCGGCGCCGTCGTCACCATCATCGTCGGGCACAGGCGGTGCCCGCGGCGAACACCCACTTCCCTGTAGCCGGCGCAGGGTCCCCGAGGGGAAACCAGCCCGGCGCGCGGCCGGGACTTCCAGAGCGCGTGCGCACTCCTCCAGCGAGTTCGCGTTCGTCACGCGCACGGACCGGGAGCCTGGCCAGAGCCCCCGAGCCGTGCTCCGTCGACGCCACCTGGCCTCCACCCGCACGAGGCGTACCGCGCTCGACGCCAGCGGTTCCCGTCTGGCCCCAGCAACTCCGCGGCCGTTTACGCCCATCACCTCGACGAGCGCCGTCAGGACCGGGCAGCCGCAGAGCGGAGGAGGCGGGGGAGAGCGTACTCCTACGAGCCACCGCCGACCTGGAGATCGTCTACCCCGTGCACGTCGACCGCGGCCTCTCACGAGCCGTCGAGCCACCTCGTCGAGCCACCTTCGGGGAGTGGTACCGCGAGCTGCAGTCCCGGCACGAGCCAGGGCGGTGCGGCATCAGCAGCTCCGACTTCGATGAGTATGACTACCACGACCCTGACCTCTGGGACCCTACCAGGGAGTGTTTCCAGCTCGAGGGGGTCGTGGATGATGCCGAGGACGACGGCGACGACGACACCAGGCCGACGCTCAACCTCGAAGAGCCCGGAGGCGTGGGTGTGGCAGGCGGATCGCGCGTCCAGGGGAGGAACGAGCCCCGACACTAGCTGCACCATCTCAGCACAGCGATGACCGAGCGGCGCAGCTCGCGCAGCTGCGGGAGGCCATCGCCAAGGCTGAGGAGGACCGACAACGCCTGTTGCAGCTCGAGAAAACCCTAGCACAAGAACCGGCCCAGCCTCGAGGCGCCGGTGTTCGTGGCCCTCAAGAGGTCCACCGGCAGATCCTCGAGGATGGGGCGCCAGCACGCCCCGAGGTGCGTTTCCCGCGAGCCGGGCAGAACGTGTGGCGGCGGCGATGCTGCTCCGTGATCTACCCCCGTCTCCAACCCTGACGCCAGGCGCATGCTTGGGGAAATGAAGAACCTCCTCGAGACAGCCGCCGTGCAGCAGGCCGAGAGCTCGGCCTCGCGGCGGCGCGGGGCGGTCTCGGGGAAACCGGCAGACACGCCCCGCAACGAGCGCGAGGCATCCGTCCACCAGCCGGACGCCTCTCAAGCTAGGCCAGTCCGCGAACGGATCGCCGACAACCGCCACCTCGAGACCCCAATGACGCCCGCAACGACATCAACCGACGGCGCAAGGACAAGGGGTCTAAGAGCGTGGCTATAGCACCCATCGAGGGGGCGCTACGACAGTGACGAGGACCGGCAAGTCCTCGAGCCCCAGAGTCTTCAGCCGGGCCATCCGCAGCTCAACCCTCACCGACCGCTTCCGACCACCGACCAACATCGTGAAGTATGACGGGGAGGTCGAGCCCAAGCTCTGGCTCTCGGACTTCCGCCTAGGCTGCCAACTGGGTGGAGCGAAGAACGACGACCGTGTGATCATACGCCAACTCCCACTTTACCTCTCGGACACCGCCCACCGGTGGCTCGAGGGGCTCCCGCCAGACCGGATCGATGACTGGACCGACCTAGTCAGGGTCTTCGACTGGAATTTCAAGGGGACTTGCGTGCGCCCAGGCAACCCCTGGGACCTACGGCGTTGCAGGCAGGCGGCGGACGAGCCCCTCCGCGACTTCGCCCGGCGATTCTCGAAGCAGCGCCTCGAGCTCCCCCACGTGCCTGATGAGGACGTCATCTCAGCGTTCCTCGCGGGCACGACATGCCAAGAGCTAGTTCATGAGCTAGGACGCTACCGTCCCAGGACGGTCGAGGACCTGATGGATCGTGTCACTAGCTTTGCCTCAGGCGACGAGGCAGTGGAGGCCTTCTTTGGCCGCTCCACGGACAAAGGTAAGGCGGTGACCGCGCCAGAGGGCTCGAACGAAGCTCGCCAACGCCAAGGACCAGCTCGAGGAGGCCCGAGACGTGGCGCTTATCAACTCCGCGCGCTACCAGCAAACACTTCGACGCTACCACGACAAGCACGTGCGCAAGAGGGACCTGGCGGTGGGGGACCTCGTGCTTCGACGTCTGCAAGATAATCGAGGGCGCCATAAGCTCACCCCTCCATGGGAGGGCCCATATACCGTAGCTGAAGTGCTCAAGCCAGGAACATACAAGCTCTACGACGATCACGGCAGAATCCTGACGAACGCGTGGAACATATCTCAGCTACATCGCTTCTAACCTTATGGGCCTCGAGGCCTTGTTCATTTTGTTGCTTTGTACAAACACTTTAAATATGAATGAGCAAACTCGTGCACCATCTTTCATGTTACTTAGCAACTTAAGGTAGCCTCGACCCTGCTTTGCTCAGGGTCGAGCCTCCCTCGGGGGCTGACAGGGGGGAACCCACTCCCCAGACTCCGGAAAAAGCACGTTTTCTTTTCAAAAATTCGAGCCTCGTCTCGACTCGTGCCTCGGGTGAACTAGCGACGTCTAAATCCTAAAAAACCTCGAGCCTCCAAGGGTCGGGAGGCGTCGACGTAGACGGCCACCTACACCCCCGGGCTACGGTACCCTACCTACGCCTCCCCTCGAGGGGCTCGCAACGTATCGAAGGAACACAGACTAAGCTAGCAGAAACTCGAGCTTGCAACAAAGAGAAGTGATCGAATAAATTTGAAAAGAAAATAGCTTCTTTAAACAAACAAGTCATATATACATACGGGTCTCGACGGACCCTCATTCATGTCATAAAATTCTTACAGGGGCCTCGACACCCAAATTTGGCACGCAGGCCCTAATCCTCGTCGGTCCGGTACTCCTCCCCGAGATCTTCCACGGCGGGCTCAGCCTCGACACCCGAGCTAGAGGGAGGAGCGCCCTCGACACCGCTGCTGGCGTCAGGAGGCAGCACGTCCTCCTCGAAGATCTTCGCGAGCGACGTCCCCGACCTCTCCATCTTCTCCAAGATTTTGTCGACACGGCGGTTGTTCCACTCCTCGTCCTTCCCCTCGATCTCGATGAAGCCATTGGCGACAACGTGGACCGGGAAGCGGAAGCCGAAGCGGACGACCGCGAGCGTCTGCTTGACGCCATGGTGGAGAGCTTGCCGGACACGGTCCCGCGCGGCTACGTCGAGGTAGCACAAGGCGTCGACCAAGGCGTCGCCTCGGGCCACCGCACCTTCTGCCGCAGCCACCGGAGGAGCACCCCACATGGAGCCGAGCCGGTCGAGGGAAGTGCGAGTCCGCTCCGCCACCATCGTCTCGTCTTGGAGTTGGTCCAAGAGAACCTGGTTCGTCCCGCGGAGCTCCTTGACCGTCTTCTCGACCCCTGCGCAACGAACGAGGAAGAGTGAGACTGCGGCGTAACAAAAAACCTCGAGGCCCAAGCAAGGACAAGGTGTAAGCCTTACCATCGCAATGTCGCCCCAGTTCGGTGAGGTCGCTGGTAAGGCCCTCAGCGCGCTGCTCGAGCCTGCGCTTCTCGGCCATAAGGAGCTTCTCGGACCTAAGCTCCTCGACCAGCTTGCCCGTATCCGCGAGGGCTAGATCCTTTCGGATCACCTCCTGCCGCGCCGCCACCCTTGCAGCTCGGGCGGCTTCAGCCTCTTTTTCCGCCACCTCCGCTGCGGATCGAGCGGTGGCGGCTTCGCGTCGAGCGTCCTCGGCTTCCTTTTCCATCGCCTCCGCTGCGGCTCGGGCGGTGGCGGCTTCGCCTTGGGCGTCAGCGACACCCTTCCTCGCCGCCTCCGCTTCGGCCCGGGCAGAGGTGGCCTCACTGCGGGCGTCGGCGGCCTCCTTCCTCGACGCCTCGAGGGCGGCGGCGGCCTCCTCCTTGGCTCGAGCGGCCTCGCCTCGAGCCGCCCGGACTTCCGCCTCTGCCTCGTTAAGCCGGCTCGCCATTTGGACGTTCCGGCCCAGCTCAGCGCGGAGATCTTGAAGCTCCGCCTCAGCCCTCCCGAGGGCGGCCGACACCTGTGCGGACCGGCCTGCCTCCTCAGAGCAGGACCGCTCCGCCTCCGCCATGAGCTCGACCACCTCCCGGAAGATGGACCGCACCTCGCGCGGGGCCCCCCGATGGGCCGGTTGCTCGACGGGGACCATGGCAAGGGACAGGCTCGGCGCGTCGGGATACGACTATACTGGTCGGTCAAGCTCGATGTCGGGCAGATCCTCCTCCGCCCCGAGCTGCCCCGGCTCCCTCCGTCCCTCCGCCGGCACCTCCTGTTGCTCCGCCGCCTCCCGAAGCGGCGTCACAACCTCGCGTGGGGGCGAAGACTCGAGTGGCGGCGGGTCGATCGAAAGAAGGCTCGACCCCGGGCCCTCTTCCCTGGCCGGGTCCTCCGGCGTCTTGTCAGCGCTAGCCGGCGCCTCGAGCGCCTCCCCCGTCATCGAGCCCGCGGCGAGGAGCGGCCCCTGCTCCAGCTCGTCCAGGAGGTCCTCCACCATCGGCTCCAACTCCGCCAACGCCTCTCCCCCCTTTCCCTCCTCCGCAGCCCGACTCGTGTCGGTCGGGGCCTCGAGGGGCACAGTCTCCTCAGCCCCAGACACCGACGGGTTCGTGCTCGCCCCAGGCGCTTCCCCCGGAACAGCCGTCGTGGTGGGGGGAAGGGTGGCGCTCCTGGTGGGCGCCATCGCGGGAGGAGGAGGAGGGGGAGGAGGCAGCGCCTCAGTGGACGTGGCGGTGGCGGGCCCGATGCCGTAAGCTGCGGCCCCTGCAATATGAGATGACAGTGATATCAGAACCGGGAGAGATGCCTCGACCCCTGCGGTCGATGGCGACGGCCTCACCAAAATTCGCGACGATCATCTTGTTTCCTCGAGCCATGGCAGCTCGAGCCTTCTCCAGCCAAGCGGCTTCTCTAGTGGAGGAAGGTGCTATACCTCGAGGCGCTTGTGCCTCGGCGGATCTCGAGGTCTTGGCCCGCTTGGACGCAGCAAAGTCCACCTCCTGGTAGGAGCGCTTCCCCCTGAGAAACCAGAGATGGCATGCATCACCAAAAGTAAAGAGGTAAAGCCTCACTACCGACGAGATCCAAGAAAATTACTCACCCAAAGCGGCGGCTGGGCTTCTTCCCGGAATCGCCGGACCCACTCGGGGGCTTCGAGCCCGCCCCACGGCTCGAGCCCTGCGCCTGGGCCGTCTCCGCAGGGCTGGGAAGGGGGGAGGGCTCCCGATGCCTCCCGAGGCTCGACCTCGAGGGAGAGCCCTCCTTCCGCCCCACATTGCGGGAGGGCGACCGTACCTCCCTCGTGCTGTCGTCGTGGCGCCTGTCCCGGCGCGGGCTCCGGGACCTGCTCCGACGCTCGCGCTGGCGACTGCGCCCTCCCGCGTCTGCTTCTGTGTCCCGGTGGCGGTGCGGCGATGGACTCCGGGGACGCTCACGCCCCTGGTCACGAGACGCCTGGGGGCTCCCTCCCCGACGCTCGTGATGGTGCGGGCTCGACGCCTTCTCCTGACGCCCGCTCCTCCGCGGACTCGACCCCGACCTCGACAACTCGGGCGGTCGGGCCCGGAACCCCTCCCGATGTGGTCACTGCCCCGAGGGCTCGCCCTTCTCGAGACCTCCCGCCTGGGCTGACGCGGGGGCGGCCTCTGTTGGTGCTGTGGCGGAGGCACTCCGGGTTCGGGGCTTCCTCACGACAGGGGGCGCGTCCGGCCGGAAGCTCGACGTGCCCTGGGCCTCCGACGAGGCGGAGCTGGGCGTGGCTTTCTGCTGCTTCACCCCGCGCGGTACCTTCGCCGGGGGGACCTCCAAGACATCCTCCTGCACAGAGGAGCGGTCAGCCCCAACGTCGACGACCCCCCGCGCGCCTCAGACGCGCATCCATTCCCTCGTCGTCGCTCTCCTCCTCGTCGTCACTCTCCTCCTTCGAGCTCGAGGAGCTCAGCTCGGGGGACTCGTCCCCAGGCTGCCGATTGCGGCGAGCCTTCGCCAACCTTTGCTCCCGAGCCGACCGACGTAGGTTTTTGCTTTTCTCTCTCTTCTTTCTGGAATCCTTGTTCTCTTTTTCCTTTTGGGCAGAGAGGCGCCTCACCTGTGTCTCCGCGGCGTCCTCCCTCACCGGGGGCCTCGAGGCACGACACGTGAACGTCCCCTGCGAAAAAAAGGGGAAACATGATTCGAAGAAAAAAGAAGGAGGGGAGGCTCGAGACGGGCTAGCTCGATGGGGGCCTACCAGGTCAAGACACCCCCTGTCGGGTGCCATGGCGATCAGGTTGGCGTCCTCGGGGACGAACGACCCTTGGATCGTGATCGACACCCGGGAGACGCCCTCGCTTCGAGGCAACCCCTCCTCGGCCATCCTCGACCGATTCAGCGCCTCGAGCTGGCCTCGGCCCCATCTCGTGCATGAGAAGGGGCGGTCCGCCAGCGGAAGGACCCTTCGCTGGTGGAACGCCCAGATGACCGCTTGAACGGTCAAATTCTTCTCGTCCACCAGCGCCTTCATCATCTTCATCAGCGGTACCAGGTGGCGTTGCCGGTCCGCCGCGACACCCCAGGTCCACTTCTCCGGGCGTTGAGTGAGGACCCTGCCGGTGTACTGCGGAAGGAGTCCACCTTCATTCCGCAAGTAGAACCAGTGGTCGTCCCACCCGGCCTGGTTGGTGGAAAGCTTGTACCGCAGGTATTCGCGGGGGACCTTGGCCGACGAGGTCCCAGCCCTCGCAGTGACGGTGAGAGAGCCCATGCGCACGAGCCGCCTCCCGCTGGGCTTCAAGGCCTTGATGAAGAGCTCGCCCCGGAAGAGATGGACGAACATCTCCCAGTGCGGCTCCATCTTCAGGTACCCCTCGCACACCGCGGCGAAGATGGCAGCGTGCGAGATCGAGTTGGGGGAGAAGTGTTTGCAGCTCCACCTCGTAGTGGTGGGTCAGTGCCCGCATGAAGCGACTCGGCGGAACACCGAGCCCCATGCGGTGGTAGCGCGTGAAGCTCACCACGTACCCCTCCGGCGGGTGCGCCTCCCGGTGCTCCGCCGACGGGATAGCCCACCACGCGGTCCCTCCACCGGGTTGGGACGGAGAACCCCTGGGCCACCAATGAGTCCATCTCGCGCGGCGTCACCTTCGTCGGGCTCCAGTCTTCGGCCGGCAGCACTTGTGTCTGGGCGGCCATGGCAGCGACGGCGCGGATCTGAGCGGCGGACGGACGGCCGGAAGATTCCCAATTGCTGGCTCGAGAAGAAGGCGTGTGGAGGCTACGGCGGCGGTGAGGCAAGGCAAAGTAAAGGGTTCCTTTTCCCTCTCTTTCGATATTTATAAGGGAAAACCCCAACGGGCGGGGTCTCCCACGATGCAAAAAGGTAACCGCATGCATTTAATGCGCCCACCTAACCATGTCTCGAGCGCGGATGCAGGGTACACGCGGCAACATCCCATCCGCTCAACTACCGGGGCCCTCCGCGGCCGCCGCTCAACTTCACGTCCGCCGCCATGGCGCCACGATCTCCACTCCCTGACGGTTTCTGCCTAAAAAGCGCGCCCAACGGGCAGAAGGATTCCAAGCGACGAGGCTTCTTCAGGAAGGTAAAAACGGGCCCCGGCCCTAAGCCTCGAAGCAGCGAAGGCTGGCCCTCGAAGGGGGTTCGACAGCCGGCTTCGAGCACCCGAGTCAGGACACCAAGGGGCGCCACTCGTGGCATTACTCGAGGGCCAAGCCCTCGAGGCCCCTCACGTGTATCCAAGGCGGGAGCTCGACATGCAGTGAGATCCCCTCGGAGGGAGGCATCGAGCCACCGGGTCCTATCGAATGGACCCGGCACTCCTGCAAACTGAGCACCCATGCTTTATGAGATCGCCTCTGGGCTACAGTTGACCCCTATTGAATGGGGCACGAGGTCTCACTTGGATTCCCCATTACACAGCTCAACGGGAACCTCGATACTCGCCCGCTCGTGGTAGTACGAGGCATCCCCCTCGCATCCGATCGAAAGGACTCGCGGGATGACAAGCCAGGGCAACCGGCGTGCTGGACAGCTCGAAGAGCCGGCCGGCCGGTTCAGCCTGGCACCCCTCGATGAAAGAGGGTTTAAAAACTCGGGAGCTCGGCACTCCCAAACCTAAAAAACGTAACTAACACTCGCAAAACAGCCCACGAGGGAGCCTTAACCACTACCCCGTGGCCTCGGGGCTACACCCGCGGTGTCGCTTGCACGACACCCGCGGAATCAACACAGTCGGACCCTCGAGATCCAGTTAGCCAAAACCCTCGAAATCCAAAGTCGAGAGCCCCTGCTCGAGTGCGAGCACTCAAACAAGGGCTCGGGGGCTACTGTCGGGGGAACGCCAAGGGGTACCCCCAATCAACGCAAACAAATAGGATGAACCTAGAACACCACTTAGTAACAAACCTAACTAGTCCAACCCCTCGAGGCCTACAACGCTGGCCCACCAAGCCAGGCCTCGGGCTGGCGCTCGCTCTCCGTCTCGCCCGAGCCCTCCGAGCCAGGCCTCGGGCGAGCGCTCCACTAAACCTTCGAGTCCTGCATATAGGCCTCGACCCCCCCCCCCACTGCCGGACGTCACACCTTGAGACCCCACGCGGGGACCTCGAGCCTCTCTGGCACAACGGCCTATCCCTCGAGACGCTTCATGCGCCCCTCGAGCAGCGCCGAGCACCGGATACCAACCCCATACCCGTATTTAATGTGTTCACCTACTCCGGTCACGTCTTCTGGTGCACGGCGACGTGCGCCACAGTAAACCGGAGCCACAGTAAGATCTCGCTTTCACCTCAAGCATGGGCAAAAAAGGCACCAGTACAGCACTGTTCGACAATACCCTGCACTGTCGCACGTCCAAGCCACGTCTCGAGGCCCGGATACCTGCTGCTCAATCGGGTTTCCCGGGACCTGCCCATAACTGCGGAGACTCGAGCCCCCCGTAGGCGCCGCCTCGAGGCCGGCTCCGCGCCCCTCGAGCCCTAACTATTTTCACGCTATTGGAAGACAGGTACCCCAAGACCCGAAGGACCCCGCCGTGTCCTGTACGTGCCGGGAATGGGTGTTGTACGGCTTCCACATCGTCACGCCTCCACGTCCGCGCCCGGGATGGAGGCTACGCTCCAAGGACGCTTCAACAGCAACGCCCACGTCGGCTCCAGTAGCCCCGACAAGACAGGATTCCTACCCTACGCCATATCGAGCGCTGTACATATCTATCCTGTGTAAACCCTGGCCCTCCTCTTGTTCTATAAAAGGGACGCCAGGGCCCTTCGCGCGAGGAGGACAGAACGCGAATCCACTGGTTAGACAGCTCCGACAGACACAACTGGCGAGAGACAACACACGTGTCCATACACACGCATGCTTGAGTCCGGACCCCGGTCCACGCTCATTGAGCTTGTATTCGCCCCTGTACAAGCACTTAGGTGCAAGTAATACAAGAAACTCCTCCCCCGCTGGACGTAGGGCCTTCTTTGGCTCGAACCAGGTAAATCCTTGTGTCATCTTGCATCACCATCCGGAAGAGAGCACGCGATCATATTACTAGTTGGTGTCATACCCCCGGGTTCGAAACACCGACAGTTCCCAAATTTGGGCCTAAAAACACTCAAGAACAACAATAACAATTTTCGAATCATTGAATCCATTATTCGATGCACCCGCAGTTCAAACTTGCGTCTAGTGGGAAATTCAGAAAATGCAATAAAGACATAAAATCTAAAAAATATTTTGAAAAAGTGTGAACTTTGAACATGTGGCCATGGTACTGTGGGGATGATCCACAAAAAATTTGGTGTCCAAAATCGAAAAAAAAACTTCGCGAGTGCCAGCATGGCGACACTTGGCGAAGAACCGACCACGTGGCGTCCAAATTTTTTAAAAAAACAATTTCTTTTCGGAGTGCCAGATCAGCGGTACTCGGTAAAAGTCGTTGCTGATTTTTTTAAAAAAAAACTTCTTTGCCGAGTGCCAGATCGGCGGCACTCGGTAAAGAAGGGCTCTTTTGCCAGTGCCGCCGATCTGGCACTCGGCAAAGCCGTTCGAAAAATAAAAAATACAAAACGGTTGACGCTCACACTCACACTCACACTCACTCACACACTCACCAGCCCGCGCCCCGCCGCCGCCGCCTGTCGCCTGCCCGGCCCCCCGCGCCCCGCCCGCCCGCTCCCCGCCCGCGCCGCCCCCCCCCCCCCCCCCGCCGAGCCGCCGGCCGCCAGTCCCGGCCCCCAGCCGCCCGCTCCACCGGCCCCGGCCCCGGACGCCCTCTCCCCGACCGTCCGCCGCCATCCCCGACCCGCCCCGCCCCACTCCCCACCACAGCCGGTGTGGGCCCCTGTTCGCCCGCCGATTGGAGAGGAGGAGGAGTAGGAGTAGGAGGAGGAGCAGAGGAGGAGGAGGAGATGAGGAAGAAGAGTAGCCCCTGTCCACAGTGGTCGTCATCCCGCCATCGTCGTCTTGCCGTTGTCGTCTTGCCGTTGTCGCCGTCATCGTTCATCACCGGCAAGGTTAGTAGTAAGTTAGTTTGTTAGTAGTTAGTTTGTAGTAAGTTAGTAGTTGTGGTTTGTTAGTAGTTAGTTACTTTAAGCTAGTAGTTAGTAGTTAGTAGTAGTAGTAATTAGTAAGTAGTTAGTAGTACTAAGTAGTTAGTAGTAGTATAAGTAGTTAGTAGTAGTAGTATTAAGTTCTTATTATTAGTAAGTAGTGAGTTAGTAGTTGTGTTAGTAGAGTAAGTCGTAGTAAGTAGTAATTAGTAGTTGCGTGCTTTTTATAGTTCTTGTATTACTTTGCATTTTTGTGTGCATGTAAAGATAAGTTAAGTAAATGACTTTTGTGAAGATATATGTGGTTGTTGGCCTTCGTGTCGACGTTTTGTGCAGGTTATGGGTACCTCCCCGTGCAGGGGAGGTGCTGCCAAAATTTTTGGTCGGGACTAACCAATATTCTCCTTTTTTAGAAGGAGGAGGACCCGTGGGAGGGACTCGGCGACCCCGATCGTCTTCGTCGGCGTTGCGGGTCTGCCTGCACTGCGTCGTCTCGCCACTGCCTCGACTCACCACCGCCCCGCTACCCTGACCTCACTGGCACCTTAGGTATAACCACTCTATCTGTATCCCTAGGTATCTGGTCTTTGGTCGCGTAACCTAGTTAGACGTCTCCCGTTC
Source organism: Coix lacryma-jobi var. lacryma-jobi (assembly GCA_009763385.1). Lineage (NCBI taxonomy): Eukaryota > Viridiplantae > Streptophyta > Magnoliopsida > Poales > Poaceae > Coix > Coix lacryma-jobi. Next base: position 12,659,327 of record CM019831.1, on the reverse strand, counting down.
GAAAGAGATACAATTGGAGGTATGCAGACCTTTGCATATCTACGACCGTATCTCTTTTCGATTGTCCACGTTTTTTGACAGCCCGCAGAAGCGTAGCTGGGTTAGTTTCCATGTTGTGCTCCTGTCCGACTCGGAGTTTCGGCACCACCTCTCCGTTGTTCTCCGGATACACACTCTCCCTAGCGGGACGTGTATCAGGAGAACAGCGGGGAGGTGCTGCTGAAATTTCATCTCGGATAGGAGTAGAGCATGGAAACTAACCCAGCTACGCATCCGAGGGTGGGATTAGGACCTATCCTTCACCTATTACATGGTATACAATTGCTGGTTTTATTACTCGCTTACATATGTATATGCCAGAGGATGGATAACCGTGACTGGATGTACATGGGCCACGCAAGTAGGAGCACCAAATGGGTTATTAAGACCAGTGCTTTCTTGGAGCATGCATTTGGTGCGGCTTCTAAAGGGTCTAGTCAGATGTCGTGTCCCTGCAGCAGATGTGGGAACAACAAAAGAAAACATAATAAGGCAGTGTGGGGAGATCTTTACAAGTACGGATTCGTTGAAAACTATACTTGCTGGGTCCACCATGGTGAAGCTGATCGGATTAGAGAGGAAGTGGTGAGACAACGCCTCGAGGAGTATGATGGAGATGTCGGGGTAGCAGACATGATGGAACTTCGCCGAGGCACAATTCGGTGAAGGGTTGGAGGAGGAGCCAGAGGAAACCGCAAAGGCGTTCTACGACATGATGTCCTCGGCACAGAAACCCCTTCACGAGAAGACAAAGGTTTCGCAACTAGATGCCATTGGACGCCTAATGGGGTTCAAGTCACAATATAGCCTGAGTCGAGACGCCTTCGATGGCATGTTGACAATATTGGGCACCCTGCTGCCGGAGGGTCACATTCTGCCAAAGAACACGTACGAGTCACAAAAACTTCTTCGTGCACTTAAGATGCCGTATGAGCAGATCCATGCTTGTCCAAAAGGGTGTGTTCTATTCAGGAAAGATCATGAGAAAGCAACGCACTGTCCAGAGTGCAAAGCCTCTAGGTATGTGGAGGTAGATCATGGTGATGGCAGGAAGGAACAGCTTAATATCCCCGAGATGGTCCTACGGTACCTTCCTTTCATACTGAGGATCCAACGGCTGTACATGATAGAGGAGTCCGCGAAATAGATGACCTGGCACAAGAATGGCAAAAGATACAATGCTGACAAAATGGTACACCCATCTGATGATGATGCATGGAAGCACTTCGATGCCATGCATCCTCTCAAAGCTATGGAGGCTCGGAATGTACTTGTGGCGCTTGCAACAGATGGGTTCAACCCGTATGGAATGATGGCGGCCCCATACACTTGTTGGCCTGTGTTCGTGATCCCCCTCAATCTCCCCCCCCCCCTCGGCGTCATGTTTGACCCGAAGAACCTATTCTTGTCGCTCATAATTCCTGGACACCCGGGGAACAATATGGGTGTGTTCATGGAGCCTTTGTGGGATGAACTGATGGAAGCTTGGGAAAATCTGGTACTGACATACGATCGAGCTACCAAGAGGAACTTCAAAATGCATGTGTGGTACTGGTACTCCATGCATGACTTCCTAGCGTATGGCTTATTTAGCGCGTGGTGTGTTCACGGGAAGTTCCCATGCCCAGTATGCAAGGCAGCTGTGAGGTTCACTTGGTTGAAGAAGGGAGGCAAGTATTCTTCGTTCGACCAACATCGTCAATTCCTGCCTCTTGACCATCCATTCAGAGCTGACATCAAGCACTTTAGGAAAGGCGTTCAAGTCACCAACCCCATTCCTCAGGTCATGAGTGGTGTCGAGGTCTGTGCTGAGGTGGAGGCTCTGCAATTTGATAAAGACAACAGCCGTTTTATTGGATACGCAGAGGAACACATGTGGACTCATATATCTGGCTTGACTAGGCTTCCCTATTTCAAAGACCTTCTTTGTCCACACTACATCGATGTAATGCACACAGAAAAGAATATCACCGAGGCACTCTTTGCAACACTCATGGACACGGAAAAGTCAAAGGACAACATTAAGGCTAGACTGGACCTGCAAGAGATGTGTGATAGACCAAATCTAGTGATGAGGACTCCTACTGCTGGCAAGAAATGGAGGAGAGGTTCGGCCGATTACATACTGAAAAGAGATCATAGGAAGAAAGTACTGCAGTGGATTAAGGGGATAATGTTCCCTGATGGGTATGCGCCGAATCTGAGGAGGGGAGTGAACTTGTCTACTATGCGAGTGTTAGGGATGAAGAGTTATGACTACCACATATGGATTCAGCGGCTCCTTCCTGCGATGACCTGGGGATACCTCCCCGAGCATGTGTGGCGTGTGCTGGCAGAGTTGAGCTATTTCTTTCGCCAGCTTTGTGCCAAGGAGCTATCTCGTGACGTGATTACTAACCTAGAGGAAGTGGCACCTGTGTTGCTATGCAAGTTGGAGATGATCTTTTCCCCCGGCTTCTTCCTGCCGATGCAACATCTAATTTTACACCTACCGTACGAGGCACGGATGGGGGGGGCGTGCAGGGCCATTGGTGCTTTCCAATCGAGAGATGTCTAAAGATTCTGAGGAAAAAGTGTAGAAATAAAGCCAAAATAGAGGCTTCCATGGCAGAGGCATTCATTCTGGAGGAGGTGTCAAACTTCAGAATGACATACTATAAGGACAACCTTCCTAGCGTGCACAATCCACCCTCTCGTTACAACATCGATGAGAGTTCATCGAGTCTCAGCCTTTTCAAAGGGCAACTCGGAAGAGCAAGCGCATCGAAGATCAAGATGTTGCGGCATGACGAGTGGCGCACAATCACGATGTATGTGTTGTTGAACCTTGATCAAGTGACTCCTTATGTGCAGTAAGTTCTCAATGAGCTTGTTACATACGCCGTCAGTATCAACCACCTATCGATCCGACCCCCTTGTCTCTTGTTTTTTCAGAAAATTTATTACTGAACAATGGAGAGGCTCAAGGGATCCTTCCCTTGAAGAACAAGACCATCTTCTCAAAAATGGTGACCCCGATTTCATTTCATGGTTCAGTACAAAGGTACCGGCCAACTTAACTCTCTCGTATTTCATTTCATGGTTCATTTCATGTAACGATCTATCCGACCTCAACTTGCAGGCCCACACGAATGCGAAAATGAGTGATGAGTTGAAATAGGTCGCCAGTGGCTTCGATCGCAGGGTCAAGTCATTCATCGTTTATGATGTGAATGGCTCACGCTTTCACACAAGAAGCTACGAGCAGAGCCGGGCCAATCGAAAGACCACGAATACCAGAGTTCATACGCCCGACACCGATGAGCGTGACTACTACGGCATAGTCAAAGAAATATACGAGCTCACCTATCCGGTTCTGAAAGCTCTTAATCCGGTGGTATTCAAATGCCATTGGTTCGATCCTGATGTCATGAGAAGAGCCCCTAAGATTGGGCTAGTTGAAATTCGACAGGATTCTGTGTATAAAGGAGACGATGTCTATATTGTGGATCAACAGGCCACCCAAGTTTATTATCTCCCATGGGCGTGCCAAGAAGTCGAGAATCTTGTGGGGTGGTACCTCGTGCAGTTGGCATCGCCACACGGCAAAGCGCCTCTCCCAAACGATGATGACTACATCTTTGACCCAAACACATATAGCGAAGAGTTATTTCAACCTGAGGGCCTAGAAGAGAGGTTTGACATTGATATTTTTACGCTGATAGACTTGGAAGAAGACAATGGCATTGATGAGGACGAGGGTGTTGAGGTGCAGAATGCCAAGGACTTAAGAATGCTTGAGCGGTTCCAGTTAGGAGCTGACGCGGGTGATGACGACGATGGAGACAAGAACGAGGCATTAGAGTACGATAATATGGATAGTGATGACGACACACGAGTGCCACGAGCCACTGCCGATCGTGGAGATAATTTCTAATTCATGTAATACTTACTATATTGTTATTATTATTATTTTGCAACTATATCTCTTTATAAGTACTTACAGTTTATTTATGCTAATTGGTTTCATCTTTGTAATTGCAGGCACTCGACAAAATGTCGGGCGGAAGGCGGTCACAGCGGCAGGTGTTCTCCGCCTACCAGAGGGCTACTGAGGACCCCGAGGACCTAGCAGAGGCGTCAGCTCCACAGGCGAGGACCGGTCGCCCCCGCGGGTGTCCTAGGAGGGAGAGGACTCATCCTCGAGAGCCAACGCCCGAGGAGACCCCCGAGGAGACCCCCGACAAGGCAGGGCACGGCGACACTACCTCTTTGGACGACGAGGTGGCCCTGCCGGCCGCTGGAGGTTCCACTTCCTCTGGTTCGAGGGCAGTCTACCTACGCGAGCCCTCGCAGCTCCCGCAACAGCCTCTCCTAGTTGGCCGCCGTCCGGTGATTCGACCCGTTGGCCACACGTAAGTAACCATTGATGTTATCACTACTTGTTATATGACATGTTGAAAATCAAACTTCAGACTAACAATTGTTCTTAGTGACTCATGCAGTCAATGGAAGGTTGTGAGCGGAGGGGGCAAGGTTCGCCATATCAATGGCACCATGACTCTTCTGATTAGGAGGCACTTCCTGGCAACGTCACCTACGCCGGGGTTGTCGGCCCACCCTGGACGTGGGAGCACTTTGACGCTGTCCTGCTCAGCAACAACGGGACCCTTGCAGGCCGGATTAAGGCCAACTTCTGGGTAAGTCTTCATCACACAACATTTCTCAATACTATGCATTCGTTGGAATAATTAAAGGGTACCCTATGTCTGTATGCAGCTTTACTGGACGTGCGAGCAGGGGAGAGAGGCCGAGGCGGACCGAGTGTTGGACAGAGTTGCCAAGTCCCGACTCACGGACATGTACCACGAGGCGCGGATCCAATGCATCATCTACGCCTACGACGACTTGTGGGGTGAGAAGGTCAGAAAGGCGCAGGCCAGGGAGAAGATGCGTGAGAGGGCGACTGACCCCACCAGGGAGCAGTACGAGCAGGTAAGTAGGCGTGAAGAATATTTAGGCTTCAATTGATCTTCTGACATATTACATAATTGACTTGATGTCATGCAGTTATGTCCTGCTTGGTGCCAAAAGTTCACGGATTGTTGGAAGGCCATTGTGGACAGGTGGCTTTCGGACGAGTGGGCTGAGAGGCACAGTGTGTGCCGGGACTGCCGGCTGCAGATAGCTAGGGTGCCACACCACCAAGGCAACCTTAGCCTCGACGCCTATGCTGAGAGATGGGTACGCTCTACTGATTAATTTTTTTAATTCTAACGCTCAATACTCATTACTTGCAATCAACTCTGTGTCTTTCTTGCAGTCCCAATCGCATGATGGTGCGGAATGTAACTCGTTCGTGGCGTACCACCTTGCCCACAAAGGCAAGGCGACCACGCCGGAGACCCAGTACAACCCGGAGGACGGGTCCGACTCGTTCACCAACTCGGCAACCTACACCAAGTTGAACGAGTACACGGTGGCGGCTCGCGAGCGCAATGGGGCGGACTACGATTCGGCCTCTCAGCCCCTGGACACGGACCTGCTGATGAGGCTGGGAGGAGGAAGGCAACACGGTCGCTTGTATATGGCCAGCAGCACAGTCTCCTCGGACTCTGTCCCCAACCTCATCGAGATTCGGTCTAGGAGCACGAGCTCCTCCATGGCCATACGGCCAAGGCAGCAGACCATGGCGCAACTTCAGGTTAGTACAGTTCAATTTATCGTCCATTACTCAACTTTCTTTTGCATTGTTTAATCCTTGCGGGACAAATATTGCAGGCCCAGATGCATGAGGAGATGCAGAGGTTCCAGGCCCAGCTGCAGGCTCAGGACGAGGCTCGGCAGGAGGCCCATCGCCGCGAGATGGAGGCCGCCCAAATGCGGGAGGCGCAGAGGTCAGCGGAGATAGCTCGCTTCTTTGGGAGTCTCAACATCTATCCCAGATGTGGTCGTGCCTCCCTCGCTGCTCAATCCGTATCTGCCGCCGCCGCAGCCGCCTCATAGTCCTATTGGGACTCCGGTGAGTATATATATATGGTTGTTTATTGCTTTCACTTCTTCGGTCGTACTAACGACGTCGCTTCTTCGTGCAGGTGCAGTCGCAGGGTTCGGCGCTGACCCCTCCAGGTGGCCCTTCGCCACAGTCCGGGTGTCCGGCTCCAGGAGACCCTCCTCGTCTGCCGTACTACGTGTGGCCTGGCGTTCCTCCTCAGCCCTGGTACTCCGGGTGGTCTCTTGGAGCCGCTGTGCCGCCGCCCCAGTGGCAAGGTCCTCCACCGGCCGACTCTTCGCAAGGGTGGAGGCAGTGGGGGCAAGGTGGGAGCTCTTCAGGCACTGGGGGCGAAGGTGAACATTGATCGGCTTATGTGTTGGACTTGTGGATTATGCACTACTCGTTTGTGTTGGACATGTGTTGGTTGAACTTTCACTTGTGATGCATGGATGGACGGAATTGTGTGACATGTATGGATTATGCGATGGATTTATGTTGTTTTGTGATGGATGGACATGAATGTGATAAATATTGTGATTTGTGTGATGAAATATGGATATGAATGTGATATATATTGTGTTCTGTGTGATGGAATATGAATATGTAATATATATATTGTTTTGTGTGACAAAAATGAAAAAAAAAACAAAAAAAAGAAAAAATTTCTCCGCTTTACCGAGTGCAACACTCGGCAAAGATGTCATGGCACTCGGCAAAGCTGGGCAAAATCAAAATTTCTCCAGTTCTGCCTCTTTGCCGAGTGCTAGCCACTTGGCACTAGGCAAAGAGGGCTTCTTTGCCGAGTGCCAGAGCCAGCACTCGGCAAAGATTTTTTTAAAAAAAATAAACAGATTTTCTTTGCCGAGTGCCACCGACCTGGCACACGGCAAAGAAGCCCTCTTTGCCGAGTGCCACGTGGATGGCACTCGGCAAAGAATTTTTCAAAAAAAGAGAAAAAAATCCTTTGTCGAGTGCGTGTCACGTCAGCACTCGACAAAGAAGCCGTCAAGTTGACGGTCGCTATTTTGCCGAGTGCTGACTTGGCACTCGGCAAAGGCTTTGCCGAGTGCCCGATTTCTGGCACTCGGCAAAGAAACCTTTGCCGACCATTTCTTTGCCGACTAATCGTTGCCGAGTGCCGCACTCGGTAAAGCCTTTGCCGAGTGCAAAAGAGCCTTTGCCGAGTGCTGCCGGCACTCGGCAAAGTGGTTGTACCCTGTAGTGAATAGAGTTCGTAGCTAAAGAACCTTGTCTCCCAAAAATGACAGCAGTCAACTCGCCGATTAATAAACACGTTGAATTTTGATTATGTATAAGATACAAAGAATATCAACGTTAATACAACCTCGTAGCAACGCACGGACATATTTCCTAGTACAAATACAAATAATAAAATAAGAAAATCATTTTAAAGTATGTCAAATGATAAATAAGTCATAACAGAATAATCACACAGATGTCTAAAGTAAAAAAACAATATTTTGTCGAGGATAGAGAGAATGTATATTATACTCCGTAGTATATATAATAATTAACTATAGCAAGGGCAAATTCACCCCTAATATGATGATGAGACGTACGTGTTCTAACAGTAATCGTCATAGGAATACTTACACGACTCGGACACTCGTCCAATCTATATAGCTTGTATTGTATAGAGAAAATTAAAGTCGACGGCCGGGCGCTTTTCAGCATCGCATTGCATTGCAGCAATATACATACATATACTGCACGTACACGTAAGTGCCCCAGGTCACACCGACGTACAAGCGCCGCGCCAGCCCGGATGCCGATGTCTCCGCCGGCGTGGGACGACTCCGACGACGGCAGCGCGTCGTCGATCATGTTCACCGAGACAGCGACCGGGTGGCACGTGCTCAAGGTCGAGGGCTACTCCGAAACCAAAGGCGTCGGCGTCGCAAGGCGCCTGAAATCCTGCCCGTTCGTCGTCGGAGGGCACACCTGGTGCATCGCGTACTTCCCCGACGGCCTCACCGAGGACACCGCCGACTGGGTCTCCTTCGCCCTACGCCTCGAACAACGCCGTCGTGCCGGCGCCGGCGCCGGGAGAGACGACGACGACGTCATGGTACGGGCCACGTTCAGCCTGCTCGACGTCGCCCGAGGTCCCGTCCCGTCCCACACCGTCTCATGCGGCGTGTGGGCCTTCTCGAGGACAGGCCAGTCATGGAGCCACGAGCGGTTCATGGAGAGGAAGGAGCTCGAGTCGTCCTACGTCAGAGACGACGGGTTCCTCGTGAAGTGCGACGTCGCAGTACTGTCGTCAGACTCGTCAGCAGCCGCGCCGCCGCCGCCGCCGGCGGACCTGGGCCGGCATCTCGGCGCGCTCCTCGCCAGCGGGGACGGCGCGGACGTGACGCTGGAGGTGGGCGGCGAGACGTTCCGCGCGCACAAGAACGTGCTCGCCGCGCGGTCGCCGGTGTTCAGGGCCGAGTTCTTCGGCGGGCCGCTCAGGGAGAAGGACGCGAGCCGCGTGAGCATCGACGGCGTCGAGCCGCGCGTGTTCGCGGCGCTGCTCCACTTCGTCTACACCGACTCGCTGCCCGGGATCCACACCGGCGAGGTGACGGCGATGGCCCAGCATCTGCTCGTGGCGGCGGACCGGTACGGCTTGGACAGGCTGAAATCGATCTGCGAGTACGTTCTGTGGACATTTCTCGACGCGAGGACAGTGGTGACCACGCTCGTGCTCGCCGAGCAGCACGGTTGCCTGCAGCTCAAGGAGGCGTGCTTCAAGGTCCTCAAGTCGTCGGCCAAGCACGAGGAGCTTTTGGTAGGGGAAGACCTTGAGTATCTGGCAAGCACTTGCCCCTCTCTTCTCCAAGAGCTGCGTGGTGGTGATGAGGAGACTACAAGTGGTCTTGATGAAGACGACGAGGTTTTGCTAGGGGCGGAAGAGCTTTTCAATATGTGGACTTGAAGCAGCATGCATGATTGTTAGGACGTACTTGAGTTGAGTAGACATGTGGTAATCATGCATAATTGGATAAATAGATTCGTCTCGCGAATTAGTCTGAACTTATATAATTAATTTTTATAATTAGCACAAATATCACGTGCGATGTCCAAATTCCAAACGGGTAGGGGATTACGAATACGACTCGCACACTTCTTTTCCATTTTAGTAGTTGTTCGTTGTGATTGGACTGAACCTTGTTGCCTTTATTTCTGGATTCATGGATGTAAAAGTTTGAGCCTTATGGCTTTGGATTGTGTTTGATTCTCAGCTGTGTATCATCTTCGGATGGTAGAAGGCTTCCATTATTAAAAAAAAAAGGGAAACAGATCGAATCATATTCGCCCACGAGTCCACGACCACGTCAGGAATCCTACTCGATAGTGTATATGCTGTCCCCGCAATACGACTAGCGATGTTCTCAGATAGTCAGATCTCTGGTCCAAACTCCAAACAGGTAGAGGAATACGAATACGACTCGCAAACTCTTTCTGCAATCAATATACGTATACGTACGTAAATTGCCTGCCCGTCAGGCCGTCTAGATTCGTACTGTGATGCGTCGCATTATTGGAGCTGTGCTACACTACACCTTGCGCGTCGTACCACATGGCGGCCCACCGGCATCACGTCGTCGTTGGGCACGACGAAACAACGACCTCCCAGCAGCCTCGGGCGTCCGCCGTCGCCGCCGTCGCTGACACCTACGGCAGCTCCTCGACACTGTCGGCCGAGACGGCGGCTGGTTGGCACGTGCTCACCGTCGAGGACTACTCCCAAACCAAGCAACTCAGCGCCGCCACCGGTTGGCCCATCCCGTCATCGACGTTCACCGCCGGAGGGTGCACCTGGCGCCTGCGCTTCAAGTGCTCCCCCGAGCCGCCTGCGAGCTGGATATGCTTCATGCTGTATCTCGAGCCGCCCGGCGGCGGCGCGGACCTCGACGACGGCGCCATGGTCCGGACCAGGTACAGCTTATTGCTCGACCACCACCAGGCCGGCGGCGGGCAGCCGCCGCTGCCGTCTTCCTCCACATCAAGGGTCGTCGTAGACAGCAGTGCGCGTACCTTGTCAAGCATGCTGCGATCCTGGACCTGCACCCGGTTCATGGAGAGGGAGCGATTCGAGTCGTCGTCCTCCTCCTACGTCAAGGACAACAGGTTCAGCGTGAGGTGCGACGTCGCGGTGGTCACGACGGCGTGCAGGCCGTCCGGAGCCATGCCGCCGCCGGACCTGCGCCGGCATCTTCTGGACCTCCTGGCCACCGGGGTCGGCGCGGACGTCACGCTCGAGGTCGGCGCGGAGGCGTTTCCCGCGCACCGGAGCGTGCTCGCCGCGCGCTCGCCGGTGTTCAGGGCGGAGCTCTTCGGCGGCCTGGGACTGCCACACAGGGAAGGCGATGTCGATGCGGCAGCGACGACGACGACGACCCGCGTGATGAGGATCCATGACGTTGAGCCGAGCGTGTTCAAGGCCCTGCTCCACTTCATCTATACCGACTCGTTGCCTGGTGATGAGAATGAGATCGACGACGGCGCGGCGACAAGACGGCGATGGCTCGTCGGCGCCAGCTGCTTGTGGCCGCTCAGAGATATGAACTGGAGGGGCTAAAATGGATCTGCGAGGATGTTCAGTTGCCCTCTCTTGGCGACCAGATGCGTGCAAAGTTTGGCGGTTGCACTTTGTAATAACCTACTCAAAACATGGAGTCGTTTAAAAACTCCATTTTAGTGTCATGAGTCGTTTATAAGATTTCTACTGTCCTCTTCTCTAGTCTAGTACATATATATCAATATCTATATCGGTTACACCTCATATAAAAAGTAGAAACCCCAACGCATCTCCGAGCAGCACGCGCCTACCTAACGCTCAATTGGGTCCATATATCTCGGTTCCTTCCCTCCCAGCATGAGATCATCGATCCACCACAAGACGGCATCGACCACGACTCCGAGGGTAGTCATCGTCTCATCGATCTCCACCAGTACATCTAAAGGCTCAGAATCAGGGTTCATGTTTAAAACTCACTCAACTCTGCTCGCACCAGATAATTCCAGGATTGGTGGCTTGCTCTAGCTCTAGTGGCACACATATATGCCTCTAGCAATTTTACATAAAACCTTTGTCCATTTGTTTGGACGACACAGTAACCCACATTCTAACTCATCATCCATAAATAGTGTGCATATTGTGATACCCCTGCGATAAATTTTATTTTCATGTCAAGAAGAGGAAATTCAAGACTTATTATTTTTTTTTTTTTGCATATTCCCTATTTTTTTATTTTTTTGTGAGGAACGTAACCCCTTGCACTCGGTCGAGCTCATTCCCTCTCCTTTCTACCTCTTCCTCGCTGGCCAATGCCCCTCGCGTCGACCCACGTCTCCTAGATCGTTGTCGTCACTCCTTATTAACTATCGTTTCTCCGGCCACTACCTGTGGTGGCCCGTAGCCATACACGAGAGGTAGTTTCGTCCCTCCCTCTCCGAGCTCATTCCCTCTCCCTTCATCTCTCCCCCGACGGCCGATGTCCCTCACGACACGCCATGCCGCGGCCACACATGGTGGCCAGGCCCTCCTCGACGCCGTTAGGAGCCGACGACGTCGAGCCCGTGAACCAGCACCACATCGACGGCTCGTCAGGACCGTCCACGACCTACGCGCCGACTTTCGAACAACCACCGCGACGCTCTCCCTCGACGCCAAACTGAACCGCAAGGAGCCGCTGCGCCAAGCCACTCTTCGCCGAGCTCCTCGACGCCGTGGCCGCGCCGAGCCTTCCCTCACCTCCGCCGAGCTAAGCGTCGTCGACCGCCGAACCACAGCTGCGGGCACGAGCGTGACATGCCCAGCCAGCCGTAGCCGCGCCGGTGTTGGCCGTCTCCTTCGCCGCGAACTCCTCCGACCGCGCCGGCCACAAGCGGCGCCACGCCGGGCGCCGACCGACCCCGACGCGCCGCCACCTCTCTGCACCCGAGCCGAATCCATGGCCGACCTCGACGTTCCCTGCTCCGACACCTCGCGCCCCCGGACCGCCTTCCCATCCTCGCCGTGGCCGCGACGACATCGCCCACCATCCATGAACCGACACCAGCACCTACTGCCTCGCCGATGCTCCTCCCTATCGTGATGCCGAGCTCCCTCACAGGTTCTTCTGCAGCTCCGCGACATCTGTGTCGTCATGACCGGTCGTCCGTCCCGACGTCCCCTGCGGGCTTGTCATTTGGATTAATTTACTGCTTTAAAATATGATTTGAAAGTAGGAGGAGGGGAACCATGCTGGCGGTGACGGAGGAGGGGAACTAGGAGGTCAACTACATTAGAGGCTCTCTCTCTCGACCTCGTAGCGCACGACCCGTGATAGTATCATCGTCCTAAAAACATTGATTAACTTTTTTGAGGACTCCCGATCCCCATACCAGCCAAAAGATATTAAGGCGTATCGTGTTCGGACTCTAGAGCAGCTTATTATATACTCCGTATATAGTAATCTACCCTAAGTACGCTCCTTAAAGTCGGTTCAATCTAATCTACAAAGAATTATCCCCCCTATCCCCTAGCTAGTTTCTCCTCCAACAGCGGCATCATGGCGGCCGCCTCCGGCGAGCCTGCAACCTGGTCGAAGGATTTCAAGATGGTACTGTGCCCCCGAACCAGGGGAGTCCTCGGTGTCGGCAGGTGCATCAACACCAGCGTGTTCAGCGTCGGCGGCCACGACTGGTGCGTGGAGTACTATCCTGACGGCTACAGCCACGCAAACGCCGACTGGATCTGCCTCCGTCTCCGCCTCGTGAGCGCCCACGACGCCAAGGCGAAGTTCACGTTCAGTCTCCTCGACCTCTACGGGGCGCCTGTGGCGGCGTACACGGCCGCCAGCGGCGTCTGCGCTTTCTCCCGCAGTGCTCCGTCCTGGGGCTTCGAAAGATTCGTCATGAGGAGGGAGCTCGAGTTGTCGCGGCACCTGATCTACGACGACGTCGGCGGTAGTTTCAGCGTCAGGTGCTGCGTCACCGTCGTCAATCCGGACGGCGCCGTGGTGTTGCGGCTGCGGCTGCGCCTGTGGCAGCGCAATAGGATCCTGCAGGCAAGGGAGGTTGAAGAGGAAGAGGAAGAGGAAGAGGAAGATGATGTGAAGGTAAGGGTTGACCGCAAGATGATGGTAGCACACATGAGCGAGCTTGTTGCTCGGTGCTTGGTCGGTGATAAGATAGATCTCTACGGTACCAAGCAGGAATAGAGAGACGATGGTTGTCAATTTTTTGTTCTTGATTTCTTTGCTGTCATCTATATACAGAAAAATGTGGTGTGTCTTTTCCAATTTTGCTGTATAATTAAATAAAGAAGAAGATATGATCTTTATTTTGTTATTTTGCATTTTTTACGATCTCCAACAGAGCACCAAAAAGAGTGAACTGCAACGCTGATTTCCTAGAAAACACAAAATACAACTATAAACACAAAACTCTTACATATATACACACACGTCCTGCCTATACGAGCATCTTCAAGTAATCAAGTCACACTACACCTAGATTGTTGACGTTAATGTAAAAAGGACCAATTAACGTTTCATGTAAAAAGGACCAATTAACCTTATCATAGGCTTTTTCAAAATCAAGTTTGATGATAAGACCATCTTTCTTATGATGACGCTCATGGATGGTATGATGTAACACCACAACTCCTTCCAAAATATTTCTTTCTGGCACGAAAACTGTTTTAGAAGGCTTTACCACGGTATCTGCCACCTTTGTCAATCTGTTAGCTAGGACTTTTGTAAAAATCTTAAAACTAACATTGAGACAACAAATCGGCCTATACTGTTGTATCTTTTTGACTTCATTCTGGTTAGGGATCAGAGATATTATCCCAAAATTCAGGCTAAAAGTGGTAGGTCCCCATTATGGAAATCTGTAAACATGGCCATTAAGTCATCTTTTATTAGACTCCAAAAAAACTTAGTAAAACTCCACTGGAAACCCATCAGGACCAGGGCTTTGTTGTGTTTCATTTGAAAGACAGCATCCCTTACTTCCTTCTCGGTAAATTGCTCTAAAATTCATCTGCGGTCTCTGAACTTGGCTGGAGGTGCCATCTAGGTCCCTGAACTTTAAAAGTGATATATGCAAGTCCCTAACCTTGGCAAACAGTGTCATCTAAGTCCCTAAACTTTCGAGGTGATCACCGCAGGTCCCTAAACTTGGTCGACTATGTCATCTAGGTCCTTAGACTTTCAAGGTGATCACCGCACACTACTAGAGAACAGGCCTTTGGACGATTTGCAAAATCAGCATTAGTCACAGAAAAATTTGCGCCCGGGACTAGAAAGGTCTTTAGCCCCGGTTGGTAACACCAACCGGGGCTAAAGTTCCCCAGCCCAACGGCTCAATTATCAGAGGGGCCTTTAGCCCCGGTTGGTAACACCAACCAGGACTAAAGGTTTTGCCCCAGTTGGTGTATGTAGCCGGGGCTAAATGTTGGCATCTTTGGCCCCGGTTAGTAACACCAACCGGGACTAAAAGGTTTTGCCCCGGTTGGTGTACCCAGCCAGGGCTAAATGACAACATTTAGCCCCGGCTGGGAATAAGGACCGGGGCTAAATGTCCCTCCCTATATTTGAACTGTTCTTCCACCTCAAGCCGTGTCCGAGCTCCTGTCTTCATTTTTTCTTGATTCAGTCACTTGCGTGCTTGTTTGCTCTCTTCTCCAGTGATTTTTGTTTGTTAACACATCTCCGACGATTGATTTATTTCATTACATCTACACCGCCATCGACTCCTTGAAAGGTTACTAGGTTAAGTTTTTCATTTTTGTAGCTATTTTGAGTTCATTGACTTGATAGTTCAAATTATTACTCTAAAAACAAAATATGACCATTTAATTAGTTTATTTTAATCTTTTAGAGAAATAGAGATCATTTAAATCATTTGTTGACAAAAAATAGAAATATATAATACTTTAGTTTACAAAATGTGACCGGTTTAATTTTTTTTTTTTGAGAAATAGAGATCAGTTAAATCATTTGTTTACAGAAATTAGAAATATATAATACTTTAGTTTACAAAATGTGACCGGTTTAATTAGTTTATTTTATTATTTTGGAGAAATAGAGACCAGTTAAATCATTTGTTTACAGAAATGAGAAATATATAATACTTTAGTTTACAAAATGTGACCGGTTTAATTAGTTTATTTTATTATTTGGAGAAATAGAGATCAGTTAAATTATTTGTTTACAGAAATTAGAAATATATAATACTTTAGTTTACAAAATGTGATCGGTTTAATTAGTTTATTTTAATTTTTTGGAGAAATAGAGATCAGTTAAATCATTTATTTACAGAAATTAGAAATATATAATACTTTAGTTTACAAAATGCAGAAGGATGTCTGCTTGGTATGTTATTTTCGAGGGCACCAAGCCAGGTATTTACACCAACTGGGCCGAGTGCAGTCAGTATGTCCTCAAAGTTAATGGAGCTGTGCATAAAAAGTACAAATCTTTTGAGGAAGCTTCTACAGCTCTAGAGGCTTTCAACTCAAGAATCAACTCAATTTCTACTGCACTTACCCCTACCTTACCTTCCTATCAGGTTGGAGTGGCAGGCAGTCCATCTTGTTGGACTGTGATGTGGAAAAAAGTGCAGGTGTGTTGTTAGTTGCTTTGGTTGTCGCCAAGTGGATTAGGCTGCACTGTTATCTTGATGTAATAATTAATTAGACAAGTTCAACTGCTACTACTTTTATGCCACCAGTGATTCTTACTAAATTTGGGTGTAATGAACTTGTTTATAAATTTGAGCTAGAAAATTAAATTTGCTGATAAGAATGAGAGATATAATCAAGTTAGATGTCATTTTATAAATTCATTTGTTTATAAGAATGAGAGATATAATTATGTGATATGTCATATAATGCAGACCATGACACGTCACTGGATGTACAATGCCGATCGTCGCTCAAAAGAGTTCATTGATGGCGTGCATTATTTTTAAGAGTGGCCGAGGCAAACAAGCAGAATGGTTTATGTGCTGCCCATGTGCCCTTTGTAATAATTCAACGGAATATTCTAGCTCAAGGAGTCTTCACTCACACTTGTTCAAGTCAGGTTTCATGCCAAACTATAGTTGTTGGACGAAGCATGGAGAACTGAGGTTATGATGGAAGAAGAAGGTGAAGAAGAACAATTGGACCCTGACGATGACATTATTGCTCAATACGGTGACTTTGGTGATACTGCAATGGGAGAAGGTGAAGAAGAGGCAAGTGCAGAAGACACACTCGCTGAAGATGATGGTCTTGGTGATGTCATTCGTGATGCACAAAGAGATTGCGAAAGTAAAAAGGAGAAGACTAAGTTTGACTGTATGCTAGAGGATCACAGGAAATTACTATACCCGTCTGCTGCAGATGGACAAAAAAAAGTTGGGTACAACACTTGAGTTGCTACAATGGACGGCACAGAATGGTGTATCTGACAAGGCATTTGGACAATTATTGAAATATTATAAAACAAAAGATGCTTCCGAAACCTAACGAATTGCCCGCCACTACGTACGAAGCAAAACAAGTCATCTGTCCTTTGGGTTTAGAAATCCAGAAGATACATGCTTGTCCTAATGACTGCATCCTGTACCGTGGCAAGGAATACGAGAATTTGGATGAATGCCCTGTATGTAACGCGTCACGATATAAGATCAGGCGAGATGACCCTGGCGATGTTGAGGGTGAAGAACATCCCCGGAAGAAAATCTCTGCCAAGGTTATGTGGTACGCTCCTATAATACCACGCCTGAAACGTCTGTTCAGAAACAAGGACCATGCAAAGTTGGTGCGATGGCACAAAGAAGACCGTAAGGTAGACAACATGTTGAGACACCCTGCTGATGGGTCCCAGTGGAGAGCAATAGACAGAGAATTCCCAGAATTTGCAAAAGACGCTAGAAACTTAAGGTTTGCTTTAAGTACGGACGAGATGAATCCTTATGGGGAACAGAGCAGTAGTCATAGCACGTGGCATGTTACTCTATGTATCTACCACCTTCCTCCATGGTTATGCATGAAGCGGAAGTTCATTACGATGCCAGTGCTTATCCAAGGTCCGAGACAACCTGGCAACGACATCGATGTCTACCTGAGGCCATTAGTTGAGGAACTCCTACTTTTATGGAGTAAATCAGGTGTACATGTGTGAGATGATTACAAACATGAACACTTTGACCTGCGAGCATTGTTGTTCGTAACAATCAATGATTGGCCTGCTCTAAGTAATCTTTCAGGACAGACAAACAAGGCATATAATGCATGCACACATTGTTTTGATGACATGGATAGTATATATTTCAAAAAATATAGAAAGGTAGTGTACCTTGGCCATCGTCGATTTCTTTCCGTGAATCACCAGGTTAGAAAGAAAGGCAAACATTTTAAAGGTGAGACAGACCACCGAAGCAAGCCTCGCAACAGAACTGGGGAAGATATACCTGAGATGATCAAGGATGTGAAAGTAGTCTTTGGAAAGGGGACGGGCAGTGAACCTGTTCCGAAAGACGCTTCGGGACACGCACCCATGTGGAAGAAGAAATCAATATTTTGGGAGCTACCCTATTGGCATGTACTAGAGGTCCGCCACGCGATCGACGTGATGCACCTGAAAGAATCTTTGTGTCAACCTTCTAGGATTCATGGGTGTGTATGGAAAGTCTAAGGATACACTTGAAGCACGATAAGACTTGCAGCGCATGAAAGAACGAGACAACCTACATCCAGAGAAGACAGATGATGGACGCCATTACTTAAGACCTGCTAGCTATACTCTTAGCAATGAAGAGAAGGAAATCATGTTTGAATGCCTAAACAGCATCAATGTCCCATCTGGCTTCTCCTCCAATATAAGGGAATAATAAATATGCAAGAGAAGAAATTCCTAAACTTAAAGTCGCATGACTGCCACGTGCTTATGACGCAATTGCTTCCGGTTGCTTTAAGAGGAATTCTACCTCCACATGTACGTCTGGCCACTGTGAAGCTATGTGCATTCCTCAATGCAATTTCTCAGAAGGCAATTAATCCACTAGAACTAGCTACTCTATAGAATGATGTGGTTCAATGTCTTGTGAGCTTTGAGTTGGTGTTCCCTCCATCCTTCTTTAATATCATGACACACCTCCTAGTTCACCTGGTCAAGGAGATTCATATTCTCGGTCCTGTGTTCCTACACAACATGTTCCCCTTCGAGAGGTTCATGGGAGTACTGAAAAAATATGTTCACCAACGTGCTCGGCCAGAAGGAAGCATCACAAGGGCTATGGGACAGAGGAGGTCATAGAGTTCTGTGGTGACTTTATTCCTGACCTTGACCCGATTGGTGTTCCTGAATCACGACACGAGGGAAGGCTGTGTGGAAAGGGGACACTAGGGAAGAAAACATATATCGGTACGGGGAACGATTATTTCAATAAAGCGCACTACACAGTTCTTCAAAACTCATCAGTGGTGGATCCATATATCGAGGTACACAAGGAGTTCCTACGATCCTAATTTCCTGGGAAGAATGAAGTTTGGATTATACGTGAGCACATGAATACTTTTAGCACTTGGTTGCGAAAAGAATGTCTGGGTGATAACAATATTGATGAGCAACTATATTTGTTGGCTAGGCAACCATCATGGCACATCCTCACGTACAAAGGATATGAGATAAATGGAAACACATTTTACACCATTGCCCAAGATAAAAGGAGCACAAACCAAAACAGTGGTGTTCGCGTAGATGCCACAGACCCAAATGGGAAGAGGCAAACATATTACGGCCGCATAGAGGAGATTTGGGAACTAGACTACGGACCTAATTTTACAGTCCCTTTGTTTCGATGCCAATGGGTCAAGACGACCGGAGGCGGAGTAACAGTTGACAAGGAGTATGGAATGACAACAGTGGATCTCAACAATATTGGATACAAAGGTGAACCATTCGTCCTTGCTGCTGATGTGAATCAGGTGTTCTACGTGAAAGACATGTCTACAAAACCCAAGAGAGGGAAAAATGATGAAAAAACAACCAAAGAGCCAAAACGCCACATAGTTCTTTCAGGAAGAAGAAACGTCGTGGGAATTGAGGATAAGTCAGACATGTCAGAAGATTATGAAAGGAATGACCGAATACCGCCCTTCAGTGTGACCAAAGACCCAAGCATCCTACTAAATGCTGAGGAGACTCCATGGTTACGACATGATCATAACCGAGGGACATACGTCAAGAAGAAGATCACCAGTGTACCCGCTTGAAATATAGTGATGTTTAACTAATATTATGTATTACAGTTTTTGTGTCATTAATAATGATTATGGATAGTCATGGTTCGTTGATGTCGGTGTCGAAATGACTTGATTTTTTATCATTATTTTATATTATATTTTCCTGTGTGCCGAATGAGATAAAAGCTAGTGAATTACACCTCCGGCCCTCTGCGGTTTTTCATCAACCTCCACAACATTCTTCTTCCTAGGGCATACAAGACTGTGTAAAAGTTTGGCTCCATTCTGGATTATTTTGTTGGTAGGCCCAATTGACCCTATAATTATTGGGTGACAGTGTGCGGTAATTCAATTAAACCGGAAAAAGTAGCAAACCATCTCCGAAAAGTAGCAAACGTATATGAACTACACAAATTTATCTTTTAAAATTAAATTGTAATTTAACAGTGAATTCTCTACTGTGCATTTGGACAATAAAAGCTAAACAACCCAAAATTTAACGTTCATATAATGCAAAAAAATTTTCCTATCGAGAACCAGTTGTTCATATATTTAAATTTAACATTATATTTTGCATTAACAAAATATAAATTGTTATTTACATTTATATTTGTTATTATAAGAAAAGAAAATAATTTATGTTACAAATTTTCTACTATACAATAAGGTAAAAGGAAACACAAATGTTATTTTTAAGTAATTTTATGCCTAATATTGAATTTACTATGCAATTAACAAGTATTACAACATTTTAATATAGCCAAAACTTAATTCAAAACCCAAAATACAGAAAACCCAAAACAAAGGCGGGAGAAACACCTTTAGTTTCGGGTCGTAGCACCACCGGGGACTAAAGGTCCAACCCTTTAGTGCCGGGAACCCACCCGGGACTAAAGGTGTTTTAGTCCCGGGTGGTGCCACGGCCCGGGACTAAAGCCTCCCCGCGTATACAGGGCACAGCGCCCTCCTCCTTCCTCAGATCGACGTCAGACCGCTCGCGCCGCCGCCTCCCACGCCGTCTTCGATCTAGTACCGCGCCGCCGTCGTCCTCGAGCTCTCTCGCCGACGTCCGCCTCTGTGCCCTCTCGGCTCTCGCCGCGTCTCCTCTCGCGCGGCCGCGCCGGCGCGCGCCTCGTCCTTCGCCGTGGTGCTCCCCGTGGTGCTCGCCGTTCGCCTCGTCCTTCGCCGTGGTGCTCGCCGTTCGCCGTGGTCCTCGCCGTACATCCTCGCCGTGGTGCTCGCCATTCGCCGCGCGCCGTGGTCCTCGACGCCGTGCGTGGTTGTCGCCGTCGTCCTCCCCGTGGTCCTCGCCGCCGTGCGTGTCGCTGCCGGTGTGTGTGTTGTGTGTGCGTGTGAAGAAGTACTTTGCAGTGCGTGTGTACTAATACTGTAAATAGAAAAAGAAAAAGAAATGTGAATGATATATATAGAAAAAGAAATAGAAAATGATATATATAGAAAATGAATATACATAGATATATATTATATAGAAAAATAGAATATATGCACTGCAGTGTATATATGTTTATAGAAAAATGAAATATATAGAAAATATTTATAGAAAAATGAATATTCTGTAAATATGTTTGTAGAAAATATTTATAGAAAACATTTTTTACCCTAACAAAATATTATGTTTGCACCTGTAGATAAAAAGAGATTGGTCACGTTGACCTCGCCGCCTTCCGCCGTCATCCTCACCGCGACATCATCCTCGTCGCCGTCCGTCGTCGTCCTCACCGCGACGTCATCCTCGCCGCCATCCGTCGTTGTCGTCTCGTCAACGGTGTGTCATTTGTGATAGATGGAGGAGGAATAATCACTTAGATATATTTTGGTTCACTTAGATATATTTACAAATATATGTTTATGCAAAAATCACTTAGATATATATATTTTGGTTCACTTATATATATCTTAATTAGCATCACTCAGCAGACGCACGCTAAGCGGAGAGTAATCTTTTTATATCTTGTAAAGTGGGTTCTACGGCAGTCACCGGGAAACAATTTATGTGCGTACTATGTTTGTAAGTTCCTGACGGTGTATGAAAAAAGAACTCCTCAACAGAGTCAGCAAGTACGTAACATGTAAATAAATTTATTTTATTTTTGTTGCTTTACATAAATATTATGTATGTTAATACTTTCTTTTCTTTTAATCCAAATTGAAGGAGACATGGTTGAAGAACCAGGTGATGGATAAGGTCCGGCTCAAAGCAATTCAAGGGACCATCGTGGGCTTCCTTAATGACCATGTCCTTAAGTCTGGCACCAAGTATTGGTTTAACAAAGACGAACCAATGAAGCCAAACCAAGATGAACACTTGTATGACCTCTAAGTCAGGAACAATATTGTGTTGTAAATATCAAGTTAAGGATGCATGATGGATAATGTTGTATATTTTATGTACATATGTATAGATAGCTCTATAATATATACGTATATAGTTTCATATTTCATGTGTGTAATTGTAAATTTTATGTGTTTATATATATATTATTAGCAGCGAAGAATACGTATTTGAAACCGGTCTAATGGAATATATTAGCAGCGAAGAATACGTATTAGAAAACCTAATGTAATTGTACAACCAAAAACAATAACCAATTGAAAAGAAAGAAAAAGAAAAAAGAAAAAAGCAGCGGCCTCTTTAGCCCCGGTTGGTAATACCAACCGGGACTAAAGAAGCCAGCCACCGTGGCCCGACTGGAGGCCTCTTTAGTCCCGGTTGGTATTACCAACCGGGGCTAAAGGTCCCCCTTTAGCCCCGGGCGAGGGAACCGGGGCTAAAGGTCGGGCCTTTAGTCCCGATTCCTTAGCCCCGGCTCCATGTCCGGGGCTAAAGGCCAAAATGGCCCGGGGCTAAAGGCCTGTTCTCCAGTAGTGGCAGATCCTTAAACTTGGTCGGCGATGTCATCTAGGTCCCTACACTTTCAAGATGATCACCTCAGGTCTCTAAACTTGGTCGGCGGTGGCGGTGTCATCCCGGTCTAAATGTAGTTTAACTGGCCACTCTATAAGCTAGAGTGGAATGGTGACGACTATACGTTAGACATGGATCGAACATGTGTCAATTAATTAATCATTATTTATATAATTTTTATTAAAATAATTTACAACTTTAATACTTTTAAAATTTTAATATTATTTTAAAATTTAATCTATAGGATTTTAATATTAAAAATCAGAGTATTAAAATAATATTTAAATTCCTATAGTCTGATTTTTAATATTAAAATCCTATAGATTAAAGTTTAAAAATAGTATTAAAATTTTAAGTATTAAAGTTGTAAATTATTTTAATAAAAATTATATATATAATGATTGATTAATTGACGCATATTCGATCCATGTCTAACGTATAGTCAGCATTCCACTCTAGCTTATAGAGTGGGTTAAACTACATTTAGACCAGGATGACACCGCCGACCAAGTTTAGAGACCTGAGGTGATCATCTTAAAAGTGTAGGGACCTAGATGACATCGCCGACCAAGTTTAAGGATCTGCGGTGATTACCTTGAAAGTCTAGGGACCTAGATGACATAGTCGACCAGTTTAGGGACCTGCGGTGATCATCTCAAAAGTTTAGGGACCTAGATGACACTGTTTGCCAAGTTTAGGGACTCGCAGATATCACTTCCAAAGTTCAGGGACCTAGATGATACCTCCAGCCAAGTTCGGGGACCCTAGATGAATTTTGCTCGTAAGCAATTCTCCGCCTCACTAACATGTGGAATATCCACCATCTGTATCTCATCAAGAGAAAAGACATTTCTCTGTGTGAGGCACCAAAAAGCTCTTTGATTTGTAATACTTTGTAATGAACTTATTCAAGTTTTCCTCTCCCTCTATTACACCTTCGTCCTGTTCTAGTCTAGATCCTAGTTTTCCTTTTGCCATTAGCAACCATGTGAAAGTATTTTGTATTGTCATCACCGTGCAATAGCCCTTTGGTTTTTGATCTTTGAAACCATTTAATTTCTTCCGATCTAAGCAGGTGGGCTATTCGTTCTTTCACGCTTTGCTTAAGATCGGTTTCATGTTCACTTAGAGGCTGAGATTCCGTCTTTCTATCTAACTCGTCAGCAATCTTCAATAATTCATGTGTTTTCTCTCTTATAGTTTCCATTATAATTCTTAGCCCATCATATCCCCTTAGGAATTGTCTAAGATTCCTAATTTTTTTCTGCCACTTTTGCAAATGGGTTGAACCTTTCTTCTCACTTATCAAATTTTCTTCACAATTTCAGAAAAAACTCATGTAACAACCATCATAGTTCAAATTTGAACATTGGCTGACTCTTACTTTGGATTTTATCACCAGTGCAAAGAAACAGTGGAGCATGTTCCGAAATTTCCCTATTTAGAGCATCTATAGTAACCAGTGGGAACTTATGCTCTCACTCCGTACTAGCAAGAACTCTGTCCAATCTTTCAAAAAGTTGGCACATCTCTATAACTAGCCCAAGTTAACTTATGTCCTGACATCTCTAATTCTCTCAAATCCAATCCATCTATTATGCGTTGAATAAAAAAGGCCAGCGACCATTATATCTGTCATTACTTTCTCTCCTAGATTTCTAATAATGTTAAAATCTCCTACAACCAAAATTGGTAAAGGGTTTTTGTGCCACATGCACGAACTAATTCTGAGAGAAATTCCTCCTTAAACTCAGGTTGGGCTGCTCCGTATACAACCACCAAAAACCATTGGAACCCGTCAATCTTGTTACGTAGGTGAAACTTTATAAAAAAAACACCATCCGTAATACTTCCTATGTTAAAAATGTCGAAATTCACGCCCAATAAGATCCCTCCTGATCTACCTTGGGGTTCAGTCAAGTGCCATAAAAAGTTTCTCCCAGCACAAAGCCTATCTAGATTTGCTTGTGAAAAATCGTTTTTACTGGTCTCCAAAAAAAGCAATAAAGTCGAAGCTTTGCTCTCTAGAAGTATTATAAAGGAATCTGGTTTAGCCAAGTCACGAAGACCTCTGCTATTCCAAAAAAATTCCTCTCATTTGGAGAATAATTTGTTTAATTAATCTTCAACTTTCTGGGGGTTCTTTTTCTTAGACGGCTTAGCATCACACCCCCTACGGACATCTTTAGAATCACTACTTAGGTGATAATTGTCCTCGAGGATTTCCTCCATCTGATCTTTACAAAGAATGTTCACTGCTTTTGTTTCAGAGCCCCACCCCGCTTCCTCTCATGAAGGTTCAGGTAGCTCCGATTGCCTAGTCATATCTTCCATTAATAAATTTTCTACCGCTGCAGTTATAACGATTCACTACTCTGGTGGCTTGTGACTTCTGAACCGATAATGAAAATGATTTCCACCTCTGGTTAATAAACCAACGATGAATGTATGGCTGGTAAAAATGATTTTTGTAGGAGTGAAGTATGGTTAGTCCTCGTCCCATAGGATTATATATACACTCGGGACATAAGGTGAATGACGTGGCAAAGGTATTCAAGCGCACCATCCATGTGTAACAACGAAATTGAAAAAAGACAATATTCATTGTGAATATATGTGACAATATATAACTATCCTATTATTATAATGTACAATAAACAAATGTAGAAGGTAATAAATATTTCCTAAAAAACAATAAGGTATACTCCCTCCGTCCCCATTTAACTGTCGTCCGGAAAGCGTGTTTATGAGGAAAACACGGTTTTCTAGAGACAGTTATTTAGGGACGGAGGGAGTAACTGTTAGTATGATCTCTCTGCCCTGTGGCCCAACGGCCATTAGGCCTTGAACTCGTGCCCTGATCGGGGGCGCTCAACCCGTTTAATGGCTGGTGGGCCCTGTTGCACTGCGCATAAATAGAGGGTGGGGGCCGGCGACTCTCAGTACGAGGTTCACCGTGAGCCGTTCTTCTCCACCGACAAACCCTAACCCCTCTGTGAGGGGCGCAGCCAGCGACGGGAAGCCCCGCCGCCGCCGTTCCTCATCGTCGTTGTACTGGACCACGTCCGCCTTTGTCACCGTCGCCGGACTCCGACGCCTGCGTCTCCCTCCCACACCGTCGACGACCCCAGGCCACCGACGGACATGGCGGGCGACGACACCTCCTCTCTGTGATTGTGATTCGTGTGTTTTTTTTGCCGAGTGTTTTTTATTTGGTACTCCGCAAAGAGCTTTGTGGGATTCACACCTGCCCTCAAACCCTCGCTCAAGCACAGGAGCAGAGCAATGGTTTACCACAGTCGACAAATGATGGAAACAGAACCAAGGTAGAGACAATGAGTTGAGACTTAAGCTTCGCAAGCTTCTTTCATTCCAAAAATCCTCTCTTTTTACTGTTCAATCCCATGTATTTATAGGGCATACCAGAGGTCACTATGTAAATTACAGAAAAGTATAACGCCAGCTATCTGGAGAGACTGGGGTCAAAGGGTATAACGTAAATACATGTGAGAAAATCCTAATTCTTCTTGACTCCTATCGTGCCGCCACTGAGCACGAGTTATCCCTCACAAGACTATGGAGCCTGCCGCGAACAACGCCTAATCTTGAGTGAGGGTAGCCAGCCTTCGCCCTCCGGCGTCGCGCCATCTTTGTCCCTCTAGCCTCGCCCCATTCCTGAAGCAGAGTAAGGACGTGGCAGAAGAATAGGTAGAAATACTGCAAGGGCCGCAGCGGAGGTCAGAGGATTATACACTCAGCTCGGGACATAAGGTGAATGACGTG